>JAWXYG010000008.1:8750000-10000000 GCA_034222035.1 Acacia crassicarpa
GCCATTAGTGGGCCTTTCACCTGATAGGTGCCGTCTACCTGAGCCGCGACGAGCTGCGAGTTGGTTAAAACCTTTACCCACTGGGTGCCATTATCCTTAGCCTGAAGCAGTCCGGCCAAAAGGGCCTCGTACTCGGCCTGGTTATTGGAGGTCTGGAACTTCAACTGCAGAGAATGCTCGGTGGCTACCCCCTATGGGCTTTCTACGATGACTCCTGCGCCGCTGCCCTTTGCGTTGGATGAGCTATCAACATAGACCTTCCAAATCCCATCATCTGTAGTGGCCGGTGTGAGTTCTCGGATGAAGTCTGCAAGCGCTTGGGACTTAATCGCCTGGAGGGCTTCGAACGTAATGTCGAACTCGGAGAGTTCTATGGCCCAGTTGGTCATTCTCCCGGCTAAGTCGGGTTTGTGGAGAACCTGTCTGATCGGCTGGCTGGTTCGGACAATGATCCGGTGTCCCTGGAAATAGGGCCGGAGTCTGCGTGCCGCGGTAAGCAGGGAGAAAGCCACTTTTTCCAGTTTCTGATACCGGAGTTCAGAGCTCTATAGCGCCTTGCTGATGAAGTATATCGGCTGTTGCCCGGTTTCGGACTCCTTTACTAGGGCGGCGCTTACGGCTTCGTTGCCGATTGAGAGGTAGAGGAATAAGGTTTCTCCGGGGTCCGGCTTTGTGAGCATCGGCGCGGTTGCCAAGCATCTCTTGATTTCTGAGAAGGCGGCGTCACAGTCCGGGTTCCAGCCGCCTCGGGTCTCCTTCTTCAGCAACTTGAAGAGAGCTAGGGCTTTCTCGGCCGACTTTGGTAGAAACCGCGTCAGGGCGGCTAGCCGGCCTGTTAGCTGCTGTACCTCCTTCTTAGTCCTCGGGCGCTGCATGTCGAGCACGGCCTTACACTTGTCCGGGTTGGCTTCGATCCCTCGATGGGTCAGCATGAATCCGAGGAATTTTCCAGCCGGAACTCCGAAGGCACATTTGGCCGGGTTCAACCTGATACGATGTCTTCTTAACTTTTCAAACGTCTGCTCTAGGTCCCGGATGTGGTCTTCTGGAAGCTTCGACTTGAAGATCTTGTCGTCTATGTAGACCTCAATGTTGCGCTCGATCTGATCGCCGAAAACCCGGTTCATCATCCTCTGATAGGTGGCCCCGGCATTCTTCAGTCCAAAGGGCATCACATTGTAGCTGTAATTCGCCTTATCAGTCATAAAGGCGGTCTTTACCTGGTCACCTGGATGCATGGCGATCTGGTTATAACCGGAGTAGGCATCCATGAAGGAGAGGAGCTGGTACCCGGCCGAGTTATCCACGAGCTTATCGATGTTAGGCATCGGATATGAGTCCTTTGGGCAGGCCTTGTTGAGGTTAGTGTAGTCGACGCAGACTCTCCACTTGCCGCTGGGTTTGAGGACCATGACCACGTTGGATAGCCAGGTGGTGTGCTGCACCTCTCGAATGAAGCCGGCCTCTAGGAGTTCTTCTATGTGATCCTCCAGGGCCTTTTGCCTGTTATCTGCAATGTTCCTCTTCTTCTGGGCCACGGGTCTTGACCCCGGCCATATGCCGAGCTTGTGGCAGCAGAAGTGGGGGTCGATGCCGGGTACCTCAGCCGTGGTCCATGCGAAGACGTCTTGGTTTTGCCTTAAGAAGCGGATCATGAGAGCCTTTAGGCCATCCTCCATATCTCGGCCTATTTTCGCGGTCTTGGACGGGTCTTCGCCTAGCACTATCTCTTCCAGCTCTCCCTCCGGCTCTGGCCTCGGGTTATCTATCTCTCGGAGGTCGAGCTCCACCATGTTGACCTGCTGCCGCGATCTTCTTCCCGAGCCGGCTTCGGCCACTTGCTCCTTGGATCCGAGCCGAGGTGGAGACGAGGGTCCTCCTTTCTCGACCCGGAGAGCTTCAAAGTAGCACTGCCTAGACTCTTTTTGGTCTCCGGACACCACGACTATCTGGTTCTTGTCGTTCACCATCTTCATCTTCTGATGCTTGGTGGACACTAGTATGTCCCACTTGTGGATCGTTGGTCTGCCAAGGATGATATTGTAGGGGGACCGGAAGTTGGCGACCACGAATCTTACCCGTTCCGACTTGAAGGCTTCTTTAGTGCCGAGGGTCAATCTGAGGTCGACGTAGCCTTTTGGGAAAGACTGCTCGCCGTTGAAGCCGACCAGTGTGGTCTTGCACGGCTTGAGATCTTCAGGGTCGAGGTGCATCCTCTTGTAGGCGTCCCAGCTTATTATGTCGGCCGAACTTCCTGCATCCACAAAAATCCTTTTAACACGGCAATTGACCAAAGTTCCAGTGATTACCAGTCCGTCTAGGTGTCCGGGTATGACGTCCTTCAGCTCTTCGTCGGTGAAGGTCAAAGTGGGTGGCCTGGGCTGCTTGGGATCTTCCTTAAATTTGGGGAGGTCTCGGACGGTCAGCACCTCATGGAGGTATTTCTTCCGCTGGCTTATAGTGTCCCCTCCTCCGCCAAATCCTCCGCTTACGACGTTGCACTGGAAGTCTACGTCGGGAAATTCATCGTCTGAGGCCGTCTTCTGCTTCTTTCCTGGGTTTCGGTTCTCCTTGGGCGGACTTCTGGAGCGGCCGCGGTCACTGCCTTTCCCGCTCGCCCTTCCCTGGGTCTTGATCACGTACTGACGTAGCTTTCCTTCCCTCACGAATTTCTCAATAGCGTCGCGGAGGTCATAGCATTCGTCGGTCGTGTGGCTGTTGCAGTCGTGGAACTTGTAGAACTTGGATCGGTCCGTGTTGGAGCGTCCTTTGATAGGCCTTGGCCTCTCCACCCGTTTCATCTCGGTCTAGGCTACCTCTTTCCATACCTTGGACCGAGGGACATTCAGTGGGGTATAGCTGTCATACTTGGCCTTCTGGTCGGCCCGGTCAGCCTTGGTTGGGCTGTCTCGGCTCCGTCGTCTGTGGTCGGTCTTCGCCTTTCTTGATCGTTCCTCGTCATTGGGCGGACTCTTCCTGGTCCGTTTGGGTTCATCGGCATTGGCCGCCTCCATCTGTTCCATCTCCAGGTACTTTTGGGCTTCGGTGTAGAATTCGGTCAAGGTGTACACTGGGTTTTTGCATAGATGGCGAGCCATCCGGGATGATAGGTCTAATCCGTTGACTAGGCAGTGCACATGGACGTCCTCAGGCAGTGACTTTACATGCATGGCCACATCACGGAACCGGTCTAGGTACTTTTGCAGGGTCTCGCCTTTCTTCTGCCTCACCTTGCTCAGTGTAAAGGTGGTCTTCGGTTGTTTCTTGCTGGTAGCGAAATGCAGCTCGAACTTACGTCCGAGGTCTTCGTAGTCTCGAATAGAGTTGTCCGGGAGGGAAGCCAGCCATCTGTATGCCGGCCCGTCCAGAGTAGCTGCAAAAAGGCGCTGAATAACTGGGCCGCTGATCTGCCGGACCCACATGAGCTTTTCAAAGGTGACCAAGTGGTTGCGCGGGTCCTGACTCCCATCGTACTTCAGCAAGCTGGTTAAATCAAAGCGCTTTGGGAAGCGGGCGATTGCCGCCTCCCTCGAAAACGGGGATCTTCCAGTCTCCGACAGGTAAGTCACGCGATATTCCCGAGGTGATCCGCGGCGAGGCCTTGGAGTTCTGTCCTCTGTGCGGGGCTCTTCTCGATCTCGGTACTCCCTTGCTTGCCGATCAGTGCGGTTAGGACCGACACCGTGGTTTTCTCTGTCTCCCAGGAACCGTGGTCTGCCTCGGTCTGCACTCGGGCGCTGCCTCGGTTCGCCGTTGCCGCGGCGTGGGTTCCTCGGCTCAGAGTTGCTCGAGGAGCTGCTGTCACCTGCCGGGGCTCTCCTTGTACGACCATGACCCCTGTGGCGGCCTCTCTCGCGGCGGTCCTCCTCTAGCGCTTCCTGGATCATCTTTCCGATAGCTTCAAAGTCATCCCGCCTCTGCAGGTCATCGTGTTTTTCCTTGTTCTCCAGGCGCCGCAGGAACGATTCCTGTGTCCTTCGCATCATGCGGACGTCGGCATCAACTGCCCGGACATCACGCGTTGGAGACGGCGCGAGTGTTCCTTGTGGTCGCTGGTCTTCCTGCTGCGGCAGCTCCTCATGGAGCGGCTGTTCCCTCTCAGGGGAGGAAGTCACCGTGTCAGTAACATGTCCTTCTGGGGTGTTTCCTCTCCGTGGTGGTGCCGGCGGCTGGGCTGGCGGCGGGCGGCTGGCTTGTGGGTCTCCTCCCATCGGTTGGGGATTTCTGCTGTGGCTTC
The DNA here is from genome assembly GCA_034222035.1 of Acacia crassicarpa. NCBI lineage: Eukaryota > Viridiplantae > Streptophyta > Magnoliopsida > Fabales > Fabaceae > Acacia > Acacia crassicarpa. The sequence continues at coordinate 8,754,238 of JAWXYG010000008.1, forward strand.
TAGTGCTCACCATCAGTAGTCACGGGGATTGAAGTTTACAGTCCCCACGGTCGGCGCCAATGTTCTGTATGAAGAACACAGAGATTGGACTTGACTAGGTTGTCAAGCCTAGAGCCTACGTACCCTCGAAGGGATCAAAGTCCACGTAGTTCGTAGCAAACTGGAAGGCACGTAGCCAGGGGAGTGGGGTGTGTGCTCCGTGTAGCAGAAAGTAATAAGAGCATAAGATAGAACGTGTGCACCTGTTTAGGGTTTCCTTCTATTTATAGAGGAGCTTGGTGCGTGTATCTCCCTATTAATGGGGGATATCTATGATTGAGCCGTCAAGGGCTGATTGGCTGTTACCATGATCGTAGGGGAATCTTCATTAATGAGATCCTAAAAATAGGGGATCACAGATCCCTTCCTAACATAGCACGGATTCCCTCATAAGCGCTATTGGGCCGAGGTCCGGACTTGGGCCTATTGGGCCGGTCCGTAACACACATTAAAATAATTTTTTAAGAAAAAATATAAGAAGCTAAAACATTAAATTAGAACCATCTAAATAAATGTTGGACAATCCACGGATGATAAGCATTGAAACTGAATCCCTTATTATGAGTCACAATCTAAAAACAAATGAATGGCCTTTATCATAAGTCACTTAATGGGATATTAATTAAGTTTTTCTAATATATCACCCTTATTTAAAGTCATGAACTACAAGAGAGAATCTAATACACACAAGGTTATTAAACTCATGAGTTTAAGTAAATCGTGATAATAACGTGAACTTGAATCGTAAATTCGTAAAATTTTACTTTCTCTATTAAATATGTATTAATAGTGTATAATAAATAATTAAAATATAAAAAATGACAACAATTAGATTTAAAAATATTTTAAACCTAAATAATTGAAATTAAACCCATCAACATTTAAAATGTATCATATTTAACAAATAAATTCCTATAAAACTTATATATAAAGCCATTAAACATGATTGAATAAAAAAAGTTAATACGAGTTTAAGATTGAGTTAACAAAGTTTTGTAAACTAAAAACATAACAACGGTAAATTCGATATATAAACTCGTGAGTTTAACCGAGTTTACAATAGTCACGCGTTTACCAATGACTCGACTCGATTCGATTTGATAAACTAGAAATGTAAAAACGGTAAACTCGGAGAGTCAACTCACACTACTAGAAAATCTTAAAATAGCGACGGAAAAAAATCCGTCGCAATTTGCGACGGATTTTAAATTCCATCGTAAAAATCCAAAAAGAAAATAAATTTAAGATGCCTGTTTGCGATGGAATTGCGACGGATTTGAATTCCGTCGCAAAAATCCAAAAAAAAAAATCAAGATGCAGTTTGCAATGGAATTAATTTTCTGTCACAAAATTTTGCGATGGAAAATGAATTCCGTCGCAAAAATCCGTCCAAAAAAATAAATTCGAGAAAATTTGCTTTGGAGGGAAAAAGCCTCGCCAATTTGCGACGGAATATCAAATCCATCGCAAAAAAAAAAAAAAAAAAAAAAAAAAAAAAAAAACCCCAATTGTGAAGGGAAAAAAATAAAAGAGAAAATCCATCACAAATATTTGTGACGGAAATACGTGTCCGCCGCAAAAAAAAAAACTCTTATTTCTTGCCCCGCCTCCACCCTTGTTTGTCTTCCCTCTCTCCAACGCCAAAACCCTCTGCTCTCCATTTCGGTCGCACAAAAACGAGAGAAATCCTCCACATCCACCCGCAAGTACAACGGCGATTCCGACCTCCAGCTCGAGTTCTTCAATGGTTAGTTACTCCTTAGGGGTTTTTTCAAATCCTCTCTTCCTCTCTCCCCCTCTCCCGAGCTTGTCTTCTAAAATCCTCGCATCAATGGTTTGTCACGCCGATTTTGGGTTCGCTTTTAATGACAGTAATTTCTCCTATAGGATTCTTTGGATCATGGGTTAATGTTTGGGTTCACTTTTGATAACAGTAATTTCAAGCTCTGATTTGGGTTCGCTTTTAATCACCCTTGGTTGTAAAGTTTATTTAGCATGAGTTCTGGAGATTGCATGTGTGCCAATGTTTGTATGATCTGTTATGCGTATGAAAACGTGCTATTGTTTCATTCTCAGCTTGGAAATCATGGGTCCAATCTGACAGAAGAGGAGCTTGAAATACATACCATATCTGCTTGGAAAGAAGGAAAATCATATCTTAGCAGACAAAACAATGGACCAGGAGCAGCATTTTCAAGACGTTTTGTTAGTGTAAGCAAATTATGTGCCTTTTGTAGCCCTTAACACGTGATACTGCTCACAATTTTGACTAGTTGCAGTTTTGGGGTTCTGGGTTCAGTGTGTAGTTATTAACATGTAGAGGTGCTATGAGATTTAATAGTATCTTTTTTGTGGTGGTGAATGGGAGGCTTGAGTTCATTTTAGTTTTGGAAATGCTTGGGTTAATCTAGCTTTATGTGTCTGAATGAGGTGCATCTATAGAAACTGTCTTGAGGCTTGCAGGATGGCATGAAAAATATTGTGTGCAGAAGACAGGTTTTGCCTTGTGTGTTTATCTAGCAAATTAGAATTGTGGAAAAGGTTCTTATTAAGTACTTGTTTTGTTTGGTGGGCCAAAAAAAGTACTTATTTTGTTTACAAATCATTCACTTATTTTGATACGAACACATCTTACATGAAAAGCAGTTTTGCTTTCTACTTTTAAGAAGCAACATAGTTGATTTCAATAATGTAAAAGAATTTATTTCAGCAATAAAATTATTACTTAGCAGTTGCAATTTGTGTCTATGAACTGTGCATCTTCAAATGATATCCACAAATTCACAATTACTGATTTTGCATTTTAGCTATTGTGTTGGCCTTACCAAACGGGGAGAAGAAGAAAATACTATTGAACTAAAAGGAAACAAGGGTGATTCCATTGTGTGGTTTATTTGAAAAATGACATGGTCATCCTTATGTTTCATCTCGTTCTCTGCTTTTGCAGTCAAAGTAAGTTCAATACCAATAGTTGACGATAATGACTCATTATTGGATATATATTGCCGGCGGTTAGTTGTGTTAAAAAATCATTATTATACTTAATCCATTTTTTGAGGTACTTGAATTAGTCCAGGATTTGAGCTTGAGTTTCTTAGCTGCTCATTCTTTTCAATACCAAATTACCAATAGTTGACGATAATTTGGAGTGCTTTATTTATTTTGCTATTTGACATGTAAACACTTCTAATTAAATGCTCTCATAGCTGTGGTGATATTTTAGTTTGAAATGGACTCTGTTATGAATAGGCTAAAACCACCAAGAGGGATTGTCTTGAGGCTGCAATGCCAGAGTTGCAAACATGTATCCCAACATGTTATTAAGGTTGGTATATCAATCATGGCGTGCTTTACATGTGTTATGTTTTTTTTTGGCATATTGTATCACACTTGACTGATAATTCAATTGTTTGTTTTTGCAGAGGTGCAGCATTTTGAGATTGGAGGGGCTAAGAAGGGGAAGGGAACTTCTCTGTCTTAGGTTCAAAAATAGGATTCATAGCGTCAATGTTGTCTTCATTTTACTATATACTTTTTTTTTCGGATGTTTACAACGCTGGGAATATTTTGTTTCTCTATAGATATCTAATAGCGTTGTGCTATTCTTGAAAAGTTGTATCCCTGTTGCTAATATTAGTTTATTGCTTTTAGGTCATTTATATCTTATTATATAATTACGTTTCCCAATTAGCTTTCTCATAAATATATGATTCATGATATATATATATATATATAATAATAATAATAATATACAATTTTTTCCCATAATTTTTACGTAGTTTTTATATTTTTTAAATAATTTTTATGTAATTTTTAATAATTTTTTTAATAAAATGAATTTTGCGACGGAAAATAATTCTGTCGCAAAATTGGAAAATCCGTCGCAATTTATGACGGATTTTTGAAATCCTTCGCAATTGCCACTAGTTTTTTGCGACGGAAAAAATCCGTCGCAAATTCATTTTGCGACGGAAAATCCTGTTTTAGCAACGGATTTTTTCCGTCGCAAAAACCTTTTTTTTTTGTAGTGTCATGAGTTTGAAAACTATGAATACAAGTATGAAAATTTTCCATTTTAATATGGATAAAATTTAAAACTCATTTTATTTTCAGACAAAGTTAATGACTTAACCACCGTTTCTTAATTCCTATGTATAAAAAGGTTAAGAAGCTAATGATATATGTATCTACCACTTCATTGTTTTTTCAATATATATATATACACACACACACACAGTGGCGGAGCCACGTTGGGGCAACCGCCCGCAGGTGCAGACAAAAACTTGTGTCTTTTTTTTTTTTTTTTTTTTACTTACTTGGGATGGGGGGAGGGTCATGGCTGAAGCAGAAGAGAATAAGAGAAAAGTGAAGGCCGTGATGAAGGTTGGTAGGCGGTGGCTGTGTTGCTGGTGGTGGTGGGCGTTGCGGTGGAGAAGATGGCAATGAGGCAGTAGGCCCTTGGCGGAGGACGGAGGCAACGAGTGGTGGGTGAGGGATGGGAAAGAATGAGAGAGAGAGGAGGATATAGTATTATTGTTGCAGGGGGCTGATATTTGTGTGTGGGAAAAAAGAAGTCAAAAGGCATTTGAACCAAAAGAAAGAGAAAGACATTTGAAGCAGAAGAAAGAGAAAGGAGAAAAACATTTTTTTAATTTTTTTACAAAAACAAAATTTTGGAGTTGAAAAATTATAAATTGTTTCGTGCAAACACATAATAAGAATATAAAATGGTAAAAAATGAATTAATGAAGATACTAAATTTTGAATATAGCAATTTATTTTTTAAATATAGTAAATTTGGAATATTGATGGATTTAATTTTAATTATTTGGATTTAAAATATATTTAAATTAAAGTGTTGTCATTTTTTTTAATAATTTATTTATTTATTATACACTATTAATACTTATCTAATAGTGATAATAAACTTTTATGAGTTTGTGTAAATGAATTATTCCTATTTAATGGTGAAAGTAAATGAATTCTTCCAATGATGCTTTGTGACTTTGTGGGCGCTGAAGACTTGAGGTTCGATCTTCACCAATTTGTGTGCTGATTGATTTAAGAGAATAAACGTGTGCAATTGTCCCTCTGATGTTCTAGCCTTCTCAGATTCTCATTTTCTTTTATATAAGATGTTCTTGGGAAAATCACTTGTTTTGTTGGGTTGTGTAGTTTGGAAATATCTAATTTTTTTGCAATGATTTTTGTTAAGGATAAGTTGCGTAATCGGATAAGTGAAGATTGATTTAACTCATGCATGCTAAGTTATGTTGAATGTGTTATATTTGATTATATTGATGTCGAAGATATAATACAATATTTTTAAGGAATGAAGAATCAAAGAATGCTTTTATAATCGTTCTATTGTAATAGCTTAGTTGACTATTGATTATTATTTTTCTATGTTAAGCTGAAGTTTTTCTTTTCTTTTCTTGTTTATATTATTTTGTTTTTTAATGTATTTAAAACTTTCATTAAAAAAAATTTCGGAGGTGCTGCCCCTGAATTTCCCACTAATTGTGCGGACATAAATAAAAAATATGGCTCCGCCACTGTACCATATGTTGTGATACTTGTTATTAGGCGTTGGCAAATTGTCATTTCGCTCGAATTTGCATATTCTCCAAATGTCCTTATCATCTCTCAGTCTTTTTACAAATTCGACGGACTTCTGGGGGTTTTAGAAATTCATTTAGTATTTTAGTGGAATTTTCTCTTTATTAATTTTGCGGGCAATATATATATATATATATATATATATTATCAATTTTAAAAATCAAATATAACTCGTTGAGAGGATCTTTGCTACCCCAACCCCCAATACTTCACTAGCCTTTGGAAGAAATATTACCTCAAATGTGTAAGATCTAGTTTATAGTTTAATTTGAGAAAAATATACTTCTCATGTTATAGAAGTGTATTCTCATATCATAAATACAAAAAAGATGTGGGTCTCATCATTTTCATGCTTGAGTTTTTTTTTTTTTAATAAAAAAGATGTAGATCCCACCATTTCATATATGTGTAGGAATCTTCTTCTTCTTATGCAATATGAGAAGTATAAACCCCTTAATTTAAACTATAAAATAGATCTTATATCAATGATTGGAGTTTTTCTTTTTTCCCTCGTAAAACAATTTAAAATTGATTTTGGCCCCTTAATCCATGTTTTTGTGTGTGTGGAGAATTAAAGATAGTGAAAAAGGAAAAGAAGTATTTATTAATAAGAATCTTAAGAATTATAATTATTTTCAAGGACCCAAAATAAAAATATAAAGTTTTGATTACAAAATTAACCTTAACCAAACTTTCTACATTTTCTCTAACCCCATCTCACCTATTTAACCATTAGTTATCAAATGTAATGATATCTCCATGTACATTTTGTGTGAATGTAGATGGCCTTCCATCTTACACCATGTGTCATTTTAACGATCCAAGTGGCACTTTTGTGATGGTAGGGCATATTTGCTACGTTTTTTAGACTTCCAAGACAAAACGAGACAAAAAAAACTTCTAGATGACCAATGCTCCAAAGGTAAAACTTCCATAGAAAAATTAATACTTATCCCAATTCATGTATTTATTTGGAGTAACATGCACTCAGGAACAAGATTCATATGGTCAAACTATCACCGTCTTATTACCATATATATATATATATATATAAATAAAAGCATATAATTAGAACACATATCCCTTTTTCTTCTGGGATTGTTATAACATCAATAGAGTATATCAATTTATAGCCCATAAATGTTGGCCGGGTTGGTAAAGTGGTTGGCTCATATCTATAGGGTTGCGGCTTCAAATCCCATCGATATGGAGACCTTGTTGGTGGGCATCTACAAATACCTCTATAAACGTTCTTTGAGTCTGGGGCATATTCTTGGTGAGCCCCCTTGACCCAACTCACCAAAATTTTTTGTACTAAAAAAAGAGAATATATCAATGTTTTAATTTTAAATCTGAATTATATTTTAAGTTTAAGGTAAAGGCGCAAATTTATCATTAAACTTTTACCCAATAATGTGCGTCAAACACTGTAAATTTTTCTCGACTGCAAAAGTACCTATTGAATTTTTAAAATAGTGTAAAAATATCACAGCTATTAAGTTAATTAATAATGTTGACCTTTTAGAAAACATGTAAGAGAAGATGCAATGGACATGAAGTTTTCACAATGGTGCAAAAATGGCCTGTAAGGTTACAAAATTGATTGTTTAACAAACAATTCTCACACACGTTGCAAAGCATTTTGGCCTCTAATGGCTTTATTCACCAGAGTGTCATTGTGGGGTTTTATGCAAGATGCAATGGCTGCACAAACTCTCATTTTCTTTGATTTTTCCTTTGTCATTAACTATTATCAAAGGATTTTGACACGTTGATTAATATGATGAAGGATGAGTCATCATCAACATCCTCTTTGTCTCCCTCCTCTTCATGTATATCCTTTTAGCTCATGGCTAATTTATAATGGCAATACCCATGATGCATACACTACCCAAAAAAAAAAAAAAACATCGAACTATCGATCGAATTTTTTCTGTGGATAATTACCGTAGAAATTCTCTCAGTAAATTTACCGATGGAAAAAATTATGTTGATAATTATCGACGGAAAAATTATGTCGGTAATTATTGAATGGAATTTCTTGAGGGAAAAAATCGTCTATAAAATTTATAATTTATTATCATCATATTTTAATAATTTATATAATATAATTAAATAATAAAAATATATATAAAAATTAAATATCAGAAAATTAATATTTAATATAAGGGGTTTAAATTTCTCATGTTGCATGAGAAGAAGAAGATTCCTACACACATGAAATAGTGGAACCCACATATATATATATAATTAGTATTATATATGTGTGTGGGTCCCACCATTTCATACGTGTGACATGAGAATACACTTCTCCTACAATATGAGAAGTGTTTTTCCCTTAATATAATATATTAAATATATTTTATATTCGTAACAAATATTTTAATGAGATAAGAAAGTAAAATGTATTATAAAAAATGAAATATATAAATATATATTTATTATATATATATATATATATATATATATATATATATATATATATATATATATATTATTTTCCTTTTAATTGTTATATTAATATTGTATGTATCTATATATGCATGTATTGCATGCGAGGTCTAGAGTTCGATTACCTTTCCTTGGTAAAATTATGTCCATAATTCCAATGGAATTGAAATTTTGTCAGTAATTTGATTTTTTTTTTTTTTTGGGGAATTGGTGACTCGTTAGCTTTGCAATAACGGCCATGACATTTTTGTACAATTTTTCAAATTTAATTTGTATTTTTACTCTATTATTATCTTGACTGACATAAATTTTAAACAATAAATGTTAGTTGATTTATCATCAACATTTTTACACCATTTTAAAAACTTCATATTTACTTTGCACCCGATAAAAGTTTATTTTGTTTGTTGTATATTGGGCAAAAGCTTATAAGTAGTTTTACACTATTACCCTTAAATTTATTACGTGAAAAATTCATGGCTAAATAGCACTATAAGTTAAAAATTGACACAATTTAAAAAGATGGCTATCTTAATGTTTCTGGACACCACGAAGAGGATAAATAAAGGAAGGGGGAACGTGGACATAAAAATGTTTCTAGATTTCCCTTTGCAAAAGGCATAGTTCTATCATCTAGGAAGCATCGATACTCTTTAGTCTTTACTACTAGCCAGTCCTAAATATAGAATAAAATTTATAGTGTGATACCTATTTATTGATAGAAATAAATTCTTTAAAGTTAACGATTTGAGTTTACAATACAATTTTTCATCACGGGCACGAATTTACTTAAATTTGTAATTTGTATGTTTAACAACCTTGTCGTATCATATTAATTGGTATGTGTAACAGCTTTGATATCGTATGTTTACAATATAGAATTGTTCCCCCAAAAAAAAAAATATAGAGGTTCCATTACTCATTCAATTGAAACTAATTAATGGTAAATATTAAGGTTATCAAACTCACGAGTTTAAATAAACTCGTGACAATGACGTAAACTTGTATCATAAACTCGTAAGAGTATAGTTTATAATAAAATAAGTATTAACAGTGTATAATTAAATAATTAAAATATAAAAAATGACAAAATTTTAATTTAAATATATTTTAAATCCAAATAATTGAAATTAAATATATTAACATTCATAATGTATTATATTTAACAAAAAAAATTCTATAAAATTCATATATAAAGCCATTGATGACAAAATCGAAAAAGTAAACATCGGGTTTCAAAGTGAGTTAACACAACATAGGTTTAAAAGTGAGTTAACGCGGCTTTGTAAACCTGAAATGTAAAAATGGTAAACTCAGTATGTAAACTCATAAGTTTAGCCTAATTTATAGCTGATACGACATACGAGTTTACCAATATTTCGACTCGATTTAGTAAGATAGAAACGTAAAAATGGTAAACTTAGAAAGTCAACTCGCGAGTTCGACAACAATGACAAATATATAAAACATTACAGGAATTAATTCTATTTCATTGCACCTAGCAGTCAACAATAGACACAAATTAATGCCAATAAGAAATTGCAGAAAAGAGAGAGAGAGAGAGAAGAAATAATGGAGAATGACAAAAAAAAATTTGAAATTGCATAATCCTAAATAAGATATTTCTTATAAAATAAGTTGTAAATTGTTTATCAAGTTTTGTCATTTCTTTATCAATTCTTAGTAAACTTGATTTGATTTGAGATTTTATAATTTTAAATTTCTTTTTCAGTCATTCCAAAAAAAAAAAAAAAACAATCCCATTATATATTTTTCCATAGAAGGAGGAGGTTGGGTGTATATATAAAGGAGCCTCCCAAACTCATCACGGTCTCACACGACCAAATATTAGAAACAAAACGCTTAGGGTGAGCAACAATGGCAATGGAGACAAGAAAATACGAGAACGGAATGATGGTCATCGACACAAGCTTTCTGAAACAGAAAGAGATGCCGAATGAGTTCGTGTGGTCGTCGGAGTACTTGACGGAGACGACAAAGGAGGACCTGAACGAGCCACTGATAGACTTGAACGACTTTGCGAAAGGCGACGAGGAAGCCATGGCTAGGGCTTGCGAGCTCGTGAGAGGGGCCTGCGTGAAGCACGGATTCTTCCAAGTGACCAACCATGGCGTCGACCCTCTTCTGATTCAGGCGGCTTACGATGAGATGAGTCCCATCTTTGGTCTGCCTCTTGATGTGAAGCTCAAAGCAAAAAGGCAACTTAGTAGTATTCAGGGCTATGCTGGTGGTCGTGCTGATAGATATTCAACAAACTTGCAATGGAAGGAGGCTTACTCTTGTGAGTATAGCAACCAGGGTTCTGATTCTCACATCGTTGAGCAATTCAAGTCTGCCTTCGGAGACAACCTTGATAAACATACTGGGTACGTACGTAATGAACTTCTGATACTGTAATTTTGAAAGTGTTTATTTGAGTCACTGATGTTACTAGTTTATTAACAGATTTTCAGTACCTTGAATATTTTTATAAAACTATATCCAAACATAAATTAAATTATATTACACTAGTTAACTTTTAACAGAGAGAATAAAAGCAAAGTCGCTACTTTTGTAATCATTAATCTAATCAACCCTTATTATCAATTATTACAGGGAGGTGTATCAGAGGTACTGTGATGCGATGAAGGGACTGTCTGAAGTGATTATGGAGGTATTGGCTATGAGTTTGGGAGTGGAAAAGTCATACTTTAAGGAATATTTCAAAGACGGAGGAGGCATTTTGAGATGCAACTTTTACCCTCCATGCGACCTCTCTAACCTCACCTTGGGCGCTGGTCCTCACAGTGACCCTACCAGTGTCACCATTCTTCATCAAGATCAGGTCGGTGGCCTCGAAGTCTCGATCGACAACAAGTGGCTCGCCGTTACCCCCCGCCCTGAGGCCTTTGTCATCAACATCGGCGACACTTTCCAGGTACGTACCTGTTATACTTTCTCTGGTCATTGTCACTAGAACCAGCTTCGGTAATCATAGCAGCAGTGATGAACCCCATAGTTCTTATTATCGTTATGGTGAAATCTGCACCGTCCAAATGTAGTTTCAATATTTGATATTTAAATCTGAATTATCTAAATAAATTTTGGACAATCCAAAGATGATGAGCATTGAAACTAAACCCTTTTTTACGAGCTACCATCTAAGAAAAAATGAATGGTCATTATTATAAGTCACTTGATGCGATATTAATTACGTTTTTCTAATATCACCCTTATTTAAAGTCATGAACTACAAAAGAGAATGTAATACAAGTATGAAAATTTTCCATTTATATATGGATAAAATTAAACTTTCATTTTATTTTCAGACAAAGTTAATGACTTAACCACCGTTTCTTAATTCCTGTGTATAACAAGGTTAAGAAGCTAATGATATACGTATCTACCACTTCATTGTTTTTTCAATATATATATATACACATATGAATATGAATGACCGTATGTTGTCATACTTGTTATTAGGCGTTGACAAATGGGAAATACAAGAGTTGTGTGCATAGGGCATTGGTGAACAGGGAGAAAGAAAGGAGATCAGTGGTGTACTTTATTGTCCCTAACAAGGTCAAAACTATAAAACCACCTGAGGAGTTCCTATTCAGAGAAAAAGAGGAGAGAAAGTACCCTGATTTCAAGTGGACTGATTTGTTCACCTTCACCCAATACCATTATCGTCCTGATTCCCATACTCTTCCCAAGTTCGTTCAGTGGTTTCTCTCTTCCAAATCCAACAATGACCAGTCCCTTCCATCTTCTAATAATAATGCTTAACTCTTAGTTTCCCTTCTTATTATATATCTCTATCCATGGCATTCATGGCAATTCTGTCTCCAATTGCCAAACTTATATAATAAAACAAGTAATCGAGTACTGTTTGTTATCTGCTTTGAATAATCTTCCTCCTCCTGTGTGTCTGTTACTTGACAGTCTTGCTGCTCATGGGATGATGTAAGGGTAGTTATGATGTTGTTATCTGGTCTGAATAATCTTCTTCTTCCTGTGTGTCTGTTACTTGATAGTCTTGCTACTCATGAATGAATAAATTAGAACATATTAAGGTATATATATATAAAGTTGAGGTAAGTCCTATCAAATTCATGTGTCGATTTATATGAAAGATAAACCTAACAAATACTTAAATAGCTAAAAAGATTCCATATGATATCAGGAGTTGTTTCATTTGTGGAACTGAGGCCTCTGAGACTTGAAAAAAGAATTACAAATCCTCATATTGATTAAAAATACATACCTAATATATACCTAAATCACTATGAATATCTTGAACAAAAAAAAAAATCACTATGAATATTCAATAGTGTGTGTATGTATTAATTACTTATTAAATAAGGTTCTTCATTAAAGTACCAGTAGTACCTGCTCGTTTGGATGGGCTTTTTTCTTATTAAAAAAAAGTTCTTTTTTATTAATAAATATGTTTGGATGAGAGCTTTAAAAAAAACAAAAGTAACAAAAAAAGCCAAAATTCTGCTTTTTTTTAAAGCTTCAATTTGTAGCTTAAAAAAAGGGGTTAAGGTGTATTTTTGCCCTTAAAGTATGCGCCCAGGAGTAATTTTGCCCCTGAAGTTTCAAGAGTAGCAATGTTGCCCCTGAAGTTTCAAAACGGAGCAATGTTGCCCATCCATTAAAAACCCTAATGGTCAACTAACAGTCAACGTTAGGGTTTTTAACGGAGGGGCAACATTGCTCCCAAAAAAAGTAACAATTTTGCCCCTGAAGTTTCAAAACGGAGCAATATTGCCCCTCCGTTAAAAATCCTAACAGTCAACTAACGATCAACGTTAGTTGACCGTTAAGGTTTTTAATGGAGGGGCAACATTGCTCTATTTTGAAACTTTAAGAGCAACATCGCTACACCGAAAACTATAGGTGCAAAATTGCTCCTAGGCGCATACTTTAAGGGTAAAAATGCACCTTAACCCTAAAAAAAAGTGCGAAAGAAGAGAGAGAATAAAAAAAATACGGAATCTTCTTTAATGATTTGTTTTGACACCAATTAATCTTGATTTTCAATAAAATGACAAGCCCTATCCACATTTCAATAATTTTACTAATAAAAAAGTACTTCTCCATTTCAACATTCAAACAACTTTTTTTAATTTAAAAGTGCTTCTTAAATGGTGTATCCAAATATTTTGAATTTTAAAAAAAAAAAAAAACCCTTTATAGCCCAATGGTACGAAGTACCCCCGGTAATTAAGTGGTGAGTATTGGTTTGATCCTGCTTGCATTGTAGTCATCTGGTCATTAATCCTTATCCCTTCAATTCAAATTTCAAGCCGCACCATCCATATATACAACTTTTTGCTAAACAAATGGGGAAACACATACAAATTGATCGATCTATGTATCAACAATGAAAGCTCATTTTGTCATATATACATACATGCATGTAGGGATATGTATAATATACGTACGCAACTCTCGCAAGGCGCAACACTAATTAACTATAACAACAGCAAAAGTGGAATTTAAAATTAACTATAATATGTTAGATGTAAGGATATATGTATTAACGTTTACGTATATTCATATATAGGCGTACATGCCGAACTCGACATAACAAAATTGCAATAAATGTAGTGGAAAGTTGAATATGAAGATATACATACATACGTGTGTGTAGTGTGAATATATGAATTACCAACGCCCCACTGTATCCATATTGTCCTGGGGCTGTGACGGTTTCTGAATAGAAGTTGATGAGAAAGGTACGGAAAATGTCTGATCCGAGGTCACATAAGGAGGAGGAGGCTGATGAGAAATGAGATTGGTTGAAGAATATACACGAGTATTTAAAGGTATATTATTAATATTAGCAATATTATTGTGTTGTAGCCTGCTTTGATGATGATCATGTTGAGAACGTTGTTGTTTGGGAACATTAAGCTTTTCTCCTTCTATCTCTCTATATTTCTGAAGGTAACATTTCAAAGGATCAACGTAGTTCTCAAAGCCAAGAGTTGAGATGGCCCAGATAATGTCATCGCCATTAATGGTTTTCCTCTTTTCTTTCTGGCACTTATCAGAGGCCTCGCTGGTGATGAAACTGATGAACTCAGAAACACATTCTTGGACAGTTTCTTTGGCCTCCTTTGAGATTTTCCCATTTGGAGGGATCACTTTCTTCATGATCCTCCCGACATTCGCGATCGGAAGGAATCGATCTTGTTCTTTGTTTGTTGTTGCTGTTGCTGCTGCTGCTGATTTTAAGCAAGGCCTTTCAGGACTGGCTTTGTTGTTGCAGGGACTCTCTTCGTTCATTATTATTGTTAGGGGAAGAAAGAGAAGAGACGTCTGGTATGAGGTTTGTAAGAGACGAGAGAAATATTGGAATTAAGGTTTAGAAAGAGAAACGAAGAATGGGGCATGAGAATAGGCGCGTATAGTGCATAGGTCTATTTTTTTCACCAGTGAAACCTAGGGACTCGGAACCGGTTACTGTGCTGAGCACAGAGAGCTTAACTTGTTCGTACGGACGAGTTCTGGACCGTCTAGATCTGATTTGGACGGTCTAAATCTAATTTTTTTTTTCTTTTTTATTTTTTACAAAAAATAATTTTAATGGGTAGATGACCTAAAATAAAGATAATCTCTCAATTAACATTTTTTTAAAAAATGATTTTTTTCATATAGAAAAAAAATAAAAACAAATTTTTTTAAAAAAAAAAGATCTGAATCTGAACGGCTACGGATGAGCTCCCGGACGAGCAGGGAAGCCAATTCCGAGGGACTCGCTCTTGATGTGAAGCCAATTTTTAAACTGTCACGACCCAGTCCAAGTAATGTAGACATAGAATATGATTATTTTGTTTGCACAACTGAGATAAATAGCGTCTATTTCACAATTAAAATGATTCCTCAGGGAGAGACATATCATATAGTATGTCGTTTTTTTTTTTCTTTTTCTTTGGAATGTCTTGTTATTTTTGTGAGTAGATAATCAATTTACTATGAGCATATCGGATCCGATTTATATATCATAACCAATAAAATTCTTTAAAAAATTGCATGCGTTTAGAAAAATTATAACATTTGAGGTCAAAAAAAGGAAAATTATAACATTGTTTTGGGGGTTTAGAATTGGGAGTTTCAGTTGGTAATCGCTCCATCCACTTGGAAGACTAAAATAGCCAAAATAAAGAGGAGGGTCAATTTGGCCCGCTCAGGCAGAAGTCAAAAAAGCAGATACAAATTCAAATACATTACTTCACTTAGTATTTTACTATCGACATTCTTCCCTTTGATAGGGAAAAAAGTTATAGTTTAAAAATCTGCAAGTGCACCATATCAAGTAATAAAGTTATAAGAAAAATATTGTTTTCACAAAAAAATAGTACCAACAATTCAATTGAGCAATGATTTTACAATTTTGATTTAGTTGAATCAACACAATTTAAATCAAAGATCAAAGAAAGAAAAACTAACCCCCAAAAAAAAAATCTAATCTAACTAAGGCTAACAATAATGGTGATTCTATATTTTAAGTGGTGACTTGGATTATTATAGTTTTGATTACTTCTTAGTGTCTGATTTCTCCCCTTAATTGCATTTAAAGTTATATTTGCTAGTCTATGACGATCTTAATTACCTAAGAATGTCTTTCAATCCACTAAAAATCATTCTAATTATGTTGATCTCTAATCCCTAATTCCTAATGAGACTATATCGGGTCGATAGGTATGTCTACCCTAAAAGCAAATTAAGTCCCAAAACTTAATCCTACCCATTTCAATTGAAGGTCTATTCTAAATTTCCTATGTCTAAGCTCCTTTAGAACACCAAATAAAATTTCAATCAAATTTCTCATTTTTGAGAACAATTAATTAAGCACACAATTGAATCAACAAACATAAGATTATAGCAATTAAAAGAAGAAATCACATCTACTAATCCACAATCAAACTAAATAATCTAAAATGAATGTTTAGCTACATAAATTAAACATTGTCACTAACAAAATAATAACTAACCAAAGACAACAGAAATAAGAGAAAGAAAAGAAGAAACAAAAACTTAATGTTGAATTTTTGTCCATGCTATAGATCTTCTACATCTCCAAACTTTAATCTCTTTATATTAAATAATGATCTCTTGTCTTGCCATCACCAACTAAGAAAATAGAACATATTGTCTTCTCTCTACACCTCACGTGTATGTAGGCACACATATTGCCTCCTTTGGAAATTTCCAAAATAGTATTGTTCCTATCAATGAAAAGAGAAGAAAATAATGATAATGATAAGAAATCTGAATATTTTTTTATTTGAGAAAACTTTCCATTATATTATTTATTTTTTCTTTCCTAAATTTTAAAACTTCTATTTTAATTTAAAATCACATAAATCATACACCCAATCGATATTTCATAAAAAATTTCTTTAATTTAATAGTGATAACTTTCTAAATATATTAAAAATGGGAAGTACTCACCACTATTTCCCAAAGAGAGAGGGGGGAGAGAGAGAATCTTTTTACGTGTAGAGATCGATCATGCCGTTCTTTTAACCGGATTGATAGTGTATTTGTCCGGGGGCCGAAAACGGATGGATAGTGACGCAACTCAGCAACTGAGGAAAAAGAGGCCAACTTGTAGATCGCATCGTGCGCTTGCAAGTAGTCTATTAAGTATTAACTTGGGGGTGTTCTGAGAAATAATTCAGGCGACTGAACTGCCGGCTTTTGCCAAAGCATTGGGTTCTGTTGGGTTTTCGAGAGGGAGGAGTGGGCAATCTTGAAATGGCGTGGGATTTGGGATTCAGGAAGGTGAGAGTTGAATCAGATGCGAAAGATTTGGTGGAGATGATTAATGATGAGCGTTCAATGACTAATGGCGAACTTATCTTTTGGCGGATAGGAAGAATGAGGGAAAAGGAATGGGTTCTGACTTCTGAAGTTTCATTTCATCTCGAGAGAAGGGAACAGAGTCGCTGATGAACTAGCAAAGAGAGGCATTTCCTTTACGTTACTAGTTTTTTAGATAGATGTCCTGTTTACTTAAAGGATCCTGTCCTACAAGAGAAGCTGGGATTAAATTCCCCTGCGCAATGCTTTTTCACATGTATCCAAATAATAATAATAATAATAATTGAGTACCCCCCCCCCCCCAAAAAAACCCGGGACTGTTCCTTGGGTCCCCTAGGGGGCACCCAATAATATTGGAATGATCCAAATCTGAATATATACATCGACGCGAAAATGTTCTCGCGCGCTGGTAGTCCAAATTATTTTACCTCGAAAATGTTCTCGCACGCTGGTATTCCAAATTATTTTACCTCTGGTTTTTGGGTTTAAATAACAAAAAGGTCAGACACTCTTACTAAAAAGGAGACATCTGATTCTGGAGTTAGTCAAGATGTTAGAGGAGACATCTTAGGCGGACGATGTGAACTTGTAGAAACGTAAATTAAGGTAGAAGCATATGTACTATCAATCCTATATGCCCTGGACAGCAAAACCATAGGACCTTACCCTTTGTCTAAGGTAAGTCCAACGCTTCTCTTAAAATTTATATTTAGAAAAAAAAAAACTGAGTGCTACTTGTTTCTTTTTATTAATTTATAAAATCTGATATCAAGAATGCAGTGAGATCAAGTTTATTCAACTAAGTTCGGTACACTTTGAATATTTGTCCCAAGACTTCTTTGACTGTCTAATAGAGTAACACAGCTCGTTGATGACGCCGTGGACTCCTACCTAATCCCCACCATCGAGAGTGACAAATGGTTACTAGGACTAAAATTTGGATTCTACCCCGCCCAACTCTCAATTAAGTTGACAAATGGGAACATACTTGCCCCTTGACCCTAGCATCAAACTCTAATTATTCTATATGAACAGTAGCAAGTAGTAACCCACTCTGACCCTCTGGGGCACTCCGAGACAAACGATACGAAAAAATAATAGCTGGGGCAGGCCAGAGCCTATACGAGTATTCAAAAACTTAATAATTTTTTTTTTTTTTTGGGATCTAAATATTCAAAAAATATCAACGGAATCATACTATCAGTTCTGGCGTATATATGCCTGTATGTTTTCAAGAATAACAACTATTAAGGCTCTCTTCCAAACCAATCGCCTTTACACTTTGCAAGAATGCTGATACTTCCCCACCATTCACCATTACAGCAGAAAACATCACCCTCTAAATAAATATCAATATGAAAAAACCAGAAGAGGAAGACGGAACACTAAAGTACCTAACTAACATGATACATGGCTTGCGTGGAAGTACCAGTTCCAGTTACACTGAGATCTTTCTTTTTGAAAAAAAGAAAAAGAATCAAAAGTTACACGAGAATTTAGAGCAACCAAAACCCAAAAAATCATCTAATTTCTCATCTGCAGTGCCTCCATGATTAGGCAAGAGCATACTCAAGTTTTTCGGATTCTGTTGGCCGCCACATGGACTTCTGGACACAGAGCAACCCCTCCTTGTCCTTGGAGTAAGTCATGCGAACCTCCCAATGCATTGACCTCAACAAGCTTTCAAGCTCAGTAACGATATCAACATTATCACGGACAATGAGCTTCCCCTCAGGCCTGAGGATCCGATCAATCTCAGCAACAACGGCCACTAAATTGCACCTGCATGAACAAATCAATCCAGATTTTAGCAATCTGACAACTAAAATGTTGTTGGCGATAAATGTGAAAAGAAAGAAAATAATGACACACCTTTTCTTTAGCTTTGAAAGCAAATGATCTGCATGGAGGAGATCATAACTCCTAGGGTAGGTACTAAAGGATTCACACCAATCATGGTATATGCCAAAAAGACCACGTTCGTATATAATGGGAAGAGTATCTGCATTCTCTATCGAAACCACATTCATGACCCATATTTTCAAATCTCTCAAAGCAGCAGCAAATCTGCAAACCATGTCCAAAGCAAGATGTCAGAGATAATAATCACAAGCTACTACTGTAACTCAAAATGAGCAACAACTAAAACAATGGATATTGCCTTTTGCTTACCCTCCATAGACAGATCTCATATCCATGACATTTCTCACATTTGACCAGTCAATTCCCATCCCATGTAGATAAGACTTAGACACTACACGACTCCAGTGTTCATAGTCAGCAGTAAAATCATCAGGGGCAGGCTTCCCGTAAACTCCAACTTGGGAGCTCGACAGCCAGTATGGTGCTTTGGTCAGTCTTGCTGGCCACTGCTCTGGCCATTGTGATCCACGTTCGGATGAATCCACTGGCACTTTGTGCATGCAAGCTTGCAAGGGAATATTCCTGTCACACCAATGAAATTAGACATTCACAATATATTCCAAGTCTACATGTTATTAAATAAAACCTTGTAGCTCGAGGTTTTTATTTGTAGCAGAAATAATAAACATCAATCCAAGTCTATTCAAGTTTCATGATTTTTATATGTAAACACAGTATGCCTCCTAAACATTTTTCTTGCTTCAAAATAATACTTAATATATCAGTAAAGCAGAAATACCATGCTGCATTAGGATCATCTAAGTCTGGACACATAGGAGGCTGATTCTTTGAACGTTTCTCATAGCACTCATTGGTCATTGGCTTCCTGTAGATGGCAATACCCACACCATTAACTTTATCCTTGGTGATTGACACAACTTCCCAGCACATAGTTTTTGTTAGCGCCTTCATGGCTGTAAATGAACGCACAAAACTTATTAATTAATATACACCAAAATTTAAATGGTTAAAGGAGATAAATGCAAGTTCTGTACTATCTACCATTCCAAATTTCAACATCTTCAGGATTCTTCTGATAAATAGGAGTAGCAGACCAAACAAAGAAACCACCAGGTCGTAATAGTCGATTCAGCTCTAACAGAAGTTTACCACCTGCAGCAGTACTAATTGATAAGCATCTCAAACAAATCCCTTTTGTCATTTACACTGAATTTGAGTCATTACTATCTATACAAGTTATCTTAAAATCTCAATGCTTAAAAAATCCGTTTTAAAGCATAAATGCAAAACAAAAACATTATTTGTTTGCCATATAAAAAACCAATTAACATGAACTGCCTAATCAGCAACATAAAAGTTTGGCCATGTGAGTACCTTCTATATGCCAAGGAACTCTGCATCTAGCACAGTGGACAATATCAAATACTCTCCCAGGGAAGGGAAGCCTCTGTGTGCCCATCACGGCAGATATAGCAGGAATTCCCCTTTCAAGTGCAAATTGTACTTGTGCTTCATGCTCGTCTTTAGGAGCAAGAGACATGGTAAGTACATCCCTATCAAAGAGAAAACCTCCAAAGCTGGCAACACCACATCCAACATCCAGTACCACACGTGAGCGCTTTCCCCAAGCGATATCATGTACAGACTGCATCACCAAGATTTTTTTATATTAAGCAAAATGACCAAGAACATTCATGGTCTACAAGATAGGTGGAGATGAAAAAAATGCCAAACATGACAGATTATGTGACAGTCAATTAGTTTATGAAAAATTCTGGATATCTAACAGGATTGATAGATGCTACAATTGTCACTGGCCATACAATATAAACTTATCTATTTAAAGCAAAACGTCATCCAAATATAAACTTACAGATATATTAACATCAAGATCAATCAACCGTTAAGGTCAATGCCAACAAGAAAAAAGAAACTATATCTTACCTCTTGTATAAAGTCAATGTAATGAAGTGCCCCATGCTTGAATTGGGTTCCACCACCTGGAAAAGTGAGGTACTCACCGGTAACTTTCACCCAATTTTGGTGACCCTTGACTTCAGCAAGCTTAGTGTGAGGAACATTATAGTACCATATCTGCAGGACAAAAAATTATTATTTTATGGAAGAGTAAATTTTCACATGCCAAATGGCAATTTCAAAACATTAGCAATCTACTTCTACCTTCTCTCTGCTTTTAGGCCACTGAATAGGGCGTTTATATCCTTCAGGAAGAGAAACTAGGCAGGTGGGAGGTTCTTCAGGACAGTGCCTCTCTCGATGTTCATAGTGCTTAGTGCTTCGAAGACTCTTGATTGTTTTCAAATTGTCAAGACAGGGAATATAATCAGGGCCGGCAGTGACTTCGCAAACTTTCCAATTGTATCCAGATAGCTGTTTAGAGGATTCTTGAGCCTCCTTTTCACTCCTTGACTCTGATGCTTGAGTTTTAAAGGACCCAGTTTGAGTGGTAGTTTCATTTAGAAGCTCTGACTGAGCTCCAGAAGGGTATACCTCATTGGAACTCTGGTTTTCAGTATTCCCCTCGTTCTTCTCACCAGAGTTGTCATCAGATCCTTTGTTATCGTTTCCTTCCACCTCCTCTATCTTACTATCTTGTGTTTCACTTGCATCATTTGATTTCTTCTCACTTTCATCTGAACCAGAGTTTTTGTCATCATCAGAATCAGATTTCTTCTCAGATGAAATTTTTTCAGCATCTCCTTTATTGGAAGTTTCACTACTGTCTTCATTTTTCTCTGAGACTTCAGGGTTTGATCCTGAATTTTCTGTCTTGGAATCTGTGTCTTCAGTTCTTTGATCTCCATCTTCTTTCCTGGCATCTTCAGAAGACTTCTTCTCTGTCTTCTCCTGGGTTTCTGACAACTTATCGTTATTATCAGGGTTGACATTACTGTCGCCCTTGGTTGCATCCTCAGGTAAATCGCCTGGATTATCTTCAAATTGCCGAGTATTCCTTTCATTACTTTCGGTCACCTGATCTTTCAACCCACTCTGTTCTTTGACATCCTGTTCTTTGACGTCGTTCTTATTCTCCTGAGACATGTCCATGTTTTGGACGGAAACTACAGAGGATGATGTCATCATCCAAACCCCAACCAAGCATAGGGCAACAAACACAACAATAGTCACTGTGGAACAGTAACTCGAAGCTGATCTTCTATTATCTATTCTCGTGTATTTCCCAATCGCCATTTTGATGGACTGCGGTAGGTGTTCACAAGTAGTTTAGACCTGCAAAAGCACAAAAAACAGCAATGAAATACATCTCACAATGTGTGTCAACAGAGCCAAATCTTAGTAGCCATTATCTACCTAATCAGTTGACACCTGTGCATGAAAAGAATTCAACTGTTCCCCAAATTTTCTTGTACAAAAATTAAACACAGATATTAACTAAATGTTGGATGAGTAAAAACCCCGTTAGATTGGTAATATACGTTTGGACTGGCGTAATATTGTACACGAGTGAGAGGATCAGAAGGTCTCAACGATCATTCTGCATCAGAGATTGAAATTCAACGGAGATTCGTGAAGGTAATGCTACGAAAATCATCACAGCGGGATTATGACATATCCTAAAGAAGCAAGTATTTTCAAAGCATGCAAATACTAGCTAGCCAAACTGTGAAGACACGGGTTCGAAAGCAGTTCGCAGAAAGAACAGGAAAGAATACAAATTAATAACATGGCGAAATCAACGATGATTAGACAGATCTACATAATCCGAAACGCATTCATAAAGAACAACAATTCATACAGCAGCATCTACAATCATTGACAGATTTTCACAAGAAATCAAAAGAGATCAAGAAGAATAGTAGCTCAGATACGAGCACAACATACATCAAAATAAAAAAGAAAATGACCCAAGAAGAAAAGTTTAAATCACGCATTTAAATGAAACATTTGAACTGAGCAAGAAAAAAAGGGGGGGGGGGGGACAAACCCGAGAAGAAGATGAATGCGTAACTAGATCTGGCACGCGGAAAAAGATTCGGCATACCTTTCGTTAGCAGATCTGAGTCGGAGAAAGGAAGATGATCACTCCATTGTTGCTTAGCAAAAAGATGAGAAAAAGATGACAAATGACATCTGTGTTAAGCGAGTGTGAGACGAGGAAGGAGTGGAAAGGGAGAGATTATATAGAGGAAGAGGGAAAGAGGGACGAACGAGAGAATAGGGTAATTTGGTCGCTAGCAATTCAATTCTTTCTACAGGATTCGCTGAAAGGAATAATAAAATATTGATGATGAGAGAGAAACAGGTGAGAGGGGTGAAATGATGAGCGAGAAAGAGCAAAGGACGAAACCAGAGACGGTGAACGAGTTACCGCCACGGAAAAGCCGTGAAACCGGTTGAGGATGATGATAGATAAAAACACGGGTACTGTTGCTCTCCTCAGCACCCCTCCCCATCCCTTATCAGCGCGATCTTGATCGTCCAATCCAAAATCCAACGGTTCGAAAAAGACAAAAAAACAAATTTTTTTTTTTAAAAAAATCTAGACTGTTAGATTTTGGATTGGACGGCCAGGATCACGTTGATGAGAGATGGGGAGAAAAACTGATGGGGAGAAGATACGCTTGAGCCAGCTCAACAACAGAACATAAATACTTTCTTTTTGAGGAAAAATTGCATGAGGGTCTCAGACTTGATTTAATAAATTTTCAGTTTAAATTTTTGACCAAAATTTTTTTTGGCCTGACTGTAGTTGAAATTGAAAATTAACAGAATTATTAATTAATACATTATATCAGTTATAAAAATTACTAGTAAATTATAAAAATAATTTGCATAAGCCACGGCCACACTAATTAAGATCTATAATTAATTAGTCTGATTTTCATTTAATTTTTTTGAAGAAATTATAATACCAACACCAATTTTAATTATTTTCTAATATATAATCAATTATCATTATATATTATTTTTTAAATATTATATTTACTACAGAAGGCCTGTGTCATAAATGTTACTGATAGCAATAAACCACACCTATAACCTTGTTCTAGATGTTTCCTTTTATACCGTGTTGTAAGTGAGGTTTATTTCACAAATTTGTATTTAACTAGAAGCTATGCTTTTTTCCTCTTTTACCTCAAACAGGTTCTGTGTTTCGAATTCGTCTTATTACCATTTTTTCTTAGATTTAATGCTGTATATTAAATTGTCAATTATAATGATAATGACATTAATATTTATAAAATTATAAGAAAAAATTTGTCAAATAATATTCTCTCTAATCTTAAATATAATTAAACAAGTAGATAAATTTGTTTGGTTTTAAATATAAGACAAAATCTGTTTTATCTCCCAAATTTTATTTTATTTTTTGTAAATTTTTCATTTAATTTATCTTGCAAGTCAACCCCATATTTTGTTAAATAATTAACTAAACTACTTTATCAATATTTGAAACTTAATTGTATCTAATTCTCCTATTTGGAATCAAATAATGGAGTATTATATAAAAGAGTAAAGTAGCAATTTTGTCCTGAAAGTACACCATAAAGAGCAACTTTACCTTAAAAGTTTTCTTGAATTGAATTTTGCCCCGAAAATCTAAAAAAGTAGCAATTTTACTCTCCACTAACAATAGACACTGACCTAGTACACCCTCGAGTGTGATGCCTCACATTCAAGTGTACATTCAAGTGCTAATCCCGTTAGGTATTACAGTTAGAAGAGGGTAACATTGCTACATTTTGATACTTCTAGAGTAAAATTGAATCCAAAAAAAGTTTTAGGGTAAAATTGTTCTTAGGGGTATACGGTAAAATTGCTACTTAACCCTATATAAAACAATAATCAAACCATAGGGTATGTATGCCTAAGCTCAATTCACGTGGCGTGTTTAGGGTAGCCGGGGGTGCAAGTTGATTCGTTTTGTTTGTCTTGCTTGAAAGAAACAAAAGAACCCCCTCAACGACGTCGCTTACCCAATAAAATCCCAGATTCCAGATTCCAGATTCCATTGAGACGTGAATGTAATTTTTACCGTTTTGCCTAACGCCAGGCAAAACTTTTAAACCGTTATAAAGGTATCTCTATAGACTTTGCGGTTTTTTACTTGACATTATAGTATACAGTGGCGGACCCAGGATATAATGTTTGTGGGTGCACAATTAATAGTGGGATTCGGGGGAATTTTTTTTTTTTAAGGAGGATAAAAGGTAACTCACACCTTCGTAAAATTTAGGATCAGAAATTGGGTTCAATTGAAAAGTATTTTCAAGGAAATCAATTTAAATAGAATAATATATTCTAATCCCATGGCATACAAATACTCAGATGTTACACAATCAAATTCCAAAGCAACATGCAAGCAAAAATTATTATGATTTCTCATATGTGATAAGATATTAAAAATAGGTAAGAAAGTTGTTCATGCATGAGTTTGAATATAGGATCTACTGTGGGACTAATGAAATTACCACCACACCACCTAGACAACTTATTGCAAAGTCCCTTCAAAAAAATATATCTTCTTCAAATTTATGGGTGCACTTGCACCATAAAAACATGTGTGGGTCCACCAATGATAGTATATACTCCCTCGTGTCCTCTTTACTAGGATAATTTTCATTTAAATGTTTTGATTTGGTATTAAATAATAAAAAGGTTTAATATTTTTAGGAAATTTGGTGAAAAGTCCCTCACTAAAAGTTTAATCCGCGAGAATGATCTAAATCTCTACTTAGTGGTTGAAATATTTCCAGAGTACTACAACCCTGTGGTTACCAAAATTTAACATGTCAACATCACCAATTAAATTTTTGAATAAATACCCTATTTGGTCCCTGAAAAAAATCACAGACCCTTTATTGGTCCCTAAGTAAAAATAACTCATCCTGTAATCCCTGACCACATTTGGGACACTTCACTGCATGTGTCCTCTTCAACCTGGAAGGACTAAATGTGGACGGTTTTTGGATTTTACAGGGATTATGGGATGAGTTATTTTTACATAGGGATCAAAAAGGGGTCTGTGATTTTTTTTAAGGACCAAATGGGGTATTTACTCTAAATTTTTAATGAGATACTTTTTCTCCCATTTTCCCTTTTTGGTTTATTATATTAATATTTTATTTTTTATGATATTTTTATCCTATTAATTTTTAATTATTAAATATTATTAATACTCCCTCTAGTTCTAATTATAAGAGTTTAATAACTAAATTATAAAATTTAAAAAAGCAGTTAAAATTAGTAGAAAATACTGAGTATATCTAAAATAAATTTTGTTTTTCAAGTAGTAAGATGGAGAAATAAAGTAATTATAAGTGTCATCGATCTTTCAATTAATGCAATACATTTATATCATTTTCAGTCTTAAATATAAAGTGAGTTGAGAGTTGACGAATTTCGATCATAATATAAGAGACAATTCATTTTATCTGCCACAGGAGCCTGGTATTGAAGATAGTGTATCGATTACGGAAGATACTTTGGGGGATGTGCCTTGATCAATACTCAAGGAATCGTAAAAAGGAATAATTATAATAATAAATTGAAATTAAATTGTACGTATTAAATGAGCGTCAACATGCTGTGCCCAGTGATGATCCATAATAAAGGAGGCACACAAAAAGTTGAAATTAACAGCGATCTGCATGGAAAGAGATCGCAGAGGGAGAGAGGGGTCTCATAATTTCATGCTGTGTTGTAAGTCTAACCCTTCGTTTTTATACTGAACTGATAAAGGAATTGGATATTCTTAAATATAAATAAATATAATATATAAAAAAATTAAAAAATTATATATTTATACCTTAAATTAAAGTATAAGTATGTAATAAGCACTTAAACTCTTAACATCATATGTGAACTCCTATTTTTTGGCTGTCTAGATAAATGTCTAAGTGTAATAGATAGTTTGTTTATTGAGTGAATTTAATTTTTTTCCCCCTAAAATTCATTTATAAAAAAAAAAGAAAAATAATTTCGTGCTGTGATAAATTCCATCCATCACGTGCATTGCACTTTTAGTCTTTTTAGATCCAATCAATCACGTAGGGATCCGAAAAATACAGAGCGGCACAAAATCACATACACAAAAAATACAGCAGAAAACTAGCTTTGAAGAAATGGCACATTTGTAATTTCTTCCCTTGATCCACAAAATGATGGAACAAAACCAAATTCTATGTAAATATATATTATAAAATCAAGTAAATTATTTA
This sequence comes from Acacia crassicarpa, assembly GCA_034222035.1. Taxonomy (NCBI): domain Eukaryota; kingdom Viridiplantae; phylum Streptophyta; class Magnoliopsida; order Fabales; family Fabaceae; genus Acacia; species Acacia crassicarpa. The sequence goes on from JAWXYG010000008.1 coordinate 8,781,276, forward strand.
TAGGCTTTTAGTAAACTCTAGAACATCACTTTTTCATCAATTCGTAATTCCATTTTTTTAATAAAAAATTTATTAATGCATTTTATATGTTACATAAATAATATTGATTTCGATTTATATATATAGTATATGGGTAAAGGATTTCTCCTGTCACTGGAGATAAAGTTATATCTAGTGACTCCAAAACTACGTTGTTTTGGATTAATGAAGGGTTTGTTAGTAATTTCAGGTGAATTAATGAAGGGTGTTTCTGTAATTCTGTTTATTTTTTAATTATATATATTTTACCAAAACACCCTTCATTAATTCACCTGAAATTACTAACAAACCCTTTATTAATCCAAAACGACGTAGTTTTGAGGTCACTAGAGATAACTTTATCTCCAATGACAGGAGAAATCTTTTTCCCATAGTATATATATATATATAGGGAAAAGTATTTCTCCTGTCACTAGAGATAGAGTTATCTCCAGTGACCCTAAAACTATGTCATTTTGAATTAATAAAGGGCATATTTGTAATTTCAGGTGAATTAATGAAGGGTGTTTCTGCAATTTTGCACCCTTCATTAATTCACCTGAAATTATAAATATACCCTTCATTAATTCAAAACGATGTAGTTTTAGGGTTACAGGAGAAATCATTTACCCATATATATATATATATATATACGGGTTTACTTTTCTCATGTTGCAGGAGAGAAACAAGATTCCTACACACACATAAAATGGTGGGACCTACATATATATATAATGCTAATTTATATATAAGCGGGTCCCACCGTTTTATGTATGTGTGGCATGAGAAAACATTTCTCCTACAACATGAGAAATATTTTTCCCATATATATATACATAAACTTATAATTGGTGTTATGTAACTGGCCGCGGCAGGGCAAATGTCGGTGAGAGCATGAATTTGAGAGATGGGAAGAAGACGTGAAAACCATACTGGGCCCACCATCATGTGTCATCTGCCGGCATTCAAACGCCACCTTGATTTTTTAATCTGAAAAGGAAATGCCAAAAAAATAAATAAATAAATAAATAAAGATTAACGGAAAAAATCATAAAAATAAATTTTTGAGGATATATTCTCCCATTACAAGACCGGGAGAAAAAAAAAAAGAGGAAGGAGCAGCAGCAATTTTTAATTTTTTTTCCCCTTAATTTTTCTTCCCCTTAATTTTTCTTCCTCCATATATAAGGGTGGAGCTAGGGGAGTGTTAGAAGTAGCTCCCACCCCCCTAAAATTACAAAAAAGAATTTAAATAATTATGAAATTATATTTCAGTTTTATAAAATTTTAATATTTTTATTTTAGTTCCCACTAAAAGTTTCGTGAAAAGACTAAAATAAAATGGTAAAAGATTTCTCCTGTCACTGGAGATAAAGTTATCTCCAGTAACCCTAAAACTGCGTCGTTTTAAATTAATGAAGGGTGTGTTTGTAATTTCAGGTGAATTAATGAAGGCTGCAAAATTGCGGAAACACCCTTCATTAATTCACCTGAAATTACAAACACGCCATTCATTAATTCAAAACGACATAATTTTAGGGTCACTGGAGATAACTCTATCTCCAATGATAGGAGAAATACTTTTCCCAAAATAAAATATTGAAATATTTATTGGGATTAAGTGTAATTTGATGAAACATAGGTTCTATTCTATAATTTTAGCCCCCTAATTACAATTCATGCCTCTACCCTTACATATATGTTTGTCAATGTGAATGCTGTCCATCCCATGCAAATTAAAGAAATTTGAATAATCATGGGTACGTAGTCACTGATGTATATGTGAATCATTATGGTAAGTTCTATTGATTCCATCAATCACGAAACTGGGACACAGAAAAAAGACCCCCATGATAAGTCAATGTATTTATTATAAGTTGATAAGTATAACTTATGTGAAAATAATTAATTAAAAAGATTTGGACTTTGGACCTATAGCTGCGTTACACCCAAGGCATCACCATTAATTTTATTTTAATAAAAATAATGCATTCCAATTCATGTAGTATTTTTTTTTTTTTTTTTGGGGGTACAATCCAATTCAAGTGGTTGAATATGCGTGTTGAGTGGGAGCGAGCGTGGATCTAGACCGAGAAAATACTATATATGCAAGTGGAAAGTGCCGAACCGTTCGATTATTGTACGGTCAGCCCAAATTTGGTATTGAAACACAACCATGATTATGGTCTTGAAGAGAATTGATCGTTCCTTCTAATGCTACTCTCACTTTGCTCAAACGAGTAATGGATTTTAGATGGAATTGTAAAATATAATTCCCTCTTGTACTTTTTTTTTTTTAAAAAAAAATCACATTCTCTGATAGGCTTGATGCTTGATTCTATATAGAAGCAATAATTTATATTTATTTAAAAATTTAATACAACTCTTTCATTTTTATTCCCATTAACTACACATATATTTTTTATTTTTATAAAACTAGTTACACGTGCTTGCTTGTTTGGGATACCAGTGGAAAAAATAACTTATGAAAAAGTCAGATTGTGAAATATAATTTATGTTTGGATTTATTGTTGTATAAGTAGCTTTTACTCCATATGTCAGGTTTAAATAAAGAGCTTTTACTCCAAAAGCCAGGAAAGTTGGCTTTTCAAATAAACTGCTTTTACCTCATAAGCCCAATTCAGCAAATTTTTCATCCAAACAAATTTTTTTCTTTTTAAAAAAACCCATAAACCCGATTGAAATAGTGGATAAGCTCGATTGCCATTTCTAAAAGTTATATCAAACATGTGTATTATCTCTTATTTGTTGTCTCTATTCTCATTCGTTCTTTCTCAGTTTTTCTTACTCATTCTTTTTCTTACTCATCATCTTTCTGAACATTTGGAAAACATTACACATTTATTATTGTCAATTCATTTTTAACTAAAAATTTGATTTGCATACCAACACTACCAGTAGTGCAGTGGTATTGAAATTCATTTTCCCTCTCCCGGTCTTGGGTGCGATTTCCCCCTCCCCTATCGCCTTGTATCAAAAAAAAAAATTGATTTGCATAATTTTAATAGAGTAGTTTTTACTTAACAAAAAGGATTAGTTTAAAATAAACTATCTTCCCCCGGTTTTAAATTTGCATGATAAACTTTATCCTATATTTAAGATCGAAAAGAATACTTTATATAGTGAAGAAATGTTAATGTGTTTGTGATCATTTGGCTGCATTATAGTCCGAATTTAAAAAAAAAAACTCCCTCCGGTCCTAATTATAAGACATAGTTGACTTTTTTGGAGAAATTAAGGAAGCTAATTAAATTACTTTAGACTATTTTTATTTTTTTTTTCAAACTAATTAGTTTAACTAATAAACTAATATATAATCTAAAGATGCACAACATATGAAATGATTAAGTAACTTATTTAGCTTCCTTAATATCTCCAAAGAAAGTCAACTATGCCTTATAATTATGACCGGAGGTAGTAATTTATTTTAAAAGAGATAGATGGCGAGAATTATGGAAAACAGCCAATAATGTTTGACTCTTTTGCCATATAAGTAGCGACCGACAGTGTTAGTGGTCAGCGATCTATATACTCCACGTGGCAACCAATGTCTTGTGTTGTATAAACTCTTATAGTATTGACTATTGAACGAAAAAATTAATTAAATGTCAATCGTTTGGTCCTTTTTTAAAATAAAATAAAAAGAAATTTCTCTCACACTTCATTTCGCAAGTGCGTTTTTATGATTCAACATATGGCTGCAGCCCCGTCGTAGAAACATCTAAAACGTGTCGGCCTCACCCCTCCCCCTGGTGGAGATCAGGCTCAGCAGCAGCACGGTATGCATGCATGCAATATACTCCCTCCGATTTGATTTTTTTTTGGAGAGATTAAGGAAGCTAATTAAATTATATTAAAGTATTTTTATTTTTTTCTTCAAACTTATTAGTTTGACTAATAAACTAATATATAATCTAAAAATATTTAACATATAAGATGATTAAGTAACTTATTTAGTTTCCTTAATCTCTCCAAAGAAAGTCAACTAGCTTTTATAATTAGGACTGGAGGTAGTACTCCCTCCGGTCCTAATTATAAGACATATAGTTGACTTTTTTGGAGAAATTAAGGAAGCTAATTAAATTACTTTAGACTATTTTTATTTTTATTTTTTTCTTCAAACTAATTAGTTTAACTAATAAACTAATATATAATCTAAAGATGCACAACATATGAAATGATTAAGTAACTTATTTAGCTTCCTTAATATCTCCAAAGAAAGTTAACTATGTCTTATAATTAGGACCAGAGGTAGTAACAAAATATAATTATTTTTAGTGAGATAGGAAATTCTTCGATCACTTGTACTGTCCATATTAATCTTTCTCAATACAGGGGGGAAAAAAGTAAAGGAGAACCCTTTTTTGGGATAAAACATCAAATATTACTATTAAACAATAAAAAAAAAAGGAAGAGCTAATACAAAATTGGCTATTGTAATTTGTTCTGTTGGTAAAAAAAATATATTAAAATTTATCATCATTTTGGTTGGTCCTTGTAGTTTAGAAGTTGAGAAAATGACATATAAATATTATTTAAACTTCCAAAACCTTAAAAGGTCTGCTAACACTTATAAATGACAGAGAGAGATGACAGAGGATTAAATTGAGATTTTAAATTATTGGTCATTTTACTATAATACCCCTCTATTTTTTAAATTAAAAAAAAGGGCACCTCACTAAAGAATCACCACCGATTGGCCGCTAGAGCTTTGGCGCTAGTCCTACCCTTCAATCCTACCTATCATTAGAGCTTTGGCATCAATGATCGGAGCTCTGGTGACAACTTCAATAATGTGATTAACTACTCTGATATAGAGATTGACAACTTAAATTTCCCAAGTTGTCCATGTGTATACCCAGATTGCTGATTGTTATTCTTAAGTTGTCATTGTCTATACCAAATTTGTTGATGATGCCTAATAATCATGGACAACTTCAGTACAAGCAATAACAAATTGAGTAAGACAAATTAATTAGCGAGAACTATCCTGTTAGATATCGTTGACAACATGAGTATAGACAATTAACAACTTAGTTATGAAGAGTGACAACTTAAGCTCTCTAAATTGTCAATATCTGAATCTAAGCTGTTAATTGCCATACTCAAACTGGCAACGACGTCAAAATGAAATAGTTGTTAATTTATATATTCAAGTTGTTATTTGTCTATGCTCAAATTGTCAACGACTCTTGATGAAGTTGGATAATTTAAGTATAGGCAGTGACAACTTCATATAATATCAATTACCAAAACACAAACTGTAAAAAACCGTAAAACAATATGTGAAGATTAAATATTTTTCAATTAATATGGTTTAAAATATTAATTTATTAAAACATTAACATATAATCATGCTTAATCAACATTTAATTGCACAGCCATAGTTTGAAATTGTTGAGTCAATATTTTCCGTTAAATCAGACTAACAGTATTAACATTAAGGGGATCAAATGTGCACTTTACAAACTTAAAAGATTAAACAATACTAGAGGTAAATATGAAAGACCAATCGTATACTTTGTCCAAAATATTATTTAGACCGGTTTTTCAAACAACCAATCTAAAAAATTTTAAAAAAATGTTGATTACTTTTAAGACCAGTTGTATTGTTTAATCGGTCTAAAAGATAAAATTTTATTAACAACTCTAAAAGATAATGAATGAAAAATAATATATTTATTATTTTTAGGACCAATTGTTAAAAATAACTAGTCTAAAAAGTGAACTTTTAAGGCCTTATTTTAATCACAGCCACTCTAAAAGATTTTCAGTTGAACCTCGAAAATTAAAACTTCATCTCTTCTAGACATCGTCCCCTTCAATCCCCTCATCCACTCAAACACGGATACTTTACCGGTGATCAAGGCTAAGGCTTGTCCTGTTACCCCTCTTTCATCTTCGCTTGGTGAATCTGACGATAAGCCCGTCGTCTTGAAAAAGAAACAATCCCAGAAAAGGGTATGTTTTGCTGCCTTGCTTCCATCTTTTCATCTTCTTCATTAATTATTTCACTCTGCTCTCTTATGGCTCTCGTATGTATAATAATTTACTTATATATGCTTCTACATACATCTCGTCCTTATCTAATTTTTATAATTATTGTTATGATTAAGACGTGTAGAAGAGAGATGACTTTTTGAGGACGATAGAAGAATTGATGAAAAGCAAACAATTGCATCAAGGGGTAAGTTTTTAACAAACGCTCTAAAAGCAAATGACATGCCCTTTTAGTGTGTCGTATCTGGTTTTCTTGCTTACTGTTTGATCTGTGAAATTCAAACACGAGATTGATAACGTTTCACATTATCAAGACGATTGAAAGCACGGCTAGGAGAGGTAGTCAAATAATGGATGCGTGGGTAAACTCGTCTTCCATGGCTAAAAAGCAAGATCCTGATCAGCGTCATCACCATGTGCAGCAAAGCGTGTGCCAAATGGGCGATTTTTGCCAAACAACGATGGCGTGACCTCTCGTCGCCGATGGTAGGTCCATACTTAAGGTAATTGGAAAACATGATGTACAAAAATATGTAAGGTTATTAAAACCGAACTAGCTGGTTTGACCATAAAACCAACAAATCGATCACCTAATTAGTTCAGTCCAGCCAATTTGATGGCCGGTTCAATTCTATTCAACGTTGTATAAATTCAAAAATTCATATCTTATTTTACATTTCTCTAAAAACTACAAAATAAAATTGTATGAAAATCTTAAGATATCGACTTTCTAATGCAAAAAGAATTACTAAAAAATTTATCATTTGATCCTCAAAAATTCCCAAATTCCAAAGCTATTTTCACTTCCTCACATCACAAAAAAAAAAAAAAAATCTTTTAGTAGCAGTTAACTGGTAGTGGTTAAAAATGTGACACCATTTGTGGTGATAAATTTGTAGCGGTTGAAGAGCAAAATTGCTATGGAAAACAAAAAAGTTGTAGGGCTTTTAGTGGTTACTACGAATTGGTACAACGTATCTCATGATTTGTAGCGGTTTTTGAGGCAAAACTGCTTCAGAGGACAAAAGGCTACATGTTTATCTTGGTTCCACGGAATGGCTACAAAATGTCATGTAGACCAAGGTAGAGTTTCATAATTTGTAGCGATTGAGGTATATTGATTTTGGGTACAACTGCTACAAATCACGTGGCTATATGAACGTTGCCACCCCTTATTTTACCACTTTTGGTAAAATCGTTCTTCATGTGTGATCTGAGAAGTTTTCATCACACCTAAGGTTCTATTCGAAGATTTAAGGAGTTAGGCAATTAAGGTTAGTAAAGTTATTTATTTCATTTGATTTTTGAGCTGGGTAGATTTGTTCATTCTGTAATATTTATGAGTTTCTGAGTTTATTTTGCCATGTGTAATCTATTTTTTACTAAACCTTTTTTGTCCATGCGTTTTTAATTAAATTTTAAAAGATATTGAGATTTTTTTTTAAAAAAAATTGTTTGGTTATGTGTAATTATATTATTATAATATTGTGATTTTATTTTCTTTATACTGTTGGTTATATTTATTTTGAATTATATTATTAGCCAGTACAAATATGTCATGTTAACTGCTACAAATGAGCGAAGTGTTTGTAGTGTCACTAGTCTGATCCTGGATTAGCTTTAGTCTGACTTTGATCTAATCTATAGACCTTAACCCACAACCTCAACTGGTTCAATGGCTAGTTCGAATTTAATAACCTTAAAAATATGTAAAATGGAGAAAAAGAGTGCCCGTCTTGAATATTGATATATAATTCTAGAAGATAGATGATTTCAATATGAACCCTCGGATCCCTTGTCTTCTTAAACTGGAAGCTCAATATATATAGATGTTTCATTTTGATCGTCCTTGGTGAGATTTTTAATTCCCATAATCATTGCCAACAAGATAATGGAGTGTGATTGGAATAGATGCCCTGTGTATTGCCAATCCAAACAAGTTGATCTTCCTTTGCCGTGATTGCAGTGGGAATTTTAAGAATCTGATGATGAGTTATCTTAGAGGGTTCTCCTAACAAAAATAAATAAGATATAAATTCATCTTCTGATAAAATATTCACTAAGAATGTAAATAAAATTAAAAATTATGAAGAAAAAATTGGAGAAAATAAGTTAAAAATAATTTTTCTGAAAAATGTTTTTGGTGAGAAAAACATAATTTTTTTTGGGGGTACGTAAAAACATATTGGGTCCTTTTATTTTGCCAATGATTTTTTTAATTTCTCAAAAATATTCTCAATCTATTTTAGATTTGTGATTAATTCCTTATCTTTTATGATTTAGAGTATAAAAAATTCTCACGCTCTCAACAAACAAACGCGTTTGATGTCATGACTTGAATATATGTTATCCTGTTAATTTTTTTTACCATCCTTCTTACTTAGTGACTCAATCAATTGATTGACTAATAAAATTTGCTAAACAGGACTTTCCATGGACTTTATTTTAAAAAAACCAGTTAAAAGTGAAAGAAGGGAGAGCAAAGTGAATATAAGACCTCATTTGGTTCAAGGAAAATTGGGGGAAGGAAGTGGAAAATGCCGATTTTCCCTCGGATGGGGTTGTTTGATTCACATTTTTACAGGAAAATATTTTTTGGCGGCGGGCCATTTTCCCTTAAATATAAGAAAATCAATTTTTACCTATTTTGGTGAGACCCATTTTCTAACGAGTGGACAAGACCAACCTTCCCCTTTTGAGTGTTGAGTTTCCCTTTGTAAGAGCAGCACCTTGTGCGACGTTGATGAAGATGGCGAGGTTGATAATGTCATGGCCATGTACGTACATGTCCCACTTGTCCATGGAAAGTTTCGAAGAAGGTGAGGATGATGATGGCAGAGAGAGAAGATGATAGTAAAGAAAAAAAAAGACTTAGACGCAAACAGAGGGTGGGGGTGAGAGGAGATGCAGACGCTTGCCAGAAATTTTTCTGATCGGAGAGGATGAGATTTTTCCAACCTGTGGGAGGATGAAAGGAGAAAATATGTTTTTATTAGGCTTTAGTTTAGGTGATTTCCATGTGGGTGAAGGCGAAAGAGTAGAGAAGTGAGTGTACACACTTGAGTGTGCAGGTTTTACATAATATTTTACTATTTTATCTCATTTTCTTTTAACCAAATAAAAAAATTTTCTATCAACTTTTTTTTTCTAGTATAAATTAAAAGTATTGTGGCAAATTATTTTTCATTTCATTTTCATTCATACATTTTCTTTGATCCAAACGTCAAGTGTGGGCAAAGCTTGGACATCGTCCGGGCAACGTGATGTGAGTGCAAGCAATCCACGTGGATCTTTGAGCAAGGTCCTTGTAAGCGCGGACAATCAATGTGGACCCTTGGCAAGGTCCTAGCAGGTACAGGCAAACCTCATGGACCCTTGAGCAAGGTCTTGGAAATTGTTGGAAAACCTTAGACATGATCAGAACCAGTTTCCCTATCTATCCCAAGATAGGTAGGGAGAGCTTTTCTTAATCTGGAATGTCCAGATGTAATCTAAACGGTTCATATTTAATTTTTTAAAAACTATCAATTTTTGAATAGAAAATCATTTTTAAAAAATATGTTAGTTGAGAGATTATCTTTATTTTAGATTCTGTACCCATTAAAATAATTTTTTTAAAAAAATAGAAAGTAAAAAAATAAGATCTAGACAGTCCATATCAGATCTAAATAGTTCAGGGGAGAGGAGCTCCCCCAACCTATCTTTAGATAGGTAGGGAATCCCATTCCAGACATGATCTAGACAAGTATTACACACGGACTTGCCTGGGCCTAAATCATTTTTAACGTATTCTTGTTGGGCTGGGTGCATTATTTATTTAAATTAATTAACAACAACATGCAATCAGCAAGAGCATGCACCGCAAACCTTTGACCCATTAATTGCTACGTCACGCCACTAGATCTCAGGGGAAAAATAGTTGTCGTTTCAGCAAGCTATATTTCCTAAAATAACCTCCGTTTATTTTACTATATGTCGAAAATATCCCTCATCTTACGGATATTGCTCTCCCGTATCCTATGAACTAGGCAGAGTTTTAAATTAAGTTCTGCGTCGAGACCACATAACTTGCCAACAAACACCTCTTATTAATTATTCGCTCAACTCATTCTCATCTGAACACCAATTGGATCTGCAACTGTAACAGCCGATTCATCCCAATTAAGCCACACAGGTAATTTCAGAGGCGACTCCACCGTGCGGGTTATTTCTTTTCCTCTCTTTTCTTTTTGGTTTTGCTCGTCTACAATTCATGCCTCGTTTCATATCTACATCGACGACTTCTGTTTATACGCAATTGGGTTTGAAATTTAGCTGCTTCTTTTTTTCGCCAGACTATTGCGGCTGAGTGCATTGATGTTCAGGGTTCATACATGCAATTAAAGCCCAACGTTTCTAGTCATTTCTGAGGAGAATTCGAATGGGTTATCTGGTGTCTGCGTAACTATCATTTAAAATTTCCTCTCCAGCAGCTCCTCTGGGATCTGTCAGTTTAATTTCAAAGCAGCTTTCTATTCTAAATTTTTTGCTAGATGTCGCAGTTACAACTTACATCAGGACATACAAAAGTTATCGTTACTTCAGTATCAGAAGCCATGAATGTTGCATGAATGGTATGAATATTTTGAAGTAACATGCCAGATACCTGGAACTTAGGCCTTGTTTTGACAACAGAACTTCTGAAGTCTAATCTGTTAAATTATGTTGATTATTTATATATCTACATTGATTGTTCCTACACTCAATTTTTGTATTTATATTGGAGAATGGATGCCTGTGAACCTTGGCTGGCATTAAAGTGTATAAGTTTGTATAATAATTCTCATCAGTTCATTTTTTACTTGCGTGACTGTGTAACTCAATAGACTAGGCGTCATGGAATATTGTTGTTTTGGGTGATGACTTGATGTCTCCTGAATTCTAAAGTATGATGGTATGATGGTGGACATGTTTAAGTGGAGAGCGAAATTTTGAGGTCAAGCTTGACAGGACGGCAAGGATGGGTAGGGGTTGCTGAGCTTCCATTTGCTAAGTTTATGTTCATACTTCACACCACTTCTTCCATGGTTGCTTTTGTTAAATCTGTAGTCTGGCAACTATTTGGAGTCTCTTGGTTCATAGCTCATAGCTTTTTAGGGGAAAAAAGAAATTTAATTTCTAAAATCTAAATTATTATGGTGCTAATTGTAAAATATATATATTTTTTTAATATTGGCACTTAAAAAATGGTTGCATGCGCCTACTGATGTGGACACAGTAATGTCCAAATACAGACAAATGTACTTTTGTTATGAGTGCAGCTTCATCAGTTCCAGTATATTTATGTGCTAATTTACATGTACTTACGTTTATTTTTCTAATCCTGCTCTTCTCTTCTTCTCTTCACACAGATAAGCCTCCATATCAATAATAATGATATTATGTTCTCTATTTTCTGAATATACCGACCAAGCCAAATATCTCTATCTTATATAGCACGTAAGCAGCAGAGATGAAGGGAGGGCATGCATATGGCCTAAGAGTGTGGCATATTTTTGTAGTCCTTGTTTCTCTTGTTCTAATGATCACATTACTGTGGACATGGGAGCAAAACCCACTAGCCATAACTTTACATACAGCTCAAGAGTGGTATCACAAACCTTTATCAGGTATGTCTCCCTAGAAAGTTTATATGTGTAAATAATGACATGTGGTCTTTTTAGGATGAGTGAGGCAGGAATGCCTTGCGGTTTAGCCCATTCATGTTTAATTCAACCACTGATGGCAAAAATTTTAGGAGGAAGCAGATTCAATTCTGTAGATGTACTTTTCCCCACAATAAATATGATTTAGAGAAATAAGATATTTAATCCGCAAAATCTGAAAGAAAACATAAATCCTCCCTCTCCTCATGTCCTTGAATATCACTTTGAATATTCACTTGTTAAATTCTTCACACACACACACACACACACACTGAGTATTCCTTGATTATAAAGAAAAAGTAACTCTTCCCTGTGGATAAGACTCAAGAGTCAAACGCAATAAAATATTATTATGGGTACATGAAGATGATAATTTCTGCCTTTACAAAGTGAACTATAAGTACGTGTCTTTGGTATATTGGGTAAAACATCAGGCGATTTTAATTTTGTGCTTGGACTTTGGTAGTTGTATTGGTTTTGATGTGGTACGACCTTGCTAGATGTGCTTCTTCGGCTTTATAGGAATCTAGAGATCGATTTTGCACACAACAATCCCTAATGTAACAGTGAACAAGATTGAACGTACATTTGTAGTTCTTGCATCTCTTGTAGAATTTGATTGTCATTATTCCAATGGCTGTTAACAAACTTTTACTTTCACCTGCAATAGGTTTTGTTATCATTTCATGTTCATATTGCTGTTTTCTTCCCTTTCCACCTGCACTTTTTGGTTTCAAATTGTGCTGATTTTCCCCTTCCTCTTAGGAGTGCTTGTAGAAGCCCCGATTAATTCAACGGGAGATTCAAAGCTGACAAAACGTGAGGAGATATCTTTAAATACTAGCAAAAAAAATGAAACAAAGGTGCAACTTAATTATGCGGGTGCAGTTCCTGTACATTCTGTCCCTTCATATTCTCCTGAAGTACAATACATTCAGGGTATCAGGTCTTCTTTAGGAAGAAAAGGTATATTCTGGCATTCTTTGTCAAAATTAGAAATTGTAGGGAAGCATTTTTCCTCGTACATAAATGTTTTTGTAATTAATATTACTTTGAAAATATGTATTTTGGCTTTTTTTTTTGTGCATGCGCGCGGGGTTTTATACTTTTATGTTTGGTTCTGACTTTGAATTTCATAATTCATTATTTTGCTAGAATATTTGGTCGTTTGGCTTTCTGTTCCCTCACTCAAGTTGTGCAATACATATCATTCTCTCCACCATGTATATTTTCCTTACATCTTTGTCAATGGCCTGCATGAATTGAATATTGAGAGTCTTTCTTATGCCTCAAGTCTGATATTTGCATTCTGAACTGAATTTTATTGATTTTGCGGAATAGATTTTTTAAAATGTGAGAAAATAAAAGAAAAGCTCTTGATAAGAAAACTATTTGTCAATGCTTTTTAGCTACATGATCATTATTATAGCCCTTTATTTCTGTATCCTCTTTCCTTTTTATGACAGTAACAGGAAATCCTATAGAAACAAGAAATTTAAATGGCCGGTGGCGAAGATACACCAGTTTGAACCTTGAGAAACTAGAATATTATTCTGCTGATTATGTTTAAAATTTCTGTGGTTGCATATGCTCCACTTTTTATCTCCAACTGAACTAGGTTGCAAGTTCTAGTTTACTGGTTTCATCTAAATGGAGGTTCTCTGTCTCCATTAATATAAGAGCTGATGTATTCTTGTATTTTCAGTCTGTAATTATGCAAAGGGTAGATGGGTCGCAGACAAGAGAAGACCATTATATTCTGGATTTGGCTGTAAAAAATGGTTATCCCCTATGTGGTCATGTAGAATGACACCACGACCAGATTTCTCTTATGAGGGATACCGTTGGCAGCCAGAAAATTGTGACATGCCAGAGTTTGACCGGTCTGCATTTTTGAGAAAGTAGGTATAACCCTTTCTTTTTTAGCTGATCTAGTTGAGAATGTATATGCAACATTATTATTTGATTGTTTTATTTATTCATTGGTTTGTTTGTTATGGTTTATCAAAGTTGTTCTTCCAACTTGATTATAGAACTTGCATTATAATATATATCTTTTTGACATACTGATCTAGTGACCTTCAGTATAAGTTGCCTATTGATTTATATATGTTTACTGGCAGCTCAGCCAAGTTCTTTTGTTATACGCCTCAGCTAGAAAATTCTGTCAATTGATTTTCTTTGTTTTGGACTGAATTGACATTTTTGGTCATTGAATAATTCATGGGGTCGATTTCATCTTCCAAAGTTTGAATCTCTCATTCTAGTCCTTCAAAAAGTATTTCATCTTCAATTTTGTCCTGACATTAAACTTGTCAAATTGGATGACTGATATGGTGTGTTGTCAATCTAATATAGCCATAAAGTGCCTGATTATTATTGAAAATTTCATGACAGAACTCCAAAATAATATTGGCGTCATGGCTACGTCAAATATATGATGCTTGCTTTGTTGTGCATGTTTTAGTCATAGTTGGCTACTTAATGATCTCATCAACTTCATGTTAAGCTACATCACTCATGGTAGAACATTTTGACGAGCTTAACCTGAGGAACTTGAAGGTGAAATATACTCTGAAGCAATGAAATGAGATAGTTAAACTTTTAATTCAAATTGAGGGATCATAGTTCCTAGCCTCTCCAGTTATTCTGATACTATGGTGCTAAAGTTTGACTTCCTTTCTGGATATCAAATTTAGAGAATTTAGATTGTGATTGTGAGTGGTCTTTAATTTGAAGCGGACTCTAGAATGCAGGACAAAACAATAGCATTTGTTGGAGATTCGTTGGGCCGGCAACAATTTCAATCTCTGATGTGTATGGCCACTGGTGGTGAAGAGAGCCCTGAAGTTGAAGACGTGGGATGGCAATACGGTCTGGTAAAACGTCGTGGTGCTCTTCGTCCTGATGGCTGGGCTTACAGATTCCCAAAGACCAATACCACAATCTTGTACTACTGGTCAGCTAGCTTATGTTATCTAGAGCCCCTCAACATGAATGATCCACTCTCCAATGTCGCCATGCACTTAGACCGCCCAGCTGCGTTTCTGCAACAGTTCATCAATCGCTTCCATGTCTTAATTCTTAACACAGGGCACCACTGGAACCGGGGGAAACTTACTGCAAACCGGTGGATTATGTATGTAGGTGGGAAGCCTAATGAAGACAAAAGAGTTGCAGGAATCGTGAAGGCCAAGAATTTAACAATCTATAGTGTAGCTAAATGGGTGGACACACAACTTGTCTCCCATCCCCAACTTAAAGCATTCTTTACGACTATATCACCGAGGCATTTTGTCAATGGGGATTGGAACTCTGGAGGTAGCTGTGATAATACCATCCCTTTGTCTGCAGGAAGCGAGGTTGTACAAGATGGATCTAGTGATCTAACTACTGAGGGTGCATTAAGGGGTATGAAGATTAAGATGCTGGATATAACTGCTCTTTCTCAATTGAGGGACGAGGCTCACATGTCTCGCTACACTATTCGAGGAACTAAAAACGATAGCGATTGTTTGCACTGGTGCCTACCTGGAGTTCCAGATACTTGGAATGAACTCCTTGTTTCTCAGATATAGTCTTCCAAAGTGTGATCACTTTTCTTATCCTTTCTTACGTAACAAGAAGAAGACACACATAGGCTGACACAAGAAGAAGCCACCCATTCTTTGTGGTCTTGGATGACCAATTATTATTTGCTGTCCTTGTATTTTATGTATTACTTTCTCACTGGATAAGAGTTTAGGCAGAGCATGGAATTCCAATCTGTCTCATTTTTTAAGAGTGGACAAATAGATTGATTCGGGATTAGATCAACACTACAGTGGATAGAGCATAAAATCTCACGAGTTATGCTGTATGTAACAGAGGAACTTGCATTGCGTCTACTACTTCACTCTATTCAGCAATTTGAAGTGATGCTGTAATAATGTATTGTTCAATAGGAAAGGAAATACTCTATGCAAGTGTTGGAGCTGATTCTGAATTTGTCTAGGGGGCTGTTTTGGAACCCCTCACAAAATAACTTTTGCTCCTTATAAGATAAAACTTATTTCACACATTAATATTTTATATGGCAAAATTACGTAAAATAAGTTAATTCAAATCGCTATTAATTTTTTAAATAAGGAGAGATTTGAACTTAGTTTATTCATTATGTGATCCAGTGAGCCTACCACTAGATCAAGTACCTCTGAGTAGAAAGTAGGATTAAGGTGTATTCGACATTCTAAAGTATTTTTTAAATGTATCCAGTGTCTTAGGGTTTATTTGGGAGGAGGGAAATGGAGGGGAAGGAAAATTTTCAAGAGTTGGATTAAAAAAATTGGAAAAGTGGGGTTATAAAAGTTTAATAAAGATAAGAAATAAAATACAAGAGTAAGAAAAATCAATAAAAATTTTTCAACCCCTCTTCTCTAATTTTGTTAAAATCCCTTCACATTTCTTTTCCCATCCCCTCCCCTCCAAATCCTTCATACCAAACTGACCCAAGAATTTTATGGTACATCTAGCACTTTAAAGTATTTTTTACAAATACACCTAGCACTCTGAAATATTCTTTTAGGTGCGTCTAGCACCATAAACTTTGTTTTTAATACATTTAACACCCTAAAGTATTTTTTATGGCATATCTAATACCCTAAATTATTTGAAAGGTTAAGTGCAAAATTATACAAAAAAAAGTACTTTAGGGTGATTGACGTCCTTAAAAAATACTACCTCCGGTCCTAATTATAAAGCATAGTTGACCTTGTTTGGAGAGATCAAGGAAGCTAAATAAGTTACTTAATCATTTTATATGTTATATATCTTTAGATTATACAAGGTTGTCAAACTCACGAGTCTATGCAAACTCGTGACAATGTTGTAAACTCGTATCGTAAAGTCGAATCGGTAAACTCGTAAAAGTTTACTTTTACATTAAACATGTATTAACAGTGTATAATTAAATAATTATAATATAAAAATAACAACAACTTGATTTAAATATAATTTAAATCAAAATAATTAAAATTAAATATATCAACATTCATAATTTATTATACCTAATAAAGAAATTTCTATAAAATTCATATATAAAGTTGTTGAGGATGACAAAATTGAAAAAAAATTAACATAATTTTGTAAGCTACAAACGTAAAAAAGGTAAATTCGGTCTGTAAACTCGTGAGTTTATATGAGTTTACGGTTGACACGAGTTTGCTAAAGACCTGACTCGATTTAGTAAGGTAGAAACGTAAAGATGGTAAACTCGGAGAGTCAACTTGCGAGTTTGACAATAATGAGATTATATATTAGTATGTGAGTCAAACTAATTACTTTGAAGAAAAAAATAAAAAGAAAAATACTCTAAGTTAATTTAATTAGCTTCCTTAATTTCTCCAAAAAAGTCAACTATGTCTTATAATTAGGACCGGATGGAGTATTTCAAAGAGCTGAGTGAAATGTTTTAGGGTACTGGATATACCTGGAAAAATATTTAGGAGAAAGGAGGAATCAACCAAGGGCAATCCGGCAATGTGTATACCGTATACGTGTTTGTGGCAATTCCAACTTCCAAGTGCTTGTGGTTTTTCTTTGAAATAATAACCTAGGTTTGATTTATGTTGTCCATCTACTTTTATTTTTTTAAATTACCCTTGAGTAACATCATCGTTGTCGTGTTGTTGTTTTGGCACATTCTATAACGATGACAACAAACAAGATTGTACTATCTCCGGTCTTAATTATAAGAGCTAGTTGACTTTTTTTTGTAGAGATTAAGGAAGCTAAATAAGTTAGTTAATCATTTCATATGTTGTGTTTTCTTAGATTATATATTAGTTTATTAGTCAAACTATTTATTTTGAAGAAAAAAATAAAAATACTCTAAGCTAATTTAATTATTTTCCTTAATCTCTCCAAAAAAGTCAACTAGCTCTTATAATTAGGACCGGAAGGATTATATGATTATATGTCATGTGTGTAGGGGAAAAACACTAAAAAAAAAACAGTGTAATACATGTTAATGAATATGTTAATTACCAGTACGTGGATGTCACCATTAATGAATAGTAGTTAAGAAACTAAAAATCTATTTAATGTACATTCTGATATATGAATGTTACGAAGGGTCATATAGTGTGCATTTATATGTATTAATTGTCTGTTGTAACTTTAGATACCACTTTAGTTTTATTTATAAGTATATTTTGACCAAATTTCACATACTAAAGAGAGGTAGTTAATTCAATGATTATGGAGTAAATTTTCAACTTTGTTCTCATTTATGATTGGATATTTTTCAATTGTTTGTTCTCTCTCTATCTTCATGGATACAATTAATATATTGTGCATTTATATGTATTAATTGTCTGATTGTTTTCTCTCTATCTTCATGGATACAATTAATATGGGTAAAATTGTTACAATTTTATTTATTACATGAAATTGAACTTATAAATAGAACCAAATGTTTTTAATCAAAATAGACTTATAAATAAGAATAGAGTGGTATCTTAGAAGTGGTCTTTAGTGGTGACTCTTAAAGGTCTATAAATAGAGGCATTGCATAAAGTATTATAGTCATAAAGAATAATACATATGAAATTGAATACGAATTGCTCCCCCTTCTCTATCAAATTTTCTCTTCTGTTATATGACGATTTTGGGTCTTTCAAGCAAGGCAACGTACTGTTTTAATGTTACTATTACTATTATTATTTTAGTATATTATTATAATAGTATAACATATAATAGCTGGCAAAATAATTATTATACTGTTCCTTCTTGGCGTAGTTAATTATGATTAGAGTTTATAGGATTAAATTCCAATTTTGCCATGAAAATATTAATTAGAGAGTATTTAGTATTTGAAAGTTTTTTGGTATCACTTTTGCCCCCAAAGTTTATAAAAATAACAATATTGCTCATCGGTTTATCTTGACCATTGAATTGTTGCTCTTCTTTGCAAACTTCTAGGGCAAATTTGCTCCTAAAAACACTTTTGGGGCAAACTTGCTCCTAAAAAAAAACTTTCAAGGTATATTTGCTCCTTTTTGTAAATTTCTGGGGCAAAATTGATGCAAAAAAACTTTCGGATGCTGAATGCTCCCTGCTTAATACTTTCGTGGCAAAATTGGTATTTAACCCGATTTTATATAAGTGAAAGCATGATTTATCGTTATTGAATATATTTGTCATAACGGCTGTATTTATAATGAGTTGAAGTAAGGAGGGATTTGTATGAACTCTTATCATGTGATATGCCATCAATTAGTACATAGTGGAGGATACTTGTCGGGGCCCCTTTTTCTATGTTTTCCTTTGGCCAAGATTACATGGGAGCTATGGGATAGGTGAGACCTCTTTAGTTGTGTTTAGAGAGAGGAGTCATAGTCCAGATTTAAGTTTTATATTTTTGGTCAGGTGTATCTTAAGAACTGGTGAGCTTGGGTCAATCCAGTCAAACGAATAGATTTCAATCAGACTATGTGTTAGCCTATAACTCAAGTTAGCAGAATAAGGATGGACAGCGTTATATGTAACATCCGTCTCTTATTATTGTGGGGAAATATTTTATCAAATAATGTAGTGGAATTATGCATAATTGGTTCAATATTTTCATGCTTCTTGTTTCTATTCATTCACATGCGCAAGACACGAAGGTCCACTCCAATAAAACAACCACCCATTCACATCCAATATTTTAATATATATCCATATGTCCTACTTGCATTTATTTTTCTCTATCCGGATAGCATTTCAAACGCATACAATCTATTCCCACCCACTTTCCTTTTATTTCCACAACCATCCAAATAACCTTATCTATTCAATTGATTCTCTTACCTAAAAGGTTGCATTATCCGTCTAACTTTCTCCATAACATCTACATCTCTTAATTTAATATTCATTCACAAGCCAATATACTATTCTCCTTATAATTACAAGACGACGGATAGCATGATACACGTTAGCACCAAATTCCCTTTCATTCTTTTAATCAATTAGGCATTCTTATCCGACAATTTCCTTTAATCATTCACGAGTGCAAACACGTGGAGACTATTTCCTATTGTATAATCACGGGAGGAAATAGTTTATGATTAAACGAACTCATGCCAAATTGATTATATATTTGCATGCTTTCTTTTGCTCGTCATTTTGGCTTCGTAAAATATAGAGGAGAGAGAGAGAGAGAGAGCTTTGAGTGTGAGAGACCTTAGAATATTTTGGGAGTTACGAATGAAGTCTTAAGAAGCAAAAGGAAGAAGAAGAAGTTGCTTAAAGCCAAAGGAGTAAGACAAGTAAGTAAAGGTTTTAACTTGTCTTATGTTATTTTGTGACGATGGTTTGAAGATGTTGTTTTTATATATTATTTTGGGTTAATTAAGAAGTGGTGAAACTATAAGGATTTTGATGATTTTAAGATTACCAAGGAGTTTACCACGAAAAATGGAGTAAGAATATGATTGGAAATGATTTTTAGAATTAAAAGGAGTAAATTATACAAATTACTAAAGCTGCCAGTTTTATTCTTTTGGAAGGCAGACAACTTGTTCACAGATTTCGACCAAGTTAATGATGTCTAAAAATTATGAAATTTTCCAGATTTGAAGTAGACATCTAGAGTTTTATTTTGATATATAATATGTAATTTTTAGAGCTCTATACAAGGAATTATGGATTTTACAATCTGGCCTAAAATACTGGAAGTTCAAGCTGGTCAGCGAAGTTGTTTATTTAAACTGGGAATGATGTGGACGTTTTTGGCTGTTGAGAATATTTTTCGGTGAAAATAGACTCACCAAAGGACATTTAGGTTTTGGAAGCACATCATTTCGAGTTTTGTACAATTAGTTATGAATTTTCAAAGATTAATGAAAATTCTGGACAGAAAAGGATTTAATCCGAAAATTGTTGCTATAAGAATTTTAAATGGGTGATTTATCGTTTAAAGGGTCACAAGGATTCTAAATGATAAAAAGAACCCTGTTGGATATTTTGGAAGAAATGGATTATAGTGAAGATTAATATTTATAATGATACTATTTTAGGAGTTGACTGTCAAGTGGTTCGAGCACCGGTGAATTTCTTTTAGCTATTCGGAGTTGAGGTAGTAACTTTTCTCTCACATACTCTGTGTGCCTTTATATGCATGTACGTACCATTGTGATATTTGAATTGTGAATTTCTAACCTTATCGCCGGTATAAGCTGGGAGGTAGTGCCCTTGAATGTGGGGTAACCCTGGATGCCATCACGGTTGAGGCCGGGGGTGGTACTCCGATAAGTGAATTTTTATGCAGAAGGGTGAAAGCCCATTTGAGTATTTGAATTATCCAGTACTGTGCGTATGAACCGGTAGGTTCTTGAATATTGTTAAACTGCATATTTGAATTTTGTACTTGAAAATTATTGTGAATTATATTTATTGCAACTGGTTGTCTACCATGTACTGTGCATGCATCTTATGTGAGTGATTAACGTTACTACTGGGATTCACTTGAATCCCAGACAATCCCCAAAGTTCAGGACGGAAACCTAACAGCGGTCGTGGCTCACGTGATAAGGCGGTGGATATGGATAACTGACGGTGCTTGATGGAGCAGAGATCTGATTTATTTTCCCTCATTGTGTTTGAAATATTATGTACTTGTTAAATTCTGTACGAATCTTTTTATGAATTTCGATTATGTACCAGACTTCAATATCAGTATTACTATGCTGGAACTAGTTTATCCTTTAAGCTGTGCATATTTACTCTTGCGAATGTCGGTATACCGAAGGGGTGTGACATTATAAGAGAGTCAGGATATTGCATATTGTATACTTGTATACTACATTATATGATGGAAGTAAATATTTACAATGATGATTAAATTTGAAATACTGTTGTATGAGCATTTGGTACATACAAATATATATATATATATATGGGTTAAGGTGTAAAAATGTACATATGCTTTATCTTGAGGAGTGCTTAACACCAAGTGTTTTTTTTAAGTACAAAAATGCACACATGGTTAAAAATTATGTATAAAAATACCGTTTGATCGTTAAGTTTGACTTTGATAGTTAAGTTTGACTTTTTTGCGGAGGGGACGATGACGTGGCTTTCAAAGGCACCAAAATATACATCTGGTCTGACAAAAAAAAAAGGCCTGACATCAAATTTTTTTTTTTAAATTTAATAATTTTATTTCAATTAAAAAAAATTATTATTTTTTCAAGTAATTGTAATTTCGCTGAGGTTTCCGGCTTTTCTTCCTTTTTCATCGTTTTTAGTGACTGTCGACTGTAGGGTTTTTCGCTTCGTGGGATTTTTTCGTTCGTCTGAAGGGTGCGTTGGATCGGACGAAGGACGTGCTGCGGCACTTGCTTCCGACCATTACTCAGGCTGCGCTTCTGGACCAAATCGATGGCTCCTTTACTGGGCACTACAATTGGGTTTCCTTTCGTCCTGGCAAAAACGGGTTTAGGTTTGTTTCGTTACTATTGTAACATGCAAGGATATATCTTTTTTGTTTTATTATTTATTTTGATTGGGTTTTATTGAAAATCCAATTTAGGTCTCCACATATTTCTTGAATGGGTGTTAAGTGACTCTGTTATAGCTGGATTAGTATTAAAACTCTCTCTACCATAAAAATTTGTCCTTCTAAACATACTTTGAGAAATAATAATTTTTTTAATTGAAATAAAATTATTAAATTAAAAAATGGGTAGTATATTGTCACTACCAAATTTATGTCATTATTATTTTTTTTATTGTTAGATAAGAATCTCATCTACCTTTATCATTTCTCTCCCCTATTAAGATTCTAATCTAACGGTGAAAAAGTAGTAGTGACTTGGTAGTAACATAAAATTGGTAGTAACAATATCCTATCCCTTAAAAAAAAAAACCTGGTGTTTGGCATTCTTTTTACGAAACATATATGTATTTTTATATTTTTAAAAGTTACATCATCGTTTAGTCAGCAAAAAAAATAAAAATTAACTGTCAAAAAATAGTTTTATACATAATTTATAACTACATGTATATTTTTACATCTAAAAGAAATGACAAAATTATAATGAAGGACCTAAGAAAAATAATATTTATTAAGAAGGACCATAAAAATTGTAATTATTTTGAAGAACCATAAATTAAAACGTTAAAATAAAAAGACTAAATTGCCCTTATTGGTTAGATTTTCTATATCTCTCTAATTAAATCAGAATCTAATCTGGAGTGATTGATGGACAATGACAAATAGAGACGTAGCCAATAACAAATCCGTTCACCTTTCAAGTCTCTTCAAAACTTCACCGCGAAGTTCACTTCTAAAGGCATTGACCATAGGGACGTTGTCATCCTCTCCAGAGGCCACACCATCAGATTCGCCCAGTGTTTCACCTTCAAAGGAAGTTCGTAATTGGGAGGTGAGTTTGATCAATCACTCTAGATTCTAATTTGTTATTATCCATCAATCACTCCAGATTTTGATTTAATTAGAGAGAATATAGAAAATTTAGCTTAGGGTAATTTAGTCTTTCTCTTTTTATGTTTTAATTTTTTGTCCTTCAAAATAATTACTATTTTTATGGTCATTCTTAATAAATATTATTTTTCTTAGATCCTATATTATAATTTTTTCAAAAGAAATACTTGGTGATAAATGAGATAAAACATATTTGCACTGCATTTTTGCACCTTAACCCTATATATTTAATCAGCCTCTTGCTCTCTTATCCTATATTTCTTTTATTTTTATAATAATATATTTTTACTGCCCCTTATTTTAAATATTTTTTTTAGTCGAAACTCTTTTTTCAGAATAAACTTTGTGGAAATTTATACTCTATTTAATAATTTTTATTTTAAATTTACAAATAAATTTTTTGTTGCCAATAAAACAATCGCCGAATGCGCGTCTCTGGTTGTCCTCGGCGTTTCTGCTCCTCCGCGCCGCGTTTCTGCTCCTCTGGGAACTCCATCCGTTGCTGGGCTCGCCTTCGGCGTTATCCGCTGCTTCTTGACTGTCCAGGTTTTTCCGTCTTCTCTTTTGAGCTTCAATTCGTTCTATTTCTTCTTCGTCTTTTTAATGCCGATTCTTATACTTTAAATACGCTTCTTGTGTTTTATTTTAACAAATTTCTGCTTCAAATCTGCTTCCTTTGTGTGTGTTTTCGTTTTTTTCAAAGATTTCTAGTCCAAACCTGTTGCTTTTGTGTGAGCGTGTTCCTTAGATTTCTGCTTCGTCTTGTTGTGTTTTTGTTTGTTCAGATCATCTTAACCGATGGTTGAAGTTGTTCTGAAGAGTATTTATACCTTCCATTATTGAAATTTTGTTAAAAAATGTTAAAATAATAGAAGTAAATTTATATAAACTAGTGTTTACATTCTAGCTTATAAATGACGCACAGCCGATATATTGCTGATATTCTGATACTTTAGAGCAGCAAGCTACGGTGTCTGTTGTTCATCCTGTTTGTCTTTATTCTTACGCGTTTAGCTTTCTCTCAATATATCATATTGAAGTCATTATTTCTCTCAATTTCACTTTCAGCAATCCCATTAGTCTTTTTCCTACTTTTTTTTGTATGCTCTTCGTAATAGACACACAAATTCCTCATAACAGACATGAGTATGGGAGCTTGTGCAGAGCTATCACGTTGCTTTGCTGGTGTTTCCATCAGACCAAGGCCTAACAAGTACAGGGGAAGTTGTCCATGCACAAGTAGCTGCAATGGTGTCAAATTTGTATACATACATGGAGCAGTTGAAGAATTGAGAATTGGATCAATTGCTTCGTGCAGCCATGTAAAACCTATGTCAAGGGATAGTGTCGTAGCAGGTGCTTCAAACAATAACCAAGGTCTTACATACAAGGATGCTGGTGTTGATATTGATGCTGGTTCAGAACTTGTAAGAAGGATAGCGAAAATGGCACCTGGAATAGGAGGCTTTGGTGGTCTTTTCCCTCTCGGTATTTTCTCTTTCAGCCACAGATTAATCCTGCTAATGGGTTTTGATAAAATTAGACTAACCAACTTCTTTTGGACAGGTGATTCATATCTTGTTGCTGGCACTGATGGTGTGGGTACTAAAGTGATGCTGGCTTTTGAAACTGGAATTCATGACACCATTGGGATTGATTTGGTTGGCAACTGGATTCTGTTTTTTTTCCCCACTATAAAAAAAAATGTTAGTTAAATGCTTATCTTTTGACTAAGCTCTTTACTTTAGGTTGCAATGAGCGTCAATGACATTGTTACTTCTGGTGCAAAGCCACTATTTTTCCTCGATTACTTTGCCACAGGCCACCTTGATGTTGACGTTGCTGAAAAGGTAGTGATGAATGTGATTCAGTTGGATAAATTTAGCCATAAAGTTTCCTCATGTACAAGGAACAATGACTAACTACTGCTTTATCAACAGAATAGAAGTTTATCATATTCACCGCTAATTTTGTATAATTCAGGTTATAAAAGGAATTGTTGATGGTTGCCAGCAATCTGATTGCGTGCTCTTAGGAGGAGAGGTATTGAATTTTTTGCAGCAGTATTTGATTTATTGTACATCAGTCATGCAAAGTCATTACCTGATGAAGAGACATTTAGGCCTCACAAGATAACTAAAGCATTTATTGTTAAATTTTTCTTTCCTTGGCGAAGTATAAGCCTCCAATATGTGTCTAAAAGATGAGTAGTCCCAAGTTCTGGAATCAGATGTAGTCCAGACTCATAATTTAGATTGACATTTTAAACAATCCCCTATAGATTGTTACTTATATTTTTCAGTTTAATATAGCAAGGTTGATAACTGACACAATTCTTCTGACAGCAATCCATTTTTAACAGTTAAGTATTGAAGTGATTTGTTCAGCTGCAATTTTATAGCGGAAAGATTAACCCTATGAATAATTTATTAATTTATTGCTTGAAACTTTTTTATGCTATATATGGGCCTTCTTTCGTATGCTCACCCACTCACACTCTTTTATTCAACATTATATATGCTAAGATTTTCACACTTTTACTAAGGCAGAAAGTTGATTTCATATCTTTTCAGACAGCAGAGATGCCTGGCCTCTATAAAAAAGGTGAGTATGATCTTAGTGGATGTGCAGTTGGCATAGTAAAGAAGGACTCTGTGATCAATGGAAAGAACATAGTTGCTGGTGATGTTCTTATTGGTCTCCCATCTAGTGGAGTTCATTCTAATGGCTTCTCTCTTGTACGGAGGTTAGATTAGGCTGAAGAATCCATTAGATTTTGCAAATTTGTTTTAGTTAATTGTTTTATTCTTGACTGATATTAATAATATAAATCTTTACAGAGTGCTTGCTCAAAGTGGTCTTTCTTTGCAAGATCAACTTCCTGGTGGGGATGTTTCAATAGCAGAAGCTCTAATGGCCCCAACTGTTATTTATGTTAAAAAGGTCATTATCTTTGTGACTTGTGATAATGCTTGATTTATTTTTTTGGGGTTTCTGAAGATATTTTTATTGACAAATGAGTATTCTTTCTTAATTTCAGGTTCTTGACTTGGTTAGCAAGGGAGGGGTTAAGGGTATTGCTCACATCACTGGTGGTGGTTTCACAGATAACATACCCAGAGTGTTTCCTGAAGGTCTTGGTGCCAATATATACAATGACTCATGGGAAGTTCCTCCTGTGTTCAAATGGCTTCAAGAGGTAAAACTGCTGTTATTATATTTCCATTGAAAGTGATTTTGTTGTGAAATATTTGGAGATGATTTATACATTGATGATTTCTTACGTTATTAGGCTGGAAATATAGAAGACAGCGAGATGATGCGAACGTTTAATATGGGCATAGGGATGGTACTTGTAGTGAGCCCTGACACATCAGTTAAAATACTTGAGGATAGGGACGAACAGGACAAAGTCTACAAAATTGGTGAGGTTGTAAGAGGCAAGGGAGTGAGCTATAGCTAACCCAAGTATTTTGACTACAATCATATGTTACCTTTTAAATATGTTTCCGGGACAAATTTCACATTTTAGATCCAGGTAACTGGTTTATTTGGAGCCTTGTTTCCTCTCCATAAAAGTTTCTGATTTTACGACGTTTTTGAGTTGCTCATAAAGATGTTCAGTTTTGCTTTTAGTATTGCAAGTCATTGAGGTTGAAAGATCATGTCATGTATTCTGAACACCTGATCTTAAATGCCTTGGATACCCAAGTCCCAACTAAATCTAATAAAAGCCCCTGTTTTAAGTTGAAGTGCATGAAGTTTTTTAATTACATTGAAAGGATCAAAGAAAGAGATTAAAGATGAAAAGAGAGGAGAATGAATCATATTACTTGAGTTAGTTTGTATAATATATATCTTGACGGTCTTTTTTATTTGTTCCAGCGCTTGCAAGACATTAACCCCAGATAGAAAATGCAGGCCAGGCGGAACATTAAATGATGAGGCTCCTCTATGGGGTCAATGTTATCCACAAACTCACCATTCATAATACCAGAAAGGACTACCCAAAGTCATAAAACAGTTACTCCCTTCAATTAGGACCCTATTTGAGGAGTTGTTTTCTATTTTAAATATAATACCACTTTCGTTCTATTTATAAGTTCACTTTGACTAAATTTCACATACCAATGAGAGGTAGTTAGCTTAATAAATATAGGGTTAAATTTCAACTTTGTCCTTATTTATGATTGAGTATTTTTCATCTGTTTCTTCTCTCTTTATCTTCATGAGTACAACTAATATAGGTAAAATTATTATAATTTCATTTATTATATTCATGAGCACAATTAATAGGGTAAAATTATTAAAATCTCATTTATTATATGAAACTAACTTATAAATATGACTAAATTTTTTTGGTCAAAATTGACTTATAAATAGGACTAGAGTGGTACCTATTTTTTTATATTTGTCAATCTTTTTCTGAAAGAGGATGATTGGGGTGTTTTAAAAAATATGTTAACTTAATTAACTTTTTTAATCTAATTAAATTAAGTAAATATGTTTTATATTAAATATGAATTCAGTCTTTTGGATGAATGGGAGCAAGCTATTGTGTGGGTTGACTCGCTTAGAAGTTACAACTATCAAGAGGTTGCCATTTCCTCAAAGTGGGATTTTGATTATGAACGTGAAACTCTGAAAGACGCACTGGAATCTAATCTATTAATCAGCTCCGCACACTCTCACTGAAGTTGAAACCCCGATATTCTTGGTTCTTAAGTTAATCTGACTTGTACTGACATTCATATAAAGCCAAAATGCGACTTTTCTACAATCAATTTTCAATCAAGTTAGGTGGCAATTAATACTCTTTTGGTCCTAATTAAAACAATTTTATAATGTAAATTGCACTGTTCCTATAATTAAGACCGAAGTAGTACATCACTTACCTTTATTTTCGTCAGTGATATATTATTATTTATAAGTTATTTCTAACATATTTTATCTAAGCTAAGAAAAATTTTAAACATTATAAACTTTGTCTTAATATTTAATAATTTTCTAATTTTAAATTGATTTGTCTCCTTTTATAAGATCCACTTTGTATTTATTTGAACATTAAATGCATTTTTACTCATTTTATCGTTAATTAATATATTTTTTCATATATTCTCTCTCATCTTTTTTTTCCCCCTCACGTTCATCTACCCCTTTATGAATAAAAGCATATTTTTTTAAAAAAACATTTTCTATATATTTATTACTTTTAAAGAGATTGAGGGAAAAGATATATTATATTCATGACAACAAAACCTAAATAATAATAAATGGAGAGTAAAATTGTATATTATATAAAAATTTTAATAACATTACTTATGAATAGGATAAAAAAATATTCTAGGACGATAAATATATAAACGTGACATATACTTGCCGTGGAAACCACAAAAGTCTAAGTGTGTGAACATATATATATATATATATTCCACAACAATAATTTTTTGAGTGTGTAAACGGTCAATCATATGGGGCCCTGTTTTAAAATGACAAACAAGCCAACAAACACTAGCCATTATATATTATTCATATGCTTGTTGTAGAAACATTGTGTGATGAGAGCAATATCATCAATGGCGGATAAAAGGTTGAGAGCTTTTGCAGATGATAAGAAGAAGAAGAAGACCGGGACGAAGAAGAAGGTGGTAGTACCGCCCAGGAGAGGCAGCATCAGGCTTTGTAGTATATTTTCTGCTATCTTCGACTTCATTTCCCATATTTTCTGCTCCACCACTTCTTAGCCCTCCGTGATTCATTATCTATCCTTCTTGCCTCTCTATCTTCATCTTGTGTTAACACTTTTTTTTTTTAAATATTATTTGTTGCTGTAAAATACTCCCTCCACTACCATATAAGGTGTTTTTGGATTAACCGTGGAAAAAATGTCTTATATTTCATTTGAATATTGTAAACAAAAGTTAGGATAAAATTCGGATAGTGTAATGTGATTCCACTATTGTAAACCTAAGTTTGAATAATTTTATGGGAAAATCTACCTTAGGGCCTAAAGTAGCAAAATAATATTAAAAAAAAAAGTCCAAGAAAAAATCACATGTCAAAAAAAGTCTCAGGCTTTTTTTAGTATTATTTCATAAACGTTAACAACTAAATCAATAGGCTATATGTGAAGGTTTAAATTTGGCTTGGGATTTGGGGTATAAACGTATTATCCTTTTTTTTTTTTTTTTGGTGTAAAATGGAGGCATATGCCTTACATCAATATATATATAATAACACATCCCTCAAGCCATTCAAGAAAACGGCTTATTTTTGGCTTCTCTCACGGATTACTGTTCATAAGCCGTTTAATTTTTATTGGGCTCCGCGTCTGGATGGGATAATAAATCAAAAAGCTCTCATCTCTCTCCTCTCTCTTTTCCTCCGTCTTTTTTTATTTCCCTCTCTCACATCGTACGGGATTCAAAATTTGAATCCCTTCTCCCCCTTATCACGTCTCATAGCGTACGGGAATTTAGAAATGGGACAGGCTTTTTTTTTCCTTTTCTCTCACTTCTTGCTGTCACCCTTCCTCTCTCTCTTTTGCTATATTCTTTTTCTTCTCCCTTTGGTGTCTCCCATGCTCTTCCTCGTGTTCGAAATTTCAAATCCTTGTGCTCTTCCCCATTTTCAGAACCAAATCTCTACTTGATGAGGCCCATTTCTGTACGGACGTAAAGGAGGGTCACTTCTGACAGTTTCAAACCAAATTTCGGCTTGATGAGCTTCGGCAGGAGTCTCCGGTTGAGTGAAATCTGGTAAGCGAGCAGCGTCAAACTCATAATCGAGGTCTATTTCATTAGCAACAAAGACGTGCTCTATTTCCATATCTTCCTCCATTTCTTGCATCTCGTGTAAGGCCGAATTGGGCAAGCACCTTTTTACTGGGAATAACGGAGAGAAATTCATTGTGATTCCTGATGCTTATATAGTGAGTCCATGAATTTGTGTAGGTTCTTCTCGTCTTTCATTTTGGAAAAAGCCTAATTTAACCGGGATTCTGATGAAATGCGGCAAGCAGTTCAGGATGTGGTGATATCAGTAGAGTGAAATAGGATTCTGAAAACATCTGCACACCTTCGCAATGGCATCTATCTTCGTCGATGCAAGAGTAAGTGGATTTTTTCACGATTTGAGCTCTTCTTTCTTTTCATTGTTTGTTTCATTTTTCTTCATCTATCCATAGTTCCTCTTCTCCTCTTTGGTGCACTAAGCTGATTACATACCTTCACGACGGCGGAGATGAAAAGGCAACGCCAAAAAAGCTAGAGTATATGTGTATTTGTGTATTTTTCCATGTGTATCACTTAAAAGTTCAAGTTAGTTCATTTTTTGCTTCTGGTATTGCATTCTTTGACCCTTTTTTGTTTCCTAGAATGTATGTGTTTATGTGTGTTTCTTTCATGTATTTTTCTTGGGGTTTTTGAGTGTTTTGGCAAGCTCTTTCTTTGACCCCTCTGCATTTTTCTTTGCGTAGATGAGATGGAACGCTTTGCTCTGGGCACAAATAGTATTTTCAATGAAATACTGTTGTTGTTTTGGTCTACTTCAGTATTGTAAGCCAGGGTATTCACTTTTCCTTGACATATTCTAAGATTTTAATGAAATTTTGTTTTTCATACATGGAGATGGTAATTGTGGGTCGCTTATACATCTGATGCCTTCTTACTTTTGCAGTCAAATCTATTGTCCAAAAATACCTGTGACAAAAGAATAATCACAGCAAACATGTAATCACCCGCTAAAGAAAGGGCTTGCTTTTGCGAGTATATCGACTTTCTAATCCTGCTTCAACCAGACAAAATAATTTATTCAAAGGTGCTTTACGACCTTAAGGTTTCATACCTCCATGTTCTTGCGTGTTGATCTTAACAACTCTTTTACCTTTACATTGTGCTGTGTACATAAGTTATCTTTTCCCCTTGATCAATAGTATAGCAAATCTTATCATCCCAATCTGCTAAATTAGTTCCCCAATTTTCTCATTGACAAACTCCTACATTTTCCCTTTGATGGTAATGCTTTAATCGTATCCTATTTTCTCAATCTTCTATGTGCCAAACTATACATCCCAGATTTGTTTCTTCCCTATTAAATTGTCATATTTGCACTTATGCATTCGAATTACATGATGTTTTCTTTACAGAACCTTTTGCATTCAGACATTGTTGATCATGCCTAACAATTTCTTGCCAATCCCATCGGTCAACACCACCCATACTCTGCTTCTGTTATCTTCTTTCTTGTCCTTGCATCCCAGCTACCTTATGCTATCTTGTCATTGCTTCTAGGGACACCTTATCTGATTCTTCCTATTTTGAATTGACAGCTTAGCTAACACCACCCACACTCAACCCCATCTGCTATTGTTTAGCGTTCATCTTTCTAGGTAAGTCGATTTTTTGTGTTCCAACACACGTTTATCCTCTCTCCCTTTTTTCCTTTTCTTATTCTTTGAAGCACAAGGATGCTAGACCATTTTTGGAGGACTCAGGAGGAGTGAGTGATCTAAATCTAAAAGCAAAAGATTTTGTTTGGATTTCCTGAGATGCAAAATGAATGAAGTAAATGGACAATTTACTGAAAAAGAGGGCATAAATTTCTCATGTAGCTTTTTTAGTTGTTCTTTTTAAGCAACATACCTAAAGTTTCATAGAAACACTGCATATCTTGCTCATGAAATCCTCTTATGTATATGTGCTCTGCTTCTTACTTGCATCCTTCTGTTTATACTTTCTAGTGAGACATAGCATCAGAAACAGTATTTTATTTTAGTAAAAATACAACGATTTCGCCCCCTTCATTTATACCCATGTTTGTTTGTTTGATGATTGAATATCTGATACAAAGTTCAAGTTCATTGTGGTATGATAGGGGATAATATCATTGGGTGTGATTCCTTAAATTCGGCTAAATCATTGGATGCTACATTTGCTCCACCAATTGCATCCAACATTGCTTGGGTAGCTGTTTTGGGAAACCATTAATTTAAAATGGATGAAGAAAAGTCAAACCACAAGGCTTTAAAAAATCCAACATTGCTACTGAATTTTTCAGAAAGGAAGGAAAAAGGAAACCCCTCCTCAGCTGTGCTCAAGGTGGGGCCAATTCCCGATATTCAAGTCTCCCCTTCCTCTTTTCTTGCGTTCCTCCCATTCATTTTTCGTCTAACTAACTAATTCATTTCCCCCTTCTGTTATCATGCAGCTAGATCACCCGTCACCCTACTATTCATTTTCTATGATAGTCCAATTATGCTTTTGATAATACAATTTCATAGTTGGTGGCCTATCATATTGCTCTGTTGATTACATGGGTTTGATAAATCTTTGTCTTGGTTTTTCAAGCCAGAGATGGTTGTGGGGTGGTATCATTCACATCTTGGTTTTGGTTGTTGGCTTTCTGGAGTGAACATTAATACACAACAGGTTACATCTTGTCTTATCTAGTACTTCTTAATGTTGTATGCCTTTATGATATTGCTTGGGCCCTGAACCAGAAAGGTGAACAATGATGTCAAACTTATGAAGAGTATTGATGCATAAATTGATGGTATTCTTTATATAATAGAGTTTTGAGGCTTTAAATCAACGTGCTGTGGCTGTGGTGGTGGATCCTATTCAGAGTGTTAAAGGCAAGGTCGTAATTAACGCATTTCGGCTGATTAATCCACAAACTATGATGTTGGGTCAGGAACCAAGGCAGACAACATCTAACCTAAGGCATCTGAATAAACCATCCATTCAAGTGAGTGTTCAGCTAATAGCTTTCAGAAGTGAAACTTCTGCCCAATTTCTTTGCCTTTCTTCCCCTGATTTTGATGTCTTTTTTTTTTTTTTTTTCTTTTTTAGGATCTTATCCATGGTTTGACACTGAGGCATTTTGATGCACATTCCAAAACTAGCGAACAGACTGTTCAGGTAAGTCAAGTTTTTGTAACATGAAATGAAAATAGATGTACTTGATTATTATTTTTTAAAATCTCCTCGCCCCACTTTGTTCCTTTCACCCATATAATATGAGATGAGGTCATGCATTATTTGGCCAAATGCGTGCAAAGGTGTTCCTTGACGGGACGTTCGTGAAATTTTATTTTGCAATGGTTGCATTTTAATTATGAAGGAAATAGTGTTATAGGCCTAAAACACTCTGCGGGATCAATTATTATTGTGCTCTTGTATTATGCGTGGCCTATCAATCATTTAAGTGATTCATGGTATTGATACAAATGATGCCCTTAATTGATTTGCATATCATTGATCTATCTATATTAGGAGATGCTGAGTTTAGCCGCCAAATACAACAAAGTCGTGCAGGAGGAAGATGAGTTGCCACCAGAGAAGCTTGCAATTGCTAAAGTGGGAAGGCAAGATGCCAAAAAACATCATAAATTAGTTGGTATAGATGTTTGTATGCTTTAATTCCAACACTGCCTTTTCAAAGTCTTTGCTTTGGTTTTGACAACACTGCTTTTTCAAAGTAATATCACACATAATTTCTTCTAAGATGCTTTTCAAGAGGAAGAAATTCTTTGAACAGGGTCCTGTTGTAACTTCTGATGGAGGGTTCAATTGTGAGAGTGTATCTAATTCACCTGAGAAAGGAGTGGATGGTGACAACCATAGCTCATTTACAAAGTGGAAGCATAACAGTGTTCTCATGGTAATTATTTGTTTGATCTTTACTGATTTGTTTTGTATTATCACTCTCTTTTCAAAGAGCTTGCTATTGCTCACATTGGACAATGTAAAATGAAGTTCACACCTTATTCCATGCCCACATACTGTTGCATTTGATTAATTTATTTATCAGATTTAATAGTTTCTTTTTATCAATGAAGGTGGTAAGGTGGCTGCTTTTATCATGTCAGCCTTCATTTATCAGCTGAAAGGAGAACAATAAGGCTGAGGAAGGGGGAAAAAACACAAGAAAATATGTAATATGTACTCTGAAGGCTGAGATTTCATTTGTAATATGTACTTTAAGGAATAATAAGGCTGAGAAAGGTTGAGATTTCATTTATAATATGTACTCTGAATCGATTACAGGATATTTTTATTTAACATTATTGAGGTTTCATTTCTAATCGTTAGTAATTCATTGATAGTGATGTCTTAATATTTTTTAAAGAGAAGAAAGTGACATCACTTTGGAAGTAAAATATATTTAAGTAACATATAAAATACTATCATCCGTGCATCGCACGGGGGAAGTAAAAGCTTGTTAAATTAAAAAGAGGGTGGGGAATAAATTCCCATACAATCATCAGATATCCATGTCTGCAGGAAAGCAGGACAACTATTAAAAAAGAAACAATCAGAGATTCCTTTCTTAGCTAGATAATCAGCCACGCGATTTTGCTTCCTAGAAATATGAGCAATCTTAACATCCCATTGGAAACTCATTAGGTGGCGAATCTGGAAAACTACCAAACTCTGCGTTTCTTCACACGAATCTCGACTAAGGGAATCGATCAACAATTTACAATCAGATTCAATGATAACTTTCCTGAGCCCCTTGTTCCACGCCAATTGCAGTCCTTTCAAGAATCCCCACTCTTCCGCCTTCAAGGGAGAACAGTACCCAAGCTGATATGAAAAACCAGCCAACCAGCTACCACGATCATCCCTTATAACACCCCCACATCCAGCTTTGTGCCCACCTAAAGAAGCAGCCCCATCTACATTAATTTTAAACCACCCACCAGGCGGAACCGTCCAAGATGTGGAGTTCCCGGGATTGCCAACAGCTTCCTGTAACTGACCTCCATAGTTAGTAAACAGCTGCCAAGATTGCAAAACAACTGAACCTGGATTCCTAGGTTTAATGAAATTATCCTCAAAGATTGCCCTATTCCTCCAATTCCATAATTTCCAAATGCCCACTCCAAAAATTAAACTCCAACTGGTACCAGCTCGCCTTCCAACTTCCCTCTTTAAATTAAAAAACAACCAGTCCTTTAATGGCAAAGAAAAGAAGCGCTGCATGTCCCTTGGATGCACCAGAGAGACCCACATGTCCCTAGCAAAAGCACAATCACGTAGCACATGGATAATAGATTCCACATAACCATTACAGGAAGGACAACTCGGAGAAGCACCGGACCAGCTACCCCGCCATTCATTTGTAGGCAAACGTCCATGAAAAACCAGCCACATAAAAACTCTTATCCTCTCCACTCCCTGCCATTTCCATATGAGCTTATAGCAACTATTAAACAGAGAACTATCTGGCTTATTAATCAGATAATAGGCGGATTTGACTGAAAATAGGCCATTAGCAGATCCCTTCCAGCACATAACATCCTCCCCAGCCTCGGAAATTGGTAGTAGGGTAGGAATAAGTTTCTGAATTACCTCACTCGGAACAATCGTCCGTAATATAAACGTATTATCCTTGAATCTGATGCAAGTGATCTTATCCAACGGCTTTTTAGTGGTAATTCATCTACTGCTAGTTTGTTATTCCTACGGATAAAGGAGCTGTTGAACAGAGATTGGAATGTGAATCTTTGTCATATCCGTCGTGATTGCAACAGAATTGCCGATGTAATAGCTAAGTTAGGTTTATCTAAATCTGCCATTTTAGGAGATTGCCCAATGTATTTATGGGTGTGGTTAGATCAGGAGTGTTTGGAAATTATTTCCCCTGTTCTTTAATTTTCATTGTGTTATAATCTGGCTTTTAGCCTCTCTTATATATATATATATATAAAACTAAATTAGCATCCGTTAACAACTAAATCAGTAACATTAATAATAATTTCCAAACAATTAAATCAGTATCCTAACAATTAAATCAGTCTTACTTAACAACTATATCAGTAGACGTTAACAACTAATGTTTTATGAAATAATACTAGAAAAGGTCCTGGAGTCTTTTTTTTGGACATGTGATTTTTTTTGGCTTTTTTTTTCCGTAATTCTATCATTTTTTCTCAATTAAAGAAAGTTGGACCCACTTTCCTTTTTTTTTTTTTTAAAGTTATCTTTCTTCTTTTTGTCATTTTCTCTTCTCTTTTCACGGTCTGAAAGCAATTTTTTTGAAGCAGCTCAATGGTGAGGGTGCTTTAGGCTTAAAAGAAGCTATTCCTTCACTGCTGGAGGGTGTTATATGGCTACAAATGTTTGGAGGAAAATTTTGCCTCCACATATGGTTAATGATCAAGGTTCTTAGACTCGGACCGGTCATTAAACCGGTGGGAGTATTGGATTAAGGGTCAATGGGTTAAATTGGAGTCAGACCAGTGTTAATTAAAAATATGATTTAATTAAACAAGTAAAATTATTTATATTTTAATTAAAAAAATAATGATCTGAAAGGATATAATGTGATAATATAACCTTGGAAATATTAGAAGATGCACAAGGAGATCAGATTTTGTGTGGTTAAAAAGTAAGGGGAGATGTTGGAAAAAAAAAAAAAAAAACTTCTCTTGAGCCATGCATCTTACTGCCTTGAACATGACATGGGTCAAATATTTCTCTTAAACTGTGCCTTCATCTCTCTCCGCACTAACACCCCTTCATATGTTCCGATGAGTCTCTTTATCTTTCTTCATTGCTAGTCTCACTGTAACAAATCTCTCTTCTTCATCTTCTCGTCTTGTTCTTCTTCTTGAGGTACTTCTTCCTTTCTCCAGAGTTACCAACTTCTCTTGTCCTCTCTATTGTTTTCCCCTACTTCCCTGTTCGGTCGCTTCTCGGTGTTGGCAGCAACTCCGCTCTCATGCGCTTGCCAGTGTTATCCGTCACCGCAACCGCATGACGACCAGTTGACCACCCTTCTTCACCCCACCAAGCTCAAATCTCTCTCTCTCCTCTCATTTTATCTTTCTCATTGTTGATTTGACGGTGAGTTTCAGTTTCAAGTGATTTTTTTTTTGTTTTTTAAAAACCAGATAGTCTGTGGCTCGGTCAACTCGGACGGTTTAGACCGAGTTGACTCCGGATCAGCTCGGAACTTCGGTTTACCCTTAACTCGACTAGTTTTCCGGCTGGTTCACCGGTTTCCGGTCTGAACTAGCCAATCCGATCCAGATTTTAGAACCTTGCTAACTATTTTCTCAGACTAGACACTAAGAATTGGTTGTCTATTATCATTCAATCTTCTTCTTTTGATAGTACATGGAAGATTGGTGTATGTATCACCTGTTAAGCTTTGGGAGGTTCGCAATAAAAGAATCTTCACTGAGGACAACTTTAGTGCTGAAGGGATCTTAGCTCACGTTAAAGCCATAGTTGCTCATTCTCAATTTAGTTTTTCTAGGTTTCAATTGATTTTGTAATCTGCTTCTAGTGTATTCTTTCTTCTCATTTTATGGCCTCGGCTCATGTAATTTTTTGACCATTTTAATGGAATTTCATTTCATTAAAAAAAGAGGCTATTCTTTTGGATCGCTTAAACAAGGCCCACCCACATTGAGGAGCTTCATCATGAGATTTGGCCTTCAAACGTGGCTTTTTTCCTTTTGGGGAAGAATTTAGGAGTATCTCTCGGTCGATAGCTAGATACTAATCCCACAGAGATTACTAAAGTGAGTTTTATCTCTCCCAACAATTTTTTCTTCTTTTTTTTTACTAAATCAAGAGTTTCCTTCTTGAGACTTAAAGGGTAAAGGATTCTCATCCCTCACAATAAGTGGGTTTCCCAAATTCGAACTTTTGATTTTTTCCTTATGAGGGTGAGGCCTTTTACCAACTCAATCAACAGCTTGTTAATTCCAATAAAGCCTTTTTCATGGACATGGCTTGGTTCAAATTCAAAACGTCATATTTAAGGAACCCAATCATCTACTAACTGTACCAAACTTTTGTTGGTCCAACATGACTTTTTACTCTGTTGACGTTAGGCCAAACACGTGCAGTAGGCCATGTCCTATAATGTGTTCTTAGTCGTTTTTTAAAGCATTTTATAGCTTTTAAAGGGAATTAAATATTTTTCTCTTATATACACTCATTTAATATGGGGAATGAGAGAGATTATACCTTAATATAATGTTGAAGTTTAGTGTAATTTAATGAGTAATATTGAAAATTACTTAAATTTTATAATTAATATAATATTTTTAACTATTTTTATTTGTATATACAATTTTGGTTAAAATGATTTATAGTTGGTACATAACTGAAAGGAGTATATGTTATGACAGTTAAATATCTACATCTATCACTCTGGTCCTATTTATAAGTTTATTTTAACTAAAAAAATTTAGTCCTATTTATAAGTCCCTTTTGACCAAATAAATGAGATTGTGACAATTTTATCCATATTAATTGTACCAATGAAAATAGAGAGAGAAGAAAAAGTTGAAAGCACCCAATCATAAATGAGGGTAAAATTGAAAATTCAGCTCATAATCATTGAGCTAACTACCTCTTCTTGGTATGTGTGATTTGGTCAAAATGAGACTTATAAATAGGATCAGAGTGGTATAAAATATTCATGACGGAGAGCCATGGCTTAGCTTTGGTTTAGTGCCATCACATCTCAATGTACTCCCTCTGGTCCTTATTATAAAGCACCAACTAACTTTTCTCACAAACTAATACAAGTAGTTAAAGTCAATAAAGTTGCTCTACAATTTAAGTAACTCCCAATATTACCCCTATTAATTGCATTAAACTCTAATATTATATTAATTATTACTCTCACCCACTACTTTCATTAATTAGGGGCAGACATGAAAACAAATAATTAATGCACATTGGGAACAAGCAAGTGCCTTATAAAAAAGACCAAATAAACTTGCTAGTTGGTGCCTTATAATAAGGACCAGAGAGAGTATATTATAAGCAGCGTCCAGTTTGTCTTTTCCTGCATCGAGTGTTAGTATATTTTTTATGGGTTAAATTCTCAACATTCCAACACTTATTATACACGTGAGATTGAGCCCCAAAAAAATTTCAAATACCTACTACTCCTTGAAAAATCCTTCCGTGGTAAAAAGAACCTTATGCAATTATTTAAAAAAAAAAAAAACCCTTATGCTTTGTTGGATGGAAAGAAAATGAGAGATGAAAGAAAAAGGTTTATCGTTTATTATGTCGCTTGATATAAGGTTATATCAAATCACTTAAAAATTATGTCATTTTGGGAATTTAGGGAATTAATAAAGGGTGTTTCTGTATTTTTTTTAATATTTATTATATGAATTTTACCAAAAGATCATTCATTGATTCTCTTAACCCTAAAACTATGTTGTTTTGAGAGTTCATTAATTTCTCTAACATCAAAACGACGTAGTTTTGAGGTGATTTAACATAATCTTACGTCAAGTGATATGACAAACGATAAACCCAAAGAAAAATAGAAGGAAAAATCAATAAGATTTCCCTCATTTAGATAGGAGAAGAAATATGGAAAGAATAAAAAAGTAGAGGAGAAAATTGGGTGGATACACACCCCATTTTCCCAATTGTCTCTCCGAAAATTGGGGGAGCACCTTTGCTACCTATCCCATGAAGCTCTCCTATCAAGACCCGCGTTTCTCCTCTATCCTTATCGTCTGCTTTGGATTTAATTCCCATTTTCTTCTCTTCCTATCCACTTTCCATCCTCTTTTTCATTTCAGCCGTTCGATTGAAATATGAACTATTCGGATTTAATCTTTTATAAAAAAATATTAATAAAATATTAAATTATTAAAAATTATTATAAAATAATTTTTATATAAAAATTAAATCTGAACCGTTTAAATTTCAATCCAATAACTAAGATAAAGAAGAGGATGTGAAGTAGATGGGAAGGGAAGAGGATGGGAGCCAAACCTGTCCGCTTCCCTCATATTCTATCAAATTGCGCCTTTTTAGCTTCACTAAGAGTGAAGCTAGTGCCTTTTTTTTTTCAAAAAAAATAAAAAATAAATTTTAGGATATTGACATTAAAAAGATATTTCAGGATAGTGACCAGTATTGAAAAAATACTCATGATCATGAAAAATTACTTTACAATGTTCAAAAATATATTTTAGGATATTGATCAGTATTAAAAAGATACTTTAGGATACAGATTGATACTGAAAAAAAAAACTTCATGATTTTAAAAAAATTATTTTATGATCTTGAAAAAATATTTCAGAGTACTGAATGTTACTAAAAGGATATTTCAAGATACTGATTGATATTGAAAAAATATTTCATGATTTTAAAAAATTATTTTATGATCTTGAAAAAATATTTCATGGTATACTAATAATATACTTCAAGATATTTTTTCAAAATTTTAAAATAATTTTTTAAGACCATAAAGTATTTTTTCAATTTTACTCAGTATTCTGAAGTATATTTTTAGTACCCTTCATACATTAAAATATATATTATTATTTTTTTTGAAAAAGCACCAATTTCACTATTTTAAGTCAAAACGGCATAGTTTTGTAGAAAATGAGGGGCAAATGGAAAGAGGGTCCCTCTTATTAGTAGGAGATAGCCATAGTCATTCCAATGCAAAGTTCTCTTTGTCCTCTCACTGTGGTTGTCCGTTTGCGGGAAAAGCACCAATGTAGCAATTTTTACAAAAAATTGTACCTAATTAAAACACATAGGAAAAAATTTACCAAAATAGGTCAGTCAATAGCATCAACTGACTAGATGGGACTAGTGGCGTCAAGATATATGGCGCCACTCACCAAAACGTATTGGAGATTGTGAGTGACGTCATGTATTATAATGCCACTACTTTGGTGAGTGGTGTCATAGTACATGGCCACTCACCAAAGTTTATTTATTTATTTATTTATTTATTTTTAATCTTTTTTGCTAAAGTCACTCATCAAAGTTAAATATAATGAGAACAGGTGAAATGGCACGTAATGTGGGGCATGGTCAGAGTGTTGCGGAAGAAGGTGAGTCATTGGGAAGGAATGTGGGTTACAAGGAAAGTGGGGTGTGGATGTATTGTGGTTGTTTGGGATTATAATTTGGGATAAAAATTGTTTATTTATATAAATTTATCTCCACATATCCTAAATTATGATTTAAAAATTATTTTTAATGTTTTAATATATGTCATATTAGCACAATGTCGTTGGTAGTGGTGTTGGAAATTATGCCCTAGGGGCAATTCATTGTACTTTGAATATTTAAGTTATTTAAACTATTCTCTTTTGTTATCATTTTCATACGCATGTTTATGGTGATAACTATATCCTTGGATATATCTTATAGATTATCCTAAATGTCCCTGGTCGGTCATCTATGCGGGAGCGAAGATGAGTTAAGACCAGTATGACTTTGATGAGGTATGGAGATACGAATCAAAGTCATGGACACTTGTAAGAGTACAAGGTGCTGGACCGACCCACTATGAGAAAGTTGCATGAATTAAGTTATAAGCTTATCTCATGTATAACCGTGTCACAACGCCCTATGACCTGAGATCATCATGGATTCCTACATGATGAGTCACTGACCTTTGACCTAGTCAAAAGTTACCTTTGACCGGGTGATGATAAAGGCTGGGATTGGGATAAGTGGTTTTCATGCGGAGGAATGTAAATGGTCAAGATGGAATTTGTCCCTCACAGTTGTAGAGAGATAATACTGGGTCCCTCGATGAATGAGTCTAAGAAATGTATGGCCATACTGTGATGGAAAGGAGTTTCCATTTCACTTATTAGACTGCTCGAGAATCGAGAAAGTAATGGTCAAGAACAGGAAGTTGACATTATCCATGCCTCATCCTTGATCGAATTATCGCGTGACAAAAGGGATGTGATATGGTTGTACGATAAGTAGTA
The DNA here is from genome assembly GCA_034222035.1 of Acacia crassicarpa. Taxonomy (NCBI): domain Eukaryota; kingdom Viridiplantae; phylum Streptophyta; class Magnoliopsida; order Fabales; family Fabaceae; genus Acacia; species Acacia crassicarpa. Next base: position 8,823,205 of record JAWXYG010000008.1, read on the forward strand.
TCGTGTCATCGATCCCCATGTGAATTGGGTAGTCGCAATGTCTTGTTAGAGGCTGCTTGCGACTTGTGGGCTGATACGGTCTTGGCTCACTGCCAATCTCATATGGGCCTGTAGGGTCACACACAAGAATAATCCAGCACGGGTAAAAGTGTCCAGATTCATTGAATCTCAGAATAATATGAGATTAAATGAATATTGAATTTAATCTAGGATATATATATATGTGTGTGTGTGTATTAAATTCGAAATTTATATATATATATATATATATATATATATATATATATATATAGAATTAATGGAGATTATAATATTCTATATATAATATTTGTTTTGTATTTAATTTATTTGATAAATTAAATATCTGAAACAAATAGAGATATTGTATCTCATTTAATTTCAAATAAAGATATCATATATCTGTTTAATATTAAATTGAGATATAGTATCTCATATTTAATTAAATAGATAGATATCATTTCTCAGATTTAATTTATGGAGATAAATTAAATCAGAAGGCTTTTAATTTGAATTAAATAAATACATTAGATTAAATTTATTAGATAGATTTAATTAATATTTTTTAAAATTCAAATTCGAAATTATTGGATTAAATAAATACGTTACATTAGATCTAATAGATAGATTTAATTAATATTTATTTAATTCATATTTGAAATTCGAAAGTTAAAATTAATAGGATTAATTTTGAATATAATACGCGGATGGGTTTAGAAAACCCTACGGGAGTTTTAGTCGAGCTTATTATAGAAAGCCGTGAGAAACCCTAGAGTGAAAAATTGAGAGAGATGCACAAGAGGCGCTAGCACGCTACCGTAACCGTGTTCGGGGATTGTTCATGTGGATACCCGTAGAGGAAGTCGATTCTAAGAGTCGTCTTCTACTGATCGAGAAGGTAGCCCACCTGTTCAAAGAGAACGAGACGCGGACGAGTTCAATATAAGGTATGATTCAGGTTCCTTAACTCTGATTTAAATGCACACGAGTGATCCTCGGAACGAGATTCGTAAGAAATTTTAATCCGCTGCGTGTACGGATCCTAACAAGTGGGACTTCCACTCCAAATATGAAACGTCCTTTGACTATCAACTTATTCCCAATGTCTTTCTTTTCTTTTCTTTTTTAAAAATTAAGGTGGACAAATTCAACGGAAAAATAAATCTTGAAAATACATTCTTAAGATCAAACAAGTAATGTGATAAATAAATACTTCCTCTTGATTTTTTGATATTCAAAATACTTGCTTGTTTGATCTTAATAATGTATTTTCAAGATTTATTTTTCGGTTGAATTTGTCCACCTTAATTAAAAAAAAAGAAAGACATTGGGAATAAGTTGATGGTCAAAGGACGTTTAACATTTGGAGTGGAAGTCCCACTACCCACAACATTGTGCTAATTTGACATATATTAGAACCTTAAAATATTTTTAAATCATAATTTAGGATATGTGGAGATAAATTTATATAAATAAACAATTTTATCCCAAATTATAATCCCAAACAACCACAGTATATCTACACCCCACTTTCCTAGTAACCCACGTTCCTTTCCAATGACTCACCTTCTTCCACAACACTCTGACCAGGCCTCACACTACACGCCATTTCACCTGTTCTCATTATTTAACTTTGGTGATTGGCTTTAGCCAAAAAAAAAAATAAATAAATAAAAAATAAAAACTTTGGTGAGTGGCGTCATGTACTATGACGCCACTCACCAAAGTAGTGATGTCATAATACATGACGCCACTAATCAATTATTCGCATCATGGTATAATCTCCAGTACGTTTTGGTGAGTGGCGTCATACATCTTGACATCACTGGTCCCGTCTGCCATTGATTGCCCTATTTTGGTAAGTCTTTTCTCATATGTTTTAATTGAGTATAATTTTTGATAAAAATTGCTACATTGGTGCTTTTTCCGTCCATCCGCTTGTCACTATCACCGTGGCCAGCCAGAAATCTTCATCTCAACCAGAATAAAAAGTTGAATCCGATCCAAGTGGGGTTCGAATGTTCCAAATTCTCATAAACTACTTTCTCGAGGAGAGATCGAATATGATCCTTTTTTATTTCCCTACAAATAGAGGAATTGGTGAGGGAATAAGAACAAAAATCGAGGGGTTCTCTAAAGCTCGCAATAGAAAATAAAAAGCTAGTGCTAATTATGTAAATCGATGATGCAAAGTCTCTTTCCCAATTGATCTTCACTATTTTTTAAAACTATATGTGTCTTGGATATTCTCTTGGCAATACAGATTCTCACATAATGACAGAAATTTTCTATCAGAATCGAAATCGGAACCACAAAAATCAAAGAAATCAAAATCGAAAAAAAAATCAGAATCTTGAAACAAGAATCCAGAAACTTCTATATATCAAAATCGAAATCGGAAGAAATCAGAACCAGAGAAATCGAAACAAGAACCCATAAACTTCAAACATATGTATATTAGAATCAAAATCGGAAGGCACCGAAATTGAGATCGTCGCACAAAAAAACACGTCGTAGGAAACTGTGAAGGTCAATCTCCAGTAGCATGAAGACGTGTTCACAAAAAACGCCGACTCTGGCACTAAGATCGTTGCATCGAAACTGAGATTGTCGCGTCGAAAGCAAGTCGATTCCAATAACTGGGTTTTCTTCTTCAAGCACGGTACAAGTCGATTCTAGAGGTCAAGGGCAACTTAGGAAATTTTAAAAAGTTTAAGTATTTTTATTTATTTTTTAAATGGTATGGGGCCCACCTAAAAATAATGGCAGTTAAAGGATTTTAACGGCTTGTGTATTATTGCTCCAGTTTTAAAAGTTCATGTGTAGTTTTGCTCCTAAAAAGTATATGGTGCTGGGCGGTTTTGAGGGTAAAGTATATGTGTATTTTTGCACCTTTACCCAAAAAGAATCCTTATTTATTGATTTCCTTTTGTTATATTTAACTGGAAAAAATATCCTTTAATTTTCTTATCATGAAAAATAACTTTTTTGCTCAATTGTTTGGTTTACGTTGCTAACCTTTTATAATAAGAATATGGGGTTTAAATTTCTATGTTGCATGAGAAGAGAAAGATTCCTCCACACATATATAATAGTGGGACCCACACACACACACATATATATATAATGCTAATTATATATATTTGTGGGTCCCACCATTTTATAGGTGTGACATGAGAAAACACTTCTCCTACAATATGAGAAATATTTTTCCCAAAGAATATTGTAGTCATTCGGTATATACTAATATTGGAGAGATTAGGGAAGCTAACTAAGTTACTTAATTATATCATATGTTGTATATCATTCGATTATATATTAGTTTATAAGTTAAACAAAATAGTTTGGAAAAAATTGACAAATATAAATATGGGAAAATTCCAAATAAATACCGCCTGAATTTGTAAAACCCCCAGAAACCCGTCGAATTTGTAAAAAGACTGAGAGGTGACAAGGACTTTTGAGTGATATGCAAATTAGAGTGAAATTATCCTTTTGCCTTTAGTTTTAAATAATTAAAAAAAAAAGTAAATACCCCCTGCGGTGGGCCCCACCGCCAGCGGCCACCACCTCTGTCGTTGGCATCGCTGGGGGTAATTTACTTTTTTTTTAAAAAAATTATTTAAAACTAAGGGTAAAAGGGTAATTTCACTCGAATTTGCATATTTCTCAAAAGTTCTTGTTACACCTCTCAATCTTTTTACAAATTCGACGGACTTTTGGGGGTTTTATAAATTTAGGCGGTATTTATTTAGAATTTTCCTTATAAATAGTAATAAAATTTACTTAGCTTTCTTAATATTTCTAAAAAAATCAATTGTATTTTATATTTAGAAGTAGAAAAGTACTATTCACTGATACTATATCAGCATAGTGGCAAAATATTGTACAGATTACAAAGCATGCATTAGAATTGGCATGAAGCACTATAGCGATGGTGTCATTTCATTTGACGGGGATTAGAGCTTTTAAAAATAATTTTTTTTTTTTTTTGATTTATAGTGAGGTAAGTATGTAAGAAGATTTTTAGCGCAATTTATATGAATAAGCACTTTTGAGATTGCCAAAAAGTGATTCCAAACATACTTACAATAAATTGCTTATTTGGGCTTGTATTCTAACTAATAACCCAGTTTAGGAGAAAATTAATTATATGTTGCCTCGATAATCGATTGAAAATAACTCTCATACACATAAAATAAAATATTTATAATGTATAAATATGTGGAAAATTAAAAGTTCTCAAAGAAAAGTAATTTGATTAAACTTTTATAATTATGAAGAATTTCTTAATATTTTTTTGTTAATTAAAACAATTAAATGATCATATTTTCAGAAAATACTTATTGCGTAAGAACTTATAGAGTATCTTATTAAAATAAATAAAATAATAATGTTTTGAGAAAAATAATAAACACAATTTCAAATAAAATGAAATATGTGTGTGTGTGTGTGTGAGTGAGATTTGAAAATAATAACAAATTGTATATTTATAAGTCAGTGTGACTAAAATTTTAGGTTTCATACAACATACAAAATCCACACTAGTTATTATAATAGTTTCTTGATATAGATCACGATAATGGATAGGATGGCCGTAGGTACTTTTGTTTGCATGGATGGCCGTAGCTACTTTTGTTTGCTTTGTTGATTCATTGCTTTTAATTTCTCCAATATGTATTCAAAATAACATATTGAGAAAGTCAAAACCGTGGTTTTGTATGGTTTTTGAATCATTCCAATATACTTCTAATTAAACATATAAAGAGCCATTAGAAAAAAAGTTATGAAAAAAAAATAATTAACCAAAAGAAGGAAAGGGGAAAGATGTTCTCTAACAAGTTAAATACTACTAAAAAAAAATATACAAATATTAAAAACAGTAACAAATTTTTTTCTCATTACCCTCAAGCCAGTGGCGGAGCTAGGATTTAGAGTTTATGGGTGCACAATTAGTGTAGGGGCGCTGCCCTCGAAAATTTTTTTTAAAGGAAAGTTTTAAATGCATTAAAATTGCATTGTTGACATTTTTTGGAAGGAAAAAAGTTTGACAATATTAAAGAACATTTTGCAACCTATAAGAAATCAAAGAATGAAGAATTATAATAACTAGAAGGTGGGTAAGCAAATCAAAATGCTGGCTTCGTCTTTTACGTCTATTAAAATTAATATTTTAGTAAAACGAATGTTTAAATAAACTTCCCTCCTCATGCCTGAGCTATACACAAAACTCCCAAGCCTCATTCTTCTTTCACACAATTCATCAAACACCTTATAGGCATTCAAAAATAACCCAATAAGCATGCCTCTTAATTATCAAGCTGCACGTCATAAACTACCAAGCATCTTTGCCAATTTAGGAAAAGAGAGAAGCTTTGCATACATACCACCACACCCACCCACATATATTGAGCATAGGAGCAAACATAGATGAATAACACCTCCACAATCAATGAGCAGAGCTAAGACAGAATCAAAGAAGCATTTCAAAGGGGGAGGCAGTATACTTTCAGCTATTTACTAGCTACACAATTCTCAAAACTTTTCATCACATTACAACAAGCTATGAAAAATAAGAGAAAATGGATAACACTAGCTTCAGCTATTTATTTATTTATAATCCATTTTTTAGACATTTTGACAAACACCAAAAGGGAAAACATGTTTTCATCACAGGACTTGATCATCCTTACATTCATTAATAAATGCAAAATCCTTAAATTCCAGATACAATAGAACATTAAAAGAGAATGAAATCCAACTTGAACAAAAAAATGATTTTATCTTTCTAATTTTCCTCATGACAGCCCAAAAAAAAGGTAATAAAATACCTCACAATTGAAGCTCTTTCCCCCTCAAGCCTGTAGTGTTTGACAGATCAACAGTCATTGAAAGTTCTGGAATTGCCTTGTTGAGGACCATCAATATTTCTGCAGACCAGTAGAAGAGAGGGCAATTAGATAAACTCCTGTGGTTAAACTGATAATAATGAAAATGGTCAACGAGATAAAGGTCAATGAAAAAATTGTCTATTGCTCTGTATCATTAATTCAACAAGCAAGTTTGTGGGCCAAACGAACAAGAATCTGGATTCTCTAAAGCTGTGAGAAGATGGTGAAATCGAATGCAAAGTAATGATGCTTTATGTAAATGGGGGTGGATTGAAAATCAAGAACAGAGAGAAAACCAAGACAAAAGACCTCCAATTTCACCGTCGGAGTAATTGGAACACCTAAGAACAGGGACGAAACCTCTAACACCAAGAGTAGAGACAAAACCAAGATAAAAGGAGAAGTTGACCTAAAATTCCTGAACCACCGCGAGCAAGAATCAAAAACCACCTGAAATGCTTGAACCACTACGAGCGAGAATCAAAAACCACCGAACCACCGCGAATTTCAACCAAGAAGAAAGTCTTGAAACATCGTCGCCACTGTCGGAACTCAACCGAGGTACCACCGAACCACCGGGAATGGAAGAAGTAATCGCTGAGAGATGAGGCACCGAACCACCGGGAAAGCAAGAAGTAATCGCTGAGAGATGAGAGTTGAGAAATTGACAAAATCGCTGGGAGATGAGGGTTGAGAAGTAATCGCTGAGAGATGAGGGTTGAGAAATTGACAAAAGAAAAAAAAAAAGGATAGGCCCAGTTCGAACCGGGGACCTGAAAACAGATGATAAAACCTTTAACCAATTAACCCAACCAGATTTATTGTAATGAGATTCCTTCACAAAATATATATTTTTAAATTTTTTTATGGGTTCACTTGTCCCTCTAGGACCTAGTGTGGCTCCGCCCCTACCTCAAGCAATTATTTAGATGGGTTCAAAATCCTAAGTTAGTTTTTGGTGAATCCAATGCCATTAATTGTTATTTTCATGTTTATTTAACACCCTTAATTATCTAAATTGTTGAGTATACAAAATTGTAGAAAAAGAAATACTTTACGGTGATGGACGTACTTGAAAAAATATTTTAGAACATTGGTTCATTTAATGCACCTAAAAAAAAATTATTTAGGGTGTTGTATACACCTTAACCTTCCCCCCTGGGTCTGGACACCTTAACCCTATCTTAATTTAAGTTTTTCATGTTCTAAACGTAATTTACTTGGTAATATTGCTGCAAGCTCGAGATAATTTTGTTTGTGCACTATGTGTTGTTCCCCATATATTTCGGATAGATAATTGTCTCGAAGGACAACGACCACATTATAGCGCGGTTTGATCTTTGAATCGTTAATCTACGTTTAACTAACACGGAAAGTCAATATTCAAACAGCATTAATTCATTAAAATAATTGTCGATGACGTACTTCATGATCATAATAATATTTTTATTTGGTACTTTTTTTGTAAGAAACAACAACTACAATTATTTGGTTTAAAATAATAATAGTTAGAAATAAATAGTTTCATATATATGTATTTTGTATATGTACTCTTGAATAATCTTAAGGTAATTCTCAGTATTCTAGAATAATCCTATAGGGACAATTGTCTTGATGTAATTGGTTTATCATTTCTATAAATAGAAATATATAGTGTCATGGTCTTCATTCTGACCTGACCTAATTTCCTTCAAATCCTTTTTTGGTATCAGAGCCTAGAAAGTCAGAAATGACATCTTTACCTGGGATTTCTACCAGCCAATCAAACCTAGCCCCCACCTCCACCCTGCCTGAAAATCCTAAACAAATTCACACTAATACTCAAACCAATCCCTCACTATAGTCATAGCTTCCCCAATCAGTCCAGTCGCAGCCTTCCCAAGACGCAACAGTCACCACCGTCCTTGCGCCAGGTAACCTGCCTCCATTCAACCCTAATTATCCTTTCCCTAATTACACCTTTCCCCATCCGTCGTTTTCCTTAGTTCCCTTCTCCATCTCTCACCCCGTCTTTCACTCGACCATGTCGTCACTATCTTCCACCGTCACAAATGCCATACCGATCTCAACCTTTCCTCCTCTGTCGTTCACACTGTCGCCATCAGGTTTTCCCATCTTCGACACTCACTCTTTTCCCAGCTATTTGTCCGGTTTTCAGGCTGGTTTTTCCCAAATGCCACAGGTTCAGACTCGATCAACTCCTCTTTTGAGCTCACTCAACCAAGGAAATCCTGTCAAGTTGGACAGTGATAATTTCTTGACTTGTGCTTCCACGATTATGCCCATTATTCGAGGTCATAGACTTGATGGTCACATCCTCCGAACGAAGGTTGTCCTTCCGGAATATATATTGGATGCAGCTGAACAGGTGTGCCCGAATCCCCTTTATGATGATTGGCTAGCAATAGATCAGATCTAGGCATGGAAATAGGCTAGGCCAGGCCAGGTTTTGCCTAAATAGGCCTAGGCCTGTACTGCGAATCCAAAGCCTGAGCCTGCATGCAGGCTTTTTTTTAGGCTCAGGCCTGAGCCTATATGAGGCCTATGTAAGCCTGAAGCCTTTTTACAGGCCTATTTACTATGTAGGCCTCTAAAAAGGCCTCATATTGCAGGTTTTGAGAACCATAAGTAGGCTTTGAACATGCTAAAACCTAAAAAAATGTATGCTTTTGGTAGGTTTCAAAGCCAACATATTTACAAATTGTAAGCTTTATCATAAAATTAAAACAAACGTAATTACTAATAATAGGAAAATATATCCATTATAATTTAGCACTGAATATACTCATATCAATAGAGTGATAAACCAAAAAATTCAAGATCCATATCACCATAATGAAAATTGTGTAAAAGATCAATCAAGCAACACAATAACATCAACATCAAGACTTCAGTATATCTCCTCCTGTTTCGATGGCTCTTACACAATAAAAGAATAATTTAAAATAAATAACTAGTCCTAACAGTCCAACAAAAGTCCAACTAACATGCAACAAATATAAAAGTAAATAAGTATACAATATTCATACCTTAAGTTTTCTCTTCAACACAAGAACATCAACATTAAGGCTTCAGTATAATCTCCTCCTGTTCTGATGGCTCCTACACAATAAAAGGATAATTTAAAATAAATAACTAGTCCCAACAGTCCAACAAACATGCAACAAATATAAAAATAAATAAGTATACAATATTCATACCTTCAATTTTCTCTTCAACCTATATTTATGACGAAGCCAATCCCCACCACATAAAAGAACTTCGACAGATTGTTCATTCAATCTAGCACGATATTCATCAATAACTCTTCCCCCAGCACTAAATGTGGATTCTGATGCCACAGTTGAGATAGGGACAGCTAATATATCAGATGCCATCCTCGATAAAACTTTAAATTTTGCACTATTATTCTTCCACCACTCTAAAGCACAAAAAGATGAAGATTCAGAAGAAGGAATATAAGGATCATCAGCAAGATAAGTTTCCAACTCTGATTTTGTAGGAGGAATTGAATGCCTTTGACGAATCATGTTCAACATTCGTTACATTCCTTTATCTTTTTGTTGTGCACTAGTATCTGCTAAGGGAACGCTATCAATATTGACCTCATCAGATGCAGAAGATGAGGAATGCAACTCCACATACTCAAGATATAATTCCTCCAATGCATTTTTCACTTTTTCCACATTTCGTGTGGCCTCACTTTCTGATTTGTATATTAAAGGGAAGCTTATTTCAATAGCTAGGAATTTGATCCTTGGATCCAAAACACTTGCAATAGCCATCAATAAGTTGCATTCTCCCCAATATTTATCAAATTTTTCTTTCATAGATTTTGCCATCTCATACATGAACAAGTCAAGAGACTCCATTGCATCATCAATCACTTGTTTCACCCGATGAACTTCAGCAAGATATAAATTAGAAGTAGGGTATTCACTACCTAAAATGACAAGAGTGGCATCATGAAAAACTTCTAAGAGATGACAAATCTTCTCAATCTTTTCCCATTGCTCAGGATCAGGTGCATAAGTATAATGGGGCTCTTTTTCATCATAAGTAGAAAATGCATGCTTAAATTTCATTGCAGTCGTCAACATCAAGAATGTAGAGTTCCGTCTTGAAGGACAGTCAAGAATAAGTTTCCTTTCTTTCAAACCCTTCAACTCCACAACTTCACAAAAAGATTTTAGCCTTGCATCTGAGGCATTTATAAACTTGACACTTTCACGAATTTTGTGAACGACATCTTTAATAGTGCTAAGGCCATCTTGCACCAACAAATTTAGGATATGTGCGCAGCATCTAACATGAAATAGTTGCCCACCAAGTATCAACTTATTGTTCAATGACAAATTCTCTTTCAAAGTTCTTAAGCAAGTATCATTGTAGCTAGCATTATCAACAGAAACCGAGAATATTTTGTTCTCAATACACCATGATCTCAAACACTTGAAAATTGCATTTGCTATATCTACTCCTCGTCTTGGAGTAGGGACTTTAACAAAACTCAAAACTCTCTTCTGAAGATTCCACATATCATCAACAAAATGGCCAGTAACAACCATATATTCAGCTACTTGATGACTCGACTTCCACATGTCTGTTGTAATGCTTACCTTGCTCACTTTTTGCAATATTTTTTTAAAAGTACTTCTCTCATCTTCATACAATTTGAGGCAATCACTTCTAACAGTCTTACAAGAAACTTTCCTAAAATCTGGATTTGCATATTCAAATGCCCACATCAAAACATCATCTTCCACCATGCTAAAGGGACACTCATGTACCATAATAGCACTAGCTAAGATTTCTCTCATCTTTTCGTTAGAGTACTTAGTGCCAGGAACAATAAAAGGATTAATTCCTGATTCAGTTGGTAAAAATTGTAAGGTGGTTTGCTTATTTTGTCGAGAGACAAACAACCTACGTTTCAAGCAACCTGTCGAATGCCTCTTAAGATGGCTAGTGCTAGCTCCTCTTCCACCAGTAGCTAGCTTTTCTTTACAATACAAACACACTGCTTTCTTGACACCATTAGCAAGTTGAACTTCTTCAAAATGTTTCCATACCTCTGAAGTTTTTCATCGCTTTTTTGTGATAATAGAATCTTCTTCACCCTCAATTACTACCGGTTGAGAGGCATTATTGTTAATGTTCATTGCATCATTTGAAGGAATTGCCACATGCCTACTAATTTGTTGTTCAGTTTGAGGTCCTTGAGGTTGAGGAGGAGCAGATTCGCTTGTGTTGTTGTTGAGACTATCCATTATAAAGACTTGTTCTATATAAATAAAATAACAAACCAAATTAATTTTAGACTATATAGTGGATACTATCAATTCATTCAATTAATAAATGTGATTTAAAATTAAAACTTTTTTTTTAAATCACGAAAGGTCCTATATTACTAACAAATCATAACATCACAAGGGTACATAATAATCCACCAGATAATACTCCTATTACAAATAAAAATAGGCAATACACAACCAGAAAGCCAGCGTTGCGGATACTACTAAATGAAGCCAAAATAATCAAAAACAATCTAAAATCAGTCACCAACACTACCAGATCAGAGACATCAGTATCGTCCTCAACAATATTACTCTTTACTAAATGGTAAAAGACACTAAAAGACAAGACGCACAAAGCACTACTTTTTTGTTGTTGTTAATAATCCTGAAATGGATTCAGCATAAAGCACTTTTTTCAAGCAAATGAAAAAGACTAACTAGCACTAAAAGACAAGACGTATAAAGCACTTTTTTTTTGGAACAATCCTATTATATTCATTGTTTTGAAATAGATTCAGCACAGGGCACTTTTTTCAAGCAAATGAAAAAGACTTGCTAGTACTAAAAGACAAGAGGCAAAAGCACTTTGATTTTTTTTTTTTGAACAATCCTATTATATTCATTGCTTTGGAATGGATTTCATCATCACCACAAAGCATCTTTTTCGAGCAAAAGAAAAGAAGTTACCAGCGAACACTTTCGATTGGAAAAAAAAACGCACTACCACCGACCACTTAAAACGCAACAGCAAAGCATAAAGAAAGTTACCTGTGATGCGAGTTTGCAAACGCTGAGCACAAAGCTTCAGATCGAAACCAAACGATCCTCAGGTTTAAATCTGAGAAGGAAAAATAGAACGACCCATGAAGGAGAGCAAGAGGATTTGGGGTGAGTTGTGACAGATTGAAAGAGAGCCAAGGGGAATGGTGAGCGGCTGAATAAGGCGAGGTAGAGGAATAGTGGAATAGCAAGCGATAGTCATAGAACGACAATATGGAAAAAAAAGATGATAGTACAATGGAGGAAAATAAAATTAAAATATAAGAATAAAAATAAATAAATATGAGTATAAAAAACATAAAAATTAAATATTGTGTATATATATAATATATGATAAAAATAAAATTATATATATATATATATATATATATATATATATATATATATATATATATTAATAAACAAGCCAGGCCTAAAAGCTTAAAGGCCAGGCTTTAATAAAATAGGCTTGACCTATTTACACAATCAGGCCTTTAAATAGGCCTTGGCCTGACCTTTTTAATAAATAGGCCAGGCCAGGCCCTAAGTAGGTCAGGCCGTAGGCCACCTGATAGGGGCCTAGCCTATTTCCACCCCTAATCAGATCCTTCTCGAGTGGTTGTTTGGAACCATGATTGTCAAAATCACAAGTCAGATGACAGCTTGCACGACCTTAGCAGCTTTATGGAATTCTGTTACTGAGTTTGTTGGTGCTAACACGAAGTCGCACGTTACCTTCCTGAAGAGTGAATATCAACAAATCAAGAAAGGTTCTCTGAAGATGAGAGAATACTTGGCGAAAATGAAGTCCTTATCTAATAATCTTACGCTTGTTGGCTGTCACCTTTCTATCACTGATTTGATAACTTAGACTCTAGCTGGGCTTGACATTGAATACACTCCTATAGTTGTGATACTCTCTGAAAAGGATAACCTATCTTGGTCTGATCTCCAATCAAAACTCCTTACCTATGAGTCTCGACTGGAGCAACTTAACACCACCACTACTAATTTAGCCTTAGCATTCGCCAACTTATCTTTTCACTCTGTTTCACACTCCACTCCAAATTCTAGTCGACCTCCAAATTCACGTGGACAAGGAGGGGGACGTAAAAGTAGAGGCAGACAGAATCATAACAGTGGTAGTCGTAACACTAATCAGTCTCAGCCACGACATGATCGAGTTTGGTGCTATCTTTGTGATAAGGCAGGACATGAAGTTGCCAATTGCTTCAAGAGGTTTGATATGAATTTTAAGCCTCCTCGTTGACATGATAATGCTACTGCCTACATCACCACTCTAGAAACCACCGTTGATCCAACTTGGTATCTAGACACTGGAGCAACTCATCATGTCACAAATTCCTCTGAGAATGTTGGTTTTGAGAATGGCTTGAATTCAGGTATGAAATCTATCTTAGTAGGTAATAGAGCATCTGTGAGTGTAACTGGGACTGGAAACGCTAGATTAGTATATGATAAATCCACTGTGACAAAAAATTTGAAACTGAACGATGTACTTGTTGCACCTAAAATTGCCAAGAAATTGATTAGTGGTTATAAACTTACTAATGATAGTGATGATGTGTTTGTTGAAATTCACACACATGGATGTTTTGTGAAGGAAAAGAATTAGCATAGTGTTCTGCTTCAAGGGAAAACAACCAAAGGATCCATTCCAGGCTTATACAGAATAGATAATCCGGTGATTCCAATGAAGACTTTTGCTGCTAGTTTTGTTTCAATTGGAAATAGTAGTACTAGGACTAGTCATAATCTGTCCTCTCTAGAGTTTTGGCATAGACGACTTGGTCATCCTAGTAAGGATGTTTTACATTGAGTTCTTACTGATTCTAATGTCCTTTTTGACTCTAATGAAGAAGTTCGTTTTTGTGATTCTTGCCAATTGGGAAAGTCTCATCGATTACCATTCTTTGTTTTCCATTCACGTGCATCTAATGTTTTGGATTTAATTCACACAGATCTTTGGGGACCATCTCCAATAAAATCAGTTGGTGGATATCACTACTATATTAGTTTTCTTGATGATTATAGTAGGCATACTTGGATTTTTCCCTTGAAAACAAAAGGAGAAGCTCTATTTGCCTTTAAACTCTTCAAAAACATGGTTGAAAATCTTTTTGAAAGGAAAATTAAAGTTCTTCATAGTGACTGGGGTGGTGAATTTAGGAGCTTTCAGCCTTTGCTTGATGAGAATGGTATTGTTTTCAGACATTCATGTCCACACACTTCAGCTCAAAATGGTAGAGTTGAAAGGAAGCACCCTCACATTGTGGAAACTGGTCTCACACTTCTAGCAGACGCTTATATGCCTACCTCTTATTGGTGGGATGCATTCTCTATAGCTGTGTATCTTATAAATAGAATGCCTATAGCACTTTTAGAGCATGTTTCACCTTTTGAGCTTCTATTCAAGAAAAAGCCTGATTATAAGAATTTTAAGGTTTTTGGATGTGCTTGCTTTCCATGTCTTCGACCTACAATCGTCACAAGCTTTAGTTCCATAACACTAAATGTACTTTTCTTGAATATAGTAGCTCACACAAGGGATTTAAATGTTTGAGTTCTACAGGCTGACTATATATCTCTCGCCATGTTGTTTTTAATGAGTTTGCATTCCCTTTTGGTAATGGTTTCTTGAATTTTCAGCAGCCTCCTTGTGCAGAATTGTCACTTTCCCTGGTGGCACCTCAGTTCACTATGATGCTGGTTCATCTAGTGTTTTACCTGAGACACTTTCGGCTGATAGCAGTAGATTGTAGACCAATTCTCCTTTTTCACCTGCTCCTACAATTTGTCCAATTAATCTCGGCTTAGTTAGATCACCACACACCGCTGGTTTTGGAGTTCCCTCTGATTCTCCTCCACATTGCTTTGAGAGTCAAACTACCACTACAAAGGAGTCCTCACCACAGTCACCCCTGTTACTGTCAGATCCATGGTTGCGGCCCTCAATTGCCTCTCCTTTGTTTATTGAAATAATGCCATCAGTCACTAGGTAGCCCTTGCCTGCACCAGCAGAAGTACAACCTTCACAAGCCATTACCATACTCAATGCTCATCCAATGCAGACTCGAAGCAAACTTGGGATCTCTAAACCTAAAGTTCCCTATGTTGGACTCACAAATGTTGAATATGTACCCTAAACAGCCAAGGAAGCACTCCTCTCACCTCCTTGGAAGCAAGCTACGATTGAAGAGTTCTCTGCTCTTTAAAGGAATTCAACCTGGATCCTTGTTCCACGCTCAGTAGCACATAATGTGGTTGACAACAAGTGGGTTTTTAAACCCAAATTTGCTGCTGATGGTACCTTAGTTAAAAGAAAGGCATGACTTGTTGCTAAGGACTTTCAACAAACAGAATGTATTGACTTCTATGAGACTTTTAGTCCTGTCATTAAGGCATCCACTATTCGCATTATCCTGACTATTGCCATTGCTTTAAATTGGAATGTAAAGCAACTTGATATAAATAATGCCTTCTTGAATGGTTTTCTATCTGAGCCTATGTTTATGGAGCAACTTGATGGTTTCATTGACTCCTCTAAGTCTAATTATGTGTGCAAGCTCTCCAAGGCCCTTTATGGCTTAAGACAAGCCCCTCATGCTTGGTTTGATAGGCTTCGAAGTGTCCTTTTAGCTTGGGGTTTCACTAACTCAAAAAGTGATATTTCCTTGTTCATTTATTCAGATGAAACTCAAATTTTAATGATCTTGATCTATGTTGATGACATTTTGGTGTCTAGAAGTAATTCACATAGCTTAACCCGTTTCACTACACGGCTGCACCATATTTTCTCCTTGAAGGACCTTGGCTCTCTACACTATTTCCTTGGGATTGAAGCACATAGAGACAAGACTGGTTTGTACCTAACCCAAGGCAAATATATTTGTGATTAGTTGGACAAATTCCATATGCATAATGCATCACCATGTCACAATCCTATGGCTGCTCATAAATCCTTGTTTGCTTATTTTGGTGAGCTTCTTGACAACCCCTCTGAATATAGAAGTGCTATAGGGGCATTACAATATTTGTGTAATACATGACCCGATATAAGTTTTAGTGTTGGTAAATTAAGCCAATTCCTCTCCCAACCAACCACAGAACATTGGAAAGCAATGAAAAGGGTGTTAAGGTACCTTAGAGGCACAATTCACCATGGGATTCATATCAGCCCCTCTATTCCTCTGGACATCACTACATAATCAGATGCTGATTGGGCTTCATGTCCTAATGATAGAAGGTCTGTTGGTTGGTATGGTGTGTTTATTGGTAATTCTTTAGTCACCTGGTCATCAAAAAAGCAACAGGTAGTTTCCAGGTCCAGTTGTGAGTTAGAATATCGATCTCTAACTAAAACAACTTCAGAGCTTAGCTGGATCAGATCTCTCTTATCTGAATTGGGTCTAAGGCTGCGCAAACTTCCAACAATTTGGTGTGATAACACCAGTATATCAGCTCTTGCTGCAAATCTAGTCCACCACGCGAAAACAAAACACATTGAAATAGATGTGCACTTTGTTCGAGATCAAGTTCTGTCTAAAAATCTGCAAGTCTTTTATGTTCCAACTGATTTGTAGGTACTTGATTGCCTGACTAAATCATTGAGTCATGCATGCTTTTGCTTTCTCAAAGATATGCTAGGTGTCATTGTAGCTCCAGCTAGAATCTCTCAACAGAAACAGACTCTTACAAAAACTAGGAAGATGAAGGAGGGGTCCAACATAAAGGAGGGAGTTAGAAATAAATAGTTTCATATATATGTGTATTTTGTATATTGTACTCTAGAATAATCTTAAGGTAATTCTCTGTATTTTAGAATAATCCTATAGGGACACTTGTCTTGATGTAATTGGTTTATCATTTCTATAAATAGAAATATATAGTGTCATGGTCCTCATTCTGACTTGATCTAATTTCCTTCAAATCCTTTCTACAATTATGTAACACACTCACACACATATATATTATTTTCAAATCATACCTTTATTTATAAATATAGAACATGAAATATAGTAAGTAGAAATTTATTGTAGAGAGATGATAAGTTGGGATAAGATGCATATATTTAACGGGGTAAAAATGAAAAAACTAGTTTATTTTTTTTTTTAAAAAAAAAAATTGTTCATTTTATTTAGTAACACATCTATGATAGATATTGCTACTTATAAACGGAACATGAAGGAGTGATAATAGTGGAAATGATTCAACTTTTATATTCTTGGTATATCCAGGTGTGTGTGAATTTGAGTATGAAGTCTATAGATGATTTTCACTTTATTATATATTGTAGAGAGAGGAAATTTTTCGATCTTATTTATATAAAACACTTATTAAGTTTTTCATATGAATGTACAATTTTTTATTTTATTTATTATTGTGTTGACTTTGTTCTCATGTAGTATAAATGTATAATATATATTAAGGGCCTATTTGGTATGTAGAATAGGTGGGAAGGGAAGGGAAGATGAGTAAGTTTTCTTGTTTGGTATACTTTTTGTGTTCAATCTTCTCAGAAACTCAAGTTCTCAGGCCCACCAATTTTTCTTTAAAGGCGGGAAGATAAAACCTCACCAAAATTGGTGAGAATTCAAGTCCCCACGTGAATAGTGACATTTTTGGACGTATTTACCCCTCAGAAAATATTTTTTCTATAAGGCAAGAAAATAGAATTAAATTCAAACTTTGTGGGAAAATATTTTAGACAAGTTCGAACTTGGCGGAAAAATATTTTAGACAAGTTCGAGTTTAGCGGGAGAATATTTTAGACAAATTCAAACTTGATAAGAGGATATTTAAAAAAAAAACATATTTGAGAAAAAAAAAATCCTTTTCATTTTGAAATAATTACTTTTGAGGGTAAAATAAGTATTTCCTAATTCTTTACAACTGTCACCCCTCTATTTTCTTCCCACTAAACAACTCATCTTTCCTTATCCCTTAAAATGTTCCCTTTCCTTCTCTAAGTTCCTTTCCTTTTACCGGCACTACTAGTAGTGCAGTGGTATTGGGAGTAGTCTCCCCACTCCCTTGTACTGGGTTCGATCCCCCCATCCCCTATCACCTATGTATCAAAAAAAAGTTCATTTCCTTTTTCAAGTTTTTCTTGTACCAAAATAGGCCCTAAATAGAAGTAAAGTTGAAAGGTACTTGCTGAATTTAAGGTAGATTCAATGAAACTTAAAATATTATTTGGTCTATGCGAGACAAGTTGAAAATAACTTGTAAATGGAACTAGAGGAGTGTATTACCCCATCTGTCCCTTTATATAAGGTCATTTTAATTGTATTGTTGAAGAAAATAGTTAGAATTAGTTAAAAGTAATAAATATGTATGAAATATATTTTATTTTTTAAATTTGCTCTTGCTTATATTCGGTAAATGAGAGAGTAATAATAAGAAAAATGATGAAAGAAAATATATGGAAAAATTATATTAAAGAAGGATAAAATATAAGTAAAACACATTTATTATTCGGACAAAGTCAAAAAGAACCTTACGAAAAGGAACAGATCTTTTCCAAAAAAGAGGATCTTATAAATAAGGACGGAATGAGTACTTATTAAGTGGGGATCCACTTTCGGTGATCTGCCTATCTAATCTGGGCCGTCCAGATCAGATCTGAACGGTCCAGATTTGATTTTTTTTTCAACTGCTTCTTGTTAAATAAAAAAATCGTTTTTTGAAAAAAATGTTAATTAAGAAATTATCTTTATTTAGATTCTCTATCCATTAAAATAATTTTTTTGGAAAAATATAAAGTAAAAAAAATAAGATCTGGACCATCCAAATCTAATTTAGACGGTCTAGGAGAAAAGAGCTCTTCCTGCCTATTCTGTAGATAGGCAGGGAAAGTGATTCCTATTAAGTGGGCTTTTATTCTATGTCGGACTTCCCACATTGATTCAAATCCACTCATACACTTAGCCAACCTAACACATACATATATGAATATGGTATGTGTTTTAAAACATCTTTTACTTGTAGATCAACATAGGCTCAAGAAATAACGATAACTTTTTAATTTGCATGATAATTTAAGAAATAATATCGTTGGTCCCTAACAAAAAGTAAAGGAGTTTGTGTAAGTTCTGGCTGAACCCAAGAGGGGGGTGAATTGGGTGAAGTATAAAAATATTCATTCTTCGAAATATTTTCGCAATTCATAAAATTCATCTTGAGCAACAAAAGTAAGTTCACAAACAATTGGTAAGTGTTCAAATGTAAATGCTGGAAATGCAAGAGATAAGGGAGAAGAGCATGCAAACATATTTATACTGGTTCGGCCTTATCCTTGACCTACCCAAGCCTCACTTGGGAATTTCAATCCACTATCTTCAATATCCTTGATTACACGATCTGTAATTGAAGCAACCCTCTCTCTAGGATTCACTCCCCCTTACAATCTGTAATCAATACACTGCTTGATTACACACTCTGTACTCGAAGTAATTCTCTCACTAGGATTCACTCCCCCTTACAAGTTGTAATCAACACAATGTAAAACCCACTCAAGATTACCCAATCTTGAGTTGCTCTCAGAAAGATAATGTGCTTACAATAAATTTCCTCTCAAAGGAATGGATAAATAATCACTGAAGTACAGACACAATTCATTTCACTCTTTAAGCTATTTAGATAAGGAAAACAGAGTGAGAATGATGTAGAAGCAGAGTATCAGCATTTTGGCATCGTAAACCTGTATCTCCACGTTTTTCTGCTTGAATCCATGTCTTTTATAGGTAGAGAATGATGTGTGACCGTTTATGAGCGTTGTAGGATGAATCAGACCGTTATAGTTGATTATCACTAAGTCTGGTCTTCTTCTCTCTCTAAACTTCTGCTAATCCAAGTGTTAATATGATTTGATGTGGCTCTCTGAGAATTTGCCCGTTGGAGATGACTTTGCTTGTTGTAGTAAGCAATCTTTAACGTTTAGAAGGCGTGCTCAGATGGATTAGCTAAAAGAAGGTTGATTTGCAGAAGTGCATTAAATGCACTGTTCACTTTTTGCTTTATGGTTTTGACCTTCAATAATCTTGATCTGTGCTTACTGAAATTCACTTAACAAACTTGTTAAACATAGTAGGGAACATAAGTGAATGATATATGAAAACAATTAGATCAAACAATAATGATTTGCAAATTCGTGTAATTCAAAAATCAATTTTGACCGTTGTTTACTGGAGTAAGTTCATGCTTACTGGAGTATGGCACTGTGTGTAAGTGTCCTTACTGGAGTAAGCAAAGCAATACTGGAGTAAGCAACTTCCCGAGGCAAAACAACGTGACTTGTGTTTGAAAACTAACACCTATACTGGAGTAAGTTAGTAGCATACTCGAGTATGGAACTGTTTGTGTGAAAAATTTTAAATTCAAAATGCCTCTATACTGGAGTATCCATTTGTATACTGGAGTAAGTTCATCCATACTGGAGTAACCATTTGTATACTGGAGTAAGCAACTTCCAGAGACAAACCATCGTGACTTGTGTTTGAAAATCAAAACCTATACTCGAGTATGTTAGTGGCCTACTCGAGTATGGCACTGTTTGTGTGGAAAATTTTAAGTTCAAAATGCCTCTATACTGGAGTATGCGTTTGTATACTGGAGTAAGCATTTCTAGTTGAAAAACATTTGCTCTCTGTAAGTCCTTTACTCGAGTAAGCAAGTGTATACTCGAGTAAACACTTAAGTTCAAAAATTCATTTGCTCTCTGTAAGTCCTTTACTCGAGTATAGCTCTCTATACTTGAGTATAGCTCTCTATACTTGAGTATAGCCTTGTAAAATGCATTTGAGCAACTCCTTGAACTGACTATCAACTTCTGAGAGCCATATCTCTCTGGTCCGAGCTCCGTTTTGATCCGTTTAACTCTTGATGGAAAGCTCCGTGAGTCTATTTTCATATGCCACTGATTTCAGCTCAATTGGATTTGTCATTTGTGAGATATACTCAAAATACCGAAGGCTGTTCTTGACTGTGACGCTGATCTTTGTGTCAACTTGTAAAATTCATCAATAATTCATCTGAACTCCTTTGGGCATGAATTTTTGTCACCAATACGTGTTGGGAGTCTAGTTTCCAATGCTTTTGGTTTCGTCTCAATCCAATCTCTGGTTTGTGAGATATCATCGAATTACCTTGCCCGTGCTGAACGTGAACAGAGTGGAGCTGAAGGGCTGATCACGTTGCATACTCGAGTATGCACTTATATACTCGAGTATAGCTTAGTCCAGAGACTCCAGGAATGCTGAAAACACTACAAACTCGAGTATTGAGTCCCATACTCGAGTATTGAGTCCTATACTCGAGTATTGACTTGGAAACTCGAGTTTTCTCATCCTGAAGCTGATTTTTGCTGTCTTTAACTTCAAATTGAGCCATTTGAACTTCCATATGATCTTGGAGCCTTCTAACATCAATATAAGAACTTGAATATTTATATTCTTATTCCATTCAACAAGTTCTTCCTTCTTTAATCTCCTATCTTGATTATTCTTCATAATCCAACTCTTTCTTTCTTCTCTTCTCTTGATCATTCCCAAAATACTTTAATAGCTTCTTGCTTCCTTGACATTATCTGCAATTTCTTCTTTTCATTAATCCCTTATCTCCTTCTTGATTAATCTTCTTTATAATTCAACTTGAACTAATCTACATTAAACATAGTAGTTAGTCAATGTAGGAGATAAATATATTATATAAACTTTTTGCTTCTATATTAGACATTATCAAAATTAATCATGACCAACAGTTTGGCCTGGTTTCAGCTAACAAAGATGTCCTTTTGTCCCCATTTTAAACAGTTTATGGGTATTTTTACACACAAAAAAGAGAGAGAGAGAGAGAGAGAAAATTTATAGTGTTGGACGCATATTTGAGAAAACTATATGTATGTATGTATGTATGTATGTATGTATGTATGTATGTATAGATATTTTTATCCCTTGACTGAAAAAAAACGCGGTTTGAAGCTTGGTATATGAGTTAACATCCAAGTAGACTTTGAATACAATGCGTCTGTACGTTGAATACAAGCGATATTATTTAATCATATGCTTCTAATTAAACTCCAAATCCATCTAATTTGCCATCTAGAAGCGCAAGGCATCCGGGTACGTTGTCTCTCCTCCATGCATGCATCCATTTTCCGACTTTGTCAACCTGAGATGGGACCCACTCTTTTGATTCACAATCTAACATGTCTGTCTTTAGTAATAGTCCCTCTGCTCCTGATTATACGAAAAGTGGACCGGAGGTAGAACAAAGAGCTCGACCTACTCATCCTTTACTCATTCCTACAAATATACGCGTGCGTATTACATAAACACACCAACAATATTAGAAGTCATTACTCAATAGTAGAATAGTATCTCTGATCAGCGCATAGCTTAGTCAATTAATGGCGGATACAAGGATGAGAGCTTTTGCAGATTATTATAAGAAGATGAAGAAGAAGAAGGCGGAGCCACATCCCAAGAGAGGGAGCATTAAGCGTCGTATATTTTCTGCTATCTTCAACTTCTTCATTTCCCATATTTTCTCCTCCAGAAACTCTTCAAATCAATCATATATGGTTATTCCACATTAGTCGTTGGATCACTCTACTTTCTCTACGACCCATATTCATGAATCATTATACTTCTTGTCACGATCTTCATTTTCATGTTTAACAGGTTTCATAAAAATATATGTATGTAAAATATTATAATTTATATATGCTTGTCTTGTTGTCATATATAATAATTTTGTTGCTCTTTCATGTAATATATTCTGCAACATCTGTATTTCACAGAACTCTATCAATTCTAATTGGGTAGCTAGTTGGCGTTGGCTTTATCTCTCAAATTAAAAGTATTGGTTAAAAAAATATTTATCATCCTCGTCAACCTGGATAAGTACATACTTGATACTTTTGTCAATGATATGTCTTCGTCACTAATTTGTCAGTAATTCTGTTGGTAAATTGAAATTCTATCGGTTATAAGATTTTTTTTTTGGTTTTTTGTTTTTGTAGTGAGAGAAGCATACCCAATTTTGTGTTTTTTGTGGTACAAACCATATTTAAACTCTTATCTCGTTTGCGTCATAATTGGATTCAATTTCACATTTTATGTTGCATGTCAAAGAGAAAGTAATGAGATCGTATTGTTGAATTTGGTGTGGAATGTTACGGATGGATTTATTTTATTTATTATTATTATTATTATTATTTTAATGTAGAAATTTTAGAAAATGAGTTGGGTTCACCCATGATTTAAGGGTAGGGCGAAATCTCCTTTCCTCTTAGATCATATCGATGTTGGGTTAGCAAGCCGTTTATTACCCTCAGACGTTTACCTAGGCATCTAGGAGTTAACATGTTTCCCCAACATCTTGACTAACTTTAGGATTGAACCCCCATTTGATGAGAGTGTCTTACCCTTTTACTAGTTGAACCTAAAGAGTGAGGGGGTGTTATAGGTGGATGTTAAATGGAATTGAGTGACGCATAGTCAAACCATATATGATTCCTCTCCTGTGGGCTCAGTGGTGGACCCAAGGGGGTTAGCCCCCCGTGCGGGCGGTGACGCTGTGAAGTAGGAAATGTTATGGCGTGTTTGGAGGTGGGATTTGTGAGAACACGAGACTTGTTAAACCCTGTTAATCATAGTGGCTTGGCTTCAAGCTTCACATAAACACAACGGATTTCCTCTGTCATTATATTAGGGAAAAGTATTTCTCCAGTCATTGAAGATAAGTTTATCTCCAGCAACCCCTAAAACCACGTCGTTTTGAATTAATGAAAGATGTGTTTATAATTTTAAGTAAATTAATGAAAGATATTTCGGTAAAATTTATATAAAAAAATAAACAAAATTACAGAAATATTCATCATTAATCTAAAACGACGTAATTTTGGAGTCATTGGAGATGACTTATCTCCAATAACTAGAGAAATCCTTTACCCTTATTATCATTATTGTTACTATTATTATTATGACAAACCCAAGATTAAGCTCATTCCTCCTACGTTCTCTGTCTTATCTATTTTTAAACCTAATATAAAATTTTAAGTTTGACCAAATTAAACAACATTTTCCTCAATTTATAGACTACTTCTTCAAAATCTTCTAGAATTAAAAAATAAGAAGTTGATTTTGTTTCATTGGAAAGAGATCATGCATTATGCCCTCTAATATAGAAATATATAAATCAATAAGATGAAATTCATCGTGATTATCTTAGATTTGATTCATTTCAAGAATAGGTTTCAATTCAAAATAGAATGAAAGACCAACTTCTAAGAAATTATTTTGAATTTTAGCACAGATTCAATTAATATAGATGAGTTTAATAATATGAAAATACATAGAGTAAGATTTTTTTTTTTAAATTTTGTATATATTGGATCTATATTATATTTCAAGTATTTTTATTTATGATATAGTGTTTTTTATTTTCACCCCATCATTAAAATTACTGAGTCTGTCACCAGAGGATTGTGGCTCATTATTTAATTAGTGTTTTTTTTTTCAACCCGTCATTAAAATTACTAGACTGTGGCTCATTATTTATTTATTAAGTTGAAATTTTCTCAAGTGGAAAAGTTCATGACGGGGGAAGAAACTATACATTTTAATTCATTGGATCCCCTTCTCCTGGATCGTTTGCTGCAAGTCTCCCCTTGAAAATATTGAGCCAAAAAACATCATAAAACAAAAAAAGCTCATCAGAACCTCATCAAAAGTGAAAACTTATTTTTGGGAGTTAGGAGAAGTTTTATCATATGATGGGCTTGAAAGGCTAAAACAACTTATTCAAGCTTCTGATGATCTCATCATAGTAACTTAGACCTTTTTATCCCAAATAATATATATATATATATATATATATATATATATATATATTTCATTTCAACTATCTTTTCAAAAACTATGCCAAACAGGTGTCTATAAAAAAAAAAATCACTTCTACCACCGTATTCCCAAACACAAATTACGTCAGGAAAAGTCCAGCAAGAAAAAAGTATATCACAAAGAAAAGACACTTCTACCACCGCTATCGCAAACGGGTTTTAAATTACTTTGGCTTTTTCAACTTAAGAGCCTATTTGGTAAATTTCAAAACCTAGGTTTTGGAGAGAAAAAAAAAACCTTGGCTTTGACAAAAGTTTGTCAAACACTCTTAAAAATGTTCAGAAACTATGCTGCAACTAAACTTATGTTTTTGGGCCGAAACCTAGGTTTGGAAAAAATCTATTTTTTTTTTCATATTTTTCTATCTTTTCTATCATAATCAGTATTTTTTTAGTATCAATAAATATTCTTTGAGTACTCGTTAGTACCCTAATTTTTTTTAAGGATTAGTCAATACCTTAAAATATTTTTCAATATCCTAAATAAATTTTTACTATCATGAGAAGTATTTTTTAGTACAAGTAATTATCCTTAAATATCTTTTTAGTTGCCGCCAATACCCTGAAATATTTTTTTAAGATCCTAAAATAAATTTTCAAAATCATGAAGTATTTTTTTAGTATCAGTCACTACCCTTAAGCATCTTTTTAGTTCCTATCAGTTCCCTGAAATATTTTTTCAAGATCAATCAGTACTCTGAAATATTTTTTCAAGATCCTACAATAAATTTTCAAAATCATGAAATATTTTTTCAATGTCCTTAAGCATCTTTTTAGTTCCTGTCAGTACGTTGAAATATTTTTTTAAGATCAGTCAGTACCATAAAATATTTTTTAAGATCCTAAAACAAATTTTTAAGATCCTAAAGTATTTTTCAGTACCAATCAATACTCTTAAGTATCTTTTAAATTCCTGTCACTACCCTGAAATAGTTTTTTTAAGATCATGAAGTATTTTTTCATCACCAGTTATAACCCTTAAGTATCTTTGTAGTTCCCATAAATATCTTGAAATATCTTTTACAAGATCCTAAAATAAATTTTTAAGATTATGAAGTATTTTTTCAGTATCAGTCAGTACCCTTAAGTATCTTTTTAGTTCATGTCAGCACCCTGAAATATTTTTTCAAGATCCTAAAATAAATTTTCAAGATCATGAAGTATTTTTTCAATACCAGTCATTACTTTTAGTATCTTCTTAGTTTCTGTCAGTACCTTGTGTAACACCGCAAATTCAACACCTGAAAAACTTGGACAAAATACTTGAAATAGCTCTGACAAGGATGATTAATATCCAAATCATTAAAATACATAATCGTTTCAAATAAAATTTATAATACAAAGTCAAAATAAGTTTCCAAAATAGTTCAGAGTTAAATACAAGGCGAAAGTCTTAGGGTCATGACCAAAAAAAAAATAACATAACATAAGTTACAAGAGTACAAATGAGCCTTCAAAGGTCACTCCATAGTTGCCTTCCCTTGCTCCCTAATAGAATGTTCACCTAAAAAATGTTAATATAGGATGAGATTTCACATCTCAGTAACTACTGAAAGTTTCTACCGTACACAAGCAATTATATATGATAAAAACAGGAGTTGATTACATATATATATATATATATATATATATATATATCATAATTTCCCATACAAAATTCATTTTCAAAAGTAATCATCATTATATCAAATTGTGAACTAAATAATTATACAATATGCAATATACAGCTTCCCTATATCATTGTCCACCTTTATACCACTGACTGGAGTCATAGGCTAACATATAGTCCAACAGAAACATATTCATTTGATTGGATGATTCCAAGCTCATCAAAACCTAAGATACATCGGCCAAAGGTATAGAGCTTAAGTATGGACTATGGCTCCCCTCCTTAAAAATAACAACTAAGGAGATGTTACGTGTCCCACAACTCCAATGTAATCATGACCAGGAAAGCATGAAAGATAGGGCCCTAATAAGTACCATCCACTGTACATCGAGCGGTGACATAAATAAATCTTATCATTTAAATTTCTTCTTACTCCAACTCATCACATACCGTCGCCATGATAATTATATCAATAAAATAAAGTATATTAAAACACGCTTCCATTTAAATCAAATATCATAAAAAAGTAAACCAAACATATCATAAAACCTCATCGGACCAATCTGTCATTCTTGAAATTCAAAGGACTAAACTATTATTTTGAAATTTGGGACTAAACTGTCATTTTTGAATTCAGGGGGAAAACCATAATTTTTGCTTGGCACAAATTGTAATTTTCTTGGGCGCAAAAACTGTAATTTTCGCTGGTACAAAGTTGTAATATTCAGTTTTCATAATAATAATATTATAATACATATACATATAAATCAGTCTATATAAAAATAATAATAATTTATAATCATACACAATTCACAAGTATATGGAAGAACATTCAGAGTTACCTGTTACTCGCTAATTCCAAAGTAATCACCAAAAAACAAGTACTAGTATTCTCAAATAATTATCTCTGCGCTTTCTCTCTCTCCTTCTTTCTCTCACTTCTTTATTTTTCTAACGTTTAGGCTACTTTGCCTGAATACGCACATGAAGGTGCGTATTTATAGTGGTTTGAGGAGGGGGTAAACAGGTGGATCAGGGGGTGAATATGGGGGTGAAAATGGGGGGTGAAATGGGTAAAGTAGGTGGGTGGAAGGGGTAAAATGTTGGGGTGAAGGGGTAGAGTGTTAGGGTGAAATGTTTTTGCTCCCTCCCCGTTTAATCTTTCAAGGTCGACCACGTTTTCAATATATATTATAGTATATTATTATATTTATATATTATAATGAAAATTATTATATTATTACATTAGAAAGTTTTACTACTATGCTAAATTTTCTTGGTAGATTAATTTCCATCAATCTATCCTATAAATTTTAGGATGTTACACCTTCAAATATTTTTTTAAGACCCTAAAATAAATTCTTAAAATCATGAAGTATTTTTTTAATACCAGTTAGAACCCTTAAGTATCTTTGTGGTTCCCGTCAATACCATGAAATATTTTTTCAAGATCCTAAAATAAATTTTCAAGATCATGAAGTATTTTTCAGTATCAGTCTGTACCCTAAAGTATTTTAGCTTTATACACAAATTAATGTAATTTTTTTAATTATTATAAAATGTTAAAAATATTTAAAATACAACTTTATCCTTATATACCATTGTATCAAAAGTTAATGTCATTTTTGATAAATTTGACCTAGAAAAAGCTATTCTGATAACAATATCTAAATACTATCATTTTATCAAAATCACATTTAAAAAAAAAAATTTTATTCTGTACAGAAGTCATTTACAACAGAAAAAAGGCATGATTTACAATAGGAAGTGTTACATTCATAAAAAAATTTATTTAGAGCTTAAAAGATTTTGGGAAAATTCCACTAAAATACCAAATGAATTTGCAAAACCCCCAGAAGTCCTTCGAATTTGCAAAAAGACTGAGAGGCGATAAGGACCTTTGGGGGATATGTAAATTCGAGCGAAATAACCATTTTGCCTTTAGTTGTAAATAATTTAAAAAAAAAATTAAATACCCCCTCGCGGCGGGCCCCACGCCGGCAACCACTGCCAGTGCCAGTGGAGGTGGTGGCTGCCCGCCGGCGATCACCAGCGGCCGGGAAAAGGCGGTGGTCGTCGGCGAGGGTGGTGGCCACCGGTGGTGGGGCCCACCGCCGGGGGTATTTATTTATTTTTTAATTATTTACAACTAAAGGCAAAATGGTCATTTCGCTCGAATTTGCATATCCCCCAAAGGTCCTTATCACCTCTCAGTCTTTTTGCAAATTCGACGGACTTCTGGGGGTTTTGCAAATTCATTTGGTATTTTAGTAGAATTTTCCCAAAGATGGGATTTTTATATCTTCTAATAATTATGTTTTAAAGAATTTTAACTTGTATTCTTTTATATATATATATATATATATATATATAGGAGCGTAGCGACTTGCCATTTTAACAAAAAAACTGGTAATTAAATCTTATATTAATATCAAATTAAATACTATATATTTTCCACCTATTTAATTGAGAAAAGGCCTTTTTTTTCACCACGAAGCTAATCATACTAACACATTAGTGGCATAAACAACGCAAAGAAACAAAACAAATATATATTTCTCTAATTTTATTTATAAGCCACTTTCAACATATTTCATAAGGATTAAAAAAACCTAAAATTTCATTAAATAGGCTTAAAAATTCAATAACTTTTATACTATATGAGAGTAAAATCAATACAATAATAAATAAAAGATAAAAAGGAAAATCCATCTCAAGGCCCAAACTAGCAAAAAAAAAAAAAGGTCAAAAAAGGCCTAAGAAAAAGTCACATATTAAAAAAAGCCACATGACCTTTTCTGATATTATTTCATAATAAAACGTTAGTTGTGAACGCCTATTAATATAATTATTAATGGATACTGATTTAATTGTTAATGATACTGATTTAGTTGTTAATACTACTGATTTAGTTGTTAACATTTATGAAATAATACTAAAAAAAGCACTGGGGCTTTTTTAACATGTGACTTTTTAAGGCATTTTTTGACTTTTTTTTTCTACTTTGGGCCCTGAGGTAGATTTTCCCAAGATAAAATATACATTCATATAAAAATATTTTCTCCATTTATTATAAATATGACCCCCCAAAAAAATCATTTTCTATCCTGTAAATGGAACCAGAATAGTATATGCATATGTGAGTGTGAATTAATGCTTTGTGATGTATATGGTTTTATTAGGTTTAATTATTGTCTCTTAAAGAAGGTAAAAAAACACCAAATAGTCTTAGACTGGTCCAAAAAATCTATTTGACCAGATTAGATCTCAAATTGTCTTGTACAGCTCAAGATATTATCTAGATCAGACTTTAGGTTGAGACCAAATCCAGTCCGGTTTGATCCCTACAGTGAATTATTAGTTCCACACCACGTGGGGGAAAAGAAGGAAAAAATCAGGTCTGACGGATTCAGTCAAATTTAGACGGGTGGTTATTCTTTTCTTTTCTTTTTTCCGCTCAGATCAGATCAGTCGTTATTCATTTTCCAAGTATGTGAATTGCCAACGATGTGGCCTGTGGGTCGCCCCTTTAAATTGACATGTTGTCCTATACCATAATACAATTTAGCTAGCCAACGACGTGGGTCCCCCCTTTAAATTGACATGCTGTCCTATACCATAATACTACAATTTAGCTAGCCTTTTCCCTCTTACATACCTCGTCCCACACCATGCATATTTAACGCCACGCTTTGATTACTCTTCACGCCCTCCTTTCTCACCCCGCTTTGATTGCCTCTGCAAATCCCGTCGAAATATCATCTGGGAACCGAGATATACTTGCTGCCACCGGAAGCTGTTAGAATGTGTATTACAATATCATATTGTTGTCTAATATTGTATAATAGTTAGTTGTACAGTTAGTATTATTAGGCAGTTAGTTAGTCTCAGGTTGTATATAAATAGTCTTCCTGACAGTGTGTTACAATACAATGGTGTTATCTTCAATATTCATAATAAGAAAGGTCCCATTCTCTTTGCCTTGTCTCATATCTCTGTTCCAAGATTATTCGATTAATATCATTAATATGGTATCAGAGCCAGGTTTTCTCCATGATTTCATCTGCCTTACTGTAATAATTGGGTTGCATATCAAGACACAGCCCAAAATGCCAGATGCGTGGAGTTTTTTTGCAGACCTAAGAACCAAGATCTGCTGTCCATAAACCAAGATTCGTGTACCTTCTCAACAGACCCGATAACCAAATAGAACCAAGATCCGTGGAGCTTCTCAATAGACCTGAGAACCACATTTTCGCAATCAAAGCACTGCAAAAGGGATTAGTCAATAATCTTGGCACCCTAGCTCTCGCGATTCCCTGATTTCAACATAGTTTTAGCGATCGAAGCACCGAATAGGGATTAGTCAATAATCTTGGCACCCTAGCTCTCGCGATTCCCTGATTTCAACATCCCCCACCGTCACTTCCGCATACTCCGGCGTAATCTTCGCCGCCAACCATGTCTGAGAGAGATGCTTCTGCGAAAGCCACTACAAGATCCATTCCTTTCTCCCATCCCTTATACCTCCATCCCTCTAATACACAAGGGCTGTCCATCGTCCCACATATTCTTATTGGTTTTGAGAATTACACATTGTGGAGCTGCGGGATGCAAATCACTTTGCTTGGCAAGAATAAGCTCGGCCTTGTAGATGGGACTTGCCGGAAAGAAGACCAAGATCCCACGCTACAGCCTCAATGGGAAAGATGCAACGCAGTTGTTCTTTCATGGCTCCTCAATTCGATTTCCAAGGAGTTGGCTAATGGAGTCATTTTCTTCTAGGAGGCACACCAAGTCTAGATCGATCTCAAGGAGGCACACCAAGTCTAGATCGATCTCAAAGAACGATTTGATAAGAAGAATAGGGCTAGGATTTTTGGTCTCCACCGTGAAATTTCTATGCACCATCAAGGTACTTCTTCGGTCTCTACATATTTCTTTAAGCTGAAAGAATTGTGGGAGGAACAATCAGCCCTCATAACCCTACCGTCATGTACCTGTAATACGTCAAAGGCCTATTCTGAATTGATCCAAGAACATATGAAATATTTTCTTGGTATAGAAATAGCTAAATCTGAAACAGGGGTGGTTTTATCTCAACGAAAGTTTGTATTGGATTTATTATTTGACACATGCATGAGTGGATGTAAGCTACTAAGTATTCCAATGGCATAGAATTTGAAATTAATGCCTTTTCAAGAAGGGAAAGACAATGTGCAGGATCTGTGTAAGAATGCAGAACAATATCGTCGACTGATCGGTAAATTGATTTACCTAACCATGACTAGACCTGACATTTGTTTTTGTGTGCAGAAGCTAAGCCAGTTTATGCAACAATCGACTAAGCCACACATGGCAGCAGCTAGAAATGTTCTTAGATATCTAAAGAGTACCATTGGACTTGGTATAACATTGAGTTCTAATGAAAATTCTAATCTAGAATGTTTTTGTGATTCAGATTGGGCTTTTTTTGGGATTACAAGGCGTTTGGTTTCTGGATACCAATTGAAGTTTGGAGGATCTCTTGTGATGTGGAAGACAAAGAAGCAAACCACAGTGTCCAAGTCATCTGCAGAAGCTGAATATAGGGCACTCAATATGGCCACATCCGAGATAGTTTGGGTGCTTGGGCTACTTCGTGATTTGTGGATTCCATACATAGCACCAGTGCCAATGCATTGTGACAGTATTGCAGCAACCCACATAGCTGCAAATCCAGTTTTCCATGAAAGAACCAAGCACATTGAGGTAAACTGTCATTTCATTCGTGATAAGTGGAAAGAGAAAGTGATAGACCTTGTACATGTTCGATCACATGAGCAAGAGGCTGATTTATTAACCAAGTCAGTGTCAAGAGTTGTACAACGCAACCTATTGAGCAAGTTAGGATCTATTAACATATTTGTACCCCCAACTTGAAGGGAGTGTTAGAATGTGTATTACAATATTATATTGTTATCTAATATTGTATAATAGTTAGTTGCACAGTTAGTATTGTTAAGCAGTTAGTCTCAGGTTGTATATAAATAGTCTTCTTGACTGTGTGTTACAATACAATGGTGTAATCTTCAATATTCATGAATAAGAAAGATCCCATTCTCTCTGCCTTGTCTCATATCTCTGTTCCAAGATTATCAGATTAAGATAATTAACCGAAGCCTCCTGCTCCGCCGTCGGAGCTTCATCCCGGTTGTGCTTCGGACCCTTTCCATCCTGCTCTACCGCCATGGAAATCCCTCCCGGGTGTATTCTCTTCACTCGATTCCCGTTGCTTTCTATGTTCATCACCACCTGCCGTAGCCGTCGACCGGCCACTCTGTTCTTGACCCTCTGCCCCCTGTTTTTGTCCCTGTCTCGGATCCTCACTG
The DNA here is from genome assembly GCA_034222035.1 of Acacia crassicarpa. Taxonomy (NCBI): domain Eukaryota; kingdom Viridiplantae; phylum Streptophyta; class Magnoliopsida; order Fabales; family Fabaceae; genus Acacia; species Acacia crassicarpa. The sequence goes on from JAWXYG010000008.1 coordinate 8,856,075, forward strand.
TTTTCGTTCTTGTCAGCCACCACACGTTGCGGACATCTCATCTTTTCGTGTCAGCACAGCCCAAACTCAAAACAAACTAAATGTAGACCTTCATACACTTCTTTACACAAATGACAGTTGGAGAATGTGTGCGAGTAAATCTTGCTATAAATTGCCCTTTATTCTTTTTTATAAGAGCTTTAAATTTAAATTACCTTAGTTCTTTTTATAATAGCTTGTTATCTAAACATTTAATGAGTTTTCTTTTTTCTTTTTTCATTTTACTGCTTACTAATAATTAGGGAGAATCCAATTAAAAGCCTTTGGAAATATGCAAATCTTAAATCAGGCTTTTTAATTAAACAAATTCTAAATGAGGTTAGGTAGCTTAATTAAGGATTTTAAATTTGAGTGATTTTACCAATATGCCGTTCTATTTCTACCGCATCCTTCCCTCTCCCTCTCCCTCTTCCACTCTTCCCATTTCCTTCATGTTACAATCCGATCTCTGATTCAAAATTCACTGAGAGTCAAATTCTTCATTAATTAATCCTTCACCCTCCTCAGCTGTCGCCGTCGTTCCAGCAGATGCAGCCACCACCTCCACCATCCTCCATGCATCACACGCGGCTAAGGGCTTCGATCCCATTAAGTGTCGATCATCATTGGAATCCTCACGCCCCAAGAATCCTTCTTGCGAGAAAAAAGACCAGACGCAACCCCTTGTGTACTCAGCTGTTCTGCTTTCTCTTAGTTTCAAAAACCTCACTGCGATTCACAACACAATATCCAATATCTCTGTTTTTCGTCAATGTTTGCTTTGTGCCTTCGGCTGCCGTCAAATGTTCAAATACATATAGATTGTGTTTGATTCTTCGGATTCGTATCCTCCTTGAAAATTAGGTCAATGTTTAATATTGTTAGACATTATAATAGAATTTAATTTCATTACATGAAACAAATTAAACCTCGATCATGTCTTGTTGATACATCCTATACTCAAAATTTCCTTCTTCAAGTCTAATGTTCTTTTAGTTAAATAGCAGATAAATGTTGTAGGTGGTCTTTAATTGTTGGTAGACTATCAAGCCGAATAGATAGTGAGATAAACAACTATTGGAATTCTCATTAGAGCAAGAAGATAAAGCAGATGAAGAAGCATTAAAATGGGAGTTCAACCAGAGAAGAAAAACAAGACGTGGCTTTAAAGCAGAAGATTTATGACTAAGCTGAGTATTCAGAGAAGATATTTTCACTGAGAAAGCTGAGGACTCATAGTCAAAATCCATTTTTGATGTGGACAGATTCTTTGATTTTTTTTGTAGAGGTCCCATTGAATCTGGAGTTGGTTAGCCAGTTCCTTGAACTTGACGAAGCGACTCTTCTAACCATAAAAACCTTGTTCTGTATTAATTCTTGCCATTTGGTGTTATAAATTGGTAGCATAATATAATTGTAGGGGAAATTCACAGATTTTCATTTACCATACACAACAAACTATCTTCAACTTTCCTTTTCTAGAAACTCAAGGGCATTGAGGTGAATTGACAAAATTTCTAAATTTTAATTTGGGTCATATAACCTAATTAATAATTTCTTAAATTTAGTAACCTAAATTATAATTTAGATAATTCAGCTGTCTTTTTAAAGAATTTTCCCTAATTAGGGAGAATCCTATTAAAATATATTGCATGATTGGTGATACTTATATTTACTTTATTTCTCTCTTATTTTTCCTTTTATAAATAAGGACAAACTTAAAAAAAAAAAGTTTATTTAAGACCTACTTATTATTTTTAATTAATTTCAACTGTTTTCTTAAATCATGTAGTTTAATTATCAGACTTTTGTAAGTAAGAGTAGAAGATTACATTATATGTTGTTCTATCTTCATTTAGTTGAATTTTTCGTTTTATTTCAATATTTATTTGTGTGTAGTGTAAACTACAGCCTCCTATCCATATATAATAAACTCTCTCTCCTTTAGACTATAAAACTTTTTCTATTTTCGAAATTTTCTTGTAAGTTCAATTTAGTACTAATATCAAGGACGTTACTACATATACTTTTCATTGGAAAAGGTCTATTTTTCTTGATATTGTGTTTGTTTAGAATAGTAATTGGAGCCTTTAAAAGCAGTTTTTAATAGTGACTTATAGTATACGAAGTAAGTATATGAGATAAATTTTATCTCGATTTACGTAAATAAACACTTTTGAGTCACCGAAAAATGATCTCATCTTCTACACCTCTTGCCGACGGCTTGTGTTTCCATCACATGCCGCCGGCAAGTCCCTTTTCCGTGCCACAGACGTGTCAGTGTTGTAGTTTGGAGTCTAGATCTTGGATCTTTGGTCCTCTCACCCTGAGTTCTATCAGTAGTGGCATTTTCTCGTCCTTGTAGCGAGTCCTGTCCCCTCTTTCTCCAGATCTGATTTGTGGTGGTGGGAGTTATCTGTGTTTTGTTTCTTTTTTCTTCTTTTTTTTCCCCTAGTATTGGGTCTTATGGTGGTGTTCTTGTCTCAGGAAATAAACAGATCTATAATATCTACGCTCAAATCCTCTTAGTTGGATGATTGTTTGAACGTTATGAGATCTGGTTATCACTTGGTAGCTTGGATCTGCATTCTTGGGGGAAGATTTCAAGAGGTTTTGTTTGGTGTGTGGTCGAGGTCACCGGATCTACTTGATCAGAGGAGCATAAGTGTTCTTCAGGACATCAAGGGTCTTCTTTCTTCCGAGGTTGGGTTTTCTGTGTCCTTTACCACAAGATAGGGTACCTATTTAGCTGATCTAATTGCAGCTATTGCTTATAAAATTGTGTGCCCTTTGGGGTGAGTTTTTCAACCAACACTTTCTTGGTCGTCACTTCTAATCTTGGGTATCGAGGAGGCCAAATTTGTCCATGATTCTACTTCCACTCTTATATCTTTAATGTACGATGCTTTGCTAGTATTGTATCTGGTTTATTTTATCGTATTTGTTTTAGCTTTGTTTGTGTTTATTTTCATGTATTATATCGGTTTGCAGTGTTAATATATATATATATATATATCCTTTGATTTTTTTTTTTAAAAAAAACAAGCATATTGCATATACTTCAGGCCTTTAGGCAGCAACAAGCTTCAATATTATTACCTCTTGTCTGTAATATAAAATTGTCTTCAGAGTAATGATCTGACATACTACTCTTAATCTTATTATAAGGCCCTTGTTACTTAGAGAAATTCTTGCATGAACCAGGTGTACCATGTCATTTGTACACTAAAATCAAGGGAAAATCACGTTTAGTTCCCAAACATGAGAAATAAACACAATTAGATCCCTTGAAATCACCAAATTGCACTAAAGTCTATGTTATTTGTATTAACAACAAGAAGTGCTATATTCAACAAAATTTAAAAACCTGACTATTTACAACAGAAAAAACTATATTTACAATAGGAAGTGCTATATTCAGAACAACATTTAAACACTTGGATTTTGTTTCAAATTCAAGTCCTTAAACGTACAGAGGTCATTCACAATAGAAAAAAGCTGGATTTACAACAGAAGTGCTATACTCACAATAAAATTTAAAATCTAAGCATTCACAAAAGAAAAAGCTATATTTACAACAGGGAGTACCATATTTAAAACTAAAAGTAAAAATCCAGATTTTGTTTCCATACAAATAATATAAAAAAAGTCTCTAGAGACTTTTTTAATATGTGAATTTTTGTTGGGACTTTTTTACTATTTTTTATGGTTCTTAGAACCTGGTTGTCATTTTCCCTAAAATCAAACCACATCAATCTCATTAAATTCTACGTGTTTAATTTCTCTTCTCTTTTCTCATTTATATCATTTGAAAATATCTCTTCAATCTCCCTTATCTCTCCCACGTAGAATTTAATGAAATCGATATGGCTGGTGTGATTTTATTTACTAGTGTACAGACAACGTGGTGCATCTAGTTCATGTAAGAATGTCTCTATACCCTATTTTCGTTTGTGGCGGACCTTAAAATAAATATTTTAAGGGGCTAAATATATATTCATTAAGTAATTAAAAAAATTTGGGGGCCAAATGTATAAATTTTTAGGATAAATGTATAAAAAAAATCCAGCTTACATTAAATATTTGAGACAGATTTTTTTTTTTTTTGGGAGGGGGGATTGTCTCCATGAAGGTCCACCATTGATTATTGGTAACCAAGAAAATCATTTAATAGATTTTTTTTTTCATATTTCCCTTATTTAACAAGGGTGTACATTTTCTTTCACGTCTTTTTATTTCTATAGGTCAAGGTGCAGATTTGCCAACTAACTATCACCTGAGGAGCGTCTGGCACAAATAACTATTGAGAGGATCAAAATTGCCAATCAACAATTAAAAAGTGAAAAAAAAAATACAATTTGGAGTAGATTTGCCAACGAATTATTACCCCGTCATTGTCTTGGTGTCTCCGTTTTCCATTGATTGTCACAGTATCGGCGACGTCAACATTTCCAAAGTTTCTATTGTTGCTGGGTGTTCCACTCACCCTCCAACAAAAAGGCTTAACTGCTCTTTTCTTCAGCGTTTCCGCCACCGTCCTACGCCAGTGCTTCATATTTTAACTTAATTGTGATAATTGTGTTTTTTTTTTAAGGGTGAAGGTGCAGATTTGCCAACCAACTATTGCCCGAGAAGCGTCTGGGCCAAATAACTATTGAGGGGACCAAAATTGCTAATCAACAATTAAAAAGTGAAAAAAACACCAAATAACTATTAAAAGTAAAAAAAAAACACCAAATAACTATTTTTTTAAAAAAATATCACAATTAAGTTAAAATATTAGGCTCTGGTGTAGGACGGTGGCGGAAACGCTGGAAAAAAGAGCAGTTAAGCCTTCTTGTTAGAAAAGGAAAACACCAACAGAGATGGGACCCATGGGAGCAGGCATTACGACAGCAGCGGTTGCAGCTTGTGGCATCGGAGGGATGGAACCAGGGTGTAAGGTGCGTGTCAGTCGAACGCTGTGGACTACTAGATGAGTTCAAGAGGGTGAGTGGAACACCCAGCAACAATAAAAGCTTTGAAAATGCCGACGTCGCTGACACTGTGACAGTCAATGGAAGACAGAGACACCAAGACAGTAACGGGGTAATAGTTCGTTGGCGAATCTCCTCCAAATTGTGTTTTTCTTTTTCACTTTTTAATTGTTGATTAGCAATTTTGGTCCCTTCAATAGTTATTTGGCCTAGACGCTCCTTGAGTAATAGTTGGTTGGCAAATCTGCACCTTAACCCTTTTTTTAATAGTTATTTGGTGTTTTTTTTTTGTTTTTTGTTTTTTTTCACTTTTAATAGTTATTTGGTGTTTTTTTCTTTCACTTTTTAATTGTTGACTGACAATTTTGGTCCCTTCAATAGTTATTTGTGCCAGACGCTCTTCGGATAATAGTTGGTTGGCAAATCTACACCTTCACCCTATTTCCTCTCTCTTTTCCCTCTTTCCTACGTGCCTAACCAATAACGCACAAGGTAACTGACAGAGATTTGCCGTGTCTCCCAAAATAACCAAATTCGAAAATGATTTTTCTTTTTTTTGCAAAAATAGGGAACCTAGGTCGTTTCCCCAACGAACTTGCAGCGGGTTTGATTGAAAGCAACAACGAAACAGAAATAGTAAAAATGGGGGGTTTTCATTCAAAAAGATTTAAAACGAAATTTAACAGAAATAAGACGAAATGCAGAAACAGAATGGATTAAGCAAAAACATATTAAAAATGATCAATCCAACGTTCAGATTCCAGAGACTTCTATCATTGAACAAAATATAAATAACCCACGTTTGGCTCTGGACGAACCGAGATCTCTGCATCCGCCCAGAAAATTCCTCGACTAGACGATCGCCTAGAATATGTCCGAACAGCGGCGTCCCACTGTGCGATCGCACAGCAAAACTTAAAACCTAGTTCGAACTTAGTCCTTGGGATGAACCAAACTGAATATTAAATCTAATATTCGAACTATTTCCAGGAATCAGATCCGATAAAAGGAAAATAGAAACGAGTTAAATTACCAAATAAGCACAAGTTCTCTGGACGAATCATGGAATCCTCACATTGGATTAACCACAAAAGTTTAGCCGAGCATGGCTAGGCAAAACGCAGAAGAAAAGATGAAGAAGAACGTGAAGAACATTGTAGAGAAAATTAAACTTCTGTCTTTTAATCCAAAACTGCTTCAAACGTGTATTCAGAATATGTTTGTAGCCACCATCTCATTTTCCTTATGTAGGAAAAATGACTAAAAATAGGAAATTTCTAAATAGGAAACCCCTAATCAATAGGAAATTCCTATATAAAAAAGGAAACCTCTAAAAATTGGTCTTTTATTACAAAATTCGAGCAAAATAAAAATCCAGAAAAATAGGTCTGTCTTTAGCTCCAATTTCGTCCATCTTCTTGTCCGAATCAGCCTTCCGAGTCTTCATAACAATTGTAGATCTCTGAATCATCTAAAAAAAGAAAGAAGAATCAGGCTAATCGGATATCTAGATCAAAAGTTATGCAAAAAATACTAAATCACTATAAATCTGAAATTTATTCATAAAAATGAAATCAATCACATTAAAAGATCAAAGCTCAATTAGGTAATAAAACCCATTATTTAATGACTAAACAAGCCTAAATTTATTCACCAAGAGCTACAATTAAATGTAAAAATATTCAATTATCAGTAACATTAACAAAATCTCATTAAATACCTATAAGGGACTTATAATTTAAGAAAAAACTTTTGAGCGCATAACTTATAGATTGAAAACTACTAATTTAAATTACGCGTACTATTTTAGTTGGACTTTTGAGCCTCGTGGTATCAGCTAACTTCAAAGTATAAATTGCTTATCAACAGTATAAGATAGAGTCTTACTGTTTTTAAATTGATCAATGGAAAGAACATAAGGCCCGTTTGGATCGCGGAAAATTGGGGGAAGGAAAAGGAAAATGAGTATTTTTCATTGTGCGCGGCTGTTTGGTTTGCATTTTCCCGTCAAAATGTTTTCCGGCGACAGGGCGATTTTCCCTTATACATGGGAAAATGGGTTCCCACCAATTTTGGTGGGAACCATTTTCCGGCGGAGCAAGAAAATCAAAGAAGACGAACTTACCCTTTGCGAGTGCTTCCTGTGTGTCCTCAATCCATGAAGAAGAGAACAAAATTTGCTGGTATAGCTCTCCCTGCATTGCGAGCTTCTGGTGTGTCTTCAATCTGTGACGCAACTCTCGCTAATCTTTGGCTCTTAATTATTTGGGAACCATAAAACCACCACAATATGTCTTCAATCTGTTCGCCGTCACTCCCGATTCATCCATTTGCCATGACTGCCGATTTGCCATCTTGACCCTCCGCCGTCGATGCTGCACCTACTGCCTTGAACACCGAAGGAAAAAAAAACTGAATTTTTTGATCTAAGAGATTGGAAGAAAAAATTGGAAGAAGAAGAAGAAGAAGAGATGGTGTGAAGGAAGAAGAGCGTGAAGGGTGAAAAAAGAAAGGGGAAAAAATAATAAAAACAAGTGGAAGGCATTCTCGAGAATTCGCAAGGCATTCTCGAGAATGCCTTGGGCATTCTTAGAGTGCCCAAGGCATTCTTAGGCATCTTGCTTAAGAATGCCCAAGGCATTCTCAATGCCTTGGGCAATGACGGAACTTGTTAATGACTAGAGGGGGCCATGGCCCCCCCAAAAAAAAATTTGTTTAAAAATTTTTAGTGGATTTTTTTTTTTAGTATTAGTGTAATAATACAACTTTGGCCCCTCCAAAGTAGTAAAATTAAATTTTGGCCCCTCAACTTTTTCTTCTTTTTCTCATTTTTCCTTCTTTTTATATCTTTGGGTTTATAATTCAATCTTTGTTCCATGTGGGGTCTTATATGATTTATGTTAATTTTATAATTCTTTTCTATATTTCATTCTAATTACCTAAAATTTTTAGCTTATCAGTGAAATTTACTTTTGTGATGTATCCCTTACTATGCTTTTAGTCATTCTATACTACACTTGTAGATGAAGTTAATTGACTTAATTTCATGAATATATTTTTTTTTATTCTTTTCATTTTTAATATATTTAAAACTTTCCTTAAAAAATTTTTTCGGGGGCGCTGCCTCCAAACCCCCAAATCTCCACACTATTATGTAGCCCCTCCAAACTTTTCCGCCAAGTTCCGTCACTGGCCTTGGGCATTCTCGAGAATGCCTTAAGCATTTTGTGAGAGTGCCTTCTCACAGAATGCCTTGTCAAGGGCGATTGTCTTCCTTCTTCCTTCACTCACTTCGCACTGCTTCTTCCTTCACGCCCGCCGCACCGTCTTCTTCCAAATCTCTCAAGGGTGATCGTCTTTTTTTTCCCTTTTTCATCGGTGCGCGGCGTCGACCGTCAACGACGAAAATCAAGAATCACGGCGCATGGAGGAGCCTGAGATCTGGTTCACCTCTCTCTCTCTCTCTCTGTCCCTTTGAAGGATGAAGGACGGAGGAAGAAGGAAGGAAGGATCAAAAAGGCGTTGGTGTTGTGTGATTTAAAATAATATTTTATATTCAGGGGTGAAATGGTATTTTGTGTCATTTTCCTACTTTATTTTCTTCCAACCAAACAAAAATTTTCCTATCAACCCATTTTCTTTTCCATTGTAAAACAAACACATCGAGGGAAAATATTTTCCTTTCCATTCCATTCTTTTCATTTCCATTCCCACCTTTTCTTTGATCCAAACGAGGCCATCGTTGCTGGTGATGTTCGTATTGGTCTCACATCTAGTGGAGTTCATTCTAATGGCTTCTCTCTTGTACGGAGGTTAGATTGGGGTGAAGAATCCATTAGATTTTGCAAATTTGTTTTAGTTAATTGTTCTATTCTTGACTGATATTAATAATATAAATCTTTACAGAGTGCTTGCTCAAAGTGGTCTTTCTTTGCAAGATCAACTTCCTGGTGGGGATGTTTCAATAGCAGAAGCTCCAATGGCCCCAGCTGTTATTTATGTTAGGGTTAATGTGCATTTTTGCCCTTAAAGTATGCGCCCAGGAGCAATTTTGCCCCTGAAGTTTTCAACGTAGCAATGTTGCCCATAAAGTTAAAAAACGGAGCAATGTTGTTCCTCTGTTAAAAACCCTAACTTAGGAGCAAAATTGCTACTTTTTTTGGGAGCAATGTTGCCCCTAAAGTTTAAAAACGGAGCAATGTTGCCCCTCCGTTAAAAACCCTAACGGTCAACTGTTAGGGTTTTTAACGGAGGGGTAACATTGCTCCATTTTTAAACTTCAGGGGCAACACTGCTACGCCGAAAACTTTAAAGGCAAAATTGCTCCTGGACGCATACTTTAAGGGCAAAATTATTTCTGGACACATACTTTAAGGGCAAAAATGCACTTTAACCCTTTATGTTAAAAAGGTCATTATCTTTGTGACTTGTGATAATGCTTGATTTATTTTTTTGGGGTTTCTGAAGACATTTTTATTGACAAATGAGTATTCTGTAACGAATACAGAAGATATGGGCTCAACAAGGGCTAGCCCAAGTGTAGAGCATGAAGGACGGCCCATCAGACGAAGCAAAAGGATGAAGCGAAGGCCTTGGAAACTTAGAGAATTGGAGGTTGAGAGTCTATAAGAAGACAAAAGTTGTTAGAGAATGGGGTGTGAGGAGTATTGTGGAATCTGTTTCTCTCCCCCCCTCATACTTCCTCCTCTAGACTGATTTCTATTCTGTTATCCCGTTAGCTTTTCTCTGTCAGTACTTAATTCTGTGTATTTGTAATTCTGAACTTCCCATTTAAGCTTGGAATATATTGGAAACACTATACAAATTAAAAGTATTATCTTCTGTGAGTTGACATCTAGAACTGTGTTATCACTCTTGCACCATAACATTGGTGCTTTTGTTGAGAGGCTCAAATGGCAGAGAATACCCGACTGAAGGAGCTGCAGACTGAGCAACGCAAGTTTAGTGACTTTATGGACGAGACTACTAATCAACATCGGAAGTTCGGCAAGTTCATCGAGGACACTGACGCTCGCTTTATTCACTTGGAAAAATTCACGGACGCCGTCATGATGAAATTCGATCACATGGAAAAGAGATCTGAGAGCTCTGCCTCTGGCTTTAAAGGTGATTCTGCAACGTCCACCACGGCTCTCATGCCTCTGACTTTTCCCGTTTCGATGGCACCGATGCCTTACAGTGGATCTTCAAGGCCGAGCAATATTTTAAGTACTTCGACATTGCTGAATCTCAACGGATTGTCATTGCTTCGGTGCATATGGACGCTTTCGTTAGTTCTTGCATTTAAAGTTAATCTGATAGTGACATTCATATAAAGCCAAAATACGACTTTTTTACGATCAATTTTCAATCACGTTAGGTGGCAATTAATACATCACTTACCTTTATTTTCGTCAATGATATATTATTATTCATGTTACTTATAACATATTTTATCAAAACTAAAAAAAACTTTAAACATTATTATGAATAAAGGCAAATTTTTAAAAATACATTTTCTATATATTTATTACTTTCAGAGATGGAGGGAGAAGATATATTATACTCATGAAAACAAAATTATACAATGATAAATGAAGAGTTAAATTATATATTTATATGAAAATTTTAATAACGTGACATATGCATAGGAAAAGAAAATATTCTCTCTCTACCTTACAAACAATACTAAAAGAGTATTTCATTTATTGTCTTTGTCATGGGGGAGAAGGCTAAAGAAGAAGAACAAATTTCCAAGGAATGAAGTACTGGTAGAGTCATAAAGAGGACGATAAATATATAAACGTGACATATACTTGCCGGGGAAACCACAAAAGTCAAAGTGTGTGCAACATATTTATTCCACTACAATAATATTGCAGATGATCAGAAGAAGAAGAAGACCGCGACGAAGAAGAAGGTGGCGGTGCCGCCCAGCAGAGGCAGCATCAAGCTTTGTATATTTTCTGCTATCTTCGACTTTATTTCCCATATTTTCTGCTCCACCGCTTCTTAGCCCTCCATGATTCATTATCTATCCTTCTTGCCTCTCTATCTTCATTTTGTGAAAACACTTTTTTTTAAAAAAAAAAAATTATTTGTTGCTGTAAAATACTCCCTCCACTATCATATAAAAGGTGTTTTTAGATTAGCGGTAGAAACAATGACTTACATTGCATTTGAATATTGCAAACAAAAGTTAAGATAAAATTCAGATAGTGTAATGTAATTTTTGTTTGGATTCACTCTTGTAAACCGAAGTTAGAATTATTTTATCCCTTTTTTTCAATTAAAGAAAGTTGGACCCACTTTCCCTTTTTTTTTAAAAAAAAAAGTTATCTTTCTTATTCTTTTGGTCATTTTCTCTTCTCTTTTCATGATGTTAAAGCAACTGTTTTTAAGCAGCTCAGTGGTGAGGGTGCTTTAGGCTTAAAAGAAGCTATTCGATCCCATCCACAATGAGGAGCTTCATCGTGAGGTTTGACCTTCAAATGTGGCTTTTCTTTTGGGGAAGAATTCAGATGATATGCCTCAATCAATAGTTAGAGACTAATCATCTTAAGACATAGAGATTACTGAAATGAGTTTTGCTTCTCCCAACAAAACCTTTTGTGTTTTCTACGGTTTCTACGCCTGGGATTGGCTCATCGGCGAAGAGTTCATCAAACTCGTTCCGCTCCTGATTAAGCAGAGGAATAGACAGAGCCCCACGTCCTCTTGTATGGCCCCGGCCTCTACTACCACTACCCCTTATAGGCCTACTTTCCTGTTCAACTGCTTTTCCTTTTCCCTTATCCTTAGAAACCATGATGCTCAAAGGTACAAGTTGAAAGGTTAAAAGGTGAAAAATCAAAACCTTGCGCGCGTTGTTGTGAAAATGACGTGTGCCGTTAAAAAACCGCTACATTTTGTAGCAGTTTTCCAAGTTAACCGTTACAAAGTTAATAATTTTGTTGCGGTATCTAATTAACCGCTACAAAAACTATGACAAATAAGTTTCGTTCTTCGTGAACTTCTATAATGGTTATGTAACCGCTAAAAAATGACAAACCTTTGCCATTCTGTAGCGGTTTTCGTGTGGAACCGTGACAAATTGTTTGTCCTTTGAGATTCTGTAGCAATTATTCCTGAAAACCGTGACTAATTTAAATTTTTTCCAAAAACAATTCCTAAACCCTAAACTCTAATTAGTAAAACTAATTAGTTTGGAAATTTTGTTGGAAAAAATTTAAATTAGTGCCAAAATAATTAGAATAAAAAACTCTCAATTAATTTAATTATTTTCTTTAATTTCCCCAAATTAGTCGAGAATAATAAATTAGGAATAATAAGTTTACTGAAAATTGTCCAACATGCCTGTGAAGATTTGGAATCAGTATAGCCACCGATCTCCCAGGAAAGACTCACTGACTCATTTTGATCAGATATATTTTCCAGAGAGAAAGGTGGCTATATTGGACCCAATCTTCGATCACATGTTTGACAATATTCAGAAGAGTAGAAGTCTTCAAGTCAAAAGAATTATTAAATCTGGATTGTCACTAAAAGAACATCCTTGGCTTCAACGATGAGAAGGGAGGCAAATATCTGCAACACTTATCTCCCGAGACCAGGGCTGCAGATATTTGCACCTCTTCGACTACCAAGACAAGAATGTTCATTTAGCAACAATGCAGATTTAGTAGTTTTTTGAATATTTATAATTGATGTACGGACTGGGGTGTTATATATAGCGCAAATATTTGTAGCGGTTTAGGTAAAAACCGCGACAAAATGATTGAATTTAACGCGGTTATGACGTCGTTTTACTTTGACCCCGATAAAACTGTGTCTTTGTAGCGGTTTTTTTTTTCATATAACCGCTACAAATTAACCGAGACAATATTTGTGCCATTACGCGCCATTAAATTTGTAGTGGTTATTCTCAATACACCACAACAAAGTTCGTGCCACAAACTTTCGCGCCATTACGCGCCAAGCTAGCGCCAAATTTGTAGCAGTTTAGTTAGGACAACAGCTACAAATATCGCAGCAAAGATGCCCACCTTTCGTCGCCAATGCTTTAGCTACTAATTTGTTGCGGTTTCATCAAAAACCGCTACAATTTGACAATTTTGTAGCGGTTTTATATAACCGCTACAGATTAACCACGACAAATGATGGTTTTTTTTGTAGTGAAAGAGGTTTAAATAATTTTATTTTATATACACTCATATATAATATGGGTAATGAGAGAGACTATACCTTAATATAATGTTGAAGTTTACTATAATTTATATGGGTAATATTGAAAATTATTTAAATTTTATAACTAACTTAATATTTTTAGGGAAAATTCTATATAAATATTATATGAATCTGCAAAACCCCCAAATGTCTGTTGAATTTGTTAAAATACTTAAAGGTGCCACAGATCATATGGGGATTTATAAATTCGGGTGAAATTACCCTTTTGTCCTTAGTTTTAAATAAATTAAAAAAATACACTCGCTGGAAGGCTGCCGGCCACTGGCTATGTTTTTTTTTTTTGGGTTGGGGGCGTGGGGATTTTTTTTTATTATTTAAAAAAAACATACATTGAAAGTGTGGGAGGTGGGTTTCGAAACCCCCACCCCCTACACCTCCATGTGGCCAAGTGGCCCAACCACTGGGCCATTTGGTTCCTTTAATATATATATATATATATATATATATATATATATATATATATACATACTCTTCTTAACATTTTTTCAACGATAGTTACAAATCTTTCAACGGCATTTACGATTTTTTTTTTTTTTGAGGTTTACCTTTTTTGTCTTTGAAGGAAAAAAAAAATTAATGCATTATCACAAATCTTTTAACGATAGTTACAAATCTTTCAACGGTATTTATGACTTTTTCTTTTTAGGTTTTCCTTTTTTTGCCTCTAAGGGAAAAATAAAAATAGGTAAACCTTAAAAAAAAATCGTAAATGCTATTGAAAATTTTGTAAATTCCGTTGAAAGATTTGAAACTACCTTTTGAAAGATTTGTTATAATGATTTTTTTTTTGGTTTTTAATTTCCCCATAAGCAGAAAAGGTAAACCTAAAAAAAAGTTGTAAGTGTCGTTGAAAATTTTGTAAATGCCATTAAAAGATTTGTAACTGCCGTTGAAAAATTTGTAACTATCATTGAAAAAAAGTTAAAAAATATATATATATTTGTTAATACATAATATATATTAAAGAAACCAAGTGACCTAGTGGTTGGGCCACTTGGCCCCATGGAGGTGTAGGGAGTGGGGGGTTCGAACCCCACCTCCCACACTTTCAATGTTTTTTTTTCCTTTAAATCCCCCCCCCCAAAAAAAAAAGGAAGAAAAACCCACCCCCCTCCCCAAAAAACCCCATTGCCGATGGCCGGCACCTAGCCGCCGGCGGTCCTCCAGTGAAGGTATTATTTATTTTTTAAAATTTATTTAAAACTAAAGGCAAAAAAATAATTTCACCCGAATTTGTAAATTCCTATATGGTCTTTGGTACCTTTAAGTCCTTTAACAAATTTAACAGACATTTGGAGGTTTTGCAAAATCATATGGTATTTATCCATATTTTTAACTATTTTTATTTGTACTTGTAAATTTAGTTAAAATTATTTATATTTGGTACGTAACCTAAAGGAGTATGTTATGACAGTTAATTATCTACATGTATAAAAATATATTCATGACGGAGAGCCAGGCTTAGCTTAGTTTTAGTGCTGTTAAAATTATAGGGTGATCAGTTGAATAGTTGGTTAAGACCCTATTATATAAAAGGTTTAGATATTGCATTTGAGTGGTTGCTGGATGTGGAATCCACACTATATTTAGAGAGGAAGTTAACTTAGTTTCCATCCAAGAGAGAGTTAACTTAGTCTCTCTAAGAAGGAGTAAACATGTCTCCTTCTAAGCTTTAGAGTTAACCCAAGTGGATTAGGTAATGTATGAACACATTGCTCTTTATAATAATATAATATAATTTTTCATCTTCCTTCTCCATATTATTCGATTGTGTTAACAAGTGCCATCACGTCTCAATGTATTATAAGCAGCGTCCAATTTGTGTTTTCCTGCATCGAGTGTTAGTATATTTTTTATGGGTTAAATTCTCAACATTCCAACACTTATTATATATACACGTGAGATTGAGCCCAAAAATAATTTCAAATACCCACTACTCCTTATAAAATCCTTCTGGGATAAAAATAACCTTAATGCTGTGTTTGAAAGCAAAGAAAATGAGAGATATGAACCTGTATTTCGGGCCTAGACGCGATGCGGCCTAACAAAGGCATGTTATAACTAAAGCCCTCCATAAGTCAGTAAAACGTTAATCTTCTTGTAATCTTGGCACTAATCTTGATCGTACATATAGTAAAGCAAAGACTTGTAGTGGAGTAGGGATATGTCAGATAGTGGAGCAGGGCATTACGGGCTTGGAGGCACCCATAGCTATCATCAGAGCGAAACCCTAGGTAATCTCTATAAAGAAGAGATTAGCTTCAGGTGCACATATTCGATTCATATCCCTTTATTATTTAGTTACACTGTGCACACTGTTGGGTTAATGTGCTCTTTAGTCACTTAAGCCCAAGAACTCTAAGGCCCATGTGGATTAGGGTTAGGTCTTGGGTGGAGCATTATATAAACCCACTTTAACCTGCTTGAAAATAGACGGCCGCACAAATAGTCAGGAGGCTCTCATCAGAAACAAAAAACCTAGAGGCAGACGTTCATCATCTGAACGGTTGCCCACACAACCACCTCATCCCCCTCGAGAGATAGTCTGGAAGATCAATCACAGAGCGAGGACTGTTCGTAGACAAGAATTGTTCGCGGAGAATCTTTCAGATCACTCTTCAATATCCAGGTAATCAAAACGATGAACGGTTTAATCTTTTCCTACATCACGTGGTTCGATACGCTTCCGCGTTTCTGATTAGATTCCTACAATTGGCATCAGAGCCCGTAGCGATGAGGAAAAGAACCGAGTTTTGAAATTTCATGTGATTGTTTTTCGAAAATTAATTTTGGAAAAGATGGCATCTTTTTTCTATATTTGTTATCGATTTCTTGGTGGTTAATTGTTTATAAATCATACAAGCACTTTAATCCATGGATAGTTTATATCGTGTATTTCTTGAGTTGTAACAAGGAGGCTAATCCCATATGATTAGGTTTCCTCCTTGCTCTTTTATTATTTCTTTTCGATTTTCTATGTATTTTTCGAATTCTTGTAAAAGTTGGAGATCAAGAAACGTAAAGAATATGAGCGATCAACACTGTACGACACTTTTCGTGGACCTCTGGACCTCGGATTTTGACAAACCATATATGGATGGAAAGAGGACGGAAAGACGAACAACGTGGCGGTCGGAACATCCCCAGATACTCAGCCACGCGCCCACACGCGCCTGTTATTTGCAGGCGCGTGAAGGCCACGCGCAGCCACTTCTGGCGGCGCGTGGGGGCGCGTGGGGCTTCGGATTGGGGCCGTTCTGGCGGCCGTTTGATCGTCTCCCCATGGCGGTCCTTCCCCTGGAGTTTCGTGCTGAGATGACTTCGGATGCTTGCGTGGCAGAGGCGAAGGCTAGGGTTCCTCTTTTGTGTCCTAGGGTTTCTAGCCAAGGATTGGGTTTTTGGGCTTTTGGGCTCAAAGATACCCTAAAGGGGCTTCAGATAAATCCTATGGGATGGACAAAAGAGAAATTCCAAAGTTGTAAAAATGTTAAATTTTTTTTTAGGAAGCCATGGATTAAAGTTATTTGTTTCAATTAATTAATGCCTTTATTGTATGAATTATATGTGCAATTAGCATGATTTTGAAATAACATGCCATATAGAATAGGAAGATGCCATACTGCTGCATAATCACATGTCATAAATGCATGATAACTATTATGTTTTTCGACTAGTATGATAGTTATTATGCGAGAATTTTTGGATTGTTTGTCTACATTAATTATTATTTATTATGATTTTTGGAATCTAGAATAATAATTGGATTAATTAATTGTGGAATTAAAATCTAGACATTAATTATCAATTATTATGATTTTAAATTAAAATCTAGAATAATAATTGTAGAATTAAAATCTAGACGAATAATCCAGGAAATTTCCTAAGAGAATTGTACCTTTTAGAGTAGTTTGAGGGTTATTTAGAATGGTCATAACTAGATTTTAGATACCTAATAATTCACTCTAAATTGAACAAATTCTTGGAAATTGAAAATTCTAAATTTAAAATATTGAATGGGTGAAGGTTTTAAATTAATTTTTAAAACCTACGAGCTCCATTGTGGGTTTATTAGTGAAATGGTTGTCGCTGAAGCCCCATCGGATAAGGATGATCGGATTTCGCTAGATTAAACCTCAATATTTTCAAAATTTTAGTAAAGTTTTGTACGGCCCATCGTCGGCAACACCTAGATACTAAAGATAATTTTTGAAAGTAAACAATGGTTAAATACATTCAACTTTGGTAAAATTGTTAACCCTCCCATCGAGGCTCTGGCAATGGAACTAAAGGCCCAAATTAACAATATTAGTTTTACAAGAATCCTGCCCATCGTAAGTCTTGTAAAGATAACTGATGGATTGTTAAACAATGAACGAATAGTAGTTATTAGAATCTACTAGCAATTTTTCCGTTTGTTGTTAATTTTTAAAGTTTGAAATTAGTGTGTTTTTTTTCAGAAAAATGTCTTCCTTCAATCCTTTAGCTACAATCTTGAGCCAAAAACCTATGGATGGTACAAATTACAAACAATGGAGAACCAATTTAGATATTGTTCTTCAATATGAAAAGCTCAACTTTGTTCTTACTACCCCTATGCCAGCGCTGCCTGCTGCGGATGCGTCTGATGCAATTCGGACTCGTTTTCAGCAGGAAAAGGATAGATGGGAGAAGGCAAATGTGTCAGTTCGCTGCTACATTTTGGCCAGTCTCGCCAGTCACCTTCAGGAGCAAATGAACATAATTCAGAGTGGAGCAACCATGCTCCAGACTCTGGATGCCATGTTTGCTACACCTAGCAGTTCTGCTAGGCAAAATGCGCTGAGTGCAGTCACCAAGACAGTAATGTCTGGAGGAAGTGTGCGGGATCATTGTCTAACAATGATAGCAAACTTCAAGAAGGCTGATGACCATGGTATCAAGTTTGAACAAGAAGTAAAAGTTGACCTTCTCTTACAATCACTACCTGAATACTTCAACCAATTCAAGATGAATTACAATATGAACAAGATGAATCTTGACCTCACTCAACTAATGCACGAGCTTGAGAGTGCTGAACAGACTCTAGTCAAGCAAGGAAGTGCATTATTTAGTGAAAGTTCTGTGAAACCTAAGGGGAAACCCAAGGGAAAGAACAAGAACAAGAAAAAGAAGAAATCAGGTACTCCAGTTGCCAAATCAGTTGCAATGAAGCAGCCAAAAGGCAAGTGCTTCAAGTGCGGACAAAAGGGGCATTGGAAGAAAGATTGCCCAAAAATGAATAAACCAGGTATGGGTAATTTAAATGTGATTGAGGCTTGTTTAGTGGAGAATCACGATGATAAATGGATCGTTGATTCAGGAGCCACTAACCATGTTTGTTACTCTTTGCAGTGGTTCAAACATAGCTTGCCTGTGAGCAGAGGACAACGAGATTTGAAGCTTGGAACAGGGCAGCTTGTGTCTGCACTAGCAGTGGGACAAGTTGTTTTATCTTTTAATAATTACAGAACTTTGGTTTTAGAAGACTGTTTATATATTCCAGACTTTAAGAGGAATTTAATTTCTGTTAGTTGTTTAGATAAACGTGGTTTGACAGTTCAGTTTGATTCCTCAGTTTCAATAAGAAGTTCATCTTCTTTTATTTGTTCTGGTGTAAAGTTTAATGGTCTTTATTTCCTTAGTCCTGTTCCCTGTGAAGTTAATCATGTTGAATTAAAAAATGTTGAGCATATCAATTTGTCAAAGAAAAGAAAAGTTTCCAATGAAACTTATCTTTGGCATTTGAGATTGGGTCATATTAACTCTAACAGGATCCAAGGTTTGGTCAAAAGTGGGATTTTAAAATCCCTGAACTTTGAACCAATACCAGTGTGTGAATCCTGTTTAGAGGGTAAAATGACCAAAAGATCTTTCAAGGCCAAGGGAAAACGTGCCACACTTCAGCTGGAATTGGTACATACTGATGTATGTGGACCAATAAATGTCCAAGCCAGAGGCGGGTATCAATATTTCATCACATTTACTGATGATTACTCTAGATTTGGACATGTATACTTGATGCGTCACAAGTCTGAAGCTTTTGGAAAATTCCAAGAGTTCAAGGCTGAGGCAGAAAAGCATCTAGGTGTTCAGATTAAGACTCTTCGATCTGATCGAGGGGGTGAATACCTATCTGGAGAGTTCAGGTCTTACTTGACCAAAGAGGGGATAGTTTCACAATTATCTTCTCCAGGGACACCCCAGCAGAATGGAGTTGCTGAAAGGAGAAATAGAACCCTTTTAGAAATGACAAGATCTATGCTCAGTTATTCATCACTTTCTGATTCATTCTGGGGATATGCCTTAGAAACAGCTATGTATCTATTGAACTTAGCTCCGTCGAAGTCAGTTTCAACGACACCAATAGAATTGTGGAAAGGGTCTAAGCCCACTATGAATCACATTCGGATTTGGGGTGCTCCGGCACATGTCTTGAAACAGAAACCAGACAAGATGGACTCGCGTACTGAAGTATGCATGTTTGTGGGCTATCCTAAAGGAACCAGAGGTTGGTTGTTTTATAGTCCAAAAGAAAAGAAGGTCATAGTGAGCACTCACGCGACTTTCTTGGAGGAGGACTATATGACAAACTATAAGCCAAGAAGTAAAGTTATTCTTGATGAACTAGTCTCAGATCAAGTTTCACCACAACCTCAAGGGGTTCCAGCTTTTGTTCCTGTGGTTGTTCAAAGAGGGGAAAATGTACCTGAACATACACAGGAACCAGAGACAGAACCAGAAGTTCAACATGAGACAGAACCAGAAGTTCAGCATGATGTTGAACTAAATGAAGAACAAAATCATGAATTGGTTAATATACCTAATGAGGGTCCTCATCTAGAAGTTGTTAACCCACAAAATGTGGACCCCCCTGTAGATGCACGACATCAAATGCGACAAAGTCGTAGTGGGAGATTGATTCGTAAACCTGCAAGATATCTCTTGCTGGGTGAGTCAAATCAGGATGACATCATCGCAGAAGATGGTGATCCCACGAGTTATGACGAAGCACTAGGAGATGTTGATGCTCAGGAATGGCACAAGGCTATGAATCGTGAAATGGAATCTATGTATTCCAACTCAGTTTGGTCTCTTGTAGATGCACCTAAAGGGGTAAGACCCATTGGGTGTAAGTGGATTTACAAGAGAAAGAGAGGATCGGACGGGAAGGTTGAAACCTTTAAAGCTAGATTGGTGGCGAAAGGGTACTCCCAAAGAGAAGGAGTGGATTATGATGAAACCTTTTCGCCGGTTGCCATGCTCAAGTCCATCCGGATTCTCTTAGCTGTTGCAGCCAATCTTGATTATGAGATTTGGCAGATGGATGTCAAAACTGCTTTTCTAAATGGAAATTTGGAAGAGGAAATCTATATGCAGCAACCAAAAGGGTTTATAGCCAAAGGGCAAGAAGAAATGGTATGCAAGTTGCAAAGGTCCATTTATGGACTTAAGCAAGCGTCCAGGTCGTGGAACATCAGATTTGATCAAGCCATTGAGTCTTATGGTTTTGAGAAAACTCCTGATGAACCATGTGTGTATAAAAGAATCCAAGGTAATGCGGTATCTTTTCTGGTACTTTATGTGGACGATATACTCCTTATCGGAAATGATACAGAGGTATTGTTGGGCATAAAAACCTGGCTGAGCAAACATTTTGATATGAAGGACCTGGGGGAAGCCAATTATGTTCTTGGTATTAAACTCCTGCGAGACCGGAAGAACAGGGTTTTGGCATTATCCCAGGCTCAATACATTGACAAAATACTTGCCAGGTTTAGCATGGAGAATTCAAAGAGGGGAATTATACCCTTCAGGCATGGGATTCATCTCTCTGAGAAGCAATCTCCTCAAACTCCTGAGCAGAGAGAACGCATGAGTAGGATACCTTATGCTTCAGCAGTAGGTAGTCTCATGTATGCTATGCTATGTACTAGACCAGATATCTGCTATGCAGTGGGAGTAGTAAGCCGGTACCAATCGAACCCTGGAGAGAAACACTGGGTAGCGGTTAAACATATACTCAAGTACCTACGGAGAACGAGAGATTATATGTTGGTCTACTCAAGTGGGAGTCTTGAAACCATTGGTTATACGGACTCAGATTTCCAAGGAGATATTGACTCAAGGAAGTCCACCTCGGGATATGTGTACACCCTTAATGGCGGTGCCATTTGTTGGAGAAGTGTAAAACAATCATGTGTCGCTGACTCTGCCAATGAGGCTGAGTATGTAGCTGCTTCTGAGGCTGCAAAGGAAGCTGCATGGTTAAAGAAGTTCCTGACAGACCTTCAGGTGATGCCAGGTGTTGATTGTCCTATCACACTTTACTGTGACAACAGTGGGGCAGTAGCACAGTGCAAGGAACCAAGGTGTCACAAGAGACAAAAACACATAGAAAGGAAGTACCACTTGATCCGAGAAATAATTAAAAGAGGAGATACAGTGGTGGCAAAGATAGCATCAGACGAGAATCTCGCTGACCCTTTTACTAAGAGTTTGCCTGAGCGTGTGTTCGAGAGGCATGTTTCATCTATGGGTCTTAGGAGGATTCCAGATTTGCTACAGCTTTAGGCAGTTGCTATTTCACTTTGTTATTTTGTGCTTTTAAGCAAGACGTTATGACATTGCATTTCTTTTCTGAATATTAATAAATGGAGTGTTTTTTTTCATTTATTTCGCACACTATTTAAAACTAGAAGGTCCGGATCAATTGTGGAGTATATGATCATATGAATACGTTCATAGAGGACATGGTCATAGGTTCTCACAATGGATGAATTGGTTCACAGCTATTAAATTAAGTTGGGCACTTTATTTAGGCTGCAATGTTTTATGAAATGGTTTTGTCCGAATCATTATAAAACATTGGTGTGAGTTAATGCTTACATTGAATGGATCAAGGAGAGATTTGATTAAGGTTGTTTTTTCTGTCATCAGGAATCAAATCTCCAGATAACTATAGTTATGTAATTGCTCTTAATCCTAAGTTTATTTTAAACAGGTAGTCAATTAGTTTTTTCATTCTTTGATTTACCAACGGGTGAGGTCTGATCTATATGACGACCAACAACTCGGTATTTTGGGATTGAGACTATTTGGCTATCGGTGTTTATGAGATAAACAACATGGAATTTATAGGAAATGTCCCCTTGATATGTTTCGGTACCTGGATATTGAAGACACTGGCCAGTGCATGCAATCCATTAGAGAAACTGTCAAAGTCAAGGGAATAAATAATTGATTGGGTTACAGAAAAATAGTCAATCAATTATAGACATTCTATAAAGGGGTAATGCATATCTCTGTTATAAGTGTCACTATTCTTGGAGATCACGTTCGGGCTTTTAGTGGAGTAGCACCGAACTAGATAATCTTCTGTAGATTATCATGAGCCTTGATGAATGACAAATGGTAGGTCCCCAGGCTAGCTTGAGACAAGGGATGAGGTATATTATCAGATGACGATGGCTTATGAGCTACATGGTCTTGGGTTTGCGAACTCAAGTTTGTGTCTTAAAGAGCAAGTGGGAGATTGTTGGGTTAATGTGCTCTTTAGTCACTTAAGCCCAAGAACTCTAAGGCCCATGTGGATTAGGGTTAGGTCTTGGGTGGAGCATTATATAAACCCACTTTAACCTGCTTGAAAATAGACGGCCGCACAAATAGTCAGGAGGCTCTCATCAGAAACAAAAAACCTAGAGGCAGACGTTCATCATCTGAACGGTTGCCCACACAACCACCTCATCCCCCTCGAGAGATAGTCTGGAAGATCAATCACAGAGCGAGGACTGTTCGTAGACAAGAATTGTTCGCGGAGAATCTTTCAGATCACTCTTCAATATCCAGGTAATCAAAACGATGAACGGTTTAATCTTTTCCTACATCACGTGGTTCGATACGCTTCCGCGTTTCTGATTAGATTCCTACACACACACCCTATCTCCTTTAGCGAATCGTCATTCTTGTGTCGCACAGTGTTCATCTGATATTCTTTGGTGTTTTCCTCATAAGCACCACTAAACACTCATTCTCTCCTTAGTATTATCTCTTACATACCTCGGAGAGCTTAATAGATTCCAGATAAGCTATATACTAACCTTCTATGGTTAGACATTTATGTTCTTAAAACAGAACAAAATCAAAAATGGAACGAAAAATAAGCAGTAGACAGCCGTTGTCGTTCACATGCGTCGCCGTCCGTCCACTTGTCACTAACCACCGTCTTCCTATGGCCAGCCAGAAATCTTCACCTCAACCAGGTGGGGTTCAAACGTTCCAATTTCTCATGAACTACTTTCTGGAGGAGAGATCGAATATGAACCTTTTTTTTTTTTTTTAATTTCCCTACAAATAGAGGAACGGGAGAGGGAATAAGAAAAAAAAAATCGAGGGGTCTGTAAAGCTAACAATAGATAATTAAAAGCATGTAAACTAAACTGATTATGCAAATTCTCTTCATGGACCACACGCAAAGCGACGGAGGAGTAAATGAAAACCTTCAGCAAAACATATTTTAATTTTTTTCACTTCAAAAGTTTTTTTTTTTTAAGAATCAAATTATTCTTTTTTTTTTTTTGCCATCGAAAATCAAATTGTGTTCATGTTTTGTCTACTGTCTATGCCTGTGTGGGGGAAAAAATCCTCGTTTATTTATTGCCTTTGTTATATTTAACTGGAAAAATTATCCTTTCACTTTTTTATCATGAAAAATAACTTTTTCTCTCAATTATTTGGTTTATGTTGCTAAACTTTTATCATAAGGATATTTTAGTTATTCTGACATTTACTAATTTTCTTTCTTCTTTATTTTCTCTCGTTGATCCAAACAATAGGGTGAATAACATTTTCTCCTCATTTTTCTCTTCTATCCTTTTTCTCTCCTCTCATTTTCTTTCTTTCCAACTTTTCTTCCTATCCAAACAGGGGTTAATTCAAAAGAACAGAGAGAAACATATTTTATTATAAAATAATTAAACAATTTTAAAAAAATTATCTGCAAAAATTAAAAAATTAAATTCCTTGATAAGTAAAATGATAGCAAGGATATAATCAACTGTAGAATAATTTTCAAATTCTTATTAATTATTTTTTGTCTTTATTATTTTATGTAAAAGCATTATATAAATATGTATTTTTTAAAAAAATTCTAAAAAATTAATAATATTCCCTCCGATCATAAATAAAAGAAAGAATTAATTTTTTCTTGGAGAGATTAAGGGTGTGCATGGCAACCATTCTGTTGCCCAGCACTGTTTCTGAGATAAAACAATTTTTTTTTTCTGATTCTGTGCTTTAGAAGAGTTCTGGGAATCAGAATTACGTTTGTTAACCCATTTTATTTTTACTCTGAGAATCAGAATTACGTTTGGTAACACATTTTTCCTCTCCTTGCTTGGAGTTAAAAAAATAGTAAGGGAGGAAGATGAAAGATTAATGAGTTATTTTTACCATTTTGTCCTTTTCTTTAATAATTAATATAATTATTATTTATGTGGCAGCAGCGATGGCGGCGATGGCCTAAAAAATAATTAATATAATTAATATACCTTACAAATAAACTTAAATTTAAATTTCCTAAAAAATTTATTTATGTAATTTTTATATTCAAAAAATTTATTTATGTGGTAGCGGCGATGGCGGCTGTGATGGTGGGGTGGTGGCGGCGATGGTGGTAGTGGCGGGGGTGGGGTGGTGGCGATGGCGGTTGCGATGGTTGTGGTGGGGTGGTGGCTGCGGTGGTGGTAACGGTGGGGGTGGGGTGGTGGCGGTGGCGGTGGTTGTGGTGGGACGGTGGTGGTGGTGGCAACGGTGGCGAGGGTGGGGTGGCGGCGGTGGGGAGTGGGGTGGTGGCGGTGGTGGTGGTGGCGGCGGCGGTGGAGGTGGTGGTGGCGGCAGCGGGGGGTGGGGTGGTGGCGACGGTGGTGGTAGGGTCGTGGTGGCGGTGGTGGTAGGGCAGTGGTGGTGGCGATGGGGGGGTGGGGTAGGGCGGCGGTGTTTGTGGCAACGACAGTTGAGGTGGTGGCGGCGGCCGGGGGGGTGGGGTGGGGCAATGGTGGTGGCAGCGGGGGTAGGGCGGGGCGGCGGCGGTGACAACGGTGGTGGAGGTGGTGGCGGCAGCAGGGGTGGGGTGGTGGTGGTGGTGGTGGCGTTGGTGGTGGTGGCGACGGGGGTGGGGTGGTGGCAATGGTGGTTGAGGTAGGGCGGTGGTGGCGGTGGCGGCAGCGGTGGAGGTGGTGGCGGTGGCGGTAGTGGCGGTGGGGTGGTGGTGGTGGTGGCAAGGTGGTGACGGTGGCGGTGGCGATGGTTGAGGTTGTTTGCGCGAGAGAGAAGAGAGGTGTTTTATAAAATAGGTTTTGATTTTATGCCCTGCAAAAGAAAAGCTAAAATTTTTAGCTTCTTTTTTTTACTCCCCAGCACAAAAAATAAACCGGTTTATCCTGGGAGCTAAAAACAAAACGGATTTATCAAACACAATTTCCATCCATTTTTATTTCGGGGCACAGAAATTAAGAAAAAAGTCATTCTGGGAGCATTACCATGCACATCCTAAGGAAATTAAATAAGTTACTTAATCATATCAATCGGGTACATATGGAAAAACTAGTTTAAAATTAGAAAAAATATTTATTCCTTATATTATATTTAGTACCACATCTATGAGAGAAATTGCTCTAATAATAGTGGAAATGTTTCAACTTGTATATTATTGGTACATCCAGGTGGTGTGTGTGAATTTGAGTTTGAAGTCTATAGATGATTTTCACTTTATTATGCTCCTCTCAGCCTCTTGTATCATTTATATGGTAAAGTGAGAAGAAACTTTTTGAACTTATTTATAAAGTACCTATTAAGTTTTTCATATGAATATACAATTTTATCCTTTATTTATTATTGTGCTGACTTTATTCTCATGTGGTATAATATATATTAAGGACATGTTTGGTACGCGGAATAGGTGGGACAAAAGAGAAGGGAATATGAGCAAGTTCCTTTATTTGATACACTTTTTGTGTCCAAATCTTCTCCAGAACTTAAGTTCTCATGTGAACAGTGACGCTTTGGACATATTTACCCTTCATAAAATATTATTTTATATAATGCAAGAAAATAAGATTAAATTCAAATTTGTACATACGATATGTTTGAACTTATGCGATAAGTTCGAACTTTGTAGGAGAATATTTTAGACAAGTTCGAACTCAGCGGAGAAATATTTTAGACAAATTAGAACTTGGCAGGGAAATATTTTAGACAAATCCAAACTTTGAAAGAATATTTTAGACAAATTTGAACTTGATGAGAGGATATTTTTTAAGAAAATATGTTTTAGTATTTTTCCTTTTCATTTTGAAATAATTACTTTTAAGGATAAATTATATATTTCCTGATTCCTTACCAATTGTCACTCCTTCATTTTCTTCTTACCAAACAAATCATATTTCCTCATCCCTCAAAATCTTCCCTTCCCTACTTTTTCCTCCTCTAAGTTCATTTTTCTCCTCAAATCTTCTCCGTACCAAACGGGCCCTAAATAGAAGTAAAGTTGAAAAACAGAGGATTTTATAAATAAGGACGGAATGCCAAGCGCCTCGTAGCGTGATGTTATTAGGGTCAGCCTTAGGAAATGGCCTTCCTTCTTGTCCAGGGTTCGAGCCCTACCTCCCCCTCTCCCACTGGCTGTATCAAAAAAAATAAATAAATAAGGACGGAATGGGTTTTTATTAAGTGTGATTTTATTCTATGTCAGACTTCCCACCTTGATTCAAGTCCACTCACATACACTTAACCAACCTACCACAAAAATATATGTATATGGTATATATGTATTTTAAAACATCTTTTACTTATAGATCAACATAGGCTCAAGACATAACGATAATAGTTTAATTTGCATGATCTTTTAAGAAATAATAACGTGGGCCCCTAACAACAAGTCACGGAGTTTAATTTGGCCTGGCTTCAGCTCACAGAGATGTCCTTTTTGTCCCCATTTTAAATAGTTCACAGGTATATTTTTGCAAAAAATTAAAATTTATAGTTTGACCCACAGTTAAGAAAAATATATATATATGTATTTTTTTCCTTTAACTGAAATAAAATATCATGTTTTAAAACTTGGTATATGAGTTACTACCTTTGTTTTTAATTATAAGACCGGGTTGAATTTTTTAAGAAAGAATAAGGAAGTTAAATAAGTTACTTAATCATATTATACATTGTGTGTCTTTAGATGATGTATTAGTTTATCAGTCAAATTAATTAGTGTGGTAAGAAAATAAAAATAAAAATACTCAAAAATAATTTAATTGACTACTTTAATTTCTCTAAAAAAAATTAACTTAGTTTTATAATTAAGACTAAAGTGAGTAACGTCCAAGTAGACTTGGCACAGTATTAGGGTTGACAATATATAACCCGTACTGAACGACAAATTATTTTACTTATTATCAACATAAGACTCGGTAAAATTAAATGCATCTGTAATATTTAATCATAAGCTTCTAATGAAAGTCCAAATCCATCTACTTTGCCATCTAAAAGCGTAAGGCTCACTAAGGCATCCAGGTACGTTGTCTCTCCTCCATGCATGCATCCATTTTCCGACTTTGTCAACCTGATGGGACCCACTCTTTTGAGTTTTGATTCACAATCCGACATGTCTCTCCTTAGTAATACAAAGAGCTCGACCTACTCCTCCTTTACTCGTTCCTAAAAATATGCGTGTGCGTCTTACATAAATACACCAACAATATTAAAAGTCATTATTCAATACTAGAATAGTATCTCTGATCAGGGCATAGTCAATTAATTAATGGCGGATACAAGGATGAGAGCTTTTGCAGATTATCATAAGAAGATGACGATGAAGAAGAAGAAGACGGCGGAGCCACCGCCCAAGAGAGGGAGCATTAAGCGTCGTATGTTTTCTGCTATCTTCAACTTCATTTCCCATATTTTCTCCTCCAGAAACTCTTCAAATTAATCATATATGGTTATTCCACATTGGATAACTCTACTTTTCTCTACTCATATTCATGAATACTTCTTGTCATCTTCATTTTCATGTTTAACTAGGTTTTATACAAATCTATGTATGTAAAATATTATAATTTATATATGCTTGTCTTGTTGTCATATATAACAATTTTGTTGCTCTTTCATGTAAATGATGTAATATATTCTGCAACATCTGTATTTCACAGAACACTATCAATTCTAATATGATAAAAATATAAAAATCTTTCTTTATTTATAACAATGCTGCAAGTTACATCTTTAAACCTTCTTCACAATGACCAGTTTAGAACTATCAATTTAAAGAGCTTTTTTTTTTCTTTTTCTTTTTTTCCTTCCTTCTTCTTGTAAGTTGTAACTACTGGATTTTCATGTTTCCTCTAACTTCTTTCTATCAAGTGCCATGCACCAGTCAACCTCAAGATCCTGAGTTCCAAGGACAATAGGATGAGATCCCGTGAATCATATTTACATCGTACAGTCAATTTTTGTAATGTTCATCCATTTACCACAAAAACAGATGTGGTGGTAGTGTTTATTACTTTTGGCTTTTAAATATCCTCCGGTTACTTTTCAACTTTAAAAGTTGGTTTGAGTTATACTTTCTAAAACAATCTGCATTTCAGATTAATTATATTAACACACACTGGCTACATCATCATTCCGACATATAACCTTCTGGAGTTATAACAATCATTAATTTTCTCATAGATTGTCTTCTGTTTTGTTTCAGTTATTGGAAAACGATTTCGAGCAAAGTCGTTGCACATAGACGTAGTGCTTACATCAGACCTATGACTTCGGGCCATTAAAAAAAAAAAAAAAAGGCCTACGATAAGAGTTTACAAATGTTTTTCAAAACCAGAAATTAATGCCTACCTAATAAAGTAAGATACTCTTATTTGAAACTCATCTCTGATCTTTGCCAACCTAATCTAGTCCGTGCAGGGTGTGTCCGTTTTGGGAAACTCACTTAATTTCATCATCTATATCTTTAATTAATTATTGGTGAAGCGTATACAAAAGCTATGAACATTTCTCACAGCAGCAAAAGTGATCAATTCCTCATTTTATAATACAAATTAGAATGAGAAAGGTTTATTTTTATCAATAGACACCACAAAAAATATGAAATTACTGACAAAAGCTATGTATTGAAAAATCGATCTGTTGGAAAATACAATTTCACACGGAATATTCTAGACATAATTTTTTCCATTTGTAATTACCGATAGATTACCGAGAGAAACTCGGCCGATAATTTGTCCAAAAAAATTGCCGACAGAAAATACTAATAGAATCATTCCCTCAGTCATCTGTCAGCCAAATTTGTAATATTTTATTATTATGGTATAAAAATGTATATAATATAAAAATAATAAAATTAAAATGTATAATAAAAATATAAAAATTTGAATATAGAAAATTAATAATTAATATATATTGTATATTACATTAATAATAAATATTTAAATGAAAAATAAAAATAAAAATTAAATAATATATTATTGAAAACGAAATATGTATGTGTGTTTAATATTATATGTATGGGAAAAATATTTCTCCTGTCATTAGAGATAGAGTTATCTCAAGTGATCCTAAAACTACGTCGTTTTGAATTAATGAAGGGTGTGTTTGTAATTTCAGGTGAATTAATGAAGGGTGTTTCTGTATTTTCACTCTTCATTAATTCACCTGAAATAACAAATACACCCTTCATTAATTCAAAACGACGTAGTTTTAGGGTTACTGGAGATAACTTTATCTCCAGTGACAGGAGAAATCCTTTACCCTATATGTATTTATATAAATATTGGGAAAAGTATTTCTCCAGTCACTGGAGATAAAGTTATCTCCAGTGACTCTAAAACTACGTTGTTTTGAATTAATGAAGGGTGTGTTTGTAATTTCAGGTGAATTAATGAATGGTGTTTCCGTAATTTTGCACCTTTCATTAATTCACCTAAAATTACAGACACACCCTTCATTAATTCAAAATGACGTAGTTTTAAGGTCACTGGAGATAACTCTATCTTTAGTGACAGGAGAAATACTTTACCCATAAATATTACTAGTATACTTTTTTTAATAGTTATACACACATATATAATTATGTAAATAAAGAGAAAGCAAAGTCAAAACACCTCAACTAGTTAAGGTATCACGGTGGACAATATGCACTAATTTGGCGGGTTGGCGGCGAGGTGGTAAACACATGGCGCTGCAAGAGGTGAGGTGGTGTTTCGTCTGTAATTTCTGAGTGAATATTTTCCGTCTTCATCGGTAAACCAGTTTGCCACGTAAAATATAGCGACGGAATGGATTTCGTCGGTAATATGTCTTCATCACTAATATGTCAGTAATTCTGTTGGTAAATTGAAATTCTATCGGTTATAAGATTTTTTTTTTTTTTTGGTTAGTCAGAGAAGCATACCCAATCTTGCGTTTTTTGTGGTACACTAAAATTTTAAATGTTATGGCGTGTTTGGAGGTGGGATTCTTACGAACACGAGACTTGTAAAACCGTGTTAATCGGAGTGACTTGGCTTCAAGCTTCACATAAACACGCTAATACAGATTGCCTCTATCATTATTATAACAAACCCACGATAAAGCACATTTCCTTTCTTTCTCTCATTCTATTTTTAAAACTAATACAAAATTTTTAGTTTTACCAAATTAAACAACAGTTTTCTCAATTTTCAAACTTCTTCTTCAAAGTCTTCGAAGATAAAAAAGTTGATTTTGTTTCATTGGAAAGAGATCATGCAATACATCCTCCAATATAGGAATATCCTATTAATCAATAAGATAAAATTCGTCGTGATTATCTTAAATTTGGTTCATTTCAAGAATAAGTTTCGAAATAGAATGAAAGACTAATTTCTTAATAATTATTTGATCATATACATTGAAAAAAAATTGTTTTAAGTTTTAGCTTGGATTCAATTATAGATGAGTTTAACAATATAAAAACACATAGAGTATGAGCTAAGTGAAGTGATCTTAATTTATACAATATATTTTTTTAAAATTTTTTGTATATTAGGTTTGTTTTATATTTTAGGGTTAAGGAACAAATTTGCCAACCAACTATTAGGTCAGGAGCGTTGGGCACAAAAAAACTTTTAAGGGTATCAAAAATACCAACAAACAATTAAATTTGTTAAAAAATAACAACACCGTGAAATCCCGTGTAAGTCCGTTTAAACATATGTGTCTGATGAGTTTTGTCGTACTTTTCTACCCCGGTCCAAACAATAGGCACTTAATCCGATGCTTTCTCTCTCTCCCTCTAACTTCTCTCTCCTATGAAATCATCCCATTTGGCTCTGCTTTCTCTTTCCCTTCCCTCTCCTCTCTTGTCTTCTTTCTTTTCCTTATTTTTTTCCCTCGCCCATTTTATCTATCAACCCCCTCGTATCGCACTGTATTGACGAGCAAGTAAAACCCTAAATCCACCGCACTTCGCTGTACAGTTGCTTCCTTATACAACCTTTTTTTTTTTTATTTTAATCTTTTTGCGTGTATTTATGGGCTGATGATAATTGATCGGTTTGAGTTGTTGTGGGGTTGCTTTTCGTAATATTCTGAATCTATTTGGTTGGTTGCAGGGAAAATTTGAAAGAGGAATTTTGTTCTTTCTTTCTTTTCCCTTCTTTATATATTTGGGTCTTTCTGATTTTTTTTCCTTGAGCAATTAAGAATTGGGATATATGTCCTTCAATCAATCAAGGTCCGATAAGAGCTTGAGCAAAAAAAACAAAAGGTCCGATAAGAGCAATAGTCAGTACCGTTGTAAATCCAGGCGACCAGGGAGCTTCAATCAGCAGAGGGGTTCCTCAGGTGCATGAGTTAATGGCGGTGGCGGTGGGCTCGTACCTTTTCGCGCAATCACTCTGGGTGCCTTACAGTTCTCTAATCGGAGGTAGGTCTGGTTCTTCGAGTTTGACTAAAAAAAAGGGGACCAGTTGGCTTTCAAATCCCATCCCACGTGGCATTCATTTTAACGGAGGTTATAAGGATCTAACTTTGTTGTGATTTTTTAACAAATTCAATTGTTTATTAGTATTTTTGGTACCCTTAAAAGTTTTTTGTGTCCAACACTCCTGGCCTAATAGTTAGTTGGCAAATTTGCTTCTTAACTCTATATTTTAAGTATTTTTATTTATAATATAGTGTTTTTTATTTTCATCCCATCATTAAAATTGTAATACCCTAAAATTCAAAATCATTATAAATATTACATTTTGGCAAATATTGCCTATTAAAAATAGGTGAATGTGTGGTCTCAAAATTGAGTAACATATTTATGTTAATTTAGGAAATTTTCTCTAAAAATTAAGGTAATCAAAAACCAAATTCTCTAATATTATTTTGAGATCATAAAATACCACAGAAATTACCATATTAAAGCCTAGTCTTATATAATCATAAGAGCAACAAAATACTATGGAGATACTAAAATTAATTAAGAGAGATTAATTAAAGTTGAAGGGCTAATTTTAAGAGTATGATTAAGGAACATAAATATGATAAAATAGTTGTGTTAAAACATGGTTCTTATGTAACCGAAATAATCAAGGAAGTGTTATGAAACCCCTTGAATTAATTAAAGGGAATTAACCACAATTAGGAGGCAACTAAATTTGCACTAATTAAAATAATGGTATAATACCCCAAAATTCATATATTTCTTAAAGATTATAGTTTGGCAGAATTAAAATAGGAGAGCATGTTGTCTCTAAATTCTGTAAGTTTGTTAGCAATATTTTAGGCAATGTTCTTTTGGAAATTAAATGAACCAAAGACTTAATTTTAGGCCACATTTAAGGATCATAAAAATGCGAAGTAATTATCATATTAAATTATGGTTCTTGAAAAATCAAAAAGGGCAAGATGATGTTATGAAAACACTTAAACAAATTAAGAAAAATTATTAAATATTAATGAGCAATTAAGTCTTCATTAATTAAGTAATTGTGTAAATTTTCATAATTAATCTAGTGGCAAATATTAATAAGCAATTTGGAATATTTTGGCTTAATTAAATATTAAAGACTAATAAGGGTTCAATATTAGTATCAAATGAATTTCGAAAGATCATAATTAATTTGATAATCAATGGAACAATTACAACTAAACCTAATTAAGCTAATCTAATAGCAAATAAAAGGATCTAATTAAGCCAATAAAAGTGAAGAATTAAACTATTAATTTTGCATGGTAAATAAATTAATCAATCAACCCCCAAAAGTCAACTAAAGGGGCGCATGAGTGTTGGATAAATCTGATGGAAAAGGGAAAAAAAAAATTATTTCGGTTTTAAAAATTGGGGTGTGACAAAAATTCCTGAATCTGTTACCAGTGGGCTGTGGCTCATTATTTAATTATTAAGTTGAAATTTTCTCAAGTGGAAAAATTCATGTCGGGAGAAGAAACTATACATTTTAATTCATTTGATCCCCTTCTGCTGGATCGTTTGCTGCAAGTCTCCCGTTGAAAATATTGAAGCCGTAGCTTCTAGCATTTAAATTTACTTTGGCTTCTTTTAAGTTAAGAGCCAATTTGATACACCCGATCTTTATTATAAAGTATTAACTAATAAATTTATTTGGTCTTTTTTATAAAGCACTTTCTAGTTTTCAAGGAGCATTAATTATTCTTTTCCATATATACCCCTAATAAATAAGGGTAGTGGCTGAGAGTAATAATTGATATGATAGTAGAGTTTAGTGTAATTAGTAGAGGTAATATTGAAAGTTACATAAATTATAGGTTAACTTTATTGACTTTAATTGTTTTATTGGTTTGTGAAAATTATATTGTTAGTTAGTACTTCTTTTGGTCCTTATTATAAGGCACCAACTAACAAGTTTATTTAGTCCTTTTTATAAGTCACTTGCTTATTCCCAATTATCATTAATTATTTTTTTCTATGTATGCTATAATTAATAAGGGTAGTGGGTGAAAGAAATAATTAATATAATATTAGAGTTTAGTGAAATTAGTAGGGGTAATATTGGAAATTACTAAAATTCTAGGATAATTTTATTAACTTTAACTGTTTTTATTGGTTTGTGAAAAAAGTTAATTAGTGCCTTATAATAAGGATCAGAGGAAGTAAATTTTAAAACCTAAGTTTTGGAAATAACATCTTGGTTTTGGCAAAACTTTGTCAAATACCTCTAAAAATGTTTAAAAGCTATTCGACAGCCAAACTTAGGTTTTAGGGATAAAACCTAGGTTTGGAATATATATATATATATATATATATATATATTGTCAGATTTCTTTTTCTCTTTTGCCATTATCAGTATTTTTTTCAGTATCAGTAAGTATCCTTAAGTATTCTTTGAGGTACCCATTAGTACCATGAAATTGTTTTTCAATATTAGTTAGTACCCTGAAATATTTTTCAATATCCTAAATAAATTTTTAAGATTATGAGAAGTAATTTTTTAGTACAAGTCAGTATCCTTAAGTATTTCTTTTAGTTTCTATCAATATCTTGAAATATTTTTTAAGGTTAGTCAGTACTCTGAAATATTTTTTTAAGATAAAAAATAAAATAAATTTTCAAGATCATGAAGTATTTTTTCAATATCAGTTAGTACCCTTAAACATCTTTTTAATTCCTTTTAGTACCTTGAAATATTTTTTAAGAATCAGTCAGTACCCTAAAATATTTTTTCAAGATCCTAAAATAAATTTTCAAGATCATGAAGTATTTTTTCAATACCAGTAAGTACTTTAAGTATCTTTTTAGTTCCCGTCAGTACCCTAATTTTTTTTTGAGATCCTAAAATAAATTTTCAAGATTATGAAATATTTTTCAGTACCAGTTAAAACCTTTAAGTATTTTTGTAGTTCTTATCAGTACCCTAAAATATTTTTTCAAGATTTTAAAATAAATTTTCACAATCATGAAGTATTTTTTCAATACCAGTCTGTATCATGAGGTATTTAATTTTGTACACAAATTTATGTGATTTTTTTAATTATTATAAAATGTTTAAAATATTTAAAATACAACCTTATCCTTTATATTCAATTATACCAAAAGCTAATGTCATTTTTGGTAAATTTGACTCTGAAAAAGTTATTCTGATAACAATATTCAAATATTATCATTTTATCAAAATCATTTATTTTAATAATTTATTCAGTAAAAAGCTATTCTACAAAAAATCATTTTACCTTGTAAATCCTAAAAATTATTATTCAAAAACTAAATCCAAACAACCGCAAGTAACATTCAAATGATAGCCTCCTAGCTGAGCTATGGGCTGCACTTTTTGGTCGCAAGATGGGCTGGGACTCCGGCAAGCGTAGAGTGGTGTTGGAAACTGATGCAGAGGAGGTAGTGTCACTGACTAATGCTCAGTCCAGATGAGTCATCCTAATGCGGGGGTTATCTTGGAGATTAAGAGCGTGTTAGACAGAGAATAGGAGGTGGTGGTGCATTGGATCCCTAGAGAAGCTAATATGGTTGCAAATTACGTGGCAAAGCGAGCCTTTGATACATGGCCAGGTCTTCATCATTTTCATACCACGTTTAGTAGCCTAGCTGAGTTCCTGAATAAGGACAAGGTGCATGTTGCTTCTAGCAGTGGCATAGGCTAAGGGATGTCCCTTCTCTTTTTGTTATTTTTTTTTTTAAAAAACTACTTTTTGGGATCAATTTTCAATGACAATAAGCACAGTCAATGCATACTGGCGTTAATGCATACTTTTAATCCTCTGGTAAGCATGGTTATTAGACCCAGACCGGATCGACCGGTTCAGATTGGAAACCGACGAACCGACCATAAAACTAGTCCGGAAAATAATAGAAACCAGGGTCATCAACTAATTTTATTTATTTATTTATTTATTTTTTAAAAAATAATAATGGAAGAGAGGGGTCCGGGAATAAAGGAGAAGGGAGAAGCACAGCGGCGGACAGTGACCTCCACACCTTCGACTCTCCACTCCACCTTTGCCATCTTCTTCCTTCTTCGCCGGTGACCTTTGCTTCATCGTCACCATAAATCTTTGTCGCTGGCAAGCTCCACCCTCACAACCACAAAAACTGTTGCCAACAGAAAGAAACAGACCAAGAATGAAGAAACAAAGTTTTGGTCTCGTCGCCTCCTCCAGCATTCTATGGCTCAGCAATGAACAAAGTATGGGTTGTTTATAGAGAAGCAATGGGTTATATGATAGGGGCAAAACACTTCTCATGTTGTAGGAGAAATGTATTCTCATGTCAAACACACATGAAATGGTGGAACCTACATATATATAATTATGTGGGTCCCACCATTTCATGTGTGTATGGAAATCTTTTTCTTCTTATACAACATGAGAAGTTTAAAC
Organism: Acacia crassicarpa; assembly: GCA_034222035.1. Lineage (NCBI taxonomy): Eukaryota > Viridiplantae > Streptophyta > Magnoliopsida > Fabales > Fabaceae > Acacia > Acacia crassicarpa. Next base: position 8,892,710 of record JAWXYG010000008.1, read on the forward strand.
CCTATATGAGATGGGTGAAATTGAAAGTAACCAAGTCTTCATACTACCTTTCGGGAAAAAACACAGTCTTCAAGTGTGAGCTGGAAGACGTGACAACACTACCATAAGTCATTATATCAAATAACTTTCACGCTTCTCAAGAAGTATTTTTTTAATATAAAATAGATTTTTTTTTTTTTTACTTTTTTACAATTTCATATTAATAATTGAAATATTTATTTTTTTATCTGTTTGATCTCGATTTAGCTCTGGTTTGACTCCAATCTGGCTCACTAACCCTTAACACAATAATAAAATCGGTTTAATGACTGATACAATTTTAAAATCCTTGTAACTTGTAAAACTTTTGGGAGAGTACATTTGGTAATCCCACTTTTTGGGATCAAATTTTAATGACAATAAGGGCAATCGATGCATAGGGGCGTGAATGCATATACTATAAAGGGTGATGAGCAAAAGTACACATGAGTTTTTCTCTCAGGAACGCCCAGCACCACGTGCTTTTTTCTGGAGCAAAAATATACACGTGGTTACCTTATAGGAGCAAAAGTCACACACTTCCTTCAAAAAGTGGATGTTAACCGTTAACTAGGCTTTGTTGACCGTTACGTGGATGGTGAATTGGAGTGAGAATAAGCCAAATGGGAGGAAAAAATGCTGACTAGGATACCGTTAAATAAGACATTTTGACACATCAGCAATTAACTCCGTTACCAAGAAACTCTTCATCTCCGTTCTTCCTTTTTCGACTGGTTGAGCCCTAAGCATCTCCAGCAGCGTTCATGAGGCGGAGCTACAGTGGCGATCGTGGAGGAGAGAGCACGAACTGATGTATTGAGCTTGAGGTCAAAATTGAAAAATAAAATGAAGGGTCAAGATTTGCTCTTTAAAAATAAGAAGTAATAAATTATGAGAATTAAAAGTAACTCTCCCTTTTTCCGTTTTTAAGATGAATTATCATGGACCAACTACACAAAAATTCAAACTTGGCGTCGCTACAATTTCCAACTTGTCCGAAAGCAAACAAGAAAGGACCTTATGAAAGCGATAAGAATCGAAACCCACGACCCACACATACCCTTTTTAGCCTTAGCTGGGATCTACTCAATTCCACAACATCATGTGTTCAAAAGCAAACAAGAACGGACCTGTATTGAGCTTCGAAGAAAATAGAAAAGAACACAAGAAGATTAAAAGTAGCTAACGCAGACGGAAAACCTTGCTAAGCGTTCTGGAGAAGCCAACGCAGGTGGGATTCTTGGATTTAGATTTATGAACTGATGAGTAATACAGACATCCTTTACACGATTTTCCCTTGAATCCTCTGGTTTGGGGAGAGCCAGGGTTGCGATTAGGAAAATGATCTCGAGTTTGGTCTCCTTCCCCCTCGTCTCTATTGTTCACCTCCATCAATTAGGCACGAACTTGCTTCCAGCAAAAACAGCTGCCATATATTTTCAGTATCTTTCTTTTTTTCGTATGCGGGTCGGGGGTCGATATATAGTTTCAGTGTTTTAAGGTAAATCGCCACCGTAGCTCCGCCTCATGAACGCTGCTGGAGATGCTTAGTGCTCAACCAGTCGAAAAAGGAAGAACGGAGATGAAGGGTTTCTTGGTAACGGAGTTAATTTCTGATGTGTCAAAATGTCTTATTTAACAGCATCCTAGTCAGCATTTTTTCCTCCCATTTAGCTTATTCTCACTCCAATTCACCATCTACGTCAGCACTAACGGTCAACAAAGCCTAGTTAACGGCACTTTCTGAAGGAAGTGTGTGACTTTTGCTCTTATAAGGTAACCACGCGTATATTTTTACTCTAAAAAAAAAACACGTGGTGCTAAACGTTTTTAAGAAAAAAAAAATCCATTTATATTTTTGCTCCTTCACCCTACTATAAATGCTCTCGCAAGACTTCTACGTTTGATTTCTCTTTAATGTGCTTAAAATTAAAGTGGTTAAAGGCATTTATACTTGTATGTATTTATATATATATATATATATATATATTGAGATTTAAAACTTAAAAGATTTTTATTTCTTCTAATAATTGTGCTTTTAAGAATTTTAACTTTTATTCTTTTCTTAGAAGTGTAGCCACTTATCATTTTAACAAATAACTGGTAATTAAATCCTATATTTAATATCAAAATAAATACTAGTATATATTTTCACCTATGCTATTGAGAAAAAGGCCTTTTTTTTCACCACGAAGCTAATCATGCGTGCTGACATATTAGTGGCATAACAAATTAAAATTCCACAAGGACATGGGTGTATAAACAAGTAAACAACGCAAAGAAACAAAACAAATATATACTCCTCTAATTATATTTATAAGCCACTTTCAACATATTTCATGAGGATTAAAAAAACCTAAAATTTCATTAAATAGGCTTAAAAATTCAATAACTTTTATATATTGATTTTGTTGGAGATGATTTATATATTGATGATTTCTTACGTTATTAGGCTGGAAATATAGAAGACTGCGAGATGATGCGAACGTTTAATATGGGCATAGGGATGGTACTTGTAGTGAGCCCTGATGCATCAGTTAAAATACTTGAGAATAGGGAGGAACAGGACCAAGTCTACAAAATTGGTGAGGTTGTAAGAGGCAAGGGAGTGAGCTATTGTTAACCTAAGTATTTTATTAACTATAATCATATGTTACCTTTTAAATACATTTCCCGGACACAAATTTCACATTTTAGATCCAGGTAACTGGTTTATTTGGAGCCTTGTTTCCTCTCCATAAAAGTTCCTGAGTTTACAACATTTTTGAGTTGCTCATAAAGATGTTCAGTTTTGCTTTTATTATTGCAAGTCATTGAGGTTCAAAGATCATGTCATGTATTATGAACACCTGATCTTAAATGCCATGGACTCCCGAGTCCCGACTAAATCTAATAAAAGCCCGTTTAAGTTGATGCTTATAAAGTTTTTTGGTGACATTCAAAGGATCAAATAGAGAGAGTAAAGATGAAAAGAGAGGAGAATGAATCATATTACTTGAGTAAGTTTGTATAATATATATCTTGACGGTCTTTTTTTTTTTTTTTTTTGGTTCCTGTGCTTTTAAAACATTAAAGCCAGATGGAATATGCGGCCAGAGGAACATAAAATGGTGAGGGTCCTCTCACTACAAAAATATTGACTTTTGATGGCGATAAAAGGCCGCTGAAAGCATTCGGCGACTACTTTGTCACTGCCGAAGCTATACTTTCAGTGGCGATATTTGATGTCGCCGCCAAATGTTGCTATTGAAAATCCTTTTTTTTTTGTAGTGTCTATGGGGTCAATCTTATCCACAAATTCACCATTCAATTACCAAAATTAAGGGATCACTATATGTCTCAACCATAAATGACTACCCAAAGTCATAAAACAATTTCTCCCTTCAGTTTTTGATATAGGACTTTTTGGAGGAGTTGATCACTATCTATTAATCTTTTTCTGAAAGATAATTATGATGTTTTAGAAAATAGATGTTATATTAACTAACTTAATTGACTTTTTTAATCTAATTAAATTAAATAAATATATTTTATATTAAGGATTAGGTGTATGATTTTAGTATTTCGGATGAATGGGAGCAAGCAATTGTGTGGGTTGAATCTTGAGTTCCATCACCAGTGGGCTCGCTTACAAGTTACAGCTATTAAGAGGTTGACATTTTTATCATGCGCGTGAAACTCTGAAAGACACTCTGCAATCTGATTTATCAATCAGCTCCGTATACTCTCACTGAAGTTGAAACCCCGATATTCTTAGTTCTTGCATCTAAATTAAGTTAACCTGAAATGTAGTGACCTTCATATAAAGCCAAAATACGACTTTTTTACAATCAATTTTCAATCATGTTAGGTGCCAACTAATACATCACTTAGCTTGACCTTAATTCGTCCGTGATATGTTCTTACTTGCAACTTATTTTATCTAAACAGAAAAAAAGTTTAAACGTTATAAACTCTTTTTTAAAATTTAACAATTTTCTAATTTTAAATTGATTTGTCCCCTTTTATAATATCTACTTTGGATTTGTCTGAACATTAAATACATTTTCACCAATTTTATCATTAATTAATATATTTTTTATTATCTTTTTTCATACATTCTCTCTCTCTTTTTTTTTTCTCACGCTCGTCTACCCACTTATGAATAAAGGCATATTTTTTCTTTAAAAAAATACATTTTCTATATATTTATTGCTTTTAACGAGACGGAGGGAGAGGATATATCGAAAACAAAATCTATACAATAATAAATGAAAAAAAAATTGTACATTTATATGAAAAATTTAATTGACTTGTGCATGGGATAAAAAAAAAAAAAAAACTCTCAATCTACCTTATAAACAATACCAAAAGAGTACATCATTTATTGTCATTGTCGTGGGAGAGAAGGCTAAAGAAGAACCGAAGAAGTCTTGAGGAACATTATTGGCATATCAGAAAAGTTGCATCCAACAAATTTCCAAGGAGTGATGTAGAGTCATAGAGACGACGATAAATATATAAAGGTTAAACATACTTGCCGGGGAAACCACAGAAGTCAAAGTGTGTACAACATATTTATTCCACTACAATAATTTTCTGAGTGTGTAAATTGTCAATCATGTGGGGCCCTGTTTTAAAATGACAAACAAGCTAACAAACACTAGCCATTATATATATTTATTCATATGCATGTTGTATATACAATGTGTGATGAGAGCAATATTATCAATGGCGGATAAAAGGTTGAGAGCTTTTGCAGATGATCAGAAGAAGAAGAAGACCGCGGCAAAGAAGAAGAAGGTGGTGGTGCCGCCCAGGAGAGGCAGCATCAAGCTTCGTATATTTTCTGCGATCTTCAACTTCATTTCCCATATTTCCTGCTCCTCCACTTCGTAGCGCTCCATGATTCATTATCTATCCTTCTTGCCTCTCTATCTTCATCTTGTGTTAACACTTATTCATATGCATGTTGTATATACAATGTGTGATGAGAGCAATATTATCAATGGCGGATAAAAGGTTGAGAGCTTTTGCAGATGATCAGAAGAAGAAGAAGACCGCGGCGAAGAAGAAGAAGGTGGTGGTGCCGCCCAGGAGAGGCAGCATCAAGCTTCGTATATTTTCTGCGATCTTCAACTTCATTTCCCATATTTCCTGCTCCTCCACTTCGTAGCGCTCCATGATTCATTATCTATCCTTCTTGCCTCTCTATCTTCATCTTGTGTTAACACTTATTCATATGCATGTTGTATATACAATGTGTGATGAGAGCAATATTATCAATGGCGGATAAAAGGTTGAGAGCTTTTGCAGATGATCAGAAGAAGAAGAAGACCGCGGCGAAGAAGAAGAAGGTGGTGGTGCCGCCCAGGAGAGGCAGCATCAAGCTTCGTATATTTTCTGCGATCTTCAACTTCATTTCCCATATTTCCTGCTCCTCCACTTCGTAGCGCTCCATGATTCATTATCTATCCTTCTTGCCTCTCTATCTTCATCTTGTGTTAACACTTTTTTATATTATTTGTTGCTGTAAAATACTCTTTCCACTACCACATAAGGTGTTTTTGAATTAGCATTGGAAAAAATGGCGTATATTTCATTTGAATATTGCAAACAAAAGTTAGGATAAAATTCAGACAGTGTGATGCGATTTTTGTTTGGATTCACTCTTGTAAACCTAAGTTAGAATAATTTTATCCTTTTTTTCTCAATTAAAGAAAGTTGGACCCACTTTCCTTTTTTAAAAAAAGTTATTATTATTATTATTATTATTATTATTATTATTATTATTTTGATACAGCTAGTGAGGGAGGGGGAGGCAGGGCTCAAACCCTGGACAAGGGGAAAGACTAGCTTCTAAGGTTGACCCTAATGCCATTGCACTACAAGGCGTTTGGCTTTTTAAAAAAAGTTATCGTTCTTCTTCTTTTTGTCATTTTCTCTTCTCTTTTCACGGTGTGAATGCAACTTTTTTAAAGCAGCTCAGTGGTGAGGGTGCTTTAGGCTTAAAAGAAGCTATTCCTTCGGATCGCTTAAACAAGGCCCATCTACAATGAGGAGCTTCATCGTGAGATTTGGCCTTCAAACGTGGCTTTTTTCCTTTTGGAGAAGAAATCAGGCGGCATCCCTCGTTGATAGTTCGAGACTAAACCTCGACATAGAGATTATTAAAGTGAGTTTTGCCTCTTCCAACAAAACCATTTTGTTTCTTTTAACTAGATCAAGAGTTTTCTTCTCGAGATTTAAAGGGTAAAGGGTTCTCGCTTTTCATAACAAGTGTGTTTCTCGAATTCAAATTTTCCTTCTTACAAGGGTGAGGCGACCCCTTACCAACTCAATCAATAGTTTGTTGGTCTCAATAAAGCCTTTTGCATGGACACAACTTAGTTCAAACCCAAGACATTATGTTTAAGGGACCTAGTCATCTACCAATTGTATCAAGGTTTTGTAGGTCCAACATGGCTTTTTACTCTATTGACGTTCGGCCAAACACGTGCAGTAGGCCATGTTCTAGAATGTGTTCTTAGTTGTTTTTTAAAACATTTGATAGCTTTTAAAGAGTATTAAATATTTTTTCTTTATATACACTCATATTTAACATGGGTAATGAGAGAGACTATGTCTTAATATAATGTTGAAGTTTAGTGTAATTTAATGAGTAATATTGAATATTACTTAAATTTTATAATTAATATAATAATATTTTTAACTATCTTGATTTGTACATACAAATTTGGTTAAAATGATTTGTATTTGGTACGCAACCGAAAGGAGTATGTTATGACAGTTAAATATCTACATCTATAAAATATTTCATGGCGGAGAGCCATGGCTTAGCTTAGGTTTATAGGCAGCGTCCAATTTGTCTTTTCCTGAATCGAGTGTTAGTAGATCTCTAATGGGTTAAATTCTCAACATTCCAACACTTATTATACACGTGAGATTGAGCCCAAAATAAATTAAATTTTCACCTTATGCTTTGTTTGGATGGAAAGAAAAATGAAAGGAAAAATAAGTTTTCCCTCATATAGATAGTAGAAGAAATATGGAAAGAATAAAAAAGTGGAGGAAAAAATAGGGTGGATCCACACACCGCATTTTCCCAATTGTCTCTCCCAAAATTGGGAGATTTTGAGGGGACCTTTGCTACCTCTATCCTTACCAGCCGCTTCCCTTCTATTCTACCAAATTGCGCCGTTTTAGCCTCACTAAGAGTAAAGCTAGTGCCTTTAAAAAAAAAAAAAACTTTTAGGATATTGATACTAAAAATATATTTAATAATACTGGCCGGTATTGAAAAAATACTCATGAATCATGATTAGGAAAAATTATTTTACAATTTTCAAAAAATATTTTAGGGTACTGGAATGATTGATATTGAAAAAATACTTCATGAACTTAAAAGATTATTTTATGATTTTGAAAAAATATTTCAAGGTATTGAATGATAGTAAAAGGATACTTCAATATATTGATTGATATTGAAAAAATACTTCATGATTTTAAAAAATTATTTTATAATATACTTTAAGATATTTTTTCAATATACTAAAATAATTCTTTAAGATTTTTTTAGTTCAATTAAGTATTTATCTTAAAATATTTTTTTAAAAAAAAAACACCAACTTCATTGTGTTTTAAGTCAAAACGGCACAGTTTTATAAAAAATGAGGGGAAATGGAAAGCCAGTCCCTCCTATCAGTAGCAGACAGCCGTTGTCGTTGCCACGCGAAGTTCTCCTTTGTCCTCTCACCGTGGCCGTCCGTCCACTTGTCACTATCACGACTCCTATGGCCAGCCAGAAATCTTCACCTCAACCAGAGCAAAAGTTGAATCCGATTCAGGTGGGGTTCCAATGTTCCAAATTCTCATAAACTACTTTCTCGAGGAGAGATCGAATACGAGCCATTTTTTATTTCCCAAATTGATGATGCAAAGTCTCTTCATGCCCCACACGCAAAGCGACGGAGGAGTAAATGAAAACCTTCAGCAAAACCTATTTTAAATCTTTTTTTTTTTTTTTGGCTATCGAAAATCAAATTGCTCATATTGTGTCTATGGTTGTGTGGAAAAAATAAATCCTTATTTATTTATTTCCTTTTGTTATATTTAACTGGAAAAGTTATGCTTTTTATTTTCTAATCATGAAAAATACTTTTTTGCTCAATTATTTGGTTTACGTTTCTAACCTTTTATAACAAGAATATTTTAGTCATTCGGATATTTACTAATTTTCTTTCCTTTTTATTTTTTTCTCGTTGATCCAAACAATAGGGGTGATAACATTTTCTCCTCTTTTTCTTTTCTTTTTTTTTCTCTTCTATCCTTTTTCTCTCCTCCCATTTTCTTTCTTCCCAACTTTTCTTCCTATCCAAACAGGGGGTTAATTCAAAAGAAGAGAGAGAAACATATTTTATAATGAAATAATTAAACAATTTTAAAAAAATTATCTGCAAAAATTTAAAAATTGAATTCCTTGTTAAGTAAAATGATAGCAAGGTTATAATCAAGTGTAGAACAATATTTCGAATTCTTATTAATTATTTTATGTAAACACATTATATATGTATTTTAAAAAAACAACAAATTAATACTCCTTCCATTTATAAATATAAGAAAGAATTGATTTTTTTCTTGGAGAGTTTAAAGAAGTTAAATAAGTTATTTAATCATTACATATGTTATGTATCATTTGATAATATATTAGTTCATAAATTAGGTAAAATAGTTTGAAAAAAAATGATAAATATAAATATTAATGTAATTTACCTAGCTTTTTTAATATCTCTAAAAAAAAATTAACTCTATTTTATATTTAGAAGTAAAGAAGTACTATTCACTAATACTATATGAGCATAGTGGCAAAATATAGTACAGATTACAAAACATTCATTAGAATATAATTGGCATGAAGCAGTAATGATGGTGTCGTTTCATTTGATTTGATGGCAATTAGAACTTTTAAAAATAATTTTTGAATCATAGTGAGATGAGTATGTAAGAAGATTTTTATCTTGATTTTATCTCGATTTATATAAATAAACACTTTTGAAACCAATAAAAAATTATTCCAAACATGCTTACAATAAACTGCTTATTTGGGCTTGTATTCTAAGTATTTGTTTGTTTTTTTTTTTTTGCTCCAGTATTCTAAGTAATAACCCAGTTTAGGAGAAAATTAATTATATATTGCCTCGATATATAATCGATTAAAAATAACTCTCATACATATAAAATAAAATATTTATAATGTATAAATATGTGGAAAATTAAAAATTCTCAAAGAAAAATAATTTGATCAAAATTTTATAATTACGAAGAATTGTTTTTAATACTTTTCTATGTTAACTAAAACAATTAAATGATCATATTTTGAGAAAATACTTATTGCATAAGAACTTATAGAGTATCTTATTCAAATAAATAAAATAATAATGTTTTCAGAAAAATAATAAACACAATTTCAAATAAAATGAATAAATATATATTAACAAATTGTATATTTATAAGTCAGTGTGACTTAATTTTTAGATTCCATACAACTTACAAAATCCACACTGGTTGTTATAATAGTTTCTTGATATATACCACTCTGGTTTTATTTATAAGTCCCTTTTGATCAAAAAAATTTGGTCTTATTTATAAGTCCCCTTTGACCAAATGAATGAGATTGTGACAATTTTGCCCATATTAATTGTACCAATGAAAATAGAGAGAGAAGAAAAAGTTGAAAGTACCCCATCATAAATGAGGATAAAGTTAAAAATTCACCTCATAATCATTAAGCTAACTACCTCTCCTTAGTATGTGTGATTTGGTTAACATAGGACCTATAAATAGGACCAGAATGGTATCATGATAATGGATAGGATTGCATTTGCATGGATGGCCGTAGGTACTTTTGTTTGCTTCGTTGATTCATTGCTTTTAATTTCTCCAATATTTATTCAAAATCACATATTGATCGAGAAAGTCAAAACCGCGTGTCCGTGTTTTGTCAGAAGTAACAATAGTGTTGTTTTTCTCAAAATATGGTTTTTGAATCATTCCCATATACTTCTGATTAAACATATAAAGAGTCATTAGAAAAAGGTTATGAAACAAATAATTAACCAAAAGAAGGAATGGCGAAAGATGTTCTCTAACAAGTTAAATACAACTAAAAAAACATAAAAATATTAAAAACAAATAAATTTAGGTATTTAAAATTGTTTTGGTTTTAATATATTTTAGTCGATTAAGGTGCATCAAACATCTTAAAATATTTTGTGATATATTTAGAACTTTGAAGTATTTTTTTTTAAGTGCACTGATTACCCTTTAGCAATTATCTAGGTGGGTTCAAAATCCTAAGTTATTTTTTGGTGCATCCAATACCATTAATTGTTATTTTCATGTTTATTTAACACCCTCAATTATCTAAATTGTTGAATATGCAAAATTGTAAGAAAAAAAAATACTCTATGGTAATGGATGTACTTGAAAAAAAGATTTAGGACACTGGTTCATTTAATGCACCTAAAAAAAATGCTTAGAATGTTGTACGCACCTTCACCTTTTGTGTGTGTGTGTGTGTCAGGACACCTTAGCCCTATCTTAATCTAAGTTTTTCATGTTCTAAACATAATTTACTTGGTAATATTGCTGCAAGCTCGAGATAATTTTGTTTGTGCGTACTGCGTACTATGTGTTGTTTCCCATATATTTCGGATAGATAATTGTCTGGAAGGACAACGACCACATTATAACGCGGTTTAATGACTTGATCTTTGAATCGTTAATTCACGTTTAACTAACACGAGAAGTCAATATTCAAACAGCATTAATTCATTAAAATAATTGTCGATGACGTACTTCATGATCATAATAATATTTTTATTTGGTGCTTTAATTTTTATAAGAAATAACAACTAAAATCATTTGGTTTAAAATAATAATTATGTAACACACTAACACACACACATATATTATTTTCAAATCATACCTTTATTTATAAATATAGAACATGAAATATAGTAAGTAGAAATTTATTGCAGAGAGATGATAAGTTAGGATAAGGTGCATATATTTAACGGGGTACAAATGAAAAACTAGTTTATTTATTTATTAAGAAAAATGTTCCTTATATTTAGTACCACATCTATGATAGAAATTGCTACTTGTAAAAGGAACATGAAGGAATGATAATAGTGGAAATGATTCAACTTGTATATTCTTGGTATATCCAGGTGTGTGTGAATTTGAGTATGATGTCTATAGATGATTTTCACTTTATTATATATGGTAGAGAGATGAAATTTTCCGATTTTATTTATAAAACACTTAGTAAGTTTTTGACATAAATGTACAATTTTATACTTTATTTATTATTGCGTTGACTTTGTTATCATGTGGTATAATATATATTAAGAGCCTGTTTGATACGTGGAATAGGTGGGAAGGGAAGGGAAGATGAGCAAGTTTCCTTGTTTGATACACTTTTTGTGTCTAATCTTTTCAGGAATTCAAGTTTTCAAGCTTACCCTGGGCCCACCAATCTTCCTTTAAAGGTGAGAAGATAAGATCTCACCAAAATTAGGGTAAAGCAATGGGCGGGTTGGGCAGCCCATGCCCTAACCCATAGCCCGCCCAGTTAACTTTAAATGGGTATGTGCTAACCCATACCCATACCTCAACCCATCTAAACCCAAGTAAATGGGCTAACATACAAATGAACGGGTTTCACCGGGTTTTGGGTAACTCATTTACATTTGACTTGTTTATTTTTTTAGAAAAAACATACATAAGCATTAAACACACATCCAAATTCATGACAACTTTCACATATTGCAAGATATTTGAAATCATTTGAATTATTTGGGACGTGGTGTGTTAGCTAGAAGATTGATTTAAATAAATAATAATAATTCTTTTTGGAAACAAAAGCTGGACCACATAAATGTAAAGAGGAAAAAAAAAAGTAGAGATGGAGGAACAAATTAATGAGAATTTAATGAAATAACATTCAGATAGTATGACATTGTCTTGCTCTCTCATTCTAGTTCAAGGGATGAAGATGACACCTACAAATGCTAACCCACGAAGATTACAAACTCTGATTCTCTTGTTCTGATTAGTCGTGACGACTCGCAAGTTGTATAGGCAAATATAGAAAAAAAAAGAGTGAGAGTCAATACCTATTATAGTTATGGTAATTAGTAAAATAAAATAAAAACACTTAATGGGCGGGTATGAGCAACCCAAAGGTGTGCCCATAGCCCACCCATTTAATTCTTAAAAGAGCGGGTTTTAACCCAACCCATTATGGGTCTTCTTGGGCAGGCTAAAAGTAGCCCAGTTACACTGGATTGTGGGCGAACTCACCGGGTTATGGGTTTCTTGCTCAACCCTAATCAAAATTGGTGAGAGCTCAAATTCCCACGTGAGCAATGATGCTTTTGGACATATTCACCCCTCATATTTTTTCCCTATAATGCTAGAAAATAGAATTAAATTCGAACTTATGCAATAAGTTCAAATTTTGCGGGAAAATATTTTAGATAAGTTCGAACTTGCCAGAAAAATATTTTAGACAAATTTGAACTTGGTGAGAGAATATTTTAGACAAATTCAAACTTGATAAGAGGATATTTTAGAAAAAAATTTATTTTTCCTTTTCATTTTGAAATAATTACTTTTGAGGGTAAAATTGGTATTTCCTGATTTTTTACAACTGCTCACTCTTCTATTTTCTTCCTACCCAACAACTCATTTTTTTTCATCCCTCAAAATCTTCACTTCTCTTCTCTAAGTTCATTTTCCTGCTCAAATTTTCCTCATACCAAATGGGCCCTAAATAGAAGTAAGTTGAAAGGTAGTTGTTGAATTTTAAGATAAAGTCAATAAAATTTAAAGTATTATTTGGTCGATGCGAGACAAGTTGGAGATAACTTATAAATAGAACTAGAGGAGTGTGTTACTCCCTCGTCACTTTATATAAGGTCACTTTAACCGTATTGTTAAAGAAAATAGTTATAATTAGCTAAAAGTAATAAATAAGTATAAAATATACTTCATTTTTTAAATTTGCTCTTGCTTATGATTGGGTAAATGAGAGAGTAATAATAGGAAAAATAATGAAAGAATATGTATGGAAAAATTATATTAATGAAGGATAAAATATAAGTAAAAAATATTTATTCCTCGGACAAAGACAAAAAGAACCTTATGAAAAGGAACGTCTTTTCCAAAAAAGAGGATTTTATAAATAAAGACGGAATGAGTATTTATTAAATGGGATTTTATGATCTTTGTCGGACTTCCCACATTGATTCAAGTCCACTCACATACAACTAGCCAACCTAACACATACATATATGAATATGGTATGTATTTTAAAACATCTTTTACTTATAGATCGACATAGGCTCAAGACATAACGATAACAGTTTAATTTTCACGAACACTTAAGAAATAATAACGTCGGTCCCTAAAAAAAAGTAGAGGGGTTTGGCCTGGCCTCAGCCAACAAAGATGTCCTCTGGTCCGCATTTTAAATAGTTCATGTCTTCATGAGTATTTTTGCACAAAAATAAAATTTACATTTTTGGACTGCCCTTTGAGAAAACTATATATATGTATTTTTGTCCCTTGACTGAAAAAAAAACGTGGTTTAAAGCTTGGTATATGAGTTAACATCCAAGTGGGGACTTTGCACAGTATTAGGGTTGACGATATATATATAACCGATACTGAATGACAAGTTATTTTACGTATAGACATAAGACTCGGTAAAATCAAATGCGGCTGTACGTTGAATACAAGCCAAATTATTTAATCATATATATGCTTCTAGTTAAAGTCCAAATCCATCTAATTTTCCATCTAAGAGCGTAAGGCATCCGGGTACGTTGTCTCTCCCCCATGCATGCATCCAGTTTCCGACTTTGTCAACCTGTTGGGACCCACTCTTTTGATTCACAATCCGACATGTCTATCTTTAGTCATACAAAGAGCTCCCCCTAATCATCATTTACTCGTTCCTACAAATATACGTGTGTGTCTTACATAAATACACCAACCATATTAGAAGTCATTATTCAATACTAGAATAGTATCTCTGATCAGCGTATAGCTTAGTCAATTAATGGCGGATACAAGCATGAGAGCTTTTGCAGATTATCATAAGAAGATGATGAAGAAAGAGAAGAAGACGGCGGAGCCACCGCCCAAGAGAGGAAGCATTAAGCGCCGTATATTTTCTGCTATCTTCAACTTCTTCATTTCCCATATTTTCTCCTCCAGAAACTCTTCAAATTAATCATATATGGTTATTCCACATTAGTCGTTGGATCGCTCTATTTTTCTCTATACTCATATTCATGAATCATTATACTTCTTGTCATCTTCATTTTCATATTTAACAGGTTTCATACAAATATATGAATGTAAAATATTATAATTTATATATGCTTGTTTTGTCGTAATATATAATGATTTTGTTGCTCTTTCATGTAATTTATTCTGCAACGTCTGTATTTCACAGAACACTATCAATTCTAATCGCATAGCTAGTTGGCGTGTTGGCTTTATCTCTCAAATTAAAGGTGTTGGTTAAAAAAAAAATATTTATCTTCCTCGTCAACCTGGGTAAGTAAATAGTTTTGTTTGGAGCTGGATTTATGAAATATATGTAAAATATGATAAAAATATAAAAATCTTACTGTATTTATGGAAATGCTAATGCTACAAGTCACATTTTTAAACCTTCTTCACAATGACCGGTCTAGAACTATCAATTTAAATAGCTTTTTCTTTTTTCTTTCTTTTTAGGGTGTGCATAGTAACACTCCCATAATGACTTTTTTCCTAATTTCTGTACCCCGGAACAAAAATGGATGGGAATTGTGTTTGATAAATCCGGTTTTTTTTTTTGCTCCCGGGATGAACCGGTTTATTTTTTGTGTTGGGAAGTAAAAAAAAGAAGCTAAAAATTTTGACTTTTCTATTCCAAGGTAAAAAATCAGAATTTATTTTTCCCTCAATCGAAGCAAAAATTTACCCTCGCTCACCACCACCACCGGTCCACTACCACCATCGTTGCCACCCCCAACACCACCGCTGCCCCACTGCCACCACCCCACCACCGCCACCGCCCCACCACCACCACCACCACCATCACCACGCCCCCCGCCCCGCCACCACCACCGCCCCCCGCCCCGCCACCGCCTTACCACCATTGCCACCGTCGCTGCCACCACCATCGCCCCCGCAACAACCACCACTCCCGCCACCACCACTACCACCACTGCCCCATCACCGCCACCACTACCGCCGCCTCACCGCCGCCGCCGCCACCACCGCCGCCGCCACCATCGCCCCTCGCCACCACCGCCACCACCACCGCCATCGCCACATAAATAATTTTTTGAATATAAAAATTACATAAATAATTTTTTAGGAAATTTAAATTTAAGTTTATTTGTAAAGTATAATAATTATATTAATTATTAAAGAAAATGACAAAATGGTAAAAATAACTCATTAATCTTTCATCTTCCTTCCTTACTATTTTTTTAACTCCCAAACAAGAAGAGAAAAAATGTGTTACCAAACGTAATTCTGATTCTCGAAGTAAAAATAAAATAGGTTAACAAACGTAATTCTAATTCTCAGAACTCTTCCAAAGCACAGAATCAGAAAAAACTGTTTCATCTCAGAAACAGTGCTGGGTAACAGAAAGGTTGTCATGCACACTCTTAGTGTGAGGTATAAAAACCCGTTTTCAACGGATCTAAAGAACTTTTTTGTTTTTTTTTTTTCATTGGTGCTTGTAACTACTGGATTTTCATGTTTCCTCTTTCTTCTATGAAAGTGCCACTACTCGAACTCAAGATCTTGAGTTCCAACGACAATAGGATGAGATCCCATGAATCATATTTACATGGTACAGTCAATTTTTGTAATGTTTATCCATTTACCACAAAAACAGATGTGGTGTTTATTACTTTTGGCTTTTAAACAGTTTTCGGTTACTTATTAATTGTAAAAGTTAGTTTGAGTTATGCTTTCTAAAACAATCTTCAGTTCATATCACCATACTAATAACTTTCAAAACAATTTGTATTCAAATAGAAATCTCATTACATAATAACTCAATTTCACCAAATTGACCTTTTAAGAAATGAACTTTCGATAAACATAATGTTCACAAACTAATTACTCCCTCAGGTTCTAAATAAAAGACAAAGTTAGCTTTTTTGGAGAGATTATAAAGCTAATTAAATTATTTTAGAATTTTTTATTTTTTATTTTTTCTTCAAATTAATTTGTTTGACTAATAAACTGATGTATAATATAAGAACATACAATATATAATATGATTAAGTAATTTATTTAGCTTTCTTAATCTCCCAAAAAAATCAATTTTGTCTTATATTTATGACTTAAGGAAGTAATTAACTAAACACACACTAGCTGCATCTTCATTCCGACATATAATTAACCTTCTGGAGTTATAACAACCATCTCATAGATAGGCTTCTGTTTTGTTTCAGTTATTGGAAAACAATTTCGAGCAAAGTTTCTGCACATATACGTAGTGCTTATATATCACACCTATGATTTTATATATATATATATATATATATATAAAACCTATGGTAAGAGTTTACAAATGTTTTTCAAACCAGAAATTAATGCCTACCTAAAGTAAGATGCTCTTATTTGAAACTCATATCTGATTTTTGTCAACCTAATCCAGTCCGTGCTAGGTATGTCCGTTTTGGGAAACTCGCACTTAATTTCATCATCTATATCTTTGATTAATTATTGGTGAAGCGTATGCAAAAGCTATGAACATCTTTCACAGCAGCAAAAGTGATCAATTCCTCATATTATAATACAAATTAAAATGAAAAAGGGTATGTTTTTATCAATAGACACCACAAAAAGATATGAAATTACTGACAAAAGCTATATATTGAAAAATTCAATCGGAAATTACAATTTCAGACGAATATTTTTCTTATCAGTATATACCGACTGATTTTGTGTATAATTTTTTCCGTTGGTAATTACTGATAGATTAAAGACGGAAACTCGATCGGTTGATAATTTATCCCGAAAATTACCACAAAATTTACTAAGAGAACTTCCATCTGTAATCTTTCGATAAAATTTGTAATATTTTATTATTATGGTATAATAATGTACTGTATATAATATAATAAAATTAAAATGCATAATAAAAATATAAAATATTTGAATATAAGAAAATTAATATATAATATATAATATATATTATATTAATAATAAATATATTATAAAAAACGATATATATATATATATATATATATATATATATATAATTTGTTTTTTAAGTGTTATATTATATATATACTTATGTAAATAAAGAATGCAAAGTCAAAACACCTGAACTAGTTAACGTACCACAGTGGACAATGTGCTCACGCTTGGTGTTGCAAGAGGCGAGGTGGCGTTTCGTCTGTAATTTTTGACGGAATATTTTTCATCTTTTATCGGTAAACCAATTTGCCGCGTAAAATGTAGCAACATATTACTTTGATTCTATTTATAAGTTTTTTTTAATCAAAAAATTTGGTTCTACTTATAAGTCTATTTTGACCAAATAAATGAGGTTGTGACAATTTTACCCATATGTACCAATGAAAATAGAAAGAGAATAAAAAGTTAAAAGGCGCACTAATTCATAAATGAGGGTAAAGTTGAAAATTTACCCCGTAATCATTGAGCTACCTACCTCTCTTTGATATGTGTGATTTAGTCAAAAGAGACTTATAAATAAGACCAGAGTGGTAATGAACTTTGTCGATAAAATGTCTTCATTAGTATTTTGTCAGTAATTCTGTTAGTAAATTAAAATTCTATCAGTTATAAACAATTATTTTTGTAGTGAGAGAAGCATAACCAATTTTGTGTTTTTTGTGGTACAAATTATATTTAAACTCTAATCTCGTTTGTGTCATAATTGGATTCAATTTCACATTTTATGTTGAATGAAAAAGAGGAAAGCAATGAGATCGTATTGTTTTTTTTTTTTTGATAACAGAGGATATATTAGATAAAAATAGAATCTAACAAGCAATTACACAGGGGAATCAAATCCCAGCCTTTCCTGCGCGAGCATTTCCCGTAAATACTCGGGGCACGCATCCAAAAAACAAGAATCAGATAAACCTTTCTTGGCCAAAATATCAGCCAATCCATTGGCCTCACGAGGAATGTATCTGATATGCAAGTCCCAAATCCTACGCATGAAGTCTTTTATATAGTATGAAAAAGGAGACTCTCTCTTGCATCCAAAGGCCTACCATAATTCAGCAGATTAATAACTTCCAATGCATCCGATTCCAGAATGACATTCCTAAATCCTAAATCCCAGGCTAGATTAAGCCCTTTTACAATTCCCCACTCCTCAGCTTCCCAGGAATCACAATCACCTAAACAATGAGCAAAACCAGCAACCCATTGGCCCTCAGAATTCCGGATAACTCCCCCACACCCAGCCAGATTACCTGCTCTAGAAACTGCGCCATCGACATTAACTTTAACCTAACCAGACTCAAGGAGCTCCCACTTCCGGCCTAAGATCGTCGGCTGCTGTATTGATTCAAAAGACTCCTGCAAATGGGTGAAACTCTTCCAGCTTCGCAGCACCACCTCTGCTGGGTTTTCCGGCTTGGAAAAATGATCATAAAAAATCAGGCTGTTCCTCCAAGACCATAACTCCCAAATAGCCACACCCCATACTAGTTTCCAGTCATCGAACCTACCCTTCCCCAGATCTTTAGCAAAGTTCAACTTCCCCCAATCCACTAAAGAAGACGCAAAAAATTGGTTAGCATAAGAAGGATCAATAATAACAACCCACAATTTCCTGGCATAGTCGCAATCACGAAGGACATGCAACACTGTCTCAGCCTCCTTATCACAGCAAGGACATACCGATGAAACTCCTGCCCAACGACTCCTCCACAAATTTGTAGGTAGTCTATCTTGAAAGGCCCTCCACATGAAAACGCGAATTCGCTCAGCACCTCTCCATCTCCAAATATCTCTGAATAGTGAGTTGTTCGGCCTATCACAGCCACTCTCAATCAGCTTGTATCCACTGCTGACAGTATAAAGGCCGCTGCTAGTACCATTCCAGGCCATAATGTCACCAGTCACCACCAGCTTCCGGCCTTGGAGGGATAGTAGTTATGAGCTTCTGAATAACCGTACTAGGGAGGATTAACCTGAGTCTGGAGTAATTCCAACTCCCATTAAGGACCCAATCAGCGACAACACTATTAGCTTCGAATTTAGTGTGGAGTGTTATACTTATGGCCTTGTGTGACGAATAGTCAAACTCTATATGATTCCTCTCCTGTGGGCTCAGTGGCAGACCCAAAGGGGGTTATGGTGGGCCCCCTATAATTTTAAATTGCGCATGTGTGACGTGGGAAATGTTATGGCGTGTTTGGAGGTGGGATTCGTGGGAATACGAGACTTGTAAAACCGTGGTAATCGTAGTGACCTGGCTTCAAGCTTCACATAAACACGCTAACACGGATTGCCTCTATGACTCTATCATTATTATTGTTACTGTTACTATTATTATTATAACAAACCCACGTTTAAGCACATTCTCCATGCAAAGCCTTTGTTCTTGTTTACTTTTAATGTTGAATTGTCAAATACTAATCAAAATCTTTTGGAATTGAAAATAAAGAGTTGATCTTACTTCACTGAAAAGAGATCATATACTACACCCTTCAATATGAAAATATCATATAAATCAATCTAAAAGCATAAGGCATCCCGGTACTTTGTCTCTCCTCCATGCATGCAGCCATTTTCCGACTTTGTCAACCTGATGGGACCCACTCTTTTGATTCACAATCCAACATGTCTCTCTTTAGTCATACAAAAAGCTCCCCCTAATCATCATTTACTCGTTCCTACAAATATATGTGTGTGTCTTACACAAACGCACCAACCATATTAGAAGTCATTATTCAATACTAGAATAGTATCTCTGATCAGCGCATAGCTTAGTCAATTAATGGCGGATAAAAGGATGAGAGCTTTTGCAAATTATCATAAGAAGATAACGAAGAAGAAGAAGACGGCGGAGCCACCGCCCAAGAGAGGGAGCATTAAGCGTGGTATATTTTCTGCTTTCTTCAACTTCTTCATTTCCCATATTTTCTCCTCCAGAAACTCTTCAAATTATTAATCATATATGCTTCCACATTAGTCGTTGGATCACTCTATTTTTCTCTACTCATATTCATGAATCGTTATACTTCTTGTCATCTTCATTTTCATGTTTAACAGGTTTCATTGAAATATATGTATGTAAAATATTATAATTCATATATGCTTTTTTTGTTGCTCTTTCATGTAATATATTCTGCAACATCTGTTTTTCACAGAACACTATCAATTCTAATCGGGTAGCTAGTTGGTGTTGGCTTTATCTCTCAAATTAAAGTTGTTGGCTGAGAAAATATTTATCGTCTTCGTAAACCTGGATAAGTACATACTTTTGTTTGGAGTAGCTTTATAATACAAAAATACCATTGTCAAAACTTACCAACAGAATTTTATCGGCAATAACCACCGACGAAAATTTCCGATGGAATTCTATCAGTAATGTCTTCTGTTACGGTTTTTTCTGCAACAGAGACGTTTTTCGTCGGAAATCTATCCAATTACCAACGGAATTCTCTCGATAATTCCGTCGGTAATCCAACATTATTTTATAGATATGAAATATACATGAAAGATGATAAAAAAAAAAAAATCTTACTGTATATATAAAAATGCTAGAAGTCACATTTTTAAACCTTCTTCACAATGACCGGGTTAGAACTATCAATTTAAAGAGCTTTTTTTCCCCACTTGTTAGTGTGAGGTATAAAAACCCGTTTTCAACGGACCTAAAGAACTCTCCCCCCCCCCCCCCCCCCTAAAAACCCGTTTTCAACGGACCTAAAGAACTCCCCCCCCCCCCCCCCCCCCCAAAAAAAAAAAAAAAGTGCCTGTAACTATCGACCTCAAGATCGTGAGTTCCAACGACAATAGGATGAAATCCCATGAATCATATTTACATCGTACAGTCAATTTTTGTAATGTTTATCCATTTACCACAAAAATAGATGTGGTGTTTATTACTTTTGGCTTTTAAACAACTTTCGGTTACTTATCAATTGTAAAGGTTGGTTTGAATTACGCTTTCTAAAACAATCTTCAGTTCAGATCACCATACTAATAACTTACCGAAAATATATATATTCAAAATTTCAAATATAAATCTCATCATAATAACTAGCTTTCACCAAATTGACCTTTTAAGAAATGAACTTTCGATAAACATAATTTTCATGAACTAATTACTCCCTCCGGTTAGTTCTAAATATATAACAAAGTTGACTTTTTGGAAATATTATGAAGCTAATTAAATTAATTTAGAATATTTTAATTTTTTATTTTTCTTCAAACTAATTAGTTTGACTAATAAACTGATATATAATTTAAGAATATACAATATACGATATTATTAAGTAACTTATTTAGCTTTTTTAATCTCTAAAAAAAAAAAAGTCGACTTTGTCTTATGTTTAGAACTAGAGGAGGAGGAAGTAATTAACTAAACACACACTAGCTACATCATCATTCCGACATATAACCTTCTGGTCTGGAGTTATAACAACCATTAATCTTCTCATAGATAGCCTTCTGTTTTGTTTCAGTTATTGGAAAATGATTTCGAGCAAAGTCTTTGCACAATATACGTAGTGCTTATATCAGGCCTATGATTTCGAGTATAATAAGAGTTTACAAATGTTTTTCAAACCAGAAATTAATGCCTACCTAATAAAGTAAGATACTCTTATCTGATCTTTGTCAACCTAATCCAGTCCGTGGGTTTGTCCGTTTTGGGAAACTGACACTTAATTTCATAATCTATATCTTTAATTAATTATTGGTGAAGCGTAGAAAAGCTTTGAACTTCTCTCACACCAGCAAAAGTGATCAATTCCTCATTTTATAATACAAATTAAAATGAAAAAGGGAATGTTTTTATCAATGGACACCACACAAAAATATGAAATTACTGACAAAAATATGTACTTCCTCTGATCCTTATTATAAGGTACTAACTAGCAATTGTATTTAATCCTTTTTATAAGGCACTTGGTTGTTTTCAAAGTACATTAATTATTTTTTTTTCTATGTATGCTTATAATTAATAAGGGTAATGGGTGAAAATAATAATTAATATTATATTAGATTTTGGTGCAATTAGTAGTGATAATATTAAACATTACTTAAATTGTAAGACAACTTTATTGACTTTAACTTTTTTTTTTTTTTAAATCTTGTTTGCGTCATAATTGGATTCAATTTCAAATTTTATGTTGAATGCAAAAGAGGAAAGTAATGAGATCGTATTGTTGAATTTAGTGTGGAGTGTTATGGGTGGATGTTAAATGGAATTGTGTGACGAATAGTCAAACTCTATATGATTCCTCTCCTGTGGGCTGTGGCTCATTATATCATTAGTAATTTGAAATTTTCTCAAGTGGAAAAATTCATGATGGGAGAAGAAACTATACATTTTCATTCATTGGATCCCCTTCTCCTGGATCGTTTGCTGTAAGTTTCACGTTGAAAATATTGAAGCCAAAGCTTCTTGCATTTAAATTTACTTTGGCTTCTTCAAGTGACATTCATATGAAGCCAAAATACCACTTATTGGGATCAATTTTCAATGACAATAAGCGTAATCAATGGATACTGGCGTGAATGCATACTATCAATCCTCTCGTAAGACTTTAGGTACCGAGTACAATTGGTAATCCCACTTTTTGGGATCAAATTTCAATGCTAAGGGCAATCAGTGCATGCATACTATAAATCCTATCGTAAGACTTTAGGTTCCGAGTACATTTGGTAATCACGCTTTTTGGGATCAATCTTCGATGACAATAAGGGCAATCAATGCATACTGGCGTGAACGCATACTATCAATCCTCTTGCAAAACTTTAGGGTTCGAGTACGTTTGGTTTCTCTTTAATTTGATGTACTTAAAAAAGCACTTTCACTTTAGACTAATTTTTGGTGAGAGTTTGAGTGTCAATGATTTTTATTTCTTTTAATAACTGTGCTTTTAAAAATTTGAATTTACATTCTTCTCTTTATGAGAGCAGAGCCACTAACCATTTTAACAAACAACTTGCTGGTAATTAAATCTTATATTTAATATCACAATATAAATACTATTATTCACCTATTTAATTGAGAAGAAGGCCTTTTTTTTTTTTTTACCACGAAGCTAATCATACTGACACATTAGTGGCAGTGGCAGACCCACACTGGTACTAGTGTGAGCAAGTGCAGACATAAAATTTTAAGAATATATATATTTTGTGAAGGAATTCCATCACTGCTTGTCTGGGTGGTGTTTTTTGTTACAACCTGCTAGTCTCATACCACACACTGGAGGTCCTTAGTTCGAACCCGGGCTCCAACTATTTTTTTCATTATTTTTTCAACATCTCCACTCCTCTTTTTCCCATTTCCCCCAACTGCATTGCCCCTCAATTTGATCTTCCAACACAAGACTCTGCGCTGTAAGAGGAGGCAACAAAAGAAAAACCAGAGCAAACCCAAGAAGCTACCAACATAAAAAAGAAGCTCTGCGTGTTTAATCTACCATGGCGTTATCGGCGGCGGACATCAAAAACCTCTTTGGTCAATGCGTAACTGTAACCAAACCCTAGCCTCCTTCATTCATCCTTGTTCCTTCTTTCGTTCTGTCCATGTGCCACCGCCATCGCCGTCCATTCACCACCGACGTTCGTCTCCACCATCAATTTTGTTGTCAAGGTTAGTCTTCTACTCTATTTATTTCATGATTCTTACTGTCACTTTAGTCTTTTTACTTATACTTTTGCTGTCTTACCTATTTGGTTTGAAATTCTTTGCGGGTAATTTTCTATTTTCAAGGCTCTCTTTTTCTGAATGCTGATAACCTTGAATTTGGAATTGCCATGGTGAAAATTTTACATGGTTTCCTAATTAAAGAATCTGGCAGTTTGATGGCCATTTCTGGTTTTCTGAAATTGTTGAGTAAGATCAAGGGGAAATTGGTGGGTGAATTAATGACCCTTACCCCTATGGTGGTTCGAGAAACCACCAATCTTGAGGATGCTACTAGGTGCTTATATATCTTTCATTCTCCCTTTTTGTTTAACTTCCCTGTGTCACCTTGTAGAAAAGAATGAAAATTTTCCAATATGGTTGTTATCAGGTTATTGCTAGAGACAAAATTTCGATGCCTCCCTGTTGTAGATGCTGATGAAAAGCTAGTAAGAGATTTGTGTCCTTCCATTGTCCAAAGGCCTTGGTGACAATACCTCAGGCTGTCAAAGGTCCAGGTTAGGGACCTTGCATATTGATGTGTAAACCCTGGTTATATTTGATTTTGCTCCTAAGTTGAATAATCTACCTTCTTAGCCACATTGGCACTAGTATGATTAGCTTTCTTTAAATTTCATGTTAAAACTTTCCTTAAAAAAATCTAATACATTTAAAACTTTTCTTGAAAAATTTTTTCGGGGGGCAACCACCACTAATTATGCACCCACAAACCTAAAATCCTGAGTCCGCCACTGATTAATGGCATAACAAATTAAAATTCCACAAGGACATGGGTGTATAAACAAGTAAACAAAGCAAAGATACAAAACAAATACACACTCTTCTAATTCTATTTATAAGTCATTTTCAACATATTTCATACAGAATAAAAAAGGGAAAATTACACACAGGTCCCAAGAAACAGAGATATTTATATTTAAGTCCCTTGAATTCATGAAATTACATAGAAGTCCCTAGGAACTTCTGTGTAATTATTTGTGGAAGCAAAATTACTTTTTTGCCCAAAGGAGAAAATGTCTCTAGACCTCAGAATTGAAAAAATCCAGGTTTGCAACAAGAAATTCTATATTTACAATAGCAAATTCCTATTTTAACAACAAGTTTTGAAAACCTGGATTTTTTCAATTCTGAGGTCCAGAGGCCATTTACAACAAGAAATTCTATATTTACAACAGTCAATTCCTATTTTAACAAGAAGTTTTGAAAACTTGGATTTTTTCAATTCTGAGGTCCAGAGGCCATTTGCAACAAGAAATTCTATATTTACAACAGCAAATTCCTATTTTAACAACAACTTTTAAAAACCTGGATTTTTTCAATTCTGAGGTCCAGAGGCCATTTGCAACAAGAAATTCTATATTTACAACAGAAAATTCCTATTTTAACAACAACTTTTAAAAACCTGGATTTTTTAATTCTGAGGTTCAGAGGCTATTTCTTCTTTGGGCAAAAAAGTAATTTTGTTTCCACAAATAATTACACAGAAGTCCCTAGGGACTTCTGAGTAATTTCATGAATTCAATAGATCTAAATGTAAATATCTCTATTCCTTGAGACCTGTGTGTAATTTTCCCAATAAAAAAACCTAAAATTTCATTAGATATGCCAAAGAATTCAACAACTTTCTGACTTTACCTCTGTTTAATATATATTATACCATATGAAAGCAAAATCTACAATAATAAATGAAAGCTGTAATTATACATTCATAAAAAAAAAAATTTATCTCCATGTATTTATAAATAATTGTCGATGATGACGTACTTCATGATCATAATAACATTTTTATTTAGTGTTTTTTTATAAGAAACAACAACTAAAATCATGTGGTTTAAAATGTTAGTTAAAAATGATAAATATGTAAAACACACACATACAGGGACGGACACAGGGGGGCCAGGGGTGGCCTCTGCCCCCACCCCCCAATTTTTTTTTTCAAAAAAAAAAATCAATGGTTTGCTTTTTATATTAACTGGTTTGCATGCAATATGCTAACTAAGATACAAATTGGTCACCATATGACATTTGTTCGTTTGCTTTGTCATACGTATTTAAAAAAATTAAAGAGGTGGAGCCCACACCTTAATATATCCTACTTGTTCTGTACGTTATGGAAATTGCCTTCCTATCTGCTTCCTCTCCATTTTTTTAAATAGCTTACAATAATTTTTAGGAATCAATAAGGTACTTAAAATCACTTCTTTTTATTAAATTTCCTTCATGAAATTTATTATACATGATTTTATCTTTATAATAATACTACTTTTATACTGATTAGAAAATATTTTAGGGTTAGTATTTTGGAAAAATTTTGAGTTTTATTAAAAGATAACTATAAGAATATAGATGATGACTAATAATTAATTTTAATCAGATTATTTTTGTTATTAATAATATTTTTAAAATCATATCGGTTATGAAATAATTTATACTCTTTGTAGGTGATTATTATGGAGAAGAGTGATACCAGTAGCATTTTTTATTTTCACCCCCCGTAAATAAAATTACTGGGTCCGTCCCTGCACACATTGACAAATATATATTATTTTATAATTATACCTTTATTTATAAAAAGAGTACATAAAAGATAATGAGTAAGAAATTATTGCAGAGAGATAAAAAGTTGGGATAAGATGCATATATTTAATGGGGTACAAATGGAAAAAACTAGTTTAAAATTAAAAGAAAAAAATTGTTCCTTATATTTAGTACCAAATATATGAGAAGAACATGAAGGAGTAAAAATAGTGGAAATGATTCAATTTGTATATTCTTGGTATATCCAGGTGTGTGTGAACTTGAGCCTAAAGTCTATAGATGATTTTCACTTTATTATACTCCTCTCAGCCTTCGGTCTCATTTATATGGTAGAAAGAGAATTTTTTGATCTTATTTATGAAGAACCTATTAAGTTTTTCATATAAATGTACAATTTTTCCATTTATTTATTATAATGTTGACTTTATTCTCATGTGTATAATATAAATGAAATAGAAATAAAGTTGAAAGGTAGTTGTTGAATTTTATGGTAAAATCAATGAAAATTTAAAGTATTTCTTGGTATGTGTGAGACAAGCCGGAATAACTTGTAAATAGATCTAGATGAGTGTATTGCCCCCTCCGTCCTCTTATATAAAGTCCTTTTTAACCGTATTATATTGTTGAAGAAAATAATTAGAATTAATTAAAAGTAATAAATATGTATGAAATATATTCTCTAAATATGCTCTTGCTTATGATTGGGTAAAGGAGAGAATAATAATGAGGAAAATGATGAAAGAGAATGTATGTGGAAATTATATTAATGAAGGATAAAATGGGTAAAAAATATTTATTACTTAGACAAAGTAAAAAAGAATCTTATGAAAAGGGACAGATCTTTTTTTAAAAAAGAGGATCTTATAAATGAGGACGGAAGGAGTACTTACTAAGTGTGATTTTTATTCTATGTGAGACTTCCCACATTGATTCAAGTCCACTCACATACACTAATTAGCCAACCTAACACAAGCATATATGTGTATGGCATGTATTATAAAACTTATTTTACTTATAGATAAGCGTAGGCTCAAGTCATAATGATAATAGTTTAATTTGCATGATCATTTAAGAAATAATAACGCGGGTCCCTAAGAAAAAGTAACCGAGTTTTGTTTCTGTTTACAGGGATGTCATTTTTGTCCCTATTTTAAGTAGTTTATGAGCATTTTTACACAAAAGTAAAATTTAGTGTTTGGACGCACATTTGGAAAAAATTATATATATGCATTTTTGACCCTTAACTGAGGGGGAAAAAGTGTTTTAAAACTTGATACTCTTTCCGGTCCTAAATATAAAATAAATTTTTGCACTACAAATTTTATCCTATATATTTAGGAGTATGAATTAGCTAGCAGCCAAAGTAGACTTTGCATGGTATTAGGGTTGACGATGTATAACCCGTACTGAAGGGCAAGTTATTTTACTTGTCAGCATAAGACTCGGTAAAATCAAATGTGTCTGTACGTTGAATACAGACCATATTATTTAATCACATGCTTCTAATTAAAGTCCAAATCCATCTAATTTGCCATCTAAAAGCGTAAGGCATCCGGATACGTTGTCTCTCCTCCTTGCATGCATCCATTTTCCGAATTTGTCAACCTAATGGGACTACCCACTCTTTTGATTCACAATCCGACATGTCTCTCTTTAAAATATATGTGTGTGTCTTACATATTAGAAGTCATTATTCAATACTAGAATAGTATCTCTGATCAGCGCATTCAATTAATGGCGGATACAGGGATGAGAGCTGCTTCTGCAGATTATCATAAGGAGACGATGACGACGAAGACGACGGAGCCACCGCCCAAGAGAGGGAGCACTAAGCGTTGTATATTTTCTGCTATCTTCAACTTCTTCATTTCCCATATTTGCTTCAGAAACTCTTCAAATTAATCACATATGCTTCCACAGTAGTCGTTGGATCAACTTAATTAGTTTGCTCTTTAATATTCATGAATCATTATACTTCTTGTCATCTTCATTTTCAGGCTTAACAGGTTTCATGTTTATATATGTTTTCATATGTATGTATGTATGTAAAATAGTATAAGTTATATATGCTTGTTTTGTTTTCATATATAATAATTTTGTTGCCCTTTCATCTAATATATTCTACAACATCTGTATTTCACAGAACACTATAAATTCTAATCGGGTAGTTAGCTAGTTGGTGTCGGCCTTATTTCTCAAATTAAAGGTGTTGGTTAAAAGAATATTTGTCGTCCTCGCCAACCTGGATAAGTACATACTATTGTCTGGAGCTGGCTTTATAAAAATGCTGCAAGTCACATTTGTAAACCTTCTTCACAATGACCGGTTTAGATCTATCAATTTAAAGAGCTTTTTTCCCCCCTATTAGTGTAAGGTATAAAAACCCGTTTTCAACAGATCTAAAGAACCTTTTTTTTTTTTTCCCATTTGTGCTTGTAACTACTGGATGAACGTTCATATTGTTTCCTCTAACTTCTTCTATCAAGTGCCACGGACCACTCGACCTCAAGATCTTCCATGGACAATAAGATGAGACCCCATGAATCATATTCATCGTACAGTCAATTTTTGTAATGTTTATCCATTTACCACAAAAACAGATGTGGTGTTTATTACTTTCGGCTTTTAAACAAATTTCGGTTACTTATCATATCAACTGAAAAAGTTTGTTTGAGTTAAGCTTTCTAAAACAATCTTCAGTTCAGATTACCATACTAATAGCTTTCAAAAAAATATAAATTCAAATATAAATCTCATTACCTAATAACTAATTAACTTTCACCAAAGTGACCTTTTAAGAAATGAACTTTCGATAAACATAATTTTCACAAACGAATTTATTAAATAAAGGGTTAAAGGCCATTTTTGCCACGGAAGTTTCCCAAATGGAGTGTCCAGCACCCGGAAGTTTTTTGGGTACCAAATTTGCACTGGAAGTATGAAAAAGGTAGCAAATTTTCCCCAGAAGTATGAAAAAGGTAGTAAATTTGCCCATCCGTTAATTTTGACCGTTAAGTTTGACTAACTGTCCACGTGGCATGCCACCTCATCAACCAATAAAAGTTAAGTATCATTTTTACCCTGGAAATTTTCATTTAGGAGCAATTTTGCCCCGGAAGTTTTTTTCATTGAGGAGCAATTTTGCCCTGGAAGTTTTCATTGAGGAGCAATTTTGCCCCGGAAGTTTACAAAAGTAGCAATTTTGCCCTTCTTTCTTCTAATATTAAATTTGACTATTAAATCAATTAAAGACCACACATGTCATGCATTGAAAAAGTCAAACTTGGAGTAAGAGAAGGAGATCCTTGAGATGTTGAGCTCAAGGTAGTCAGAATTTGTGAAGCCGAACTGGTCACAGGAAGCATCACTTATGATCTAAGCAAATGATCAGCCTATACAAATTGCAGGGCCATCCTAATTAAGCTCGAGGCCCTCTAGGGCCGACCCTGCAGGTCCAACTTCAAATTTCTGGCTTATTTTTCAAGGCTGAGCCTTGCAGGGCCAGGGCTTAAATGGGTCCGATCCGATTTCCCGGTTCTAGTCCCTGTGACCAGTTCGGCATCACAAATTCTGACTGCCTTGAGCTCAACATCTCAAGGATCTCCTTCTCTGACTCTGAGTTCCATCTTTTCAAGGCATGACATGTGTGGTCTTTGACTGATTTAATAGTCAAATTTAAAAGAAGGGCAAAATTGCTACTTTTGTAAACTTCCGGAGCAAAATTGCTCCTCAATGAAAACTTTCGGGGCAAAATTGCTCCTTAATGAAAACTTCCAGGGCAAAAATGATACTTTTGATTGATGAGGTGGCATGCCACGTGTGATGACGTGGCATCTACGTGGACTTCCATCACTTTTGGGTAAATTTGATACCTTTTCAATACTTTTGGGGCAAATTTGGTACCAGAAAAACTTCCGGGTGCTGGACGCTCCATTTGGGAAACTTCCATGGCAAATTTGATATTCAACCCTTAAATAAACACACACTAGCTACATCATCATTCCGACATATAACCTTCTGGAGTTATAACAACCATTAATCTTCTCATAGATAGCCTTCTGTTTTGTTTCAGTTATTGGAAAACGATTTCGAGCAAAGTCTTTGCACATATACGTAGTGCTTATATCACACCTATGATTTCGGGCCAAAAAAAAAAAGAAAAAAGAAAAATCAGACCTGTGATAAGAGTTTACAAATATTTTTCAAACCAGAAATTAAGATACTCATATTTGAAACTCATCTCTGATCTTTGTCAACCTTATCCAGTCCGTAGGTGTGTTCGTTTTGGGAAACTCACTCTTAATTTCATCATCTATATCTTTAATTAATTATTGGTGAAGCGTATACAAAAGCTATGAACTTCTTTCACAGCAGCAAAAGTGATCAATTCCTCATTTTGTAATACAAATTAAAATGAAAAAGGGTATGTTTTTATCAATAGACACCACAAAAAAAATATGAAATTACTGACAAAAGCTATGTATTGAAAAAATCAGTCGAAAAATACAATTTCAAACGAACTTTTTATCAGTAAATACCGACTGATTACGTGCATAATTTTTTCCGTTGGTAATTATCGATAGATTACCAGTGGAAACTCAGTTGATAATTTGTCCCAAAAATTACCAACAGAATTTACTGACATAACCCTTCTATCAGTAATCTGTTGGTAATATTTGTAATATTTTATTATTACGGTATAATAATGTATATAATATAATAAAATGAAAATGTATAATAAAAATATAAAATATTTGAAAATAAGACAATTAATATTGAATATATAATATATATTATATGAATAATTATGTAAATAAAGAATGCAAAGTCAAAACACCTCAACTAGTTAAGGTATCACGGTGGAGGATGCGCTAATGTGGCGGGCTGGCGGCGAGGTGGGGAACACAGGGTTCTGCAAGAGGCGAGGTGGCGTTTCGTCTGTAATTTCTCACGGAATATTTATCGTCTTTCATCGATAAACCAATTTGCCACATAAAATGTAGCGACATATAATGGATTTCGTCTGTAATATGTCTTTATCTCTACTTTGTCTGTAATTATATTGGTAAATTGAAATTCTATTAGTTATAAGCTTTTTTTTTTTTGGGTAATGAGAGAAGCATACCCAATTTTGTGTTTTTTGTGGTACAAATTATATTTAAACTCTAACCTCGTTTGCGTCATAATTGGATTCAATTTCACATTTTATGTTAATGCAAAAGAGGAAAGTAATGAGATCGTATTGTTGAATTTAGTGTGGAGTGTTATGGCCTTGTGTGATGAATTGTCAAACTCTATATGATTCCTCTCCTGTGGGCAGACTCAACGGCGGACCCAAGGTTGCCCAGTTTTAAATTACGCATGTGTGACGTGGGAAACGTTGTGGCGTGTTTGGAGGGAACACTAGACTTGTAAAAACGTGTTAATCGTACTGACTTGACTTCAAGCTTCACATAAACACGCTAACATGGATTGCTTCTATCTTATTGTTACTGTTACTATTATTATTATAACAAACCCACGTTTAAGCACATTTCCCACACAAAGTCTTCACCCTTGTCTACTTGTAATGTTGGATTATCAAATACTGTGACTCCTTTTTCCAAGTCTTTCTAAAATTGAAAATAAAGAAGTTGATCTTGCTTTATTGGAAAGAAATCATGCACTACACCCAACAATATGAAAATATCCTATAAATCAACAAGATGAAATTCGTCATGCTTATCTTAAACTTGAACCATTTCAAAAACAAGCTTCAAAATAGAATGAAAGACAAATTTCTTGATGATTATTTGATTATATATATTGGAAAAGAAATTGCTTTGAGTTTTAACACGGATTCAATTATAGATAAGTTTAACAATATGAAAATACGTGGAGTAAGAGTCAAGTGAAGTGATCTTTATTTCTGTAATAGCTAAAAAAAAAAAAAGCATCTGCACTTGACGGCTCATTTTTTTATGATTTAGAGTGTAAAAGATTGTTATTTCTTTTAATAAGTGTGTTTTTATTTTTTTTAAGAATTTAAACTTCCATTTTTCTCTTAAAGGGAGCGTACGTAGCAACTTATCATTTTAACAAACAACCCGTTAGTAATTAAATCTTATATTTAATATCACAGTAAATACTATTTTTCACTTATTTAATTGAGAAAAAGGCCCCCCTTTTTTTACCACGAGGCTAATCATACTGACACATTAGTGGCCATAACAAATTAAAATTCCACAAGAACATGGGTGTATAAACAAGAAAACAACACAAAGAAACAAAATAAACATATACTCTTTTAATTCTATTTATAAGTTACTTCTAACATGTTTCACACCAATTATAAAAACCTAAAATTTCATTAAATATGCCTAAAAATTCAACAACCTTTTGACTTTAGTTCTATTTAATATATATTATACCATATGAGAGTAAAATTAATATAATAATAAATGAAAGGTAAAATTATACATTTATATGAAAAATTTCTCTTCATATATTGTAAATATACAACAACAAAAATATCTCTTTCTATCCTGGAACCAGAATAGTAGAGTCCACATTAGGTGCTTAGAGCTTATGTGCCTCTTATACGCTCATACCTCTATTACAGGGATGAGCATATTTTTTTTAATATATTGTATTTATTTATATTTAAATTATGGGTAAAGGATTTCTCCAGTCATTGGAGATAGAGTTATCTCTAGTAACCCCAAAACTACGTCGTTTTGGATTAATGAAGAGTGTTTCTGTAATTTTGTTTTTTTTAATCATATACATTTTACCGAAACACCCTTCATTAATTCACCTAAAATTACTAACAAACCTTCCACTAATCCAAAATGACGTAGTTTTGAAGTCACTGGAGATAACTCTATCTCCAATGACTGGAGAAATACTTTTCCCTTAAATTATATGCTACTTTCCAAAATATTTTTTGCACCTAGCATTTCAAATTAATTAGTTTCCAATCTTGCATTAAAAAATATTTGTCTGAAACACCAATATCATGCAAACTAATTAATTTAAGATATGGGTGAAAAAATCATTTTAGAAAGCAACATATAATTTAAATAAAAATAAATAAAATAGATAAAATATATTTTAAAAAAAAAACATGTTCATCCCTCTAATAGAGGTATGAGCACATAAGGGGCCCATAAGCTCTAAGTACCTAATGTGGACTCATAATAGTACCACTCTAGTCCTATTTATAAGTCTACTTTGATCAAATCTCACATATCAAAGAAAGTTAACTAACTTAATGATTATGGGGTAAATTTTCAACTTTGTTCTCATTTATGATTGAGTATTTTTCAACTATTTCTTTTCTCTCTATCTTTAGGGGTATAATTAATAAAAGTAAAATTGTTATAATTTCATTTATTTTATGAAACTGGATTTATAAATAAATACAAATTTTTTGATCAAAATAAATTTATAAATAAAATAGAATGTTGTATGTGTATGTGTACGTGTATGCCAATTATTAGCTCCATACCATGTCGGGGAAAAGAAGACAAAAATCAGGGCCGATGTATGCTGTCATATTTAGATTTTTTTGCTCGAAGATTCTGTCATGTTTAGCTGGGTCGTTACTCGTTGTTCATTTTCCAAGTATGTGAATTGTCAACGATGTGGGTCCCTCCTTTAAACTGACATGTCCTGGACCACAGTACAAATTAACTAGCTGGCCTTTTTCCTCTCATAAACCTAGTCCTACACCACACACACACTACAAACAGAGAAGCCAATGTCATACCCATATGTATAAAATTTATGTGATGAGAACATCACCAATAATGGAGGACACAAAGTTGAGAGGTTTCGCTGATGACGTCGATGAGAAGACGAAGAAGGTGGTGCCACCTATGAGAGGCAATATCAAGCTTCGTATAGCTTCTGCTTTCTCCAACTTCATTTCCCGTATTTGCTGCTCCAATCCTTCAAATCCATGAATCATCATCAATCCTTCTTATCTCTCATCTTCTGTTTCATGTTAAATATTATTCCTCATGTTCTAAATAAATACATGACATAGTTTGTACTACTATTATCCTACACTTTTGACCGAAGATAGTAATAAGTTTTAATGCTACTCCTGCATATTTGGGTTCACACTACACTACTTTGCTGTGTACTTATAGGTAATACACATCTTTACGTATATGACAGTTGGAGAATGTGTTGAGTACATCTTGCTATAAATTGTCTTTTATCCTTTTAATAAGAGCTTAAAATTTAAATTGTCTTAGTCTTTTTTTTTTTTTAATAAAAGCTCGTTGTCTAAACATTTAATGAGTTTTTTTTCCCCATTTTTACCGCTTACTAATTATATATATTGCATGGTTGGTAATTCTTATATTCACTTTATTTCTATCTTATTTTTTCTTTTATAAATACGGGCATACTTTAAAAAAAAGTTTGTTTAAGACATATTTATTATTTTTAATTAACTTTAACTACTTTCTTAAATCGTGTAATTTAATTATCAGACTCTAGTAAGAGTAGAGGATTACATAAATATATGTGTTATTATATCTTCATTTAGTAGAGTTTGTCTTTTATTTATTTGTGTGTAGTGTACTGTAAACTACAGCCTCCTATCCATAATAACCCCTCTGTCTCCCTCTCCCCTTTAAACTATAAGCCTTTTTCTCCAAACTTTTCTTGTATAAAATATAAGTCCAATTTAGTACTTTCTTTGACCATCCAGTTTAGTATCACTTTGATCCTATTTATAAGTTTACTTTGACTAAATCTCACATACCTAGGAAAGGTAGTTGACACAATGATTATGGGGGTAAATTTTTAACTTTGCCCTCATTTTTATGATTGAGTATTTTTCAACTGTTTCTTCTCTCTCTATCTTTATGTGTATAATTAATATGAGTAAAATTGTCACAATCTCATTTATTACATGAAACTGGACTTATAAATAGGATCAAAGTTTGTTAGTCAAACTGAACTTATAAATAGGACCAAAATGGTAGTAGTATCTAGGATATTAGTGCACACTTTTCATTGGAAAATGTCTATTTTTTTAGATATTGTGCTTGTTTAGGATAACAATTAAAGCCTTTAAATTAAAAGCAGATTTTTAATTATGATTTACAGTATATGAGCTAAGTATGTGAGCCGAGTTTTGTCTGGATTTATGTAAATACCCCTCAAGAGCGATCTCAAACAAGTATCATATGGTTCAAGCTTCTAGGTTTGCATTTGTAGGGCTAAAATTCAACGAAACTTTAGTAATTATAAGAGGGTTAAGGAGCATTTTTGCCCTTAAAGTATGCGCCCAGAAGTAATGTTACCCGTAAAGTTTTTCGACGTAGCAATATTGCCCCTGAAGTTTAAAAACGGAGCAATGTTGCCCCTCCGTTAAAAACCTTAACGGTCAAATAACGTTGACCGTTAGGGTTTTTAACGGAAGGGTAACATTGCTCTATTTTTAAACTCCAAGGGGAAAATTGCTACTTTTTTTGGAGCAATGTTGTTTCTAAAGTTTAAAAACGGAGCAATGTTATCCCTCTGTTAAAAACCCTAACATTGACCATTACGGTTTTTAACGGAGGGGTAACATTGCTCCGTTTTTAAACTTTAGGGGCAATATTGTTACGCTGAAAACTTCAAGGGTAAAATTGTTCTTGGGCACATACTTTAAAAGCAAAAATACACCTTAACCCATTATAAGAATCTCACAACAACCGTTGGTTTCATTTGCTTGACCTATATACGGCACGTTTTTGCGTATTAATTAAGTAGGGCTAGAGATCTCAAAATAAACGTGGTGCATTAATTTTTCGTTTTGTAAATATCATCACCTGCTTAATTCGATGTCTTTTCAACACAAGTTTGGATAGCCCTATGTCCCCCGGCATCTTATTTGATCGAGTCACGTCACTCTTAACCCAATCGAGTGCTAGGCCTGCCAAGGCCAATCAAAACCCTTTGCTTAATTACGCTTCTTCCATTTTGTTTATAAGAGAAAAAAGAATATACTCACTCTGGTTTTAATTATAAAATTAAATTGATTTTTTTAAAAAAAAATTAGGAAAATTAATTAAATTACCTTTTTATATATATATATATTTCCAAACTAATCAGTTTAACTAATAAACTAAAATATAATCTAAGGATACACAATATATAATATAATTAAATAACTTATTTAACTTCCTTAATCCCTTAAAAAAAATCAACTTGATGTTATAATTAGTATTAGAGGCGTAAACATAATATTGCCTCCGCTGCATAATATAAGATCTCATTAGTCTTGTAAATTGTACAATAAAAAAAAGTCATAGACTAGCTAGTATTAAAGGTTAAAGTAGTACGGAGTATATGTTTAATTACTCCCCCCAATTTCGGTATATAAAAGATTTTCTAGGAATTGTCTATTCATATTTATATAAACTATTAATAGTCGATCAATCTAAATTTTTTTAATACAATTTTGTATTTCTGCCCTATTAACCGTTAGTTAGTTTCATTATATAAATTAATTAATTTTCTATATTACTCCCTCTGGTCCTAATTATAAGGCATAGTTGACTTTGTTTGGAGAGATTAAGGAAGCTAAATAAGTTACTTAATCATTTTATATATTGTGTATCTTTAGATTATATATTAGTTTATTAATCAAACTAATTACTTTGTAGAAAAAAATAGAAAGAAAAATACTCTAAGGTAATTTAATTAGCTTCCTTAACTTCTCCAAAAAAGTCAACTATGTCTTATAATTAGGACCGGAGGGAGTAATAAATTAATCATTTGCTCATTCTCTTAGGACTTGTTTGGTTGAAGGGAAAGGGATTGAAGGAAAGGATAAAATGTTTGTTTGGTTTGGTTGGTGGGAGAGGAGGTGAAGGGTTTTTAACATCTCTTGTTTGGTTTAAAATGAGATGGGAGAGGATGAATGGTAGTAATTTTACATTATATCCTAACATATTTCGTTATATTCTTTTATTTATATTATATAAATTAATTTACTTCTTACATAATACTTTTATTTATAATTAATATAAAAATATATTTTTTAAAAAATAATTGTTATAATAATATAATTTTTAACTATAATAGTATTTTTTATTTATAATAACTGTATTCAGTTTAAATTTTAATGAGAATATTTTTTTTAGGGTAAAGGATTTCTCCTGTCACTGGAGATAGAGTTATCTCCAGTAACCCTAAAACTACGTCGTTTTGGATTAATGAAGGGCGTTTCTGTAATTCTATTTATTTTTTTAATCATGTACATTTTACCAAAACACCCTTCATTAATTCACTTGAAATTACTAACAAACCCTTCATTAATTCAAAACGATGTAGTTTTAGGGTCACTGGAGATAACTCTATCTCCAGTGACAGGAGAAATCTTTTTCCCATTTTTTTATGGGATAGGATATTCTTACTACCATTTTTTGTTACTACCAATTTTACTACCACTTTTCCACCATTAGATCAGAATCTCATCTACCTTTATAATTTCTCTCTCCTATTAAAATTCTAATCTAACGGTGTAAAAGTGGTAGTAAGATTGGTAGTAACAAAAAATGGTAGTAAGAATATATTATCCCTTTTTTTATATGAAAATATCATATTTTTCATTATAATAATATTTTTTATTTAAAATTATATTAACATATTGTATAATTATATTTTTTATTTATGAACATTTATTTTTTATTTTAATTCAATTCTATAATAATATTTCTTATTCATAAGAATATAATTTTTTAAAATTTTATTTCATAGTAATATTATTTAATGATAAAAATATTGTTTTATTCAAATAAATTTAATAATAATTTTTATAATTTAAATTTTGATGAGCATCTATTACAATTATAATATTTTTATTCATAAATATATAATTTTTACACTAAATTATTTTTTAATAATATAGTTTAATTATAATAATTTTTGAATAATAATTTATTTTTATTTTATAATAAAAATGTTTTAATAATAATATTTTTATTTGTCATAATATTTTTCATCAGGGCATTATTTTAAAAACACATAGGTTATAAGGGGAAAGTGGTCCGGAATTTTGGTTCCCCTCCAACACCCCCAATTTAGAGGGGAAACCAAAATAGGGGGTGTTGGAGGGGAAGGGATTAAAACTTTGAGGTCCCCTCCTCCACTCCAAAATTTCAAACTAAATGAGGGGAGGAGTTCATTTTTCTCCCCTTCTCCATCCCCTCCTCTCCAACCAAACAAATAATTACCATTCACCCACTCCCGTAGTCTCAGTAACTATATTTTTAAATTTAAATATGGGAGAATCCTTTAAAAGACTGTTAAATTACCCAAATTCTAATTTGAGTTATTAAACTTAACAAATTATTAATTAAGTTATGTGACACAATTAGAGATTTATAATTTGAGCAAGATTACCTCTATATCTCTTAGTTATTAAAAAGAAACAAAATTGGAGACATGTTTCATGTGAGTCATTCTAAACAACATAAACACTCCGTAGCGCATACGTATGAAAGGAAATCATACACGCTAGAGCTGCGGGATTAGTTTGCTTCGCCTGCGACGGCGACAAGGAGTCAGTTGAATTTGATCTGCGATTGGGTCCAAATTAAGAGTTTACAAATGTTTTTCGAACCAGAAATTAATGCCTACCTAAAGTAAGATACTCTTATTTATGAAACTCATATCTGATCTTTGTCAACCTAATCCAGTCCGTGCAGGGTGTATCCGTTTTGGGAAACTCACACTTAATTTCATCATCTATATCTTTAATTAATTATTGTTGAAGCGTATACAAAAGCTAGGAACATCTGATCAGTTCCTCATTTTATAATATAAATTAAAATGAAAATGGGTATATTTTTATCAATAGACACCACAAAAAGATATGAAATTACTGACAAAAGCTATGTATTGAAAAATTCAATAGGAAAAATACAATTTCAGATGAATTTTTTTATCAGTAAATATTCACTGACTATGTATATAATTTTTTCCGTTGGTAATAACAGATTTGTTATGGACTCAAATATAAAGCCCATCTAAGATATGATCCAATAAGGGGCAATTAGTGTTTGGATCTACCTATAATCAAGAAAGATCCTAATCAGCCTATAATCAAGGCTGTAATCAAAGAATTACCTAACCAATTGCAGGTGAGGCGGTTGCACATGGACCAGGAGGCGCACAAAGTCCAAGGTCCAAACCCTAAAGGCAATCTCTATAAATAGGAGGTTAACCTAAAAGGTACACACATTCTATACTCTCTCTAATTTACTATTCAGTTGTCACTGTACCTATACACACCACCCCCTTTTGACGAAAGCCTTCATATATATTTGTGCACAGTGATCTTATATCCTTAGAGGTATCTCATCTATAGATACTTAGAAGAGAGATATTCGATCCGATATAAACATACTAGTCTAGTGAGACTAAATATCTATGTTCTATACCAAAACAAGATTAATGAAGGAAAATCGATCGGTTGATAATTTGTCCCGAAAATTACCAACAAAATTTACTAAGAGAACCATTCCATCTGTAATCTGTCCATAAAATTTGTAATATTTTATTATTATGGTATAATAATGTATATAATATTAAAAATTTAGAATGCATAATAAGAATATAAAATATTTGAATATAAGAAAATTAATATATAATATATATTATATTAATAATAAATATTTAAATGAAAAAAATAATATTAAAAATATATTATAAAAAACGATATTATATATATTATATGTATTTATATAAGGGTAAATGATTTCTCCTGTCACTGGAGATAGAGTTATCTCCAGTAACCCTAAAACTACGTCGTTTTGGATTAATGAAGGGTTTGTTAGTAATTTCAGGTGAATTAATGAAGGGTGTTTCTGTAATTCTGTTTATTTTTTAATTATATACATTTTACCAAAACACCCTTCATTAATTCATCTGAAATTACTAGCAAACCCTTCATTAACTCAAAACGACGTAGTTTTAGGGTCACTGGAGATAACTCTATCTCCAGTGACAGGAGAAATCTTTTTCCCTTTATATAAATATTATATATTTTTTAATTGTTATATTATATATATGGGAAAAGTATTTCTCCTGTCACTGGAGATAGAGTTATCTCCAGTGACTCCAAAACTACGTCGTTTTGAATTAATGATGGGTTTATTAGTAATTTTAGGTGAATTAATGAAGGGTGTTTTGGTAAAATGTATATGATTAAGAAATAAATAAAATTACATAAACACCTTTCATTAATTCAAAACGACATAGTTTTGGGGTCACTGGAGATAACTCTATCTCCAGTGACAGGAGAAATCATTTACCCCTATATATATATATATATGTATATATGTAAATATAAAGAATGCAAAGTCAAAACAACTCAACTAGTTAACGTGTCACGGTGGACAATGTGTTGACGCTTGATGTTGCAAGAGGCGAGGTGGTGTTTCGTCTGTAATTTTTGACGGAATATTTTTTTATCTTTTATCGGTAAACCAATTTGCCGCGTAAAACGTAGCGACAAAATGGAATTCGTCCATATATAATATGTCTTCATCGCTACTTTGTCAGTAATTCTGTTGGTAAATTGAAATTCTATCAGTTATAAGCTTTTTTTTTTTGGTAGTGAGAGATGCATAACCAATTTTGTGTTTTTCGTGGTACAAATTATATGTAAACTCTAATCTCGTTTGCGTCATAATTGGATTCAGTTTCACATTTTAAGTTGAATGCAAAAGAGGAAAGTAATGAGATCGTATTGTTGAATTTAGTGTGGGGTGTTATGGGTGGATGTTAAATGGAATTGTGTGACGAATAGTCGAACTCTATATGATTCCTCTCCTGTGGACTGGGGCTCATTATATAATTATTAAGTTGAAATTTTCTCATGTGGAAAAATTCATGATGAGAGAAGAAACTATACATTGTCATTCATTGGATTCC
Organism: Acacia crassicarpa; assembly: GCA_034222035.1. Classification (NCBI taxonomy): domain Eukaryota; kingdom Viridiplantae; phylum Streptophyta; class Magnoliopsida; order Fabales; family Fabaceae; genus Acacia; species Acacia crassicarpa. The sequence continues at coordinate 8,934,129 of JAWXYG010000008.1, forward strand.
CTTCTCCTGGATCGTTTGCTGTGAGTTTCACGTTGAAAATATTGAAGCCGAAGCTTCTTGCATTTAAATTTACTTTGGCTTCTTCAAGCTAAGTGACATTCATCATATGAAGCCAAAATACCACTTTTTGGGATCAATTTTCAATGACAATAAGCGCAATCAATGGATACTGGCGTGAATGCATACAGTCAATCCTCTCGCAAGACTTTAGGGTACGAGTACGTTTGGTTTCTCTTTAATTTGAGTGTAAATGATTTTGACTGTAAATGATTTTTATTCTAATAAGTGTGCATTTCCACTTTAGACTAATATTTTGTGAGAGTTTGAGTGTAAATGATTTTTATTTCTTTTAATAAGTGTGCTTTCAAAAGTTTGAATTTATGTTCTTTTTATGAGAGCGTAGCCATTTACCATTTTAACAAATATCTTGCTGGTAATTAAATCTTATATTTAATATCACAATAAATACTATTTTTCACCTATTTAATGGAGAAAAAGACCACCCTTTTTTTTTTTAAAACCACGAAGCTAATCATACTGATACATTAGTGGCATAACAAATTAAAATTCCACAAGGACATGGGTGTATAAACAAGTAAGCAACGCAAAGATACAAAACAAACATATTCTCCTCTAATTCGGTTTATAAGTTACTTTTAACATATTTTATATGAAATAAAAAAAAACCTTTTTATATTTCATTAAATATGCCTAAAAATTCAACAACTTTCTGACTTTACTTCTATTTAATATATATTATACCATATGAGAGCAAAATCAATACAATAATAAATGAAAGCTAAAATTATACATTCATATAAAAAACTGATCTCCATGTATTTATAAATAATTGTCGATGATGACATACTTCATGATCATAATAACATTTTTATTTAGTACTTTTTATAAGAAACAACAACTAAAATCATGTGGTTTAAAATATTAATTAAAAATAATAAATATGTCAAACATACACACACAAAAATATATATTATTTTATAATTATAGATTTATTTATAAAAAGAGTACATGAAAGATAATGAGTAAGACATTATTGCAGAGAGATGATAAGTTGGGATAAGATGCATATATTTAATGGGGTACAAATAGAAAAACTAGTTTAAAATTAGAGGGGGGAAAATTGTTCCTTAAATTTAGTACCATATCTATGAGAGAAACTGCTACTTAATTATAAAAAGAACACGAAGGAGTAATAATAGTGGAAATGATTCAATGTGTGTATTCTTGGTATATCCAGGTGTGTGTGAACTTAAGTCTGAAGTCTATAGATGATTTTCACTTTATTATACTCCTCTCCGCCTCCGGTCTTATTTATATGGTAGATACTGGATAGAGAAGAAATTTTTTGAACCTTAACTGAGGGGGAAAAAGTGTTTTAAAACTTGGTACTCCCTCAGGTCCTAAATATAAAATAAAATTTATTTAACTATAAACTTTGTGAAGAGTATGAGTTAACAGCCAATCAAGTAGACTTTGCACAGTATTAGGGTTGACGATGTATAACCCGTACTGAACGACAAGTTATTTTACTTGTCAACGTAAGACTCGGTAAAATCAAATGTGTCTGTACGTTGAATGCAGGCCATATTATTTAATCACATGCTTCTACTTAAAGTCCAAATCCATCTAATTTGCCATCTAGAATCGTAAGGCATCCTGGTACGTTGTCTCTCCCCCTTGCATGCATCAATTTTCCGAATTTGTCAACCTAATGGGACTACCCACTCTTTTGATTCACAATCCGACATGTCTCTCTTTAATACGTAATACAAATATATGTGTGTGTCTTACATAAACACGTACACAAACAATATTAGAAGTCATTATTCAATACTAGAATAGTATCTCTGATCAGCGCATTCAATTGATAGCGGATACAAGGATGAGAGCTGCTTCTGCAGATTATCACAAGGAGACGAGGATGATGAAGAAGAAGATGAAGACGGCGGAGCCACCGCCCAAGAGAGGAAGCACTAAGCGTCGTATATTTTCTGCTATCTTCAACTTCTTCATTTCCCATATTTGCTTCAGAAACTCTTCAAATTAATCACATATGCTTCCACATTAGTCGTTGGATCACTCTACTTTTCTCTTTTCATATTCATGAATCATTATACTTCTTGTCATCTTCATTTTCAGGCTTAACAGGTTTCATGCATATATATGTGTTAATATGCATGTATGTAAAATATTATAATTTATATATGCTTGTTTTGTTGTCATATATAATAATTTTGTTGCTCTTTCATGTAATATATTCTGCAACATCTGTATTTCACAGAACACTATCAATTCTAATCAGGTAGCTAGCTAGGTGGTGTTGGCTTTATCTCTCAAATTAAAGGTGTTGGTTAAAAAGAATATTTATCGTCCTCGTCAACCTGGATAAGTACATACTTGTTTTTTGGAGCTAGCTTTATGAAATATATATAATATGATAAAAATATAAAAATCTAATTGTATTTATAAAAATGCTACAAGTAAGATTTTTAAACCTTCTTCACAATGACCGGTCTAGAACTATCAATTTAAAGAGTTTTCCCCCCTATTAGTGTGAGGTATAAACACCCGTTATCAACGGATCTAAAGAACCCTTTTATTTCCACTTCATTAGGGCTTGTGACTACTGGATTCTCATGTTTCCTCTAACTTCTTCGATCATATGCCACCACTCGACCTCAAGATCCTGAGTTCCAAGGATAATAGGATGAGATCCCATGAATCATATTTACATCGTACAGTCAATTTTTGTAATGTTTATCCATTTACCACAAAAACGGATGTGGTGTTTATTACTTTTGGCTTTTAAACAACCTTCGGTTACTTATCAATTGTAAAAGTTGTTTCTAAAAAAGTCTTGATTTCAGATTACCATACTAGTAACTTTCAAAAAATTAAAAAAAATCCAATATAAAACTCATTAGATAATAACTCACTTTCACCAAATTGACCCTTTAAGAAATGAAGTTTCGATAAACATAATTTTCACAAACTAATTGTTCCCTCAGTTTTAAATATAAGATAAAGTTATCTTTTTTGGAAAAATTATAGAACTAATTATACTTTAGAATATTCTTATTTTTATTTTTTTCTTCAGATTAATTATGACTAATAAACTTATATATAATATAATAATCATAATACATGATATGATTAAGTAACTTATTTAGATTTCTTAATCTCTCTAAAAAATCAATTTTATCTTATATTTATAATGGGAGGAAGTAATTAACTAAACACACACTAGCTGCATCATCATTCCGACATATAGCCTTCTGGAGTCATATAACAACCATTACTTCGATCATAGATAGCCTTCTGTTTTGTTTCAGTTATTGGAAAACGATTTCGATCAAAGTCTCTGCACATATAAGTAGTGCTTCCATCAGACCTATGATTTCGGGGAAAAAAAAAAAAATAGAGAAAAACACTTCTCATATTGTAAGAGAAGTGTATTCTCATATAACATACACATGAAATGGTGGGACCTACATATATATGTAATTAGCATTATATATATGTGGGTCCCATCATTTCATGTGTGTGTAGGAATTTTCTTCTTTTCATGCAACATGAGAAGTTTAAACCCCTAAAAAGTAAGATACTCGTGTTTGAAACTCATCTGATCTTTATCAACCTAATCCAGTCCGTGGGTGTGTCCGTTTTGGGAAACTTACACTTAATTTCATCATCTATATCTTTAATTAATTATTGGTGAAGCGTATACAAAAGCTATGAACATCTTTCATAGCAGTAAAAGTGATCAACTCCTCATTTTATAATACAAATTAAAATTAAAAAGGGTATGTTTTTATCGGTGGATACCACACAAAAATATGAAATTACTGACAAAAGCTATGTATAGAAAAATTCTGTCGGAAAATACAATTTCAGACGGAAATTTTTTGTCAGTAAATACCAACTAATTATAGACATAATTTTTTCTGCCTGTAATTACCGATAGATTACTGACAGAAACTGGGTCGATAATTTATCATAAAAATTACAGACAGAAACTTTCAGTCTGTAATCTGTCGGTAAAATTTGTAAAATTTTATTATTATGGTATAATAATGTATATAATATAATAAAATAATAATGTAAACGTAAAATTTCTAATAAAAATATAAGTATTTGAATATAATAAAATTAATATTTAATTTATATTATATATTATATTAATAATAAATATTTAAATAAAAAATAAATGTTAAATAATATATTTAAATAAATATATATATATATGTATGTGTGTATATATATGTATTTAATATTACATGTAAATATATAAATATTATTTTTTTAATTGTTATATTAAATATATAATTACGTAAATACAGAAAGCAAAGTCAAAACACCTCAACTAGTTAAGGTATCATGGTGACAATGCACTAACGTGACGGGCTGGCGGTGAGGTGGCAGCCGACACATACTGCTGCAAGAGGTGAGGTGGCATTTCATTTGTAATTTCTGACTAAAGATTTTTCATCTCTCATCGGTAAACCAATTTGCCAAGTAAAATGTAGCGATGGAATAGAATTCATCCGTAATACGTATTCATCACTAATTTGTCAGTAATTTTTTTGGTAAATTGAAATTCTATCAGTTATAAGCTGCTTCTTCTTCTTCTTTTTTTGTGGTACAAATTATATTTAAACTCTAATCTCGTTTACGTCACAAATTGGATTCAATTTCACATTTTATGTTGAATGCAAAATAGGAAAGTAACGAGATCGTATTGTTGAATTTAGTGTGGAGTGTTATGGGTGGATGTTAAATGGAATGGTGTGACGAATAGTAAAACTCTATATGATTCCTCTCATTATTTAATTATTAAGTGGAAATATTCGTGATGATGGGAGAAGACACTAGATATTTTAATTCATTGGATCCCCTTCTCCTGGAACGTTTGCTGTAAGTCTCTCGTTGAAAATATTGAAGACGAAGCTTCATGTATTTAAATTTACTTTGGCTTCTTCAAGCTAAGTGACAGTCATATGAAGCCAAAATACCACTTTTTGGGATCAATTTTCAATGACAATAAGCGCAATCAATGCATACTTTTAATCCTCTCAGAAGACTTTTGGGAGAGTACATTTGGTGATCCCACTTTTTGGGATCAAATTTCAACGACAGTAAGGGCAATCAGTGCATACCCGTAAATGCATGCTATTAAATCCTCTCGTAAGACTTTAACGTTTGGTTTCTCTTTAATGTGCTTAAAAGTAGTTGCACTTGAGACTAATATTTTTTGAGATTTAAAGCCTAATTTTTTTTATTTCTTTTAATAATTGTGTTTTTAAGAATTTGAACTTACATTCTACTCTTTATGGGATGTAGTCACTTGCCCTTGGCACCATTTTAACAACCAACCTGCTGGTAATTAAATCTTATATTTAATATATCACAATAAATACTATTTTTCACCTACTTAATTGAGAAAAAGGTCTTCTTCTTTTTTTACCACGAAGTCAATCGTACTGACACATTAGTGGCATAACAAATTAAAATTCCACAAGGACATGGCTGTATAGTTAGGAAATATATTAGTACTAATATAGATATATGAAAACATGAGATTGTAATCAGATCCCATATAATTAGGGATTACACATATAATTGTCATTAATTATGAGCCATTATATATAAGGATCCTCTCTCTTGTACATATATGGTATACCTATATATTTATCATGAATAATAGAACATTTTAGACTATTCGTTTACATGGTACCAGAGCCTTACGAATTCTTAGGTTTAGTTTTTTATGTGTGTGGCACTGTTTCAACACTGTTCATCACACTATTTGGTACTGTTCATCGGTACTGTTTCGGCATTGTTCACTGGTACTGTTCATCATGTGTGAGTTTCTTGCCTTTCAACCTATTTGCTTTGACTTGTGCAAGTTTGAAATTTTTTGGTGTGGTTAAGCGCTTGTACTCGCTGTTTGTCGTTTCTGTTGATTGCTGGCTTCTCCCTTGACCATACTTACTGTATTGTTATTGTGAGTCTTTGGTTAATTTTCTATGGCTGAATCCAAGAATTTTGATATGCTACTTATGTCTGCTAAAATTATTGACTCCAAATTAAACTGCACGAACTACAATGATTGCAATAAAACTGTTAGAATTTACCTCTTGGATGTTGAAAAAGAAGCTTATTTAACTCATGATCCTCCTCCTGGTGACAATGAACAAAATTTGGCTTGGTCTAGAGCGGATGCTCATCTATTTTTTCAAATTCAGAACTCTATTGAACCACGGATTTTGTCTTCCATTAGTCATTGCAACACGATGAAAGAAATTATGACTTACATTGAATTTATGTTCTTTGGTAAAGGGAACTTCTCTTGAATTCATAAAGTTTGTAAAGGCTTTTATTGCTCTCAGCAGCAGGTCATCCTCTAAAGGATTTCTTCTTGGATTTTAAGCGGTTCTATTGAGAAATGAAGGTACTTATGTCTCCATAGGCAGATCTTCAGACTTGTACCAAGAATCTGGAGTTTCAAGTTATCATCAGTTTCCTTGACGCTCTTGACCCATCCTATGACACCATCCGATCTTAGATTCTGTCCAACTAGGAGATTCCATCTTTAGAAGATGTGTTCTATGGGTTCTTCGCGCTGATAGTTTGGTTCGTAAGTTTAGTAGTGCTTTGGCTGGGCGTGGCCCCTTTGAAAACAAGCCTTCTGGATCTAAACAAGGTACTAGTTTTCCACCCCTACCTTCTGGTAGTATTATCTGCCATTATTGCGAAGAACCTATAACATGGTTTTGCTTATATTGCTCAAACATTCGATCCATCTGATTCCGATCCATCCTCTGCAAAGGCACTTGCTATAGGTACTTTGTCCAATGGCCTTGCTACTGCTTTCACGAAGAGGGTCATTGATCCCGGTGCCACCAACCACATGACAGGTAACCATAATTTATTTTCATTATATGCTCCATGTGCCAACCCATCCTCTATATTCGTCGCCAATGGTTCCTTGGTCCGAGTACTTGAATTAGGAACTGTTAAGCTCACTACCTCCATTTCACTCTCTTCAGTCCTTAATGTTCCTAATCTCACATTTAATCTTTTGTCTCCTAGTAAATTGACTCGCAATTTGAACTTTTTTATCTCCCTATACCCTGACCATTGTTTAATTCAAGATCTTTTGACGAAGCAGATTATTGGTAGGGGCTGTGAAGCTGGTGGACATTACATCCTTGATGATCAGGTGCACGTTATGTTGCTTTTTCTAGTGGGTTGTCTTCGTTTGAAGTTCATTATCGTCTCGGTCATGTGTCTCTTTTGTCCCTTAAAAGGTTGTATCCTTAGTTTTCGTCTGTGTCTACTCTAGATTGTCAGTCGTGTCAGTTTGCCAAACACCATCGTGTTCATTTGGCACGTCGAGTCAATAAACGAGCTGTGTCCCCCTTTAAGTTAGTACATTATGATGTTTGGTGTCCTTTTTTAGTTTTGTCTCAAACTGGTTATCGATATTTTGTCACTTTTGTTGATGATTTTTCTCGAGTCACTTGGCTTTATTTAATGAAACAATGTTCTGAAATATTTACTGATTTTTGTAATTTTTGTGATGAGATTTAGACACAGTTTCATGCTCCTGTGAAAATCCTTCGAAGTGATAATGCGAAAGAATATTTTTTTTGCCCCCTTCACCAAATATATGCATAGTCATGGTATTCTTCGTCAATCCTCCTGTGTTGATGTCCCTGCTTAAAATGGTGTTGCTGAGTGAAAGAACTGCCACCTATTAGAAACTGCCTGAACTCTCATGTTTCACTCATGTGTCCCTAAATCTTTTTGGGCCTATATTGTGTCTATTGCTTGTTTCCTTATTAATCACATGCCTTCGGTTGTCCTTAGTAGTGATGTTCCATATTTCATTATGTTTCCCACCACTAAGCTATCTCCTGTTGATCCCAAAATTTTTTGGTTGTGTTTATTTTGTTCGGGATGTCCATCCCAATGTTAGTGAACTTGATCCTAAGTACTTGAAGTGTGTCTTTCTTAGTTATTCTAGAGTTCATAAACGCTATTGGTGTTACTCTCCTGATCTTCGTCGTTATCTTGTGTCTACTAACATGACCTTTCATGAGTCTTCTCCTTTCTTCAAATCTTTGATATTATCTGAGCCTTCCTCTGTCATTAATGAGCCTGATGATCTTCTAGTTTATCGTATCCCTCTCTCACCAGTCCAGGCTGCTTTCTGGACCCTGATATTATCAATGATGCTAATGTTGCCACTATTTTGCCTTTGCTAGTAACTGCTTTACTGACGGATTCTGTTCCTACCTCCCTAGTTCCTAATCCTGAGTCCCCAAATCCTGCCATTCCCATCCTGCCCCTATTGTCCCTGATTCCGCTGTTTACTGCTTTGATGACCTGCCTATTGCCCTCCGCAAAGCAACCCACCCTCACTGTCCTCCCAAGAGCTATTCTGACTGTATTTATCCTATCTCCTCTTTTGTACCAGCGTTTGTCCCATGTTTCCTTTTCCCTTGTGGCCACCCTTGAATCCATCTCTACCCCTACTACCCTTCACCAAGCCTTAAATCACCCTGGTTGGCATGCCATGATGGAAGATGAAATGATGGCCCTTGAAAAGGTTGGTACTTAGATTCTTGTTGATATCCCTTCTAGAAAGAAGGTCATTCAATGTAAATGGTGTTTGTTATTAGGACCAAGGTGACCTTAATTTTGAGCTTTCTTCATCTTAGAGAATATTATCAAATCAAAAATTAAAATAGAAAAAAAAATGTTTTAACCAAGTCTCTAAGCCTTGAGTTTTTTTTTTTTTTTTTTGCAATCTTGAGATGGACTATGAGAATAAGGATTAGTTTGTAATGTGATCAACAAATTATTAGTTCAAGAATATTTTGCTACATGATTTCTTTAGAAAATTAGATGATGATCTATGCTAACCAAGTAAAGCTTTTGTGTAGGGAAATAACTTAGGAAAAAAGAGAGAGAGAGAGAGAGAGAAAAACAACTCCAATGATTTCTCTAGATCTTACTTAGTAACCGGGGGCACTTCATCACCAATGTTGGCACTCACGTCAAACAGTAAAGTCAAAGAGGGTTATGAGTTGGGCTAAAAGCCTCTTGAGGTGCCTGTTGGAGTAACTGAGTAACCGGTGCTGCATCACCCATATGCAGGGTCGCGTCAAAAGGGGACCTACAACGGCTCAAGAAACAAAAAAAAAAAGAAAAAAAAAGAAGACAAAATGAGTTATTTCCTACTTGAGAATCCTTAATAAATTAAATGAAAAGCTTTGATTGGTGGGGACATTTGAATTTTTCTGGAGAAATTGAGTAGCGTAATATTCTTTTACTAATCTTATGGTTGAACTTATTGCTTGCCGATCTTTTGATCATGGGATGTAAAGAGATTGTTACACTCAATTGGCTTAGTGACCTATTTTTTATAAGACATTAACTTAAATAAGATTTGATGATATGATCAAAGTGTGGTGGTTTATTGCTCTCTATTTAGGAATTTCATAGGCAATGTTCTTTTTAGATAATGAATTCTCTTTCTTTTGCTTGAGGACAAGCAAATGTTTAAGTATGGGGGTGTTTGATGAGTATATATTTTATGATTAAATAGGTGTATATTTTATGAGATTTAATTGGAATTATTGATATTATATACCTATTTAATTATCTTTTATGAACGTTTCTATAATTAAATGAAACTTGGGATCAAAGAATAAATCGACATAAAATCTACTCATATCCTATTTTTATTGTGTAGGAAATATTAGCTGATTTGGAATGAAGTAGAAAAGGCAATAAGAGGATATGCAATCAGCCAACTTGATAGTCCCCCACAAGAAAATAAGAAACAAAATCAATTGTGTGATCTGATGGAGTAAATTACAAGATATGAGATATCTTTTTAATAAGAAAAGGAGAATCAATGACCCAAGACCTAAATTATTATAAATAAGGAGGCACAGACAAGAAAGAGGAAGACGGAAGACGGAGGCAGAAAGATCGAAAGACACAGAACGAGAAGGAAGGGACGAAGAAGCAGAGGAGCAGAGGCTGAGCGTTTCAATTCTCTTCATCATCTCCACGGAAAGACGGAAGGACTGTGGAGGCGACGAAGAAATTTTCTTTCCTCTTCTCCTTCTTCTTTGAATCTGAATTGTTATCTTTTCATTTTTTTTTTGTTATGGATTTTATTAAAGCCATGTGTGGCTAGTTGGTTTTGCAACCTAGAGAATCTATGAACTTGTTTGGGTTTTAGAGATTATTCCCACTTTTTGGTTTTGATTAATTTTAGAGATTATTGGTTTTAGATATTATTCCCACTTTTTAGTTTTTGCGGAGTCTAAAGTTTTCCCTATAAAGATCTGTACACTTGCGGAGTCTAAAGTTTATTTAGTTTGGCCCGTGCACTCTATGAACTTGCAAAAACTTGATAGGGAAAACTTTAGACTCCACAAGTGTACAGATCATATCAAGTAATAGAGTGATGAGAAAAGTATCGTTCCCACGAGGACTTAATCTAACTAGTGATTAGATATTAAATCTCCTTGTTTCGTTAAGTTGAGTAAGCCAGAATTGTTTTCAAAGAGAAAAAGAATAAGAACTAATAGTAGCAAAAGACTTTTCACAAAAGAGCAAATTCCAATATCAAAAAGTACAACCTAGAGTCACTAATCCCTCGTTTGGTATTTTTAGATTTTATCCCCACTAAATTAACTTTGACTTAATCTAATCAGCTAATCTAGAGTATTAATATCTATTAATGCCTTCCAGTCCATTTATATACCTATCTTAATTAATTATGTAATGCCTCACACAATTAAATAAGACGCGTTTTAAATCGAGCTCACTCTAATTTGATTATGCGGAGCTTCTAGGTATATTCCTATCCTAGACGCAAATTAGATTAAAACCTAACTTCACGTTAAATTTAAACCTAATTCCACAATATTTATTCCCAAGGTCAATTTAGGATTCCCTCTTCCAAGTCCAACCCTAAATCCCCAAAACATGCTCAATGGTGGCCACTCACTAAGCAATAGCAATAAACACAGGATTAAATAAACTGAATAAAATTAATCAAAACTAAAAAGTGGGAATAATCTCTAACACCCAAACAAGTTCATAGATTCTCTAGGTTGCAAAATCAACTAGCCACACATGGCTTTAATAAAATCCATAACAAAAAAAATGAAAAGATAACAATTCAGATTCAAAGAAGAAGGAGAAGAGGAAAGAAAATTTCTTCGTCGCCTCCACATTCCTTCCGTCTTTCCGTGGAGATGATGAAGAGAATTGAAACGCTCAGCCTCTGCTCCTCTGCTTCTTCGTCCCTTCCTTCTCGTTCTGTGTCTCTCGATCTTTCTGCCTTCGTCTTCCGTCTTCCTCTTTCTTGTCTCTGCCTCCTTATTTATAATAATTTAGGTCTTGGGTCATTGATTCTCCTTTTCTTATTAAAAAGATATCTCATATCTTGTAATTTACTCCATCAGATCACACAATTGATTTTGTTTCTTATTTTCTTGCGGGGGACCATCAAGTTGGCTGATTGCATATCCTCTTATTGCCTTTTCTACTTCATTCCAAATCAGCTAATATTTCCTGCACAATAAAAATAGGATATGAGTAGATTTTATGTCGATTTATTCTTTGATCCCAAGTTTCATTTAATTATGGAAACGTTCATAAAAGATAATTAAATAGGTATATAATATCAATAATTCCAATTAAATCTCATAAAATATACACCTATTTAATCATAAAATATATACTCATCAAACACCCCCACACTTAAACATTTGCTTGTCCTCAAGCAAAAGAAAGAGAATTCATTATCTAAAAAGAACATTGCCTATGAAATTCCTAAATAGAGAGCAATAAACCACCACACTTTGATCATATCATCAAATCTTATTTAAGTTAATGTCTTATAAAAAATAGGTCACTAAGCCAATTGAGTGTAACAATCTCTTTACATCCCATGATCAAAAGATCGGCAAGCAATAAGTTCAACCATAAGATTAGTAAAAGAATATTACGCTACTCAATTTCTCCAGAAAAATTCAAATGTCCCCACCAATAAAAGCTTTTCATTTAATTTATTAAGGATTCTCAAGTAGGAAATAACTCATTTTGTCTTCTTTTTTTTTCTTTTTTTTTTTGTTTCTTGAGCCGTTGTAGGTCCCCTTTTGACGCGACCCTGCATATGGGTGATGCAGCACCGGTTACTCAGTTACTCCAACAGGCACCTCAAGAGGCTTTTAGCCCAACTCATAACCCTCTTTGACTTTACTGTTTGACGTGAGTGCCAACATTGGTGATGAAGTGCCCCCGGTTACTAAGTAAGATCTAGAGAAATCATTGGAGTTGTTTTTCTCTCTCTCTCTCTCTCTCTCTCTTTTTTCCTAAGTTATTTCCCTACACAAAAGCTTTACTTGGTTAGCATAGATCATCATCTAATTTTCTAAAGAAATCATGTAGCAAAATATTCTTGAACTAATAATTTGTTGATCACATTACAAACTAATCCTTATTCTCATAGTCCATCTCAAGATTGCAAAAAAAAAAAAAAAAAAAAACTCAAGGCTTAGAGACTTGGTTAAAACATTTTTTTTCTATTTTAATTTTTGATTTGATAATATTCTCTAAGATGGAGAAAGTTCAAAATTAAGGTCAATCCTCAACAATGCAAAAATCTTAAATTAACAAAAATCTTTTCAATTGCATAAGGACAAACATAATTCAAAGAAATTATATCATAACCAAAGAAATTATATCCCTCCCCCATACTTAAATCAAACATTGTCCTCAATGTTGCAAAAAATATAAAGAGGGAAAGAAACTAATACTCCCCTGGTTTAGGCCTCTAACTCTGATGTGGAGTGCTAAAGCAAGACCTTGTAGCAACAATAGGAGTAATCTTCTTCAAACCTGAATAAAACTGAAAGAAGGAAAGGAAAATTAATAATAATAATAAAATATGCAAATAAAACCCTTGGGTTGCCTCCCAAGAAGCGCTAAATTTATAGTCTTCAGCCAGACTTCTCAAAACAAACCACTAATCATAAGTATCAAACACCATAATTACCTTGTCTTCATTCCTTTTCAAACAACAAGGCATCACACACAAAAATTGATCATTCAAGTTAATTACTTGTATTTCCTTAATCATAGACAATCTTGGATTACAAGCAATCACTGAATTCAAATTAAGCACAACATGCATATCTTTGAAAATAAATATAGGCACATCCAAGAATTTAGAGCATCCAATAAAATCAACTTGACTCTCATCAGTAAAAGTCAACACTTCAAGAGGAGGGTCATGAACAACAACAATTGGGACATCTACATCAATTGGATCACAATCCTTAGGCTCCACAACCGGAACCTCTTCTAAATGTCCTCTATTCTCGTTTAAATCAATTTCAAGCTCACAATCACTTTCTACAGTACCCATAGTCTCATGCAATTCCACACCTTCAACTTCCTCACAATAATCATTATCATCATAAGATGTGGTCATCAAGTTTAAGGAATTATCTTGCACCATAGTGTCAAGGGTAGAAAGAATTTGACTCACACTTACCCCAATATCTTGAACACTTACCTCAATATCTTGGACACTTGATTCAACCCTAGTGATAAATTCCTTTGCTCTCTACTAAATCTCTCTGATGCTTCCGCACACTCCTCAACTAATCTTTCCAAATTAGATTTTTCCCTATACTCAATGGTGTGTTCTTCAATAGGTGGATAAGAGTAAAAAGAAGGAGTATTTTCATGAGAACAATAGACAAGTGGATCCCTAAAATTAAGTTGCTCAAAGCCTTCACTAGGACAAAATGAGTTATCAAAATAAGTTTGGTTCCTAGTGAAATTATCTCTCACACAATGACTAGTTGTATTATATGGACAATATTCATATAAATGATTCCCTCCACAACAAACACAAACCATGCAAACATATTGAAATGAATCAACATATGGAATACAACCATCATTTATGCTCCTTTTAAGTTGCCAATATTCATTCAAAGAATTTAAAGTAGCAAGCAACCCATCTTGTGAAGAAGATAAAGAATTTATCTTCTTTTCAATATTAAGACCAATTGGTTGCCAATTGAAATCCATTTTTTTTATTTTCTTTTCTAAAAATAAAATATTTACAAACTCAAACTTAAACCACTAATGCTCAATCAATTCCAACCAAGACAGTTGTGGCACAAAGTCCCCGGCAACGGCGCCAAAAACTTGATAGGGAAAACTTTAGACTTCGCAAGTGTACAGATCGTATCAAGTAATAGAGTGATGAGAAAAGTATCGTTCCCACGATGACTCAATCTAACCAGCGATTAGATATTAAATCTCCTTGTTTCGTTAAGTTGAGTAAACCAGAATTGTTTTCAAAGAGAAAAAGAATAAGAACTAATAGTAGCAAAAGACTTTTCACAAAAGAGCAAATTCCAATATCAAAAAGTACAACCTAGAGTCACTAATCTCTTGTAACATCCCAAATTTTTGAGATTTTAAATTAGAGATGTTGTATGAGAAACTAAATTGTGAAATTTGTCCTAAAATCATTAGGAAATTAATTATTGGAATTTAGGGCATATTTTCCAATAAATCAAGGACAAATATCTAAAGAATAATTTTTGACATAAATATTCTAGAGATAATATTTTTGGGTCAAATTCAATTCAATTAACCCCCACGTAGCCCATGTACTCCAACCAACTAAAACAACAATAAAATAAAACACACACAAGACCCCTACGTTATTTTGCTTCGGCCCAACAACTACAACCTAATTACCTAATTCAAATGAATCCATACCATCCCATCCTCACATGCTTTTCATCATTAGTTTGAACTAAACTAACACCAGCACCATACCTCCAATATCCATTAAATCAGCTTTCCAGAGTGTTCATTCCGGCAACACGTAAAAAATAATAATAATGCTGATACGCAAGCAGAAAATCAAATCCCCATACCTCCCTCACCAGCGCAGCTTACTTTCGGCTCCACTTTACAGCACACCATACCACTTATGCCTTGTGCTGTGTATTTTCCTTATCAGACCAGAGCATCCTAGAAAAGCTAAAGAAATAGAAACGGGAAAAGGAAAAGAAAAAAAAACGTAGAGAGGGAGGGCCTGGAAGTTAACGTGAGAGAAAACCAAAGAGGAAGGAGGAGCCAAGCATGCGTGCAAGCTTGTAAGGTGAGTCCCTTAAGTCTTCTCCTTCTAGTTCTTACACATTGGTTCTGAGTTTGAGGCTTCTACACCTTGGTTTTCGCTGCTGCACATGAAACACCTCTGTTTTTTTTGGACTGAAAACAGAGTGGTCTTGCGAGTTTCTGTTTCTATGGAAAACGTTTGTGTTTTTCCTTGAAACTTTTTCAGTAAATAGTTAACTTCTAAACCTTTCCAACGAGCCAAATAACACAGAAAACGGACGTATAGACTGAGAGAAATAATTTCCCAAAGTTCAGTCAAAAACTTGGAAACGTTTTATCCACCTCTGGTGAACAGTGATTTTAGTGTTTGATTTTGAAATAGTAAACGTTTGAGTTTTTTCATGAAATTTTGGCAGTAAGTAGTAGATATCTTAAGCTTTAAAACGAGCAAAATAACAGCCAAAACAGACATGTAGAATGGGAGTTATTATTTTTCAAAGTTGGACCATGAACACTGAAGATTTTCTGTTTCCAGAAATGAACAGTAATTTTCGGGTTCCATTTTGGAACGTTAAACTTTTGAGTTTATCTCTGAACTTTTTACAGGAGAAAGTACACTTCTTGAGGTTTTAAATAAGCTTTGATTCACCTAAAACGGAGTTCTATAACTCTAGTTATGATTTTTGGAAGTTGGGTTGTAAATCTGGTAACGTTTTGGAAAGATGCTGGAGACAGCTTTATGACGTTGCATTTCGGAAAAAGTAAACAATTTTTAAAAATTATGAGACTTTGCAGTGGTGTAGTAGACATATAGAGCTTTAATTTGATAGGTAATACGACTCCTTTGGATATGTATTCAGGGAGATATGAATTTTTGAAGTTAAGCCTTGTTTCTGGAGTTACAATCTGAACAGTGTTGAGAAAACTTAAAACTGGGAATGGTACAGAGATTTTAAATTTGTTCTGTTATTTTTATTTAAAAATAGACATATCAAGGGTTATGTGGAATTTTGCAGAACCTCATTTCGATTTTTGTGGATTTAATTATGATTTTTCAAAGTTTGTTCAGAAAACCAGGAAAAATCATGTTTCAGATTTAAGTAACATCTGCTTTTGAAATTCTTGGGAATTATACAGTCATAAATCGATTTGATGGCTGTTTTTATCTTAAACTATACTTAAAGAACTTTGAATAGAAATTTGAATCACCTCAATTGGAGATCTAGATAATTAACTATAAATTTTCAAAGTTTAATGGAAAATTCTGAGAATTTATAGTTAAGACCTAGAGTAAGAACCACTTTTAATCCTCTAAAAACAATTTGTGCAGTTAGTTACTTTACCGCGCAAGAAGTGACTAATGACAATGATAAACGTTTTAGGCATATTTTGACACCTCTACTGATCCCAACAACTTCGGACGAGTAAGGACTCAAGCTTGAGGTGGGTAACTGTAATCTTGTTAGCATATATGTTTGTGTTCATGTATTAGCTGATCATGTTTGATAGATGTTTTACATGTATTGTTTTTCCTAGCTATGGATTGAGGCTGCGGTCTCATAGGGCTGCGTGTCCTAAAGGGCTGTGGTCCTTACTTTACATGTACTGTTTTTCCTAGCTATGGATTGAGGCTGCGGTCTCATAGGGCTGCGGTACCTTAGCCGTTAACTGCGGTTACGGTTTGATTGTTTACTTGTAAATGCTTCTATGTTTAACATGTGCTAATTGTCATTTATACTTCATATGTGTTCATGAGATTAACTGTTACCCCTGGGGTTCATTCATTTGAACTCCAGACCGTATGGAAGAGACAGGTAGTGGATCGGGATCGAGAGGCAAGATGAAGCTGTAAGGGTTACAGCAGACAGAAACTTTTGGAAAATGCGAGTAGTTAGCCAGAACTTTAACGTTTATCATTTGTCTGTTTTGGGATTACTGTATTAACATCCCCCTGTGGGATGGAATCGAATCGCGAAAAATTTACCCTCGTATTTTCAGACTTAGTTATTTTAAGAAATTTTCTTTCCGCAATTAAAGTCGTCCAAAACATTTCGATGCCTGTGCGCGATAACTCTGATAAAATAGGAAGGGCGTTACATCTCTCGTTTGGTATTTTTAGATTTTATCCCCACTAAATTAATTTCGACTTAACCTAAACAGCTAATCTAGAGTATTAGTGTCTATAAATGCCTTCCGGTCCATTTATCTACCTATCTTAATCAATTATGTGATGCCTCACAAAACTAAATAAGATGCTTTTTAAATCGGGTTCACTCTAATTTGATTATATGGAGCTTCTAGGTATATTCCTATCCTAGACGCAAATTAGATTAAAACCTAACTTCATGTTAAATTAAAACCTAATTCCACATTATTTATTCCCAAGGTCAATTTAGGATTCCCTCTTCCAAATCCAACCCTAAATCCCTAAAACATGCCCAATGGTGGCCACTCACTAAGCAATAGCAATACACACAGGATTAAATAAATTGAATAAAATTAATCAAAACTAAAAAGTGGGAATAATCTCTAAAACCCAAACAAGTTCATAGATTCTCTAGATTGCAAAACCAACTAGCCACACATGGCTTTAATAAAATCCATAACAAAAAAAATGAAAAGATAACAATTCAGATTCAAAGAAGAAGGAGAAGAGAAAAGAAAATTTCTTCGTCGCCTTCACAGTCCTTCCGTCTTTCCGTGGAGATGATGAAGAGAATTGAAACGCTCAGCCTCTGCTCCTCTGCTTCTTCGTCCCTTCCTTCTCGTTCTGTGTCTCTCGATCTTTCTGCCTTCGTCTTCCGTCTTCCTCTTTCTTGTCTCTGCCTCCTTATTTATAATAATTTAGGTCTTGGGTCATTGATTCTCCTTTTCTTATTAAAAAGATATCTCATATCTTGTAATTTACTCCATCAGATCACACAATTGATTTTGTTTCTTATTTTCTTGCGGGGGACCATCAAGTTGGCTGATTGCATATCCTCTTATTGCCTTTTCTACTTCATTCCAAATCAGCTAATATTTCCTGCACAATAAAAATAGGATATGAGTAGATTTTATGTCGATTTATTCTTTGATCCCAAGTTTCATTTAATTATGAAAACGTTCATAAAAGATAATTAAATAGGTATATAATATCAATAATTCCAATTAAATCTCATAAAATATACACCTATTTAATCATAAAATATATACTCATTACAAGGCTGATGGTTCCTTTTAGAATAGTTAAAAGCTTGGCTTGTTACCAAAGGGTATACTCAAACCATATGTCATTGATTATTTTGAGACCTTCTCCCCAGTGGCTAAATTCACTTTCGTTTGTCTTCTTGCTTCTCTGGTTGCCACCTATCATTGGAATTTGCATCAGTTGGATGTTAATAATGCTTTTTTGAATGGTGACCTTCTTAAGGAAGTTTATATGGAGCAACCACCTCAGTTCATTGCTCAGGGGGAGCATAGGAAAGTATGCTATCTCCGAAAGTTGTTGTATGGTTTGAAGCAAAGTCCTCGTGTCTAGTTCGACAGGTTATGTGTTGTGGTCAAGAAGTTTGGGTTAAACCAAAGTAAGTGTAATCACTCTATGTTCTACCAATAATCCAATGTAGGCATGTTTCTTCTGGTAGTGTATGTTGATGATATTGTGATTACTGGGAGTAACGTCTCTAGAGTCTTGGAGCTTAAAGTCTTCCTTAACTCCCACTTCCAAATAAAACACTTGGGTCAATTGAAGTACTATCTTGGTATTGAGGTGTTGAAAAGCAAGAAGGGAGTTCTTTTAACTCAGATGAAGTATGTTCTCGATTTGTTAAAAGGAACTAGAAAACTTGTGCTCATGATTTCGAATCTATTCCTAGATCTTAATAATGGCATGTTTGATGAACTTCATGATGATCGTTGAAGAAGAAAATAGATCCAGAGGAACTGAAGCCATTTGCATATCCTGAGAGATATAGAAGGCTCATTGGGAAGCTAAATTATCTAACAGTTACTCGTCATGATATAACCTTCTTGGTTAGTGTACTCAGTCAATTCATGGCATCTCCATTTGTGGCGCAGTGGGAAGCCTTAGAGCATATCTTGCATTATTTGAAAGGTTTCCCTAACTCGTGACATTCTTTATACAGATTATGAGCACACTAAAGTAAAGTGCTTCTTTGATGTGGATCATGCAAGGTCTAATACAGGTTACTGTGTGTTTGTTGGTAAAAACTTGATATTTTGGAGAAGTAAGAAGCAAGGTTTTGTGTCAAAATCAAGTGCAGAAGAAGAGTATAGAGCCATGTCACAATCCGTACAAGAAATTGTGTAGGTATTTCAACTCATGAAGGAAATTGGCATCGCCACGACATTACTTGCGAAACTATGGTGCGACAATAAAAAAAGCACTCCATATAGCATCAAACTCTGTCTTTCATGAGCGTATGGAGCATACTGAAATCGATCAACTGTCACTTTATTCATGATAAGATCAAAGAGAATGTCATATCTACAAGGTAAGTGCGATCAAATGACCAGCAGGTAAACATTTTAACAAAAGCCTTAAATAGCACACGAGTTAAGTATCTTTGTAACAAGTTAGGTATAAAAATATATATGCTCCACCTTGAGGGGGAGTGTTATGAAATACATTACATAGTAAATAGATATTTGAAATCATGGGATTATGATTAGATCCCATAATTAGGGACTACACATATAATTGTCATTATGAACCATTATGTATAAAGCTCCTCTTTCTTGTATATATACCCGTATACTTATCATGAATAATAAAACATTTAGACTATTCGTTTACATGTACATATAAACAAGCAAACAACACACTGAAACAAAAATATATATATATACTCATCTAATTCTATTTATAAGCTACTTCCAACATGTTTCACACATATTAAAAGAAAAAAAAAACCTAGAACTTCATTAAATATGCCTAAAAATTCAACAACTTACTGACTTTATCTCTATTTAATATATATTATATTATATGAGAATAAAATCAATACAATAATAAACGAAAATTAAAATTATACATTTAAATGAAAAATTTATCTCTTATATATATATATATATTGTAAATATGACAACAACAAAAATATCTCTTTCTATCCTGTAAATGGAACCAGAATAGCGTATGCATATTTGTGTATGTGAATTAGTAGTTCCACACCATGTAGGTGAAAAGAAGACAAAAATCAGGGCCAATGTATTCTGTCATATTTGTCGTTGCTCGTTATTCATTTTCCGAGTATGTGAATTGTCAACCATGTGGGTCCCTCCTTTAAAATTACACGTCCCACCCCACTCTCACACACCCCACAAACAGAAGCCAATGTTATTTTCACATGTATAAAATGTGTGTGTGAATTAGATGTGAGCAAAAAAAATCTGATGGTCAAGGCAGTCTGGTTTGATCTGAGCCGATAAAAAAATTGGCCCGAAATATTATTAGGCACAGTCCAGACTAGACTTTGAGCTAAGGCCTTATATGTCTTAATCTAATCTGGTCTAATCCAGTCTGACCCGAATATTATTTTTATGTATTTTTATTTTTTATTGTTGTTCAATGTTGTTGTAGATTATTATGGATTTATGATTGTGTTTTAATGTTTTATGATGTGTTTTATATATATGATTATAAGTATTGCTATAATCTTATTAGATTCAAATATTGTCTCTCAGAAGAAGAAAAAAAAACACCAAATAGGTCCTAGACTGGTCCAAGCAATCTATTGGACCGTTTTGGTTCAACTGAGTTCAGGCTGCTGCTGGATCAAACTAGATCTTAGATTGTCTAGTACAGTATTCAGACCAGAGCTGTTGACGTCCGGCCCGACTGACGCATGATGAGCCCTAATGTGAATTATTCATTTTTTTTTTTGGTCAAACTAATGTGAATTATTCATTAGTTCCACACCACGTGGGGGAAAAGAAGGCGAAAATCAGGTTGGGTGGATTCAGTCGTTCTACATTTTCCAAGTATGTGAATTGTCAACGATGTGGGTCCCTCCTTTAAATTGACATGTCCTACCCCCTAAAACAAATTAACTAGCTAACCATTTCCCTCTTATATACCTCGTCCCGCACCCACACGCACTACAAACAGAAGCCAATATCATATTCATATGTATAAAATGTATGTGATGAGAAAACATCAGCAATAATGGAGGACACAAGGTTGGGAGGTTTTGCTGATGACGATGAGAAGACGAAGAAGGTGGTGCCACCTAAGAGAGGCGGTATCAAGCTTCGTATAATTTATGCTATCTTCAACTCCATTTCCCGTATTTGCTGCTCCAATCCTTCAAATCCATGAACCATCATTAATCCTTCTTATCTCTCATATTCTCCTGCTTATCTCTCATATTCTGTTTCGTGTCAAATATTACTCCTCCAGTTCTAAATGTGGGATATAGTTTATAGTGTTATATAAGTACTATAAGCTATATCCTATATTTAGAACTGAAGGTAGTATCAAGTTTTAATGTTACTCCTGCATATCTGGGTTCACACTACACTACTTTGTTTGCTGTGTATGTATATGTAATACACTTCTTTACACATATGACAGTTGGAGAATGTGTGTGAGTAAATATTGCTATACATTTCCTTTTATCATTTTTATAAAAGCTTAAAATTTGAATTGTCTTATTTCTTTTTCTAAAAGCTTGTTGTCTAAACATTTAATGAATTTTTTTTACTGCTTACTAATTATATATATATATATATATATATATTGCATGATTGGTGATAATTATATTTACTCTATTTCTTTCTTATTTTCCCCTTTATAAATTAGGGACTACTTTTAAAAAAATTTATTTAAGACATATTTATTATTTTTAATTAATTTTAATTGTTTTCTTAAATCATGTAATTTAATTATCAGACTCTTATAAATAAGAGTAGAGGATTACATTATGTGTAGTTCTATCTTCATTTAGTTGAGTTTGTCTTTTATTTCAATATTTATTTGTGTGTAGTGTAAACTACAACCTCCTATCCATAATAAACTTTCTCTCCTTTAAACTATAAGTCTTTTTTTCCTTCAAAATTTCCTTGTATAAAATATAAGTCCAATTTAGTACTATTATCTAGGACATTACTACATACTTTTCATTGGAAAAGGTTTATTTTTCTAAACATAATTGTGCTTGTTTAGAATAACAATTGAAACCTTTAAAAACAGCTTTTTAATGACAGTTTAGGCTTAAAAGGAAAGTATATGAAACGGGTTTTATTTCAATTTACATAAATAAAAATTTTTGGGATTTCAAAAGTGATCTCAAACAAACATATTGCATATGCTTCAGGCTTCTAGGCGGCAATAAGCTTCAATATTATTACCTCTTGTCCATAATATAAAATTGTCTTCACAGTAATGATCTGACATACCACTCTTAATTTTATTATAAGGCATCTTAAAGAAATTCTTACATAAACTAGATGCACCACATTATGTATTCACTAGGCAATATAAAATCAAACCACATCATTCTACGTTGGAATCTTTACTATAGGAGTCATGCTCAATAGTGTCTCAAACGTAATTACTTCTTAGAGGAGGATACTTATGTCTATTAAAATAAAATTAAAACGACCTAGTCAAATTTTTTGTGAGACTAAAATTCAACGAAACTTTAGTGATGATAAGAATCTAACAACAACCGTTGGTTTCATTTGCTTGACCTATATACGGCACGTTTATGCGTATTAAGTAGGGCTAGAGATCTCAAAATAAACGTGGAGCATTAATTTTTCGTTTTGTATATATCATCACCTGCTTAATTCGATAACTTTTCAACACAAGTATCTTATTTGATCAAGTCACATTTATTGATTCAGTTGTCTTACTCTTAACCCAATCACTCTAGTGCTAGGACTGCCAAGACCATTCAAACCCTTTGCTTAATTACGCTTCTCCCATTTTGTTTGTAAGCGAAAAATATATATAACATAATATTGCTTCCGCTGCATAATATAAGATCACTCATTAGTCTTGTAAATTGTACAATAAACAAAAGCATATACTAGTATTAAAGGCTAAAGTAGTATATGTTTAATTACTCCCTCCTATTCGGTATATAAAAGATTTCATAGGAATTTTCTGTTCATATTTATAAAAAAAATTAATAGTCAATCTAAAATTTTTTATATAATTTTTATTTCTGCCCTATTAATTATTATTTAGTATCATTTTAATAACTAATTTTTTATTTTAATAAATTAATGATTTGCTCATTATGTGTTTAGTTTGAGGAGAGGGGAGAGAGGTGAGACTGATCTTAAATTAGTTTCCCTCCAATCCCCTCAAACCAAACACATCTGTTTGGTTCAACGAAAGGGAAAAGAAGAGAAGGATTTTAATGGAAGGGAAGGAAAGGGAAATGAAAGATTTTAATATTATCTTGTTTGGATTTATTAGAGCGGAGGGATAGAATTTTAATATTGTCTTGTTTCGTTTAAAAAGGGAGAGGAAGGAAAATATTTTTATATTGACGCCCGTACCCTTATTTTATTTAAGCGCTTTTTATTCAATATTAGAATTTTTTTTCCTATGTAGAATATTTAATCAAATATAATTACAAAAATATGGTTTTCTAATGATCAAAACTAAATAAATATATGATTATAATACAATACTCATAAGAAGAAAGAAGCAAACGGGGAAAAAACAAGACTTATGAAAAGGAAGAAACCCAAATTTCAATTATGATGCCAATAAATTCTATTTATTGTTTTCGACATTGGCGCACACACTCTGCAGCTCTCTTGCACTCAAAGTTGAATGTTGCTCATGGAAGGCAATGACAGGAGAGGAAGAGTCTCTGATTTGGGCTGAAGGGTTTGATGATGGCCGGCCAGATGAGAGGGAATTGGCTTCTGTCCGCTGCATAATTCGTCCGCTGCCGTCCATTGCAAATGAAACAGCATCGTTTGGTGTAAAAAGCTGAAGCTGATGCCTCTTTTTTTTTTAAAAAAAATAATAAAATAAAATTAAGATACTTATTGATACTAAAAAATACTTTAGCATACGGAATGGTACTTAAAAAAAATCTTTTATAATCTTAAAAAATTATTTTAGGATCTTCAAAATATATTTTAGGGCATTAATAAGTATTAAAAGGATACTCAGTATATTGAAAAAACACTTTATGATCTTGAAAAAAAATTTGAGGGTATTGATTGGTACTAAAAATATATTTCAGAATATTTACCTGAAAAAAACTTTATGATCTTAAAAAATTATTTTAGTGTCTTAGAGAAATATTTTATGGTATTGACTGATACTAAAAATATATTTCAAAATAATTTTTCAAGATCCTAAAATATTTGTTTAAGATCATAAAATAATTTTTTAAGATTATAAAGATTTTTTTCAATACCAATCAAAATCTTGAAGTATTTTTTTTTAGTACCTATCAGTACTTGATTTTTTTTAAAAAAAAGCATCAACCTCAGTTTTTTTACCCAAACGATACCGTTTCATTTGCAGTGGATGGCAGCGGATATAAGCCAATTCCAGATGAGAGAAGGTGGAGGTGGGTGAAAAGGTGTTGCCACTTGCCAGCAGCAAGAGTGTTAGCGGCGGACTGGATCTCGGCGATGTTGCTGGATGAGGTCAGAGAAGGAAAAAGCAAAACGAATGGAAAAGTGGTTCGATGGTGTTGCTGGATGAGGAAGGATGGCTCAATAGAGTTACCATAAGGTTGATTACAAGATGAAGGACGAATGAGAGTTAATGGAAAAAGGCACCGTTTGCTTTTTATTTTTAAATATAGAAAGAGTGGTTTAGGAATAGCACAAATATTTAGGGACAAACTCGTCACTCCAAGCCAAAATATTGCTTTTTCCCTCCACTCCTAAAAATTTGCAGTATCTAAACAAGGAGAGGGAAGTAAAATCAAAGCTGATTTAAATATAGTAATCTCTCACATAATTTAATAAGTTGCACTTATTAGCCAAACATGAAAAATAATCCCATTCTAGATAAAAATGTGTCATATTCATCATATATTATCCCATATAATATTTTCCAAAATTTAATATCTCACGGGCTTAATCGTTTGAGGTTTCTTGGCTCAAAATTCATGATATTATAAATTTAGTTTTTGTCCAAGTCAAAAGAAGTTAAGGAATTTTGGAAACCAACCCCCCCCCCCCTAAAAAAAAAAAAGAGTTAAGGAAAGGAAGGAGATAGTACTGTTATGTTGTTGAATTTTCGCGTAAAACAGTAAATGTTCATTGTAGGTGAAACATGTATACATATATAGGCAATATTATCCCCTTGGCTGATTATTTAACCTTAACTTTTTCTAAAGTGTGAATCTTGATGAGACTGTTAAAAAACACACACACACACACAGTACTAATTGTAGTTAATATTGCTAGTTTGACTTTGAAAAAAAAAATTAAGTTGCACTCCCTTTTAAAGGCTTGTTTGGGTGCAAAAAAAACACAGTTAGAGTAAAATAAAGTGTTCGGGTTGACATTTTTTAAAATAAGGCTTTTAGGCTAAAAGCTATTTTCAAGAAGAAGTCACTAAGACCTCTTTTTCATAATGTAGATACCACCGCCAATCAAACATAAATCATATTTACAATCTGACTTTTATTTTATCTTAAGTTTACAAAAATCAAAATTGGAAAAAAGTCATTTCTATCATTGCTAATCCAAACGGACCTTAATGAAATGTCATGAATTCTTTAATAAAACTTATGAAATACCTATAATGTATATTTATTACTTGGTGGTAAATGAAAGTTATTAAAACCTAATGAAATGTCTTGAATTCTTTAATAAAATTCATGAAAAACATGATAGTTTAGATTTGTTACTTCATAAAAACGACAATTGTTAAAACCTAATAAAATATTGTGAATTCCTTAATAAAACTTATAAAAAATTTGATAGTGTAAATTTGTTACTTGGTAAGAAAGTTTTTAGAATTTAATCAAATTTCAAGATTTCCTTAACAAATCTTGTTACTCTACCAATAATTATTCCCACCAAAGCTCTAGTGCCAGCGACTGGTCGACAAGGCATCAAAGCTCCAACGTCAGCAGGATATGTCACCGGTTGTCATAGAGGGCCGGCTACCGGTGAGGTGGGTGGGGTTTACATTTTTTTAAAAAAAATATATATCTTTAAGGGCATTTACATCATTTACTTTTAATTTAAAAAAGAACATATCAGGCCTAACACTTCTTTAATATGATGAATATTCGAAACACCATTTTGTTCTTTTCTATTGTTAAAGTCCTTTTTTTTTTTGGGACTTTGCATATCCCTTAACAAGATGTATCCTTTGACCCTTTTAATGTTTCTCAAGACATATATATATGGTATCTATCTGTTACTTGAACCTCAGCTCATTGTTTGAGTGAATAGACTTGGATAATTTTGACCCCAAAAAAAAGAAAAGACTTGGATGATCACTACTGAAGGCACTATCAAAAGCCATTTATCTGTAATGAAACTCACGTACAAAATTCACTTATCATTAAGACATGCATAGTATCAAAGTGTAGTATCACAGCATGGTACTTTTAAATATGCATAGTATCATAATGTAGTATCAGAACATTATATTTTGATAAAGGATTTTCTTCACTCTTATTCGATCTCTTCTTCAATATTTGACATGTATTATTCCATCCCTCCTCGTCTTGCAACCTTTCAATGGAAGTGAAGTTTGAACTTGTGCTACCTTTGATACCAAACTTTATGAATAAATGTGTTAAGTAACTAATTATATTTAGGAATGGTTAAATAAAAACCTAATATATATAAAGCTTACAAGCCTGGATGCTTGCCATATTGTAGTTGAGAATTTCTTGTACTAATTCATTGATCTCCTTCTTAAAGTCAATAAACTCTATATATCCCTTAATAAGATGCAATCTTTGACCCTTCTTATTTCTTAAGATATATCCGGTATCTATCTCTTACTTGAACCTCATTCTCGGTCACATTCATGAGTAGACTGATCACTACGTACTGAAGGCACTATCAGAAGGCATTATATGAAATGAAACTCACATACAAAATTAACTCATCATTAAGACATGCATAATATCAAAGCATGATACTTTTCAATATGCATGGTATTAGGGTGGTATATAAGAGTGGGGTGTCAGAGCATATAGATTTTCTTCACTCTTATTCTTTTCTTCTTTCAAATCGAAAGCCTTTGAAGTAGTGAATGAGAATCAGCCCTAGTGGATTTTTAAATTGATGGATTCAAATTTGAAATCTCTTACAAACCTGGCAAAGAGAATAGAGCAACGTATGCACTATCTCGACAAGATGAATCGATGGAGCTGAGAGGTTTCTCCATGTGGCAGCACGATGACATTGAAGAATGGGAGAGGGAAGTTCAACCTGATCCAAAATAGCATCAAATCAACAGATCATTACCCAACCTGAAAGTGTAGAAGAGTAAAACTTAGTCAAAGGATGTTTACACTATAAAGGCTGTTTGGTTCTACCCATAAACTCTACTCGGATTCCCTTGCTACTTAAAGAGTATCACAAGTCTTCCATAAGGGGGACATGCTAGATATCTTCACAACCGCTTGGCTAATGTTGTATATTGGGAGGGTATGAAGAGTGCTCTTCAAAAGTATGTTGTGCAATGCGATGCATGCCAGAGAAATAAGTATCAAGTACTATATCGAAAAACCTCTCTTCCTCTAATAGTAGACATTAAGTCTTAAGATTCCTTTAGTCAGTCATCTAACGACAAGGGGTTCCAAAGGTTCAGTGGGTATGCTGAACCACCAAAGGTTTTCCTTGCTCTTTAATAGGTCTTGAGTTAACGAACTGATCCATCAATAGAGGTATTTGGGCTTTAATTTATTCCCATTATTACTCCAGTCCTAGAAAATGCTTATTTTTTGGCTTTATCTCACCCATTCACAGCCAATGATAGATGTTGCTGAAATATTTGTGCGTGAGGTTGTCAAGTTCCATGGCTTTTGTCAAACCATTGTCTCGGATAGAGATAGGGTCTTTATAATGTTGGAAGGAATTATTCAAACAAGCTGGAATCCACTTGTGTCTTGGTGCTCCTGTGTACCATCAGGAGTCCGATGGCCAAACTGAAGTTCTAAACCGAGCGTTGGAAACATATCTGCACTGCTTTACCAGCGAGAAGCTTAATCATTGGGGTCAATGGTTGTCATGGGCTGAATATTATATTGGTACAACACTTGGTACCATGGTGATGCCAATATGACGCCTTTAAGGCAATTATGGGAGGGATCTGCATGCCTACCTTTCTTAAGGCAAGATGAGCCGTCTGCCATAGAGGAGGTCAATGAACAGATTCGTGCTCGGAATGAGAATTTGTCCAAATTTCAGAACAAGAAGACAAAAACGGAATGGGCATTCAACTAGAGGTTGATGAACAAATCTACGTTAAGATCAGACCTGATCGGCTGCGTACTTTAGCAAAAAGAAGCTCAGTCCTATGGTCCCTTCAAGATCATTAAGAAAGTCGGAACAATGGCTTACTGACTTGAACTTCCTCCTATAGCCCTGATTCATCCAGTACTTCACATCTCCAATCTAAAAAAAGTCAATTCATGCTGCCATTGTGACCCCGGTCATTCTCTCAGCTCTCTCCGAGGAAATGGAGCTGCAAGTTCAGCCTGAAGACATTCGTAAGGTCCGCAAGCTTTTAAATGGACAGCTGGAGGTACTGGTTAAATGGAAGAGCATGCAAGAGTTTGAGGACTCATGGGTAGTTTCCAGCTTCTCCCCCTGAGGACAAGGTGAAACTCTTAGGGGTGGGCAATGATAAGATTACTTTTGCAACCAAAACATATAAAAGAAACCTAGGTAGCTACATGAAAGGGGACAGCCACCTTTTGGTAGTCAACATGTTGACTTAGAAGCTCCCACCAATTTGGAGAAAGAGCTGAACCACTAGGTGGCTGTAGGCTGCTATTAACAGTAGTGACATTAGGATTGTCTTGGAGATTGTGACATGCAATTTTTTTGTAGTATTTAGAGGCTTGTTGTCTCTAGGTCTTGCTTGGCTTGCTTTGTGTTGGGAGTTAGATAGGAGAAGCTGTTTCCCATCTGTATTTTGAGTGTTGTAACACTGATTATGCTCTATTATCTTATAGCAAACCTTTGCATTATTCATATTTCATTTCCCTATTGTTTTATTTCAATATTTCAGAGAAGGGTTGTATCTCAGCTTCCCGTAAACAGCCTCTTTCTTGCCATTGGTTATCATTTTTAATTTTATTTCCGTCAACTCAATCGGTCGATCGATATTAATTTGCTATTGATGAATCTGGAGAGAAATGAGTTAACCAAGCAACAAGAAGCATGTCAGGAGCTGCCATAACCTTGAGTTTTGTAGTCCTTTTCGTTTTAGTTAATTCGCTTAGTTCCCATATAGTTTGTGTTGGCAAGTTGACACTAATTAGTTTAAGTAGTGTCAATTTGAGGGGCACGTTGGGGATATTAATCTCAATTATTTATTAGGCTTTATAAATAAATGGCTTACTATATGATTTAGGGGGCTTAATTAGTCAGTACTTCAAAGTTAAATGTGTTCATATTTGGCCTGTTTGGAGTCTACATTTACCAGGGTTTGGATCAGTAATTTTTAAAATAAGTTCAATCCAGAAACCAACTCATTTTTTCCTATTTGGGTTGGCTTATTTTGTACTGGGCTTGAAAAAAAAAAAATACACAATGGCGTGGAAGTTAGTAGGTGGAGCCATAGGTGAAAAGCTCGGCTTTTTGACCAAAATAGCAACTTTTTTAAAAAGGGTTAAGGTGCAAAAATGCACATGTGCTTTTCTCTAAGGAGCGCCCAGTAGTAAGTGCTTTTTTTAGGTGCAAAAATGCACACGTGGTTACAAATTAGGTGCAAAAATACCGTTTGACCGTTAAGTTTGACTTTGACTGTTAAATTTGACTTTTTTTGTTGACTGGACGATGATGTAGCATTTCAAAGGTACAAAAATACATATGTGTTTTGTCAAGAAGAGCGCCCAACACCAAATTATTTTTTTAAAATTTAATAATTTTACTTCAATTAAAATTATTTTAGGATCTTGAAAAAATATTTCAGGTATTCACCGGTATTAAAAGGATACTGACGGATACTGAAAAAATATTTCAGGGTACTGACTGATACTAAAAAGTATTTTTAGGATACTAACTGGTACAAAAAAAAATACTTCATAATCTTGAAAAATTATTTTAGAATCTTGAAAAAATATTTCAGGTATTGACTGGTACTAAAAGGATACGAACTGATACTGAAAAAAATATATCTACTGACTGGTACATAAAAAATACTTCATAATCTTGAAAAAATTATTTTAGGATCTTGAAAACATATTTCAGATATTGATGGTACTAAAAGGATACGGACTGATACTGAAAAAAATATTTCAGGATACTGACTGGTACTAAAAAGTACTTTCAAGATACTGACTGGTATAGAAAAAAATACTTCATAATCTTGAAAAATTATTTTAGGATCTTGAAAAAATATTTCAAGTATTGACCAATACTAAAAGGATACTAACTGATACTGAAAAAAATATTTCAGGGTACTGACTGTTACTAAAAAATACTTTCAAGATACTGACTGGTACAGAAAAATACTTCATAATCTTGAAAAATTATTTTAGGATCTTGAAAAAATATTTCAAGCTATTGACTGGTACTAAAAGTATATTGAATGCTACTAAAAAATATTTCAAAGTACTAACTGGTACTAAAAATATACTTCAGCTTATTTTTTTAGATTCTAAATAATTTTTCAGATCATGAAATTTTTTTTTTCTGTACCAGGCAGTATTCTCAAAGTATTTTTTTAGTACTAGCCAGTACCCAGTAGTAATTAAAATAAAATTATTAAATTTAAAAAAAAGAATTTGGTGTTTGACGCTCTTTTTAACAAAGCACATGTGTATTTTTGCACTTTTGAAATGCCACATCATCGTCCAGTCAGCAAAAAAAGTCAAACTTAACGGTCAAACGGTATTTTTGCACCTAATTCGTAACCACATAGTCACTTTTGCACTTAAAAAAAGCACTTGCTACTGAGCGCTCATAGGAGAAAAGCATATGTGTATTTTTGCACCTTAACCCTTTTTTAAAAAATTACCAGATTAATGCCACTCTTAAACTATTTACCTGGGTAATGCTAACGTGACCCATGGCGTTCGGAGGGCTCGCGTCACGGGCGTGTGGCGTGGGGGAGGGGGGGTGGGCGGGATTGGACGGTGGCGCTAAGGAAGACTGCGCCATCAGTACCGTGAGACTGTGTCACGATACAGGTGGCGCGAACATGTGTCACGCCACCTTGGTAGCGTGAACACGTGTCACGCAACTAGTGGCGTGGCTGACCCTCACGCCACTAGTTGCGTGGGCTCCCTGCACGCCATGCTAGCGTGCATGTAGTGGCGCAGAGATTCTCTCTGCTCCTCTGCGACAAATCTCTGCCTCCTACCCCCCTACCCGACACCACCCCCCCCCCCCAAACGCCCCCAACACGCCACCTCTCCCCCCTCCCATGTTCTATTTCTTTTCTCTGAGTCTCCAGCTCTCTTACTCTTTCACTCCCACTTTTCATTGTTTCAAAATTCATCCGCCTCCTTCCCTGCGTTTTTTCTTTAAAACTTCACTCTTCCATGCGTTTTTTCTTCCAAACTTCTCATTCTTTTTCTTTTATCTGAGTCTCCAGCTCCCTCTCTCCCACTCTTTCACTCCCATTTTTCATTGTTTCAAAATTCATCCGCCTCCTTCCCTGCATTTTTTCTTCCAAACTTCACTCTTCCCTGCGTTTTTTCACTCTCACCAACTTTCTCACCCCCTCATCATCTGAAAACTCCATGTTTTTTTCATTCTTTTTCACTCACTCCTTCCCTCTCCCACATTCACGCACACATACACCTCCTCAACCTTAACTCCATCTCTGAAAAAACATCGAGAGTCTGGTGAGAAACTTTAAAACCTAGAGAAGAGGAGGAAGAAGGAGTCTCAAATAGATGAGGAAGAAGAAGGAGTTTCAAATTATCTGGCTCACTGACTTCACATTTGTACAGGTAATATTTAATTTTTTTTATTATGTTTATTGTTTAATCATTGGAATTAGCTTTCATGCAATTTATTATAGATGCTTAATAAAATGTATAATGGTAGGATAGATGCTTAACATTTAATTTTATTGTTATGTTTATTGTTTAATAATAGGATCTAACTTTGAATGATATTGTTATGTTTATTGTTTAATTGTTTATAGATGTTTATTGTTTAATAAATGCTTAATCACTTACAAAGTATGAATAATTATGAATAATAAAAAGAGTAAATAATAATTAAAATGAATAATTTATGGAATTAAAATATTTAAAATTTATTATTAAGCTTAGGATAGAAGACTAACAATAATTGGTAAATTAATTTAATTAGTCAATTAAATATTTATTTTGTATGTAAATTATAAACCTTAAGATGGACAACTAATTATTTCATATTTTGTAAAATTATAATTTGATAGAGAAAATGTAAAATATTATTTTTAGCTAAATTTGATATAAGAAATTAGTGAGAATAATAATTAGTGAATTAATAAAAAGATTTTATGAAATATGTTGTATATTGTTATTTATAGTATCTGAAGATAAATAAGATAAGCTTAACTGGAGAATAATAATTACTCAAATAATTAATTCAATAATTAATTATTTAGAGAATAATAATTAGTGATTTAATAATGTGTTGTGTAATTGTAAATTTTTATTATTCAAATGGATGACCAACCCAGTTGCAATATTGAGCCCGGCCCTAAAGAGTGAGGAGTTCTAAATGAGGAGGTACAACTGTCACATCGATCACAAGTTGTCTGGAATACAAAAGATTGCAATGTGTTGAGGGTGAGGCGAGCCTCACAGGGGTCTTCGGCTGATATCCATGACCCAGATCTCATCCCAATAGATTTGCAGGAGCACCTTAAGCGTGCAGGTTTCTGTCACGTGGCTCGCATGAAGAAACCCCCAGTATGTTTTAATATTCTTTATGTAATTAATTATATGCATTTAGTTGTTTGTACATGAGACGGATAATAAAAGCCCGTTACATATTTGTTCTTTACTTTTATGTCGGTGTAGATTGACAAATACCTTATTTCTGCTTTGGTTGAGAGGTGGAGGCCAGAGACTCACACCTTTCATATGCCGGTTGGTGAGATGACTATTACTCTACAGGATGTAGAGGGCATTTTAGGTTTGTCCACTGAGGGTCGAGTAGTTTCCGGTCCAACGCATGTCAACTGGGCAAGAATTATGTGGCAATACATGGGTGTGACTCCACTCCCATCTGAATTGATTGGCGGAAACATCAAGATGGTCTGGTTTGACCGTCATTGGGGCCACTAGGAGGTGCACTCAACTACTATTGAGGGTCAGCTTTGTACACACGTGCTTACCTCATGCGCCTATTCGGTGGTTTTTTGTTGTGTGATAAGTCCAGCCATGAGGTCCCTTGCCGATATATACAATTACTGGGTGGTGACCTTGCGGAGACTGATACATACAGTTGGGGGTCAGCTGTACTCGCCATACTGTTTCGCGAGCTATGTCAGGCCACGTCAGCTTCAGCTAAAGACATGGGGGGTTGTTTGTTGTTACTGCAAATATGGGCATGGTCCAGATTTCCTGCCATAGCACCTCCCATTCCACCGCCCATTGACGCAGGTGATCATTACAGACGCAGGTATGAAAGCAGTATCATATAATACATTATTTGAACTGATTTGAGTAGTTGAGCGCTTATGTTCTTATTTGAAGGTCACTTCACTAATGTTATTGAGTTACGTATTGTAGGTTCAACAATGTCGAGTTGCGGTTATTGCGACGTCAGCTAAAGACATATCGAATAGAGCTTGACCAGATGGGTCGAGACTATATATGTATAATAAATTTGATATTAGAGAACCAAAAGGGTAAACTAATTTGCATTTGTTTACATGTGCAAGTGAAGTGGGAGCCATATAGGGATGCCAGATATGAGTTTATGGGTGCAGAGGCTGAAATGCAGGACAGGTGGAGGGCGGTGACACCCATTCTTTGTTTCCACATTGTCGAGATGCACCAACCAGATCGCTGCATGCGGCAATTTGGTATGCAGCAACACATCCCTAGACCTGTTGCACAACTTAAGGATGCACATGATCTGACCTTACGCGGTAAGATGAGAGATGATTGGGAGGACAAGCTGGATGCATTTATTCAGTTGTGGAACACGCGACATTTGTGCATCGAGACTACAGAGCCATCGGATGGGCCGGTTTCCCCAAACTCCGAGTACATGACTTGGTTCTTCACACACACCAGACGGTATATGACGAGGCAGGTCGCTAGGATCGGGCACGTGGTACATACCGATCTTGCTTCCACGTGACTGAAGGTTCAAAATGTACGTTCACTGCTAAAAAAATGCAAAATAGCGACGGAATTTGCGACGGAAAATATTCCGTCGTAAATTTTCTAATTTTGCGACGGAAAAAATTTTCCGTCGCAAAGTCAAAGAATTAGCGACGGATTACAAATCCGTCGCAAACTGCGGCCAAAAAGGCCGCCAGGCCCGCCTTTTAGCAATGGATTTCAAATCCGTCGCTAAAAGGCGCCAAAAAGGCCGCCATTTTTAACCTTTTAGCGACGGATTTCTAAAACCCTTTTATTATTATTAAAATATAGAGATAGAGCAGTGTTTTTCGAGAGCATTCTTTGCCTCCCTCACCGACAGACATCAGCCTCCCACACGCAATTCACTTCCCACACGCATACATCTCCACTCCTCCATCTGCTTCGTCCTGCACAGCCAAGAGCGAGAGAGACAGCAATCTTTGCCTCTCGCCTCTCACTTGACACCCCGACAATGCTGTCTCCCTCTCGACCTTGCGTCCTTGACGGCTTGACCTCCTCGTCCTCTTCGGCTCTTCCAGGCGTCTCTCATCCTCTCCTCACCTCCGACGTCTCAGTCCGTCGGCGGTCACCGCGAGTTTCAGTATTGAGGTAAGTTTTCTTCCTTTTCCTATTCGGTTTTCCTCTAGTTTCACCGCGAGTTTCTTATCTCTTGCTCTGCATCTGAGTATGAATCCTTTTCCTATTCGATTATGCAACAAGGGAGTTCGAAAGAAGGGTTTGTTT
Organism: Acacia crassicarpa; assembly: GCA_034222035.1. Taxonomy (NCBI): domain Eukaryota; kingdom Viridiplantae; phylum Streptophyta; class Magnoliopsida; order Fabales; family Fabaceae; genus Acacia; species Acacia crassicarpa. The sequence continues at coordinate 8,969,525 of JAWXYG010000008.1, forward strand.
CTTTGGTAGACAGTGCTCGAATCTCTTGCACCAAATTTGTTTCTCTGGGAGTTTGAAAGAAATTGCAAAGTTTAGTAGACAAAATCTGTGATTTTTGAAAAAATAAAATGTTACAGTCTGATCATGTTTGCTCTACGCTCTGCGTATGAATTTTGTTACTGTCTGATCATGTCTGGGAGTTTGCTCTGCGTATGAAAAAAAATTTGTTGCTCTGAAAAAGTTTGGTAGACAAATTTGTTTATGAGGAAATTCTCAAAAATTAATTTAAAAAATAATATATAATTTTTAAAAAAAAAATTAATCAAATTTGCGACGGAAAGTGAATCCGTCACTAATTCGAATTTAGCGAAATTAGTGATGGAATCATATTCCGTCGCTAATTTGAATTTAGCGACGGATTTTAAATCCGTCGCAAAATTCAAATTAGCGACGGAATTTTAAATTCCGTCACAATTGCGACCACTTTTTAGCGACGGAAAAAATCCGTCGCAAATTCATTTAGCGACGGAATTTGAGGTTTTAGTGACGGATTTTTTCCGTCGCTAAAACCCTTTTTTCTTGTAGTGGTTGAAACACCCGAATCCCATTAACAACCCGCTGATCAACAATATACGGTCCATGTTGAATATGATAAATAGATCCCGGGGAAAATTTCAACATGTGCTCGAACCATCTTGGCAATAACGCATATGACTCCTCCCAATCATCGTAATCTTAGCTATTGCTTTTTGTTTTGCCTTCCATGCCTTCCTGTACGAAACATGTTAATCAAACATTCCAGTTACCCTTTCTTGTATCATGATCACAGGTACCGAAGGTGTTTCCTCGACCATGTCTGCAAAACCAATCATAAAAAGTGTACACTAAGAATGTTATTTATGTTCACTCACAAACACAAATAAATTCACAATTTACCAAATAGTATTGTGCATCATACCTATTATGACCTCAGAAATAATATCAAAATCTAGTTGTTTGTGATCTTGGGAGAGATTTTGGTTCACACAACTATGATTTCCAACCTATTTAGTTATCACCCAAGTGTTGCTGTTCTTCGGTTTAATTGCTCTAACCCTCCAATCGCAACCTTGTTCTTCATTTTGACATTTCATTGAGTACTTGGCTGTTGTACTCTCAACCACTTGAGATTCATGATGTTACTTCATGCAATAATGTTTTGTTGCGACTTGCAAATCATTCTTTGACCCGAACTCTTGTTTCAAATATAATTCATCTCCTGTTGCCCACGGACCCCGGCCCAAGCCTTCCACATCTAGTATATCCTCATGCGGGTAATCTTCACTTACAGCCTCATAATGTGGAATGTCATTCCAAAACGGTGTGATATCTACATGTTCATACATAATACATTTTTTGCGACAATATGGTAACCAGTAAAAAAAAATTATATAATAATTACCTCTATGTTTGTCATCTGCATCACTATCATTTTGATCATGGTCATTTTCCAATAAAGTGTCTTCATCCTCTTGCTCCTCCTCCTCATTGTCAGGTTCATCTACCATATAGTCGTCGTTTTCTTCTCCCAGCGCAATGGTTGATTGTCTTGGCTAATGAGAGGTACCAACCATATACAGTGATTGATGGCGTCCATGTGTCGGTATTGGTATGCCCTCCTCTAACGTCTCAATATCCACATATAACTCAGCGAATTGGGACGTACGATTTTCGTTGAATGTTTGAACAAAAAAATTCACATCCTCATTATCAGATATCTCAAGACCCACATATTTCCGGTTTCCATAAGGCAGCCTACCCGTCACTGAAGATATTACTTGATTTTGTTGCAGCTTTAACTTTCGACGGATCTTCTCATGTAAATCTTCAGCAGACATGCCTTGAACAATAAACATTCCTCTTTTTTCACCTTCAAAACTCAATCCATTTGGACTCATATTTTTAGAACCATTAAAATATACAAATGAACGAATTTCACTCATTTTTTTCTTATTTAATATTATGAAAAAGAAGATTAAACTACAGATAAAACAAATAATAACAACACAAATTGTAACTGAATAATACAAGAAGAAACACTTTATCAATTGAATTAAACAAAACAAAACAAAACTAATTCGAGAAACCGAATGAAGAAATGGAGGGAGTTTTCCAGATGAATGAAGGAATGAATGATAAGAGGGAAAGAAATAGTCACAGATGAGAGATGGAGGCAAAGAGTGAATGGTGAACACTTTATCAATGGAATTAAAACAAAACAAAAAAACGAATGGAGTGAGGGAGTTTTCTTGATGAATGAAGGAATGAATTATAAGAGAGAAAGAAAAAGGAGTCGGATGAGGGATGAAGACAAAGAGTGGAATGAGAGAATTATATAAGGAGTGGAGGAGTGAATTAAACATGTTGAAAAAAAGGGGTCACGGGCTGAATGGGAGCTACTTGGCGTGGGAGAGGGCTGGACCAAGTGTCAGCGGTCTGACACGTGGTCACGTGGTGCCCCTCCACACAACTAGTGGCGTGAGGGGCCCACACGCCACTAGTTCACCAGCTGGCCCCCACGCCACTCAGACTCTGGCGTCTGTTTCCTTCCTGTGACCAGACCTGGCGTTTGATTCCCTCATGAGAACAGACAGTGGTGTGAGAGAGTGACATGAGTCTGATGGCGCAACACTGACAGGCGAGACAAACAGCATTGTTCCGGTATATATTTTAAACAGTGCATTAATCTGGTAATTTTTTTAAAAAAAAGTTACTATTTTGGTCAAAAAGCCTGAAAAGCTCCAACAGCTTTTGAGCGGTGAGTCAACATTTTTGGCTTATTTCCTGATTTAGTTGTTTTTTGAAAGCTCCAGCGGTTGAAAAGTCAGTCTCCATTTTTTTTTTGTTTTTTCTTTTTGCCAACCATTTTTTGGTTATGTGATTAATATTATAATCCTTTCAAAGCTTTAGGTATGTTTGGTATGAACATGTAAAAAAACATTTGTATAGATTCTAATTTTTATATAATTTTATTTATTAAATATATTTAATTAAAGACTTTATTATTTATTACTTTTTTAAATAATAATTTACCTTTTTTTCAAATTTAAATTTAAAAATAAATTTTTATCTTCAATTATTACAATATATACAACTAATATCAATATATGTAGTATTCAATAAGATTCATGCCCATTTTTTGTTATTTTTCATCTCAACTGACTTTCCAACCGTTAACCCAAACACGTTTCCGTTTGGGAAAAAGCCACTTCTTCCACTGTCAATCCAAACACAAATAAAATTTACAACTTGACTTTTTTCCTATCAGGATTTTGTAAAAGTCAGGTAGACAATAAGCCACCGCCCTCACCGCTAACACAAACAGGCCCATTGCCAATCTTTGTTGATGAGATTCGTTCATTAGCATTGTTATTTAGCAGGTTAACATGTTGTAACAAATGGATTCATTGTAAATAAACTTGTGATGGTATGTTAACATAAGCATCTTGTAAAAAGAAGTCTTTATGGAGTAATTTTCCGGTGAAGTTCTCTTGGTAGCCAACTTGAAGTTATAGAAAATATAAATACATATCACATGAACATTGCTGTAGATTCGGTCGGATTCAATTTGTTCGTGTTTTGTTGTAGTACTAACTGACTATTTAACTGACTAGAGATCATCTTGAATTTGAATGGCAATGGAGTTTGAGGACTTCGAACCTATTTTCTGCGAACCCAAAGTGGTGTTATCAGCTCAAATTTCCTGTCCATTGCCTCATTTTTTGCTCCATGCATATGTTGCTGATTCTTCTTACCTTGTAATTCACATTTTAAAGATAGTAAAAAAGCTTTACATTGCTATTGCCAAAATACTGCGGGCTAAAGATTTGGTTTATTTAAGAGAATATATGTCAACCATAATTGTTTTCTGTTTGATATTCTTGTTTTTATGGAAAATATTAATGAGATCATGCTTGTGATCCTGAGAACATACATATATATCATCTTGATGTGATTTTGCTTAACATTTCCGGACATCATTGTGTTGTTTGATATTAGTTTTTGTGCAGGACATCATCACTGGAATAGGGGGCTCTTGGTCAGAATTTTTTGACTATTTTATATCTGAAATTAGTTCTGGAGGGAAATTCAGATTTTGACCTTGATTATCCTTCTTCTCTGTCTCTTGACTTTGAAAATATCAAAGTAATTAATATTAAAGAAGATATGTTTTGTGGCATTGAAGTTAATGAGTGCGATAAAACTTTTTTGTTGTATTTGAAATTAACGAGTGTCACGAAAGTGCAACTTGTGGACATAGGCCTATGGAAGTTGAAAGTGTGACCTTATTTTTTTTATGAACGACTTTGCATTTCATCTAAGGCCATCTTATGCCTTTAGGATTGAAAAGAATGACATATATATTTTTTAATTTCTGATGGTTAGAATGGAAGATGAAACTTGTGAGTTATATATATCCCATATTGCTAGTAAGAACTTGGTAAAATTGGAATCTGATCTGTTTCCTTTGTGCAGCTTTTTCTGCTATAATCATAATCTAATAACTACAGACTGTACAAAAATTAAGAACTGGGTGGTGATCTGTTTCCTTTGTGCAGCTTTTTCTGCTATAATCATAATCTAATAACTACAGACTGTACAAAAATTAAGAACTGGGTGGTGCCAGCTCATCGCAGGCAAGAGTTAATATTAGCATTATTCTCACAAGACTTATATTGGTTCTACTGCTATAATTGAAATGAAAACTTTTCATTGTTTCAACATGCTTTTTTAGTTCTCATTTGATTCTTGCCTCGTGACGCACCTTTCTTAATATCAAAAAGTATAATTCACAATGTGATGCATGCTCTTAAGGACGATATCAATACAAGTTGAATCAAGGATTATGATAGAAGTTCTTGAAAAATGACACTAAGCTCTCCCAGTTAAAGAAAATAACATCAAAAAAATTCCATAACTCGTTAATAGTAACTCTTTTTTTACTTGTCAATGATCGCTATTTCACCTGGTTTGATATTATTATTTTTTTAATTGGGACTTTGATGTAATTTTCCAAGTTCTTATTCACATGCTCTATGGACCGTGTATATGGAAGCAATATATGCATCAGTTGGTAATATACAACTGGGAATTTGTTTTATATAGGAATAGGATCTTTAATGATCTGCACTTAGCTTTTGAATCAGATTCCGTGAAGAAAACTACTACAGTACCTGCTTTTATCGCGTCTCTTACTACTATTCTTGGTGCTATCATTTGTGTGATCTTTCAAGTCGCTTCTGTTATATATCTCCTGTCTGAGAATACTGTATCCTCTTATGTTCTTTGCCTATATCTTACACACTACTAGGAAAAAGCTTTATAACGAAAGTCATTTTGCTTTAGCTTTTCTACGCCCTTTTCTTTGGAAACGCCTATATAGGAGATCCAGAAAGTGAAAACTTATGGTGCCATATTGCTTTTTTAAAAATTAAAATAATAAATAATAATATATTTTTTTTTAAAAAAAAAAAGACCCCTCAAACCTCAGATCCAAAAATTTGAGCAAATTCAAAAATGTATAAAATACGAGTAGATGAAAAAATAATACAAATCCAAAAATGTGAGGATGTACATGAAAAATGTGAGTAGATAGAAAATGTACAAAATACGAGCAAATAAAGATAATACAGATCCAAAAATTAATCTGTGATTAGCAAAGAAAAATCCTATTAAAAGATGGTTGAATTAATCAATTTCTAATTTGAGTCATTAAACTTAATAAATTTTGTACAATTAGGGATTTAAAACCATTCCCTAATTGGGTAGTGGCTTTCAATCAAGTGCTGGGATAGTGTGGCATGTATGAAGCGGGGGAATGGGTTGTACTCGTAGGACTTGGATCGGCTAGCGTAGGATGAAGGTTTCATGAAAGTTCTTGGTGAATCTGACTCTAAACTGTTACAAGCTATAATACAGGAACAAGATGAGGCTACTAGCAGCATGCATGATATTTCTGCAAATTCGAAACATGCTTCGTTGACATTGGGAGGTGACGCTGTTGCATATACCTCGAGCCCAGAACGTTTTGGCAGATGCATTAGCAAAGGAGGGACTCTCGCACTCCTCTATTTTGAATTCTTGTCTGGATAGACGAAAGGCAGTGTTCACAAATGATTATTTAGGACTTGATCTTGTTTTTAGTTTCTGTTAATATTTATAGCTAAGGCCTTTCCTTTACCAAAAAAATTTAAAAAAAAAAACAAGACAAAACAAAAGCTTATCATTCAAAAAACCCAAAAGTGAAAAAAGAAATCAAGTACAAACCCCACAAATTTATTAACACAATATGGTTTTGGGGTCAATTCAACGGTGAAAATGATAATTTATGGTATTGGTTTTTTATTACATTTGAATATGAATATGAATATGAATTAAGATTGGAGTATATAATTAAGGATACAATACAATGTTGGCAAAGAAATATAATTAAGGTTAAACTATGCATAACAGATCTCCTAAATTTTTGAGCTAGTTGCAAGTAAACTAAATAAATAAAACCGGAACCTTTTTTTTTTTTACCCGAATTCCCCGCTGTTAAAAACTTTTGTTTGTTTTTTTCCCCCTGCGAAAATGTATTCTTTATTGATGAAAAACAAACCATACAAACATTCGTTCAAAAACTAAAGGACAGCAAACAACAATACAAAATTACACAGTCTAGCTAGTATATATAAATAATACATTAGCATCCGAATTAGATATCATTAAATTCATTAGATCACGTGGGGTCATGTGATCCAATGGCCCGAGTACGACCCCTTTGTTAAAGCCTTATAAACTTAATTAGCTACTTGTTGTTTTTAATACAATTTGTTGTGTCTGATTAAAGAGATACACATGGCATTTAATATGAAAAAACAATTTATTACTTCCTTTTTTTTTATACAACCAGTGGGGGGAGGGGGAGGGGGAGGGACAGGGGGAGGTGAGACTCGAACCCTGGATAAGGGAGAAAACCAACCCCTAAAACTGGCCCTAATGCCATCACGCTATAAAGCGTTTGGCACAATTTATTACTTCTCTTTGAACACAATTTTTGTTTTTTTTGGATGCTCTATTCCCAATTTATTCCCTCAAGTTTATTTTTAGAGAGACTTGGACTTGGAGAGGTGACACTCTTAATTGTACTTTTGTGACAGTAACACTGTTACGTTAATTATACTTTTGGGACGCTCATCGAACAAGCTAAGGGGGCAAAGCAAGTTATAAACTTATTTTTTTGCAAATGTTATGATGGTTTAGTTGGATCTTTAATATAAAATATATTTATCTAATTTAATTAAGTTAAGAAATATAGTTAAATTAGTTAATATGATATTATATTTTCTAAAATACTAGATTTGTTTTCCTTTCCCTCCTTTCCTTTTCATCTTTAATTGTTATAGATGTAATATTAATAAAAATAAATTAAAAATAGACAAATATAAAATATATATTTCCCCAACAAAAGTTGGTCCAAACCCCACCCATTGATAACCTTATTGGTAGGATGTATAAGTAAGTATTCTTTAAATTTGAGGAGTTAGATTAATCATGAGTGATGGGGATTTAATATTTATTTGTGTAATGTAGGCTTTATGTTATCTTTTTTAAATAAATAAATAAAAGAAGGTATTCTATAAAGTCGGAGACATACCAAACTTTAGTGGCTCCCACAACTCGACACGTACTCCTCAATTTTTGTGCTTTAAAAAAAAAAAAAAAACAGACTGTCGGAAAGGCCGAGTAACATGGGACGATGGACGATTCCTTAGGTGCAGACGGCTGCTAGAAAAACTAGTGTCTGTATTCGGGAGAGCGACAGAGATGACAGATTGAGTTAGATAAAAAGTTAAAAGAAAAGTTCGGAGTTAGATAAAAAGTTAAAAGAAAACTTCGGTGATAACCTTGTCATCAGCTTCAAATCACTCTCTGATTATTGTCTGCTTCGTCGGGTTTGCTGGTATTCCTCTTTCTTCCGATGCCAATTTCGTTTTATTGGTAGTTCTTACTTTCCATCTTATCTTAGCTTCTTCTTCCTTCCTCTAAGCTCATCCCCCCCTTCCTCCACCGTCGAATTGACGTTGCCTTCCGTAAACGACCTTCGAGTGCGAAAGAGCCAGAGAGTGTGCGCGCTAATGGCGGCAGAGCGTGGGGACGCGTGGAATGCCCATTTGGCTATGGCGTTTTCGCTGATACTCTATGCAGGCTACCATGTTGTCTCCAAATTTGTCCTCAACGAAGGGATTAACCAGTTAGTCTTCTGCGTCTTCCGCAATCTTATCGCTCTTATTTTTCTGGCTCCCATCGCTATTTTTTGTGAAAAACAGGCGCGACCACCCTTGACTCTGCGCCTCCTTTTGTCGTTCTTCTTTCTTGGCTTAACAGGGATATTTGGCAACCAGATGTTGTTTCTTCTTGGTTTAGGCTATACTAATCCAACTTATGCTGCTGCCTTGCAACCTGCCATTCCAGTCTTTACATTTCTTTTGAGTGTGATAATCGGTACAGAAAGAGTAAAACTGCTTAGATATGAAGGTCTAGTAAAGGTGGGAGGAACTTTTGTCTGTGTTTCTGGTGCCATATTTATGGCTTTGTTTCGTGGTCCTGCACTAATAGGTTGCCAGGACACAGATGTTATAGCAGAAAATGAAGTATATTCTAAAGGTCAACCTGAGCTATCTGGATGGTTGATTGGTGGTTTGATGGGCTTTGGGTTAAACCAATTTCACATTGGAGTTATGTACTTGATAGGACACTGCATGTGCATGGCTGCTTTTATAGCCATCCAGGCTCCTGTGTTAGTAAAGTATCCTGCCAACCTATCTGTAACTGCGTATTCTTTTTTATTTGGAGCTATTCTGATGATGATAACAGCATTCTTCACAACTAGTGAGTCAACCGATTGGAGGTTGACAGAGTCAGAAGTATTTGCTGTTATTTATGCTGGAACAATTACTTCCGCCCTTTGTTATGGACTATTGACATGGTCCAATAAGATCTTGGGGCCAGCTATGGTTTCCATTTATTATCCAGTTCAACCAGTAGCTTCTGCCTTCTTGTCACTAATTTTCCTTGGAAGTCCAATTTATTTAGGAAGTGTCATAGGGGGATGTTTGATTGCTGCTGGACTTTATATGGTTACCTGGGCATCTTCTAGAGAAAGACAGGCAGCTCTCTTGGTCATTCGTCATGATCCTCATGTCTCATGCGTCAATGAACCGCTCATTCATAGAGGAGATGATATACTCATAAAGAATTCATTCTCAAGAGATGTATCACCAAAACCTTTAGATTAAAGGGGTTGGATTTTGGAATGCCTTCCTTTAATGTTGTCTCAATTTCTCAGTCTGTAATGTTGATGAATTTGTATGTCAAATGTTAATCAAGAATGTTCAATATTAGATGTTTTCAAATAAAAAATTGTATCTGAATTTTAAATTGCAATTTTCTGTTCACGATTACCTTGCTATTATAAAAGAAAAGTTCTAATTATGTCCTAGCTTGTTGTAACATAGGGATTCATTGTAAATAAATTTGTGACAGAATGTTAACCTAAGCATCCAGCAAAAAGAAGTCTTTATGCAGTCATTTGGCTTTGAAGTTTCCCAGATAGGCAACTTGAAGTTATAGAAAATGTAAATAAAGATCACATAAACCTTGCTATAGATTCTGTATGATTCAAGTTGTTCGTGTTTCGTTACAGTAGTAACTGACTATATAACTGGCAAGAGATCATCTTGAATGGCAATGGATTTTGAGGACTTTGAACCCATTTTTTGCGAACCTAAAGTGGAGTTCTCAGCTCAAATTTCCTCTCCTCTGCCTCAGTTTTTGCCCCACGCTTATGCTCCTGATTCTTCTCACCTCGTAATTCATGCCTCCGATTTCCACTCTGATACTTGGGAAGCTCATCTTTCAGTTTCTCGACTTGAAGTATCTGGCTCTCTCTGGAATTTTCCATCTCCAAATGCTCTTCCATATTGTCTCTGATGGGGATCGTTCTGTTGTCACAATTATCCCTTGGTATGCAGATTTTACACTGAACGTGCCATCAGTAGATTTTCTCGACAGAATCAAATCTTCCCCTGTACCGGATGGAGGATTCACTTGTTGAGTTCTATAAACTACCCAACCAGGAAGGAAAGCTCTCTATTTTCCTCAATCCCACATACCAGTAGGTGTAACAAAAGAGTTGACTTTAGCTTCCGGATCCAAGAGTTGGTAACGGAAATTTTTACCTGAAACCCCTTGCTGTTAAAACTTTGTTTTGTTTTGTTTTTTTTGTTTTCCTGCGAAAATGAACTCTTTATTGATGAAAAACAAACCATACAAACATTCGTTCAAAAACTAAAGGACAGCAAACAACAAGCCAAGAATACACAGTCAGCTTTGAGCAAAAAAGAAAGAATACATAGTCTAGCTAGTATATATATAATACATAGATCACGTAGGGTCATGTGATCCAATTGCCCAGGTACGACCCCTGTCTTAAAGCCTCGTCAACTTACTTGGCTACTTGTTGTTTTTAATAGAATTTGTTGTCAGATTAAAGAGATACACATGGCATTTAATATGAAAAAACAATTTATTAATTCTCTTTAAACACAAATTTATTTTGAATGCTCTATTCCCAATTTAGTCCCTCAAGTTCATTTTATTTTGAGGGACTTGGACTTGGAGGTAACACTCTTAATTGTACTTTTGGGATGCTCATCGGACAAGCTTAGGTGCCAAAACAAATTATAAAATTATATTTTTAATATTGTTATATTCCGATTGACTGTCAGTTACTTATAATAAAACATATTTATCTAATTTTATTATGTCAAAAAAAGTTAGTTAAGTTAATTAATATGACTTGTATTTTCTAAAATACTATATTCAATTTTCCTTTCCTCCATTTCTCTCATCTTTAATTGTTATAAATGGAGTATCAAAATAGGAATAAATTAAAAAAATTTGATAAATATAAAAAATATGTCTTGCCAACAAAAGTTGGTCTAAATCGCACCAATGAAAGATCTTGTTGGAGTGTCATGATAAAGCCCCAAACCCAACCTATCTAAATTTTATTACATAAAAAAAATATATTTTCTACTCCATACTTAGAAAAGGACGGATTTGACTATGGACCACTCTCTTTCTCTTTCTGTCCTCTTTTTCATCTCAGCCGTTAGATTGTAATAGATTGCAATCTGACGATTCAAATCATAGACGATGGATGATTCCTTAGGTGCAGACGGCTGCGTGCAAAACTAGTGTTTGTCTTCGAGAGAGTGACAGAGATGACAGATTTATTATTGTCTACTTGCCAATAGTAGACGAAAAGTTTCGTCGTGTTATAAACCTGTCAGCTTCAAATCACTCTTTCATTATTCTCTACTCCATCGGGTCTGCTGGTATTCATCTTTCTTTCGCTGCCAATTTCGATTTACTTGTGCTTCTTACTTTTCAGTTTCGGTTTTCTTTTTCTTTTTCGAGTGAAATTGGAATGATTTTGGAGCTTCAGCTTCAGCTTCAAAATTGAATAATTCGTCTACGGACGATGATAATGATTTTGTGGTATTTATGGAATTGAGTGTTTTTATTCGCTACGTTTGTTTCTTTCTTTCCATATTTTCTTCTTCTTCTTCTTCCTCCTTCCTCTGACCTCATCCGCACCTACCTTCACCGTCGAATTGACTGTGCCTTCCGTAAACGACCTTCGAGTACGAAAGAGCCAGAGAGTGTGCGCGCTAATGGCGGCAGCGCGTGGGGATGCGTGGAAGGCCCATTTGGCTTTGGCGCTTACGCAGATACTCTATGGAGGCTACCACGTTGTTACCAAAGTTGCCCTCAACGACGGGATTAACCAGTTAGTCTTCTGCGTCTTCCGCGATCTTATCGCTCTTATTTTTATGGCTCCCATTGCTATTTTTCGTGAAAAACAGGGGCGACCACCCTTGACTCTGCGCCTCCTTTTGTCGTTCTTCTTTCTTGGCTTAACAGGGATATTTGGCAACCAGATCTTGTTTCTTCTTGGTTTAAGCTACACTAATCCAACTTATGCTGCTGCCACGCAACCTGCCATTCCAGTCTTTACGTTTCTTTTGTGTGTGATGATCGGTACAGAAAGAGTGAACTTGCTTAGATATGAAGGTCTAGCAAAGGTGGGAGGAACTTTTGTCTGTGTTTCTGGTGCCATATTTATGGCTTTGTTTCGTGGTCCTGCACTAATAGGTTGCAAAGACACAGTTGTTATACCAGAAAATGAAGTATATTCCAAAGGTCAACCTGAGCTATCTGGATGGTTGATTGGTGGTTTGATGGGCTTTGGGTTAGACCAATTTCACATTGGAGTTTTGTGCTTGATAGGAAACTGCATGTGCATGGCTGCTTTTATAGCCATACAGGCTCCTGTGTTAGCAAAGTATCCTGCCAACCTATCTGTAACTGCGTATTCTCTTTTATTTGGAGCTATTCTGATGGTGATAACAGCATTCTTCACAACTAGCGAGTCAACCGATTGGAGGTTGACAGAGTCAGAAGTATTTGCTGTTATTTATGCTGGAACAATTACTTCCGCCCTTTGTTATGGACTATTGACATGGTCCAATAAGATCTTGGGGCCAGCTATGGTTGCCATTTATTATCCAGTTCAACCAGTAGCTTCTGCCTTCTTGTCACAAATTTTCCTTGGAAGTCCAATTTATTTAGGAAGTGTCATAGGGGGGTGTATGATTGTTGCTGGACTTTATATGGTTACCTGGGCATCTTCTAGAGAAAGACAGGCAGCTCTCCTGGTCATTCGTCATGATCCTCATGTCTCATGCGTCAATGAACCGCTCATTCATAGAGGAGATGATATACTCAATCTCGTCAGGAATTCATACTCAAGAGATGTATCACCAAAACCTTCAGATTAAAGGAGTTGGATTTTGGAATGCCTTCCTTTAATGTTGTCTCAATTTCTCAGTCTGTAATGTTGATGAATTTGTATGTCAAATGTTAATCAAGAATGTTCACTATTAGATGTTTTCAAATAAAAAATTGTATCTGAATTTTAAATTGCAATTTTCTGTTCACGATTACCTTGCTGTTAAAGAAGAAAAGTTCTAATTATGTCCTAGCTTGTTGTAACATAGGGATTCATTGTAAATAAACTTGTGACAGAATGTCAACCTAAGTATCCAGCAAAAAGAAGTATTTATGCAGTATTTTGCCTCTGAAGTTTCCTGATAGCCAACTTGAAGCTATAGAAAATGTAAATACATATCACATAAACCTTGCTGTAGATTTTATTTGATTCAAGTTGTTTGTGTTTCATTACAGTAGTAACTGACTGTATAACTGGCAAGTGGCAAGGGATCATCTTGAATGGCAATGGAGTTTGAGGACTTCGAACCCATTTTTTGCGAACCTAAAGTGGAGTTCTCAGCTCAAAGTTCCTCTCCTCTGCCTCAGTTTTTGCTCCATGCGTATGCTTCTGATTCTTCTCACCTCGTAATTCATGCCGCCAATTTCCACTCTGATACTTGGGAAGCTCTTCTTTCAGTTTCTCAACTTGAGGACATTGTGAGCATTCTAATTTTCCTTATACCTGCTTCTGCTTCATTTTCAATTAAAAGTTTTTAAAGATAATAAAAAGCTTTACGTTGCTATTGCCAAAATATTGCTAGCTATTAATTTGGTTTGTTTAAGTATGTTAGCCATAACTGTTTTCTGTTTTATGTCCTTGTTTTTATGGAAAATGTTAATGAGATGAGACTTTTGATCCTGAAAACAGACGTTTATATATCATCTTAATGTAAATTTGCTAGACATTTCCAAAGCATCATTGTGTTGTTTGTTTGATATTAGCTTGTGTGCAGAGGGACATCACTGGAATAGGGGGCTCCTGGTCAGAGTTTTTTGACTATTTCATAACTTCCATTAAGTCAGCAGATCTGAAATTAGTGCTGGAGGGAAATTCAGGTTTTGACGGTGTTTATCCTTCTTCTCTGTTTCCTGCCTTTGAAAATTTGAAAGTAATTATTAGTATTAAAGAAGATATATTTTGTGGCATTGAAGTTAATGAGTGTCATGAAAGTGCGACTTGTAGATATAGGCCTGTGGAAGTTGATAGGTTATTACTATATGGTTTCTTGACCATGACAAACTGAAACGGTAATGTTCATAAGATGAATGATTTAAACTGCTTGTGTTAAGTTTTAAAAGAAGGTTATAAACTAAATCAAGTGAGTTAACAGATTTGCGATCTTCAGTTTGACAATAGTATTGAATAGGATGTATGTTATGTAAGATCAGAGAAGCATCCTTTTATTTACTCTGTCGGTGTGTCCGACTGTCCGCCCTCGTGTTTTATCTATTCATTTTGGAATTTGTTGTTTGTCACATATGGTTGATGATTTTTTATCGTGGCTTACAGTTTATGCCTTTTGTGATAGGATCTATTGGGTGATATTTCAGAGGTGGTGGTTATAACTTCAAAAACAGATTGTGATTTTATGTTTTCTACAATCTTAGAATATAAGATATATGTAGGCATCTATTGTTTGTTTGAAGCACTGTGATACTTGTGAAAAGTAGTGTCATGCTGTATGTGCTTTGAAGTAGTTTTATGGTGGTGCACTCACCATATGTGGGTTTTATCTCAGGCGCTTCTTATGGAAAAGCAAAATTAGTTGCTCAGAAATCAAAAGGAATGCCTGTGATTAGCATTCCTCTTACTAAACTTGCAGACACTGCTGCTAGAGAAGCTATGTCAAATTTATCCTTGAGGCTCTTTAATGCTTTCAAAAGCACAAAGAACTCTCTCAATCAAGGTTACACACGCACCATCGTCCATAGTTTTTTTTTTTTTTTTTTTATCTTTTTTTCCTGAAGAAAATTTGAAGATGCTGGTCTTTTTGTGCTTTTCTTAAATTAAATTTGTGTAGTTAATACAATACAATATTTTGATTTTAGTCTTCATTTCTAGCGCTAGAATTTTAATGACAGTGACATCATGACGGTAGATTAAGTTGGCCTGATTACTTAATTGGCTCATGAATCTTATATGTAAACAAAACCCCATGAGGCTGAACAGGAAATAGTACTGTGTGGGGATGTATGTTCCATTTTGAGCCCTTTCTTTTGCTAAACTTATCTGCCAATTTTGTAAGTAGATCATGATTTGTATGGATTACTTAACCTGTTTTGATAATGGGTCATTCTATTTTTGTTCTTTATCCGACAGATCAATAGCAATGATACTAGGGTCTGTATGTGGTTTTATCATACAATTTACTTAAACAACTGGGAGAGGTGGATGTATATTTGTATACTGAATCTTTCCCCTTACTCTTTTTTCTGCTTGTTGAAGAAGATTGAATAATTTAGTGGTTTTTCAATTATCCATGTGCATTTTTTCTTTTTCTATTTTAGACTAGTATTTATTATCCTGCATTCTTTTAGTGCTAATTGGAATATATAACATGGTTTCTGTTTTGAAATATAAAACTCATTCTTTTTCTTTTTTTGGTTGCCCACCCAGTGGGCTTCACCCTAACTAATCCAGATCCGACCCGTGTCACGCACATAAAACTCATTCTTTAGTGCTAAGTCTTGAGACATTGGTAGGACCTTCAACTTTGCAGTATTGATAATTTTTGTGCATGCTTGTGCCACTGGTCATGGTGTTATGGAAGTGTTGTCTATCAGACTCTCATTGCATGTCATCTGCCCCAACTTTTTCTTAAAATCTTATTTGTATGACAGCTGTTTATCACATTACTTATACATGTACTTTATTAGATTGGAATATAGTATATTTAAATTTTGACTCAAGTTAGTTCTATACTGGCCTTTGCGGGAACTAATTTTCAGTTTCATTATTGTGCTTTCAGAGCAAGAGCATAATGCACAGTTGACAAAGGCGATAGCAGCTGAAAAGGTACAGTAGCAACTTGACGTTTAATTATAAACTAGAAATCCGTATTCATGTAAATTACCTTTTTTTTTATTAACGACTTTGCATTTCATCCAAGTCATGGGAACTTTTGGCCATTTTATGCCTTTAGGATTGAAAAGAGTGACATATATTTTTAATTTGTGATGGTTAGAACGGAAATTGAAACTTGTAAGTTATATCCTATATTGCTAGTAAGAACTTAGTAAATTCGGAATCTGTTTCCTTTGTGAAACTTTTTCTTCTTATTAGTGAACATCTTCTGTTTGTCAGGCAAAAAGTGAAAGCATGCAACTATTGGAACAGAGACAGAAGTTTCAAAAGACTAGTGCCTTGGAGAAAGCTGATGTATCTACTAACGGTTTGCAAAACTCTCCAGGTGAGTTCTCTGTCCAACTGAAGTATGTCCTTCATTTTTGCCTGCAAGTGAAGTAGTAGTTCATAAGCTACTTACTTTTACATATCTATGAAGGGTTTACTGACTTGTCCTTGTAATGTAGCTAAAAACATAGTTTGTTTTTAAGGAACAAAATTCTACAGACTTCTTTGTGGTTAATGTAATATGATATTTAGGTATATCCACATTATTTCAGGCTGTCTGGTTACATCTTCGTGGATCTATAATGTATCAAGACTCGAGCATAAATAAATTTTAGGTGAATGAAAAAAAAATATATGTTTCTCCTGCCCTTTTTGAGATGTATACATATGCAATAATCTGATTTTTGTGAAGCTTTGCTTTCTTTGTTATGCAAAACATTATACATTTGTTTATTCCTCCATAGGGGCTTATTGAGTTGATACTCTTCATGTATAATTCTTTCACAATTTTCCCCTCTTAATTGTTGACTTCCAGAAAAGCAAGCAACTCGAGATACAGGTTCTACAAAAGCTAAGAACCGGGTGGTGCCAGCTCATCGCAGGCAAGAGTTAATATTAGTATTATTCTCGCAAAACTTTATTAGTCCTCCTATAATCTAGTAAGTCAGCATTTTTTCTTGAGCAGGACAAAAGTAAGGGGGGCCCAGTTGTGCGACAATGATGAGTCATAACCCCGAACTCTGATATCTGACTATTTAGTCAAATATGTTATCCTGTCTGGCAGTAACCTTGTATCACAAGTACAATGATATTACAAGCGAGCTTAACAAAACCAGTGTTTCGTGTAATTGTTAAACTTGAAATGAAAATTTTTAATTGTTTCAACATGTTAATTTAGTTTTCATTTGATTATTGCCTTGTGATGCCCCTTTCTTAATATCAAAAACAGGACAAAAGTAGAATTCACAATGCAATGCATGCTATCAAGGGCGATTTCAATGGTAGTGGAATTGAGGTTTATGATAGAAGTTCTTATTCATATGCTCTCTGACTTTAACAATTTTTCGGGTGATACATTGTGAGAAGCATCGAATATATTATGCACTCTGGACAGTTTCTTCGTCCTCCCTTCCATCACATGAGATGAACAGTTGGATTATCAAAGAATCCAGTGATTGTGAATTCTATAACTCCAATTTAAGAATTCGTGAGCACTTCAGAAGTTTCTGCCTACGATATCGTCTTATCCAGTGTATGTTTCAATCCTGTGGGGTGCGGCACCCTTCAAGCATCCATGTTTAATCTCATCCTGATCCTCCCTGTTTCTTTGTTTTTGAGAAAACATGGAAGGGCCAGCAACCTGGTGAGAAATTGCCATCTGCGTGCCTGGTGAAATTGGAAGCAATATATGCATCAATTGGTAATATACAAATGGGATTTTGTTTTATACCGAATATGATCTATAATGATCTGCACTCTTAAATCAGATTCTGCGAAAAAAAATTACTATAGTACCTTCTTTTTACCGCATCTCTTGCGACAATTATTGGTGCTTTCGTCTGTGTGATCCTTCAAGTAGTTTCTGTTATCTCCTGTCTGAGAAGACTTATTCCTCTGCTGTTTACCTATTTGTTTTACATGGTTGTTAAATGATGGTGTTCGAGAAAGCTTGGGGACGTTCCCCACTTTTGCCTTCTTCTTCCAGTTTAAAGATGGAAAGAACATCTTGAGGAGGAAATTTTCATTGTCCATGCTTTCAACCCGCAATATCTGATTTGGTTTCTTCTTCTTCTCCTTCTCCTTTGTATCCTTCTTTGTGACCTGAGCTTCATTGGCGCTATTTTTTATCTCCTTGTCGATATAAGCTTCATTTTGAACAGGTTGCGACGCTTGCTGCTGCTGCAGCTGCACCATATACTGGAAAGAAAGTTCAAAGGCTGACTCAGGCAAGTCTTGAAGCATCTGCATAACCTCCTTCCTGCTTTCTGCAATAGCTTGGCTTCTTGAATTATGAGCAACACCGTAACAATGGTGGCTGCTAGGCATCAAAGTTGAATGCTTAGATTTAAACCCTGTGCCTTCCTCAGATCTCCCTAGAAGTCCAACACAATCATTTGCAGAGGATTCTGTATTTGATGATGAACGCCAGAAACTGAATTCTCTGTCTCCTCCACTTCCACAGCGGCTCTGTGTGGAAGAAGGGACATGGCGGTTTCCCACGAGTTCTTGCGTATGACTGAGCATGGTTTGACAGGTGAATGAGAGCAGAGAAAAGAGAGAGCAGTAGGTGATTATGAAGAGGAGGAAAGATAGTAAGGTTCATACAATTGTGGGAACGGAAAAAATGAAGTCAATGTCATTTTGTAGATGGAGTTTGTGCAGCAGATTGCACAAGTCATTGCCGTCTTATTTGGGAGTACAAGTAAATGGTCAAGTTTGATCCTCTTTTTCCACATCCATCACCGTTCGGAATTCTTTCACAAAAGCTGGCAAGGATTGGATTCTACCTTTTTTTTTTTTTTTTGACAAGTTTTTATTTTTATTACTTGCGCCAGTCCTTAATATAATATATATTTAGGAAGACAATATTAGTTCTAAATATAAAACATATTTATAATATTGATTATTTTTTCTTAATTTATCTTTATTGATACTTTCTTAACTATAATCATGAAAAAAAATTGAATAAAGAAAATGAAATATGATTATGATATTTTAAAAATGCATATCATATCAACTAACTTTTTTCTTCTTTTTTTTTTTTGATACATATCAACCAACTTTCTTAAGAAGTAACAGGGGGAGTATTATTTTGAGAAATGCGTTGCTAGCTAGGAATTCCTGCAAGTATATGCAGAGTATTCGAGTGATGGAACAAACAACCGTGGCTTATATTTTGAGACATTTGATCTGGGTGGCTATGTTCTTGACCCGTTAAGTTCATCTAGAAAGAAGATAAGAAATTGTGCGAGATATAGAGTTCCATAGTATTGTAGGTGGGGTCCATAATGACCAAATGCATGGTTAGTAACAAATTATGGAGCAACATCATTGACTATGATCACGTTTATTGTATATATTATAATATAGGTTTTTCACACACCATAATTTTAAGAGTTTATATTTGATTTTAAATATTTAAAAAAGTTAATTTTTTTTAGTCTCTAATTGTCTATAAATTAGTTTCTTTTTTGCCTTCATCTATAAATTAGTTAACAGCATCTCATATTTAAGATGTAACATGCTCCATCTATTTTTAATATAAAAGCTACATGATTGATTTGTGGACATTAAGAATTACTCTCTCCTATCTTTAATAATTAATATAAAACATATTTAAAAAGTTGATCTTAGTCCCAAATATATATATATATATATATATATATATATATATATATATATATTTCACATTTGTCAATCCTTTCCTGATTTATCCATGTTGATGGTTCTTCAACAATAATCAATGAAGAAATAGAATGGGAAAATTAAAGAAGATGATTAGGGTGTTTTACAAAATATATATCATATTATTTAATATATCTAATTTAACTAATTTCTTTAATCTTGTTAAATTAAGTTAATATGTTTTACATTGAAGATTGATAGAGTGATTAAATTGGTTGAGATGTTTATCTGTTAAGTTGTTTTTTCAATAGTACATAGGAATTTTGCTTGATCCCAAAAAAAAAAAAACGTAGGAAATTTTGAGGATCACACGGCATTGTTGCACGCAACATAAGTGAGGAAGTGGACTCGTTACGCTGTTTCCCTCATTTCCTGCGTGGGTTTGTCAAGTACAATAGTAATACGAAGGTACGCAATGACGTCACCTCTTACCTAAGCCTGAATGGTTTTCAAAAGAAATTAAAAAAATAAGTTGAAAAAAAGTTAAAATAAACGCAGTCCAAGCCTGTGAACTCATGCTTACAGAGAAGCATCTATAATTCTATATCACTGATTGGTACAAAAAATACCATATTGGTATGCATTTTCAGCATGGTTATTAAACCTGAATGGATCGGCTGGGGTTAGCCTAGAAACTGACAATCTAGACATGTAACTTGCCCGGGTAAGTCCCTAATTTGAAACTTTTGGCAACCTAGTCAAGCTAGCGAATTGATGGATTGACTCAGTTGCATTTTCATTGTGCGGTATAAATTATAGACGAAAATATTAATTGAAATTAATGATAACTTTTTATCTTAATGGTTATTAGCTTAGTGATTAAAGGATTGTAAGTATGAATATTTTGTTTTTTCCTACCATGGTAGGAATATTTTGTTGTCGTTTATCTATTTTGATAATTTGTTAGGAAAAATATTTAGTTATTATTGATTATTGTGTCATTAGATGATAAATTGATACTATGATGATAGTATGTCAAAGAAATTGTAAAAATATTGAATAAGTATATGATATTTTTAAAAGTGATTCAAGATGTTGAATTAATTTTGCATAGTATAATATTATAATAAGAATTTAAATTGTTTTTAAATTTTTTATTTCCCACCGATATAGCCCCTTGTCAACTTCGAGCTAACTCACTCACCCTTAAACTATTGTCTCAACCAATTCAAGTTTGATAACCTTGACACTAACGGCATAAAATTACTAGCAGGATCATACACTTGATTTCTTATTTAGAGTGGAGCTCTCATATTTTTAGACTACAAGACATTAGGTAGTGGTGATTATTGATTGAGTTGTCATTGATAATAGATTTATACTCTGATACTAATAATATATATATATGGGTAAATGATTTTGTCTGTCACTGGAGATAGAGTTATCTCCAGTAACCCTAAAACTACGTCATTTTGAATTAATGAAGGGTGTATTTGTAATTTCAGGTGAATTAATGAAGGGTGTATTTGTAATTTTAGGTAAATTAATGAAGAGTGCAAATGCAGAAACACCCTTCATTAATTCACCTGAAATTACAAACACACCCTTCATTAATTCAAAACGACGTAGTTTTAAGATCATTGGAGATAACTCTATCTCAAGAGACAGGAGAAATATTTTTCCCTATATATATAGAGAGAGAGAGAGGAGAATAAGTTGGTTACTGTTAACTGCTTAAGCTCCCAAGCCGTTTCCCCACATTTGGCTTCGTGTTATTTGTTGAGCATGTGATTATTGCCTTTCTTCCCCTCTAATCCTTTCAAAATTTTAATTTTGAAATGCAGTAAACCATGTTGTTTTTCTTTCCCTCCTATGCTTTCAAATTTTGCAATTCAAAATACCCTAACTATTTTTAACCTTACTTGTTTTTCCTTCCCCACATTCCCTTCAAATTTTAAATCTCAAACTCGATCATTTATCTACTTTCTTTCCCTCAGGGGATGGTTGACGGGATATGGATTTCCAAATCTGGAAGCTTTGCTGAAAGGTTAAGTTATGTGGCAGAAGTAGAAACATCAACAAAATCACTAGTGTGTTTGGTACCACAAATTAACTTTTTGCACTATTCTAACTGAGCTTTTGGGGGATTTTTTTTTTTTTTTTCCCACATGTTTGGTACAGTGTGTAGTCTAATTGAGTTTTTGAAGCAAAAATAACTTATTTGAAAAGCTCTTAAATGAAGCTTTTGAAAATCAGAAGCTCCTTTTTAGCGTTCTTCTCCTCTCAGACCTTGAGCCATGACACCTCTCGGTCTTCTCTCTCACTTCCATGGCAATGCTTTGTCTCCATTGCATTCCAGGATGATTTCCACAGTCCTCCGTCACCTCCATGAGGCTTTTTGACCAAAATAAGGGAAAAAAAAATTATCAGATTAAAGCAGATTGAAAACATTTTACCAAAGTAATGCAGTTGGTGGCGTAAGGACAAGTCACGCCACTAGTGACGTGACTTTCTGACACAAAGTGTCAATATATATATATATATATATATATATATAAACATTGAATCAGACGCATCTGATTGGTAGTGACGTGGAATAGGTTCACGCCACTGACGTGGTGTACCCCCCATGCGCCACTAGTGGCATAAGCATTAGTATGGTAAAAAATTTCCAATGTGCTTTAATTAGGCATTTAAAAAAAAAATACTTATTTTAGTCAAAAAGCCACTCCATGACCTTGCCTCCAAAGAGTAAAGGTGGAGGTTCAAGGTCTCTTGTCGTGGCACTATCTTTGTACAATGTCAGGTCTATGTGTCCCACGTCTTTGTATCGTCCAAGAAAGAAGAACCTAGGAACTCAACTGAAAAGATACAAAAGCTCATGGAGGGGACTGAAGTGAACATTTTTCAAATGTTTATGGGGCTTAATTGTAATTTTCTGAATATATGGGTCTATTCTATAATTTTCCATGGTCCCTTCTCTTCATTGATTGCAATATTTGTTTTCTTCCAATCCTCAAAATATTACTTCTAACCCTCCAAAATCTCAAATTTTCTTCTTACAATGCAAGATTAAGCATAAGATAATATCAAAAGCCCAAGAAAAATCATTTACATCAATAATTAACCATGTTGTCCCTAATTACACTTGAGTCAATACAAATATCCCTAACTCAAATCAGTATTTAATAATGCAATAATGTCCCTGAAAATTCATTAATAATTCCAATTTAATTTTTTCATTTTTTTGTAATTTTGATTTTGATTTTTCTCTTTTAATTATCTTAAAAGCCGTTTATGTTACTATCATTCCAAACAAATTTCAATTTCACCAAAGCTACTTATACTACCGTAAATCCAACCATATATAAATCGTATTTCACAATCTGACTTGTATCCAATCATACTTTTCTATCAGTCAGATTACAAATAAGTTATTTTTTCCACCGCTATTCCAAACACATACATTATTATCTTTATATATATTCCTATTGTCCTGAAATAAAGTGAATGTTTAGACGTCAGCATAATGACACATACACAAACAAGAATGGAAAAAATGCAAGAAACATGCAATGTTGACATGCTTCTACATCATTCAATTTCCGAGAGATGAATTCAAACAATGCTGGAGTATAAAATTTGCCAACTCATCCTATTGGTGTTTTGCAAGTACTAAAGAATAAAATCAAGACTACTGTAATTAAATTCAATTCAATTTTCAACAGCAACAACAAATTTCTACTTAAATAAATAAAAATACTTCTTTGACAAATGAAAAAGGAAAATAATATAATTGAAATTCTTAGAACAAAACTAATTAGCAAGGTGTCCCGTTATGCAACAGATCATTTTACTTCTATGAAAACATCACAACAACTAACATAAGTAAATGACGATCAATTATGATTATTAATCCTTATGAATAATATGTTTATTGTGGTATGTTTATTAGCTCCATTAATTATATTTCTTCAAAGCATTATCACATAGAAACATGAGGCACATATAATGTAATTTAGGATCTTTATTTTTACCAAAACACTTATCTTCTAAAAAGCAGGAAAGATTCCAAGAGGTGACACATGGTTCCATTGTTCTCACTTGGTACAGGCCAATGAGAAAAGAGAGAGAAACAAGAGAGAGAAGGAAGAGGAAAATATCATGTATTATTCAACAACAGTACTTCTGTGTACATAGCCATCTTATTAATATATAGGCCCTGCATTTGTATACAAACTAACAGCAAATGGAAAACTCTCACAACTACTCCTCCGATCTTAAATATTATAGGACAATCTGCACAATGCGCTAGAGGTGTTAAACAAGTGTCAGGAACTTATTAATTATATTTGCAAGCAATGAAAATATAATATTTATGATTAATAACATATATGAGAGAAGATATTTCAGTTTGAGAAATGCAACATAGCTGATGATGTCAAGGTTCTTGACGACTTTAATTAATGTTGATATTATCCTTGAAAACTTTAAAGGGATGAAGGGAATGGTAGTGACTGCATGCAAGGTCAGTTTGTCCATCAAGTGTATCGATGTTGCTCCCGTGCAACATGCAGGGTGTTGATGCTTGTTGTAAAGAATGTTGGATGAATATATGATTACTTTGTAAGTAATTCAAGGTATTGAATTGATTTTGGATGGTACGATATTATGATGAAAACTTAAATTATTTTTAAATTTTTTATTTCTCACTGATCTGGGTCCCTTTTGATTCTGAGCTAACTCACGATCATTGACCTAATGCCTCAACCGGTTTAGAGGTCGATCTAAGTTTGATAACCTTGATTTTTTAAAATAAATAAAGGGGCAAGCACTAATGGAATAAAGTTACAAATAGAATCAAACCTGCAAGTCTAACCTTTTTTTTTTTTTTTTTTGCTATTGCACCCGGTTCACCAGAGCTTCGCCCTGTCTAGTCCAAATCGAGGTTTTATCGGGTGCATACGTGGGGACCTCTCCCAGGAGAATTTTCTGCATCTACAAGGATTCAAATTTAAGACCCCTGCTTATGCAAGTCTCACATTTAAAGGAAAGCTCTTATACTACCAGGTTACAAGGCCTTTTGTGGTGATGACCTTAATTTTCAAGACATATTACCCACTTTTTGCCTTATTTTTGGCATTAACCATGCATCATCATTTTTCCTTTGCTTATTCACACCTCTCTCAGTTTATCATTTTATGAACATGTCCTATAAATCACTGATTTTTTTTTTTTTTGGGGGAATGATAACTGAATTCATTTCGCGCCTAAAGAAGCATTACATTCAAGAAAACAAAAAAAACAAAGAAAATATCATCTTCATTAACGGCTGCTTCCTGAGAGGATGGTGGTGGGTAATCACAGAAAATCTAAACTAAAAAAACTTAACTCATTAACTTTATCTAAAAATGAATTATTTTCAACTTTACTCATGTTTTCGGGGTAAAGAAAAATATAACATTAAAATTCAAATATTCTATTAATAAATTATAATTAGGGTAACTATTTGAAAAAAAAAACATTAATAACTTGTTGAGTGACTTATAATATAAATCAATGTCAATGTTTTCCTGCAGAAGTTGTCCTATGTTTTGAACTAGAAAGATTATTTGGGGGAAAAAATAGTATCCATGCATCCAAAAACCTCTACCTGAAATCAACCAGATCAGTTTTTTTTTTACAAAAAAAAATTACTTTATTTTATTGAGATAGGTTTGATTTGGTTTTCAAAGCAGTTGGATTGATTTGATCTTATATGTAGGACAATTTCTAATGATCTTTCTAAATATATGAGATTAAGTATTAAGGCTAAGCATACTTTGCATCTCTCTATTGTTTTTCTTCCTATTATAACTTCAAATCGCATTCACAGCATCGTTATTCATGAACGGCAACGAACAGTTTTACAGTGGAAAAAAAAAAATCAATTTTCATTATAATAATAAACGTGTAGCCTTAAAAACATTACCTTTAATTTGAAACCAAGAGCTTTTTTCATCTGAACCATTTAAATCTCATCTCGATGATTCAGATTTAATTTTTTTTTACCTATTTATAAAATTATTTTAGTGGTAGAAAATATCTAAAATGAAGATAATCTCTTAACTAATATTTTTTTATAAAATAATTTTTCTAATAAAAATTATTCATTAAAAACCATTAAATAAAAAACGTCCATATCTCATCTCAACAATTTAGATGAGATGAGCCTCTGCTGCACCAAAACGTTTTGATGTAATCAGTTTTGCTTATGTGCATTACGAAGCATTTTATAGTGCATCCATTATTTTCTAACACCTAAAAGCATGTAGCATGTTTTGATGTATTTAGTATCTGAAGTATTTTTTCAGGAGGGCCACAAAAAAATATTTTAGAGTACTAAACATAAATAAAAAATTAATTAGGGTTGACACAATTGGCTAAGAAGTCAATTTTCACTCCAAAAGGGAAGAGATTCGATACCTGTTAGTTGATGTGAGGGTCTTGTTGGTTGGCGATCTGTAAGTACTTGTGTAAACACTATTTGAGCCTGAAAGCAAATCTTGACTTTAGTAGGATAGCTGTGTTTACCCCCACCTAAAATTTTTGGTATTAACAAAAAACACATGAATGAAAAATGGGTTAAATATTAATTTTGCTTCTAAAGTGCGCGCCCACGAGTAATTTTGCCCCTGAAGTTTTTGGCATAGCAATATTGTCCTTGAAGTTTAAAAATATAGTAATGTTGTCCCTCCGTTAAAAACTCTAACGGTCAATTAACCCGGTAGTTGACCGTTAGATTTTTAACGGAGGGCCAACGTTATTACGTTTTTAAACTTCAAAGGTAAAATTGTTGTTAGACACTTACTTTAAGAGTAAAATGGGTACTTCACCCATAAAAAAAGTACAAAAAGTACGGAAAAAAAGTTGGATAGACCACAAAATACTGCTCTGGATGGAAGAAATGTCTTCCGTGTTGGACAATATCGTCTGTATTTTGTGGTTGTCCTTGTACTACTCCTGATAGTCTGGTCACATTTCCTCAGCATGACGCAAAGATCTTGATAGAATTGATGAATTCTCTATGTTGGCAGATTTACTTAGCGTAACTCTCTATTGCATCAGCCACATTTGATGGATTGTTTAGAAAAAAGAGCAAGCTAGTAGCATTCTTCTTTTCTTGCTTAATTGGTTATGAAGACTTTCGGCCGCACTATGTAGGACTTGGCCTTGCGATTGACAAACATGGAAAGCTCGCTTTCTGGACGATTATGGAATTGGCAGACATGGTTTCGTCAAACAATTGATCGGTGACGTCTCTTTCCTCAACTCTTCACCCCTTGCTAAGCTTTTGGAATCTTGTGTCCGATCACAATCTGGACTTGACACGCATCTCATTCATGTTCAGTTTTCCTCAGAAATCTTAATCCAGAATTGGCTGATTGATGCCTATGGGAAAATGCGGTTGTTCATATGATGCGCTCAAACTGTTTGATGATATATCCCTGAGGAACACTTTCAGTTGGAACGCCATTTTAAGTACTTTGACAAAATCTGGTAATCTCGATGAGGCTACAAGGATCTTTAAGTCAATGCCAGTGCCCATGAGAACCAAGCAAGGCTTAGATCTGTTGGAGGATATCATTATACATGCATGGTCGATTTACTAGGTCGGACTGGTTGCTTTGTTCAAGCCAAAAACTTGATAGAGGCAATACCATTGCAGCCTGATTCTGTTGTATGGGGATCTCTGCTTGCCGCTCGTAAGGTTCGTGGCAACATTACTTTAGGGAAGTAAGTAGCAGAAAAGCTCTTATGGATGCTGAGCTTCGCAGATGGAAAGATGTTGAGAGTCCGAAAACTGATGATTAATTAAGCAGCATGGTTACAGTTGGATTGAAAATTCCGAGTCATGTGCATGTTTTTATGGCGAAAGATAAGAGACACCTCCGGAAAAAGGAAATATGTTCAGTATTAAAAGTTCTCATGGAACAAATGAAGCGCGCTGGCTATGTGCCAAGAATTGACAAGGACGATTATTGCTCGCGGGAAGTGACTTTGAACTAATCTTGCACTGTGAAACGGAAATGCTTTTAGATGCTGCAATGGGATGATGAAACGTCTCACTTATTTGATTATTGCTCAAGGGAATCAATACTCAGTTAACCTTTCTGTTCATACGAGTTGGAAGAAAGACCAGACACTAATAACGAATACTGGTCCTCAAAACTTCTCAAGATACAGAAATCGGTAGCTGTTGAACCCTGAATAGACTCTTCTAGTTACTGTAGATTTCAAAGAAAAAGATGAACTGGCTTTCTTGGAGTTACTCACTTGGGATGGTGATATGATCATGGCCTCAGTCTGGTTGCCTGGACAAATAGTTGAAAACAACCATGACTCGCACATCCACAAGCACTTGGCCGTTCAGGGAATTTTTTTCTAAAAGGAAGTAACGTTGAGGTATCTTTGCAGACAATTATTCTCATATTGTCTTCAAATCGTTGTATTTTTGTCATTTGATATAAAATCTCTCATTCATTCAATTGGCTGATTTCAGTTGCCAGACATGTACTTAAAGCATAATACAGAGGCAGAATTAAAATCAAGCTTACCCCACGAACATGGTAAAAAGCTCTTCCTTGAATTATACCCGTGTCATTATTTGTTGAGAACAATACTCATGGATTAGGAATTAGGCAAGGACATGTATGCCAAAAGATCCGAAAAGAATTTCGCTTTCTTCTGTACCACTTCCAATCGTTTTCCCTTTTTTTTTAAAAAAAATATTGTATTAAAATCTCAACGGTCCAGATTTAATATGTTATAAAAATATTATTATAATTTTAACTAAAAGATAAAAAAATAATTTTTTTATACAAGATGCAAAATAAATTCGAACTACTAAAATTATTTTTGTATATTTTAGGTAGAATTATAAGAATATTTTTATAAAATATTAAATTTGGACCATTAAAATTTTAATCCAATGGTTAAAAAGGAAAAATGATAGGAAAGGGTATAGAAGAGAAGCCGAATTTGAAAGAAAAATTTGAGCGATTGAGGAATCCACATGGAGAAGAGAAGAGACGATGATGTAAATTAAGTATTCAATAAAAAAAACAGAAATCAACATATATCCAGTTAGTACAATTTGCTGGTACTGACCAAACCTGTAATAGTTTATATATTTTTGTTGATATGGCATATCTTCTTTGGCTGCTACATGCAGAAAAATCCATGGCATGTGAACCCGCAAGAGAGTGACACAGTGTTATTGTAGTATGCCACAGTCTTGGTATGATGACACCTTAGGAAGTCCTCTGCGAGCATCTATATCTAAGAATTATATAGGAAAGCAACCTGTAAAACAGGATGAAGCACACCATGACCCCAATATTCTTCGATTTACTACTTTCGCCCCCATAACCTTCCTCTTTAAGCACATCTTCCCCAGTCACCACACACTCCCCAAACATGTACTGTAAGCACTTACCTGAGTTGGAGAACTCGTTAACCAGAAGCCCTTCAAAGGGATACTTAAACAGTGAAATATAATGCATGAAAATCCAGTACTTTGGGATTTCTTGTTTTGATATGAAGTAACCAGAGAACAAGAAGAATGACCCGATGACTCCCCCGATGAGTGAGTTTCCCACAATAAAGTTAGGCACTAGAGCACTGAAACACACCACAACTGAGTTTGCTGTGTAAAGAACTAACCAAATCAGCCACACGAAGTGCAAAAAAGCTGTGAAATTCCGGTTAAGACCAACAAGCCAGTATAAGGGTACTGTGAATAAAATGGCAAGGATGAGTAGGAATGGCAAGTAAACAAGGCCATTAGCAATTGCATAGGATGATACTCTGTAGCTTCCACAAGAGGTCTCCTTCATTAGAATCTCCCTTTCCTGCAAGAAAATTGGCAGAGCTTCTATGGTGCTTGATAGTAAGAACGATAATATGAAGGCAAATAGACCTACCCTTTCTTCAGCACCCTCTAGACCATCCTTGAGGTTACAAAAGATGGAGCCCAAAACTAATCCCGAAATCAGCATCTGGATCGTCCTACATGCGAAGAGCTCCTTTGAACGAAAAATGTTTTTGAAGAACCTGTGGCTGAGAATCATAGTTTCTTTCAATCTAGAATTTGCAAAATCACAGGTGAAATCCATTCCAGCGTTGATGGTTTCTTCATCAATTACCTTTGATTGTTGAAAGAGCTGCTGCAGAGTAAACTTACCACTTCTACTCTCACCTTGAACATCACTTTTCTTTTGCTGCATTGTTGCTGGCAATAGTGTAGGCATTTGAATTTGAAATCGCTTACACTTTTTCTGTTTTTCAATGGACTCAATGGCAAATTCAACTACATTAACATGAAGGGGAAGCTCTAAACCCATTAATCTTAGATTGACACCCAACAAATCCGCAGTTCCATGATGTAAAACAGAGCCGCTGGCCAACAACAATATAGAATTGAGCAATTTTACAATTCTGAACCCAGGTTGATGGATGCTTAGGATTATAGTTCGGCCCCTTGAATCAGCCATGACCTTTAGCATTTCAATGATCTGCAGAGCAGATGTACTGTCAAGCCCAGAAGTTGGTTCGTCCAGAATCACCACTTTGGGGTCGTGTATAACTTCAACTCCAATTGAAACTCGTCGTTTTTCCCCACCGGAGATCCCACGGGTCCTATTATCTCCAATTCGGGTCTTAGCAACATGGCTGAGTCCTAGCTCCTGAATCAGTGACTTGACTCTGCAGCAGAGTTGATCTTGAGGAAGCTTTAGCCTTAGCTTTGCACTAAACATCAAGGTTTCTTCAACCGTAAGTAAGGGAAACAGAATATCATTTTGTGTAACATACCCTGAAGTCTTCCTGAACAGAGCATTATCTACAGGTTTCTGGTTCACCAAGATGGAGCCACTTTGTGGGGATACTTTACCAGCAAGAATCTCTAGCAGGGATGATTTTCCAGCTCCACTTGGCCCAACAATGGCGAGAATTTCTTGTGGCTTGGCTCGAAAGCTCACATATTTGAGGACATGCCTTACTCCACCCCTGCATGCTTGTTCAGGTTTTGCTCCTTCTTCTTCTTCTTTTTCTTGGTCGATTTGTTTAGGAAATTTGCCAAAGATTTTGAAAGGGCGCTCTGTTTTCTGTGTGCAGATCTTATAGTTGATGCCTATGGCTTCAACCTCACACCCTTGATTCTTCATTGCTTCCATGTCTCTTCTTTTACTCGCTTTGTTTTCCGATCCCATTTGGTTTTGCTTCTCTTATTTAATCCGAAAGGTTTTGGCCTCAGCTGCAGACTGAAACAATGAGTGGTAAGAAGGAATTTCTCTGCAATGACACTTGTATCCTCGAATTTGTATCCTAGTTCACGTGCACTAGTTCTTGCTGTTTCTTTAACGTGATATCATTCGTCATTGAAATTAGAAAAGCAATAGTTCATTGATTTGAAAAAAAAAAAAAAGTTAGGATACTACTTTCACGTGGCTATCCTTGGTTTCTCTCCCTGTTTATGTATGGACGACTATTCAGTACATATATTTTTGATGGCCAAAGAGAAAAACTGGGGGGCTTTTTTTTTTCTTTTTCTTTTTCTTTTTCTTGGAGAAACTACTCTTGTTTGGTACGTTGAAATTGATTTTGATAGAAATGGAAATTGATATGGATATGGATATGGATATGAAAATGAAGTTTAAAAATATGTTTGGTTATGTCGTGGAAAAGAGACATAGTTTTTAAGTGAAAAGACCAAAATGCCCTTCTTAAATAAATAAACAATCTTTCCAAAACCATCTCGTCTCCTTCAAAGTTAAACATTTTGAGGAAGATTCAACTTCCATGGCAGATCTGACGGAGATCGAAGAACCCCCGTTGGCCAACGATGGAAGTGGGAAAGTAAAACGATGGAATGGTGGGTGAGAAACTCGCCAGCTATGCTATGAAGAAGCCAGAGGAAGTCGTTTGTGCATAAATTTTCCCTTTATTGTTTGAGTTACAGTTACTTGTCCTTTGTGCATAAACTAAAACTCTTTTCCCTTCATCTTCCTTCTCTAAATCTATCATTTTTTCTTGAATCTTGATTAGATTAATGTTATTTTCTTTTCAGGTCGGAGGTTATACAAAAAATTCGCTGACTAAGTAGTGTCTGAAGCTCTGAGCCATTGCCTCCAGCCTACAGGTACCAATACTAAATAAATACTAGTTGCCAGAAATGTGCTGTAAAATCATAAGTACAGTCCCGTAGCATTTTGGAGTGACATGCAAGGAAACTAGGGATTGAGAATTAACTAAGTGGTGGCCCCCCGGGACCTCAAGTTTGTGTGGCTGCAATTTCACGATGATGCAAAGCCAGCATTTTGGAGTGACATGCAAGAAAACTAGGGAGTAGGGATTGAGAATTAACTAAGTGGTGGCCCCCGGGGACCTCAAGTTTGTGTGGCTGCAATCTCACGATGATGCAAAGCCAACTAAATCTTTCACAACTGTTTGAGTTGGTCTTGCAAAAACACATTCGAAACAAGACTTATTTCACAAACTTATTTCATTCATCATAAATCATTGGTACCGTTAATCCTGACAAACACTTATAAATTGACAAGACCACTTTTATGTCTTTATCTTTAACTACTCGTTAATCATATCTATTTATGGCTATAATTTCTTAAGGCTGCCAAGTAGCTCTATTTTCATGTGGGTAAAAATTCTCATGAAAAATACGGCATCCTTAGTTTTTCTTAGATTTAAAGTGCAAATCTACCTATAAAGTATTCCCTATATACATCTGATACCATAAGATTTTCATAGGTGCAACAATACACATGAGTGTTCTCAAATAGAGCAAAAATGGTAGTTTCTTTAAGTCTTGCAATGTCAACAGTTTATCAGAGTGAGAGAGAAAACATTGAAACTTAATGGAAATGGCACCTTTGTTCCACTTGGCAACGCTGATTTATACTGTTGCACCTATAAAAATTTTATAATTCAGAGACAGGAATAATTCATAGTAGATTTGTACCTTGAACTTTTTTTAAAACCAAAACTATAAACGCTAAAAAGGCCACCCAAGTATTCTAATCGATTCTTCTGTAAGTTATTGAATAGTGTGATGGAGGAAACACCCGTGAACTCTTTTTGCGGGGATTTAGGACCTCTCGTTTGCCACCTTGGCCCACCAATGAACAACTCAATCACATATTTACTATTAAGATTATGAATTAAAAAAACAAGAAGGAAAGACAGACATGGAATAACCAATTCCTCTTAGTCATGCCCGTGAACCTTTCTCTCTCATGTTTCATTGCATCATTCAATTATTGAACCTCCCACCCATCAACCCCTCATTATAAAATTGAGTTTCCAGCAGTGTTTTGTTTTTTATATGGGAAGCTTGCTTCCTTTGTCAACTTTCTGTGTGTTCCTGTTGTTTCTATTCTAATGTTTAGTTTAATTATTCTTTTATATTTATCTATATCCCAATTTAGAGGTTACTTGTGAATATGAATTGCTTCCAAGCCGGACCTGATCTATCTGCTGTAATTAAACAATTATTCTCAACTAAAGCATCTTGTTTGTTGTAGCTTTGTGAAGCATGCTGTACCATAAGCTGAATAAATGATCAATGATATTTGATAGCCACATCCAGATCAGAGCTTCTATGATTTCGCTGCATCAAAATTATCACCTTGCATTATTGAAGTCGAAAATGAGAGAGTTTTGAGTTTCCATTTATGTATAATGAAGATCTTGTAGGGTTACACACACATATATATAAATAAATAATGCAGGCAAATTCGAAGACTATTGCAGCAAGAGTGGCGAATTATGATTTCACATGTTTACCGCGAGGGTAATCGGTGTGCGGACTTCCTGGCTACACATGCGTTACTGTTAGACGTGGGATTCCACAGACTTGAGGAACCACCGGATGGCATGCAGGGCTTCCTGTGTGAGGATGCAATGGGTATTGGCCGTGTGCGTCTTGTTTGTTCCACCTCCTGATTAGTTTTAATCAGTCCTTTGTGTAACCAAAAAAAAAATAATAATAATGCAGCATTGTTGTTTTGGATCTTTTGATTATTGAGCATGATTTTTTTATAGTTAACAATCTATTTAAAGATTTGATTGTTAATATAAAACAATAGCATATATAATCGATCTCATTTAGTAAGTTGATAAGTATATATTTTATGATTAAATAGGTGTATATTTTATGAGATTTAATTGGAATTATTGATATTATATACCTATTTAATTATCTTTTATGAACGTTTCCATAATTGAATGAAACTTGGGATCAAAGAATAAATCAACATAAAAGCTACTCATTCCTATTTTTATTGTGCAGGAAATATTAGCTGATTTGGAATGAAGTAGAAAAGACAATAAGAGGATATGCAATCAGTCAAATTCAGTGGTCTCACGCAAAAAAAATAGAAACAAAATCAATTGTGTGATCTGATGGAGTAAATTACAAGATATGAGATATCTTTGTAATAAGAAAAAGAGAATCAGTGACCCAAGACCTAAATTATAAATAAGGAGGCAAGACGGAATAAAAGAGGAGGGAGGAAAAAGATCAGAGAGACGCAGAATAAGAAGGAACGAAGAAGCAGAGGAGCAGAGGAGGCTGAGCGTTTCAATTCTCTTCATCATCTCCACGGAAGGACTGTGTAGGCGACGGAGAATCTTTCTTTCCTCTCTCTCTCCTTCTTCTTTGAACCTGAGTTTTCTTTTCTTTTTTTCTTTTTTTTTATGGATTTAAATAAAGCCATGTGTGGTTAGTTGGTTTTACAACCTAGAGAATCTATGAACTTGTTTGGGTTTTAGAGATTATTCCCACTTGTTAGTTTTGCTTAATTTTATTTCAGTTTATTTAATCATGTATTCATTGTTATTGCTTATTGACTGATCACCATTGAGCATGTTTTGGGGATTTAGGGTTGGACTTGGAAGAGGGAATCCTAAATTGACCTTGGGAATAAATAATGTGGAATTAGGTTTAAATTTAATGTGAAGTTAGGTTTTAATCTAATTTGCGTCTAGGATAGGAATATACCTAGAAGCTCCGCATAATCAAATTAGAGTAAGCCCGATTTAAAAAGCATCTTATTTAGTTGTGTGAGACATTACATAATTAATTAAGATAGGTAGATAAATGGACCGGAAGGCATTTATAGACATTAATACTTTAGATTAGCTGATTAGGTTAAGTCAAAGTTAATTTAGTAGGGATAAAATTTAGGAAACAAATAAGGGATTAGTGACTCTAGGTTGCCCATTTGATTATTGTGGTAGTTTTCTTCTTTTTATTTTAGTTTTAATTTCTTTTATCTTAATTAAAATTAATTTGGTTTTCTTAACTTAAATGAAATTGTGAAATCAATGCTTAACTAAAGGTTGTGATACTAAGTCCTCGTGGGAACGATACTTTTCTCATCACTTCACTTTATTACTTGATACAGCCCGTGCACTTGTGGAGTTTTTTTGACTTAAAGTTTTGCCCTATCATAAGTTAGTTAATTAAGACTTTGTTGTTATGGTAGTTATATATCCAAAGATTTGGTTGCTGTATATATAATGTACGTAAATCAAACAAAACAATAATATTCCTTATGGAGAAGTACTCATTACTATTTGTTTATTGCTGCTTTGCAGGTTCTGCAAGGAAGGCCATTGTTTTTTAGGATCTTGACTTAGGATCCCACTGAAAGTAAAATCAAGAGCTTTGAATGTTTGATCCAGTAATATTTATGTCGTTATTAGCTCATTTTGAGCTGAAACTCATTATAATTATGACTATTTTCGTTTTTTTTTAAAAAAAAATGCCACTCTCGATTAGAGTCAGAAATGTGGAGTTTACGAAAAGGACATTGATACTTGACAGAAGGAAGTCAAGCCAGTTGATTTCATTTGAAGCTATATCTTCAAGATACATAATCTTCACGTTATATAACTAACACCCCTGGTTAGTTTGGATTAGAAAATTGAATTGAAAAGATGAGACAACATAGTAGGAAGACCCTGTAAGCTGGATCCAGAAATTTCTGACCCCGATTAATTTTGAATAAATTCAATGTGTAGTTTGAATGAAACTTAAACTGGGATGGATGTTAAATTATATTTATTAATATAACATAGAATTATAATTTTTTTCTTGTCATCTTTTTGAGCTACACACATGTATTCTTCTATTAGAAACAATTATATTAAATGCACTATTGGGCACTAAATACGAACACTTCTACCAATAAGATTTTTTTGTTGTTGATAAACATCAATTAACATTTAAAAGTAGAAAGATTATACATCATAAATCTGAAGCCAAATACGGGCATGATTGTAGAGAAAGAAATAACGATTGGCCAATTTGATCCACCCTACAAACCCTTTCAAAAGCAAATAGTTGAAGATATTTCTCTTTGTCCCCTAAAAAGGATATTTGTACAAAAAACTTGTAGCCCTCTGTTAGTATAGTAATCCGATAGAAAGATGCTACGCAGCAATTGAGAGAGATTGTTTTCCTGAAATGCTTTTCCAATAGAAGGATTGTATAGCCTGGCCTTAGAAACACACCCATGATCAACAAGTAGATTTTCTTCCACACTTAGAATTTTCCACCCTTTAATCAGGATCTGACCAACAGGGTTCGATAAAGACTGAGATGTCAATAATGGAGTAAGTTCAGAAGTGTTGACACATAGTTATCGAGAGAGAGAGAAAGAGATAGAGAAAGAAGAGAAAGGACTGAGATTTTATTCAATACGTGTTGCTTTATATCAGTCTTAATCCCACAACCAATTCAGTTAATCAGAAACTATCAATTATCTGCCATTTAAATCTGTTACCCATGTGGCACAACTAACTCAGCTGCCATGTAACAACTACCCCCAAAAAAAAAAACTAAAAAAACTAAAAAACATCCTTGTCCACAAGGATAGAATGAGAAGGAGGTCATGCAGCAGTAGGGAAATCAAGAAATTGTTGTTGAAATGAGCTTTAAATCTTCCCCGGTGACATCTTCCGGTATGGCATGTTTCCACTGTAAAAGAACCTGAGTAATAGGTGTTAGAATTTAGGTGTCTTAGAGACAATCTGTAAGAATAGATTGACATCATTTCTACATTGTGGTATTTTATTATTAATAAATGAGCACATTTTATTTTTATCATATTTATGTCTCGTCTTTATTTTAAGGTAAATATGTGTTTGAAGATAAAAGCCCAAGAAATAAAACATGTGTTATTCTTGAGGATCAATGATAGAGATCGTGATCATAAGAACTTGAGAACGCTGGATATCTACTACTTCAAACTTGTTCCTAGTCTTGAATCATCAAGAAATGGCATCGATGATCTCAATAAGATTAGTATGACATCATCTATATGTATGAGATACAGGGTAGGGACCTCATCAAATACAGGTATGGTGATGCCTTAGCTAATGTTGTGGGTGGATCTGTTGGAGAACAGATAGCACCGAACTAGCCCATTAGAAACTCCACAAAGATTCATTGTAGAGAGTATCATTGGATATGTAAAGTCTCTCATTGTTTGATATTGCGGATCGTCCTGGACTTAAGGATCTCATCGAATACTATGTCCTAGGGTTATACTTTGATTGTACAACTCTATCCGTCTAAAAATAGGGAGAACAGTGTACTCTTGGGTATAACTTGAATACATGAATATAGATGGACATGTTGAGAGGACTCACAGTCCCATGCAAGGGATTAGTCATTCATAAGACTAGTAGAGCTTGGATAGGTTTTAATTAACTCGGGAGTCTATGCACACAACAAGTGATCATGAAGAGTTCTGTGAATTAGCTACAATTAGTTAATTAAGAGAGATGATATTCTATCTTTGCTCTAGACTAAATGTGAATGACGATGTGAGAGATAATGCATGCTCAGTATCCAAATATGAAAGGTAGATTACTTGATCAACTCAATTAGTTTTGGGGCCGTAGAGCATTGCTAATGTCTAATGAGGTCATTAAATAAATTGAGCCCATTAAAGGAGCTTTAATTAAGTTAAACTTATTTTTGTCAATGACTAATTGGGCCTAATAGATCACACACATAAGTTATTCCCTATTGTTTAAAATCAGCAAACTTGGACCAATAATTGTTATTGGGCTTTATCAAGAGTAAAAGTGTAATTGGGTTGGAGTGACAAGCCCAATAAGAAGCAAAATGGTGTCGCATATATGGTCCCAAGTGGGAAATTAGTTTCTCCACAAAACGGCTCAAATTTGTTGAAAGACCCAACGAGATCTTAAACCAAGTTGAATTTGGGATTCGAATTTTGAATTTGAATTTGAATTCAAAAAGGTTAGACTATGAAAGATAATTCTAAATTATCTAATATGTGTGTGTGTGTGTGTAATGATCCAATAATGATTTAATGAAGATTGAAAAAGTAATAAATGATGATTGAATTAAAAATGATTTTGAATTTTAGATTGAGAGATAAATGTAATTCATCATTTTAAATTATTATTCAATTAATCAATTAAGATATAAATATGATCTATCATCTTAAATGATTGACTTAATCAATCAATCAAGAAATAAATGTGATCATTCATCTTAAATGATTGATTCAATCAATCAATCAAGATATGAATGTGATTTATCATCTTAAATTCAATCAATCAATCAAGATATGAATTTAATTTATTGTAATTTGGATTTTCCAATTCAAGCTTGGATTGGGCCTTTCTTGTAAGCACTTTTTTTTTTTTTGGGATATCATGTAAGCACTTAAATTCAAGCTTAGATCATTGTGCTTGACAAACTTACGGCCCAAAATAGACATAGGTTCCAAAACAAATTATCCTTCTGAATCAGTCATTGGCCAAGTTGTAACCCCCTTGCCAATATAGCGTTTTAGGAGGGGAACATGGAAAATGGGATGAATACGGGTATGATCTGGTAACTAGAGCTCATAAGCAACAGAACCAACCCTTTTCAAGATCTTAAAAGGCCCAAAGTAACGAGCTGCAAGTTTATGCTAAGGAGAGTTGTTCAACAAGTTCTTCCCATGTATTAGAAACAAGTTCTTCCTAAAGCGGTGCAATTTGAGATAGACCATATCCCCCACTTAAAATTCCCTCTCTATCTATTTATTAAACACAAGAAACATGATATCTTAATTATACAAATTTTTGTTGATTATATTATATTTAATGTTACTAATGACTCTTTATGTCAAGAATTTTCCAAAACTATATAGGGGGAATTTGAAATATCTATGATGAGAGAACTAAATTTCTTTCACAAATTACAAATCAACTAAAGGAAGAATGTAATATTCATTTCCCAAATCAAGTATCTCAAAGAGTTACTACACATATTTGGCATGGATCAAGCAAATGGGGTAGTTACTCCTATGAGTTCGACAACATACTAGATGTTTATGTTAAAGGAGCAGACTATAACATTACAAAGTATCGAGGAATGATTGGCTCCCTACTCTACCTAACTACAAGTAGACCTGACATTCAATTTATTGTTCGTATGTGTGCATGATATCAATCAGCACCTAAAGAGTCACATGTTGAACAATAAAAAGAATCTTTAGATATCTTGTAGACACGATTGAGCTTGGCATTTGGTATCCCAAAGGGGTAACAAATATCAAATAGCATACTTATATTCAAATCATGGAGGAAATAAGACTGATAGAAAGAGTACAAACAGTCAATGTCAATTTCTTGGTAGCTCCATATTGTCATGGTTCAACGAGAAGCAAAACATTATGTCTCAATCATCAACTGAAGCTGAGTATATGGCAGCTATAAGTTGTTGTGCTCAAGTTCTTTGGCTTAAACAATAACTCCAAGATCTAGGCATTCACCTAAAGGAAATTGTGACAATAATAGCACAATTAGCCTAGCCAAAAATCCAATCCAATATTCAAGAACCAAGCATATTGATATAATGTATTACTTCATCAAAGATCATGTACAAAAGAAGGACGTCAAAGTGGTCTTTATACCCACTCATCTTCAAGTTCTTCACAAAACCACTTGCAAAAGATCAATTTTTTATATATAAAAAGATCATTCTTTTGAATTTAATTAGTTATTATGTCTGTTTTGATTACTAATGGACTAATTTAGGCATTGAGGTATTTAGATATTTGTTTTGCAGGTCCTCTATTCTAATATCGAAAATAGGAATAAGCAGAGAAAAGGTAATTGCCAGAGCTCACTCGAGTGACTTAAGAGTGGTGACTCCAAAATGAAGGATATCACTCGAGTGATGTGCTCCACCATTGGGTAATTGGCAAAGTGTGAGGAAAATGAAAGAGGTTGAGTCACAAGACCACTCGAGTGGCTCCCTAAGAACTCAAGTGATTCCAGCACTTGAGGGTAACCAGATAGTTATGAAGCTTAATTTCCCAAAAGTAAGGACATCATTGAAGGGTAACTCGATGGTGACACAAGAATGGAGTGTGACTCGAGAGATTATAAGACTCACTAGAGTGAGGTAATTTTCTGATATCAGTACTTAAATGCATAACACTCGAGTGACAAAAGAATAACTCGAGTGAGACTCATTCTTCTATATGAAAAAAAAAAACTGAAACTCAGTGTCATTTGAACTAGACCACTACAGTCGATCCCTACTCAAACTCCGATGACCTTCAACCAAAACTTGTTCCTCCCACATTAGTCTCATTTCCATAGTCAAAACCCCTCAATCATCTCCCCATATTAACCCCAAAAACATCATCAAATCCTCAAATCTTCATGTGACGAACCTTAATTGGCAAAAACTTCAATTCGTGATTTCCATCCAATGGCACACTCAAAGACACCAAATTATGGTAAAAACGAGTCACCCTTATCAAAGAAGCAAGCTTTGAATGCCTCCAAGAGCTCTAGAGTTCCCAAATCGCTAAAGCATGATCGCCCCAAAGTTCTTGATTGAGGGCCACTCGACCTCCACTGATCGATCCAAAGATGATATACATAAGAAAGTATCAAAAAAAGTAATTCAACTGGTGCAATATGAGTGTTAGTGTGCCAAGTAGTCTAGATATTAGGGTCCTTTTGTTTCCACAAGCAAGCAACCTCTTATGTAAGAGAACCCATCAAGCCCTCGATTTCTAATAAGAAGTCTCAATCTCAAGCACCTTCCGAATTTGAAGAAGAGTTATTAGGACCACCATCTGATTTCAATTTCATAAAGAAATAGCAGCTTGAAGTTCCTTTAATGACTATTGCAGGCTGAACTTGACCTATATGTTGTTGCCTAATCTAATTTCTTTGCATTCATATTATGTTGAGTAGTTTAATAATCTTTCTGAGCTTCTTGAAGAGTCCATCTTTATGCAGTTGCACAATTGTTGTTTTGAATCATTGCTTAAAAGTATGCAGAGTTAATGAAGGCAACCTCAAATAAACACCGCTATACCAAACAACTTTGGTGAAAGGGTAGTTTTGAGGAACAAATGCTCTAGTGATTCCCTATCTGTGTAGCCAAAAGCACTGAGTAGCCAAAAGCACTAGGGCCATTATGATAGAGTACGAATTAGTGTGAGATAACGGAAAGTTGTAGAAAGTTAGAGATTTTAAGAATTAATTATTAATTATTCTTTTTAGTAGTTGAGAAATAAGTAGAATATCTAAGGGTTAGTTGCTAGAATCATGGGTTGTTAGCTATTTGAATTTCACATTTGAATTTTGAATTAAAGTCTTTCTTTGTAAGTCATTTTTATAAATTGGATTTCTGCCTATTCAATAAAATATGAAATATGTGTGTGTGTGAGAGAGAGAGAGAGAGAGAGAAATTATTAGAGAATTACTTCTTTAATAATAGGGGATTCTCCTTGGGCTTTAATAGTTCGATGGGTTATAGATTTTGGTTTCTATTTCTATTAAATATTTACTCTATTCTTTATCATATTATGCTATTAGATTCTAATTTCATAATCTGATAAAGAATTATCATTTTAATTTTTATCCTCTTATTCTTTTACCTTTCTTAAAATAAAATCGGCCTCTATCATTTGTTATCAAATCATAACGATCCATTATAATGGGTTCCTTCCACATACTAACTTCTTCTAAACCTTTATTCTCACCCACTATCTCGACATTCAACCCCTTTCCAGCCTTGCGCCATTCTATTTCAAAGCTTGAATACCAATGTCATCCTAAAGGTCTCTGCTTTCATGATTTTTTAACACCTAATGAAATTTTGTGAATTTCTTGACAAAACTTGTAAATGACCTCATTATGTGAATTTATTTTTTGATAAACGAAAGTTGTTAAAACCTAATGAAATGTTGTGAATTCTTTAAAAATATTTGTGAGTGAGCTTATAGTGTAAAATTTTTCACTAGGTAAATGTAAATTGATAAAACCTAATGAAATGTTTGAATTCTTTAACAAAATTTGTGAATGAGATGATAGTGTAAGCTTTTTTATTGGGTAAACACAAATTGATAAAACCTAACGAAATGTTATAAATTCCTTAACAAAACTTTGTGAATGAATTAGAGTCAAAGTTAAAGGGTTAGCTTATTTATATTTACTTCCAAATTATATATTAAAAAGCATTGGGCAATGCTTTTTACAATCCAAGTAGTGGGCGTTAAAATCTTACCCTTGCCACTTGGGGAATATTTCCTCCCATCGAAGTATTCCCGCACGAGCTCCAGTGACCAGTGACTGGTGTAACGCCACAATTTTAATACCCAAAAACTCGGTCAAAATATTAAAAATACCTTCAAAAGGTTTAACAATATCCAAATCATTTTACAACGTTACCATCTTGAAAATCAATGGCCCGTAATACATAATCAGAATAAATTTCAGAGTTCAGTACAAAACGGAAGTCTTAGGTTCATGGCAAATAAAATAACATAACAAAATCTATTGGAGATCAAAAGAGCTTCCAGAGCTCACTCCATAGGTGCCTACCCTTGCTCTCTATTAGAATAATCACCTGAAAAATGTTAATATGGGATGAGATTCCACGTCTCAGTAACTACTGAATATTTCTACCTTACCCGAGCAAATTACATATGACAAAAATAGTAGATAGTAAAAAAAAATGGATTTAATATACACAGATATTTTTAGATATACCGTTGTTCACATCAAATATCTTTATAAAATACTCATCATTCTTTATTGAATAATTCAGAATGCACTATGCAGTATGCAGCCTCCCTTATATCCCCTTCCAACCGTATACCGCTGACTGGAACCATAGGCTAACATATAGTCCAATAGAAACTCATTCATTTGACTGGATGGTTTCAAGCTCACCAAAACTTAAGATATACCCGGCCAAAGGTATAGAGCTTAAATCTGGACTATGGCTCCCCTCCTTTAAAATAACAACTAAGGAGGTGTCACATGTCCCACATCTCCAATGATATCTCGGCCAGAGGAAAAACATGGAAGATGGGGCCCTGAAAAGTACCATCCACTGTGCACCGAGTGGTGGCATAAACAATTCTTATCATTCAAATCCCTCCTTACTCCACCCATCACAATACAACCGCCATGATGAATGTATTTACTCAAAAATAATGCATTATTATACCATTATATACATTGATATGCGTATATGAGAATAGTAAAATACTATGCGTATCTGTGAATAGTAAAATACGGTATATACATGAATAGTACATACGGTGTGAATAGCAAAAATGAATAGTAAATACGGTGTGAATAGTAAATACGGTATACGTGAATAGTAACATGAATAGTAAATACGGTATACGTGAATAGTAAAATGAATAGTAAATACGGTATACGTGAATAGTAAAATGAATAGTAAATACGGTATACGTGAATAGTAAAATGAATAGTAAATACGGTATACGTGAATAGTACGTACGTATAAATAGTACCTCTGCAGATTTGCAAATCAAAGTTCCCACACCAGATCTTAAAACCATAAATATTTTATAAATATTCTTGCCAAAATAGTAAACAAACAAATTTATAATCATACCTAATTCACAAGTATAAGGAAGAATATTCAGAGTTACCTGTTTCTTGCTAATACCCGAATCTCCAACCAGCTATTATAACTCTCAAGCAAATATCTCTACTCTCTCTCTCTCTCTCTCTACCTCTCTCTATGGCTCTTAGAAGTTGTGAAGAATGAAATGAAATGGAAGGTCTATTTATAGTTGGAAAATGGGTCTTTAAGTGTAATTTTCGTCTCTGGGTCGTTTTACGTAATTTTCCCAAAATTATAAAAAGAAACTTTCCCGTGACTCGCCCCGTGAACGTTTGTTTAAAAATTTTAATAATATTTTAATAATATAATATAATATATATTATTTTATTATTATAATATAATATTATTTAAATAATAAATTATTATTGAGTGGGTCCTGCGGCCAAATTTTTTCAAAGTTCACGAGAAAGTTTGCAGAGAATTATTTTTTGGCCGTGGGTCCCGCAAAATACTGATTTCAAATTTATCACTTTCTGAAAATAGAGCCTACTAGTCTTCCCAAGATAGGTTTATGTTCAAGATATTAGATTCAAAATTCAGGATGTTACATTTCTCCCCTCCTAAAAGAAAATTTTGTCCTCAAAATTTCGCTATAATAAGAATTCTAACCTATTTAAATAAGTGAGGATAGGTTTGTCGCATGCTCTCCTCCGTTTCCCAAGTAGCATCTCCAGGAGTCATTCCTTCCCACTCGACCTTTACAAGTCTAATGGTCTTGTTTCTTAATTTCTTGTCCCTTGCATCAACAATCCGCTCCGGCTCAGCTTTATACGTCATGTTATCCTTGAGTTCTACCTCTTCTACTTCTATAATGTGGGAAGGATCCGGTTGGTATTTCTTCAGTTGTGATACATGAAAGACATTGTGAAGATTCGCAAGTTGTGGAGGTAATGCAATTCTGTAAGCTACCGGTCCAACTTTCTCCAAAATCTCATAAGGACCCATAAAACGAGGTGAAAGCTTCTTTGCTCGTATTGCTCTACCAATGCCAGTCAT
This sequence comes from Acacia crassicarpa, assembly GCA_034222035.1. Lineage (NCBI taxonomy): Eukaryota > Viridiplantae > Streptophyta > Magnoliopsida > Fabales > Fabaceae > Acacia > Acacia crassicarpa. The sequence continues at coordinate 9,014,116 of JAWXYG010000008.1, forward strand.
TGGTGTGACTCTTAAGAACACATGTTCGCCCACCATGAACTCCAACGGTCGTCTTCTCTTGTCAGCATAACTCTTCTGTCGACTCTGAGCAGTGAGAAGTTTCTGTTGAATCACCTTAATCTTTTGAGTCGTCTCGTCCACAAGTTCTGGACCTATTAAAATTCGCTCATTCAATTCCGTCCAGCAAATAGGAGATCTACATTTTCTTCCATACAAAGCCTCATAAGGTGCCATCTCAATGCTGGAGTGATAACTATTGTTATATGCAAACTCCGCAAGATGAAGATGATCGTCCCAACTTCCTTTTAGTTCGATTGCACAAGCCCGCAACATGTCTTCCAGAGTTTGAATAGTCCTCTCAGTCTGCCCGTCAGTTTGAGGATGATAAGCGGTACTATAACTCATCCGAGTTCCCATAGCATTCTGCAATGCTTTCCAAAATCGTGAAGTGAATCGTGGATCACGATCAGATACGATGCTATTCGGTATCCCATGCAATCTGACAATCTCCTTCATGTAGATCTTTGCTATTCTCTCCAATGAGTATTCTGCTGCAATTGCTAGAAAATGAGCTGACTTAGTTAACCTATCGACAATTACCCAAATGGCATTATGTCCGGATGTCGTTAGAGGAAGCCCCATGATGAAATCCATAGAGATGCTGTCCCATTTCCACTCTGGGATATCCAAATTCTTTAATAATCCAGGAGGTTTCCGATGTTCGATCTTGACTTTCTGACAAGTCAAACAACAAGTGACAAAGTCAGTCACATCTTTCTTCATGCCTCGCCACCACCAATTCCGCTTAAGATCATGATACATCTTGGTTGCTCCAGGATGGATAGTGTATTTACTCCGATGAGCCTCCTCTAGTATGAGCCTTTTTATTTCTCCATCATTAGGTATGCACACTTTTCCTTTATACCTTAATATCCCATCTCTATCGATTCCAAATTTCGATTCTTTTCCTTCTTCAATATCTTCCCTCACGTTTAATAGATACTCATCTTCGAGCTGAGCGAATTTAATCTCTTTCCAAATTGTGCTTTCAATAGTTAATGCTTCCATGGTAGCGACCAAACCTGACATTACATCAATAGATGTACTTGGTATCTCCTCGAGCAATTTATGTTCTCTGATCATCATCTGGGCTACATGGATTGTCTTTCTACTTAAGGCATCTGCTACAACGTTCGCCTTTCCTGGATGATACTTCAATTCGAAGTCGTAGTCCTTGATAAACTCCATCCATCTCCTCTGTCGCATGTTGAGCTCCTTTTGGTCGAACAGGTACTTCAGACTTTTGTGGTCACTATAAACCTCGAACTTTGAACCGTAGAGGTGATGCCTCCAAATCTTCAGAGCGAACACTACTGCTTCCAGTTCTAAGTCGTGAGTAGGATAATTCCCTTCATGTGGCCTTAACTGTCGAGAAGCATAAGCTACTACCCTACCATTTTGCATTAATACACACCCAAGACCTTTCTTGGAAGCATCTGTGTACAAAGTAAAGGTCTGAGCAGGATCTGGAATTATAAGTACTGGTGCCGTAGTCAACTTAGTCTTCAAATTTTGGAAAGCTGCTTCACACTTTTCGTCCCATACAAATGGTTGACCCTTCCTTGTTAACTTAGTCAAAGGCATAGCTATTTGCGAAAAACCCTTGATAAATCTCCTATAATAGCCAGCTAGACCTAGAAAACTCCTGATCTCAGTCACGGACTTTGGTCGTCCCCATTGGAGAACTGCTTCAACTTTAGTATGGTCCACTGCAACACCTTCAGCCGATACGACATGGCCTAGGAATTTTACTTCCTTCAACCAAAATTCGCACTTAGACAGTTTCGCATAGAGCTTGTGCTCCTTCAACACTTGTAGCACGATTCTAAGGTGCTCTTTATGCTCTTCTTCATCCTTAGAGTAGATAAGGATGTCGTCAATGAAAACCACTACAAATTTATCTAGATATGGTCGGAAAATTCTATTCATGTAATCCATGAATACTGCTGGAGCATTTGTTAGCCCAAATGGCATAACAAGAAATTCATAATGGCCATATCTAGTTCTGAATGCAGTTTTTGAGACATCTTCAGCTTTGACTCTCAGTTGGTGATAACCTGATCTGAGGTCGATCTTGGAGAATATGGATGCTCCCTTCAACTGATCAAGTAGATCGTCGATCCTGGGTAAAGGATATTTATTCTTTATAGTCACTTTATTCAACTGACGATAGTCAATGCATAGTCTCAGGCTCCCATCTTTCTTCTTCACAAAGAGTACGGGCGATCCCCAAGGAGATACACTGGGTCTGATAAAACCCTTTTCTAACAATTCCTCGATCTGCCTCTTCAATTCTGCTAGTTCCGATGGAGACATTCGGTAAGGAGCTTTAGATATAGGTTCCGTTCCAGGTACGAGATCAATAGAAAATTCTACTTCTCTCTCTGGGGGTAAACCTGTCATTTCTTTCGGAAATACTTCCGGAAATTCTTTCACCACTTCAATGTTCTCTATCCCTTCCTCCACTTCTGTTTGAATGGAGAAAAACACCACGTACGCAAGACAACCATGATGAACAGGCTTTTCATCTTGTACTATAGACAACAATTGTGGTCTACTATGACTCATAGAGTCATCCGCAAGAGAGATAGTCTTCCTCTTGCAGTCAAGGATGATGTCATTAGCTGACAACCAATCCATTCCTATTATTACATCGATACCCTTCGTGGGTAAACAAACAAGGTCTATATTTGAGATCCTATTATCAATCTCAATCGTACAATTTAAGCAAGCCCTAGAAGTTTTTACTGAAGCTCCCGCCGGTGTAGAAATAATCATATAATAAGGCAATCCACTCACTCTTAAATTCAATCGAGGCATACAGTCGTATGATATAAAAGAGTGTGTGGCACCAGAATCAAATAAGGCTTCTACTTCAAGACCTTGGAGTTTGAGGATATCTTTAATCAGATTTGGTGAAGCACTTGCCTCCTGATGTGATAGTGCAAACACTTTCCCTGGCACTGCAGTTCTAGCATCCTTGGCTCCTCGAGGCTCCTCCTCACAAAATCTGGAAATGTGTCCTGGCTTTCCACAGTTGAAACACGTCACACATGGTCCTTGGTGTATTCTTCCACACTTGGCACACATCTGATTGTTAGCGGTGCTTGCAACAGGAGCTGTGGATCCCCTATATGAACTCTGACCTCCACTGAAGTGACTCCTTTGAGGTCCTTTGAATTGACTCCTCGGTGGTCTGCTGAAATGACTTCTTTGGGGTCCAGTAAAATAACTCCTCGATGGTCCACCAAAGTGATTTCTGGATGGTTGGCTAAACCGCGTATTCACATTACTGAAGTTGTGACTCTGCTTCTTAGTAACTCCTCCCGTTGGTCTCATGAGGTGTGTAGATCTGGCCTGAAAACCCTTCATCTTCTCAGCTTCCTCTTCTCGTTTGTTCCTTGCTATCGTGCGCAGTTTGTCGCATATTTCTTCAAAATCCCTTGTTTCATCAAGGAACGGTGATAGAGCTGTTTTTAGGTCTGGTCTAGCTTTTTCAACCAATCGAGCACTCAACCATTTAGAGTTGTTCTGTGAATATCCGCAGAATTTAGACAACTCTAAAAAGCGAGTAATAAATTCGTCTTCATGTAATTCCCCTTGCCTGAATGTGAGGAATTCAGTTTCTTTCTCTATTCTGATTGAAGGGGAAAAGTAATAATTTTCGAACTTTTCCTTAAACTCTTCCCACGTCATCTCAGCATTCCCTTTTGTTTTGGTGCTTTCCCACCATTCTTCAGCTGCTTTCTGCAACAATTGTTCAGCAACCATCACCTTTTGTTGTGAGCTAATCTCGATAACTCTGAAAATCTTTTCTACACGCTTCAGCCACTCCAGTGCTGCAATCGGATCTAGCTTCCCCTCGAACATCGGTGGAGTAAACTTCCGAAATTTTTCCCAAACCTCAGTAATAGGTAAAGGATGATACTGAGAATGAGAACCGCTACTACCTCCATCTTCAGTGCGAGAATGACTTCCTCCCCTTGATTGATGGTCAGAAGGTGTGACTTCCAGAGCCTTCTCCTTTCCTTCCTTACCACCTTGGCCTCTTCCTTTTGCTAGTTCATCCTCATGTCTATTCACTTTCTCTCTCATCTCCAAGATGACGTCTCGTAACTCTGCCAAAAGGGCATTGTTATCCTGAGGATAGGGACCATCTTGATGCGGAGGGAGACCTCTTTGGGACGGAGCAGGGGTTGAATTAGTTCTTCGAGTTCTTGCCATTATCTCCTCCTATGATTAATACTATAAGGACACTAAACAAATAAAAATAGCTAAATAAATTCTAAATCTAACAAAGGGAAGTGCTCATGTTATGATATTTAATTTGCCACGAACTTTTAAAATTTTTTTTTAAGAAATCACTTTAGAAAATAAACAAAATTGCCATGGAACCTTTGGCTCTGATACCAAAAATGTAACGCCACAATTTTAATACCCAAAAACTCGGTCAAAATATTAAAAATACCTTCAAAAGGTTTAACAATATCCAAATCATTTTACAACGTTACCATCTTGAAAATCAATGGCCCGTAATAGATAATCAGAAAATATTTCAGAGTTCAGTACAAAACGGAAGTCTTAGGTTCATGGCAAATAAAATAACATAACAAAATCTATTGGAGATCAAAAGAGCTTCTAGAGCTCACTCCATAGGTGCCTACCCTTGCTCTCTACTAGAATAATCACCTGAAAAATGTTAATATGGGATGAGATTCCACGTCTCAGTAACTACTGAATATTTCTACCTTACCCGAGCAAATTACATATGACAAAAATAGTAGATAGTAAAAAAAATGGATTTAATATACACAGATATTTTTAGATATACCGTTGTTCACATCAAATATCTTTATAAAATACTCATCATTCTTTATTGAATAATTCAGAATGCACTATGCAGTATGCAGCCTCCCTTATATCCCCTTCCAACCGTATACCGCTGACTGGAACCATAGGCTAACATATAGTCCAATAGAAACTCATTCATTTGACTGGATGGTTTCAAGCTCACCAAAACTTAAGATACACCCGGCCAAAGGTATAGAGCTTAAATCTGGACTATGGCTCCCCTCCTTTAAAATAACAACTAAGGAGGTGTCACATGTCCCACATCTCCAATGATATCCCGGCCAGAGGAAAAACATGGAAGATGGGGCCCTGAAAAGTACCATCCACTGTGCACCGAGTGGTGGCATAAACAATTCTTATCATTCAAATCCCTCCTTACTCCACCCATCACAATACAACCGCCATGATGAATGTATTTACTCAAAAATAATGCATTATTATACCATTATATACATTGATATGCGTATATGAGAATAGTAAAATACTATGCGTATCTGTGAATAGTAAAATACGGTATATACATGAATAGTACATACGGTGTGAATAGCAAAAATGAATAGTAAATACGGTATACGTGAATAGTAACATGAATAGTAAATATGGTATACGTGAATAGTAAAATGAATAGTAAATATGGTATACGTGAATAGTAAAATGAATAGTGAATACGGTATACGTGAATAGTAAATACGGTATACGTGAATAGTAAAATGAATAGTAAATACGGTATACGTGAATAGTAAAATGAATAGTAAATACGGTATACGTGAATAGTAACGTACGTATAAATAGTACCTCTGCAGATTTGCAAATCAAAGTTCCCACACCAGATCTTAAAACCATAAATATTTTCTAAATATTCTTACCAAAATAGTAAACAAACAAATTTATAATCATACCTAATTCACAAGTATAAGGAAGAATATTCAGAGTTACCTGTTTCTTGCTAATACCCGAATCTCCAACCAGCTATTATAACTCTCAAGCAAATATCTCTACTCTCTCTCTCTCTCTCTCTACCTCTCTCTATGGCTCTTAGAAGTTGTGAAGAATGAAATGAAATGGAAGGTCTATTTACAGTTGGAAAATGGGTCTTTAAGTGTAATTTTCGTCTCTGGGTCGTTTTACGTAATTTCCCAAAATTATAAAAAGAAACTTTCCCGTGACTCGCCCCGTGAACGTTTGTTTAAAAATTTTAATAATATTTTAATAATATAATATAATATATATTATTTTATTATTATAATATAATATTATTTAAATAATAAATTATTATTGAGTGGGTCCCGCGGCCAAATTTTTTCAAAGTTCACGAGAAAGTTTGCAGAGAATTATTTTTTGGCTGTGGGTCCCGCAAAATACTGATTTCAAATTTATCACTTTCTGAAAATAGAGCCTACTAGTCTTCCCAAGATAGGTTTATGTTCAAGATATTAGATTCAAAATTCAGGATGTTACAACTGGGCACCAGAAAATCTGGCCGCTAATAGGGGTAGTCACCGACCTAAATATGTGAGGGCAATTTGATCATTTCCTTGTGATTAATAAAATGCAATTTAAACCTAATATCCTTTCGGGTTATAAATATTCGAAACCTTATTGTCTTTTATACTTTTTAAAGTGCTTTCTTAACAATTTTACCAATTTTAAATGAGAAACAAACAGATAAAAATTTTAAAAAGAAAGGGGCGGAGAGAGGAAAAAAATGGCAAAGATTGAAGAAAGGATTCGACGGAGCAGGGAGCAGAGATTGACGACGAAGACGGTAATCCGGTAATCTTTGCCTTCACCCTCTCTATTTCGATATTTCGTATCGCTCTCTCACCTTCCTTGTCTTTTTCTTCTTTCTTTTAGTCAGTGTGTATATCGTTTTTTTTCCCTCTTCCCTAATGTAATTGGTTGTGGGCATCATATAGTGGGCCCGTTTAGGAAAGCTTTGATAGAAATGGCTTTTGTTTTTGATGGACTTTTCTTAATAGACTTATTTTCTGATGGATTTTTTTTAATGTGACTTGTATTTAGGACAGCAGTGACAGAAATGACTTTTGTTTCTAATGGGCATTTGTCTGGCATAGCTTTTAAAAAGATAGATGAGATGGAAAATGACAAAAAATCACATGAATCAAATTCATATATATATATATATATATATATATATATATATATATATATATAATATGTTGTACAAAATGTGATAATTTGAGATAAAAATTAAAAATAAATAAAAATTTGTCAAATAAAATAGTAACATCCTAAAATTTTTCAAGAGAAATTAATTTATGGTAATTAAAATTTACCATGTAATTACTCAGTATGAGAGTATATTTTTCTGAAGTAGAATTTAAGATTTATTTTTATAATATAGTAATATCCCAAATCTTGGAACAAGGAGTTTAACTTAATAAGACTGAGATAAGAAAACTACTAGGCTCTTGATAATCAGTATTTTTCTTTCCATCGCAATCAAGGTAAAAGTCAAATATTAACTTGAATGGTAGATGGTTATATAGTAGATAAGTATGTGATATTTGATCGGAAGATGAGTATTCGGTAGTTAGATGGTACATGGTGGATGGACATATGAATGGTAGTTAGACGGTGGATGGAGATGTGTATGATAGTTACATGGTAGATGGACATATGAATGGTAGATAGATGGTAGATTGATATGGTAGATGGGTAGTAGATAAACATGTGATTTATGAAAAGTAGTTGAGACCCAAACTCTATAAATACCTCACCCCTTCTCATTTCTTTCACAACACAAACACTCAAAACACATAGAAAGATATATATATATATATATAGAGAGAGAGAGAGAGAGAGAGAGAAGAGAAAAAAAAAAGAGGAGGAAGGAGAGTCGGAGAAGAATGATATGAAGGTGGAATATCACCTAGAGGGGGGGTAAATAGGTGATCTAAAAAAAATTCTTTTCGTTTATAACTCACAAAGGCAATCAATGAAAAGAATAGAGAAATAAGTCAAAGAAGAGAAATAGACACACAAGAGACACACGACAGTTTATACTGGTTTGGTCCAAAATCTTTTACCTACGTCTAGTCCCCAGAATAACTGGAATTTCACTATCTTTAAGAACAATTACACACTCTGTAAACGAATGATAGTCTACTCACTCTCAGACGCTACTCCTCCTTACAAGTTGTAATTGATACACCCTCACTTAAGGTTTCACAACCTTAAGATTCAACTGATAATGTAATAAGTGTTTAAATACTCCTCACGAGTTGATAAAATAATGAACATTGAAGAAAAAGATCAATGAAACAGTTGAAACAGCAAACAGTATTAAACTTTGAATTGATTGCGCAGTGTTTCAATAGTTGGCGAATTTTAATACTTCGGCTATTTATAGATGATGTATTTAATAACTGTTGGTGAACCTCGTAAAATAGCCGTCGTAACTTCTTTAATTTATCCCTTGAGGCACGAAAGATCTGTGTTAATAATTTCTTAATTCCCTTTGTTGCTGCATTTATGACCGTTGAGAGACAAGCAAAAAGAATGAAGCTTTCTTGCCCAGAATGCCTTTTGTATGTTCAGAAGTTTGTCTGCTGGCTAAGTCTTGAACGGGTAACCACATTAAATACGTTCTGAAAGGTCAACTGCTTTATTCAAAATCTTGAGATAATCTATGTTCTAATTAACTAAAATTCTCTAACAACCTTATCAAATCAAGTTAGAAATATTAGCATACAATGATACGATGAATCCATGATTTTAATCAGAGTTAAAGATTTCAGATAACCATATGCTAAAAACAGAGATGACTTATACTTGAGTCGTCATTCATATAGGCGCGAGTTGAAGAGACGGAAAATAAAAGAAGAACATTTGGAACTTGTTCTTGACTCGAGGCAAATGATTCCTAGACTCGAGTCTAGACTTGAACTTGAGGTACTTTCTTTCCAGGCTCGAGTAGATGCACCATGATCTTATGAAAAGCAATTTGAAAATAAAGTTCGTGACTCGAGGCATAACTTTCCTTGGCTCGAGTCTAGCTATAGACTCGAGTCACCTTTATGCCAGGCTCGAGTCAAACATATGAATTTGATAAATGATATTGAAGTATTATGACTCGAGTTAATATGGGAGGCTCGAGTCTGCCTTAAGACTCGAGGCACAAAGATAAACTCGAGTTAGATGCTAAAAGAATTTTTTGGTTTATCACGTATTAACTCGAGGCAGAGAATTGCTAGGTTCGAGTCCTGTATCTGACTCGAGGCAACCTCTTGGCAGGCTCGAGTCTGAGAAGCATTTTGGCGATAGGATCATGCGTGTTTGGCTCGAGTCTGCAACATTGGCTCAAGCCAAAATGACAGCAAAATAATTCTTCTGTCTAAATGTCATTTTGGCTAGTTTAAGTTGTTTTTCTTATCTTTCTCAATCATATGTTCTTTTCAAAACTTAATCATCATCAAAACATCACATAGAGAACTAACATGATAGAAATTATTTGGTATTTGTAAATTAAGAGCATTGGAGTATGGTAAAAATAAGCTTGGAATTAAGGTAACCTTGGTTATTCTTTTATATACTTATCAAATGTATATATGTATTTATATATATTAACTGTTTTGAGATTTGTTTTGCCTATGGAAGGCTTGATTTGAAATCTAATAATGTTGTTTTAATGAGATTGAATATTCTTAGAGTCCTTGGTATCACTTTTCTTTTAACCGGGTTAAGTATGACACCCCCTTTTGGTTGTGTTAATTTTTAAGGAGGGGTGCCATGTTGAAGTTATGTGTAATGGATATGTTTTGTTGGAGGATGAGTTATGTGTTAGATGGCTCCAGTCAACGGTTGAAAGAGGTGGTCAAGGTAATAAGGGTGATTTATTCATCATTGACATATTTTATATATGAGATCTCATATGAAATATTGGAAAATAAATTATGATGTTTTGGAACCTTTTTGGGAGGGAGTTTTTGGTAACCGAGTTGAGAACTATTTTGAAAAAGGTTTTTATATAAAGGCATATATTTTAATTATTGTGAATCTATAAATATATTCTCGATCTCGATTTGCATGTACATTTCTGAATAACCAATGGTTATGGGGATCTTTGGATCTTACGATTATTATGTTTTTTTTTTTCAGGTGGTTAATTTAGTAGGGAAACCAGGGAAGGCACATATGGAATGAGTCGTGAAAGCTCTTTTGTATTGTTATGTTATTTGTATTTGCCATGACCATAAAACTTCCGCATTTTAGAAACTCTGACATATTATTTTGGATTTAATTTGGCCTTGTATAAATGGATTTTTACCATTTGGCCATATTGTAAATATGTATTTGGATGTTAAACATCCTTGTTGGAGATATTCTAAATATTTTGGCCAAGTTTTCTGGTTTTGAATTTGGGGTGTTACAAACATTACCATTAAAAAATTTACAACACAATTATTGAACAGCTTACGTGTTAGACTTATGTAGCTTTAGTTATAAAAATTAAACGATCAGTCCCTTAAATCAGATATTTTAAACCGAGTTCAAACTTACGTAAATGGATCTATTTAGTTGAGCAACATACAAGTTAGACTTATGTAGCTTTAGTTATAAAAATTAAATTAATGAATCACATTATAAAACCAACAAACTTGTTCTCCATTATTTTTTTCATTATTTTATTAACCGTCATTCAACAAAACTTCTAGATGAGTATAGCAAGGCCTCTGAAAAAATTAGAGCGTAAATTAAATGATTTTAGACTAAAATGGTACAGGCAAAAGCTAAATCCAGGAGAGAAGCATTCATTGAGGGAGGAGAGAAATGTTTTTTTTTTCCTTTTTACTGATGGGGCCCATAGAAAAAATTGATGGAGAAGAAGCTAATGGGATTAGAAGCTTCATGGTGTGGCTTCAAAAAAATATCCCATCAAACCTTGAAGCCCATTAAAAAAGAAGCCAACCCAAACACCAATAATTGAACTTTCCCTTTTGATGGACTTATTATCCCATCTAATAAGATAATAAGTCCATTAGATGGCATTCCCAAACAGGCCCTTTATGATTTTCCCATCCATTTCGTTTTTATCAAAGCATATCCTTGATGTGTTAGTTGTGAAAATGTTTAACTAATTAGAGCATTTATTCAACTGGCATGGGGTCGGTCTTTCTCACCTTAAGGGAGGGGATTCGATCTTTGCCTTGGTCAAGGCGCTGGGGGAGACATCCTAAGGGTTTAGAAAGCAGTGGAAACGCTGGTAGAGGTGGAGGTAGGGATGTCCAAAAAAAACTCGGCAGTCCAAGTGGCCCGGCCCGGTTCCGGTCTGGTCTGACCTGACCTGGTCCAAGACCGTTCACCCAGACCAGTCTGGTCGGGCTGGACTGGACTTCGGTCTAGGAATTCAAATCCTATGGACTGGTCCGGTCTGGACCGAAAATGTTTTTTATTTTTATTTTTTTAAAAAAAATCACTACCTATATTTTATATTATATTCTTGTTTAATGACATGTTGTCGGAGATTATTATGGTTTTAGGATTAGATTTAAGATGTTTGCATGTTTATTTATTGTCCCACAGGTGGTTCATTGATTTAATTATTGTTTTCGAAGTGGCAAATTTTTTTTTAAAAAAAAAAAACTAGTCTCCTGGACTGCCTGGACTGGTCCAGGCAGTCCCCCTGGACCGGTCTGGTCCAGCTCGAGCTGGACCAGACCAGACCTCGGGCTAGATATTCCAGCCCGAGGTCCCTCCTGGACCAGACCCCGGGCTGACCCCCAACCCGGTCTAGTCTGGTCCATGGACATGCCTAGGTAGAAGCATATATACTCTCTGATCAGTATGCCCGATGGACTAAGCTCCAAGTCCCCTGCCCTTAGATTGTGGGTGAGCCCAACCCTTTTCCTAAAATTTCACTCACCAAAAAAAAAAAAAAAATAGAGCATTTACAAAGAAAGGATATAAATAAAGCATTTTTCTTTTTGAAAGCTTCCATAAAGCACGTGGACTTTGAATTGAGTTAAAATGGGCACGTCTAAAATCACTTGATTCCTGACTCCTGAGTATAAGGAATAAGCATGGACTAAAATCGCATATATTTTTCAGCCACAATACCACGCCCTCACTTACGGACTATGAGACCCTTCTCCTATTCATCACTTGTATAAAATCACTTATTTTGTTATGAAGACTTTGGGCAGCATCGTGTAGGACTTCGTCTTGAGATAGACTAACATAGTAAGCTTGCTGTCTGGTAGATTATGGAATGGGCAGATATGGTTTCGTCAAACAATTGGTCAGTGACCTCTCTTTCCTCGACTCTTCACCCTTTGCAAAGCTTTTGGAATCTTGTATCCGATCAAAATCTGGACGTGACACGCGTCGCATTCATGCCCGAGTCATTAAAACCCAGTTTTCCTCAGAAATCTTCATCCAGAATAGGCTGATTGATGCCTATGGGAAATGCGGTTGTTTAGATGATGCACTCAAAGTGTTTGATCATATGCCCCAAAGGAACACTTTTAGTTGGAACGCCATTTTGAGTACGTTGACAAAGTCTGGTAATCTTAATGAGGCTGCAAGGATCTTTAAGTCAATGCCGGAGCCTGATCAGTGCTCATGGAATGCCATGGTATCAGGCTTTGCCCAACAAGATCTCTTTGATGAAGCTCTGAGACTCTTCGTTGACATGCACCGTGAAAATTTTGTACTGAACGAGTATTCCTTTGGCAGCGCTCTCAGTGCCTGTGCTGGGTTAGCAGATTTGCTTATGGGTGTACAAATCCATGCTTCGATTTCAAAATCTCATTTCTTGCTTGATGTTTACATGGGTTCTGCTCTTGTTGACATGTATGGTAAATGTGGGATGGTGGCCTGCGCTCAGAAAGCTTTCGATGGCATGGTGGAGCGGAATAAAGTTTCTTGGAACAGTTTGATCACATGCTACGAGCAAAATGGTCCTGCAGGTCAAGCCCTTCAGGTTTTTGTAAGGATGATGAACAATGGGATTGAACCGGATGAGATTACTCTAGCCAGCGTAGTCAGTGCTTGTGCAAGCTTGTCGGCTATCAAGGAAGGTTTACAAATTCATGCTTGCGTAATGAAATCTGACAAATTTAGGGAGGACCTTGTGTTGGGCAATGCATTGGTTGATATGTATGCAAAATGCAATAGAGTAAATGAAGCCAGATTTGTTTTTGATAGGATGCTGCGTAGGAACGTAGTGTCTGAAACGTCAATGGTCAGTGGATATGCAAAGGCAGCCATTGTGAAAGCAGCCAGATTGATGTTTTCAAAAATGACAGATAGGAATGTGATATCCTGGAATGCTCTTATTGCAGGTTACACTCAAAATGGAGAGAATGAAGAGGCAGTCAAATTATTCCTCCACTTAAAAAGGGAATCCATTTGGCCAACTCATTACACTTTTGGAAATCTACTTAATGCATGTGCTAATCTTTCTGACCTGAAGCTGGGTAGACAGGCCCATACTCACATTATAAAGCATGGGTTTCAATTCCAGTCTATAGGAGAGCCAGATATTTTTGTGGGAAATTCTCTCATTGACATGTACATGAAGTGTGGATTGATTGAAGATGGGTATGTAGTTTTTGAGCGCATGGTAGAAAGGGATAATGTGTCATGGAATGCCATGATTGTGGGATACGCACAAAATGGTTATGGAAAAGAGGCTCTTGAAATTTTCAGGAAAATGTTGGTTTCTGGAGAAAAACCAGATCATGTAACGATGATAGGAGTTCTAAGTGCCTGTAGCCATGCAGGACTGGTTGAAGAAGGGCGTCGTTATTTTTGCACAATGAGAACCGAGCATGGTTTAGAACCACTAAAGGACCATTATACATGCATGGTTGATTTGCTAGGTCGGGCTGGTTGCCTTGATGAAGCCAAAAACTTGATAGAGACAATGCCATTGCAGCCTGATTCTGTTGTATGGGGATCTCTGCTTGCTTCTTGTAAGGTTCATGGCAACATTACATTAGGGAAGTATGTAGCAGAAAAGCTCTTAGAGATTGATCCTCTGGGCTCAGGACCTTATGTTCTGCTTTCAAATATGTATGCTGAGCTTGGTAGATGGAAAGATGTTGTGAGAGTCCGGAAACTGATGAGACAACGAGGAGTAGTTAAGCATCCTGGTTGTAGTTGGATTGAAATTCAGAGTCGTGTGCATGTTTTCTTGGTGAAAGATAAGAGACATCCCCGGAAAAGGGAAATATATTCAGTACTAAAAGTTCTCATGGAACAGATGAAGCGAGCAGGCTACGTGCCTGAAATTGATAATGATGATTCCATCGAGGAGGAAAATGAGTTTGAACTAATGTTGCACTGTGAAACGGAAATGCCTTTAGATGCTGCAGTGGGATGAAATATCTAACTAATTTGAGTTGTAAGAAGACCAGACATTAATTATGAATTACTGGGCCTCAAAACTTTTGAAGGTACACAAATCGGTAGCTGTTGTACTCTGAACATACTCTTCTAGTTACTGCAGGTTTCAAAGCAAAGATGAACCGTGTTTCTTGCAGTTACACACTTGAGGTTGCTTGCAAGGGAGCTTGATGTTGAGAAATCACTCCTAATATCCAAATATGAGCAGCTTTCTTCCTTAATCATACAATACAAACAGTTTTCTCTGTGGGCTAATTATATACTTATTTCAGGATAGTCATCGCTTCACTTCTTTCACAGCTCGTCTTTTCCTTTACAATTACTGCCCTGGGGCTGTCGTTGGATTTGGGAGAAATGGATTATTCTTTCTTCCTCAATGGCTCCTCTCAAGAAATCAAAGATTAACAGGGAAAAGAAGAAACTAAAGAAACTTAGACAGCTCAGCCTTGTTCACATAGAACCCAGAACCAGTGAGACCGACTGGTGCGATAGCTCCTTGCACAAAAATTCTACTGCCCCAGGTTTCTTCGTTTTTCAACCCTTTCTTTAACTTAATTTTCGTTTCCTTCAAAATTTTCAACTTTATCTCACCCAAAAAAAAAAATCTCAACTTTATCAATGATTTTGTGGTTCAGCTGTTCTGATATTTTAGTTATCAAGAATCATTTTGTGGTTGTTTTCTTCATAATGATTGTTGTCCAGAGAAATTTTTAAATGATTCTGCAATGTTAATGGAATATATACCTTTTACTATGTTCAGAGGTTTAATGATAAGCACGGGGCTGCTTACTGTGAGAGCTTTCTCTTACATAAAGAGCAATTGGAGAATCCTTAGTAAGGTGATGCGGGGACCAGATAAGAGGAATTGCCAAGCATCATCTTGATGTGTCGTTTGCTTCATAATATGAGAATCGACTATGGTCATCATGACATTGCATATGGAGAACAATACTGTAAGCATGTCGATCCTTTAAAAAGGAAATTGAGAGATAATTTGGCCAAGGCCTTGCGACATTATATTAAAAGCAATTCGAGGTTCTTTCTAGTTCTGCTGATAGATACTCTTGTTCATATTTCCAAAGATATGGTTTTTGAACTCTATTCAGTTGTTGAATTATGAGGCTATGTTTCTGACTGAGCATGTTCCTACGAATAACAAGATCTCTAAGCTAAAAAGATTAGCAGATCCTTTTGATGATAAAACAAGAAAGCTGTTCGGTTGTCTAGTTTAGTTAAATTGTTGAATAGTATCAACATTGAAAAGTTTACGAGACTTGCAACATATAGTGCAACTCACAGTCATTTCTCTAAAAATCAATTATTCAACCACTTAAATCAAGCCTATTGAATAAACGTTGTTTTTTTTTTTTTTTTTTGGGGGGGGGGGGGGGGGGGAGGCAATTAAAAACTGGTGGTTTCGGCTGAAATTAAAATCTACTAGTTAATCAAGAAACCAAAATTAGCTAACTACATTTAAAGAAACAAGCCTTAAGCAAGTGTACTTTAAGTAACTAGATGATGGCAAAAAAAAAAAAAAAAAAAAGTGTAATGTAACTAGTTGCAAGTTTGAACTGTTGTGTCTAGCACTGGAATGTTCAGACTCCAATTGGAGTGATAGAATTTAGTGTGACGCTCATCAATCAACTGGTAAGTTTATTGCATAGTCTTTGAATTTCTAGTTTGTAATATCAAAGTATATAGGAACTAATAAGTGAGTCGATATTGATCTTAAATATAAAATCTATTTTACATATTTATTAATTTTTTCTCAAATTAATCATATTAATATTTCCTAAACAATATCAAGTAGAAGGGTGAATGAGTGGATTAAAAAAGATGATTAAAGTGTTTAAACAAAAAATATATCATATTAGGTAATTTAACGGATATCTTTAATATAGTTAAATTAGTTAATTATATCTTACATTAAGAATCAAATGAGTATAATATTTGTTTTGTCTAACAAAGAAGACTAGTCAACTTCCAACATGTTGGATAAGATTGAAATACCTACACGGAGAGTTATACACATTTAATAGCTGGCATACTTTATGAGAATGCCTCGAATAGAAGCATCCTACATCTATAGAAGGGGGGAAAAAAGGTATAATAAGAACATGTTTATTATTGTATGTTTTTCAAAAATAATTTATATTAATTTTAAAAAACAATATTCAATCCCTAAAATTTGGTGATAAGTTTTTATTCTTCAAAATAATTTAATTATTACAATATTAATACACACACATTCATCACGTTTGAATTTTTAAATGCACTTCCTTTTTTGAAGGTAGAAAATTTAAACAAAATCAAATACTACAATAAAATTGTAAGAAAAATATAAAATAATCCAAAAACCGTAATCGGAGGTGTAACGACCGCAAGTTCCTGTGGCGGGCTGGGAGTAGTCACTCATCTCCATCTCCATGCAGCTCCATACTGTCCCTCGCTCTCCTTGCTCCTCTGGTAATGTATCTCTCTCCTTCGTAATTCGATTCTGATTGAGCTATTCATTAACTAGCTAATTGCTTCCTTCCCTTAGATGAACAGGGACTTAAAATGAAGCCCTCTCCCTAAAATCAAATCTTTATTTGATTTGATCCTGATAGGTTAACTCTGATATATCGCTATGATTTTTTCATTAAGAACTTTTTGTTAAGTATTTCTGGAGGAGTAAGAATTGTGCTTATTTCAGGAAGTGTGTTCTTTCTGGTGGGTCATCAACTAAGCAAGTGGAAGACTTATAATGGATGTAATTTGGATACCGGATTTTTTGGAAGTAGATTCCTTCATACGAATCAGAAGGATAACAAGAGATGTATCTCGAAATTCTTTGGAGTACCCATGTTCTGTTCTGCGTCAATTAGGAGTGATTCTTTTATACCTTCTAAAGAGCAACTAAGTAATGCGCGATTGATATATTCCGTTGCTCCAGCCATGGGCCACAACCAGGTATATTTTGCTAATTCCTTTATAATCTCGCTATTTCTTCCTAAAATCATGACATGGTAACTAGAAAAGATTCTCACAAATTTGTGGCTCTACGATAATTTTAGCGGCTGATTGTAATCGTTTCAAATTCATGGCATGAATTGGTGATACTGGTGGCTTTGAGCTATCTGCACCCAAATTGTAGTATTTTTTATGCCCCAATCCCTTACCCGATCACCTTTCGTTAATGTTACTATATTATTAAGTATGTAGTTGCAATAGCTGGTTATTAATAACTGCTTATTTAGCTAACAATGGTTATAAACTAACTTCCTTTAACAGTTAGTTAATAGTTTGTGATGGCTAAACACAACTGGCACAAGATAAAGAGGACCGATAGAATGGAACAGAAGAAGTAATTTGTTGACAATATGTAGCATGTATCTTTATTTTTTTCCCTTGGTACCTTTTTCTGGCCTCTACTCTATACATGCTATTACGCGTACTGCCTTAGTTATGAAATATTAACTAGCACCTATGACAGCATTATAGATGGGAATATGCCTTAGTTATGCTAGTTGTATATCATTGTTCTTATATATCTAGTAGATTCTTGTTACTCACATATTTCAAAATAAAACTATAAAAGAAGTGACCATTTGTTCTATTCTTTTGCCCTTGTTTTGTGAGTCTAACCCTTGGATGGAGACTTTATGCTCTTAGGCGCAACAGAATGAATCTTTCCTCCTATCTCTCTTTTTTTTTTATGTTGCTTCAATGTCTCATCTCACCACACTGTTTTGATTATGATCCATTTCTTACAGGAATCTCATCCGGAATCACATTTTAGGGTTCCTGCAATTGTGAATGCTCTTGAAGAAATGAAGCTGACTTCAAAGGTTCTAAGAAGTTAACCCTGCAATTGCAATCCTATTTTTTTTCTCTTTTACAGGAATGCTTTATTGTTTTTCATAAATATTGGTCTTTGCAATATCTCCTTAATGTATAAACAGTGTTATGATTCGTCATACTTGTATAATGGCATCTTATGGTGTGGGAAAGTATGCCTATGTCTGCAACCTCTCATTTGTTTGATGTAATCAGTTCCGGGGTCCTGAGATCATTGAACTTCAAAACTTTGAGCCTGCCTCAGTAGATGACGTTGCAAGAGTTCATGCAAGAGCCTATGTATCTGGTCTTGAGATGGTAGGCTTTTATCTTTTTAAGTAGTTCTCCTTCACTTCAATCATTCCTTTTATGAGAGGTTATATAAGTTATAATAAATTCTTTTAGGTTGTGCCCAGAAAGTTAGTATGCTAAATTTCTGCTATCTTTGAAATTACCCATGCCTTCTATTATGCCTTCCATTTTCATTCTCCATTCCCTTCCTTGGAATGCGTGATGCTGAAAATTATTTATTTGTTGGATGAGTGCTTTGACATATTATGTCTTGCACATGATTATTTATTCATGAATTTTATTTTATGCATATTCTTGGAAAAATGACAGAAAAATACCATTTGAATTACAAAAATCCCAAAATGTCTACTAAATTAGCAAAAGGACAAATAGATGATCTGGTAGGAATCTTGGGTTTTAGAGTTTGGGTGTTGACAGCTTGAGTTTAGGCAATGATAACTTAATAATAACAATTAGCAACTTGGGTACAACAGTGACAACTCGAGGAGTTCAATTTGTTAATTTTTATACCCAAGTTGTTAATTCATTTACTCAAGTTGTCAATACCTAAACATCAAAATCCCAAATTCCTACCAAATCTATTTGTCCTTTTTCTAATTTAGTAGACATTTTGGGGTTTTTGTAATTCAAATGATATTTTTCTATCATTTTCCCTATTTTCTTCTGGTTTAGTTGTAAAATGACATAAAAAAACAAAAATAATGGATAACTTTTACTGGCTAATTTGGCCACTGGATAACAGATAGATATATTACTAATGTCTTCATTTTAGTCAGTTCTCCATGACCTAGTTTTCACGCTCTACTACAATCCCCTGGCTCTGTTAGTAAAGTTTTACTCCTTAAGTATTTACCTGTTGTATCTCACATGTGACTTCAAATTAAATAGAAAATTATGCTTTTAAATTTTGATTTTCCCCCTATCTGAATGTTAATAGGCAATGGATCAAGCTTCAGAGAAAGGGCTTATTTTCATAGACGGCTCTGGACCAACATATGCTACAGCCACTGTAACACTCTGAAGTTTTTATTTTATTTTCTTTTCTGTTTTCCAAGATATATATTTGCAGAAGATCATTCTATTCAACATACTTTATACATTGTTGTAGTAGAAGACACGTCTATCCTGCATGGAGTACTTTGATGTGTTCATCTGCTTGTTCTCTGATGGTGGTGCTGATAATGCAGACATTCCAGGAGTCATTAGTTGCTGCTGGAGCCGGATTAGCCTTAGTTGACTCAGTGGTGAATTTTCCACCTGGCATGAACATCTATTAGTGATAATCTGTGTGTGTTTTAGGGAGGGGTAAGTGGGGCTGTGGGTTGATCATTGGATATATACATTCATGCTTCTTATGGTTGTACTTGTGGGAATATTGGAAAAATTTGTCTATTTGTTCAGAAAATTTAAACTTATATCCATTTGGACCAAAAGTTTGTTCCAAGATACCATAATGCCACCTTTCAATTTAGACTGTTCTAAACTATCAGTAATTTAATATGATTTCAAATTAAGCATAACGTATTTTCTTTTCTTTACTTGTAGAAACTTATATCCATTTGGACCAAAAGTTTGTTCCAAGATACCATAATGCCACCTTTCAATTTAGACTGTTCTAAACTATCAGTAATTTAATATGATTTCAAATTAAGCATAACGTATTTTCTTTTCTTTACTTGTAGTTCCTCTTTCTAAAACTAATTTTAGCTAGGATGTTATTAGGCTGATTTTTTCTCGATATATGCATAGTTTTATTTTTACTCTATATAAGCATAGTTGTGGGACCAGCCTATTTGGGGGTTTCTTACATCCATTCTAAATGCGCTGGATAATAAATTTAATGTTTATTTTGTTATTCAGGTTGCAGCTTCAAAGGACAGCCAAGATCCACCCACTGGTTTTGCTTTGATTCGACCGCCTGGACATCATGCTGTTCCACAAGGGCCTATGGGCTTCTGTGTTTTTGGAAATGTGGCCATTGCAGCTCGTTATGCTCAACGTGTACATGGACTGAAGCGCGTGTTTATAATTGATTTTGATGTCCACCATGGAAATGGAACAAATGATGCTTTCTATGATGATCCAGATATATTTTTCCTCTCAACTCACCAAGTAAGACAAAAGTTGGTTCAGATTTCTAAATATAATTCCCATGCTTTATTGATTCTGAAGGCTCTTATGAAATTTTGGCTTTTCTTACCATGATTTTAGTTTTAACTGTTGAGTTTTAGAGTCCATGTCACTCAGAGTTGTATAATTTCAGTTTTAGGTTGTTGCAAATGTAAGCTTCACATATTATAACTGTTGTGCGGTTGAAGCTTTGAATTGGACAGTTATATGAGACATGTCATTAGCCTGGGCATGGCGACATTATGAAACCCAAAGAGTCCATACTTAATTTAAAGTGTCGAATGGTGTCTCATCATATCCAATGAGTGTCCAACATGGGTTAGATATGGACACAACATTTTTTAAGCTTTCCTGCAGACCTGCTTGACAGGGTAGAAATAGATGTACTACTTTATTTTTTATTCTTAAAAAGAAAAAAGATCTGTATGTTCTGATTTATGTCCTATTTTGTTGCCATCAATTTGCCTCAACCTATTGAACCAAGTTTCATAGATTTTTCTTCAGCACTCGTTATAAGCTTAAATTAAGTGATTTTGCATCTTGGAAAGCTCTTAATCTATGTCTATATTTGTTCGACCAAAAAAAAAAAAAATACTATGGCTATATTTGGTCGTTTTTATGGCTCAGGATGGAAGCTACCCCGGCACTGGTAAGTTTGATGAGGTGGGAGCTGGAGATGGAGAAGGAACCACATTAAACTTGCCTCTACCAGGAGGATCAGGTGATATTTCGATGAGAACTGTGTTTGATGAAATCATTGTGCCTTCAGCTCAAAGGTTCAAGCCAGACATTATTCTTGTTTCTGCTGGGTAAGTCTTCTATAAAACCATTCATGTCAAGGAAAAGATCGGATGAAAAATGACACTAAGAGTGATTGGAAAGCTTATTTTATTCATCTGACATATACACACAAACTAGGAGCATTACAAGAATGGTTCATTAATGCTATAATCCCTAAGATTATGCTATTATGATATTACAATATCTACACAAAAAATAAAATAATATTGCTATTCTGACACAAAACTAAATTACTTTAACAACTTGCCAACTTTCATCTGGGCTAAAGACACTGGCAAACTGAATCCAACCATCAAATTTGGATTAGATTGATAAAGTAATTAATAAACTCCCTTGTATTATTCGTTGTTGCCTACAGAGTTTGATTTGGAATTTCTTTTGATTTCATTTGTTAGGTATGATGCTCATGTGTTGGATCCACTAGCCAATTTACAGTACACAACGGGAACATACTACATGCTTGCGTCCAATATAAAACAATTAGCAAAACAATTATGTGGAGGCCGATGTGTGTTCTTCTTGGAGGGAGGATATAATCTCAAATCTCTTTCATATTCAGTGGCAGATTCATTCCGTGCACTTCTTGGTGATCGGAGTTTGGCATCTGAGTTTGATGATCCAAACATTCTGTATGAAGAGCCATCAAAAAGGGTCAAGCAAGCAATCGATAGGATAAAGGCCACGCATTCCCTGTGATGTTCCAAGTGGAAGTCAGATCTAGCTTGTATGTAGTTTTCCTTAGGGAGGACGATAAAGTCCCAAGGAAAATATTTAATCATCCAAAAATCCGATAACAGCTAAGGAACATACAGTGACAAGTTTCAGTTCAGGAATTGACAACAGGTTTATACTACTTACCTGTCATAGGAACTTTTTGGCTATTAAACCTCCTTCTTGGGACCTTAAAGTAATTCTTCCTTTTCCTTTTCTACATCTCAATGACTTCATGCATTGATGCATGTGCATGGTCCCACTTCACAGATAATAGCCTTTGTAAAGGATTGCTCCCAGAAAGAGTCACTTTTTTTATTCTCTTTTCGGACTCACAAGAAAATCATTTGATTCCTAAAGCGCAGGTAATTAAGCAGAATGGAAAGATATCATGCAGTGGGGTCTTTCATCTCTGTGGAAGACAGCCTAAGGAGGTGCCTGGTACGAAAGCAACAGAGTCTTAATGTAAAAGCTTTGTAACAATAGGACAAAATTTTCACATTGAACAGGTGCTTTACCCAATATGGATCATTATTACTATTGGACTTCGGATCATTATTACTATTGGACTTCTGAGGGAGAAGATAAGTTTCAAGTGCCATAATAATTGTGGAGGGCTAAAAACAGTTAAAAAAAACATGTGTCAGGATCAATTTGGTGCCGACCAAACGTGACCTAATGAGAACTTCACAATGCCAGTCCACAAAAACATATACTTATGTTTTAGATAAGCATGATTATGGCTTTTGAAATTGATACTGAACCATAAAGTCGTTGACTATGGGTGGCTAATTGTTTACGTAATGGAACTAGAATCCCACTTTAGTTTTGTTTCTATTGGTCTCATTTTGTACTAGAAAGGTTTCAGAATGGATAGAAGAAAACGGAAGTTTCGTTGGAATGCAAGAATTTGAGGAACAAAGTTGATGATGATAGCTTTAGGTACACGACTAACAAATTACAAAATTTAAAGATGGGAAACAAAGAGGCAAAGAGGGGGGAAAAACTGCCTAATTTGCAAGAGTTTGGCAAGTTCAAGACTTGGCCATTAAATCATCCTTTCTCTCATTTTCTTCAAAGGAACCTTCTGGATAGACGCTGGTACTTGACTGGATCACACTTCCCGTGTAAATATTCTTCTATCTCTGGGACAAGGCCCCCAATGCACATGGCTCCATTAGATGGGATATAAGAAAGGATAGATATACGTAGTTTTACCCTTGCAAGGCAAGAAATATTTGAACTTATAATTTTTAAGTTACATGTCAACAACTTTACTATTGCTCCAAGACTAATTCGGGTAGAGTAAAATTGTAAAAAAGAAGAATTTTTTAATCACCAAAATACATGTGCTGAATTGGGATTAGGAGGGAGGGGATATGATTATGTTGACAAGCACCAGCGTTAAACTTGATTATTACTCCTTCCTTATCAATTTTCTCCCACGGATCCAGTGGGAAAGCACTTCGTTTTGAAAGGGAAAGACAGCTCTGCTTAACGTTCTGTGCATCATGGTATAATGCTTGCCTGTAAGACAAGAAATGATTAAGAAAATTAAACTTTAAGAACTAGATGTCAATTTTTTTCCCAATTTTACGACCCTACTTTCTCATGATGAATAGTCGCCATAGCGCCGCCTTTTTTACAGGAGGTTGCAATAAGTTGAAGCTTTCTTTCTTTTGAATCAAAATCAACCATCACGAGCTTTCTCACTCCTTTTCCTTTTACACACATATATTTCTTTATATATATTACCAAGCTAGAGTGCTGTGTCAGAATATAGGAAATATTATGGGAAGTGAAAGGGTGAATCTTCCACCTGGCTTTATCTTCTCTCCAACAGATGAAGAACTAGTCCTTCACTTTCTTTATCCCAAGTCTTTCCTTCTACCCTTCCATCCCAATATCATCCCTGACCTTGATCTCTCTCTCTTTCACCCTTCCCAACTCAACGGTAAGTACATATGTGTGTGTGTGTGTTTTCTTTATGTCTATCTGATATAACAGTTCAAATTAATATAGTGTGTTGTTAACCTTTGTTAAAGCTTGTCCATGTATAATTGTATATGTTTTGAACCAGGGAAGGCGTTGTTAAGTGGAAACCAATACTATTTCTTCACAAAGTATAAGAAAAAAAGAGGGACAGAAAGCGGGTATTGGAAGAAGGAAATAGGTGTGACTGAGTCAGTAGTCTCAGCTGATGCAGGCAAGAAAGTTGGCATCAAGAAATATTTGGTGTTCAACAATGGAGAAGCTCCTCATGGTACTGAAACCAGCTGGCTCATGCAAGAGTATCATCTTTGTACTTGTGGGTTTAACACTCGAGGAACCCAAAAACCTGTAAGTTATTTTAGTTATATATATAGTTAATTAAGAAAATCCTATATATATGTAGTACGTGGAGATTGAAAAGTACTGATAAACTCTTGTGGTCTTTTGATTGGATCTGATAAAAGGATAAAACTAAGTGGGTACTGTGCCGAGTCTATGAAAAGAAGAGAGATTCTGAAGATGATGAAGGTGGGAGTACAGAGCTTTCATGTATGGATCAACTGTACATGTCGACGTTGGGTGATGAAGAAGAAGAAGTTAGCTTTCCCTAATTAGATTCAAAGTTAAATTATGCTCTTACACCTTACATGTTAGCTTTTGAGATGTCAAATTTTGTACTCCCTCTATCCTAATTATAGGACAATATTTGAGAGTTGGTTTTTGTCCTAATTATAGAACAACATTTTAATTTTTATCAATTTTTCTTAAAATACCCTTATTTTATTCTCTCAAATGTGTTTAGTTTTTGGTAAAGTATATATATGTGAGTGTTAGACTCTTCTAATCAGTGAAACTTTTAAATTGTTAGATTTTAATTTATTTATCGATCAGCTAACGTTAATTTGTGAATATATATATATATATATGTGTGTGTGTGTGTGTCTATATATGTATGTATATATGTGTACATATATGTATATCTTGTGTGCGTTTGTTAATATATGTGTGTGTGTGGACACATACATATATGTATATGTATATGTGTGTGTAGATAGATATGTATGTATGTATATATGTGTACATATATGTATATCTTGTGTGCGTTTGTTAATATATGTGTGTGTGTGAACACATACATATACACACACACATACATATATGTATATGTATATGTGTGTGTAGATAGATCTATATGTATATATATATATATATATATAATAAAACCATTATTTCAATTAGAAAGCGCGTGGAAAGGAAAATTATAGGTCAGAGAGGTATGTGGCAGGGACTGTTGATTCACTTTTACTTATGTCCTTTTAAAATTATATAAGAGCATTTTCAGAAAATAAGTAAAATTAACTAATTTAACTCTTCTCTTTAATTTCCCTAAAATCGGTTAAATATGTCTTATAATTAAGACCGGAGGGGTTTTTTTTTTTTTTATGTTAGCTCTTGACATGTCAAATTTTTTATTTTTTTTATGTTATTATAATTCCTAGTATGACGTTGGGTTATAAAAAGTAAAAATTTGACAATCATAAAAACAAATTGTTCAGAAAAATAATTGATTAAAAACTAGAGGGACGTTCATTAAATTTTTGGAAAAGTATACCACTATCCTGCTTTTTATAAATGCAGTTTGAGAAAAAATTGGTTTTTATTTAAAGAATAATTAATGACAGTGTTACAATTTTGTCCTATTAAATGTAATAAAAATAAATTAATTAATTCAAGTTGAAAAAAAAAAAGAGAAATGAGAGAGAGGATTGAGAATACCATTCATAAATAATGGTAAAGTTAGGAAAATGCATTAATTTAGTATATATTCAACAAGTTAATTAACTTTTATTAATATGTAAGAATTAAATAAAATGAACTTATAAAAAGAATTAGAGTAGTATTTCCTAAATTTTTAGAAGATGACTTATAATAAGAGAGCTTATGGAGTATAATATAAGTATAACCTCTTCTTTTCCTTTCCTTCCCATCCTCTTCTCTCATTTTTCCTTACCACCCATAAAATAAACATTTGAATGGTTCGAATTTTATACAAAATACCTTTTATTTTCTTGATTGTAGTATTAAATTATTCATATCAAAATTTATCAATTTGAATTTAATTAATATTTTTTATAATTTAACGTTTTGATAATAAATTTAGGGTAAAGGAGAAAAAATATCATTATTATTTCTTAAAAGAGCATAAAGCATTTGGCCCAATAAACAATTTTTTGGTGCAAAAATACCCATTAAAATTTTAAAAGGGCCTGAAAATACCATGACCGTTTATTTGATCGACATTGATCATTAAAAGAGAAAATTTTGACTAAAAAAGCTTACGTGACTTTCAACCCACCTCCACCTAGATTATACATAAAATTTTAGGGGGAAAAAAAAGACAGCATCTTGTTGATGAATGTCTTCATCTTCGTTAAAACTAACTAATGAAAAATATTGTTGACAAAAAAAAAAACTAATGAAAAATATTTGATTTTCACATTTCTTTCCACCAACTCAGTCACTCACATTTTATGAAACTACAACGAACTAATGAAAGAGGAAGGTGGTTGAAGAGAAGAAGATGAAGAAGCCATTTTATCCCCAATCGACCGTTAATTGCAAATTGAAATCTCAAAGTCTTCTTCTTCTCCATAAATTTGGTCAAAGAAGCCTTCTTTTTGTAAGCCTATATATACGCACCCAACAATCCATGGACCCCACCCACACAAATTTGTGACTTCACGAGGACGACGACTCCACTGAATCGAAATTTAGAGTGTGACGTTAAGGACGGAGGATTCACCCTTGATGCTCATAGCTCACCGTCGTGGGCTCGAGCCTCCATTTCAGGAGTGGCAATAACTGTCAAGTCAGATTCGTGATTTCTTTCCAGGCTCTCCTACATTAAATTAATAGGACATGAAAAAGAGAAAACTTTCAGAAAATCCTTAAAATTAGCCAAAATTTTAGCATCGGATTGGATGAGAATTCTTGTAAATGCCTCTTAAAGATTGTTTTTATTTGTGTGGCAGACAACCGCAATATAAGGTATTTTATTTTTTGTGGTAAAAAAAAATGAGTGGATTTTACTTTGATGATAATAATTGTAGTTGTTGCTGTATAAAATGCATCAAGAATAAAAATGATAAGATTAATTTTTTTCAAATTAATGGTATAATAAATTTCAGTCCTCAAAGAATTTAACATCAACTAAAAAGTGCATTTAATGTTTGTTGTGGACTCTAGTAGAATTCATATTGATTGACTTTATTGTCATAAATTGTTCGTCTAAGAATTTCATATCTCCATAAAATTTTTCTTCAACTCTTATACACTTTGCTTTATAATCTCGTCCCCCTGGTCGACAAATTCTAGCTCCATCCTAGTCAGGAGTGAAGTGAGTTTGCATATATACACACTCGAACACTATAGGTAAGACCTACAAAAAGAAAAGTGATGGTGTTTGAGATATTTAATGTATATGACATTTTTGCTTCGTTTGGAAACTTCTATGGGTAATTTTGCACCAAAAAATTGTTTATGGTGCCTAATGCTTTTTTGAGAAAAGATCATGAGTATTTTTGCACTTTTTCCCATAAATTTATTTAAAAAAAATTAAATCTTAATTATTGAAATGTTGATCTAAAAAGGTAAAAGGATGGAAGAGGGTGGGAAGGGGGCATGGGAGATTGCTAATTGCTCTCAGATGATACATAAAATGAAAATTATGAAATGATTAAGTAACTTATTTAGCTTTCTTAATTTTTTTTTAAAAAAAGTCAACTATGTCTTATAATTAGGATTGGAGATAGTATTAAAAATAAAAATAATCAAGTAATTATTAGTGGCTTTCCCATTTCAATGTGTGTTTGGATTGACTTTTAGAGAATATATTTTACTCCCTCCGGTCCTAATTATAAGAGCTAGTTGACTTTTTTTGGAGAGATTAAGGAAGCTAACTAAATTACTTTAAATTATTTTTATTTTTATTTTTTTCTTCAAACTTATTAGTTTGACTAATAAACTAATATATAATCTAAGAATATTTAACATATGAAATGATTAAGTAACTAATTTAACTTCCTTAATCTTTCCAAAGAAAGTCAACTAGCTCTTATAATTAGGACCGGAGGTAGTATAATTTATGAGGTAAGTATGTGAAGGGAGTTTTATCTCAACTTGTAGAAAAAGGCTAGAGTTTTAGAGTTACCCAAACATTTATTTATGCGAATGAGTTCTTTTTTTTGGGGCCAATCAGACGAATGAAGTCAGTATGGGCCTTAACAGGCCACAGCCGATTTAAGCTGAGGCCCAAAACAAGCCCACTCTGTCTAACAACCCTAAGTCCCTAATGCCAATCTCTATATAAATACTTGAATCCCACAGCAAGTGAATATGGCTGTCTCTCTTTTCCTGCATCCCGCCTCTCTGCACTTTTATGACTCTGTTATACTGGTTTGTTGAACGTTGTTTAAGCATTTGTTAGTTTTATATATTGCACGAGAGATTCGATAGCCAGCATAAAATTTTGTTGAATATCGTTTATAGATTCAATTTTGGTTGAGGTTTTTGGAGGAGAAAACTAGCAAGTTCAGCTTCTTGATTGGATCTCGATGTTACGGTCCAGTCAATCATATTCATAAACTTGCGATATCCAATTTGCCAGTGTCACTCGCCTGATTTTGATTTCTGCTGATATTTTGGGCCCTTCAATCACTGGCACATCTCTATTCCCCATTCTCTTCCTTGTGATTTCTCAATTTTTTCTAGTAGTGATTTTAGTACGGAGTGATACATACTTGAACAATAATAAGGACTTTGATGGTTAAGCAAACGCACTCTGTCCCAAAACCGTGTTTGGCGCTAATGTTTTGAGGCAATTTCTTCGTTTGCGATAGTAGTGGAGAATCTGAAAGTTTCAGATGCTCTGTTCCAGCAAAATCGCCCATATGGTTTGTTTTGACTAGTAACCTTATCGGGCACATTGTTGGAGTACAAATCACTTCGTATGATTCCAACACATAAAGTTATTTAAAGAGCTGGATTTGCTTAGAATGAATTATTAGGATACTCTTGTATGAATAGAATCGTTGAAAAGTGGACTAGTGAAAATGCCACTTGTACTAGTGTGTTGCTGGGAAGTGTTTTTGAAGGGTATAGTCATGAGATTTGCTTGCATCTCTGAAATCCTTGAGGAGAAAACGAAGCCACAACGGCAATTTTGGACATTAACTTAGAGAAGGTTTACCATGCCACGTTCTATTGGGCCTATCCTGAATCCCAAGAATAACGAAGAGATGAAACTGGTTGATATTTGATAATATCAGGTCCATTGAGTAGTTGGAGTGACGTTGTTTAATGACGTGATTGCGCTTAAAGTTATGGATTCCATAGAATTGAATAGTATATACAGAAAATGAGTGTGATAATCGAAAGAATAAGAATGCCGAATAGGAATAAATGACCATTAGCTATTGTTTTCTGAAGTTTGGTGGACTCCAAGTTTCTGGAATTGTCTTTTTTTGGGTCTGTAATCCGGAATATCTGGTTCTTTAGCTTGCCATGCTCGATCTCCTCCATTAAATGGTGAAGACTTCGGTGTATGAGTATTTTTGGGGACTCTGTAACCCCCCTCAACACTTTCTTACTTCTGTTCTTCCACGAAATACAGCACGCAATTCCGAATACTCTATATGCCAC
Source organism: Acacia crassicarpa (assembly GCA_034222035.1). Classification (NCBI taxonomy): domain Eukaryota; kingdom Viridiplantae; phylum Streptophyta; class Magnoliopsida; order Fabales; family Fabaceae; genus Acacia; species Acacia crassicarpa. The sequence continues at coordinate 9,043,864 of JAWXYG010000008.1, forward strand.
ATAGCCACCTAAGTTCCACCTGGTTCATGTTTTTCATTCTATCGAAGCAAAACCTGCAAATCACTAGCAAAGAATATAGAATAATATAATGGGTTAAGTAAAGTCAGCCACACTCTATTTCCTTGCTCTCAGTCTCTCAAGATATGAAGTATTGTTTCCTACCCTCAAAAGGACACTACATAATCTCACTAAATCCTCTGTACTCGAAGTGTATTTATAGGAATTTTCTTATTGAAAACTTGCCAATTCAGGAATCGGCCACTTCCACAAGTTCCTTCAATGTGTGTTTGGCTGCCGAAGGTTCTGATCACACACCAGATCATATGTTTGATCGGACACTAAAGTTTCTATCCGAGGACCTCCTCCAATAATACATGTCCTCACTTCCCATGGTCGGTGGTGGCATCGTCCTTATCCTTTCAACTACCCACTCTGGTAAGAACATCGTCCATTTCCCCAGGTCCCAAGCACCATCAACACCGACAAATTTGTCCACCGTGGCTTCAGGATCAATCAGGTAGGTATTCTTGTCAATGAGTTGGATTAATGGGCTGTCCATCGATGTCCATATATCAAGCTCCTGTAGTTCTTCCATTCCTTTTCTTTCTTCGAACCTCACTGCAAAAACACTTCCACAAAAGTCATTTTTTGACAGATGAGATCCTTTATCCCTAATCCACCATCATCCTTATGGCGTTTTATTTTCTCCCAGGATATGAGATGTAGCTTTTGACTCTCCGCAAACTATGGTTCCAAAAGTAGTTTGGTGGGCTTCAAGTTTCTGGAATTGTCATTTTTCTAAATTCAATGTTTTACTAGATAAAGGTGAAAGATATTAGGGAAATTGAGTGAAGGGATCGATCTTGTTGAATTTCTCTATGCTGCATCATTTGAACATGATATATAGTAGACAGAATATTTTGTTGACTATGGGCCCAATGTCTATGGTCCAAGTATAATTGTGGCCGTTCGTCTGTGCCTAAGGTTTCAAAAAAAAGAAATTCTTCTTCTATTTGGAAAGCGGTGGTTGAGGTCTGGGATAAGTTTCTTGCTGGCATCGGCATAAAAGTTAATGGAAATGAAACAAAGTTTCTGGCAGTACCTCTGGCTTCCTCTTGACCGCCCTCTCATAACCTTTGTTCAGGACCCATCCTCGTTAAATCTTGATGAGACGGTGAGAGATCAAATTTTGAGCAATGGAAGATGGAATACTAATAGATGACGGGGTGTTTTGCCTTCTGCGATTATAAATTCTATTTCAAAAATGCAACCCCCTTCTAATAGTTTCCCTGATTGTTTCACTTGGCGAGCTGCTAAGGATGGATGCTTCTCTGTTAAATCTGCTTACAATTATCTCTCTGATGATGAACAAACGGGAGTTACCAGCTTCTGGTCCTTATTGTGGAAGTGGCAGCTTCCGGAGAAGGTTAAAATGTTCATGTGGCAAGTTAGTCACGAAAGGCTTGTGACTAACTCTTTAAGAGCCAAAAGAGGGCTTTCTGATGGGAATCTTTGCCCTTTCAATTGTAACAAAGAGGAAGACGTGATTCACATTATCAGGGACTGTCAAAGAGCTAAAACCTTGTGTAAACAACTTATGATGCCTAACTATTTTTCTCTTTTTTTCCACAGGAAACGTGCAGGACTGGCTCAAATGGAACACCACCCACAATCCTGGAAAGGGACGATTCAAAAATATCTCTTGGCAGAGAACCTTCAGCTTGGTGTGCTGGGTCCTTTGGACGACCAGATGCAGATTCCTCTTCCAGGGCGAAAACACAAATACCAGGGAAATGCTTCACACTTGTAGCTACCTTCTTATGGAGAGTACATCTAATCAAACTTTGACACACCAAATTTTCAATCTTGGCAGTGACGTTGAAAAAGCGTGGACTCCTCCTCCAGCAAGCATGATCCGTATCGACGTTGATGGCTCTGTGCGTTACCAGCATCAGGCAGCTTGCGGTGGTGTCATAAGGGACTCTCAGGGTCGCTGGTTGATGGGATTCCACAAATCGCTTGGCCTCCACACTGTGCTCGAAGCAGAAATATATGCTATCATGCTTGGTTTGAAGCTGGGTTATCAGAGAATTGCTCTCTACTCGGACTCGTTGGATGCTGTCAACACCCTTATGAGGGACTATCCTGCAGACCATCCCCTTAGAGGGATTATTGGGGAGACTAGAGACTTGCTCTACAAAGACTGGAACGTGGAGCTTCATTATACTCCGAGAGGAAACATTTCATGCGCCGATTATATGGCCAAACAGGGCCATGATGCACCGGTTGATGCTGGCGTGATTCTGGTTCCATTTGTCCCCAGCGGATGCTTGGATATGTTTTTTAGAGACCGGATGGCCTGTTTTTGTTAGTTTATTTTGCTAGTTTGATGTATTAAAAACTGGATTTCGAGATCTAGTCCTTCTCTCATCATACCAAGTTTCATAGCTTGTCTGTATTTTCCAAAAAAAAAAAGAAGAAGATGTGATTATGCTGCTGAGAAGTGTGTAATATCTTATATATGGTGTTGCCGATGCACACAGAAAGAAAGAGTAACATAAGAAGTTTGATGGTTCTATTACATAATGTATGGAAGTTGAAGGGAGTATCTGTACTGTCATAATACACGCGTGGATCCACTCTGCAAGAATGCACAAGTCAATGGTTTTCTAATGAAGATGCTGGAAAGCTAGATAGATCCTTGAATGACAGTCCATTCCTAGGTCAAACAAAGCATATTTCCTTGTTGGCAAAAGAATGCTCTGTCAAGTCGAGTCTTTAACATAAAACTAATTTACCTAATTATATTAAGGATACAGAATTTCTTCAGTCACATTTCTAGTGACTCCCAAAACGACGTCGTTTTTTTATTAATGAAAAGTGTTTCTTTAATTTTGCACCATTCATCAATTTACTTAAAATTACAAAGACATCTTTCATTAATCTAAGACGTAGTTTTGATGGCCATTGGAGATAATTTATCTCTGGTGACTGAAGAAATACTTTTTTCTTATATTGAATTAGGGAAGATACTTAAATTAATTAATATGATATATATTTTCTAAAATATCATAGTTATATTCATTAACTCTTTTATTTTTTAGGAAATATCAATAAAAAGTAAGTTAAAAAACGATTAATAAATATATCTAACATTTAACACTAAGAGGGGAGTAACATTTTTACTTTACTATAGAGCATACAGTTGATTCTAGCAGTACTTCAGGAATGTTAGGCAATCAATACAGTGTCTTTTGTGAGCTTCCATGAATGCTTTCTAGTTTTTGTTTATGATTCCCTCTTTGGTTATCCTTGGCAGGAGGGAAAGGTAGGGGGCTAGGGAGTGAAAATATTTGAGTTTGATTTTTTCTTTTTTTAAAAAAAAACTGAAGAAATAGGATCATAAAATTTTAATAAATATAAGATGCATAATAAAAGACTAAGAAAAATTATTAAAAACTTACAATCCCACTTTTCGAAAAATTTTAAATCCAAATCTTTAAAATTTTCTCTTTCCTCCAAATCACTCACACCAAACAGCCGCTAATTAGTTGGATGATAAATGACCTCTGATCCGAAACAGACTATGATACACAACTGGCCAGGGGCAGTTCTGTTTTTTTTTTTATTAAAAAAAAAATCTCAAATTAACAGCTTTGTTTAAAATTTGCAAGGGGAGGAAAAAATTTGTTTGGAGGGACCAAACAAATATGCCCTTCCAAGTTGCAACACACTCGTAAATGCAATAAAATATATTCTATTCGGTCATAAATATAAAGTATAGTTGACTTTTCTTTAAAGAGATTAAATAAACTAATTAAGTTACTTAATCATATCGTATGTTATATATTTTTAAATTATATATTAGTTTGTTACTTAAACTAATTAGTTTGGAGGAAAAAACATCAATACAAATACTTCAAAGTAATTTAATTAGCTTTCTTATTTTCTCTAAAAAAAATCAACTTTATCTTATATTTAAGACCGGAGAGAGTATCATTTTACCCAATGAAAAATTGTCATATCCGCATAAAAATCTTTACAAAAATTTCATTGCGTCCCTTTGTACTCATTTAATATCAAACTGCTCCAAAACTTTTTAAATCTTTACTGTGCCCCGTAGGACTAAACTGAAATTAAGCTTTTTTTTGCTGAAAATACATTTGTACATGACCGAGATAAACTTATACATTCTTTTTAAAAAAAATCAATTATTTTTTTTTCAAAATTTACATTTTACAACTTTGAAAAGAGGGTGAAGGGTCAAAAATACACATAACCTTTTCCCCCAAGATCGCCCAGCACCACGACTTTTCAACTGGATTAAAAATACAGACGACGTTACGTTTTTGGGTCGCCCAGCACCACGGTCAACTAACGGTAATTAACGGTTGACTAACGGCCGTGGTGCTGGGCGACCAAAAAACGTAACGTCGTGTGTATTTTTGATCCAATTGAAAGGTCGTGGTGCTGGGCGATCCTGGGGGAAAAGGTCATGTGTATTTTTTACCATTCACCCTTGAAAAGAAGGAATATATATTTCATTTAGAGAAAAAGACCAAAAAAAAAATGATAACGGAATGATGAAATTTGATAAACAATTTACAACTTTTTGTGTTTTTGGGAATATGTGATTTAAGATTTGCAATTTTAAAGTTTTTTCCCCAATTTTTTTACCTTTTCTTTGTAAGGTTAAAGTCGAATTTTAATCCATAAGTCTAATTTTACCTTTCATTTAAAGTCTAATTTTACTCCATAAGTTTTTTTTTTCTGTTTTCTTACCACCGACATTTTATTGGCGCATTTTATTTATTACAATTTAGTGTTTATACTATATTTTTAATAAAAGAATACTCATTTTGGCTTTTTTTTTTTAGTTTTATTTGTGAACCATACTCATAAATGGTTATATATACAAATGTACTCTATTAATTTTTCGTATATCATAAAATTATATTTTATGCACATGAATATGATGGATCCATATTCATGCTTCTCTCACTTGCCCTGACATGATGTCATCAATAAAAGAAGCAGATTCGATCCTAGAATTAGTCAAGGTGTTGGAGAGGCATCTTAACTCTTAAGTATCTAGGTCAACGTCTGAGGGTAATAGACGGCTCGTCCTACCCAACATTGGTATCACCTAGGAGGAAAGGAGAGTTCGCTCTGCCCTTGGATCGTGAATGATGTAACATCCTGATTTTTGAGTCTAAAGAATAGAAGATAAGCCTATTTTTGAAAGACTACTAGGCCCTATTTTTAAAAATGAATTTAGAATCAGTATTTTATTAGACATGAATAGTGTTTACTATTCACAAATACGTACATGAATAGTATTCACTATTCACAAATACGTATTCACTTTTTATAAATACGGTATTTAATCGATATTTTGAGAAATATGAAAAGTATTTACTATTTACAAATACGTATTTACTATTTAAAAATACGGTATTTACTATTCCTAAATACGTATTCACTATTTGAAAATACGTATTTACTATTCATGCGGGACCCACGGCAAAATAATTCTCTGCAAACTTTCCCGTGAGTGACAAACTTTCTTGTGACTTTGAAAAAAATGGCCGCGGGACCCACTCAATAATAATTTATTATTTAAATAATATTATATTATATTATTAAAATATTAAAATATTATTAAAAATTTTTAAAACTTTCACGAGGGCGGCTGAGAGTAGTCACGGGAGGGTTTCTTTTTAATTTTTGGAAAAATTACGTAAAATGACCCAGAGACGAAAATTACACTTAAAGACCCATTTTCCAACTATAAATAGACCTTCCATTTCATTTCATTCTTCACAATTCCTAGAGCTACTTAGAGAGAGGAAGAGAGAGAGAGAGAAGGAAGGAATGAAGAATGATGGTATGATCTGAGGTTGAATTATTTGGTGATGGTAAATTGAGAGTATTGAAGTATTGGTAAAATAAGCTTGGAATTGAGGTAACCTTGGTTATTCTTTTATATACTTGTCAAATATTTATATGTGTATATTTATTTACTGTTTTGGGATTTATTGTGCCTATAGAAGGCTTGATTTGGAATCTGATAATGTTGTTTTGATGAGAGTGGATATTCTTGGAGCCCTTGGTATCACTTTTCTTTTAACCGGGTCAAATATGACACCTCCTTGGTTGTGATTTTACCAGGAGGGGAGCCATGTTGAAGTTATGAGTATTGGATATGATGAGAGATGAGTTATGTGTTAGATTGCTCCAGTCAACGGTTATAAGAGGTGGTCAGGGTAATAAGGGTGATCTATTCATCATTGACATATTTTATATTGTGAGATCTTTTGCGAATTATTGGAAAATAAATTATGATGTTTTTGGAACCCTTTTTGGGAGGGAGTTTTGGTAACCGAGTCGAGAACTATTTTGTGAAAGGTTTTTATATAAAGGCATATATTTTAATTATTGTGAATTTATAAATATGTTCTCGTTCTTGGTTAGCATGTATATTTCTGAATAACCAATGGTTACGGGGATCTTTGGATCTTACGGTTACTTTGTTTATTTTTTTTTTTTTCAGGTAAATGATTTAGTAGGGAAATCAGGGAAGGCACATATGGAAAGCTCATGCTATGTTATTTTATTTGCCATGACCATAAGACTTCCGCATTTTGAAAACTCTGATATTATTTTGGATTTATTTTGGCCCTGTATAAATGAATTTGTATCTTTGGCCAAGTTTTTGGGTGTTAAAATTGAGGCGTTACATTTTTGGTATCAGAGCTAAAAGGTTCTGGCCAATTTGTTGATTTCCTAACAGTTTTCTAAAAAATGAGGTCGTGGCAAATTAAATATCATAACATTTGCACTTCCCTGTTAGATTTAGAATTTATTTAGCTATTTTCTTATTTAGTGTCCTTGTGATATCTATAATTGTTATTGAGGATTTATAGTTTGAGATTATGATTAAGGTTAGATTGTGAATAAGGTTTGATATTTTATCAGAGTGGCGCAGCGGAAGATGATGAATTTTGAGGACAAAATTCCTTTTTAGGAGGGGAGGAATGTAACATCCTGATTTTTGAGTCTAAAGAATAGAAGATAAGCCTATTTTTGAAAGACTACTAGGCCCTATTTTTAAAAATGAATTTAGAATCAGTATTTTATTAGACATGAATAGTGTTTACTATTCACAAATACGTACATGAATAGTATTCACTATTCACAAATACGTATTCACTTTTTATAAATACGGTATTTAATCGATATTTTGAGAAATATGAAAAGTATTTACTATTTACAAATACGTATTTACTATTTAAAAATACGGTATTTACTATTCCTAAATACGTATTCACTATTTGAAAATACGTATTTACTATTCATGCGGGACCCACGGCAAAATAATTCTCTGCAAACTTTCCCGTGAGTGACAAACTTTCTTGTGACTTTGAAAAAAATGGCCGCGGGACCCACTCAATAATAATTTATTATTTAAATAATATTATATTATATTATTAAAATATTAAAATATTATTAAAAATTTTTAAAACTTTCACGAGGGCGGCTGAGAGTAGTCACGGGAGGGTTTCTTTTTAATTTTTGGAAAAATTACGTAAAATGACCCAGAGACGAAAATTACACTTAAAGACCCATTTTCCAACTATAAATAGACCTTCCATTTCATTTCATTCTTCACAATTCCTAGAGCTACTTAGAGAGAGGAAGAGAGAGAGAGAGAAGGAAGGAATGAAGAATGATGGTATGATCTGAGGTTGAATTATTTGGTGATGGTAAATTGAGAGTATTGAAGTATTGGTAAAATAAGCTTGGAATTGAGGTAACCTTGGTTATTCTTTTATATACTTGTCAAATATTTATATGTGTATATTTATTTACTGTTTTGGGATTTATTGTGCCTATAGAAGGCTTGATTTGGAATCTGATAATGTTGTTTTGATGAGAGTGGATATTCTTGGAGCCCTTGGTATCACTTTTCTTTTAACCGGGTCAAATATGACACCTCCTTGGTTGTGATTTTACCAGGAGGGGAGCCATGTTGAAGTTATGAGTATTGGATATGATGAGAGATGAGTTATGTGTTAGATTGCTCCAGTCAACGGTTATAAGAGGTGGTCAGGGTAATAAGGGTGATCTATTCATCATTGACATATTTTATATTGTGAGATCTCTTGCGAATTATTGGAAAATAAATTATGATGTTTTTGGAACCCTTTTTGGGAGGGAGTTTTGGTAACCGAGTCGAGAACTATTTTGTGAAAGGTTTTTATATAAAGGCATATATTTTAATTATTGTGAATTTATAAATATGTTCTCGTTCTTGGTTAGCATGTATATTTCTGAATAACCAATGGTTACGGGGATCTTTGGATCTTACGGTTACTTTGTTTATTTTTTTTTTTTCAGGTAAATGATTTAGTAGGGAAATCAGGGAAGGCACATATGGAAAGCTCATGCTATGTTATTTTATTTGCCATGACCATAAGACTTCCGCATTTTGAAAACTCTGATATTATTTTGGATTTATTTTGGCCCTGTATAAATGAATTTGTATCTTTGGCCAAGTTTTTGGGTGTTAAAATTGAGGCGTTACAAATGAACCCAACCCCTTTCCTAAAATTTTCTTATCAATATATATATATATATCCGTAATATTTCTTTCTCAAAAAACTGTATATATATGTAAGGGCATGCAGAAGACAGACCAAATTTTTTATTCTTTTTTTTTTTTTTAAATTACAGGTCGACTGAAAAATTATTAATTGACACTCACTTCAGTAAAAGAAAACAAAAGATCTGGTTTGGCTTCATAATGCCATCTTTTTTTTTTTTTGACTAAATGTTCTCTTTTCGAGGTTTAAAATATAAGGGAGTTTTTATCTCTCTTAATAATTACGCTTCCTGGTATTTAAATTTCTTCTTTTAGATTTGAAACTGCTTACTAGATCAACCAATAACTTATTGATCGATCCCATTTTTTGAAGTTTTGAAGCAGTATCACCTTATTACTTCTAGTGAATGCCTTTTTAGATGTAAGTATAGATCGAGAAGCTCTTGATCACCTCTTCATCATATGCTAAAGCAATTTAGTTTGGTTATTTTTCAATCCATCTTCAATCATCATCCTCAGACTTTAAATTATGGCGGAAAGATTCCATAAACCTGTTATTCAAGAATGGAAAAGATTACTCATTTGTACTAAGGCATCATCATTCATACAAATACCATATGTTATAGGAGAAATTATACTGATCATCCTTCACAAATCATCAAGGAAATTTAAAGAAAGCAATCAATCAAAATTTTGCCAATAATAATAGATGAATTAACTCTGCAGACTTGATAATCATTTTGCACAAACTTAAGAATATAAGGGATGCCATAGGATGATGTTATGCACAAATATGCTCCGCAAGATCAAAATGGTACATGTATGTTTCTTCTACAAACGCCTTCAAACCTCAATTCTATAGATGAAAAAACACATAATAATGCCTTTTCAAATAAACAATTACATATTGAAGATTTGGTACTTAAAGAAGGCTTTTATGTCCACCACAACGTCCAATTCAATCAGATAGCATTAACGTCTTGATCCGGGATATCAAATCTCTGCTCAAAAAATTTCCTTCTTTTATATTGCTATTGTATGTTACAATTAATGATTTATATATGCTTAATTTCTTGCATTTTAGTTCACTTTCTTTAGTTTCGTTGTAAACTTTATGGTTATTAATATCATCTCTCCTTAAAAAAGAAACAAGTATGCATTCCCTAACATAAATAATTAGTAATTAGAATGCCATTGATTGATATATATTTCTTTTCAACCTCTCTCTTTGTCTGGTTTTCCGCCATATTATCAGCAGAAAAACATGTCCTCTCACAATATATAAATACCAAATCGCAATCTTTTTTTTTTTTTTTTTGGCCAAGACCAAATCCCAAGCATGGTGTTCCTTAAAATAAACAAATTTTTTTTTTTTTGTACAACATACGCCGCACAAAAGCTCCCCTTCCAATTACAGTGAGCAAACCACTCACTACCTTTTATTCCCTCCTCTTCCCTTCCCCTTCTTTTTTTTTTTTTACCAATTCCCATCCACACACAACAAAAAAACAAACTAATTAATAATCCCTTTTCATAAATATTTTTCCCTTCATCCATGTTCTCTCTTTCAATTCCTCAGCCACAAACAACACCAACGGTCAAATCACCTTCTTCCTCTTCCCCATCATCATCATCAGCAGCAGCTTCATGCCCCACAGCAATGGCGACACAAATTATCTGGTTTGACACATGAAAGATTATATATAAGCCTCACCTGGCGTTGTTGGAATATTTGAATTACGACGAAGAATTAAATAGAAAAAGAACAAAATCTTGGTGTGGTTGAGGACATCAACGTCATCGACAGTGAACAAAGTTAAAACAAACAAAAATGGCGGATACATCAAACGATAACAGTACCTCCGTCTTGGAGGAGATAATCTGCTACACACCAACTCTGGTCACCACAAATGGCATATGGCAAGGAGACAACCCTTTGAACTATTCTCTTCCTCTCTTCATCTTACAGTTAACCTTAGTCGTCGTCGCCACTCGCATCTTCGTCTTCCTCCTCAAACCCTTTCGCCAGCCTCGTGTCGTTTCAGAAATCTTGGTCAGTCCCCACAAAACAAATCTGTAACATCCCTTGACTCGTTTTAAAACCATGTAGCGTAACCGCTGAGATGTTACAAAATCTCTCCTTTATATATATTTATAATGCGTTTGAATTCATGATTAACCCAAAAAATCATTTCTTTTTTTGCAGGGTGGACTTGTATTGGGTCCATCGGTGCTTGGACAAACAGGGAAATTTGCGAATGCAGTATTCCCTTTAAGAAGTGTGATGGTGATAGAAACAATGGCGAACGTGGGTCTGCTTTATTTTCTGTTCTTGGTGGGTTTAGAGATGGATATTAATGTGATAAAACGTGTGGGTAAAAAAGCAATAGCTATGGCTATTGCTGGTATGATCTTACCTTTCGCCGTTGGAGCTGCTTTCTCTTTCCTCCTTCACAGAGAAAACCGAACCAGCTTGAACCATGGAACCTATATTCTCTTCCTTGGCGTCGCTCTCTCTGTAACTGCATTCCCAGTTCTTGCTCGTATCCTTGCAGAGCTCAAGCTGATCAACACAGAACTCGGAAAACTCGCTCTTTCTTCGGCTTTAATCAATGACATGTTTACTTGGGTTTTGTTAGCTTTAGCCATTGCTTTGGCTGAGAACCAATCTGCTTCATTGGCTTCTCTTTGGGTTGTCATGTCAAGTGCAGCTTTTGTAGGGTTTTGCATATTTGCAGTGAGACCAGCTGTTTCATGGATAATCTCAAGAACACCAGAAGGAGAAGGATTTAGTGACTTTCATATAAGTTTGATTCTTTCTGGGGTTATGATTTCTGGGTTTATTACTGATGCTATTGGGACCCACTCTGTGTTTGGAGCTTTTGTGTATGGCTTGGCTATACCTAATGGACCACTTGGGATGACTCTTGTGGAGAAGCTTGAGGACTTTGTTTCTGGGCTTTTGCTTCCTCTGTTCTTCGCCATTAATGGCCTTAAGACTAACATTACAGCCATCAAGGGAGCTTTCACGTGGGGTATTCTCTTCCTCGTCATCTTCCTCGGCGGCATCGGAAAAATCATCGGAACCGTGGTCGTCGCCATCTATTATCAGATGGGCCTCCGTGAAGGTACCTCCATTGGCCTGCTCATGAACACCAAAGGCCTCGTTGAGATTGTGGTCCTTAACGTAGGAAGAGACCACAAGGTAATTAATTAAAACAACTATACAGAGTTATTATAGCTACTATATATGTTTATACATGATTAAACCCAAAATAGGTCCCTATACTTATATATTCTGAGTCAACTGATTATTTATATATTGGCAGGTGTTGGATGATGAATCATTTGCGATAATGGTGTTCATAACATTGGTGATGACGGGACTCATAGTTCCACTTGTGTCATTGATTTACAAACCCTCAAGGAGGATTGTGACCTACAAAAGAAGAACCATCCAGACTGCTGCAAAGCGAGATTCAGAGTTGAGAGTCCTGGTCTGCGTCCACTCTCCCATCAATGTCCCCACCATCATCAACCTTCTAGAAGCTTCCACCCCATCCCGGAAAAACCCCATCTGCGTCTACGCCCTCCACCTGGTCGAACTCACAGGCCGCACCTCCGCCATGCTCATTGTCCACAACACCAGAAAACCAGACTGCCCTGCCATTAACAGAACCCAAGCTCAATCCGACCACATCATCAACGCCTTCGAAAACTTCGAGCAACATGCCGGCGGCGTCTCCGTCCAGCCGTTAACTGCAATTTCTCCTTACTCCACTATGCACGAAGATATCTGCAACCTCGCCGAGGACAAGAGAGTCGCCTTCATCATAATCCCTTTCCACAAGCAACAAACCGTCGACGGCGGAATGGAGGCCACCAATATGGCCTTCCGTACAATTAACCAGAATTTGCTCGCCCATTCGCCTTGCTCCGTCGGAATCCTCGTCGACCGAGGACTCACTGGATCTAACAGATTAGCCACCAATCATTTCTCCCGCCACGTGGCCGTTTTGTTCTTCGGTGGCCCCGACGACAGAGAGGCGTTGTCGTACGCCGGGAGGATGTTGGACCACCCGGGGATACATCTCACGGTGATGCGATTTGTTCCCGGCGAAGAAGCGATGGAGCAAATCTCTGGTGGTGCGAATAAGGACAAGGAGAGGCGATTAGATGAGAGTGTTCTGAAGGAGTTCCGGTTCAAAAGTGAGCACGACGATCCGTCACTGGCTTATATTGAGAAAGTGGTAAATAACGGAGAAGAGACTGTGGCGGCGATAAGATCAATGGACGATATACACAATTTGTTTATAGTGGGAAGAGGGCAAGGGATTATAACGACGGTGACAGCGGGGCTGACGGACTGGAGCGAGTGTCCGGAGTTAGGTGCAATTGGGGATTTGTTGGCGTCGTCGGATTTCGCCGCCACGGCGTCGGTTTTGGTGGTGCAGCAGTACATCGGGTCGTACGGAGACACCTGGACGACACCGGAGCACACCGGCCATGAGGAGTACCAGCACCAACATGAACGTCATCTCTCGCCGATAGGTAGAGCACATAGTCATGCGTTCCGTACAGAATCCTTATCCGTGTGATTGAGGAATTTCTGTGCTTTCTAAATTGATTTGATCCTTTTGACGACGCCGGAAAATGCCACATGAAATATTCATCAAAGAAAGATTATGCTTTCAATCATGGCGATATATATACAAATTAGAATAGAAATTGTCTCTTCAAGTTAAAATTCTTTAGTTTTGTTTTTTTTGTTTTTTTTTTTTTAACACAAAGTTTTGTTTTCTTTTAGCTCTGTATTAATGGTCATAATATTTTAGTCAAGTGTAGAAATCATGAATGTAGCTATATACATTATCACGCTTCTATCTACACTCAAGTTCAGAATTTGAGATAGAGGTGCATTACTTATAGAGTAATATATTTTTGTTTACATTTTCCATCCCCACAAAAAAAAAAAAAAACCTAGAAGAGATTGTATTTTAAAATTATTTATATTAGAATTAATTATTTTAAGAAAATAACTCTAATACTAAACTATATAAAATTTTATACTTAAATATAACTGACATCTCGAGCCCATTCCTTAGAGGAAACATCAATAACAATTTCTTCTCTTATTTCCTACCTTTAACAAATAAATACCATATGAATTTGCAAAACCTTCATAAGTTTCCCGAATTTATAAAGAAACTGAGAGGTATTTAGGACTTATAAGGGATATGTAAATTCAGGTGAAATTACTCTTTTACCTTTAGTTTTAAATAAATCAAAAAATTAAAATATCATTGCTGAAGGGCCGCCACCGGTTGGGCACTGGCCAATGGCCACAGGCGAGAGGGTGAGGTTTTTTTTTTGGGGGGGGGGGGATTTAGGGTTTTTTTAATAAAAAAAATGTATTCATTGAAAGTGTGGGGGGTGGAGTTCAAATTCCCAACCCCCCCCCCCACACATCCATGGAGCCAAGTGGCCCAACCTTAGTTTCTTTAATGTATATATATATATACATACATTAACAAATATATATATATATATATTCACATTTTTTCAACGGTATTTACAAATTTAGCAATGCTCTTTACAAATTTAGTAACATCATTTACAACTTTTTTTTCAAGTTTACCTTTTTTCCTCTTTAATGCCTCTGAGTGAAAATTAAAAAAAAAAAGCACTATCACAATTTGTAAATGACGTTATTAAATTTGTAAATGGTGTTACAGGATTTGTAAATACCGTCGCAAGTTTTATAAATAGTGCATATTTTTTTTGTTTTTCACTCAAAAGCATTAAAGAGGAAAAAGGTAAACTTGAAAAAAAGTTGTAAATAACGTTACTGGATTTGTAAATGGCTTACTAATTTTGTGATAGTGCTTTTTTTTTTCCCCGCTCAGAGGCATTAAAGAGGAAAAAAAGGTAAACTTGAAAAAAATTTGTAAATGGCATTACTAATTTTGTGATAGTGCTTTTTTTTCCCCATTCAGAGCCATTAAAGACAAAAAAAGCCAAATTTGAAAAAGAGTTGTAAATGACGTTACTAAATTTGTAAATGGCGTTACTGGATTTGTAAATAGCGTTACTAATTTTGTGATAATGCATTTTTTTTAACTCAGAGGCATTAAAGAGGAAAAAAGGTAGATTTGAAAAAAAGTTGTACATGACGTTTCTAAATTTGTAAATGGTGTTACTGGATTTATAAATACCATTACAAGTTTTATAAATAGTGCCTTTTTTTTCACTCAAAGGCATTAAAGAGGAAAAAAGGTAAACTTGAAAAAAAGTTGTAAATGACGTTACTGAATTTGCAAATGGCTTACTGATTTTGTGATAGTGCTTTTTTTTTTTTTGTTTAGATTTTCACTCAAAGGCATTAAAGAGGAAAAAAGGTAAACGTAAAAAAAAGTTGTAAATGGCGTTACTAATTTTGCGATAGTGCATTTTCTTTTCACTCAAGGTATTAAAGAGGAAAAAAAATGTAAACTTGAAAAACACGTTGTAAATAGTGTTACTAAATTTGTAAATGGCGTTACTGGATTTGTATATACCGTTGCAAGTTTTATAAATACCGTTGAAAAAATGTTAAGAAGAATATATATATTTATTAATGTATATATATCGAAAGAACCAAGTGGCCACTTAGCTCTATAGATGTGTAAAGGGTTGAAGATTCGAACCTCACTCCTCACACTTTCAATGAATACAATTTTTTAACCCCCCCCCCCCCCCCCACCTCCCTCGCCGATGGCCTCCGGCAGCCCTCCGACAGGGGTATTTTAATTATTTATTTATTTATTTGTCATTTTCCCTTCTTTCTTTCAAAATGATATTTTCACCCGAATTTGCATATCCCTCATAAGTCTTTGGTACCTCTCAATCTTTTTACAAATTTAGGAAACTTCTGAAGGTTTTGCAAATTTAGATGGTATTTATTTGTCATTTTCCCTTCTTTCTTTCCTTTTTCATCAAGCGAGTTTGAATTTTAGATGGCTCCATTAATAACAATTGATACTCCTTTAGGTTCTTAATATAAAATATATTTAAAAAGTTGATCTTATTTCTAAATATAAAACCTATTTTTCATATTCATCGATATTTTTCTAATTTACCCCTATTAATACTCCACCAACAATAATCAAAGAAGAGAACAGGAAATGAGATAATTAAAGAAAAATTGTGCAATAATCTAATCAATATTTTCCTAATTTACCCTTATTAATACTCCACCAAGTCACCAACAATAATCAAAGAAGGGAAAAGGAAATGAGATAATTAAAGAAAAATTGTGCATATAATAATTAACTTAACTAACTTCCTTAATCTAATCAAATTAGATAAATATATTTTATATTAAGCACACATATTTGATACAGGAAGATATCCCAGGTACTTTATAATATTGTAAGCCAGAAATTCAAAGACAAATTACCCTGTTTTTAACTTCAGTCAAAACTACCCATTTTTAATTGCCCTGTTTGTTAACTTCGTAAATTCATTTCAAGAAATCCTGATACAAGTGGTTGAATAATTGGGTTTCACAATATTGTGAATCCTTCTGAGCAAAAACTATATTGTGAATCCTGAACATCTTATTTGTTTTGATACCATCTGACAATAGTTTCACTAAACTACACAACACAATAGCTTTCTTGTTGTAATATCAAAAGGATCTGACACTCATTTAGTGTAAAGATCCTTCAGTTCATGTAAAAACGCTCGGTAACATGGTCCTTGCAAGCTCAGAGTTTCTAACATAGATTAAGAAATAGATGGAACCAAAAAGAATGACACATATAGCCTCTCAATTCAGCAGTTGTAAAGAGTCAAAAATCTTATTTTAGAGAATATGAATAAGAGGACTAACAGAACAAACAGGAAACTCAAATTGCTTTTAATGTTGCTAGGCCTTGGCCAAATTATCTCTCAAGGTCCTTCCTAGAGGATCAACATGCTTACAATATTGATCCACATATCCAGAATCGTGATGACCAGACAAGGCAACATCTGGATCTAAAGTATCTCCACTATCAATTATTATATTGTGAAGCAAGCAACATATTAAGATAATACTTGGCAATTTCCTCTTATCTGGTCTCCACATTACCTTACTAAGGATTCTCCAACTGCCCTTTAACTGTGATAAAGCTCTCACGGCAAGCAGCCTTGCAGCCCGGTGCTTGTCGTTAAAACTGGACTGGCTGTTCAAGATGCTATCAGTTTCATACGGAGTAATGAGCCATGGAAGAAGAGGGTAACCAAATCCACCAACCACATATTCTCTAATCATGTCTCCTCCAGTCGAGGCTATTGCCTTTCCATTTAATCGGTCCCCACTGTCACAGAGTCTGAAAAATCCTGAACATTTCAATAGCCGGGAAAATGGCATGCCTCCAGGCAAACCCGTCAAGACATCGATGAATCTCATTTCATGATCGACAATTCCTTGTAATAACATGCTGTAATTGTTCTCTTGGTCACACCAATCATCCGAGGTTTCGACAGCGGGTAGGGTCATCATGATGTGTGTTGCATCAATGGCTCCGCAGCAATTAGGCAGCCCATAGGATGAATCGAACTTGGACTTGATGTCTTCAATTCTATTGAAATCTGGCCACTTGAGATGATGCCTAGCCCGTTCTTCCATAGCCTCGATGAATCTCCAAGTTACCTGAGAAACTGTGGACTGCCCAACCCCAAAGGAAGCTCCAACCGAAACTTGAGATTCACCAGATGCTAGTCTTCTAAGGGCAATAGCAACCTGCTTCTCGACGCTAAGAAGTCTTCCCTCGATGTTGATAAGTCCGGATGGTGGCCTTGATATGAGATCCTCCCTTACAAGTGAACATATGTACTCAAAAGTTTTCTTTGAAACCCTAAAGAAGTACTTAAATCCTTCTGCCTCATCACTGGGTACTGAGTATCCTGCAGGTTTTGTATCACTGCCATGAGATTCTCATAAAAAACACTTACAAATATAAGGGACTGTAACAAGTAATATCAAAGGACGGAAGAAGAAAAAATCGTCTAGGCCAAGCTCATTAGCCTGAAAAATGGGGTGAGAGAAGAAAACCCTTAAAATTCAATCCATAGTGGTCCTTCTTGTTAATAACAGTCAAGAATTCACTAATAAATTCGCAGAATTACTTTTTCTTAGCCCGATTAAGTGGAAATGACAGACTCTCTAGTTCTACCCCAATTAATTCATTAACTCGTTCATAGTTTCAGCTTCAAGCACTTGAACAGACCAACACTAACTCTTCTTATTATTCCCCACTTCCTTCATCGATATAAAAGGGGGGAAATCACAAACCTGGTAACATATTAAAACCCTATAACAAAGCGGAAGAATAGAAGCAATTAATTAAAAAATTCTCTGGACAACAATCGTTGTAAAGGAACATCAAAACAGCTGAACTGGAAGATCGTCGATATTTGAAGGTAAATAAAATAAGTTAAAGAAGGAACCTGGGGTAGATGAATTTTTGTGCCGGAAGCTATCCCACCAATCGGTATCACTGGTTTTGGGTTCTATAGGAACAACGCTGAGCTGCCTGCATTTCTTGAGCTTCTTCATTCCCCTTTTATTCTTCTTTGATTTCTTGTGAGGCGCCATTATTGATGAAGAAGAACGACTAATTCACTATTCCCAAATGCAGTGGAGAAAATATTTGTAGGGTAAAAAAAGGGAAACATGCGCTGCGAATGGAAAAGAAGCCGATGTCCAAGACAAACAAGAAGGAACAAGAATGGGCTTATGAACAAAGGAGGAAGTAGCCCATATTACCCACCTTTTTAATGGGCTTTAAAAGCCAAGCCCATCATAGTCCTTTTCCATTTTCTTATTTTCTCCACGAGTTTGAGATGCGAAGAGATTCTCTCATATTCACTCTTTCTCTTTTTTTCTCACAGGCGCATCTGGACTGTTGGATCCTTGATCCGACTGTTGGATCTTTGATCTAACGGTCCAGATCTTTTTTTAAAAAAAATTGTTTTTTTGTCTTTTTCGAAAAAGACAAATTTTTTTTTAGTTTTGGACCGTTGGATCCTTGATCCAATGGTCTAGGTCCACCTGGGAGAAAAAAGGAAAGAGTGGGATGTGAGAGAAACCGGACGCGTTTGAGATTCATCCTTCATTGCTAACTAGAAGCAATTTTTTAGCTAAAAAAAAAAACTAGAAGCAATTTACCATTCATGTCCATTATTATGACGTACCGCAAAGCTTGTTTCCTCTGTACCTTTAATCATGTCTTGCTCATCATCAATAATCCCCTTTGTGGTCCTATCATGAACAGGCCTTCAAACAGTTAAAAAAAGGTCCAACAAACAGTAAAATAAACCAGCGGAGGGGGGAAAGAAGAGTTAATCTTAACCGATTGGATAGCTTCAAAAATTGATAAACTTATTATTAAAAAAAGTGGCTTTGGATATAAATCACTTTTTTCAACTTCTAAAAAAAAAGTATGGGCTAGTTGATCCAATAAACAATTTATTATTAAATATATATTAATATGTATCCTAATTTATCAATTATAATATATTTAATAGAGTACTTTAGAGTTTTTAAATTTTTTAATAATAATTTAATTTTTTTTATTAAATTCAAATTTTTTATCTTCAATTATCACAATACGCACACACATATGTATGTATGTATGTATGCATATGTGTCTATGTATTTAATAAGATTTATATCATTTTCCATCTCAAATAACTTTTCGAACATTATTACAAACAAGCCAATTTAGAAAAAAAAAAAAAAAAAGTCATTTCTGCCATCACCATTTCAAAAACAAATCACATCTATAATTTAATTTTTATTCTATCTTTGGTATGTAAAAGCCCATATGAAAGTCATTTTATCACCGCTATCTCAAATTGTTAGGGACGATAGTGAAAAAAGGTTGTGCTGTTAATCGAAAGTGCACTTTAATAAGGAAAGGGCACTTTAATTCCTAGGGGGAGTGGATTAAACTAAGTCCACGGTGGTTTCAAAAACCTTTTTTATTTTTTTTATATATTTATCTCATAAATTATAAAAACATTTCTTTAAAAGATTGGCCTATTGCGGTAGTTCATAGCTTGAATGTACTGAAGTACCACCCTTTCATGAAGCATCGCCCAGTTCAATGTACTGTAATGGGTAGTTAAAGATGATTATCCCATTCCATCGGAAAAAAAGGATGATTCTCCTATGTTAAATGTGCTAAAACCTAGGTAACTAATTTATAAATATTAAATATATTAGTTAAGTTAGTTATTCATAATAAATATGTTAATTTTATTAAGGGTTTAATGTTTCTGTTTTTGTTACAGAAAATATTTTTCTGTCACACTCACATAAAAGTGAGTGGGTCCTATCGTAAAGAGAAGAGAGAGGGAAAATATTAGTAGGATTCACTCACTTTTATATGAATGTGGTAGAAAAAAATATTTCTGCTGTAAAAGTAGAAACATTAAAATCATTTATTAAAATAATCCTTTTTAATCATTATCTTTATCGATTAAAATATCTTTCTACTATATATGCAATCAATGCTATGAATTTTGATAATAAATTTAGGTAAAAGTCTAAGCTTGGTACTCTAACTCTATTTAAATTTAAATTTAAATTTTTAACTTATAAAAATATATTTTTAATCCTTTAATCCTAACATAGTTAGTCTCAAATAATATTTTGGGTTAAATACCATTTTTACCACGGAAATATTGGTTGGAGGGCATTCAGCACCCAAAAGTTTTTGTGTTATCATTTTTGCCCCGAAAGTTTACAAAAAAGAGTAAATATGCCCTAAAAGTTTTTTTAAGAAGTAAATTTGCCCCGAAAGTTTTTTTTTAGGAGCAAATTTTTGTAAACTTCCAGGGCAAAAATGATACAAAAATAATTAATTCAATGGTCAAGATCAACCGATGGGTAAGATTGCTACGTTTGTAAACTTCCTAAGCAAAAATGATACCAAAAAAACTTCTGGATGTTGGGTGCTCTAAAACCAAAACTTCCATAACAAAATTTGTATTTATCCCTATTTTTTCGGTAATCATTATTATTTTGAAAATTAAACTTTATATGCTAACATTTGATCATATTTTGTCAACATTAAAATTTCAACATCAACATTTTATTAATAACTGAATCAAAAATTAAAAACAAAAAGGACTCTTTTCAGCCTAACATCTTTATTATATACATAGACATAGCAATTGCCAACAAGTTGATCATCTTCTTGCCTAACATCTTTATTATCTACGTAGACATAGCAATTGCCAACAAGTTGATCATCTTCTTGTATTCTGCAATGTTCCTTTTCAACTAATTGTCCACACACACACACTTTTGAATGTCTTTTTGTGCTATAGGGCCATAGAACCAATAATCAAGAAAGCCATATGTCACAGTTTCACTGTGAAGAGTTCAACATTGGGGAGCTAAGCTCTTAAAAGTGAGGTTTATAAGTCCATTGGGTTCTCCCTCCTCATAGGCTAGTTTTTGGGGATTGGGCTCTCCCTTTGGCCTTGTGGGCTTGTGTTCATTACATTGGTGCTTTCATTGAGAGCCCGATGTTTACGGAAAGGACTACACGCAGAAGGTTCTGACCGGCAAGGCCGAGTGAAGTGCCGTGGAGTGGAGCCACTGGGGACGTCGGCTCTTGAGGGGATGACTATGTTATAAGTCCCACATCGGGGAGCCAAACTCTTAAGAGTGAAGTTTATAAATCCATTGGGTTCTCCCTTCTCATAGGCTAGCTTTTGGGGATTTGGCTCTCCCTTTAGACTTGTGTTCATTATAGACATATATAATATGTTGTACGCCTCTGCTATCGGCTTGAGTTTTTTGCATGTTAGTTAGTCTCTCACAAGGTTAAGTGTGCTTAGTTCTCACAAGGTTAAGTGTGCTCAGGCTCACAAGGTTAAGTTGGCATGCTAGTTAGTCTCTCACAAGGTTAAGTGTGCTTAGTCTCTCACAAGGTTAAGTGTGCTCAGGCTGTTACACACAGCTCCATTTTGTGTGCATCAATAAATCAAATCAAATAACACAATATAATTAATAATATGACAACAATTGATTGACCCATTCATCACTCATACATATATCTTAATCTATCTGCCAAAGTATTTCGATAGTGTGTTGCACATGTATGTATATTACTACTTTCGGCCCTAAATATAATATATATATATATATTTGGTAAAGATTAAGGAAATTAAATAAATTGCTTTAGAGTATTTATATTTATCATTTTTCTTTTACACTAATTTGTGTGACTTATAAACTAATATATAATTCATATTTATTTAGTTTTTTTAATCTCATGTAAAAAAGTCAATTATATCTTATATTAAAAATTAGAGAAAGTATAATAAAATTTTCCTTTAACTTCATCAGGTACTTTTTAATTTGCTCACAAACAACTGTGGTAACTTTTCTCTATTCTAAGCACCAAACTTGAATTCTATGATTAATACATCTCAATCAATTTCACTATGCTATTGTAGAATTGATCCAAAATATATGAGTTTTTCACTTGAGGAATAACCTGATCTCCCAATTTAACATCCAAATCACTTCCATAAAAATTATTTTAAAAAAATTGTGTTATTTTCCTTGAAAGACCAATAGGTTAGTGAGAAAATTAAATGTAGGAGAAAAGAGAATGAGAAAAACAGTGAGATTAGTGAGGAAAAGAAAATCAAATGAAGGCTATAGTATTAGTTAATTTTGCCTATTACATGACTTTCATGCAAAGTTTCATGAGGTTGAAAATAAAAAGTTTGTTTAATCATTGCGAAAACTTATAACTCCTTACGATCCTCGTGAATTATTAACTTTAACTCATTACGTTAATTAATTATTAATCTATAACTCTTTACGGTGCTCATGAGAATTCATAAATGATTTATAATATTCATGAACTTCAGGATTACTCGTTAAAACAGTTATTAGGGATTAAGATAACTTAATAACACAACTATTGGAGATTATGATTACCTTATATCATTTAAAGACCTCAATGTTGTTGATGTTCTCTAACGTTGATCTACACAACTATCCCCTGATTGCTTCTTAGAATTAGGTTAAAGATAGGACGAATAAGGTTGGAACCTTATCCTTTTATGGATAGTGCCTTTTCCTCTCTAAACCTTTGGTAAAGAACGAAATTTAGAGAGCATAAGGGTCTAAAATAAAGTCCAACCCTCCCCTTTTTATAGTCTTGGACTCTTGGTAGGCCAAAAATTCCTAATCCTAATTGCCTTAGGAATTTTCAATTTATGCACTAAGAAAGGGGTTTTAGATAATAAGTTCACTATTTGTCAACCAAGTCACATTAAATTCACCTCTTGATTGATTGATTGAATTTAATATGATGAATCACGTTCATATCTTGATTGTCAGATTGATTGAATCAATCATTTAAGATGATAGATCGCATTTATTTCTTGATTGATTGATTGAGTCAATCATTTAAGATGATAGATCTCATTTATATCTTAATTGATTAATTGAATTATAATTTAAGATGATGAATCACATTCATATCTTAAACTAAAATTCAAAATCATTTTTAATTCAATCCTCATTTATTATTTCTCCTATTTTCATCCAATCATTATTGGATCTTTATACATATATACACACACACATATATATATAGGGCAAATCATTTGTGCAGTCATTGCACCTAAGGTTATATACTGTCAACCAAAGCTACCAAAGCTACGTCGTTTCGCCATAAATAAAAGTTGGAAAAACAAAATACCCATGAATCAGTAATCAATAGAGCAATGTTGTGAGAAGCTAAAGGAATAGCGCGCAAAACTCTTTTTCTCCAGTGGATTTTGCGCGACACTCCCTCCCTCTCTCTTTCTTCTTCAGTGATGTCTCCACCTTCACTCCATATATGGCAGCCAGTTCGAAGTGCCAAGCGATCACCAAAATATGTAACACACACTTTCAATCAGCAACGCACTTGACAGCAACATGCTTCTCCCCTTAGTGGTAAATATATTTAGGTACATGACAGGGATGCACACACGCGCGCGTTGGTTAAGCATGGAAACAAGAAGGAAATAACTCAAAATCTTACCTCTGTTCTCGAGTCTTTAAAATAGAGCAACAAGGTTGAAGCTCTCACTCTCTTTCCCTCCCTCTCTCGGCCCTCTTCTGTGCCGTTGGATCTGAACATGGCTGAGTTTCAAGCATGTGTGTTTCAGAACGGCTGGGTAGCGCTTGACGGGAAAAATAGAGCATCGGCATCGTCAGGACAGTTGTTGCATGTTACAGTTCACGCCGAACCTGACCCGAGATTCGTGTTTCGATTCGACGGTGGACCGGAGTGCAGTCCTCAGGTGTTTCAAATTCAAGGGAGAGTGAAGCAGAGGGAGAGAGAGAGTTCAGAGTGGAAGTGGACATATTGAGCAGATTGGACCACCAGAATCTTGTTTCCTTGATTGGTTATTGTGCTGACGGAAAACACAGATTCCTAGTTTATTTATTTATTTTTGGTCAAAGACAGATTCCTGGTTTATGAGTATATGCATAATGGCAACCTTCAAGATCATTTAAATGGTTTGTGTGTCTTTGTAAATTACCCTACTCATCAAAAAACAAAAAATCATTTTGGATGATGGAGATTTACTATAATGAGTAAATGTTGAGTCTTTTTCTTGTTTTGTAGGCATTGGAGAGAGAAAAATGGATTGGCCTTCAAGACTGGAGGTGGCACTAGGGGCTGCAAGAGGCCTTGCTTACCTCCACTCAAGCTCGAAAGGTGTTGCCTTCAAGTGGAAAATGTCTATAGAAAAAAAAATAATAATAAAGAAGATGATCTGCCTTTCATGCTATTGTACTGCCCCTCCCTCTTAATAACGTCCAACATTTAATAGTGTGAAAAGCTGACTTAAGCACGCTGCAAAACAAGCAACTTTGAGTAAAAACTAATTCCTACAAGCTTCTGCATGATCAATGGCGGAGGCACACTAGGTCCTATGGGGGCAAGTGAACCTATAAAAAATTTTAAAAATATATATTTTGTAAAGGAATAATATTTCACTTGTTCTGGTTGGCTATATTGATTACAGCCTTGGCTATTTTGTGAAAGGTCAGGGGTTCGAACACGTCAATGCCCATTTGTCCTTTTTTTTTTGTTGCTTTCATTTTCTTAACCCCTCAACACCCCCCCGGTCTCCAAAGTCCGAATCGAGCTCTCAAGGCACACTAGGTCTCAACTCTCACGGCTTCTTCTTCCATTGTCTCCAAATCGATCTCTCAAGTCTCACCGTCTCACGGCAATCGATCCACCTCCGCCCTCAAGTCTCTCACGCCGGCTCCTCCTCGATTCCCCGTGAACTCTCACGCCTTCTCAACCCCAGATCCAACTCGATCCGCCAACGCTCATGCCTTCTTCTTTCATTTTTTCAAACGCGGCTTCAAATCGATCCCCCTCCGGCCTCAACTCTCACGCCTTCTCAACGCTGGCTCCTCCTCGATCCGCCGTCAACAATCTCCCCCAAATCGATCCGCCGCTCGCCCACAATCGATCCGCCCCCAAATCCGGTGAGTATCTCTCGTCCCTGACCTGTTTAAAAGGTGTTTGTCACATAAATCCCGCTGTGTTCATCTTGTTCTTGCTCATCCATGGTCTATTTGTCCCGTCTGTTCTCTGTTTCTTGAAGAAAGTCGCTGAATCTGTTTTGATTTCAACAAATTTTCTGTGCTCTGTTTGTTCAACTCTGTATTTTCCTTTTATTGTAATTGTGAAACCCTTCATGTAAGAGCATTGGTGCTAAACTGGGTTGAAATTGGATCACTCTTCTTTTGCTCATTACTGATTACTCAATATTAGTGATCCCAAAACATTTGAATGTATTCCTTTGGCATTGGTGCTAAACTCTGTTTGTAATAATTGATACTTCTCTTTTATTTGTATTGTGATTAATGATGTAGGGGTATCTTGTATCTCCTCGCTGCATATTCTTGTGTTTTATAGTGATGAATTGGAGAAACATGAGGAGTATTTTGTGAACTTGGCCACTCAACTACTTGCCAGTTTTAAGGTACTCACTTATTTTATTTCCTTATTTAGATAATACTTGCTAGCTTTAATTAGTTTTCTTTGGCGTACATAATTAATTAAGAACTTATTAGGGTTTTCCTTTTTAACCTATAGCTAGCTGATCTCTACACTAAGATTTGGAGAGTTATATATTGTCCCCATTTAAAACCTTATTTTTTTCCTTTTACAGCAAGGGATAATCTTGTCTTCAATCATGTCAAACTTTTTTTCTTCTAGAAAATGTCAACGATACAATCTTAATGCATTTAAAACTTTCCTTTTAAAAAAAATTTTCGGGGGCGCTGCCCCCGAACCCTCAAACCCTTATACTAATTATGCACCCATAAATCTCAAATCCTAGCTCCGCCACTATGCATGATACCAATTAAGCTGGCCTAATTACATTATATATCCTTTATGAGTTATGACAATGGCTACTAGTGTTGAACAAAATGGTTTGCTGGTTTGATGAAAAGTTCTTTTGGTTTTAATGCTTCGATATGGGCATGCGTTCTTTCGCTAAAATGTAAATGAATATTATTCAAATGAGATCATGTTTGTTTGACTGGTGATGTTGGGTTAGTGGCTGGATGCTAGTAAAAAAATTCGATCTTATTCTATTTGGTTTGTACTTATAGTTTACACAATTTCAGTGCTTTTTCTATTTTGAACTTTTTCTAACTGATATAAGAATTTCTGCTTTTCAAAAGGTATGTTTGTTTGTTGCTAGATGATCTCAAGGAATCCTTATTCTCTAGGGGAATCACCTTTGTCTTTCTCACAGTTTCATTTTTCATGGAAAATATAATTTGCTACTCGTACTTTTTGCTAATGAAATGAATTAGAGAAAAATGATGTCTCTCTGCCTTAATATTTCTTTTATCGAGGAATATTACATGATCAATGTACACCCTTGAGTAGCTTACCACCAAAGCTTGTTATTACAATGATGCAGAAAGATTTAAGAATGTCCTATTTCATGTAAGTTATTGAGTATATCTGAGCTTGAT
Organism: Acacia crassicarpa; assembly: GCA_034222035.1. NCBI lineage: Eukaryota > Viridiplantae > Streptophyta > Magnoliopsida > Fabales > Fabaceae > Acacia > Acacia crassicarpa. Next base: position 9,070,536 of record JAWXYG010000008.1, read on the forward strand.
TGCCTCTTCTTCATCGTTGATTGCCTCAACCTGAGCCAAGTCCAGAACAGAGTGTGTGAGAACGAGAAAGAAAGAGGAGGGCCGAGAGAGGGAGGGAAAGAGAGTGAGAGCTTCAACCTTTTTGCTCTGTTTTGAAGACCCGAGAACAGAGGTAAGATTTTGAGTTATTTCCTTCTTGTTTCCATGCTTAACCAACGCGCGCGTGTGTGTATCCCTGTCATGTACCTAAATATATTTACCACTAAGGGGAGAAGAATGTTGCTGTCAAGTGCGTTGCTGATTGAAAGTGTGTGTCTACATATTTTGTTGATCGCTCGGCATTTCGAACTAGTTGCCATATATGGAGTGAAGGTGGAGACATCACTGAAGAAGAAAGAGACAGGGAGGGAGTGTCCCGCAAAGTCCACTACTGTAGAAAAGGAGTTTTGCGTGTTATTCCTTTAGCTCTTCTCACGACAATGCTCTATTGATGATTCATGGGTATTTTGTTTTTTTAGCTTTTATTTATGGCGAAACGACGAGTGACTGCATAAACGATTTGCCCATATATATATATATATATATATATATATATATTAGATAATTTAGAATTATTTTTTATAACCTAACCTCTTGAATTTAAATTTCAAACTTAAATTCAAAATTCAATTTGGCCTAAGACCCCGTTGGGTCTTTTAACACATTTGGGCTAATTTGTTGAGAAATTGATTTTCCACTCGGGACCATATATGTGACGTCATTTTCTTCTTATTGGGCTTGGAGACTCACTCCAACCTAGTTACACATTTACTCTTGATAAAGCCTAATAACAGTTATTGACCCAAGTTTGCTAATTTTAAACATGGGGAATAACTTTTGTGTGTGACCCATTATGCCCCATTAGTCACTGACATAAATAAACTTGGATCAATTAAAAACCTCTTTAATGGGCCCAATTTATTTAATGACTTTATAAGATACTAGCAATGCTCTGCGGCTCTACAACTAATTGAGTTAATCAAGTGATCTACTTTTCATATTTGGATACTATGTAGGCATCATCCCTTACTCTGTCATTCATATTTAGTCGAGAGCAAATATATATAGAGTATCATCTTTTTTAATTGACTAAATGTAGCTATTTCACAGAATTAGGAATCTTCTTATATTAACTCTATAACGGATTATGGCTCTTTATGATCACTTGCTGTGCGCACAGTCTCTCGAGTTAATTAGAAGCTATCCAAGTTCTACCCGTCTTGTGAATGACTAATCCCTTGTAGGGGACTGTGAGTCCTCTCAGCATGTCCATCTATACTCATTTATTCGAGTTACACCCAAGTGTACACTGTCTTCCCCATTTTTAGGTGGATAGAGTTGTACGGTCAAAGTATAACCTTAGAACATAGTGTTCGATGATATCCTTAAGTCCAAGATGATACGTACTACCAAATGATGAGAGACTTTACATATCCAATGATACTCTCTACAATAAATCTTTGTGGAATCTCTCGGCAGGTTAGTTTGATGCTATCTGTTCTGTAATAGATCCACCCACGACATCAGCTAAGACATCTCCATACTTGTATTCCATGAGGTCCCTACCTTGTATCTCTATACAAGTAGATGATGTCGTAGTAGTCTTATTGAGATCATCAATGCCATTTCTTGGTAATTCAAGACTAGGAACAAGTTTTAAGCAATAGATATCTGGTGTTCTTGAGTTCTCATAATCATGATCTCTATCATTGATCCTCAAGTATAACACATATTCTATTTCTAGGGCTTTTATCTTCAAACACATATTGACCTTATAATAAAGGCGAGACACAAATATGATAAAAATAAAATATGCTCATTTATTAATAATAAAATACTACCTCTGGTCCTAATTATAGTAATACTTTTGTAGTGTAATTTGCATTGTAAAAGTGTCCCTATAATTAGGACCGGAGGAAGTATTACAATATAGAAATGATGTTGATCTGTCTTTATAGATTGTCTCTAGAACATCTAAATACTAACATATAGAAACCATCAAATTGTTGTACTTAGGAATTAGGACCAAATCACGTAATTCAAGCAGGATTTACCATATCTAAGTTAAGGCCATCAATTACTGCGGTTAATTGATGATTAAAGTACGAAGAAAAGAGGGGAATGATTATTGAATGGAGGTGTGAACAGTGATAAAAGGGTAAAAGGGGCAAAGGAGAATTGACTTTTATAAAAGCAACGACCCGAATCAGCTTTATATATTTTTAACACACACCAAACATTATCAGAGACACACACACTCTTTCTCTTTTTTTTTTTTTTTTTTGAGTTTTTGTTGACAGAGACTATCGCTCCGGGTTTAACGGCAGCAAAGGCAAGCTTACAAATAAAACCAAATTATAGCGTGCAATAGGAGCTTCCAATACGGACCGGGACCACTTCCCCATCTTGTGGGTCATTTCTCTCTTTCTTTGGGTGTTTTTTTGGGGTCATTTTTTTTTTCTGGTCGAATTTTTGGGGTCATTTCACTCCGACACAAATTCAACGTGTATAACCCAAGAGAGATTGGTTTAGCAAAAAGCGTAAGCCAGGTAAACTAAAGTTTAAATCTTCGTCCCATATTTAGAATTCGATAATATCTCAAATAATATTACCTCCCAAAAAAAAAAGAATTGTGCTTTGAAAAAAAACCCAACACACACGCACGTACACATATATATACTCCATTTGATCCACAATATAGGGCACCAACCAAAGCCAGGTATAGTTGGTAGATGGTTGGATCCTTAAATATGATGTCCCTGGTTTGAATAAGGTCGTGTGCACAAAAAATACTTTGTTGGGAGAGACAAAACCCACTTCGGTGATCTCTATGTATTGGGAGAATTAGTTTCTAGCTATTGGTTAAAAGATACTGCCTAGATTCTAAAAAAAAAAAAAATTAAGGTGCAAAAATACACATGTGCTTTTCTCCGAGGAGCGCCCAGTAGCAAATGCTTTTTTTGGGTGCAAAAGTGCACACGTGGTTACAAATTAGGTGTAAAAATACCGCTTGACCGTTAAGTTTGACTTTGACCGATGACGTGACATTTCAAAGGTACAAAAATACACATATGATTTGTCAAGAAGAGCGCCCAACAACAATTTTTTTTAATTTAATAATTTTATTTTAATTACTACTGGGTGTTAAAAAGATATTTAGAATACTGACCTGTACTGAAAAAATACTTCATAATCTTGGAAAATTATTTTTATCTCTGAAAAAAAATATTTCAGGGTACTAACTGGTACTAAAAAGATACATTGAAATATTTTTTCGGTACCAGTCAGTATCCTGAAAGTACTTTTTAGTACCAGTCAGTACCCTGAAATATTTTTTTCAGTATCCTTTTAATACTGGTGAACACTTGAAATATTTTTTCAAAATCCTAAAATAATTTTTCAAGATTATGAAGTATGTTTTCAGTATCATTCCGTATCCTTTTAGTACCGGTCAATACTTGAAATATTTTTTCAAGATCCTAAAATATTTTTCAAGATTATGAAGTATTTTTTCTGTACTAGTCAGTATCTGAAAAAAATATTTCAGGGTACTGACTAGTACTAAAAAGTACTTTTAGGATACTGACTGGTACAGAAAAATACTTCATAATCTTGAAAATTATTTTAGGATCTTGAAAAAATATTTCAAGTATTGACCGATACTAAAAGAATACTGACTGATACTGAAAACAATATTTCAGGGTACTGACTGGTACTAAAAAGTACTTTCAGGATACTGACTGGTACAGAAAAAATATTTCATAATCTTAAAAAATTATTTTAGGATCTTGAAAAAATATTTCAAGTATTGACCGGTACTAAAAGGATACTGACTGATACTGAAAAAATACTTTATAATCTTGAAATATTATTTTAGGATCTTGAAATAAAATTATTAAATTAAAAAAAATTGTTTTTGGGCGCTCTTCTTGACAAATCACATGTATATTTTTGCACCTTTGAAATGCCACGTCATCGGTCAAAGTTAAATTTAACGGTCAAACGGTATTTTTGTACCTAATTTGTAACCACGTGTACACTTTTGCACCCAAAAAAAGCATTTGCTACTGGGCGCTCCTCGGAGGAAAGCACATGTGTATTTTTGCACCTTAACCAAAAAAAAAAAACAACAACATAGGGTGCTTTTAAAAAAGAATATATTGATCCAAAATATAAATCATTTATAAGATAATTAATACTCATGTTCTAATTTTGTCCTTATAATTAATGCTCATTTGTAATTTTGCCCATTCATTACATTTTCAAAAACATCTCCCAAAACGGTAAAGTTGAGAAAAATTGTTAATTTATGACATATTTTAATAACTTAATTGCCATTTATTGTTTGTTATGAATTACTTAAAGTACCCTATATTATGAACCTAGAACATTATGTATGTATGTATGTATGTATGTATGCTCTCTCCTTTTTTTTTGATACAAAAATTTTAGGAAAGAGATTGTGTTTACAGTAATCCAAATGCAGAGTGAAATCTCTCTTCCTTTTAGGTGATACTGATATTGGCCAAGGCGAGCCATCTATTATCCTCAGACGTTTACCTAGGCTCCTAGGATCTCTCCTATCTTTAATCTATTCTATATTTGAAGAATTGGTCTTAATTCTAAAATATATGATTTTTTTTATGTATAAGTATTTTCCTAATTTACACATGTGCATGATCACTCAACAATAATCAATGAGAAAATTAAAAAAAAGACGGCTAGAATGTTTTAGAAAAAGGGTTAAGTCGCATTAACTAACTTCCTTAATATAATCAAATTCGAAAAACATGTTTTATATTAATGACGGAAAGAAATATATACGTGTGTGTATGAATGCCTTTTTTCGTGAGATTTATTATGATGTCCTAAGAAAGAAATGTAATTATCAATAAGTGTCAATGATCAAAGAACAACATAAACCTGTTATTATTTCTTATATTGAAGATTGTCATGCTGGATTATTATTGTGAGACTTTTTATTTATTACGCTTTGACCACCTTCTAACAGTTGGCCTTTTTTTTGGTTTCATATATACCTAGGCAAGCGGATAAAATTCAATCATTAGAAGGTGTAATTAGGGATAACCCTAGGAAATATGGTATTCTGCATTACGTAGACTTGAATTGAAGAGGTTGGGTCAAAATCCATCCCATCAAGAGAAACTGCCGATAGGATGTCCAAGAAATGAGGAGGGTGATGGCGATGTGGGTCCTCGTAAAATAAGAATAATTTTTTCAGTACCATTCAGTATTTTAAATTATCTTTTTACTACTCTGCAGTGTCTGATTTTTTATTTTTTTTTTAAGGAATCAGGTGTTTGTGCTTTGCTGGAAAAAAAAAAAACACTGTCGTTTGAGAGCAGCGGATGGGATGGACAAAGGATATAAGCCAAATCGCGTAAAGTAGGCAATATGGAGGCACATGAGATTGAGATTGAGATTGTGATTGTGATGCGTTCATGTCCATGTCAAAGTATACAACGGAACATGCCAAAACCTGAAACTTCATCTTAATTAGCATTTATCACATCGATCACATACCCATCCAAATTATGTGCTCCTCCTACCCCTTGTGATGCTCATCATGATGGTAGCTTAAAGCTGATCAAGCATGACCATTGTGTGGGCCCCCCTCCCCAATTCCCATGTGCACGCCTTCTCTTCTCACTTCTCACTCCCAGCTGCTTTCCCTTCTCTCATTAATTACTATTTAATTCCTCACTCCCCACCTACGCGTACGTACATACCCGTCAAGGCAATTTCCTCTCCTTCGTTTTGTCATCCTCATTTCAACACTGTATCAAAAAAAAAAAAAAAATCCTCATTTCAACAATTGGAGGTCTCATTCTCATTCCTTTATTTTTTTTTAAAAAAAAACAAACTCTTTATTTATTATATTACAGACTGTCGTTCTATATATAACATAGACTATACCTCGTGAGATTTGCTTTAACTTTTATAATATATTAAACCTAAATAACTTCTACTAGACGTTACTTTTATTTATTCACTAATATTTATTTTATTCTCACAACAACGAAAACTAATATTTACTTTCTTAAAAAAATCGAACACATCTTTTTAGGGGAGGGGGCAAAGCTGGGAAGCCAGGTAGGTACGGAGGACGGACAGAATAATTACTATTAACTCTCCGTCTAACTATTCCTTCCGCTTCTTATTATAAAACACCAACTAACAATTTTCATAAATCAATAAAAATAATTAAAATCAATAAGATTGTCTTATAATTTGAGTAACTCCTAATATTATCTCTATTAATTGCACTAAACTCTCATATAATATTATATTAATTATCACTCTCGTTCACTACTCTTATTAATTATAGGCATATATGTAAAAATAATAATTAATGGGTTTTGAAAATAAACAAGTACTTTATAAAAAGAATCAAATATAAAATAATTGTTAGTTAGTAGGTTATGAATTTCCAAACACATTGGGGAATAACGTTGAATATGAATTGCTTTTCCATTACTCCACCACTTCTTTCGCATATGTAGTACCGTTACTTTTAACTCACCCTAATACAACAAGGCCTGCATGTTCGCAAATTGGTATATTTTCCTTGGAATCAGAATCAATCGACCCACCCAAAAGTCGGCAACCACATTCTCCTAATTTTGGTACATATCATATCGCAGAATCTTTCCTTTTACCTACATATCAAGTTTCCATGTCCCGTTGATTTCTCTTCATTCCACAACCTCTAAGTTTACACGTCATCTCATGTTTTCTTTTCTTTTTTTCCCTTCTCAACGGTATAACGCTCAGTTGGGATTTCTTCTTCTTCACCGGCGCAGTCTGATTTAGGTAATCAATGGAGTATCAGATTCATATTGATACTTGAAAATGGTAATTAATTTCAAATTACCATTTAATTACCATGTTTTGTTCTGGGATGGTTTTATATTTCAACCCACTTTTTTCTTTTTTTGGGTTTCATTTGCTTTTCTCATTGTCAGTACTCAAACGTTCAGGTCGACCCCATACTGCTGTCCCATAAAGAGCAAAAGCAGGGGAACGGGGGAGACACAAGCACAGACAACAGTGTGCTAATAAAGATCTAACCACCATGGGCTGATCTATGACGACGGAGGAGAAAATAAAACAAATGAAGTGAAAAAGATCAGAAAGAATAGCAGCTCAACTGGTTGCCGCCGCGGGTAGTAATCGGAGCGGAAAAGTGAAAGTTCTTCTTAAATTTTTTTCCGGTGAGTTATCTGGGCACTGAATTACTTAATTTGTATCCTTTGTTAGGCAAGTTTCTTCGTTCGGGTTCTTCCAGGCTTGATCTCTCTGACCCTCTTCCATGACCGTAACCTTTTTTGTTTCTACACTTGGTTCACTCACCCTTTGATTTCTCCGTCTTCACAACTCTCTCTCTCCCTCTCTCTCGGTGTATTACTTCACTGAGTTTTGATTGATATGGTGATTCGAATAATATGGGCACGGTTTCTATCTCGTACATGGTCGTAATATTAATAATGATGGCTAAAAATTGAAGACGAATGGCTAATTCGTTTTCTTCTTTAATTTGACGTATTAGAGTGTGATGTTTCAATGAATGCTGGTCAGAATTTGATACTTCTTTGTTTTCCATTGTTCTAATTGGTGCGTTTTTGTCTTTGATCAGGTAGTTTGTACTAATTCCACTGTATCATATATTTCAGCCTTCAGCCTGGGTTTTCTCAATTCAATTGATCAGGTAATTTTCCTGCAGTTTTTAATAATTTTATATTGTTGTAAAAAATATGATATAATTAATATCCCATTATTTATGACGGACCAGAAACAAAAATTCCAAAAATTTCAGATCTCTTACTTTTAACTTTTAAATTAAATATTTTTTCCCCCACAAGTCCACGCCGTTTTAATCCAAAGGGTAGATTTGATCCATGTGAAACTGAATGTTTGCATTCCTTATTATTACATGCATTGATTGTATACAAGCAACAAGAGAGACTTTCTCATAGTTTCTGTCGACTTCAGTGTTTGTCGTGTGGCTCTCAACTATTCTTCCTCGATTTTTTCACAGAATATAAGGTTCCCATAACATCCTAAGACAAGGAAGTGTTATTGTTGGCTTGAGAGATGGCGGTTGTGGCCCAAGCAGATTCTAAAGGAATGTATTCATGGTGGTGGGATAGCCACATTAGTCCCAAGAACTCAAAATGGCTCCAAGAAAATCTATCTGGTAAGCAATATGCTTCTAACAATTCTGTTTCTGAAAAAGTTGAACACCATATAATAGTAACTCTACAGATCTTGAAATGTTCTCTGTTTCTCTTCTCTGACAGATATGGATGTGAAGGTGAAGCAAATGATCAAGCTTATTGAAGAAGATGCAGATTCCTTTGCAAGGAGGGCAGAAATGTATTATAAGAAGCGGCCGGAGCTCATGAAATTGGTTGAAGAGCTTTACCGGGCATACCGTGCACTGGCTGAGAGATATGATCATGCCACTGTAGTGATCCGTCAGGCTCATCGAACCATGGCGGAGGCGTTCCCCAACCAAGTTCCTCCAATTCCGGCAGATGATTCTGAGCCGCGTACCCCTAAGATGCCGCATCCTTCACGTGCATTTCTTGACTCAGATCAATTGCACAACAACAAGGATGTTCCTGTGACCTCTCCATCTCATTTTCATGATGTGAAAAGAAACGGTACTGTTATGGAAGAACGTGATTGTGTTATTAGTGGAAGGGGTTTAAAGCAGTTCAATGGTCCATTTGTGTCTGGAGAACACTTGAGTAATGGGAAATTTGCAGAAGGGCGAGCAAGGAAGGGGCTTAATTTTCTTGACACAGAAGAGCAGAGCAATTATGATACTGGGATTCAAGGCTTGTCCGAGTCTGAACGGATGGCTAAAACTGAGACAGAAATTTTGGCCTTGAAGAAAGCCCTGGCTAAATTAGAAGGTGAAAGGGAAGCTGGCTTGCTTCAGTATCAGAAGAGTATGGAGAGACTGTCAAATCTAGAGTCAGAAGTTTCTCACACGCAGGAGAACTCTCTAGGACTCGATGAACGAGCGAGTAAAGCAGAAGCAGAAGTTCAGACCTTGAAGGATGTGCTTATCAAATTACAGGCTGAAAGGGAAGTTAGTCTTGTTCAGTACCAGCAGTGCTTGGAGAAAATCTCTAATCTGGAGAGCAAAATTTCTTCAGCTGTAAAAGATGCAGGAGAATTCGATGAACGAGCTACCAGAGCTGAAATAGAATCTGACTCACTCAAGCAGGACCTTGCAAGAGTAGAATCTGAAAAGGAAGCTGCCCTTGATCAGTATAAACAGTGTGTGGAGACATCATCAAAATTGGAGGAGAGACTAATGCAAGCAGAGGAGAATGCGAAGAGGATTAATGAGCAAGTTAACAAAGCCGAAAATGAACTTGGGGCTATGAAGATGGAAGTTGCTAAGCTTACAGGAGAGCATGATGATGCTGCTCTCCGTTATCAGCAATGCTTGGATATAATTTCCAGCTTGGAGCATAAACTCTCTAGTGCAGAAGAGGAGATGCGCAGGCTAACTTGTAATGTACAAGATGAGGCTGAGAAGTTAGAGAGTTCTGAACAGAAGTGTCTTTTCCTAGAAACATCTAATCAAACTCTTCAGTCTGAGTTGCATTCCTTAGTGCAAAAGATGGGATCTCAGAGTGAGGAACTTAGTGAGAAGCAAAAGCAATTGGGTAGGCTGTGGACTTGCGTACAAGAGGAGCGGCTACGATTCAGGGAGACTGAAACTGCTTTCCAAAATCTTCAAAATTTGCATTCTCAATCTCAGGAAGAGCTTAGATCTCTCGCCGTTGAGTTTCATAACAAGGCTGAAATTTTGGAGAATGCTGAATCCCGTAGGAAGGCTTTAGAAGATGAAGTACAAAGGGTCAAGGAGGAAAGCCAAACTCTGCATGAGCTCCAATTATCTTCATCTTTGTCCATTAAAAATTTGCAGGATGAGATATCAAATTTGAGGGATAAAATAGCAAAACTTGAACAGGAGGTTAAACAGCGGGTAGAAGAAAGAAATTCTCTTCAGCAAGAAATTTTCTGTCTTAAAGAGGAGCTCAATAATGTCAATAAAAGACACGAAGCTATGATGGGCGGTGAGGGGGGGTTAAATGAACTCGATCCACAGTGCTTTTTATCATCAGTTAAGAATTTGCAGGACGAGAACTCAAAGCTGAAGGAGACATGTGAGGCTGACAGAAGCGAGAAAGCTGCTCTTCTTGAAAAACTAGAGATCATGGATAAACTTATGGGAAAAAATGCTGTACTGGAAAATTCCCTCTCCAACTTGAACAAGGAGTTGGAGTGTGTTAGAGGAAAAGTGCAGTTGTTAGAAGAAACATGCCAGTCTCTGCTTGAGGAGAAATCCACTCTTGCTTCTGAGAAGGCCACCTTGTTCTCTCAGTTACAAGCTACAATTGAGAAGCTAGAAAAGCTTTTAGAAAAGAACAAACTTTTGGAAAATTCTCTATTTGATGTAAATGCTGAACTTGAAGGACTAAGGGTGAAGTCAAAGATCTTGGAGGACTCATGCGAGTTACTTGATCACGAGAACTCAAGTCTCATTTCAGAGAAAGACACTCTACTTTCACAGTTCATCACCACCCAGGAAACACTGAAAAATCTAGAGAAACAACGTAGTGAATTGGAGATGAAGTATTTGGAATTGAAAGGAGAAAAGGAATCGGCACTTCGAAAGGTAGAAGAGCTACTGGCTTCCTTATATGCTGAGAGAGAAGAGCATTCCAGAATTGTGCAACTCAATAAAATTCAATTGGCCGAGAAGGAATTAGAAATTTATGTTCTACAAGATGATGCAAAATGCCAGAAAAAGGGATATGAGGAGGAACTAGAAAGAGCTGTCAGTGCCCAAATTGAAAATTTTATCTTACAGAATTCTATCCACGATATGGAGAAAAAGAACCTTTCCGTTCTAATTGAATATCAAAGACTCTTGGAGGCATCCAAAATGTCTGAAGAACAGATATCTAAATTAAAGAAAGAAAATGCTCAAACGCAGGCTGAAATGAATTCTTTGTGTGAGAAAACTAGAATGCTAAGGAATGGGTTGCTTCAGGTTCTCAAGACTCTTGACATCAACCGTGAGCATTTCTATGGAGATGTAATTGAAGAAGAGCAGAGGCTTCTGAACCCTAAACGTGGAAAACTTCAGGAGACACAAAATTCTTTGGCTACAGAATTCAACAAAAGCCAGCAACTTGCCATCGAAAATTCAGTTCTTGTTGCGTTACTTGGGCTGTTGGAAACAAAGGTGCAAGAGCTTGTGACAGAAAGAGCTGACCAGGATAAGGGGTTGAGGAACCAATCTGTGCAGTTCATGACATTACAAGCAGAGTTACAACGGGTATTGGAGAAAAATGAGGAATTGAATTTGACAATAAGCAAGGGAGAAGAGAGAATGCAAGTAATGGCAATTGAGATAGAGGATTTACGGAGGCAGCTGTCAGACATGGATGAGTTCTACAGTGACCTAAAGGAAGAAAGTTGCAAAACATTTGAGGAGAAAACATCCCTGATGAGAAGATTCGTAGATCTTAATGAAGAGAAAATTGATCTGGAAGAAGAGATCCACGTCATGATTTGCCAGACAATAGCTCAATCCATTGCTTCTCTGATCTACCAAAACGTTGTCTTTGAAAAAGACCTGGCACTTAAGGAGTTAGGTGAGGATCTTGATGAACTTTGTTCAAATCATAATGACCTTGAAATGGAGGTTAGACAGTGTGAAACTCTGGCTGCCGCACTCCATACTGAATTGCAGATTTCTACCATCAATGAAACTGTACTTAAAGGAAAGGTCTGTGAGCTAGCAGATGCATGTAAGTACCTCGTAAAAGGAAGGAACTCCAAAGGTATAGAAAATGAAAGGCTGAAAGAAATAGTTAGCAAATTAGAAAGTGAAAATGGAAGACTACGCGATCAATTGGCCGCTTTTGGCCCAGCAGTCAGTGCTTTGGACAATTGCATATCGTCACTGGAGTCACAGACTCTTGTACTTACAAAATCTCATGACAACGCAGAAGAAAAGGTATGGACAAACTCTAGTGTTTGGTTTTGCCACTAGTGGAATCTCTGTGTGTGTGTGTGATTCTATGCGAATGACGAAGGTTTGGGGTGAGTTAGATAACCCCTACTAGCACTTATGGTTACTTTTGTCCATGACAATGAATAAGCCGTCGTTTTGGGTTGGGTCTGACTTAATACGGTTGGGAATTTTATTGGCTGGTCTTACTTCCCTTCAATACTTTTTCACAGAGCCTAGGAAAAATATATTTGAAAAGGTTGAGGGGTTGAAATTTCCAGTTAACATGCCTACTTTTCCTGAGTATATTACTACCTCCCTCCGGTCCTAATTATAAGAACACTTTTGTCACTTTTGTAGTGTATTCAAAAGTGTTGTTATAATTGGGACCGGAGGGAGTATTTGAAATCTTGCCTTAGCCTTTGCTTTTATGCTCTCATGGTCTCTCGTTGTTTATGCAATTATGCTCTAGTGGAAAGGTCAATAGAGGGAAGTGTTGGAAATTCGTTTGATCCTATTATTATGAACTTTTCTTCTAATCACATCCCTAAACGGATGGCCTTGATTGCCATTCACTCAAAAGGTGAAGCATGCTCATTTGGATTGCCTTTGTCTGGGTGAAATTATCTTTGCATATCAAATAAAAAAATCATTTTATTATTTTTATTTGGTTTTCATATATCGCATGAAATACGAGAAATAATCTGCAATACATGCATTTCTTTTTCAAGATATAATTTAATGTCTTGTATTCATTTTTTCCAGGCTAATAATTTGGTGTTAAAACAACAAGCTGAAGTCAGAGCAGAAGAAACAAGGAGAGATCTGATTACAACACCAGATTCTCTTCCAGACTTGCAACACATTCAGAAAAGGATCAATGCTATTGAACTGGCTGTGAAACAAATGAATGGAAGTTTCAGACGAAAGGACAAACTCAAGGAGACTCAAGAACCAAAATCTGGAAGCAGACGGCATCAAGAAAACATTCATATCAGCAAGCATATCACTCCAATGGAAGAAGCAGAGGATAAACTCACTTATGAAAAGGCGATGGGGAAATCAGTACCAGCAGCAATCCAGTACGCAGACATTGAGGTTCTGCCCAAAGACATCATGCTTGATCAAATGTCCGAATGTTCGTCGTACGGGTTAACCAGGAGAGAGACTCTCGCTGATGATGATCAGATGCTCGAGCTATGGGAAACTGCAGATAGGGATAGCAGCATTGGTCTAACCGTCGGAAAGGCGCAGAAAATGGCTACCAGACCATCGAATCACCATCAAAGAAGAGCAAGCAAGGGATCCAGAACTAAAATTCCCTCCACAGAGTCAGTGATTGAAAAGGAATTGAGCGTTGACAAATTAGAGATCTCAAATTCAAGAAGATTCACAGAGGCTCGTGATGAAAGCAGCAAGCGGAAGCTTCTAGACAAACTTGATACAGATGCACAAAAGCTCACAAACCTTCACATCGTCGTACAAGACTTGATGAAGAAGGTAGAAATCACCAAACAAATCCCAATGGGAAAAGATATTGAGTACGATACAGTTAAACGGCAGCTTGAAGCATCTGAAGAAACCATCACAGAGCTGTTTGACGGAAACCGCAAGTTGGTGAGGAAGGTGAGAGACGGAACGGTGTCGTTTGGTGGGAAGCGAGGAGGAGCAACAGATTCTGACGAGAGCAGTGGAAGCGTCAATAGAAACAGAAGGAGAGCGGCGGAACAAGCACGAAGAGCATCGGAAAAAATAGGGAAGCTTCAAATGGATGTGCAGAGACTGCAATTTCTACTTCTGAAGCTTGACGAAGAGAAAGAAAGTAGAGGAAAAGCAAGAATCACTGATCGAAGTCCAAGAGTGCTTCTGAGGGATTATCTTTATGGAGGGACGAGGACGAGGACGATCCACAAGAGGAAGAAAGCACCGTTTTGTGGATGTGTTCAGCCTCCAACCAAGGCATAGTTAGAGCTTACAAGCTGGTCTAATTCAAGGAATTTAGAGGCAGATGAGATTAGCCATGTCTAACTGATAACCCAAACATTTTTTTTATAAGAATATTTATTTTATGCTCTCCATGGATATTAGTTTATTGTATAGATTTGGAGTTTAACTGAATATATTTTGCAATTCGGAATTGAATTGAGTTAATAGATTCATTAGAGATGCAAAATATTGGAGAAACTTGTGAAGAGCCCAAATTATATCAGAGCATGAGTGAATATGGTTTTGCAGTTTCAGGGAAAGTGATGAAGAGGGTGGCGAGAGTGCTATTGGGTTGATTCTGAGACTAGCGAGAGTGCTATTGGGTTGATTCTGAGAATCTGTGATGAGGTTGAAGAAAGGGAGTGAGGAAGCCATTGAAGTATTGAACTAAGAACACAAAATCAAGGGCAAGAAGGTTGCTCAAGTTGCGTTGAATATATCACCAATAAGATTAGTATAATAAACTGAGTCAAATAATCTTTGAAATAACAAAATGTATTTCTACTTTTAATGTAAAAAAAACTATACACAATAACGTCAAACACTTCACAAAGTGAACTTTAGAGATGTATTTACATTTTCAGAATGACATTCCAAATTGATTTTGTATGACATTCCAAAGTGAATTTTCAGAAATGCATTTGCTTTATCTATTTGGATTAGTGATAGAGACTGTTTTTTCAACATGATTTACTATATATAAGGTAAATTTGTGAGAAAAAAATTGTTTTGCTTGCATAAATGTACTTTTTCAATACTAACTCATAGGCGCACAAAACTTTAGAAACTGACATTCTTTTCCTGTCAGTCCTGCTCTTCTTCAAACTGTTATGTTTGCCATCTAATAGTACCATTCCAAAAACACAGGCCACATATAAACACTTCTTTCAAACATATTCCTTTGTTCAATTTAGCCTACAGCATATAAAAACAAAAAATTATATTAAAGTTAATTAATACACTTCAGTATAACTAAACTGGAAAATTGTTGATTTACATTTGAGCATGTTGACTTGCAGCTTCTATAAACGCCTTGATTTAGCTGGCACTGCTAAATATGCGTTGAACACATATATCCAACAGAGCTTATATATATAGACTCCGTTCGTAGAAGGCAAATAGACAAACTTATCTATTCCTTTCATCTCATGGTTGATATCACCTATATATCTTTTGTAAACAGAATCTATTTGGGTATCTTTCAGAAATAGAATATAGGGAGTCCTAGGATAGTGTAATGAATTGCTTCAGAGAACTGACCAAACTTGGTGGCCAGTGCTTTCTGTCTCTGACATAAGAGAGGTCTGAAAAATGTGGATCAAGAAGAGTAGCAATAGTGAACTGGTTTTCAGCAAGTAAAGGGGCATGCTTATCTGTGTACAAGGCTGCAGCAAGAGCTGCATGAACTTCTGGATTTGGGGGAAAAAATACAGTATTAGAACAAGGTGGGAAAATTCCTCATGTAAAAATACATCATGATTCAACAATGCAGAGGCTTTTACCTGGATAGCCTTTAAGAGATATTGAAACATCTTCCATCTCTGCTATTGCTTCTTCTCTGTCACCAACCTCGTACAGCACGAGTGCTCTTCCTACCCTAGCATAGTCTGACAATGCAAAGTCTTTGTAGTTTTGAATAACCTATAAAAAATGAGCATTTATATATACTTGAGTAAATATCACTAAGAAACCAAAGCATAAATTTCCATGATAAACTCAATGACACTGATATGTAATTGTAAAGACTATAAATACGTAGGCGGTCACTACGTCAATTACACACTGGTTAGTTAGGATAATAAACTAGCCGTTACTATTGCCCATATAAAGAGGAATTCAGATGCATTATGCACATTATAATTGGAGTGATTCAGTGCACTATTAAGCTCTGTCCTCCTCTCTGTTCTGTTATTATCTCTTAACTTTCTTCCCCTCTCTCTTGCACCTTCTTTTCTACAAATTCAATGACACTTGGTGTAATGTCATGTCAAACATGTTATTCAGGTTTGGTGCTCCCCATCAAAATTAATTTCTTTCATAAAATAGTGCATCTATATAGGCTTTAAAAACAGGAAATACAAAGATCGTCATCTGCAAACAATCAAATAGAATCGGTCTGTGTATTTACATGGAGTTCAAAATGAACCACGCTATTCATGGCTAGTAAACGGTGTATCTTCCTAGCTTCTACAACTTTTATCAATTTATTGATCATTGGCTTGCTAGTCCAATCCCATAGCAACTGTATTATTAAATAAACTCTTCCATACTCAATAAAAACGAAATTTTAATACACAGACCACTGAGTCCCTATATAAAGAAACATGGTTACATTTGTTTTTCAGGAAATGAAGCTACAACTAACCAAAAGAGATGGGCAAAAGAAAACTAACAAATCACCCCAGTCTGTACTTAAAATGGAACTGACATTTCCACTTAAGGCATAACATCCCAGTCTGAGATGCCACTATCAATTGAGCAGCATGCTCCTATACATATAAATACCGAAAAGAGCCAAAGAATGTGAAGGCATGCTTAACAAATAAAAAGAGTAAGCAAACCATTTAGTCATTAAACCATTTAATTCCTTTCCTTATACTCTAATTTCATTTAGGTTGATTTATTCATTTAGCTCCTAGAGAACAATTTGTAACCTCCTCCTTAAACCAGATTTTGAAGTCATATAATCAAATGGAAAATCAAGAATCGCTCCTCTGACATCAACAACCTATCAAATGAAGCCAAGAAATGGCAAAAGTGGTAAAGTATTGTTACCTTGGAAAAGTAGGCAAGAGCGCCATTAAAGTCACCCTGAGCCTGCAATTCCCTCCCCTTCTCCAACAACTCCACAGCTTCTGAAACTCTCTGCGAAGTTACAGCACTCGCATTCCTTTCAACAGGAGTAACAGGGTCATATTGATCGGCGGCATTGGAGGACTCATACTGAAATTTACGAGGAAGGAGAAGGAAACCAGAGAGGGGAAGAGAAAAGAGAAGCAGACGTCTGTTTGGGAGTCGGCGTGTAGAATTGGGAGTATGGCAATTCTGAATCATGAATCTAGGGTTTCGTCGAAGAAAGGGAGAGGAAAGATAAGAAATGTGTGGCGCTTTGCAGAACACGCCCATAGTTGTGAATTAGGAACCAGGAACTCAGAAATGAAGCTCCTCCAGTTGAGGCTGTGAACTGTGATATTATGATAGTCTCACTTTTGTATTTATTCCGTACTACACAGTCCTCCCTGAGACCTGAGTCCTCACGTGATAAAAAAATTAAAAATAAAAAAAAATTTAAAAAAAAATTATTTTTTGCCACCATAAAACAAGGTATTGCGAATGTTATGTTTATTTGTTTTAAATTAGAGTTAAAAAATAAAAATAAATGTATTATAATTCTATTTAACTTTAAAAAGCATGAAAAAGATTAGTGAAATGTCCGATAGGACTAGATACATTTTTTCTTATAGATAGTAACGGTATTTTGCAACATTGTATATCGGGTTAAGAATCAATTTTGTCCCTGAGGTATACGACTAAGAGCAATTTTATCTTGGAAGTTTTTTTGAGAGCAATGTTGCCCTAGAAGTCTCAAAACGTAGTAATGTTGCCCTCCGTTAATAGCCTTAACTATCAACTAACGTTTAACCGTTAGGGTTGTTAACGGAGGGGTAATATTGTTATGTTTTTAGGCTTCTGGAGCAACATTGCTCCAAAAAAAACTTCTATAGCAAAATTGCTCCTAGCCGTATACTTCCGGGGTAAAAATGTTACTCAACACCTTTTTATAATTAATATTTAATTTTACAATAATAACTCGTTAATGAAAATGCAATTCTAACTATTTTCTTATGATAGGATGAGACTTTTCATTTTATCTAACTTGCTTGGTGTGTATACATGAGATAAGCATATATTGGTATATAAATATCTTATAGGCATATATTCCCTTCTGTCTTTTTTATAAACAACTTTTTTCCTAACAACCCAAAACGAACTAGCAATTAAAATTGATTATAAACAATAAATGTGTAAAAAATGTCATATCCTTTTTAAATATGTCTCTATTTATGAAAAGAGTATGGGAGAGAGAATGAATAGAAATACGAGAGAGAGTGAATAATACATGATTAAATGAAAAAGAATTCGTAGTGGGCAGATATAATTAATCTAAAATTATGTATTTAATAATGACAGAAAATGAAATGTACTTTAAATTCTGAGAAATAAAAAAAAGAGTTGATTATATTAAAGACTAGCCCAAAAGAGATAAAATTTCTTATAAATAAAATGCGGAGGTAGTATATATATGATATCATATAAATAAGAATTAAAAATATATGATACCATAAATAGCAATTTTAACTTCTTTTTTTTTTTAAATTTGGTTAAGTGTCAATTTTGCCCATGAAGTACACGTTTATGAGCAATTTTTGGGCAGGGCAAATAACGGGCTGGGTAGGGTGAGACCCTTACCCGATGCCCTAATCGGAAGATCATTAAACAGTAAAATGCAGACCAATGTCCTGCCCTACCCGATAAAAGCCTTAAAATTTTTGGGCAGGGCAAATAATGGGCTTAGTAGGGCGAGCCTTCCCTACTCAAGTGGTGATACCCTGCCACATTTTATAGGGAAAAAAAAGCTTCAATCATACTCAATAAACGATATTGCAAACTTCAAATTAAATCCATAATTCTACACTTTAGAATATTTCAAAATAAGTTTATACCTTCTTGAAATTAAAAAGCCAACCATATGTCTTAACAAATAAGCAAATACCTATAAGTCAAAATAAAAAAAATATAATATTATTGTATCAAAAAAAATATAGGGTAAAGGAACAAAAATACACATGTGTTTTATCCCTGAGAGCGCCCAGCACCATATGATTTTTTCGGGAGCAAAAATACACACGAGTTTTCTCAAATGGAGCAAAAATATCATCTCCGTTAAATCACCCTTAACTCCGTTACTTTTTTGGTTGGTGGGCCACAAAATTATCACCTCTTTCCTCCTTTATTCCGTCTGGGCCCTACATACACACTCTCTCTCTCACCCCATTTCTCTGTCCGCGGATCCCCCCCTCTCTCTCTCTCATTCTCACACCCCATATTATTAATATCTGATATATAAACCAAGTCCATGATTTTACGTTCATCGGATCATCTTCAACCATTCAGAAGAACTTCATTCCCTCACGTATCAAAACAACTTTTTCTTCCTCACTTTCTCCATGGCCTGCTTCTTTATACTCTTCTACTTATTATTCTCTCTTTTCTTCATCATCGCACAATCCAAACCTGTGATCCTTCTCAATACTTCGCCTTACTTAACACCCACCACAATCCTCAACTATCAAAAAATGGTTCAAAATTTCAAAATCTTCAAGCAAAAAAAATTCTATTTTTATAAACGAATGTCACTGATTGCAAGATTTTAGCAAGAAATAACTAAGAAAAGTGAGATTAGTCTCACAACCCAATTAATACATTTTATTACCAACGGAGGACGCCCTCAAGATTGAAGGAGATGGAAAGAATCGAATTTACCCAAAAATTCTCCGAAAATCGTATAGAATAGAAGATAGAGTTCAATCAAGTGGTGAAGAGCGGATAAGAAAACCTGAGCAATCGATTCCTGGTCATTTTTACAATTGGCGAGGATAGAGTTCTTAGCGCGGAGTATGTCATCGAAGGAAGCACCCTCAGAGACTCCAAGCAGCTTGAGGGCGTTTTCGACGGACATCTCGCAAGGCGCCGAGTCATCGGCTCTTAAGCCCGATTTAACTGGCGGTGCCATCCTCGTTGAGGAGTGTCTACTGGATACAAGTGAGACTCTCCAGGGTTTGGTGATAATAAAGATTCCGATGAGAGACGAGTGAAGCCGTCTGACCAGCGGTGTGGGGAAGGCTGAGCCGAGGGAGAGACGTTGGGGCCGAGGAGAGAGGGTGGCAACCATTTTCTCAGAGAAATGTGAGGCTGAAGTGACTGGCACGCCCAGAGGGTACACCCAAAGATTAAGATTAACAGTAACTGTATTATACATCAGCTCCTGTGTTTGTCCTGGGTTCACATTTGGTGTACATAATTATGTGCCTAATTATGTGCTCATACCTCATACCTCTATTAAAGATATGAGCATATTTTTTTAAAATTTTTTTATATATTATATTTATTTAGATTTAAATTATATGCTATTTTCTGGAATTTTTTTTGCACCCAGTATCTCAAATTAATTAGTTTCCAATTCTGCATTTATCTGTAATACCAGTATCATGGAAACTAATTAATTTGAGATACTGGGTGCAAACAAAATTCCAGAAAACAGCATATAATTTAAATCTTAATAAATACAATATATAAAAAAATTTAAAAAAATTTTAAAAAATATGCTCATACCTCTAATAGAGGTATGAGCACATAATTGGGCACATAACTATGTGCACCAAATGTGAACTCGTTTGTCCTAGCGAATACATGGCGGAAGGAGCCCTGTGGTGTATCATCAGTGAGAGAAAGAGAGAGAAGAAACAGAGAAATGGGGTGTGACGGCTTTTTCACCAATATAAGAACAAAAAAAAAATATTTACCGGGTTAATGCACTGTACAAACTATTTACTAAAGTAATGCAACTGGTGGCGTGGGGCCAGGTGCGCCGTCAGCCTGTTCACGCCACTGACATATAATTTTTTTTTTAAACTCTGAATCAGAGGCTTTGATTGGTCCACGCCACTAGGTGGCGTGGACCTTGTTCACGCCACTGACGTGGCGTGGGGCCCCCCTGCGCCACCAGTGGCGTGAAACTTACTCTGGTAAATAGTTTGTACAGTGCCTTACTCTGGTAAATTTTTTTTTTGTTCTTATATTGGTGAAAAAGCCGGGTGTGACCGTGTGAGAGAGAGGGTGTGTGTGGGTCCAGACTGAATAAAGGAGGTAAGAGGTGATAATTGTGGGGCCCACCAACCAAAAAAGTAACGGAGTTAAGGGTGATTTAACGGAGATGATATTTTTGCTCCATTTAAGAAAACTCGTGTGTATTTTTGCTTCCGAAAAAATCATATGGTGTTGGGCGCTCCTAGGGATAAAATACATGTGTATTTTTGCTCCTTTACCCAAAAATATATAGTACTACCTCCGGTCCTAATTATAGGAACACTTTTGTAGTGTAAATTACACTACAAAAGTGTTCCTATAATTAGGACCGGAGGGAGTATTATATATACTATAGGGTAGGGCAACATACCATACCCGATGCACAGCCCTCCCCGCAAAAATGCCCACTCCAGTTGTGCTCAATTTTTCCTTGGTTGCTTTTTCTTAGGTTGGGCAGGGTGATTTTTTTACGGGCTTGGGCGGAACCATGGGCATCCTGAACACCCCTAACTATATGTAGAAAAATAATGAGAAAAGAATTCACCAAAAATAAAAATAATAATAATAATAATAAATAAAGAGAAAATAAAAATACTAATTAAAATGAAAGCTTCAAGGAAAAACCAAATCGAAAAAAAAAACGGCTCTTTTATTTTTTGGCAAAATAAAAGAAAACGGCTCTTGTATTTTATATGTAAAAGAGGCACGCAAGACTAGGGTTATCAGTTGCTCCATGCATCAATACTTTGAAGTTGTCGCTGTCGAAAAGTTTTATTTCTGACGCTTTAGATCTAAAAATTCCATTCCCATTTGCTGATGCAATTTCTGAAGCTTTATCTTCATAAGGCGATGGCAGTGGGGGGATGGATTCTGGCAGAATCCTTAGATCAAGGTTCTGTAACAAACTTCATCTCATTAAAATGACTTGTGAGTTGTGACGATGTCGTGTTTAAATCAAGTTAGTTATGTATCTTGAACTATGGGTAATCAACTCTCTGATGCATGTTTGATTTGGCCAAATGGTCTATGAAGGTACGAATTGTCTTTAATTTAAAAAAAAAAATGTGTCGCAAAAATTTGGTGTTGTTACTTGGTAGTTTAAAGCTTATGATTATTCGTTTAATATAAACTCTGAAGGGTAGTCCATTCAAAATAAATCAGTGCAAAAAAGGTCTACATATTTTTACAACATATTCAACTAGAAAAGTCCATAGGCTCTAGCATATTCATAGCTTAGGCCGTGCTTCAGAAGCCACTATAACCTTGGCAGGTCTGTTTATAACAAAGATTTTATTTGTGATTCCATGGCGTAGACATGCGATCCAATGATGAGTTTTGTGGCTGAAGAATTGTGTGATCAGAAAATTGTGACTCAGATTGATCTCCTTGATTCCTTGATAGGGATTGACTCACAACTTGTGAGTTAGGCTGAGGATGTAGCTCCTGCAATTGAAGTTGCGAAGGAATTTGAATTCCTAAATGATTCATTGGCAATGAGTTATGGTGATGATACAGTGGATTCATTTGAGTTCCTAATCAATATATATATAAAATCTCATCCCTCAAACTGATCTCTCCATGGCTTAGCACCGGCTCTCCTTATAAATCACTGTAGCTAAGCTGATCTGCTCCCTCTGGCTTCACGCCCAAGCCTTAGCTTCTTCACAGGACAACTTCATGTCACTCTTCCTCTCTCTCAAGTTGACTTCTTTTTCTTCTCTCTCACTCTGCCTTCTCTCTCCAAACGATGCAAAGTCTTATAGCGTAGCTTAAGTTTGATAACAAGTTTGGGAATGATGCAAATCAATATATATATAAAATCTCATCCCTCAAGTTGATCTCTCCATGGCTTAGCACCGGCTCTCCTCACAAATCACTGTAGCTAAGCTAATCTGCTCCCTCTGGCTTCACGCCCAAGCCTTAGCTTCTTCATAGGACAACTTCATGTCACTCTTCCTCTCTCTCAAGTTGACTTCTTTTTCTTCTCTCTCACTCTACCTTCTCTCTCCAAACGATGCAAAGTCTTATAGCGTAGCTTAAGTCTGATAACAAGTTTGGGAATGATGCAAAGTCTGATAGCGTGAACAAAGTCTGATAAGAAGTTTGAAAAAATGAATCACAAAGCAGCATTGTTTTATATTTTATTTGATTTCTGACGGTTGAAAGATTTTTTCTAATTTTCTATTTGATTTCTTGATAAATACGGTTGAAAGATTTTATAAACACAACTTTAAAAAAAAAAAATCTTTAACTTTCATCTCAACGACTTTTTTTTTTAAAAAAATCTATTATAAAATATAAAAAATAGTTTAATTAATCACAATATGATGGATCCATTTAAATTGTTTATAAATTATCATGGGGTTTGGCGAAAGAGTGTAGGTCTGACTGTCTGAGCCTTATTCGTGTAGCCAAATATTGAGATGAATTTTTTGTCAATATAATATTCATGAAAGATAGAGATCTCTCATAGGCAAGACTCCTACTGCTTTTTCAATAGTCTTGATAGTGACATTTCCCTGACATTTGCTTCTGGCTCTCCTCACAAAACCTGCAAGCTTTCGGCCAGCATGCCAGTAGGAGATTGCTTTAGTCAATATATTTTTTTTAAATTTCTGTGAGAAAAATCATCGATATGGGCGGTTTGCTTTCGGCTAGAATGTCAATAGGAGTCTTGCTTTCAGATAGGTCGATATGTAGGAGTCATTTCTTTGCTTTTCTTCCGCCTTTGATTTCCCCGAACATTTTCAATTGTTCATTTCCGGGTATCTGCAAGTTTTCTTCAAAATGTGTGTTTTCACGTCATCTGGTTTACCCTTTCGATTCCTTTTCTTCATCAGGCACTGGAAGTGAGGACGGTGAGGAGATAAAGAAGCTCATCGTCATTGATCTACATAAAGCAAGCCAATCGACTGGAGATGGAGACCTCCAAAGAAACACAATGCACCAACATGATCGTCGTAGCATAAGAGGAGGAAGTGGATGAAGGTCAAAACCATTTTCCTTATTCTTCTATTTCTTATCCTCTGGGAAGGTAAATTGAATTTGAAAATTTCTCGGAACCCTTATATGCTATATCCTCTAAGGAAGAAACTGAGATGTTATAATGATATGATCTTTTGCAGCTATGTCAAAGCACAAGAGTCATTGATTTATTCTTATAATAGAAGCATCAATGGTTTTGCTGCTAAACTTGAAGAGGAAGAAGCAGACAAGCTTGCAAGTAGGAAGGATAATTGCTTAACGATCTTCTATGTTTTTCCTGTTTTTTCTTGTCATTTAACGTTAAAAGATTACTTATTTCTTCATTATATGGTGTTTTTGTTGGTGCAGAGAATCCAAATGTGGTGTCTGTGTTCTTGAACAGAAGGCGTGAACTGCACACAACAAATTCTTGGGAGTATCTTGGACTAGAATCTTCTCAAGGGGTAGTTAATAGTGGTTTTACTTGGGTAGAGGCTAAATATGCTGAAGATACAATCATTGCTAGCCTTGACACAGGTTTTTAACTTAATCTTGTATTCAAAATTTAATCTTATACTTTGTCTTTCTTTGAAGAATCCAAATCGTTTATGGGTTTCAGAGTCATGTAATGTTTTTTCCTGGTTATTTTTTTGCTTGCTTAGAATTATACTTCTGGTTTTGTAATATTCCTTAGAGCCATTGATGCTATGATCTTCTAATCTTATTTATCCCTACATCAGAAAGATTAATCCCAATTAAACATTAAAATTTAAAAAAAAAACCATTCTTATATACACCATCTTCTTGAATAGGTGTTTGGCCAAAATCCAGGAGTTTCAGTGTTGAAGGGGTGGGATCTGTACCATCAAAATGGCGTGGACAATTCCAATTTGGAGATCATGATTCAAAGAAATCTCTTCGTAACAGGTCAATACTCTTGATGACATTTCCTTTTCCAATACCATTACCCAAAACACCCTAAGTTCATTGCTATTTCGTAGATTATTCATGGATGGTTTTGATAGGATCAATGGGTTTGTATATTAGGGTTTTATTTGGTTTTTTTGGCCATGTTTCATCTGAGGAGGAGGTTGTTTAGTGTCCATGGAATACAAGTGTGTTTCAGGATGATGGTAAATAGAGAAAGTGTGTTCATGGAACACAAGTGTGTTTTTTTGCCAAAGGAAATTTTAATTTGTACTATAAGGAATACTTTTATGTCCTATCTTTCAGGATGAGAGAAGCATGAATCATGATCAATGATGAAGGAGACCAAGGAAGAAGAAGCTGATGAAGAGGAGGGGAGCTTTGTGTTTAGAATGTAGAGGGAACTTTATTAATTAATGGGTATGCTTTCTGACTCCGATGATGATAATGCAGGCTTTTGTTTGTGATTAATCATTAATTAATTAATTAATGACTATCAGATCGTTTGCAAGAGAAGAATGAAAAGGATGGGAATCTGAATGGAAAGAGAAATGTGTTAAAAGTATGGGGAGAGAGACACATAAAGAAAGCGAAAAGGCATAAATAAAAAAAATGAAAGGTTTGTAATCTTGCTCCCATCTTCCCTTTATTTCTGTCCTCTCCCCTTATTTCCATTCCTTTTGTTTTCATTTCAGATTGGTAGATCAATTAAAGAAAACGTTTTGACAGTTTCCTTTTTTGTATTTCTGCAGGCCACTTTGGTTTCTGACAAATAGGTTATGGACTATCTATAGAGGAAACCGTTGGCATGAGAATAAATCACACACATACACTTAATTTCTTCTATAGTGATTTTTGTTATTCTTATTAAATTGCATATGAACTTTTTTAATGTTAGAAATGATCAAATTAACCCCAGCTGCATACACATATATGTAATTCATGTTTGTGTATAGGATTTCTTAGCATTCATTGCATTAACTAGATTCTTCTCCATAATTTAAAATATATAACTAAATAACTTTTTGTTTTCAACGCTTGCTATGGTTTTCTAATATCTATTTTGGAAAGTGGTGCCAAAGGATATGAGGTTTACATTTTAATTATTTTTGAATTGTGCCTTGTAGCCATGTTACTTTACATATATGATAATTACTGTGAGATTTGTATGTAGGTTATTCTTAATGGAAAATTGATGGCTCAAAGAGCTTAGTGCATGAAGTTAAAGGTTATTGTTGCTTTTAGACGAAATGACTACAAATGATTATTTAAGATTTAGAGGAAATGAGTTTCTAGAATGGAAGTCAAATTATATTAATGCATGCATCAGGAAAAGTTGAAATTATATTTAAATAATTCTGATCAATTGCTTATCTTTAAAAACATTATATTCGAACAATTATAATCTATTTATGCATGTTTGTCTCTCAGAACCTATATAGGTTATATTATGTTGCTTTATTGATTATCCATGTCAATTGATTAATTATTTTTTTTCAATACCTTCAATTAATGTTAGTGTGATGGATTCATTTTAATAAAAGAATAAATTTCTTCCTTAATAACATTCTCCCGCGCAACGCGTGGGGAAGTAAAAGCTCGTTGATTTGGTAGAAGAACATGAACCAGTGCAGTGTCTTGATGAGGTTGATGAAGACTTGAAGGAAGTTGACTTCCTAATTGAAGTCCTGAAGGATTCTGTGTATAACACCCCTACCGGCCTCGCCCTTTCGGGTGGCGGATAGAGGGATTCCTTTTAATAATTACCATATAATCATTTAATTACTATTTATTTACATGCATCAGAGTTTTATCACGACAGAGCATTTCCGATGGGGTTTCAGACAATACTGGTATAATTAAAAGTAAGTAGCAAAGTATAGTCCCCGGAGGGTTAAATATACAGTCATCCGCTACTGCCCCAAAAGGCCAAAATAATATACAGTTATCCAAACACAAAATAAATTTCCTTCGCCACCTTCAACTTCATATACTCCTGCCCAACAGTCTTACCCTTCTCTCCAGATACAACCCTCGTAGTACTTCCTGAAGCTTTACAAAAATATGGGATTAAAAAATGAATCCCAGAGTAACCATTAATCTCATATGTAATGCATAAATAGTGTATATATGTAACCATAATTAGGAAAACACCAAATAATAGCATTCAGTAACAAACGCGCAGTAACACAAATACAACATACCAAGTATACCGTGTTAACTGCGGAAGGACTACATGTCTTAGAAACAAACACAGGACTGCTCAACAAAGCAAGCCCCGGATCCACAAGGCTAGGAAAGACACAGTAGTCGGGCTTTGAACCCAGACCACACTGAATGCACACAAACGCATGTCCCTTTTCAGGAGACACGGATCCACAATCATGGAAAATACAAACATACAAAGAAACACAGAACACATGAGGATTAAGGTTACTACCTGATAGTTGACCAAAATTATTAGTATAAATTTCCTCCGGCTCACAAAATCAAAGTGACCCTAAAATAACCAAATTATAATTATAAGTAACTCTTCTAAAATATTTATTTGATGACTAAAAAAAAATAAGTCTCCCTCAATCGTACATAAATCTTTTAAGTTACTGCACGTGGAAGGCATTAATTTCTCCAACAATGAACC
Source organism: Acacia crassicarpa (assembly GCA_034222035.1). Lineage (NCBI taxonomy): Eukaryota > Viridiplantae > Streptophyta > Magnoliopsida > Fabales > Fabaceae > Acacia > Acacia crassicarpa. The sequence continues at coordinate 9,098,006 of JAWXYG010000008.1, forward strand.
AATTTCCTCACGTCCTTGTAGCAGGTCAAACTCATGCAACTAGTTATCATAAATACCTTTCTTCCTCCTTAAATTCAATCCCCTTATTCAACCTTTTTATCTATTTAATCAACTCATTTCATGAACAAAGACGCAAGGTACTACCACCTTCAACTTAAAAATTAAAAATCATGAAATCATAAGGTAGTTAAAATAAGCACTTACTTGTTCTTGGTGTTTCTTTTTCCCCACTAGAAAGTTGATCGTTTTTGTTTCTTCTTCCTTCTTTCAACTATCACTTCTCTTCGTTTTTAACCTTCACACAATAGAGAAGATTTTTTTTTTTCCCCTTAGAGGTATTCAACATCCCAAGAACGTAGGTAGAAGAAGGTGGAATGAGTATCCAAAGATCTTACCTTCTTTTTGAACGTTTGCTTGACTCTCCTTGTGTCTCCACGATTGTTTTCTCTCCTTCTTCGATCACCTTCTTCTCTTCTTCTTCAACGCGTCCGGCACCACAAAAAGGGAAGAAGTATATTGGAGAAATTGTATCTTCATTACTTTGTCCAATGTGCACAACTCCCTCTCCCTTGATTAATTAATGCTGTCATGTCTCGTCTATTATATTTAGGCTAGGCATCATTCATCTTTTTCCTTCCTTCGACCAAAAAAAAAGATGGCAGCTGAAGGAGGAAATTATATTTTATTTGATTTATCCCATCACAACCCAGTCCGGATCCTCTCACTATTTAGTATCCCTCAGTATCTTTGTATCTGTGCCGTTCAAAAGTTGATCTAAAGGCCCAGAATTATTAATGTCAAAAACCGCCTGCAATAAATATAAAAATTTTAAAAGTCTATTTTTAGACGTTGGATCAACTTTTGAACTGCCCAGATCAAAACTGCTGAGGGTTGAGGAGGGGAGGATACTGAGAATATCTACTCCCATCACACGTGCTCCACTACCTCTTCCCTTAATTAACACTCAATTGGCGCATCACATCCTTTCCCCTTGACTAAATAAACACATCCCAGATAAATCTTAATTTCCTACTTTTTCTTTGCACCTCTTCACGTCGGGCATGTTGGGGGAAAAAAAGGGAAGAACAAATTTAGTGACCTATATTGCCTTACTCCACGTGCGCCCCTACTTCTCTTTCTTCATTAATATTCAATTGTCTTTTTTTTTTTTAATCGCGATATTCAATTGTCTCATACTCTCATCACTTGCTGTTCTCTTCCTCTCAACTGGCGGTGATAAGAGTAGGAAGAAATATATATATATATATATATTTCTAATCTCCTTTTTGCTCTTACCCCACGTCTGACACATTGGGAAGCATAAAGGAAAAAGATTGTGTTTGTATTCCATCGAACATACTCCCTAATTTTTCAACAGAATGTTCGGCTTCCTTATATTAGACGAAAATCATAGAAATAATGAGGAAGAATATATTTTTACCTTCTTGACATTTCCATCTCAATTTATTTATAAATAAATTTATTTGCCTTTTTCGAATAATTCCATATTATGTCCCATAATTAATATATCCTGTCAGGAAAAATAAATATATCATTGACTACTACTACTTAGTGAAAAATTCTTGTAGTCCATTAATTTAATTTATATGGAAATGGGGGATGTTGCACTGTGGCTCATTCAGTGGAATAACATGATGACTTGGTGAGTCAGTTTCATGAAGAAAGATTGAAGGAGTTTGAGTTTCTAAATGATTCATTGGCAGTAAGTGATTGTTCATTTGAGTTCCTAATTGATTCATTGGCAGCAAGTCATGGTTCATAAGTGAAGAAAGAAGCTCGTTTTGTTCTTCTAGGCTGATGTTTGCTAAAGTGATATCATGGATGCTTTCTCTTCTCTTTGCTCCTGCTTCCATTCCTCTTTCTTTAAACTTCTGAGTGTGACTAGCTAGTTGAGGCGCAGTCTTTGTCATCACTACTTTTTCTAAAATTTTCTTCCATTTTCCCCAACCAAACTTATCTGCTCCCACTAGGAAGAGTCTATATAAATCAAAATAAAAATCACATATATTAGCTCATTTAACATATGATAGTTATAAATATCAACAATAATATAATGAAATGTATATTTACTTGTGTTCTCTCAAAGTCCAAGAGGTGCTTGTCCTACTTATGGGATCACTAGAATTGGGTAGCTGACTAGTGGAGGAAGAAGGCAAAGAGTAGTTTGGATAATTTGGTGGTAGAACTTGAGCGGAGGAAAAGGGCAAATAGTAGTTTGGGTGGTAATTTGGTGGTGAAACCTGAGCGGAGGAATAGGGAAAAAAGTCGTTTGGGTAATTTGGTGGTGGAACCTGAGCGGAGGAAGAGGGCAAAGAGTAGTTTGGGTAGTTTGGTGGTGGAACTTGTGCAGAGGATGAGGGCAAAAAGTAGTTTGGGTAATTTGGTGGTGGAACCTGTGCAGAGGAAGAGGGCAAAGAGTCGTTTGAGTAATTTAGTGGAAGCTGAGCAGAGGAAGAGGGCAAAGAGTAGTTTGGGTAATTTGGTGGTAGAACCTGAGTGGAGGAAGAGGGCAAATAGTAGTTCGGGTAATGTGGTGGCGGAACCTGAGTGGAGGAAGATGGCAAGGAGTCGTTTGGGTAATTTGGTGGTGGAATCTGTACGGAGGAAGAGGGCAAAGAGTAGTTTGGGTAATTTGGTGGTGAGGAAGAGAGTAGTTTGGGTAATTTGGTGGTCGAACTTGAGCTGAGAAAGAGAGCAAAGAGTTGTTTGGATAATTTGGTAGTGGAACTTGTGCGGAGGAAGAAGACAAAGAGTAGTTTGGGTAATTTGGTGGTGGAAACTGTACAGAGGAAGAGGGCAAAGAGTCGTTTGGATAATTTGGTGGTGGAACCTGCGCAGAGGAAGAGTGCAAAGAGTCGTTTAGGTAATTTGTTAGTGAAACCTGAGCAGAGAAAGAGGGCAAATAGTTATTTGGGTAATTTAATGGCGGAACTTGACCTGATTCAATTTGGGAAACCCAGTTCATCATAATTGATTGTCTTGCATCTTCCGACTTCCATGCTCTGATCATCAAAATTATATATATAATTAATTATATTGGATCACATACACACACATGAATGTGATCAATTATGCAATTAAATTAAAACATGATAAACTCATAATAATTAATTATTTGAGGAATTGAAAATATATATTAAAAATGTGAAATTATAACTGTTCATGAAATTTACAAAAATAGATCATGAATAATATTCAATTGAAATTATATGTCCACAAAATCAAAATTTAAAATCTAGAGAATTAGGAAATTTTTTAAGGAGGTAAAAAAGTTCAACCCAGAAGCTTTGATTTTGCTATTCTCTATTGCGCTTGATTGATCAAACCCATATTGCACAAAGCGTCTATAAAAAAAAACTTTATTTGTCTTGAATATTAAAGAAGTTCATTCTTTAGTGATCGAACCCATAATGCAAAAAGCGTCTATGAAAAAAAAAACTTTTATTTGTCTTGATTATTAAAGAAGTTCATTCTCGTTTTCGATATTGTCCGTTTTTGGGGGACATTACCCCTTTACAACTTTAAAACGTGTCAAGAGGGAAAGGTATTTAGACCCTTATAAGGCATCTTTCGTTCCACTCTCCAGGCAATATGGGATATAACACTCAACCCACCTTTGAGCCCTGTGTCCTTGCTGGCATGTTAGCCCACATCGGCCCGAGTATCCCACATCAGCTGTGGAGGTGAACGATATGCCTTAAAGTGTCTTAGATACCTCTCCCTCTTGAGGCATGTTAAAGTCATGAGGGGCTGATACGACTCAAATCGGATAATATCAAGAGCAAGGCGCTGAGATGTTACAATTGCTATATATATATATCTATATATATATATATATATATATATATTCTAATCTAATACCTTTTAAATATTCTTCTTTTTCTAAATAACTTATTCTAATCTAATAACAATAATTCAAATTGCAATAATAATTCAAATTCAATTCCCATCTTCAACAAATCTTATATTGTTTTTCCTTGTAAATAATATCATTTTTAAGATCTTCCCAACAAATACTATTTTCTCCTGGCCCTTCTCTTTAATCTTCCCTTTGAATATAATTGATAATTTTATTTTTAAAAAAGAACGAGACATAAATAAAAAAAGAACGAGACATAATAGTATACCGGGTCTAGCCACATAGCAAAGACAAAAGAGTACGTACAAGAATTGATTGAGTGGTCTTCTTAAGCGTATGGAAGCTGGAGCAAGAAATTTGATTGAACACTTTCAAGACATCACTTATATTTCGTGCTGCAACTTGAATAGTTTGATTAAGCAGTCTCAAAATGTCACTTGTGTTAAGACAAGTTGAGTTCTTTCTCGATGGTCCTTATGGGGTTATATAGATTATTAGTGTAAAGATTTTAGCAGAAGAGTGATTAGGAAATTTGAAAGAATCTTTTAAATTTATCATCAATTTCCTATTTCTTTACAAATACTATTTTCTCCGCGCCCTTCTCTCTAACCTTTCCTTTGAATATAATTGATAATTTTATTTTTAAAAAAGAACGAGACATAATAATATATCGGGTATAGCCACATAGCAAAGATAAAAGAGTACGTACAAGAATTGATTGAGTGGTCTTCTTAAGGGTACGTAGGAAGCTGGAGCAAGAAATTTGATTGAACACTTTCAAGACATCACTTGTATTTCATGCTGCAACTTGAATAGTTTGATTAAGCAGTCTCAAAATGTCACTTGTGTTAAGACAAGTTGAGTTATTTCTCGATGATCCTTATGGGATTATATAGATTATTAGTGTAAAGATTTTAGCAGAAGAATGATTAGGAAATCTAAAAGAATCTTTTAAATTTATCATCAATTTCCTATTTCTTTTTTAAGAATATGAGTTGTTGGATATATTATTTAAATTTTTTTCAGTTTATAAAAATTTAAAATCTTAAATAACTTATAATTTAAAATGTTATCCATACTATATCTTAATACCGTAAGTTGGCCAAAAAAACTACATACCGTTAATTTTATTAATAGATAATGTTGGCACTACAATTTTAAATGTTAAAAAAATTATAAATGGATAATATTTTAATCAAATCATTTTTAAAATTTAATTTAATATTAATATTTGCTTATATTACATAGGCATTTAAAATAACTTATAACTTATAACCTTACGTGATAGGATATTGTTACTATCATTTTTTGGTTACTATCACTTTCCCACTGTTAGATCAGAATCTTAATAGGAGAGAGAAATTATAAAAGTAGATGAGATTTTGATCTAACGGTGGAAAAGTGGTAGTAACGAAAAATGGTAGTAACAAAATCCTATCCCTAATCTTAAATAACTTATAATTTAAAATCTTATTCAAACCATATCATAGTACTGTTAGTTAGCAAAAAAGATTAGGAACAATCCCATATAAAGACAATTAAAATAGGAAAATCCTATATAAGGTTGGTAAACTCAACGAATTATACTTTGGGTCAATAACCCAATCTAGGATATTTAAATAATGGTTATTTTCCAATAATACCTTTAACCCATTATCTTATAATAATGGCTAGGGTAATGATTTTTCTTTTATAAAATGCCATGTCATGCTTAAAACTGCAGAGGAGGTGGTTGATAGTGGGCAGAGACGGAGGCATACTAGTGCCTAGGTGGGTAAGTGCAGACATAAAAAAATTTAAAAATTATATATATTGTGAAGGACTTTTAATACAACTTATCTGGTTGGAGTAGTTGGTTAAAACTTTCCACAGTTACCTACAAGGTCCCAGGTTCGAAACGTCCTCATCCCTTGTTTTTTTTTTTAATCTCCAAATCTCTCACCCAATCCAAATCGATCCGTCCTCATGCTCTCGGCTCCAAACTTCACTCCGTTATCAGCGTCGCTGTCCCTTCCAGATCCACCGTTGACCCATAGCTCACTAATTGGTGTAATACGCTCGCATATCTGTACCAGAAGAAGTTCTGGCACCAGCTCACTCGGGCGCTCAAAGGTTTCATCACACTTTCTATTTTCCAGGTCTCTTCCCAATGTTGTTACTTGTTTCTATACTCTGACGCAATTTCTAAGCAAGTTTGTTGTGTTTTCTGAATTGCTAGGTTGCTGCATATGCTGAGTTCTGAAATGACTGGGTTGAAGCATTAAAATTATACGAGGAAGCTTATCATACACTGCTTATTTAGTATCCTGGATATTATTTTATTTTTTTAAAAAAAAAAAGATAAAAGAAAGAGCATCATGTGTTGTTTTGTGTCAAAATGATGCTGTTTTGAGGAAGAGGATGACAGAGGATGGGAAGCTGTAGAGGACCTCAGCCGGATCCGAGGAAACACATAGAAAGATGGGAAGCCGTAGACCTAAACTTTGATTCTTTGATTTTAATTACATACATTGAAAAAGAGCTTGTTTTGAGTTTTAGCATGGATTCAATTATAGATGAGTTTAACAATATGAAAACACATAGATTAAGAATCAACTGAAGTGATATTAATTTCTGTAATAGATTTCTTTCAATTTTTTGTATATTAGGTCATTTCAAGTACTTTTATTTACTATATAGTTTTTTTTTTATTTTCACTCCCCATTATTAAAAATCCTGGCTCCACTACTGTTTATAGTTGTGGGTTGAGTGATCTATCACTTTCTCCATAATTTGTTTGAAAGGAAGTATTCAGGATGCTCCATTTAATCTAGTAGTGTTCTGTAGCATTTTTAGTTAGCAGAGGTAGAGGTGGCTTTTGTTTCTCATAGACTTTTCTCAATAGACTTTTTTTCTGATAGATTTTTTCTGATGTGATTTGTGTTTGGCATAACAATGACTGAAGTGGCTTCAAGGTCTTAAGCTTATCAGGGTGTACATGGTAACACTCCCAGAATGACTTTTTTCTTAATTTCTGTGCCTCGGAACAAAAATGGATGAGAATTGTGTTTGGTAAATCTAGTTTTTTTTTTTGGCTTCCGGGATGAACCAGTTTATTTTTTGTGCTGGGGAGTAAAAAAAAGAAGCTAAAAATTTTGGCTTCTCTATTCCAGAACAAAAAATCAAAATTTATTTTTCCTTCAATCGAAGCAGAAATTTACCCTCGTTCCCCACCACCACCGCTATTGCCACCCCCAACACCACCGCCATCGCCCCACCATTACCACCACCGCCACCACCGCACCCCCACCGCCGCCACCACTGCCACCGCCACCACTGCCACCACCACCGCCACCACCCCACCACCGCCACCACCGCCATCGCCTCCGCCACATAAATAATTCTTTGAATATAAAAATTACATAAATAATTTTTTTAGGAAATGTAAATTTAAGTTTATTTGTAAAGTATAATAATTATATTAATTATTAAAGAAAAGGACAAAATGGTAAAAATAACTCATTACTTCTTCATCTTCCTTCCTTACTATTTTTTTAACTCTCAAACAAGGGGAGGAAAAATTTGTTACTAAACGTAATTCTGATTCTCAGAGTAAATAAAATGGATTAACAAACGTAATTCTGATTCTCAGAACTCTTTCAAAGTACAGAATCAGAAAAAATTGTTTCATCTCAGAAACAGTGCTGGGTAACAAAATGGTTGTCATGCACACCCTCAAGGTCTAAAGCTATGCCAAACAATCAATAATCTAACTTTTACTTTCGCTGGGCTTCTAATGGACTTATTTCAACTTTTGAAGCTATCCCAAACAGGCCCAGAGTCATTATGTTTGTTTCAAGTCATTTTATTCAAGATGAAGACTAGAGGGTTTCTGTCACAACTCACAAAGGAAAGCTGGCTTGGAGAGAAGGGGGCACATTATAAACATCCATATGATCTTGGTTCATATGAGAATTTGGCAATGGTAATAATTGGATGATATGCTTATGTTCCTTCTGTTTACTTATAAATTGCATGGTTACTCTGCCAAGTATATGGTGGTTTTCTTTTTGTTTTGAAATGGTCTTTTGTGACCATTGATGAAACAATATATAATTCTTTTGATCTTTGGATCTTCGTAAAATGATGGTTGATATGTAAATCCTCTGTTTTTGAAGTATTTTGTGGAAACCAATTAATATATGTACTGATATATTTTGACCCTCCAGAGTATTCAAATTTTTGTTCACCTGACCGGATTTCTTTTATTTTATTTGAATGTTGATTTTGGTTTTATCAATGAATCATGCTCTCAGTCTTTATGTACTTCCTTCGTGTAGATATGAAGAGCTACATACCCTATGATATTCTACTATAAGTGTTTGTGGCCCCATAATTTCTATGGGTTGAACCGTTGAAGTTTTAAGAAAATAAATGTGAACTGAAGTAAATTTATGTAAAAAAAAAAAAAAGAAAGAAGTGAAATACATTTATTTTGTTCAATAAATAAATATTGATTAAATAGACTTGGAAGTTTTTATTTTGAAAAAACCGATGGACCAAAAAAAAAAGGTTGACATGGTGAAAGTAATTCAAGAAATTAATTCGTAGGCTCTTGATTTTTTTTTTGGGGCTAAAATCCATTAAAACCCAGAATTTTAAGTTGGCTGCATATAACTCTGTTTAAGAGTTTATATTTAAACTATGTAACCTTTTAATTTTGAATTAAGCCCGTTGCTATTAATATGCCCCGAAAATGTTTCTTAAAAACAAATTTACCCTGAAAGTTTACAAAGAAGAACAATAATTCAATAGTCAAGATCAACAGATGGGCAAGATTACTATGTTTTTAAACTTCTAAGGAAAAAATGAGACTAAAAAAAACTTCTGAGTGACCAATACTCCCTAGGTTAAACTTTCATGACGAAAATGGTATTTAACCCTTTTTTTAATTGAGGTTTACTTTATATGAAAAAAACTCATACATTGCACAACATAACAATTCCCTGTACAAATGAATGAAGATAAGAGATGATGAATTATATTCAATTAATCGATTCAATAAGCATTATCTAACCCTTTTTTACAATAAAAAGTTTAACCTAACTTTTTAATAGTAAACATAAGGACTATGAAGTATGAACTTTTGAGGGCATGGACAATTTTCAAGTTCTGGACGATGGAATCCAAAAATCACCATTAGCGAAACGAATAAAAGGGTGACTCACACTTCATGGGGATTGGTTGTGTTGTGGGTGGTAAACGTGGAACCGGCTTTCCTCCTTTTCTCCCCTCATCCGCTGCCCTCCTTTTCTTGCAAACGGTACCGTTTTGGTGCCCAAAAACCACTGTTCACCTTTTTTTTTTTTTTTTAAGTAGCATTCTCCATCCTAGTATTTTTTTAGTACCTGAAGTATTTTTTCAAGATCTTAAAATTTTTTTAAAGATCATAATATCATTTAGTATTATAAAGTATCTTTTTCGTATCTTGAAATATTTTCTTAGCACCAGTAAGTACTTTGAAATATTTTTTTAAGATCCTAAAATAATTTTTTAAGATCATGAAATATTTTTTCAGTACCAATCAATATACTGAAGTATCTTTTTCAAACCAGTCAATATCTGAAAGTATTTTTGTAGTGCCAGTACGTACTAAAAAATACTTTCAGATACTGATTGATACTAAAAAGATATTTTAAGATATTGACTGGTATTGAAAAAATACTTCATGATTTTGAAAAATTAGTTTATGATCTTGAAAAAATATTTCAGGATACGAAGTGAAAAAAATACTTTAAGATTCTAAATGATACTAAAAAGATACTTCAATATACTGATTGGTATTGGGCACTAAAACGGTACCGTTTGCAAGAAAAGGAGGGCAGTGGATGTAGGGAGAAAAGGAAGAAAGCCGGTTCCGGTAAACGTAGGTGTAGAGGCCTATGTGTGTGTGTGTTTTTTTTTTTTGAATTAAAAGTTGAGTCACTTTTGCCAGGGAGAGAGTTTTTTTTTTTTTTTAAATGATAAAGTAGCATTTTTTTTTTTGATATTTCTTAAAGGTATCCCCACAGCCGACAGCCATGAGACTAATCCTTTCGACCTACTGCAGGGCCAATTAAGGGGCGAGGTCTCCCAAGGAAATTCTTTCCATTCCCAGCTCCTCCCAGGATCGAACCCAGGAGCAGTGGTTAAGGGACAAGGACCCCAAACCATCCTTGCCAACTTCCGTTGGTTAGCATTTTCATATTCACTTTAAAAATATATAGTTATCATAAAATTATTAATTTATACATATGTCATATAACATGCCATGAAGGATGCCATGTCATCCCATTAATCTAATGTAGTAAGATCCGTTAGTAATTTAATGGCAAATTTAATGGGAAGGGGGTTAATGTCAAAAATCAAGAGGTCAATGATATTAAATTTAAACTTTAAAACATCAGGAGTTATATACAAACAACTCAAAGTTCAATGAAGTTTTTGGAATTTAAACTTTTTTAGGGGAGTTTTGATACTAACAATGTTAGAATTTGTGTACAAAAATTGGTAGAATTGAAATATTAAAATTTAGACTAGCCAGTTTTTCTTTATATTGTAGCCGTAGGTATTGATAAGATTATAAACGTTTGAGATTCATTTATTTTTGTTTTTAAATTGATAGTGAAGGCACTATAGGAAGTAATATTTATGACAAATAATTTTAACAGAAGGGGATGGAAAATTTAATCCTTATTATAATATACTTACTTAATGAAATATTTTAAGTGGTTGAGAAAGTTTTAATAATCTATTATAAAAAAAGTATATTTTTAAATATACATACATTTAAAAGCGATTGTTGATTCCACGTATACGAACTTATTGCACCATATTTCAGAAGAAGGTTATGGGACTAGCAAGGCGATATTAACATCAATGACATGAAGTGTTAAATGACTACATCTATTCGCTATTACCGAGTCAAGTAATAGAATATTTTAGTTCGGATTCGATTAGCCTCACAGACAATGCAAGTAGTAGCGTTCAAGATTTGTATGATACAAAATTCCTCTATTCAATTTTATGTTCTCGAATACCTCAACATAAACTCATCCTTAAAGTTGGAGTGCCAATTATGCTAATAAGGAATATTGACCAAATAGCGGGTTTGTATAGGAGTGGAAATAGACTAAGCCTTTATCAGGACCCTACCGTCTAGCCTACTTTAAGCATATTCTAACCTAGTTAATAAATAGGTCAAGCTTAATCCTATTGTTAAACCTATCTGGTAAACAGGCTAGTCCTATTTTCATAAGACCTCGGCTACAGGCTTGACCTAGTTAGTTTTGTATTAGAAAAAAAATGTATTATTATACATGATTATATAATTTAATCTAAATTAATGTTGTAGATTATTTATAAAATTAATAACTTAGTCTTAACCCCAAGTTTCACATTTTATCATTTACCAATGAACTTAACCATTTCATTCATCAATTTATCACATCTACCTCTCTTCTTTTTTATCGCTCAATATGGCAATACTAGTTCACTACCTCTCCCTTAATTTGTGTCATCTGATGTAACATAATAATTGCAATAAATTTATTTTAGTGATGCCCAAATGAAAATGATGTCAATAAGGGGAGTTCGTCTCATTTTCTGCATGAAAAATAAGAGGTAAAATCTAGTTTTACATAGTATTTGTCGTGCTTGATGGATTTTAAAAAAATATATCTCCTCAGTCAACATATGATTGATTTTTCTTATTCCTACTTACTCAGATAATTCTTGCTACTAGGTTTTCTTTTCTTTCTCTTACTAACTTTTTTATTTCATATAAGAATGAATCTCTAAACTTTTAAGATATGACGTAGGCTTTTAAATATGCTTGATGAAATTATGTATGAATTTAAATGCTAGGCTTTAAACCTATTTAAAGGCTTACATTTTAAGTTCACCTGTAAATACTTTTTGAAGACTTAGATTCATGCCTAAAAATAAGCCTTCATACAGGCTCAGGCCTAAAAAAGCCTACATAAAGGCTCAAGCTTTAAATCTCCATTGCAGGCTCAGACCTACTTAGCTAAAACATAGTCTAGCCTATTTTCACCCCTAGGTTTATACAATGGAACGTGATTGCAAATAACATATCTTGGCATGAACTTCATCAAGGAAAAGATGTTAAATAAAATAAATCTAAGTGAAGAAATTTTGATGCCCTGCATCAATATGAATCCATTGGAATCAAAACTTCCTTTCAATTTCATGAGGAGGTGATTCCCAATAATTATTTCTTTTTCTATGACAATTAACAAAAGCCAAGGTCAATTTATATCCAACGTTGCTCTCTACCTACCAAATTCATAAGTCTTCTCGCATGGTTAATTGTTTATAGTGTTGTTACGGACCGGCCCAATAGGCCCAAGCCCGGACCTCGGCCCAATAGCGCCTACAAGGGAATCCGCGCTATATTTGGAGGGGATCCGAGATCCCCGATATTTAGGAACTCATTAATGGAGATTCTCCTACAATCATGGCAATAGCCAATCAGCCCTTGACGGCTCAATCATAGATATCGCCCATTAAGGCAGGGATACGCGCACCACATTCTTCTATAAATAGGAGGAAACCCTAAACAGGTGTAGAGGTTCTATCTTATGCTCTTGTTACCTCCTGCCACACAGAGCACACACCCCACTCCCCTGGCTACGTGCCTTCAAGTTTGTTACGAACTACGTGGACTTTGATCCCTTCGAGGGTACGTAGGCTCTAGGCTTGACAACCTAGTCAAGTCCAATATATCTATGTTCTTAGAACGGAACATTGGCGCCGACCGTGGGGACCGTAAACTTCAATCCCCGTGACTACTAATGGTGAGCACTAGAAGCCACAGCAGAAATCCCCAGCCGGTGGGAGGAGACCCACAAGCCAGCCGCCCGCCGCTTAGCCAGCCGCCGGCACCACCACGGAGAGGAAACACCCCAGAAGGACATGTTACTGACACGGTGACTTCCTCCCCTGAGAGGGAACAGCCGCTCCATGAGGAGCAGCCACAGCAGGAAGACCGGCGACCACAAGGAGCACTCGCGCCGTCTCCAACGCGTGATGTCCGAGCAGTTGATGCCGACGTCCGCATGATGCGAAGGACACAGGAATCGTTCCTGCGGTGCCTAGAGAACAAGGAAAAACACGATGACCTGCAGAGGTGGGCTGACTTTGAAGCTGTCGGAAAGATGATCCAAGAAGCGCTCGAGAAGGACCGCCGCGAGAGAGGCCGCCGCAGGGGTCACGGTCGTACAAGGAGAGCCTCGGCAGGCGACAGCAGCTCCTTGAGCAACTCTGAGCCGAGGAACCCACGCCGCGACAACGGCGAGCCGAGACGTCGCCCGAGTGCAGACCGGGGTAGACCACGGTCCCCGGGGGACAGAGAAAACCACGGTGTCGGTCCTAACTGCACTGATCGGCATGCAAGGGAATACCGAGATCGAGAAGAAACCTGTGCGGAGGAGAGAACTCTCCGGCCTCGCCACGGATCGCCTCGGGAATATCGCGTGACGTACTTATCGGAGACTGGAAGATCCCCGTTCTCGAGGGAGGCGGCAACAGCCCGGTTCCCAAAGCGCTTTGATTTAACCAGCCTGCCGAAGTACGATGGAAGCCAAGACCCCCGAAACCACTTGGTTACCTTTGAGAAGCTCGTGGGTCCGGCAGATCAGCGGCCCGGTCATTCAGCGTCTTTTTGCGGCTACTCTGGACAGGCCGGCGCACAGGTGGCTGACGTCTCTTCCGGACAACTCTATCCGGGACTACGAAGACCTCGGACGAAAATTCGAGCTGCACTTCGCCACCAGCAAAAAGCAGCCAAAGACTACGTTCACCTTGAGCAAAGTGCGTCAGAAGAAGGGTGAGGCCTTGCAGAAGTATCTGGATCGGTTCCGCGACGTGGCCATGCAAGTACGGTCATTGCCCAAGGATGTCCACGTACACTGCCTGGTCAATGGACTGGACCCATCATCTCGGCTGGCTCGTCACCTGTGCAAGAACCCAGCGTACACCTTGACCGAATTCTATACCGAGGCGAAGAAGTACCTGGAAATGGAGCAGATGGAGGCAGCCAATGCCGATGAACCCGAACGGACTAGGAAGAGCCCGCCTAGCGACGAGGAACGCCCAAGAAGGATGAAGACCGACCCGAGACGACGCAGCCATGACAGCCGAACAAAGCCCGACCGGGCCGACCAGAAGACCAAGTACGACAGTTACACCCCATTGAACGTCCCTCAGTCCCAGGTATGGAAGGAGGTAGCCCAGACCGAGATGAAGCGGATGGACAGGCCGAAGCCGATCAGAGGATGCTCCAACATGGACCGTTCCAAGTTCTGCAAGTTCCACGACTGCAACGGCCACACGACCGACGAGTGCTATGACCTCCGCGACGCAATCGAGAAGTTTGTGAGGGATGGGAAACTGCGTCAGTACGTGATCAAGACTCAGGGAAGGACGAACGGGAAACGCAACGACCGCGCCTGCTCCAGAAGTCCGCCCAAGGAAGCCTGAAATCCGGGAAAAAAGCAGAAGGCGGCCTCGGACGACGAATTTCCCGACGTCGATTTCCAGTGCAACGTCGTCAGCGAAGGATTCGGTGGAGGAGGAGACACCGTAAGCTAGCGCAAGAAATATCTCCGCGAAGTACTCACCGTCCGAGACCCCCCTAAGTTTAAGGAAGACTCAAGGAAGCCTCGGCCGCCTACCCTGACCTTCACCGATGAAGAGCTGGAAGACGTCATACCTGGACACCTGGACGGACTGGTAATTACCGGAACTCTGATAAATTGTCGAGTTAAGAGGATCTTTTTGGATGCAGGGAGTTCGGCCGACATTATAAGCTGGGACGCCTACAAGAGGATGCACCTCGACAAAGAGGACCTCAAGCCGTGCAAGACCACCCTGGTTGGCTTCAATGGCGAGTAGTCCTTCCCAAAAGGCTACATCGACCTCCGGTTAACTCTTGGCACCAAGGAAGCCTTCAAATCGGAACGGGTACGATTCGTAGTCGCCGACTTCCGGTCCCCGTACAACATCATTCTGGGCCGACCCACGATCCACAACTGGGATATACTAGTATCCACGAAGCATCAGAAGCTGAAGATGGTCAATAGTAAGAACCAGATAGTCGTGGTATCCGGGGACCAGAAAGAGTCAAGGCAGTGCTACTTCGAAGCTCTCCGTGTCGAGGAAGGAGGACCCTCGTCCCTACCCCGGCTCGGATCCAACGAGCAAGTAGCCGAAGCCGGCTCTGGCGAGCGCCCGCGGCAGCAAGTCAACATGGTGGAGCTCAACCTCCGAGAGCTTGACAATCCGAGGCCCGAGCCGGAAGGAGAATTGGAAGAAATTGTGCTAGGCGAAGACCCGTCCAAGACCGCCAAAATAGGTCAGGATATGGAGGACGGCCTAAAGGCTCTCATGATCCGTTTCCTAAGGCGGAACCAAGACGTCTTCGCATGGACCTCGGCCAAAATACCTGGCATCGACCCCCACTTTTGCTGTCACAAACTCGGCATATGGCCGAGGTCGAGACCAGTGGCACAGAAGAAGAGGAACATTGCGGACAACAGGCAGAAGGCCTTGGAAGATCACATAGAAGAGCTCCTTGCGGCCGGTTTCATCCGGGAGGTGCAGTATACCACCTGGCTCTCCAACGTAGTCATGGTCCTCAAACCCAGTGGCAAATGGAGAGTATGTGTCAACTACACCAGCCTCAACAAGGCCTGCCCAAAGGACTCGTAGCCGATGCCAAACATCGATAAACTGGTGGACAACTCGGCCGGATACCACCTCCTCTCCTTCATGGATGCCTACTCCGGTTATAACCAGATCGCCATGCATCCGGACGACCAAGAGAAGACCGCCTTTATGACTGATAAGGCAAATTACTGCTACAACGTCATGCCTTTCGGACTCAAGAATGCCGGGGCAACCTACCAGAGGATGATGAACCGGGTTTTTGAGGATCAGATCGGGCGCAACATAGAGGTCTACATAGACGACATGATCGTCAAGTTGAAACTTCCAGAAGACCACATCCGGGACCTAGAACAGACGTTTGAAAAGTTAAGAAGACATCGAATCAGGTTGAACCCGGCCAAATGTGCCTTCGGAGTCCCGGCTGGGAAATTCCTAGGCTTCATGCTGACAAACCGAGGGATCGAAGCCAACCCGGACAAGTGTAAGGCCGTGCTCGACATGCAGCGCCCGAGAACCAAGAAAGAGGTACAGCAGCTAACAGGCCAACTAGCCGCCCTGACGCGGTTTCTACCAAAGTCGGCCGAGAAAGCCCTACCTCTCTTCAAATTGCTTAAGAAGGAGACCCGAGGCGGTTGGAACCCGGACTGCGATGCCGCCTTCTCAGAAATTAAGAAATGCTTGGCAACCCCGCCGGTACTCACAAAGCCGGATCCCGGAGAGACCTTATTCCTCTACCTCTCAATCGGCAACGAAGCCGTAAGTGTCGCCCTAGTAAAGGAGTCCGAGACCGGGCAAAAGCCGATATACTTCGTCAGCAAGGCACTCGCCCGGAAAGCATTACGCGCCGGCTATTATTGGCCCACTATGAGTCAGGACGCCATGGAAAAAGCCAAAACATGCGACAGTTGTCAAAAGTATGCAAGGATAATATGGCCGCCACCCTCAGAGTTGAAAGGAATGCCAGCCCCCTGGCCCTTCTACAAGTGGGGTATGGACATCCTCGGACCATTCAAGCCGGCACAAGGGCAATGTAGATGGCTCATCGTCACGGTTGACTACTTCACTAAGTGGATCGAAGCAGAGCCACTCGCCACAATAACCTCGGCCACTGTGATGAAGTTCTTCAGGCACAACATCGTCTCTCGTTTTGGCATACCAGCCGAGGTCGTCACAGACAATGACACCCAATTCATGGACCATCGTTTCCAAGCACTAATGTCCAACTTGGACATCAAACAGCACTTCTCGTCCGTGGAACACCCCCAGACCAACGGCCAGGCCGAAGCCGCCAACAAAGTCGTCCTGGACGGGTACAAGAGGCGGATGTTGCAGGCCGAAACCAATTGGACCGAGCAGCTCCACAGCGTCCTATGGGGATATCGCACGAGCATACAGTCTTCGACTCAAGAAACCCCATACAGGCTAACCTATGGGTGTGAGGCAATGATCCCGGTTGAGATCGGACAGCCATCCTGGAGAAAGGTCAGAGCCAGACAGGAGGGGCAAGAATCGAACGACGACGCCTTGAAGACTGACTTGGACCTCATTGATGAAATTCGGGTTACGGCACACTGCCAGGAACTAGCCGCCAAGCAACTACTCGCGGCTAAGTACAACAGAAAGGTCCGGCCCCGGTCTTTCAACCGAGGCAACCTAGTACTCCGACGGGCGGACATAGGCAACAAGAATGCCAAGGACGGGAAGCTGGCGGCAAACTGAGAAGGGCCCTACCGGATTAAGGAAAAGCTCGACGGAGGAGCATATACCCTCGAGACTTTGGCACGAAAGCCAATTAAAAGGACGTGGAATGCCGACAAGCTGAAAACCTACTATAGCTAGACTCTTTCTCGGCAGTGTTCGTTTGCTTTTTACGATTCTTCCTTTCCTCGCATTTGTTTTCTTTCGTTTTCAGTCCAAATTATGTCATTTCTGATTATGATGCTTTGTAAAGCCCCGTAGGGCTATTTCTTTCCATCAATAAAGGATCCCACTGAGGATATTTACGAATGTGCACAAAGCTTAAGTATGAAGCCGGAGCCGTTAAGCTAGGCCAAAAGCCATAAGGCCGAGGCCAAGGAACCGAAAGCCGTGGCTATTAAAGCCTGGCACCGGTAGAAGGCCCCGAGGTCATAGACCCGGCCAGAACCAAAAACATCTAGATGTACGAAAACCGGCCGTCGTACTCCGACAGGCATTGGTTAGAGCTCGGCGAAGGAATCGAACACGGCCCTTCGCGAAATTGACGCGTCAATGCTCGCCCGGCTAAGCAAGCGGCCTGCCATGCCGACCCTGATCAGGTCAAAATGTCCAACTCCAGGCAGACGAAGCCCCGGTTAGACATGTGGTAGCCCCGCCCTTACGCCGGTACAACTTTATCCAACTAAGTGAAAGTTGGAGCTCGGCTACTTGAAAGCCGGGCCGAGGCAGTATGGTTAGTTATGCCTGACGAGGCTGAAACAAGACAACCTTGCCCCAACCTCCCACACACTAAACGTGGTAGAGCACCAACGACCTGCACACATGCGGCCGGCAAACGACCTAACTTAGTTAAAAGAGCAGTAAAGTCACCCATTACCTGAGTCACCTAAGCGGCCCAAGCGTCCTATGCACACACAGCCGACGAAGGCGAAAACCGAGGCAACAGGGCGATGGCAGAAAATAAGCCACCCTCGGCCCCAGGTAGCTGAACGAACTCGGCTGTACAGAAGAAGGATTATACGAATTTAAAATCATTCATTGTCGAATCTAGACCAAAGGGACGGTAAAAATTAAAACAAAGACGGACTGTGGCACAAGGCAAGAAAAGTATTGTCATTAATTGTTAAAGTCTGTACAAGAATGGCACCAAGGCCAGAGTCATTCAAAAGTACAAGGGCACCAGCGCCCCGGAAATAAAGAAAAACAGAAAATAAAGCTAAAGCTGGGAGCCGGACCCAGCGCCGGCATCAGCATCCCCCGCCTCAGGTCCGTCGACGGCGGCCGCTCCCTCCTCCGCCTCCTCGACGGGATCTTCGGCGACCTGGGGCTCGTAGGGAAGGAAGGACCCATCATCCCTAACAAAGGCCCGATGGTCATACCCTTCCACCTGAAGCTCGACCCCGGGATTGAAGTGCCGGATCTGGAGCAATGCTTGCTTGAAACAGGCGTCAGCGGTCTGCACCAAGCCATCTGTAAGCTCCTGGGAGACCACCTTCTCGGCGGCGAGGGCTTCTTCAGCCGCCTCCTTCTCCCCGGCCAAGGCAGCCAACCGTTCCTCCAAGGCCTTGGCCGTAGCCAGCCGTTCCACCAAAGCACGGGCATGCTCCTCAGCGGCCCTCTCTGCCTCCGCTCGGGCGAATTGAAGTTCCTGATCGGCCTCTATGGCCGCGGCCTTCGAAGCGTCCCGTTCCATCCGGGTGGCAGCCAGCTCCGCCTGAACCCCGTCAAGTTCTGCCAGGGCCGCATCCCGCGCGGCCCAGCCCTTGGCAAGCTCCTCTCCAGTCGACCTGGCCTTGGCTTCGGCCACCTCCAGCTCCTCTCTGAGCTCCCCGGCAGACGCAGCCTTGGCCTCCGCCGCAGCAAGGCCCTTAGTCAGCTCCCCCTTCTCGGCCAGCAGCCCCTGGATCTCAACCGTAGACATGGCGACCTGCTGACGGACCAGGATCAGTGCCTCAAGATACCCCACAGATCGGCACAGCTCCGTCTGGCTTCGGTGTATCTCGTCTAAGGCCGGTTGAGTCAGTGCAGCATGGCCCGTGAAGTGTCTGGGGGGCAGGAAAGCAGCGGCGACCTCAGGAACCACCCCGTCGTGCCAGAGACGGCCACGAGGAAGAATGGGCTTCAGAAGAGGAGGAGGAGGAGGAAGCGACGAAGAGGCAGGCGGACTCGGCGGGGAACCAGACGGTTCATCCACGAAGAATTCAGCCTCGATCTCCTCATCAGACATCGAGACCTCCTTACCCTTGGAGGAGGAGACACGAACGGCGACCTCTTCGGGCCCAGTGGCAGGGGGCGAGTAGTAACTTCAGGTTCCCAACCCTCAGGGGTAGGGATATCAACCATGGTAACAGCCGGGGAGCCCATGGCAGGAGATGGATCCTCGGCAGCAACATCCTTCCTCTTCTTCGAAGCCAGGGCGGTAGAAGCTCCGGCATCAGCTGAAGCCGCCCTTTTCTTCTGGCAACTGGAGGGAACAGCGGCAGCACGCGACAGCTGGGCATATAGCGGTAGATCGTCCATAGTCCTAGCTGCAATACAAAAAAGGAAAAGAGAACACAAGTAAGTAAATCGGAAAGAAGAGGCTTATGAGCAAACAAACAAACACTAAGACCTACAGGTGGGTGGCAAAGGCTCAGAGGCGTCCCCCGATATAAAACTGGCCGCGCTGTGAACCCCATACCTCTCCACAAAGGCGGCCAGCCTAGGGACATGGGGGATGGTGTCCGGCAACAACCCGTCCTCATCAACCAGATAAGAGGTCGGCGACTTCTTATAGTGCCTCTTGTCCCAGTACAGGGGGAACCGCCACTCCACATCCGGGCCCTCAGCCCCGGACAAAAACCACGGCTGCTGGCCGGGCACGGCCAGCACCTTGAAAAAGGCATTCTTCAACCGCTTGAAGGAGTCCGAAAAGGCCCCCATCAGCTTCCGCTCGGACACATTTCTGAGCGACACTAACCCCTTCAGCTTATCGCCCTTCCTGGGCAGCCCAGGAGTGAAAGGGCAGAAGTAGTGGAAGAAGAGGTTAGCGGTGCAGGGAATGGGAATCGGAAAAGAACCGCACAACTTCTCGAAGGCCAGCAAATAGGCACATCCGTTCGGATGAAGTTGTGACGGCGCAAGGTTAAGGTAGGAAAGGGCCGATATCTGGAAGGCGGAAAAAGGAAAGCGGATTTGGATCCGGGTATACACGTCCCGATAGAAATAAAAAGCATTGGGCTCCCCCTCTTCTCAGACGGAGCACACTGGCTCCCCCGCCCCAGCAGGCGCATACGTGCAGCCATCCAACTTGGGCATCTTTAACCGAGATACATCGGCCTCGGACATTAGGGACAAGGTCGCGAGCACCTAAATGGCGACCCAGTTAAATCGCCGGCGCAACGCCTCCGGCGGACTGGAAGAACCCGAGCCCTCCGGCTCAGCCCGTCTTTTCGAAGATCCAGTCTTCGGAGCCATAAGTTAGCCTATACGAAAATAAACAAAGCTGGTATTAGCAAAGAAGCAAAAATACCTGGCATAGGCACAATAGCAGGCAACAAAGGCCGCGGACTCGGACGAATAGAGGCGTGGGAAGAGACGCCCGGGGCGGACCAGTGACGGCAGGAGCCAAGCATGGCAGGAGCCTCAGCATCTCCGCCGTGGGCCATGAGCGCGGAAGCCTCCGCCAGACAATCCCAACAAGGGCCGAGATACCCCTCCGGGGCGGACTCTGGGCGGACGGCAGAAGGATCCTCATAAAAGCTAAGAGGTTGAGCCGCGACCACAGGGGAGACAGAGCCAGAAGAGGAGCCTATCCTGGCCCCACCGGGTGACCTGAGGGGGATTGCACGCATGGGCGGCGGGAAGGGATGACGAGGAATCGGCACCGAGACCCTCCCCGGAGCCGTACGGGACCCAGCTCGCCCCGGACGTGTGATGCCGCCTCGGCGCAAAGGATCCAAGATCCCTTCGGCGGGAGGGTCACCCCCAAGAACCCAGTAGGTCATGCGTGGAAGACGCGCGCGGAGGAGCATTTCCTCCTCCGGGGTAAGTGAAGCCTCGGGCCCAGAAGCGCCTTTCCTTCTTACCATAACTAAAAGTCTATGGTGCAAAGAACTGGCCTCTAAGGGACGAATTTTGGGGCGCGAATAGGTGAGGTAAACCCAGGAGAACCCCGAAAGGACCCAGAAAGAGGGAAAACTCAGAAAAAACCCAGAAACAGAGAACGATGGCAAAAACCACGATTTCCATAATAAATGGTAAAATAGAGAAAACCACCGAAGAAAAACACAAGCAAATAGGCGGAGTACCTATATAAGGGAAATAGAGAAGCCTGTACGGTGGGAACGACGAACGGCAGAATCTCGACTGGAAATGGCAAGAAAGAAAACCAGAGAAAGTCTGAGAAAGTGCGATAGCGGGAAAAACCAAAGAGAAGCCCAAAGAGGGCTATTTAAACCAAAACCCCGGGGTAAGAGGGGTACAACGGTATATTCCCGTACAGACGTGACGAGATTGGCGCAGCACAACGCCAGCGCAATAAATGCGCATCAGCCTCGAGAAACGAAAAGGCGTGGCGGTTGCAGACTTCCTCCACTAAGGATCTGACAGCTGTAAAGCCGCAATAATGACTCATGTGGGGGGAAACCCGAAGCGTCCAGAGAATCCCAAAAGGCAAAAGGGCAGGAGACCCGGGAAGGATAAAAACCACCCGGACATGAACGAACCCGACGTTTTAGGCAGGACGAGAACTGATTAAGCCGACCACAGTCCCAAACCGAACTAATGGCCACGGCATCCGAAAGCCGACTCAGTCCCCGCAGAGGACCTCGGCTATAACGGGACCGAGGCACTAAGCACCTCGGCCGTCCAAAAGCCTGAACGACCAAGCTGGGGGGCAACTGTTACGGACCGGCCCAATAGGCCCAAGCCCGCACCTCGGCCCAATAGCGCCTACAAGGGAATCCGCGCTATATTTGGAGGGGATCCAAGATCCCCGATATTTAGGAACTCATTAATGGAGATTCTCCTACAATCATGGCAATAGCCAATCAGCCCTTGACGGCTCAATCATAGATATCGCCGATTAAGGCAGGGATACGCGCACCACATTCTTCTATAAATAGGAGGAAACCCTAAACAGGTGCAGAGGTTCTATCTTATGCTCTTGTTACTTTCTGCCACACAGAGCACACACCCCACTCCCCTGGCTACGTGCCTTCAAGTTTGTTACGAACTACGTGGACTTTGATCCCTTCGAGGGTACGTAGGCTCTAGGCTTGACAACCTAGTCAAGTCCAATATATCTGTGTTCTTAGAACGGAACAAGTGTTATCAAGAGTGAAGAATTATAATGGGTTGAAGATGCTTATACTAGATGAGCACAGGCAATACATTAGCAAGACAACTAATGTAATGGATAGAGAGATCTTCCAAAACCTTACATCTTTATGAGTTGTGAGTTGTCCGATTGTAACTTTGGTTCGTTGATGTGTCAAATCATAGTTAAATTATTTTTTTGTATATTCAATGAACTTTACTGATTTGTTTGACATTTATAGAAATAACTAATCCATGCAACGCACAGGGTTGTTTGTCTTGTTGTTTTCAAGTCTTGTTATTATTTTATTAATTCTTGACAGTAAACTTGATTTGAAGTTTTTCTATTTCAAATTGTTTTTCTGTTGTTTTCACTAAAAACAATCATTATTACATTTTTTTTATTATTTGATATTACAAGTCAAGACAGACAGGCAAAGGCAAGAAGATTGGATGTGAAGTTAAAATGTGATTGACGATGATGTGGAGCCGCTAAACAATCAACAAACGTGTTAACAACCTGATTCTGGAAATCTGGAGAGTGCAGAAAAATATCAACAACAATTACCAGTATATGTGTCAGCTTGAGGAGGGGGGCCATTAAAAATGTTCTTTTTAAGCCCCTTAGACCCCTCAGCTAAGAGGCTAGGCGTATCCAGGATCTGCAACAACATGCAACATTCACTTGAATCACTTTATATTATTCTCTCTAGTTCTTAATATAACACCTATTTACCTAATTTAATTAAGGAAGTTAATCAAGATAGTTAATATGACATGTTGTTTCTAAAACACTATAATCATCTTCCTTAATTCCTTCCATCTTTGCTTTACTTGATTATGGTTTCCAATAAAAGTAAATTAAGAAAAGATTAACAAATGTGGGAAAAGGTTTTACATTTAAAACTAAGATCAACTCAATAATTAGGACCTACATTAAGGACCAAAGGAAGTATTCAACTATTGTTCCTAAAAAAAAAGAACTTTAATGAATACTCGCAAGTTGAAAAGCAGATTCCATATCCATTTCCATTTGCCCCTGTACCAATTTTTCAGGCTCCTTCCATTTTTTTTCCCCCAAGTTTGACAGTAAAATATGTTGTGGAAATGGAATGCATATGGCATCCAAATAGAAGACTAAAATGCGCTAAGGAAGGGGCAAGATACCTTCAGAACAAGCTCTTCAAAACACTGTTGTACATTGATTCGAGTTTTAGCACTGCATTCAATGAATAAGCATCCGTACTCCCGGGCAAAGTTTATTCCCTCTTCCTTTGATACAACTCTATCACCCTCCTGAAAAACAGTTAACTCACCCACTTGCTGACTTGCACATTTAATCATATTATAGAACACAAGAAAAGATCAAGTACAAAGTTCAAATACAATTCATTAGTTAGAAAAGGAACAGATATACAAGCCAAGAAGACCTAAAGGATGTGTGTGATAAGTGAAATTCAACAGAATTTAAAAAATAATAATAATTGTCCTTAAACTACACAGATCTAGTTCAGATGATAGTTTGTCTTCTTAGTCTTCCACACTACCTCTTATCCTGTTTTAGTGTTGACAATATCCCCAAGCCTTGTATATTTATTCTTATCTAATTCACACCCATTTTTTAATTTCTACACTAAATTAATTGCTATAAATAGGGATGAGAGTGGGTCAAATTAATAGATTTATCAGAATAATATAATTAATAATTAATAAAGTGGTGCAATTTGCAAAAGAAAGTAATATTGATTACAAACATGAAATTAATCCAACACAAAAGGAATATTAACACTTTATAAACATTTTAGACAGGAAGAGAATAGAAAAATATGAGCTGAATCTTTAATCAGCACTAGTTGTCCAGCCTACAAATTGATTACAAACATGAACGGAGAGAAGATTTGCACAAGGTCTACAGCAAAACGTATTAAAAGTGTTCTTTATTTAATTAGTTGGAAGCTATCACATTGATATTCATAATTCATCGCCAGTGTACTTTCTCTCTATATGACATTTGCTCCTCCTTTTATTCTCCTAGTCAGTTTTATATCTGCCTGCCTCTACTGATGCCCAGCGGTTCTTCTATGCTCCAAAATTTTTCCTAATAATATGCATTAACTATGAAGCCAGGGTCACCAGAAATTTAGAACTTGGAGAACGGACGAAGATTAAAACATTGTAAACTAAAATAAAGGGAACAGCAATCTACAAGGGAACCAAAACTATAAGACTGGGCCATAGGTGAGGTGCCAGGCAGAAATACGTAGAAAATTACTTATTGATCAAGACGGGGTTCGCAGCTTCTTAAAAAGAGAAAGCTTATGTTTGTAAGGTTCTTAAAAGATACCTTATCCACTTTGTTCCCAACAAGCATCTTGATGCAGTCCTGATTTGTTGAATAAAGATCTATTTCCTTTGCCCATATTTCAGACAAATTTGTAAATGTTTCTCGTCTAGTTACATCATAAACTGCATCAGTAAAAGGAATCAAATATAAAGATTAGCAGCAAATGCAAAACTGAAATTCTAGTACGAATCTACAGGGCTGAGAATATTCCCCTTAACCCATTGCAATCTAATCTATCGCATCTAATTCAAATATCCATCATTACACAATGAAACCAACCAACATTTTACATCTTAGGAAGAATTCCAGTCTGATCATTAGGTTTACATGCATAAAATGTAATAACAAGAATATGTCGGAACCACTTTTATCAGTAGAACACAGTCTAGAATGGGTTTACATGCATAAAATATAATAAAAAATTTACAAAATCCAGAAGATAATATTTTGATATAGGAAAGATTCAGAAACTAGAGAGTAGAAACTTGCCCATGATGATCCCCTGTGCCCCTCTGTAGTAAGAACTTGTTAGTGTTCTGAATCTCTCCTGACCAGCTGTATTATTAGATAAGAAAAATAATCAAATGCGGTATAATAACTTTAACATTCAAAATCTGTCCATGATCATTTGATCACGACATCAGCAATCTCATAAAACAATTTCTTATTAAAAAAAAATGTATGATGTGCAACATTAGGAAATAGAATACTAATAAAATAATAGTTAATACCTGTATCCCAAATGGCAAGCTTCAGTTTTTTACCGCCTAAAGTCACATGCTTAACCTTAAAATCAACACCTACATGTGATAACACATAAGAAAGCAGATAAGAAACTGGAATACCAAAATAAGATCCAAATCAAGAAACAAACCGATAGTATTAAACTATTAATATAATTGGGTTCGCTAATCGTACCGATGGTGGGAGTGAGATCTTCAAAGGTATCGACAGTAAAACTTAGGAGCAGACTACTCTTCCCAACCCCGGAATCGCCAATCATCAACAACTTAAACATGTAATCGAATTCGGACTGACTCGAAGTCGAATTCATCACAATTCACCTACGAACACCAAAT
Organism: Acacia crassicarpa; assembly: GCA_034222035.1. Lineage (NCBI taxonomy): Eukaryota > Viridiplantae > Streptophyta > Magnoliopsida > Fabales > Fabaceae > Acacia > Acacia crassicarpa. The sequence goes on from JAWXYG010000008.1 coordinate 9,124,014, forward strand.
CACAGAAACAATCAACAGAAGCAATGAAGACGAGGGTAAAATACACAACGTCAAGCATCCGGCTGCTGGAAAATGCAGCCAGAAGCGATTCCAAAACAGAAAACTAACAAGAAATCCTACTTCTCAAGTCATGCAGGTGACAGGCAAAAAGAAATACAACGATAGTAGAATATTAAATTTGAAAAATCATTTGTGAGTTTCGGCATGCATAAATTGAAACAAATAACAAAAAGACAGCGATTTCTGTACCTTCTTTTTTTTCGTCAAGAGGATTTTAGTACCGTAAAAAGTGAAAGAAAGAAGGTGAGAAAGAGGAAATTCAGGGATGCAAGAAGAGAGAAAGAAGAAAAAAAATCTGAGTAAGCGGCATCAAACGTAAACACCTCCATGTATGCGGGGTTGCCGCTTAATTTTCCCTGAGACTTTCCACGCCGATTTAAAATTACTAGTATTTCAATTTTGTTGTCGGTAAGAAAGAATATTTGTAATATAATATCGGGATAGAATATTGTCACTAATAATTTCTTTTTTGATACATAAATTGTCACTACTAATTTTATGTCACTATCAACTCACTATCACTTTTTTACTGTTGGATCAAAATCTTATCTACATTTATCATTTCTCTCTCCTATCGAGATTAAAAAGTAGTAGTGACTTGATAGTGACATAAAATTAGTAGTATCCTATCTTTATAATATAAATTGGTTGGTTCTTTACCAGATTTATATAAAATTTAATAAAATATTTATCATTTATCATTAACAATATTTTTTAAAAAATCTAATTCATAGTTTTTTTTTAGAGTTAAAGTATGCTTTTGGCATATAAATTTATTTATAACAAATTTCCTTAGGTTTTTTATTTATAAAAATATATATAATCTTGTAATTTTAACCCCTACAAATCAGAATTTAAATCTTGACTTTGCGATACTAATATTACATGTTTAAATTTTATTCATGTAGGTTAATAGTTAGGTCTCATAGGAAAAAAATTTAAAAAGGGAAGGTGTAAAAAGATCCAAAATTAATAAAGATAATAAATAAGAATAATAATTAATATGATATTAGAGTTTAGTACAATTAAGATAATAAAAAAAATACTTAAATTTTAGGATAAATTTAATTAATTCAACTGTTTTATTAGTTTATGAGATTTGTTAATTGATATCTTAAAAAAAAAAAAAAAAAAAGGAACTAACGGAGTATTTAATAGGCCTTTCTCCTCCCGCCCTCTGCTTTCCAGTACATTATTCACAGGTTTAACATCTTGTTTTCTCTCCGACTATTTCGCATTCGTCTGGCACGAAATCGTACTGTTCTGGGTACGTAATAGCATTGCACAGCAATATATCGTCGTTGTTTCTCTTCTGCAGCTGTAGTGGTAATGATCTCAGCTTTAATAACTTGTTTTCTCGTCTATGACTTTCTGCTCCGGTACTGTTCTCCTCCTTATGTTGATTGTCAACTGCTCAGAGATATATTGTTCGTTTTCGATTCCTGATTTCTTGGTCCTCCATTTCCTTTCATTCTCCTCTCCTCAAACCAAAGAGACACTTGACTTGCCGCCATCCCTCCTCTAATAAACCATAGAATCCTCCAGCCCATTTCCGTTATTTTCAAATATATTTCTCTTACGAGATTGATGTTTTGATATCCTTTCGGCACTCATAATTTTCCCTGTCTATAGAACACCCTTTGGAAACTTTATTCTGCAGACGAGATCTTCCAAGCGATATAATTATTCTGTGAAAAATATAGTGAGTTTGGATCATAAGAATATGTGGGATCGATCACAGAGCTAATAAGGCAATCTAGAATTGAGATAAGAAACGTTAAGTTACCTTACATGCATGTTTTGGAACATAAGGTTGTAACTCAACTTTTATTATTGTACACTATGTAAAATTGTTATTAAGGGGTGGATTGTAAGGTTTCATATTAGTTCGAGAGGGAAATAAAAAGTCATTTTAAAGTTTAAAATCTAAATTTGTGTCCTCTATCTTAAGATTTTTACTTAAGAACAGAATTTTTAAGGATCTTTAGAAATTATGTTTTCATAAATAAGGTGAAATGTACTCACCTTTATCTATAATTACGTAAGATCTTTTATGATGGAAATTTTTTTCAAAATCTTGACCTTCTCTTCAACTTGTATCTCTTTGTGATAGGGATGAGATATAATTTTTATAGGTAGACAATGAGGACCTTTTTGTTCTCTCTATATTTCTCTTTTTAAAAAACAAATATCTTTTTACTTTTTGATAATTGCACTTATTAACCGTTAACCATTTTATAACTTCCAATAACTCTTATACCAATATTACCTTTTTGTCCTTTACTCATTAAATCAAAATAACACTATCTCTCTCTATACATGAGACACATACATATTCTACATAAGGGTCTACATACCTCCCATCTTAATGAATTTTAAAATGGTTTTGAATTAAGATGTATACATATATATATATATATTTATATTTATATTTAACTAGATTTTATATATGATCTTAGCCTAATTTCACCTTTTAATTTGTTTAGCCAGAAGCTAAATATTTCCAAAATTCTTCCTAAAGAAACGAGTCATTGTAAAATTCTGAAGCAAAGAACTGAACCACGGCTCCGACAAGCTCGTACATGTATCACAACAAGGAAAAAATAATATTAATGGAGAAAATAAAAAGATGCATGGATAAACTTGAGGGCTCTCAATTTTATCATGACTTCAAAGATCAACTACAAACCCCACAAATTTATGAACGCTTACGTATTGTTTTGGGGTCAGCTTCAACAATGAAAATGGTAATCTATGGTATTGGTAACTTTGAATCATATGAGAACCCAAACTATCAACTTGGCCTTACAATCTTGATGCAAAGAGATTTTAAATGGATTGGGGATATTGAAGTGTTTGATCCAGCTCTTTCAATGAATGAATGCCAAGTTTTGGAAGCTCTTGGTTGTTCAGTTTTGCAATATAATGAATATGGCAGGAGGAAAGCTCTGAAACCAACACTGTTTTTCATGCCACATTGTCCAATAATGTTATACGACAATCTCTTACAAGAAAACTGGAAATCTAGTTCATTGAGGAACATTGTCATATTAGGGAACAGTTTTGATAATTATGTTTCATCTGGGTCATGTTCTCCTCATATGAAGAAGTATATTATGCTTGCTGCAACATTCACCAATGAGTTCGAGGTGAAAACAAATTCCAATGACTATTATGAAGATTCTAAGGATGATAGGCTCATTCGTCGTCGTCGTAGTGGTGCTTTTCATCATTCGAGTTGGCATTTTTTCACTCCTCTTATGTAGCTAGAAAGTATATAAGATGTTTTAGCTTGAAGATTTATTGTTGTGATTAACATAATGATTTTGCTTATAGCACATTGTGGTGATGTATAATCATTTTTATATTGTTAACATTAACTAGTTTCTTCTTCTTTTAATTGTTGAGAATGTAATTGAATCTCTATCATCTATACTGCTAAGATAGAAACACATCCTTGTACTGCATGTTTGAGTTAGCGTTTTTAAAGCACATTCATACAAGTTAAAATAAAACTCTTTTCACACACTTTTTTTACAGAGTGCAAATCATGTTGGAAAAGCATCTTCTATAGGTAATCCAAACAAGCACTTAGCCTCATACCCATGGTGGCATCCATGCCTTCAAAACCCAAACACATGTTTTAGTTTTTCTTAATCATCTCTTCTTTCTTTTTTTCACGGTAAACTATACTAATAAAAAATTGTCAACATGATATTTTATAAAAGTCCTAAATTAAACCGTTAATGGTTTACTCTAGGACTTTGATAAAATATCTGCGCATGTCATAGGGAAAAATAAATTATCTACACAACAAATAATCTTTTATAAAAAAAAATTATAGAAAATTCTTAAACATTCAAATTATTTCATTTAATTTACTTTTAAATACCGGACCCCTCTCTTCAACTTGCCGCCATCCCCTCCTCTAATAAAGTATATTTCTATTATTTTCAAATATATTTCTTTGCTAGCTTAACCTTTTGAGAGTTTTTTTGACACTCTTAACATGATATTGTGGCATAAGTGATTTTTTTTTTTCCAAATGGAAATGTCTTTAGATTATTATTTGAGAAGTAAGATTAAATGGAGAATAATTGAGAATAAAATAAATCTTATTAAATATTACATATATTAATATTTTATATATATTACGATGAATAAAGATAAAATTTATATTTTTACTTTTTATGCACTGCTCATTACTGTTTTAAGTTTCAACCAATATCTAAGTCATTCCAATGGCAATATACAATTCCATTTCTTCGTCTCTCACCACTTTCTTCTCCTCGAATGGTGAACTCGCACAGATGCATAATATTTCATTACTCCCTCTGGTCCTAATTATAAAAGCTAGTTGACTTTTATGGAGAGATTAAGAAAGCTAATTAAATTATTTTAGAGTATTTTTATTTTTATTTTTTTCTTCAAACTAATTAATTTAACTAATAAACTAATATATAATCTAAAGATACACAGCATATGAAATGATTAAATAACTTATTTAGTTTCCTTAATCTCTCCAAAGAAAGTCAACTAGCTCTTATAATTAGAACCGGAGGTAGTACTTTTGAAACTTTGAAACCATCACTTCATCCAAGAAAATATAGGTTCCTATTAGATAGTTATGTGCTCATTTCTCTAAATTTGAGGTGGGAATATTTTTTATTTTATTTTTTATATATTTTATTTATTTAGATTAAATTATATGTTGTATCTTGAGATATTTTTTTGTACTTAATATCTCAAATTAATTAAATTTCAATCCTGCATTCAGAAATATTTTTTCTATAACACTAGCTAGTATCCTAAAAATTAATTAATTTAAGATATTGGATATATAAAATATATGCAGCATATAATTTAAATCTAAATAAATATAATATATAAAAATAAAAAGACGTGGTTACCCCAAAATTAAAGGAATGAGCACGTAAGAAGTGAAACAGAATTTCAAAAATAAAGGTAACCACAAAAATTAGAGACAACAAAAGAAACCATCTAAATTAATTTTTCCAATTCTTTTTTCTTGTAAACAAATTTCACCTACTCTGAGGTTGAAACGGGCCTGTGTTTGAAAAATAATGTAAATGGAAAAATATATTTAAACCAAGCCAAAAAAGATTAACTGATAATCGTGACGCGGCGTGATTAAAACGAAAAGGGCCAATAAGCAATTTTGCACATTAAATTTGTCTAAGGAAGCGTCCAGCACCACGAAATTTTTTAAGGAGCAAAAGCACAGTTACGTTTTGGGAACGCCCAGCACCACAGCCGTTAGTTGACCGTCAACTTAGATGGAACGCTGACGTGCCGCTGACGTTGACTGACACGCTAACGTGGAATAAAAAAATTTCAAAAAATTAGGAAAAATTCAAAAAATTAGAGAAAAAAATAAAAAAAATTAGAAAAAATTTTCAAAAAATGAGGAAAAATTAAAATAATTAGAAAATAATTAAAATAATTCAAAAAAATTAGAAAAAATTTAATAATTAAAATAATTAGAAAAAATTGAAATACCCTGCCAGTGGGCCCCACCACCGACCACCCTACCGCCGACGATCGGTTGCCCTTTATTATATACTCAGCGGCGATCGAATTAGTTGATTTTGCTTATTTTTCTAAAATGCCCTTATATAAATTTTGTACCTCAACTACTTTATGGATTTCACATAATTCCTCATTTATATCAATAGGCATCTTTTAGAAAGAAATTGATAAAAATTAGAATGTTGTATTATAATTAGAACCAAAATAATCTCTCAAATGTTGTCTTATAATTAGGACCGGAGGGAGTATATAATAAAGGGTAACTGATCGCCACCGCCAGCCGACGGTAGGTGGTCGGTGGTGGGGCCCACTAGCAGAGGTATTTTAATTTCTTTCTAATTATTTTATTTTTTGAATTTTTTCCTAATTATTTTCTAATTATTTTAAATTTTTTTTCTAATTATTTTAATTTTTTCCTCATTTTTTGAAATTTTTTTCTAATTTTTTTTAAAATTTTTCTAATTATTTTAATTATTTGAAATTTTTTCTAATTATTTTATTTTTCCCTAATTTTTCAAATTTTTCCCTAATCGGCAAGTACAGTACAGAGTTCACCCCTCTCTTTAACTTGCCACCATCCCCTCCTCTAATAAAGAAAATAATCCTTCTAGAGACGAGACCTATCCTAATAACATTAACTAGATCTTATATATGATCCTGTCCTAATAACATTAACTAGATCTTATATATGATCCTATCCTAATAACATTAACTAGATCTTATATATGATCCTATCCTAATTTCGCTTTTTAATTTTTTTAGCCACAGGCTGAATACTTCCAAAATCCTTCTTAAAGAAACGAGTCATTGTAAAATTCTGAAGGAAAGACCCAAACCATAGGCTCGGACAAGCTCGTACATGGATCACAACAAGGAAAAAATAATATTAATGGAGAAAATAAAAAGATGCATGGATAAACTTGAGGGCTCTCAATTTTATCATGACTTCAAAGATCAACTACAAACCCCCAAATTTATGAACGCTTACGTATGGTTTTGGGGTCAGATTCAACAATGAAAATGGTAATCTATGGTATTGGTAAATTTGAATCATATGAGAATCCAAACTATCAAATTGGCCTTGCAATCTTGATGCAAAGAGATTTTAAATGGATTGGGGATATTGAAGTATTTGATCCAGCCCTTTCGATGAATGAATGCCAAATTTTGAAAGCTCTTGGTTGTTCAGTTTTGGAATTTGATGAAGATGGCAAGAGAAAGTCTCTGAAACCAACTGTATTTTTCATGCCACATTGTCCAATAATGTTATACGACAACCTCTTACAAGCAAATTGGAAACCTAGTTTATTGAGTAACGTTGTCATATTCGGTAACAGTTTTGGTAAATACGCTTCATACGCTTCGTCGGACTATAATGAAGATTCTAAAGATACTGGACTTGGCCGTAATCGTCAGGGTGGTGGTGCTTTTCATTGTTTAAGTTGGCATTTTTTTCACCCTTTCTATGTAGGAAGTGTATAAGATGTTTCATTTGAAGATGTATTTTATTATGAACACAATAATTTTCATTACAAATGAAATTTCACTTGAAAAATGTTTATACCATACAAGTGAAGATGTATGATTACTTTTACATTGTTAATGTTTAATTAGTTTCTTTTTCTTTTGTCTTCAGGATGAAAAATGTTGTTTATGCAATAATTTTCAAATTAAATTGCCATAAAAATTGTTGAGAACGTAATCAAATGTAAAGGCTAAATTGCTAATCAATCTAAATATTAGAAATTTTTTGGCGCATCCATAGCACCACATAATCTGTATGCACTGGCCAAACAGAAAGAAACAACTCGTTCTATGTTAATCTACATGTCAGCCATATTAAGTGAACTAATAATTAATAATTTAGTCTCAAAAGCCGATGGTTTTGAAGGTGTCCTTGTCCTCGAAAAGAGGGGAGAGAATGAGAAGGAAACCATCAAAATGAGGTCAGGTTTCTTTGATCATTCCTTATAATCTCTGAATCATATCTGTGCAATCAATCTAAAATGTCACAATACTATAATTTTTCTCTCCTCTCCCAATTAACCGTCTAAATGAGCTCATAAAGGATAATGAGAAAAAAAGACCATGAGAGGGGATCTACTTCCCGAAATGAGGAAGCTTATCTGTGTCTTAAAAGACTAAGAATAAGGAGAAAAACCAAATGTCAGATTTTAGGCAAAAATGATCTCATTATTCCAATGAAAAGTTCTCTCATCATAATTTTTGAAACAGGTGGTATCTCATCATCCATGGGAAAATATTGATAACATAAGAGAATAATGTAAAGATAAATAAATACTCCCTCAGGTCCTAATTTACTACAAAAGTGTTCCTATAATTAGGACCTGAGATAGTATCTAATTTGTTCCTACCATAGGCATGTTACCTTTTTTTAAAAAATAAAATAAAATTGAAAAGAAAACAGATACCCAAGAAGCATAAGTTGAAGGGTCTTATTTTCATCAATTTTATTAAATTCAACTATGTATATCTTGTGTACTCTATAAATTTCACAGATGAAAAATTTAAGAAAAATTATATAAAAGAAACTACTACCTCCTATCCTAATTATAAGACAAAGTTTGTAATGCAAGGACCAGAGGGAGTATAACACAGATACAATTTTTTTCCCCAAAAATATTAACATGACATTTATCTTGTTATCATTAGCAAAGCTACCTATAATAAACTCTGCCAACAACTTTTATCTATCAATCTATCATCACCAACCAGAACTATTGGATTGGTGTGTTGTATTGGCAAACTTCAAAAGTTGCTAAACTGGAATTTCTGGTATTTGAATATCCCTGGGTCTGAGAGGAACATAGTCTCCAAGATAAGCCTCAAGATGATCTGCTAAAGATGACTTGGCAATATGTTCATGGTGGTAAGATTTGCACACGAAATAGAGCACAGTTTGAACCACTAGACCCAATAGTATCACCATCAAAAGACCCATCAAGCATAGAATTGCAACCCCAATTCTCAATTCCTCTGCTACTAACCCAATCACAACAAAAGTCTCAAACCCTAATTGGATTCCCAGGAAGAACAGCAAGATCACAGAGGACACAACAATGGAGGTCCCTGTCTTCCCCTTAATCAATTTCTTGCCCTTAATCGTGGCTTCTTTACCGTAACTACCTTCCAACACAGAGATCACACTAGCCAAATGCCAGACTATTGTTATATACACAAATCCAATCAAATACAGCGCCAATAAAATTCCCCCAATCACAAGCCCTAATGAATCATCGATACCAATTACAGAAAGGCAGAAGATGAACAAGAGCCCAGAAAACACATTATAGGCAAAAACGATCGCAGTATTCCAATTAAAAGTTATCAAGAGAGTGCTCCAAACCTTGGAAACGACGCTCATGACTTTCCTGAAAGTGACATTCGAGGAAGCGTAAATGGAGGCAACGGTGAACACAACTGCAGAAGTGGAGAGAAGCGAGAGGGTCAAGAGGAAGGTGAAATAGGCGAATTTTAGGAGGAAGAAGGAAATCCATTGAGAGAAGAGAATGTCAGAGAGAAGAGCGCAGGATTGGGAATTTTGAGGGAATTGATGCAAGAAGGTTTGGTTATGGAGGATGTTGAAGAAGATGAGTTGGGAGATGTGGAAATTGGCGAGGAAGATGAAGGACAGAGGAAGGAGGAGGAAGAGAGAGATTTGGAAGAAGATTTTAGGGCATGTTAATATGAGCTTGAAGGATTCCTTGAAAATGCCCAACACACATAGAGATTGAAGCTCCTGTTGCTCCTTCTTCATCAGTCAGACATCACACTGCCTTCTCTCTCTCTCTGCACATTTTAGTTGCAAAATGGTCCCATTTTAATATCCAGGTTTGGAATGGAACTCTTGCTAAAATATTCAAGATGAAGTTACGTTTAAAATTTTCAATCTTGCAAAATTTAGAATGAATCATTCTTCAATGGGTTATCTTAGAGCCAAAACTATCAAGATTCAAGTGGACTAATTGATTTTGAATATTGCTTTATTCAAAAAAAAAAAATCTACTGAAAAAGGCATCCTTATCGTAAAATTTAGATCTAGATTAGTTGATTGCTCGAATAATTGATAATACCTAGTAGGATCTAAAAAGCGCCAGGGGTGATAAGGATGCAGTGTGTGATAAATGTAATCACTTTCATTCTTTAAAAAATCAGGTTTATTGTGATTTTAATGAGTTTGGTTATATAGGTATTACGAGATTGATGGAGCCATGGAGGCAGTGTTTGAGTGAGGATGAGTTTCACATCAAATCTGGACCAACATATTAAATTTGAACAGTACATATATGATATTATTATTATTTTATATATTTCAAATATTTTTAAAATTTGAAATATCCATGAGACAATTTGTATCCATAAAACAAACTTTGTTGAAATTCCAGCGGGGTGATATGTTGTCCCCGGTCTATATTTTTCTTGTTGATCAATAATTATTATAAGGGATTTATGCTTATTATGTTGCATGAAAAGAAGAAGATTTCTATACACATATGAAATGATGAGATCCATATCTTTTTTATTAAAAAAAAGGAAAATTATAATAAAGGACCTAAGAAAAACAATATTTATTAAGAAGGACCATAAAAAGTGGTAATTATTTTGAAGAACAAAAAATTAAAACATTAAAATTGAAAGACTAAATTGCCCTTAATCAAATTTTCTATATTATCTCTAATTAAATCAGAATCTGATTAATTTTTCTTTTTTTATACGTAGAATCTGATTGATTGAAAATAATAAATGGAAAGTTTCAGTATGGGTCTTTCTATGCCACCTATCAATATGACCTTGTTACTCCTGTTTTGCCCTTATAAAATCCGCCTACTGTTTACTCTTTTGGAATGAGATCCCCTTTTTTTTCAAAATTTTATCATTGAAATGGGTTTTCTTTTGAAAAAAAATGCTAATTATTTTTTTTTACCAGAGAAAAAAATGATACATTTAAATAAATTTAAAAACAACGGTGTCACAACAAATCTTCCACAAACATGTCATGAATCCTTTAATTTTCACTCAAGAAGTCAAGAACTTGTGGAAAGGTACCGAGAAAGTAAATCTTACAGATAAAAAAATATTATCATGACTCTTAGAATATTCCAAATTTATATTAAAGTTACATTTTAATATTAAAAATAAAAATTCAAATTTAAATATAATAATTTTGAATTGAAAAATATGATATATTAAAAAAATTAATGAAATATTAAATAAATTTATATCATTAAGTATTATGGGAGGTTTCATTCAATATATTTATACAATACTTAATCATATAAATTTATTTAATATTTCAACAGGAGTAACAGGGTCATATTGATCGGTGGCATAGGAAGACCCATACTGAAACTTTCCATTTATTATTTTCAATCAATCAAATTCTACGTAGAAAAAAAAATCAGATTCTGATTTAATTAGAGATAATATAGAAAATCTGATTAAGGGTAATTTAGTCTTTCAATTTTAATGTTTTAATTTTTGGTCCTTCAAAATAATTACCACTTTTTATGGTCCTTCTTAATAAATATTGTTTTTCTTAGGTCCTTTATTATAATTTTCCCCAAAAAAAATCCAGTATGGAAATCGAAGTATCTATAATATGAGGATACACTTCTCCTACAACATGAGAAATATATTTCCCTTATTATAATACAAGATAATATGGTAATTATATGCTACCTAGTTTTGATATAAGATTTCATTCGTCATGTAAAATTATATTGCAAACGAGTTTATATTAAAAACTGAAGGTAGAATTTAAAAATCTTGTTGAATTCTTGATGGATAACACACAAATAATGCTCAAACATCATTCAATATATAACTTTTTGTCAATGTGAGTTGACATAGATGGTAAGGGATCCAGGACTAGGCCCTTGGGTCGTGGGTTCGATCCCCTCTGTCGTCGTTAGGACTCCTTTGGTAAGCGATCTCGTAAGTCCCCAGTAAGTGCTCATAGAACCGGGGCTGTGCCCTGGCCTTGGTGGGGGACTGATGCCGAACCCATCCAAAACTTTTTTATAGCAAAAAAAATATAACTTTTTTATTATGTACTCTTTTGGGAGAGATTTTTTTTTTTTCTATTTATAAATCATATTATTAAATTTTTTATATTCATGCCCTTTTTTTCTGTAAAATTTGCACTGCTTGTAGGCATATTGTTGAAGATTGGGATCATACCTCTTCAAACAGTGTCACCTTGCCAAGCGTAGATCCTCCCCGACTTAGGGCTCATTTGAAATACCAGGGGTAGAAGTTGCCTTTTTTTGTTGTTGAACTTTTTTTTATGGACTTTTTCTGATGTGATTTGTGTTTGGGATAACGATGACAGAAGTGGTTTTTTCCCTAGTGGGCACTTGTTTGGCATAACTTTTAAAAAGATAGTTTAAATGGAAAATGGCTGAAGAGAGCATGAATCATATATATATATTGATAATTTGGGATAAAAAATTAAAATTAAATATAAATTTACTAAATAAAATAGTAAAATTACCTATTTTTGAAATATAAAATAAAGGGTTAAGGTGTAAAAATACACATGTGCTTTACCCTTGGGAGTGGCCAGCACCATATGCTTTTTTTGAGAGGTTGAGAGTCGGGGAGAGAGAGGAAGTGAGAGAAACGAAAAGGTTGAAGAAAGAGAGAGGAAGAGAGAGAAAAAATTTAAAAGAAGAAGAAGTGAGGAAGGAGAAGGACGAAGTCAGACGCATGAGAGCGAAAAAGATGGAATTGTGGGGCCCACAAACAAAAAAAGTAACGGACGTTTAAGGGAATTAACGGAGATGGTATTTTTCATGGTTTAGGAACCCGGACTGGACTGGACAGTTCAGACCGGCGAACTGGTCAGAAAACCGATCCGAGTAGGGCTTAAACTGGGTTGACTCGGTGACCCCGAGTCAACTCGGAAAACTTGGCCTGAACCGGCCAAGTTGAGGAGTCACCGGTTCAATCAAAAGAGAAAAAACGACGCAGAAGCAGAGGTGGAGAAGAACACACAGATCTGAAAACAGAGATGGAGAAGAGCACAGAGATCTAAAAAAGAGTTGATTTTCAATCAAGAAATAGAGATCGACGGAAACTATGGATAATGGAGTTCTTGTCGGTGAGGATGCAAGCATCGGCGGAGAACCATCTCCATCTTCTCCATTGTCATCCAACTAGTCTCCAACCCACTCCAAGAGAGACGACGGTGCTTGTCGGTGTTCGAACTCGTCTCCACCCCACTCCACCGTCGACGACAATGCCTGAATTTGTTGAGGAAGATGCCTCGTGAATCCTGTGGAGAAAATCCAAAAAATCTATGCGATTTGATACACAAAGCCCTCTCTTCGTCGCTTTCCTTTGTGAAGTACTGAATTTTAAATAAAGTAATAAACTAATAAAGAGGAAAATATGATCAGATTTTGTCAAGCCCAAAGTCCAAACCGTGTGATCTCTTCTTTTTAAGAAAATCAATATAAAATTACACATTCTCCTATGACACATCCTCCCATGTTTTAATTAAGAAAAAAATTATTATTAAAATATAAATATTTTTTTATCTATTTTAATTAAATTATATTTTAAATTAATACCGGTTGACTCCGGTTTGACCCATTGACTCTTGACCCAGTACTCCCACTGGTTCACTGACCGGTCCGATTTTCAGAACCTTGGTATTTTTGCTCCACTTGAGAAAATTCGTATGTATTTTTACTCCCAAAAAAAGCATATGGTACTGGGCGCTCCTAAGGGTAAAACACATGAGCTTTACTCTGAGGAGCACCCAACACTATGTACTTTTTTTAGGTGAAAAAATACACACGAGCTTGTAAAATTGGAGCAAAAATACCATCATAGCTAAATTGCCTTAACATCTGTTAAGTACCTTATGAAAATACCAAAATACCCCTCACCACCAGGGGGAAAAAAAAAAGCACTCTCCCTCCCCCTTCATCCTCTATCCTCTGCAACTCTTCCAAGATCAGTGACAATTCCCAAAGCTAGTGAAGAAAACTCGATTGATCGAGAAGGCAGGACTGAGTACAGAGGAGGAGAGATTGGAATTCTCGACAAAGGGCAAAAGGGCATCTCTGAAAATACAGCATCCAAAATGATTTCTTTTACCAACAACCCCTTTGGAAAATAGTTTTGAAGTGCAAAATTGTGAAAAACAATGGAAATCGTTACATTGTGTTGGGGGCAACAAATAAATCTTATACCTCATCTTAATTGCTTAAGGGCAAAATTGTGACATTGTTCTAGTGTCGAAGAGGTTATTGGTATACTTATAGTTAGCAGAGACATTAAAATCAGTAGAATAGAACAGAGGCCTCCGGCACAAAAACAACGTCGTTTTTGTCTCTATTAGCGAGAACAGAGAGATCGACTATGAAAGAAGGAGTAGAGAAGAAACAACAAAGTGGAGAAGGGTCGGTGATGCTTTCTCATTCTTTCTCGGGAAATCTAAGGCACTTACAAAGGAAGAGAAGCTGCATCTGGAGTTGTCCTTTGTCGATGAGATCCTCGCGATTTCTCAAACCAGCGGCAATGGCGCCGGTGTCTGCGTCAGCGTCGGTGGAGGGATGTATTACGACAGCTATAATTCGTCGACAATGGAGGAGTTGCAGCTATAGCTCATGGATTTAGGAAAAACCAATGGTCAGTAACAAAATCTAAATGAAAATCTCATAATAATTATAAGGGCATTTGATTTGCAGAACGTAGCTTCAACTTCAACAGTGTGAGCAAATGAAAGCATGTGGGATTGATGGAGGAGGAAGAAGGAAAGGTAAAGTGAAGGGTAGATGTGGAATTTAAAAATTTAGATATTTTTATTTTGTAAATAATGTGGGTCCCACTAACGGAGGTTAACCTCTTTTAACGGCATTTGCATTTTTGCTCCAGTTTTACAAGCCATTTTTGCACTTAAAAAAAGCACGTAGTGTTAAGCGCTCCTTAGAGTAAAGCACATACGTATTTTTGCACGGAAGAAGATTCTCTCCTTATCATTTTTCTCATTTTCTCTCATGAGCTCATTTAGGCCATTGATTGGGGAGGTGAGAGAAAAGTTAAGATGGTATTGTGATTGATTAGATGGATATGATTTAAAGATGATGAGAGATAATGAGAAAGTGATAATGAGAGAAACTCAACCCATTTTTACACCTTAACCCTAAAATAATTAGAGAAGTTGATAAATCATAATATAATCATATTTGAATGGGGCTATCACCGGAGCTTATGTAACTATGGTGCATAAAAGGTTGATTTAGTTAAGTGGTCAATTCTTCAACACTCTTCTCTGTTTTCAACGTCAACAGTAAGCCATGATTAGGAAGCATCTAATTGAACCATCCTTATCATTAAGTACTAATTGAATACTACAAGAACTAGGATTAAGAAAGAGACACGCAATAAACACATTTCCCTCCTACATAATCATTTCTCTGCGTTTTATAAATACGCCAAGTTAACAGAACAAAAGAGAAAGCTGAAAACCACTGAAATTCTTTCCAAAAAAAGAGATTCTCATGCTTCTTTTGTTATTGATTATAGAAAAAAAAAATTAACTTATATGTTTTATGATCTATTTCAATTTTAAATCAAGTCCTTATAGTTTGTTTTGTTTGAATTCAACCATTATTGTTTACCAGGTTTAAAAAAAATTTATTTAATTATATAATTTTTTTTGGTAAAATTTAATCATATAATTTTTAATTCACAGTCATAAGTAGTGGAGTGGTCTTAAATTAAACGCAAGAAATTTTGTAAAGGCCATAAAATTTTATAAATTAAAATTACAGACTTTTTACTTTTAAGGATGAATGTCCATAACAAATAACATTATGGGATAAGTTATTCTGCCTACTCTTAATTTGCCTACCTTTGCCTACCTCTTTCAATGCCGTTAGATTATAATCTCATCCAACGATGAAGATTTGAGAGGTAAAATAAATCCTTTTACCCTTTCATCTCTCCCACCGCCTCCCATCCTCTCTCTCTCTCCCTCCTCAGTAACTCCATGATCTTCGAAAGGCTATTCTGCTACATTATTCTCAGCCATCTCAAATAGTCATAATCGAATCACCTCCAAAACAAGATTCGGATATGTGAAAAAAGAAAACCCTAACGCAATTAGAATCAATTAAATCCAAAACCAAGATTCAATCTAAAAGTTAACCAAGAAGAGATAAAATAAATTATCGAAACCCTAAAATCAAATAGGGACACTTAAAGATTGCAAATGCTCCATCCAAGTGATTTTGTCCTCATAGTGATGGTAATTCTCTAAATCTGTATTACATTTCGAATTGAAAATTTCTTCCAAAATAGATCACACTTTAATGATATCACCTCGGATCTGAGCTAATGGGTCTTCGAAATTATCCCTTGGGACTGTTCCCATTTTGACGGGGTGAATTCAGTAACAAGGTCAACGACGAGTCTTAGCTTTGTTTGTTCTTATGATCTCGTGGACGTTCAAGGCCTCGTCACAATTTCTGGTTCCTATATTATTTTCGACGAACCAATTTGATTTTAGGGTTTCGTTAATTTATTTTATCTATTCTTAGTTAGCTTTTAGATTGAATCTGGTTTTGGATTTAATTGATTTTAATTGTGTTAGGGATTTCTTTTTTCACAAATCGGTGATTCGATTATGACTATTTGAGATGGGTGAGAAAAACATAGCAGAACAGTCTTTGGAAGGTCATGGAGTTACCGAGGGGGAGAGAGAGAGGGTGGGAGGCAGTGGGAGAGAAGGTTAAAAGAGTTTATTTTATGCCTTAAATCTTCATCGTTGGATGAGATTATAATCTAACGGTAGTGAGAGAGGTAGGTAAAAGTAGGCAAATTAAGAGTAGGCAGAATAACCTATCCCTAAAATTATAAGGATTCAATTAAAAAACAAATTACAAAAACCTAATTCAAAACTGAGATAAACTAGAAGGACTTGTGGATTAATTTTTCTTTTATTAAAACTATGTTTTTCATTAATCCTGTATAATATCACTAATAATCAAATAAATACATCAAAATAAGTCTCAAACCGCGGTTTCAGAAGCCATTTTTTCGCAAGATGAGATAAAACTCTTCTCATATATTTACCTCATAAATCATAAAGAATATTTTCCAAAAACTAATTTAAACATACATTAAGAGTGACTTTAATCAACAACCACCTCTTAGGTAGTAGGTGGGGTTTGATCAAATAATAATAATAATAATAATAATTACCCTCATATTATGGGAGAGTTTATCTAAATAATCCGCTACAATAAAATTTCCCATGGATATGGTACGAAAAAACCTGCCAATCTTCGTGAAAGCCATATCTAAGCTCATTTATGACATCCTTAAAAGGATGATAAGCCTCGCAACCCCACAAAATCAGGTTCATAGCCTCAATATAGTCCTAAGAAATGTTATTAAAATCGAGTTCTCCTTAGATACGTATTAGATATGGAAGAGGTGATAGAAATGTAAATTGTAGAAATAATATAAAATGTAAAATTTTTATTTTTTACTATTTAAGGTCAAAGCTCAAAATTACACATACACGCGCACGTGTGTGTTGGAAGAGAATTATAAATCACTACTCAAAATTCAATAAATAATTTCATATTTAAAAAATATAAATAATAGAATTATATAAAACATAAGTTCAAAAAATCAAGAAGAATAAAGTTTGGGGGTGATTTCTTCACATAAAATTATAAACTTTTCATGGATCCTATATGTTTTTTCCTCTTTCCTTTATTTGACTTTATTCCATAATTAACTTCTTAAAATGCCACTAGTGATTTGTACTAAAAAGGAGATACCACAGAAAAGATAAATAAAAAAAAAAATTGTCAAAACATAAACTCTCTATATATCCTATATGTTTTTTTTATCCTTCTTTCTTTTATTTAAATTAAATTTATCTCTATATTTAGCTTCTTAAAAGGTAGATGAGAAGAGATTTGTACTAAAAATGAGATAATAAACCAGATGAAAAGGAAAGTAAGGAGTAGCAAATTAATAGACGATTTTGGTTTAAGTAAATTAAAGATTATACATATAAATAATTGTAAGAATTAAGCAAAGAAAAATATAAGAAGGTTTCATAATATTTTTATTCGTTATTTTTTGCCAGAAAGTAGAAAGGGGTCTTTTGGATCATGTAGAAAGGAAAGAGATTGAAGTAGATCTTCAAGACGCGTTCATTAACTTTATCATTTTTGGTAAAAAAAAATTTTCATCCTTTTTTTTAAAAAGTAAAAACGGTAGAAACTATAAAAACTTAAGTTTTTACTGTTTTTATGTGTTTGCACAGTGTTTCTACTATTTTTGCTTAGAACAGTTTTTACTTGCGTTTCAGCATGTATGACCCTAATAAAAACGTAAAGATGTACGTTTTTGCACTAATTTTTTACAATAATGGTCACGACAAATAAGATGTTCCTATGCCCTTTTTCCTTGGAGCCCTTACACTATCCCAATCAACTCTGCAATAGTTAATAGTTTACTCCTTCGATCCTAACTATAGGATATATTTAACCCATTTTGGAGGGAAAGATAGGGGTTAAATTAGTTAATTTTACTCATTTTCGTAAAATGCCTTTATATAAATTTTACACTTCAATTACTTTGTTGATTTTACATAATCCCTTGTTCATATCAATAAGGTATTTTAAGAAGAAATTGACAAAAATTAGAACGTTGTCTTATAATTATGACCAAAACAAACTCACGAATGTTGTCATATAATTAGGACCGGAGTGAGCATAAGATATATTTATATAATTTGATTAGATTAAGAAAGCTAGTGAACTTATTTAATATAATATGTATTTTCTAAAATACTATAATCATCTTCCTTAATCCCTCAATTCCCTCTCTTCGTTGATTATTGTTGAGGAAAATCAATAGAGGCAAATTAACAAAACTTGACAAATATGAAAACTATGTCTTATATTTAAGACTAAAATAAGATCAACTCCCTAAATATGTCTTATATTAAGAATGAGAGAAGTAGTATTTTGATTTTTTCTTAGAAGTATCGAATTTCATTATTGGATAGCAACATAAAATTTTAAAATATATATAAATATATATATATATATATATATATATATATATATATATATTTTCAAAGTCAAATTTAATTTTTTATTGTCATTTTTTAAAAAAAATTGTTAAATGAAATAATTGGTGGTTCAAGTGCCACGTTAAAAGACAATTTTAGTTCAGAAGTTTAGAATTGTTGAGTAAAATTGATTAATTATTTTATAACAACAATAATTTGGAGACTAATGGTGTGGCAAATGTATGAAAGAGTCGAGCATCAAATTAGATTCCTCTAGATTGATTATCTTAAAGTGTCAATTGATTTTCAATTCTACTTGAATAGAAAGAAGCTTCAGTTTTCTTTAATAAATAAAAAATTGCATAGTTTTATATAGAACAACATATAAACGTGAAAAGAGTTTATAATAAACTTACATGCACACACTTCCATTTAAAAAAAAAAAAAAAAATCAAATGCTCTGTAGCAAATTGACACAGAAGTATAAACAATGTTAATGTTGTCCTTTTTTTTTTTTTTCATTTTAATGCCACCCAAAAATTTAAAAATATAATAATGTTGACCCTCGATTAATTAACCTAAACATTAGTTGGCCTCGTTATACTGACGTGATATGACTATATGACATCTAAATCATTAAACTTTTAAAAAAATCTCCTCCTGAAAATCATCCGCTCAACCCAGAAATCCAAATAACAAAACTCAATAATTTTTTGAGTTTTGATTTCTGAATCTATTCTTCTGTCCCTCGCTCGTCACCCACAATCCGATCATCTATTCACAGCCGGGTCTACCGTTTACAAATCTACCATTTACAAAGTAATCGTAAACCCCCTGCCGTTACATCTTCCCTTATGATACCCGCCCTCGTAGAAGTCGCCATTGCTGTAAAATTCAACCCCTTCCCTTATAATTTTCTTCTCTTTTCGGCCTTTAGTAGCAGGTGAATCCCCGATGAACCAGTGAACAGGCTTGGAATTAGACTTTGAAAACCCGAACCTTTTTACATTCTCATCCCAAGAATGTTTCAGAATTGAAAGGCCCCTGTGGATCAGACTCTTGTTCTTGGACGCAAACTAGAGAGCGACAGCAATAAAAATAAGCGCTAACAACAAATTCTCCGAGGTGGGTATTTCTTGACTCCCGAACTAGAAAAAACATCACAGGTAAAAGAACAAAGAACACAAACAAAAGAAACCCAGAGAGGCAACTGCAAGAGGCTTGTTGACCTTAACCTCCTCTTCATCTTGCGAAGTAAGCATAACGTCCTCTTCGTTGACCGACAAAAAGCTGTGGATGGATGATCGGATTGTACGTGACGAGCGAAGAAGAGAAGAGTTGGTTCAGAAATCAAAAACGCCAAAATCGTAACTCAAAAATTTATCGAGTGTTGATCTTTGGTTTCTGGTTTCATCAATGATTTTGGGGAGAAGTGGAGGATATAATTTTTTAATTTTTTTTATTTTTTAAACCTGACATGTAAATCAGTTTTTTTTTTTAAAAAAATAATTTAGATGCCACATAGGCATGTCATGTTAGTATAATGGTGTTAACTAACGTATGACGTATTACTAAGGAACAACATTGTTAGTTTTTACACTTTTGGGATTAAGACAAAAAAAAAAAAAAAAATTGTAGCAACATTACTCCTATAGGTATATTTTAAATTTACTACTTAACCCTACTGTATATAATTGTATAATTGTAGATGATTCAGAATCAATACAAAATGTATACTTTGCTTCCTACAGCAAAAGTCAGAACCTTGCACTTTGCACTTCACATCCAAAATAGGAACAGCCGAAAAATTGACAGCATAACTTATTTGAATCTGACCCTTTAAAAGTGGATACCTTTTTTCTGTGACAATTATTCATAGCATCTGGCCATCAGCCCCTATACTAATGAAAGTTAATCTTAATATAGTGTGGCCCACAAATGTAATTTTCATATAACTGGGCCTTCAGATTTCAAAGATAATAATGGGCAAAGCCATCAAAGATCAATCCTTTGAATTACAGCTATAGGACTTGTGGGCAGGACTCAATAAATTTGATTATGTTTCTTCCAAGCAAAGCACTTCCTAGTTGGAAAAACCCGTAGTGAACTCCAAGACTTCCCATAACTTGAATTTCTTGCAACTCCATGACTAACACATCAAGACCTCATTGTGGCCACATCTTTTATATACATATATATAGATTGGAAGAAGACTATTTGTTATTTCATTAAAGACAATAATCAACTAATTTGGAGATTCAAGATGAAATACTTTACCCTTCTTTCATCTGTGTTCTTTATTATTGTCTTCATCAGCATCAAGGTTTGCTTGGCAGACCGTGATAATCTGCAA
Organism: Acacia crassicarpa; assembly: GCA_034222035.1. NCBI lineage: Eukaryota > Viridiplantae > Streptophyta > Magnoliopsida > Fabales > Fabaceae > Acacia > Acacia crassicarpa. The sequence continues at coordinate 9,145,049 of JAWXYG010000008.1, forward strand.
GACTCTTGTCCAGCAGTTCCTCCTGAAAAGCAGAATATATTCATCAATGGTCTTCCCTGCAAGAACCCAGAGAATATAACAGCTCAAGATTTTAAAACCTCAGAATTAAGCGAAGCTGGTTCTACTGACAACATTTTCTGTTCGGCTATGAAGATTGTGGGTGCTTCAGAGTTTCCAGGTCTGAACACCCTTGGACTCTCCATTGGTAGAACTGATATTGATGCAGGGGGTCTTGTAACTCCTCATTATCATCCAAGAGCTACTGAGATCATCTTTGTCACCAAAGGTAAATTGGTGGTTGGATTCCTTGACACCAAAAACCAGCTTTTCCAGAAGTTTATCTGTGCAGGTGAAGTGTTTGTTTTCCCAAAAGCTTTGTTCCACTTCATTCTGAATCGCGGCTTTGAAGCTGCTACAATTATCTCAGTGTACAGCAGCCAGAATCCTGGGCTGGTATCCTTCACTTCTGCACCATTTGATAACACATTGGAATCAATAGAGAAGCTAAAGATGAGGCTGACATCACTCTCTGCCTCAGAAATTCACAATGTTAACGATTTGAGTTTGCCCGGATTGGACAACATTCACTTTTAGCTATATCAAACTATTGTCACATCAGTTCCAAAATCATGGTGGAATTGGTTTTTTACAGTTTTACTATTTATTGAATATGTAAGTGTATGCTTTGACCAAAAAAAAATATGTAAGTGTATGTTGGTGAAATGAGTTTGTGGGTAATGTAAATCGTTGTGCCACATTTGTTTTCCTATATGCAGTTTTATGACAGATTTGTGGGGCACTCTTTTGAGCAGGCTGCCATATTGTTTGTCGAAAGTACTAAAAAGAGTTGTACCAATGGGGATTCAATGCTGTCAAATTTTTTTCATACATGCGCATTCATATCCATTACGTTTCTACTAAATTCGCAACAGAGGAATTAAGCTAAGAACTCACAGCAAATGTATGAATCTTTCAACTTGAATTTGCCAATAATCAACCTATACACAATATTCTTCATATGAACATTAAGAAAATAAACAAAAAATGGGATTAGCTTACAACCACGCTCTTTCTTGAGAGTTGACTATGTACTCGAACAGACCTCAAAGCTCAAGAGAGGAATTTGTATGATGGAGAAAAATTAAAAAAACCAGCTACTTACCACTTAGCTATACAAAAAATGGGGCATAAAATGATCATACTTACAAAATTCCTTCCAATTTTCAATATATGCTGACAGATACTTTATTCTTGGTGATCACCTGAAAGTATGCCTGAAGGCTCATCAAACATAATCACCGGTATATACTTGTCTCTGATAGATGCTTCAAGTTGACGTGAGATGAAAAGGCAACGATCGTATAAAGTTTTAAAGAGGAATCCACTTTAGCATCAGTCAAAAACATCCCAGAACGTATCAACCAACCAAAGAGGTCATCTTAATCGTGACAATCTTCTTCTCTTCCGCCTCTTCTTACGCACAATGCCACCTTTTGCTTTATCATTACCAAGAGTAAGAGATAAAGTTGTTGATCGTTTGCCAATGTGGGTTCTTACTCGCCTGGCAACCCATTTCAAAGGCATATTGTTAACAACAGTGCTAATATTACTAGAGTTATTTAGTTCAACAAGTTTGTGAATTTGATCTAGCATCTGATGGGTCCAAGCCCTGATAGATCCAGACTCCAGAGCAACTGAATCATCCATTGGCTTTGCCCAAAGATCCATCAAAACCTCTTTAAAAGACTGTAGAGACATGGATGGTAGATAACCTTGAAGATTTTCACAAATCATGTTCACCTTGATGACATGCTTGCAAAGATTGCCTTGCATTGACCAAGAGCAATCACAGAATGCAAAATCTGATCCTGGATTCCATATTAAACGTGTTATGCTGCTGTCTTTCCGGCTTACAACTTTTGCAAAGAGATGGTCTTTATCATCCAAGGTGACGGCAGAGTCCGGAATTTTTAATGCACGATGCCATGATGCAGAGGCAATATATTCCTCCCTTACGTTCTGGAAAGAATCACTTTCATCAGTATAACGGTCAAGCCAATAGCTTGAATGCAACTCAGTCGTTAACTTGTGCACTAACCAATCAACTCTTTGTAGCGCTCCAAGATGTGAATCGTCAAAAAGTTTGGCTTTCAGTTTCACATGATAGGCCTGTATGGCACCAGAAGCTTCTTGGCTAGCCAGAGGAAGATTTCTCATTGTTGAAAGCCACATTTCTGTTCAAACCAGAAGAGCATGGTGAGGAGAAAAGAAAATTTAAAAATCAATGACAAAGTATACAAATCACTTCAGAAGCAAAAATTTAAAGGCGTGCATATCAATGTGTTCAACCAGACCACAAATTTTGCGAGCATGAAAGAGAGGAAATATTCTAACCAAGCTTAGGCACCCATGAAGCATTGAAATATTCCATGAAGGCCTTTTGGTCAACAAAATCCAATAAAAAATGTTCCAGGGCAACAGATGCATCAACTCCATGCCAAATGCTGTATGCTATGGTCCCAAGACGCTTAAAAATCTCCTGCTGGACCTCAATGTTACTGCATTTCTTAACAATATTCCTTAGCCATGATCTACGAACTCGCCAAAATGAAAATAGGATAGGACAGCAAAATATATCTCTGTACAATGGAGATATTGTAAGATTAATCATATATTATCACATAATTTAAATCAAACATTCAGCTAAACTCATCTGTAAAGCAATAAATCTTGCCTCAGAAGATCCATTTCAGCTGCTGCATCATCAATTAAAAATCCACTGACTTTCCAATCAGGATCAACACTATGAGCTCGACCGAGCAAAGCTTTCATCCACTTGGACACATCAGGCTTTGCAAAGCTACGTGTAATAACCCATGCAACTGGAAGTGCATGTTGTCTTGAATCAAAAACAAGCAGTGAGAATAAGGGATACTGCCATTGAGAAACATTGAACAATAACTATGTTAGGACTGCTCACAGTTTTTACTAAGATATTGTGAAAAATAAAAAATCTAGACCACAAATTAATTACTTTAAGTCTCTTTATGCCAAAGGTTGAGTCCGCCGCAAAAAGACTGCGATGACCAAATCGGGTCATCTGTTGCAATTGCCATTCTGTTTGGATTCCCAAGATAAAGGAGTCTGACTCTGAAGTATCCTGATAAAAAAATACAGACTTTTTATTTCTCTCAACCCACATGCGTATGCTAGCTTGATCATCTAGATTCAGCTCATGAGAGGACCTTTTAATGATTATCCCCAGTTTGTGGACGTATTGGTAAGCAAGGCTATTGGCTTTTGCATTTGAACCGCAATAACGCTCAATCCCTTCAATGTGTTTCTCCAAGATATTCTCTTCAGGAATGCCTAGATAAATCATAGACATTGTCTGCCGCTGAATTTCATTACATATATATGGAATTGTTTTGGCACCTGGTCCTATGGCATCTCTGTCAAGTGGACCATGGCAGACAAAACCAGACTTGTTAACATGGCGCCTCTCATTGTATATGATAAGGGCAAGTGAGGGACGGGCATAAAGTCGTTTGATAACAAAATGACAAGTACAACCCCTCATTGATTGAGGTCTAGCAGCACGATTTCGGGTGTTGAGTCGATATCTCCGACTAGGTAATATACCCCCACCTTCCCCATAATTTTCGGGACCAAATGAATACCAGTTCCTTCACAAACAACAAAATTCAAGCTACAACACAAGTACTGTAAATATAAATGACCTAATGGTCAGTTTTCACCACAATGGCCATATTTTTTGTTGCTTTACAGATGTGAGCTGTTGCTTACCAAACCTAGACAATAACTGAAGCATAAGGCCAAAAAAGGAAAGTAACTAGAAGAGCAAAACTATAAACAAAGAATTTGATTCTGTGAACATGTTAAAACACAAGGTAACTTCAAACGGAAGTATGATTTCACACTTCCAAATATCCTACTCAAAGAAAGAATGAAAAATTAAGCATAAGTTTTCAAAGCTAAAAACTGTCAGCTAATCACAATAAATCAAACATTTGAATAATTGAATGTGTCCAGAGACTTAGAGACCTACTAGAAATTAAACTTACAGCCTATACTCCAAATACTCATCGTCCTTATATTCTTTAGCTTCCCATGGACCGTTTTCTTCCTCTCTCAATATGAAACCGCGTTGGGCATTGCACATTAGAGCATTCACCAATTACAAAAGACTCAACTCGTTCATGAGGAATAAGAGCAACATCATCATGGTGCGTGCTCGGTATTGCCAAACTTGGTCCATGTCAAATCCGCAGAACAAAACTCCTCTTCGGACGGGTCTTGGAGAGGAATATCGGCAATTGACTCAATTATAGCCATGTGATCATAGCTATAACCCGCCCCACTAATGTAAGATATTCAGAGCCACGACTGCAAAAACAAAAGTTAACTATAAACCAAACAACACAAAACTGAAAGAGGCTCAAAACCAAAATTCTAAGCACTTCATTAAAAAGCTCTGACAGCATAAAAAGAAAAAATCGGATTGCTCCAACAGAAATTAGCAGAAGTTCAATACAAGTCCATGAAGAAGAAAGTACGGAATTCCCTATAACCAATATGACGTAGAGGATAGGCTTGTGGACATATTAAATTAAGTAACGAATTTGCGGAGATTTCTCAGCAGCTAAGCTAACTAAACGTGAAATGAATATTTGAAAGAAGAAAACAAAAATCACTTTTGCATACTGTAAAGACGATAACTCTGACAGTAGTTCTTGCTGGCAGTGACTCTGCTCATCCCGGAGGGAGAGACAGAAGAATTAGGGGATATCAGAATCCAGTTTCACAAGGGAAATTGGAATGACGTACAGACTACGGACGGAGTGCCTTTGTTTTTCTAATATTTTTACTTATCAGTCCAAATAAAAAAAAAAAATCTTATAAAATATAAATTAGTAAATATGTACATAATTAACTTATTTATATTTAATTTTTTCACGAAGTAATAAATTGCTTTTTCATGAGAGTTTGTGAGGTTATATGATTGAGAATTTAAATAATCTCACATATTAACAAGTTCTCTTTCCCTATTCACATATCATGTACCACCTCTATCCCTAATTATAAAAGACAATTTTGAGAGTTATGGCATCCTTAATATCTAACGAAATTTATAAGATTATAGGAGTAACTAAAATATTTTTACTAAAATAACCCTGAAAGATTAATAGACTTGTTATTGAACACAAATGGACAATTAATTGAAGGCAAAACTGAAAAAATAGCAAATATTTATACATCAACTAAACAATTTTGTTGGTATCTATAAATCAGATAATTATGTCTTATGATTAGGGACAGTAATTATTTTCCATGGCTCTGTGCTATGAGATGATTAATAATCTAATCTTAAAAACAAACAACAACATTTCTTACATCCTGATGATTATTTGAATCTTGTTGAAGTTGTTTTACCTGGATTTTGTGGAAATTTATGTATGCATCACACTCCCAATAAGAATTTAGGCACTTCAAATTGTGTTAATATTCATCAATTCCATTACAGTGAGAACCTTTATATTGAATCAAACGTTTCAATACAACTGACTACTAACAGTTACATGATACAGAACCAAACTGGAAAATGTTAGTGACATTATTTTTCCTAACCCAATACAGTCACTGGCTCATTGCAATACACAGCAGTTTTCTCCTTCTCCCTCGGGAAATCCGTATCTTACTCAATAACCTCCTTTACTCCTATATTCTCTCAGTTTTTTTTTTTTTTTTTAAAAAAAAGATTACAGAATTAGAAGTTTGAGAGTTAGTTTAGCTTTTGAATTTCAAGGGTGATTTCTCTCCTTCATTTTGGCTCTAGCAAAAAATACTCCAGCCAGAAGACCTGCAAAATTGCACTTCACCTTCAGTGGGAACAACAAATGAGTAATCTTTTTTTTTTTTTTTTGGTCAACAACAAATGAGTAATCCAATATATCCAATCCAGTACTTGTGTTCTGTGTGTAATAATAATAGAATTCGTCCCCCAAGAAGCATAATAATAATTGAAAATTAAAGTCGCATAAGGCGGATAACTAAGGTGGGCTAAACACACCCTTAGTTCAGACCAAACACACCCATCTCTCTCTATATATATATAAACACAGAACAAAGGTCGGTCTTTATGAGCTTCAGGTGAAGGAGAGAGCAAAAGGAAGAGACCAAGAATCGAAAGTTGGCAAGCATTCACTGACGCGACGGTTGTGGCTTATATCCAGCACGGCAGATCACATTTCTCTCGGTCTCTTGCATTTTCTTGATTTGAATTTGAAAATCTTGTTGCCCCCATTTTCTTCGCGTTACGGAAAAGTTTTTGACGTTTCTTCAATCACATTGCTCTTGTTTTTTATGATCGATCGTCTGGACAGATACGCCCGCCGACGCCAATTATGACGAATAACGAGTTGGCTCCGCATTCACTGTTGCGACGGCCTTCAAGAAGCTCAGCCACCACCTTCTCCGTGGAGGTCTTTGATAATGAAGTCGTTCCTTCCTCCCTCGACTCCATCGCACCCATTCTTCGAGTTGCAAATGAGATTGAATCCGAGCAACCCAGGGTTGCCTATCTATGTAATCAATACTTTTCGCAAATTCATTCAATCTTGAACTCTCCTCTGCGTATTATGGCACAAGTTAATTCGATTTTGGTTTGTTTGTTTTAATTTCGAAGGTCGCTTCTATGCTTTCGAGAAAGCGAACAGGTTGGATCAAAGCTCCAGCGGGCGTGGCGTTAGGCGGTTCAAGACCTTGCTGCTCGAGCGATTGGAGAGGGTAAATAAAACCGTTCCCTTGGCATTTCTCTCTTGTTAGTTAGAAATTGAATCATCACTACGTGGAGGGACACTACCGAACACATTAGGAAGCAGCTATAGTCCTCTGACTTAGCATTCAATACGGCCCATTTCGACGTTTAAGCTGAGGTGGACGCCATAGTCTTTCTTTTGCTTTTTTTTTTTTTAATGAAGAGAAACTATCGCATCCACCTCGACTTATCCGTTGACGTATAAGCCGAAGTGGACCATAGTATACGTTAAAGACAGAGGACCGTAGCTGATCCCAACACATTGTTCCTCTAAAATCAATCATAAAGCCTAAGGAAACCTTAATATATGATCTGATGTCCTTATGAGTAAGAAAAACAAATGGAATCATTGAAGGATTTTTCCAAATAAGATTTACCACTCAATGTCAATACGAGAAAACCACAATGAAAGGAATGGCTGATGACTTAGATGATCATTAGAAAAGAAAAGTGAAATCAAATGGTAGTGCCTCAGATACCTTCACAGTTCACAAGTTTTGCCTCTAAAAGTGTAGTTAAGCACAATTTATTTCACTACACTCTTTAAGTTAATAAATTTCAATCCATGAACAGGCATTCAAATCCAAACTTCTTAATCAAACTACCAAGTCGCAATGTTTATTTTTTGGAAATCATATTAGTATATCACTCTGATTCTATTTATAAGTTTATTTTGATCAAAAAATTTGGTCCTATTAATAAGTCACTTTTGACCAAAAAAATGAGATTGTGACAATTTTGTTCATATTAATGGTATCAATGGAGAAAAGAAAAAGTTAAAAAGTACTCAATCATAAATGATGATAAAGTTAAAAATTCATCTCATAATTATAACCATCTTTCTTCTATTTTAACTTCTGTACTTAAAATACATCACGTCAAATCATTATTTCTTTCTTCCTCTCATTTCAACTCCAGGACAATGCATCCAGTCTTGCCTCTCGGGTTAAGAGCACAGATGCGAAGGAAATGCAAGTTTACTGTCGGCGGTACGTCGAACATGATGTTAGAGCTCTAGAACTGCGAGAGCAGGCAGACCGGTACGTACTTACACGCTCGAATTCGTATAACAATAATAACACTATTTCCTTTCACTTTGAAGTTTGAATATCTTCTCTGGTTCTCGCTGTAGAAGTTTTTCTAAAATAAAGTTTGTTCGCTCCTTTTTGGCAGAGCCCAGCTCTCTCGCCGCAGTACTTTTCCAAGTGCTTTCTGCCGTTATTTTTTTTTTTTTGGTCGAACTTTCTGCCGTTATTAAAACAGAATATTTTGCACCTTATAACATTCTTCCCCTGGATTCTGCAGGGGCTTCTCAACCTATTATGCAGCTTGAAGAGGTAATGCTTGTGCGAATCCATGTTGGATATCCCTTCATTTGGCACTGTATTGAATCCTTTAGCTTTTCCCATATATTAGATCAAGGCAGCTATTTCAGCACTAGGGAACACTCGTGGCTTGAACTGGCCTAACTCATTCGAGCAACAAAGGCAGAAAGCTGGAGATTTAGACCTGCTTGATTGGCTTAGAGCCATGTTCGGGTTCCAGGTATGTAATCCACTTCAAGGGAGACAGTAAAAAAAAATTTATGCATGCCTGAATCTTTTTATTTAGCCTCCCTATATTATTAATGCGTTTCGGTTTGTTTGGAGACAGAGAGACAACGTCAGGAATCAGAGGGAGCATTTGATTATGCTTCTTGCTAACTCTCATATAAGACTGGTTCCCAAACCTGAGCCACTCAACAAGGCACGTAAACCTTTTGTTACTCCTATTTGGTGAAAGCATTTTAGACTAAGACTGAGCTAAAGCAGAAACAGGGAATGCTAAGTTAATATTGCTTTCTCTAGTTAACTAAGTAGCCCTGCCTTTTCCCGATGTATTTAATCTGTTTTTGGTCAAATGCAGCTTGACGATCGAGCAGTTGATGCACAAATGAAAGATTTCTTTGAGAACTACAAAAACTGGTGCAAATTTTTGGGACGAAAACATACTTTAGGGTGAGATATATAAAAGCATGCCTGCATCAACGAACATTTGTGACATTTGGCTTAATTTCTGATGCGTTTTGCACTTTTGGTTGTCATGAATATTTCAAGAATAAGTCATAATCTTTTGGTGCCCAAATTGACACGTGTATCACATATCTTGTTTTTTCACAGACTCCCTCAAGGTCAACCCCAAGAGATACAGCAGAGGAAGTTGCTTTATATGGGTCTTTATCTTCTCATTTGGGGTGAAGCAGGTAATATTCGCTTCATGCCGGAATGTCTTTACTATATATTCCACAATGTAAGTACAGACTTCTTTAAACTTTTAATTTTTTTATGCCGGCTCGCAATGACTTGCCAAAATTTTATATAATTTATCCTAAAGGGGTTTATTGAAATTTTTTAAAATGTGCTAACAATATCCGACAATAACTTTAGATGGTATATGAGCTCCATGGCTTATTGCCTAGAAATGTCAGTATTGTTCCTGGTGAAAACATTAAGCCTTATGGTCGTGAAGATGGAGCATTTCTGCACGAGGTCATAACTCCCCTGTACTGAGTTATTGAAAAGATAGAGGTTGTCCAACATTTTTTTACGTACTTTGACAAGTAAGTTTCAACGATGCTGAATAACTTTTCAGAAAGCCGAGAAGAGCAAAAACGGAACAGCTTCTCACACAACTTGGTGCATCTATGAAGATCTAAATGAGTATTTCTGGTTTGTTTGGCTTTGAATCTTCATATGATGGACAACCACTTAGTTTGTTGAGTTCATCGGTTCATTAAATATTTGTTTTTCTTCGCATACTGTTGCAGGTCATTGGATTGCTTTTCTCTTGGATGGCCCATGCGTGATGACAGTGACTTTTTTAAATCGACTTCCAACATGTCACAAGGAGGAAAATGTGCTCAAAGAAAACCAAATCCTAAAAGTACTAGAAAATCAAATTTTGTTGAGACACAGACGTTTTAGCAAATTTTTCACAGCTTCGATCGCCTTTGGATATTCTATTTACTGGCTTTGCAAGTATATATACACTTCAATTAGAAGGATGTGTTTGATGTTTCTCTCCCCAAATCATACTTATAACAAGGCTTGCACATTCTTATTACATGTATTGGTTATTATTGCATGGCAAACTTTGGCATAAATTTTGCCCCATAAGATCAATTTCAGCTGCTGAATCATCAATTAAAAATCCAGTGACTTTCCAACCAGGATCAACACTATGAGCTCGACTGATCGAAGCTTTCAGCCACTTGGACACATCAGGCTTTGCAAAGCTACGTGTAATAACCCATGCAACTGGAAGTAAATGTTGTCTTGAATAAAAAACAAGCAGTGAGAATAAGGGATACTGCCATTGAGAAACAATAAACAATGACCATGTTAGGACTAAATCGGATCATTTCTTGCAATTGCCATTCTGTTTGGATCCCCAAGATAAAGGAGTCTGACTCTGAAGTATCCTGATAAAAAAATACGGACTTTTTATTTCTCTCAACCCACATGCGTATGCTAGCTTGATCATCTAGATCCAGCTCACGAGAGGACCTTTTAATGATTATCCCCAGTTTTTAGACGTATTGGTGCTCGTACTTTTTGGAACTCATGTATAAACCGAATTGGCGAATTGTGAGGTTATATGATTGAGGGGTTAAGTAGCAAATCTGTCTAAGAGCAATGTTACCTTAAAAGTTTTTTCAAGTTTAATGTGACTTGATACCATTAAAAAATTGACATTGACCATTAACATTTTAACAGAAAAGAGGAACATTGCTACGTTTTAAAACTTCCAGGATAACATTAAACCTGAAAAAATTTTCAGAGCAATATTGCTCCTAGACGTATACTTCCAAGGTGGATTTGCTATTTAACCCTATGATTGAGGATTTAAATAATCTCATATTTTAACAAGTTCTCTTTCCCTATTCACATATCATACCACCTCTATCCCTAATTATAAAAGACAATTTTGAGAGTTGTGGCATTCCAAATTTATAACGCATTTTATAAGATTTTAGGAGTAGCTAAGATATTTTTACTAAAATACTCCTAAAAGATTAATAGACTTGTTATTGAACACAAATGGACAATTAATTGAAGGCAAAACTGAAAAAATAGCAAATATTTATACATCGACTAAACAATTTTGTTGGTATCTATGAATCAGATAATTACGTCTTATGATTAGGGACAGTAATTATTTTCCATGGCTCTGTGCTATGAGAAGATTCATAATCTAATCTTAAAAGTCTTAAAACATAAACAACAATATTTCTTACGTCCTGATGATTATTTGAATCTTGTTGAAGTTGTTTTACCTGGATTTTGTGGAAATTTATGCATCACTCCCCAATACAGTGAGAACCTTCATATTGAATCAAACGTTTCAATACAACTGACTACTAAGTGTTACATGATACAGAACCAAACTGGGAAATGTTAGTGACAACATTTTTCCTAACCCAATACAGTCACTGGCTCATTGCAATACACAGCAGGTTCCTCCTTCTCCCTCAGGAAATCCGATCTTACTCAATAACCTCCTTTACTCCTATATTTTCTCAGGGGGGGGAAAAAAAAAGAAGATCAACAAAAGATTACAGAATTAGAAGTTTGACTGTTTGAGAGTTAGTTTAGCTTTTGAATTTCAAGGATGATTTCTCTCCTTCATTTTGGCTCTAGCAAAAAATACTCCAGCCAGAAGACCTGCAAAATTGCACTTCACCTTCAGTGGGGCCAACAAATGAGTAATCCAATCCAGTACTTATGTTCTGTGTGTAATAATAATTAGTATTCCTCCCCCAAGAAACATAATAATAATTGAAAATTAAAGTCGCATAAGGCAGATAACTAACCAAAGAAGATGCTAGCAGAGTTCTCCAAACTAGTAGGAACTTTAAAGAGCAGGATGCCAGCAACTGAAAGAGGGATTTTATTCAGTGAACCTACAAGGCTACAGATTTCAAAATTAGCGATTAGATATGTTAAGAAACAATTAATCCAAATTACAATACTTCTTAGATTTATCGAATGGAATTGGAGACTATATTTATTAAAAACTGACTGCACCAGCACCAACATTGATCATTCCCTAACTCATCATTACACAAAACATTGATCCCTAATCAGATTATAAACAAAGGCCAACGCCTCAAATTAGTTATGACTGAAAAAGCCAGGGAGGCAACACTTTTCTAATTTTTTTTAAAAATGTAACAGAAGTGAATTATTACTTATTAGTTAACTTTACCCCTGTCACACAATTTATCTTTAAGATCCTCATGAGAAATCAAATATAAAATATGCAATAACTGTAAGAGGTTACAGCATGGCTACTTTTGAACCTACCTGTAAGTGGTAGCACTAGTCTGATGAAGAAACCACATGGAAGTAAAGCTGATAGCTAGACCCAAAAATCCGCTTAATGTTATCACCAACCAAAAGCTAGGCAATCTCAGAAGTGGCCTGGCAATTGATTTCATTTTTTTTATATTAATAAGAAGAAAGGCCCAAGGAAAAGAGAATGAAGAGAATTTTAATCATCAATATAAGTTGGATAGGCTGTGACATAAAAGCAATATTCTGGATATTCAAAGGTGTGTATTTGTTTCACCATACATGTCAACACAAGAAACAAAGCAAAGGGCACCTAGGATGTGCTCTTGATGATACATTTTAACCTATGAAACTAGACAGGCTCCTCAGAATATGTAATTATGCAAATTACTGGATATTGACTTCATTTTAATAAAAATAGAGAGAAAACTCACGTTGTTAAGAGATAATCCACCTCGTTGAAAACAAAAATCATAAGGAATCCCAAAGGCAAAGAAAGGCTATTGTTCAACAAAACCATTGAAAACTCATTTAAGTTTCCAGATTTTGTAACTAGCTTTGCTGTATCCATGACCTTACGCAGTGTCAGCTGGAACAACAAACAAAATAATTAGTAAACCCAAAGCTAACAATTAATGCTCATCTGAATGTATAGACTTTAAAATAGTATCTGATGCATTTACAAAAAAAACCCTGGCAACAATTGATGTTTAAAATAATAACATGCAGCAGTAACTAAGGAACATGAGTCTGGAAACCCATTTGAAGCAAGGAGCACATAAAACTCAAAATGCATTGACTCTGCTCTCACCAGGGAAACGTCAGGAATATCTTTCGTCTTTGAGAAGAAAAGCTTGACTAAATATACTGATAAATTCACTTATTGAAACATGTGTTCTCATAATTTTACTATGTTACTCAGTCTAAAGAAGAATGTCCTTAGCAATGAGAACGAAGGAGAGAGAACATTATGTATCAGAGAGACATTTTAATCACAACGCCAACAAAGGTGAGCAGATCATATCAATTTCAGTTGTTCAGATCATAGGAGAAGCAGCCACAAGTATTAGTGATCCAACATATAAGACAATTATACTTGTCATAAAAAATGGAATTTAGCAAGACAAAGAAATAGGTGAATTTATGTAAAAGTACTGGGAAATGATTTTGGATTCACTGATTCTTTTGCCCTAATTCAATGAATTATATATGGAACACAGCATTGCAAACAGAACAAGCAAAACTTAAGAAATTTAATAAAGCTTCATGTTACAACTATGCCGATAGAATTTTTATCTCATGTGGGCAAGAATTTGTTTGTGGGGGAAACTAAAATCTGGAGAGACTTAGTAGGTTACCAGAGCTTAAGGTTCAAGTCAGCTATACTCACAGAATATGACGCAGTTAAGAAACAGTTAACTGTCTGCCAAGCATAACCAATTGCATGAAAAGAGAGATCAGTAATCCCACCAGATATTGCGGAAATGATCTGCAAAAGAAAATGTAACACTCTTTACTTTGGTTAATCATATTTGTTTTGTAAAGCATGTATTAAGCAGATAATCTTCTTCAACAAGACCATATCTGTAAAAATTCAATTAATCAAGCAAATATTAGCCATCCAGAATATGTTGCCAAGCACTGAAAGCTACTCAGTCATATATGCTTATTGCATAGGTTTGCAAAATGTTCCAAACATGGGACACATCAGCTCTAACAGTCCCACAAGTGTATTACACAAAATTTGACTTCCTAATAAAGAAAGCTATGCAAACTACATAAATTTTGACACAACCCTCTAGAAAAAGTGAAAAATGACATCAAGAAGCACATGACCAAGTCATGTTCTGAAAAAGGTAGGACCCAGGGAAATTTGGATATATTTGTTTGAAATATCAGACTAAGTAATCCTTCCAAGACTTTTGCATCTTTGACCAGTACCCAAAATATATGTATATACACATTGAAAAGGGTAATACTTCTACTTAATAAAAAACACTTAAAAATTAAAAAGTTAGGGGGGCTGAAGAAAAAGGGGAGGGGATTATAGTTGGATTCAAGTAACAAATTATGAATAGAATAGGTATTACATGAGAAACTCAAAATTCTAGATTAAAAGCAGAGTCACAAACAACAAAAGCCAGGGGATTATGAATGGCATAAAAAAGGGATAATGAGATTCACACATCAAGTTCTTCAGAATACCATTAAAAACAGAGCAGTCCAAACCCTGCCATCATGATGCTTCCTGAATACGTACATCTCACCAAGGGCTGTTATGACATTAGTAACATTCTTCAGGATCGTCACCATAGCTACATTGATGTATTTCAAACTGCAATATAGCATAAACCCTTATGAGCAATACAATCAAAACGAGAGAAAGTGAATGAACAAAATACACTGTTGTAAGCTATAGTTACTCGATTCACGTGTCTAGGGACTATAAACTGACTCTGGCAAAGGAATAGATAGTAGATGACATGTTTGACAATAGTAACTTAGCATTCTTTAGGACCTTGACATTCCCTAAGGCCTAAATAAGAGTAAAGTTTTCCCAAACCACTTGATAATAACACCAGTCCCCCCCCCCCCCAAAAAAAAAATATATATATATATATATATATATCTCCCGGAGCACTCATTAATTTAGTGGTTAATTTTACATGAATTTAAATGCCTAACTGCTGTTAGAAAATAGAAAAATAAAAAAACACAAGAAGAAATTAAGATTTAAAATGACTAGAAGCATATGAAACACTGAGCGGCAGAAAACTAGTCACGAAGTATCCGCACCCCTACTAGGAAAATATACTAGAAATACCATTCAGAAAGAGACAGAAAGCACTTCATTAACTACGAGGTTCAGAACTACATACCTAAACATGCTAGTAATGAGCATCCCGACAAATATAACGTTCACAGGCAGCCAGACCTTAATCAATTTCCATGTTAATGGCTCTGTTGATATTAAGCCCAGAAGGCTCAACATAGAAACTACTATCACCGAAATGAAATTCTGCATCAACAAGAGTGTCAAAAGCCAGTACCAGCTTCTTCTTCACTAACTATATTAGATACACATACACAGCATAAACAGCTACAAGAAAATTAGCAAGAGATTAAAGTACATTACCTGGTATAACATCAAGGATATTCCGGCATTAAAATCATAACTAGAAAGTACGAACTTATTGACCAATATCATGCTGCAAGAGGACAAGCAATATGCAAAGCCAGCCAGGAGTGCTTGATTATGGACTCTAACTGACCTAGCATTTCGCTGAACTTTATCTCTTTCCTTATCCGACTTCCCCTTTTCCAAGTCAAACTCATCACTAATAGAAGGTTTCATTTCATGCCAGAAAGGGTGCAATCCAAGCAAAAGTAAATCTCAGTGGAAAGGGCTCTGCTTATGGCTTCAAGAGCAATTTGAAGAAGGAGCGAAGTAACAGACAGTGTGAATTAGCATCACGTTACACAGTTCTCTGGCATTCACGATGTGGAGCTCAGGATCGATCCCGCCGGTGAAACGTGAAACGGAAAATTTAGGACCCCGCACACCTTCTTCAACAAAACCATTGTAATCAACACTTCGTATGATAAGAAATTTAAAGATATGAACTCTCAGGGAGGTTGGCGCTGAAAGAATCGTAAAGAAGCTACAGGAGGAATTGTAGATTTGAAAGTTGAAAGATGAAAAGTCCTCCTTTGCTTCCGAAATTTCAACCCCTTGTATCGCAGACGCAACCAGCCTTGTTAAGTACCTTTCACAGCTCCAAATCATGAATATTACCAAATCGCGAACATTTGCTTTCGCGGAGTTGAATAGGACATAATTAAGCTTCAACATCAAAGACGAGTTTGGCTGTCTTCCCCAATTTTTCGCGCACAAATTTTAAAGCGAAAGAAAAGGAAATACTCATTTTCATGAATAGAATAAGTTATATTTTCTCATAATAAAATTTAAGAAATAAGCCTAGTCGATCTTAATTTTTTAAAAAAATAAATCAAATCCATTCTATTCCCCTCTGACGGTTAGTAATTTTTTTTTGGGAAAATTCACTTCAAGGCCCAAACTAACAAAATAATATTAAAAAAAGCTATAAAAAAAAAGTCACGTGTCAAAAAAATGTCGAAAGGCCTTTTTGGTATTATTTTATAAGGTGAGGAGTAAAAATACATACGAGCTTTTCTGAAGAGCGCTCAGTACCACGAGCTTTTTTTGGAAGCAAAAATACACATGAGCTATGAGCTTTCAAAACTGGAGCAAATTTACCATCACCGTTACATTCCGTTAACGTCGATTAATTTTTGCTGTGGCCCACCATATTAAAAAAAATAGGGATAGGATATTGTTACAACCTTTTTTTTGTTACAATCAATGTTACTACCACTTTTCCACCATTAGATCAAAATCTCATTTACCTATATAATTTCTCTCTCCTATTAAGATTCTGATCTAACGGTAGAAAAGTGGTAGTAACATTGGTTGTAACAAAAAAAGGTTGTAACAATATCCTATCCCTTAAAAATAATAAAAAAATATTAATATTATTATAACATTTTATAATTTCCCTCAATGCCCTCAACCTTTCTTCCCCACTCCAATCGACCGACCCTTCACCTTCACCTGGCACGATTTTCTCAACGGCGGCAACCTCTATCATAAGCGACTGTCGCCGATCTGAGTCACCGTCGAAGGATCATTTCTGTGAAGTTGTAGCCGATCTAAGTCGCGGGACTCTGTTTTCTCTTGCACAGCGTCAACTGTCGACGACGAGGTGGTTCAAGTATGGGTTCTTGATTGAAGGCCCTCTGGTTCTCCGACTATGGGTTGTGATCAGAATCCTCGTCGGTTCTGTTATTGTGCTCAACTCAATCCTCGCTAAGAAACGAAAACACGCCGACAATTGTTTGCTTGAAGGCCCTCTGGTTCTCCGACAAATGCTTGGCTGATTCTGAAAATCTTTGTGCGTTTTTCTGGAAATCTGGTTAATATCGTTAAAATCTCGGAAATCTTGAAATCCGCTCAGATTTTGCGGCTGTCATTCTTTTATCGATCTTTTCCGCATTACCCGCGGTATATACATCGATTTGTTTGCATTCAAATTGGGAATTTCTGTTTGCTGTCGAAAATCAAAGTATATTTTTTCTAGATTATTTTTTATCTGAAATGGATTGCTTTTATATTGTTGAAATCTTGCTTGTTGGATTTGGTCCCTGTTCTTTCCTCTTTGATTTCATGATTTTTTGTGATGAAGATGATGGACTAATTCATTTGATAGGATTCTTTTGGTATCTAATCAGTGTAAATGATGATTTCTTCGATATAATTTTTGTCTGTAATTTTTAAGAAATTCATGTGATTGTTAGGTATTGTTTGTTAGATTTGAATCGTATGTTTAATTTTGTGGGTGAGGATTTGTTGATTTGGAGAAGAAGATGAGGCAGGGGTATTTTGGTCTTTTTAGACTGTAGTTAACATCTGTTAACGGAATGTAACAGTAATGGTAAATTTGCTCCAGTTTTGAAAGCTCATATATATTTTTTCTCCCAAAAAAAACTCGTGGTGCTAGGCGCTCTTGAGGGAAAAACCCGTTTGTATTTTCGCTCCTTCATCCTATTTTATAAAACCTTAGTTGTTAACGCCTATTGATATAATTGTTAACGAATACTGATTTAGTTGTCAATGGTACTGATTTAGTTGTAAGAATATTGTTAATGCTACTGATTTAGTTGTTAACGGGTATTAATTTAGTTGTTAATGAGACTGATTTAGTTGTTAACGTTAATGAAATAATACCAGAAAAGGCTCTGAGCCTTTTTTAACATGTAACTTTTTTTTGGCCTTTTTTGATATTTTTTTGCTACTTTGGACCTAAGGTAGATTTTCCCTTTTTTTTTTTTATCTAACTAACCAAACCTGATGTGTTCAATGTACTTTTAAAAATAATTTATAAAATAAAATATTTAGTCCAACATATTTGCCTTCATTTTTGTTTTAGTTCTTTAAGTTTCAAATATTAGGTTTTGATCCTTAAGTGTCATTTCATGTAAGACATTAGTCCTCTAACTCAAGAAAAATCTGGATCATTTTACTCTTAAAAGAACCAAAATCAATTATTTAAAACTTGAGGGATCAGAACTAAACTTAAGAGACAAAAGATGATATTAATCCAAATTATTTTGTTAAAATTGAATAATACATAAAAATATAATTGAAAGTCAAAATAGTAATTAATATAACTAGGCAATACTGAAAAGTAGAGAAAACTAGTGAGAGTTTAAAAAAAAAAAAAAAAAAGAGTTAAGGGGCAAATGCCCACAAATTTTTTCAAAAGTACACCCATCATCATAAATTATTTTTGGGGAAAGGATTTCTCCAGTCACTAGAGATAAAGTTATCTCCAGTGATCCCAAAACTACGTCGTTTTGAATTAATGAAGAGTGTGTTTGTAATTTTAGGTGAATTAATGAAGAGTGTTTCGGTAAAATTCATATGATAAAAAGATAAACAAAATTACGGAAACAACCTTCATTAATTCACCTAAAATTACAAACACACTCTTCATTAATCCAAAACGACGTAATTTTGGGCTCACTGGAGATAACTTTATCTCCAGTGACTGGAGAAATAGTTTTCCCATTTTTTTTTATGCAAAAATGATTATAAAGTTTTGAAAAAAAATGCAACAATGACAAGTCTATTAAATTATTTAACTTGGACCATTAAAAAGGAAATGTTTGACTTTGAATGGGGATATAAACGGTGACTGATTGACACGTGGACTTTAAGTAACCCAAGTCACTATCCACGTCACCATTCACACTCAAACATTCCCTCTTAACGGTCAAAATTAAATAATTTAATAGACTTGTCACTGTTGCACTTTTTTTTAAACTCTAGTCACTTTTGCACTAATATATATAAATATATATATATATAAAATATGGTGAGTGCACTTTTAGAAAAAGTTTATAGCTATTTTTGCCGTTTAACTCTTAAAAAATATTTTAAATACAAGGCTTGCCATGTTTTTACTACGTACAGCTGACTGAGGAGAAAGAATGTAAGAAAATTACCTATATTTCATTTTTAGAATGCACCTCACGAGAGGGGTCTAGCATTTTTCCTTCTTTCTTTTTCCTCGTATGCTTTCAACCTTTACTCTGACTTTAGATTAAGATCTAACGGTCCACATTTAATATTTTTTAAAGATATTATTACAATGGAGAAAAGGATGAGAATGAAATGGAGAAAATGAAGGGAAGAAAATATTAAGTGTGGATGATCTTGATCGAATGGCCATAAAGAGTTAAAAGATTAGAGTGGACAGGAAAAGAAAAGAAAAAAAAGTCAAATCCAAAGGGAGAGAGAGAGTAGATTTTTATCCAATAAAATGCTGAATGGAATATATGATATGGATTAAAAAATATTATCAAAAATTCAGTTTTTAAATAAATAATTCATTTCAGAATTAAATTCAAATTGATTAGAAATATAGTTAAGAATTTGGTCAAACAACAGTCGGATTAACTGAAAGGAATTTGTTTTTGTGCGAATAACATCACTATATATGGTCATGAATCATGCAAAAAAATTAAGTTAGATTAACAAGTCCCTACATCAGAAATTGTAGAATAAATTTTTAATTATAATTTTCAAATTATTGTGCTTCTACCAACGTTTTGATATTTAAAATTAGAAAATGCCAATGGGGATAGATCCACTAACTTAGTGGAATATGCATGGCATGCCCAACTTTTGGGCTGCTTTGAAATGCTTTTAAGATGTTAGTGACCTTTCACCTTCCTTTCATAATATTTCCGTTACTCTCCAACTTTGACACGTTAGCTTCACCACAACCAAATTAAATTATATGAATAAGGCAATTATTTTAATTTCAATGTCAACTTGGTTTCCCAGCATTTTTATTATGTGAGAATTTCTCAACTTACATGATATATTTTTTTTATTTTTTATTTGTGTCTTGAAATTTATGATTATCATATGTTTTTTAAAGAAAGATGAAAGAAATTATCGTATTGCCTTCTTAAAAAAAAATTAAAAAGTGAACAGAGAACTCATTCTATAATATTACATATATTACAATCAACTCTCCATTAAATTATAAATCTATAATATTATATATATTACAAGAAAATCTCCATTAAATTAAGGGGAAAAAAGCTCTTCATTAAATTATAAGGGAAATTATCATGAGTTCTTAAGGAATTAATTGACTTAATTATCAAGAAGTTTCAATAATAAATGAGGAGGTGTCATTTCTTATATTGCATATTTTCATTACGTGTTTCTCATTTGTTACTATAACTTTTTGGTAGTTTGAAGGGAGGGGATGGAAGGAAATGATAGATGGTCACCTTGTTTTGTTTGGTTGGTGGGGGAGCAGGTGAAGTACTTTTATTAATCATTTATTTGGTTTAAGATGAGAGATTGGAGGAGATGAATAATAAAAATTTATCATTCTACCTTAATATATTTGGTTATATATTTTTATTTATATATTACGTAAATTAATTAACATTTTATCTTATTAATATAATAACATTTTTATTTATAATTAATATAATAATTTATATTTTTAAAAATTAATTGTATAATAATATATTTTAAATAAAATAAAATATATTAATATATATCATTTTAAATTTAATAAAAATAATACATCTTTCACTATAATAATATTTTTATTTATCATAGTATTGTTCAACATGGGTATTATTGGAATATCACATAATTGAGATAATGACTTTGTTTTTGGCAATCATCGTTATGCATCTAGTGATCAAATCTTTTTTTTAATTACTCTCTGGTGAATATGAGCTCCTCCTCCCTATGTAACTTTTTCTTCAATATTGTTCACGCTGCCAGCTCTACATATTCAATTAGTTAACAATTAAATTTAACCTAGATAACTATTAAAATAACATTGCTACAATTTGAAAACTTTCAGGACAGTATTGCTCATAAGTAAAAACTTCCAATACAAATTTGTATCTTTACAAAAATGACGTGAATAATAAATGGATTGTCAACTCAGATATTTAATAAACTAACAGTCAAACTTAATTGGGATAATGACTAGAATAAAATTACTATAATTTGAAAAATTCGGGAGCATCATTGCATCCCGAAACTTCCATAACTAAGTTGCTCCACCTTGATAGCTTACAGAGCAAAATAGACCTTTAACCCAAATTTAAAGTATATATAAGAGGCCAATTGCAGCTGGCTAATAAATGATAGAGTCAATCAAATGCCATTTTTTGTCCTGATTGTTTGGCCATATATTTTTTTTCCTGATTAGAGACATTATAATTGCTAAAAATTAAAGGGGCAAATGGAATTTCCAGAATTTCTAAGAGTGTTCAATATCACTAAATAGAAATATTTGTGATTTATTATAAATCTACAGGATAGATTGGTTAAAACGGCTTCAGCTTCCATGCAATAAAAAACATCACATTCCAAAAGTAATATGATATTCTGCACAATCAAAATCGAAAATTTTCTTAGATGCCATATTTTACTCTCATCCAATTCGTCCATTTATACATATCCAATGGATAGGATTCAAATTTTAATCGACAAATCTATATTATACATATCCAATGGATTATTCTACTTGCAAACCATTAAATCCACTCTCTTATGTACATACATGTGCACATACATTCGCATTCCTTTTAGAGGTAGGCTTCACATGTCTATTTATGATTGAGCATACACACACAAGCACATATGCAATCCAACGCATGCACATTTTAGCGTCTTGAAAGTACAAAAAACAATTGGTATTGCTTTAATATACTCAAAATATGAGGATAGTTGCCTACGGAGGTCTTCTCTAGCGAGGGAGATAAACATGCAGGGCTGTTCACCAAGGTTATATGGGGATTGGTAGCAGAGGATGTGAAGAAGGTGGAACATCAATAATGTGTGTTTGCATTATAAAATACAAAGGGCAACCCAACGCGTAAGACTTCCCCCTAGTAGGGTCTGAAGAGAGTCAAATGTATGCAGCTTTAGCCCATAATGGGAGATGCTGTTTCCAGATTTGAACATGCGACCTTTAGATCACATGACAATAACATTTATCGTTACTTTAAGGCTCACCCCTTGCTCGCGTTATAAATATTGGAAACAATTTCAGAAACCAAAAGGAGTTGATCAAGAATTTATCTGTTTGATATAGTCGGATTGCCTGGCTTCAATGAAACTTTTTATTCTTTCGGCATCTCCATACATGACAACTTTCCCATCCTCCATGTAGACGGCACCATCAGCATAGTTCAATTCTTCTAAACGATGAGTCACCCACAATGCTGTAACCCCTGCAGAGGTATCCAGAGAGTTCCTAACTGCTTTGATTACACCAACCTAAAAATTATTGAAGCAAAATTAGCAAACGATATTTTATGTAATTGCTGGTCTTGCACGTCACATAAATTGTTAATATGAGTTAGAACCGTGAAAAGTGAACTCATGCTTTGAAGTAGCAGTATGATACCTAAAGGGGTAACTATCGAATGTATTCCTTATGTTATGAATCTGAATAAACCAGTGTGCATCTCAGTATCTCTTTCTCTTTTGTTCTTCTCTCTCCCCCTTCTGCTCTCTTCTCCTACCTCTTCTCTCTCTCTTCACCTTTCTTTCTATACCACACTTATCACAGAGCTGTTCAGAAATTCAAGCCATATTAAGAGTTGCAATAGAGCTAAACTAAACATTGCCCCCTGTGAGAATGAGTGCGGCGGATCATAGGCTTAAGCAGCAATTTTAAGCCTCCAAGCAAGGGGCTACCTCCATTTATTGCTGTTCAATGGTTCTAATGATACGCAGGAGAGAATCTCATTACAATTATGGTTGACTGATTACCTGGTCACTTTCGTCTAAGAAAGTTGTGAGCTCATCCAACAACAGAACTTTACAAGCTTCTGCTAAAGCACCAGCAATGGCAACCCTCTGCTTCTGACCACCACTTAGAGTTTGAACAGATCTCTGAGAATTACCGCAAAGGGGAATATTCATTCACAGGAATCCCTCAATGTGTATTAGCGTTCAAAGTAGTCTGTGCCAACAATACCTGCATGTAGTCAGACATGCCCACAGCATGCAAGGCTCTTGATACCCTTGATCTCACTTCATCAGAGGTTAGATTCAACTTGCCAAGACCAAATGCAACGTCAGCTTCCACTGTAGGCATTACCACCTGCATAATGCTTCACACTTCTCAGATTAAGACCTATTAGATCTATTTTAATAGGTTAATTAAAACCAAATTCCTATTTTTATAATTGTCAATCCAATTTTTGATAAAAATATATTTTGCAAACACAAAATATTAATATTAAAGTAGCATGTGAAACGGTCAGAATGGCATGTTCAACACATAAGGACATGCAGAGGAAGAGCATCAATGCCATAA
Source organism: Acacia crassicarpa (assembly GCA_034222035.1). NCBI lineage: Eukaryota > Viridiplantae > Streptophyta > Magnoliopsida > Fabales > Fabaceae > Acacia > Acacia crassicarpa. The sequence continues at coordinate 9,168,676 of JAWXYG010000008.1, forward strand.
ATGTGGAAATACTGTCATTAAGTGGAGGTCAACAATTTTAAAAATTGAGCTGAATTTTTGCCCAGGATGTCATTATGCGTTGTTAATGTGATCTTATGAAAAGTTATACAAGACATCAAAAGGTTCCCTGGTTTGGGGAACAGGCTTCATCTTATAGGAGTTTGCTCGTAGGTTTAAGTACAGCTCAGTTGCAAATTGCAATCTCCAAGTGCTTTTGTTAACAAGTTAAGCATAGTTGTATACATAAAATTATACATATAGACAGTCTTAACAAGCTGGTGAACAATTTTATCAAGTTTAGTCCTCTGCATTTAACCATTTCCAATGTCAAAAAATCAGTCCAAGCCAGAATCACAATGGTAGCGGGATAATTTAAAAATGAATTCCACTTTTCCCTAACTTGTCACGTTGATATACTTGCCTTCCCTGAACTCAAAGTGCCATCACATTCTATCTTACAGCCAAACTTCATATTCTCATGGCAAGCAAGTGAACGATTTTACTTTGCAAATATGAAAGATAGAAGTTTCATAATTATAGAAAACCCAACACTTCCGCTAAAAAGTAAGAACAAACATAGCAAGGAAGTTTAAATACCTGATGATCCGGATTTTGGAAAACAAAACTTTTTGGCCCTTTCACGTACACTGTTCCTGAAGTAGGATTTAAGAGCCCAGCTAATATCTGCACATCAAACTCAGAATCACTGCACATTATGATAGTACGCCAAAGCCCCATAGTATGAAAACAGCTCAAAAGGTAGCGAATCAGTTGGAGGCTTCTGACCTATCAATCCATTGAGGCTCCACAGGAGGGAAGAGGAATTTTGGAGCATACCTTTAAGAGGGTAGATTTCCCGCATCCGTTGGGTCCAAGAAGCATCCAAAACTGCCCAGAAGGAATGCGAATTGAACAATCCCGAAGAATCGGTACAGCTTTGACATGCCTTGTGGGGAACGAGAAATTCAGGTTGCGACCCTCAATAGCAATATCATCTGTCCGTTGGCTCCTGAAACAAAAAGCAGCCGATTCAGGATGAAACAGGACCAAACAAAGCTCCCAGTGAAGAAGATCAGTTTAAGTGTTTGAAGAATTGCCCAACTGAGAAATGACAACGAAACCCAATGAATTTTTAGTTCTGTACAGAAATGTGAACCTGATGGGAATTGTAGAGTAGAGAGGAGCAACAAGACGCCCAGAGAAGCGATCAAGATAGGACAGATTCATATCATTCCGCGTACACCAATGCTCTCTTGCCTCTTGGTTTGATTCTAGTTAGAATAGCGACCACGTCCCTGTGAGAGTGAGAGAGAATCTTCAACGCGAAACAGCAAGAAACAGGAAACACCGAAGCGGTTGTCACTTTATCTGGCTTAGTATCCGAACGCCCATTTTAATTCGGGATACAGCTTATGGGTGCTTCGCCTCTCCGCGTCGAGAAAGTAGCAACGGTGCTACTCTGCATTCGTAGTGAAACGACGACGCACCCGTTGGATTGGGAGTCCCCAAAAAGTGCCTTATTTTTCTCAAATTAAAATATCTAAATTCTCATTAAAAACTAGTACTCCCTCCAGTCCTAATTATATGACAACATTTGAGAGTTGGTTTTAGTCTTAATTATAAGACAACTTTCTTATTTTAGTCAATTTCTTCCTGAAACACCCCTATTGTATTTTCTCAAATACGTTTGGTTTTTTGGTGAGTACATATATGTGGATGCATAGATTTTTTCAATCAATGAAATTTTTAGATATGTGTGTGTATCTATATATGTACATACATGTGTGTCCACACACAAATATATATAGACACACACACACGTATATATGTGTGTCTGTACACATATATGTATGTATGCATGTATATATATGCGTGTCTGTGTATATATGTATATATATATAGACACACGCACATATACTTGGGTGTATTTATGTATATATATGTATAGACACACACACACGAGCGCACATATGTGTGTGTTGTATGTCTACACACAAATATATAGAGACACATACGCACATATATATGTGTGTATAGACATATATGTATATTTGTGCTTGTGTCTGTCAATATATGTGTGTGTATATGTACATATATAAATAAACACACACACGTATATATCTTTGTGTGTGTGTGCATATTTATGTGTGTGTTTTTGTGTGTGTGCATATATATATGTCTGTTTGTATGAGTGTGTGTGTGCATATATATTTGTGTGTTTGTATGTGTGTGTGCGCGTCTATATATATGTGAGTGTTTGTATGTGTGTGTGTTAGGATACATGATATTAGAGAGATATGCAGTAGAAGTTATTGATTCACTTTTACTTATGTCATTTTAAATTTATATAAGAGCATTTTAGGAAAATGAGTAAAAATAACTAATTTAATTTCTTTTATTAATTTACACAAAATTGGTTAAATGTGTCTTATAATTAGAACTGAAGGGAGTAATATCTTATAATAACATGGAAACGGAGGGGTAACATTCTTCTAAAAATTTTGAAATATATAAAACCTGTCTCCATCTTAGGTCAAATTCATCTATCTCTATGACTATATATAAACACAGACAACAGAGAAAAGAGGTTATTCTGAATTTTGAAATTGCCGTTGAGAGCTTCAAGTGGCTTGACCGGAAGGAAAGAGGAAAAGGAGGAGATCTTTTTGCAGTGGTGAAACTCAGAGCCAAAGGCTTGAAGTATTTTATGACTTCATTTATGCTTCTGAAAGGTCTTCTTCCATGCCAACAGATAGGCACAGTGTGGTCATCAGGTGCTTCTAACAAGGGTTTTCCATGTAATTTCGTCTTTAACTGCAGTTGAAGAAACTATCATCTTTAAGCAGCCCAACATAGAGGCTCTTTGGATTTCCATTTGCAAAAGTGACTTCTTATGTCAACTAACTTCTACAAAATTGAAGATGAGGTAAAATTAATGTGATTTATATTTAGATATGTTTTTATTAAAAAGTTAATTTGATAGAAAACTTATTTAAATAATATATTGAAAAGCCCCTTTGAAAATATTCAACTTAAAAAAAAAAACCAAAAGCTATAGAAAATTGCTTTAACTTTAAGGGATAAATATCATTTTTGTTATGAAAGTTTAGTTTAAGAAGCACGGGTCATCTGAAAGTTTTTTTGGTACCATTTTTGCTTTAGAAGTGTGAAAAAACGTAGCATTTTTGTCCAACTGTCACCGAAAGCTCCACATAGATTGTTAAAATGACGCATGGCTGCGAAACAGACACGTGGAGGCAGAGGTGGAACAGGTGTTAAAGCGAGTTCACATTAGGTGCTATTCTCTTATGTGTTTCTTAGGTACTATTCTCTCTAATTAGAGGGATTAGGCATTTTTTTTAATTTTTTTATATATTCTATTTATTTGGATTAGATTATATGCTGTATCTTGAAATTTTTTTGCACCCAATATGTCAAATTAATTAATTTCTAAGATATTGGGGTTATAGAAAAATATTTATAAATGCAAGACTGGAATTTAATTAATTTGTGATATTGGGTGCAAAAAAAATTTTGAGATTTAGCATATAATCTAATCTAAATAAAAAGATTATTTAAAAAATTTTAAAAAAATGTCTAATCCCTCTAATTAGAGGGAATAGCACCTAAGAAGCACATAAGGAAATAACTCTCTTAGGGCAAATTATTCATCTCTCTCTCCTCCCTCTTGCTTTCTCTATATGCAGGCTTCAGTGTGTCACCAAAATTTCTCTCCCTATTGGAATCACGGATTTAGCTTAGGTCCTATACCCTTACCATCCTTTTCCTCCTTTTCCCTTTTTAACCGTTGGACTAAGATCTCAACGGTCTAGATTTATTATAATTTTTTATCATCCTTTTTCCTCATTTTCCCTTAGAATAATATTTTTATCATATGGTAAATCTGAACTGTTGAGATCTTAATCTAACGGTAGAAAAATGAAAAAGGAGGGAAAATGATGGTAAGGGGTATAAGACCTAAGCCAAATCTCTCCTGGGATCACACAGGGAAGCGGCTATAGGTGTCACCAAAACACCTCCAGCCATAGCCAATGCGCCACTGGGGGATTGTGGCAGCACCCTTCCAGCCACACAAGCAGAGTTCACTCTCGGCAAAGACCAAGACTTCTACGACGTCAGCCTTGTCAACGGCTACAACCTCCTCCTGATCTCCATGACCCCATTCAAGGGATCTGGGAAAGGTGGTTGCAGCTTCGATGGCTTCAATCTGGAGGTTAGGCTTCATCAATTTTTAGATCTGGACCACTTGCTCTCTTTTCCATGTTCTTTGTTTTTTGACTTCTTCTATCTTCTTTGGTAGTTCGTGTTTTTAAAATATATCTTTAAATTCAAAATATTGTACTTTGATTATTTTCATTTCATTCAAAATATATCTTTAAATTCATTGTTTGGATTATGAAGAAGAGGAGGAGGATGAATAAGCTTATTTTGGGAAAGATTTCATTCTCTCTGTTCCTAATTCTAAGTTCAACTTATCATTGATTTGAAAACGATGCAAGGAGAAGGGGACGAAGAGTTGAAGGAAGAAGGGGACAAGAAGAAGATTTTAAGAGGTAATGTATTTATTTGTCATGAAGAGGGAAATCATCTGGTGGTGTTGCTTTGATGAGAATGAGATTGATATCAGAAAATCCTGAGGCTGAGGCGTAGCTGACATAGCTGTGCCCTTTCAAAGCGGTGCCTACTTGCCGGAGCTTCCCCTGCATTTTTGTTTTTCTTGGCGATGGTGCCGACATTCACAATGAGGGAGAAGGAGGCTAGAGCTTGACTCTGCCTGCGTACACAGAGAGAAAGCAAGAGGGAGGAGAGAGACAGAGATGAATGAGGTGCTCACGTGGATTATTATGTGGCATTTTGGTAGAACCATGTTAGTATAATTAGGTTAACTAATTGTTGACAGTTAGAGTTGTTAAGTTAGGGCGAATGTGCTATGTTTTTAAGTCTTCTAGGGTAAAAATGGTACTAAAAAAATTTCCAGATGATCAGTGCTCCTTAAACTAAACTTCTATGATAAAAATAATATTTATTCTAACTTTAAAGCTATTTTTGGGCTAGAATTCGTTTTTTAAAAAAACTATCTCAAGCATAATTTTGAGCTAAAACTGACAATTTTAGTAGATGAATTTAGTTTAGGTGCGCCAAACTTGACGCCAACATGCACAGTTTTGTATGATGAACTATGCATCTATGTTGTACCGACACGAGACACGAAATACGACACGACTCAACACTCTGACACGTTAATCCTAAAAATATCTAAATTTTGACACGTTTTAATATTATATATATATATATATATAAATAATATTTTACATTCAAGTTCAATTTTCCGTAAAATCCTGACCTCTAGTTTTAGCTCATCGTAGAGGTCAGGATATTTTTAAAAAATAGGAGTGTCGGACGATGTCGAAGTGTCCAACATGCATATTTTTTAAAAATAGGAGTGTCGGTGCTTCATAGCTATGCATAATATCATATTGCATCAAGCTTAAGCCCGTGTTCAGTGGGAGTGTAGTTATAAATTGCTTAAGACTAACCCAAGAGATTAGTGCTTGGTAAGCATGGAAGTTGAAGTAAGTGTAAGAGTTCAAGTGTCAAATACTGCAAGAAATCAAAATATAGGATCAAGTATGATGAAAGTACATGAGGAAGATGTAAAATGTGGCATGCCTACTTACGAATCTATAGAAGAAATATGAGTCCAAGTCACTCTGAAAGTTTCAGAAATATCTCCATAAGAACATGTATCCTCCGCTGTGTGTACGTAAACAGTGTCCAACTACATTCCGTAGCGAACCCTGATTACTAAGCTGAGATATCAAGCTGGCTCTTCCTCTGCCAAGGCCAAGTACTCATCAACAGAGTGGTGTGGCAAGAATAAGCAGGAAAAACTTGATCATATCCACATCTACAAAACCAAAGCCAGCAAATTGGTGAGTTAGAGATCACATACATTAATTAGTTACCGGCCACTTTGGTTCTTATTATAAGGGAATTTTAATTGAGTCTCACGTACTAATACTAATGATTGTTAGTTTGATCACTAAATAAACATAAAGCTTTTGACTTTTACTCTTATTAAAATTTCTACATTTACAAATCATTCTCACATAACTTTCTTCCTTTTCTCTTTTCAATAGAAATTAAATAAAAGTAAAATTATAAAACATTCATAATAACGTGTAAGTGGTAGGACCAATATTTTTTTCCCCCTAAAAGTAAACTTATAAATAAGGATAAGGGTGGTAGGTACCATTATTACAAGAATTTAATGAATTCTTGATACATATTTCACATAGAGAAACATCAAAAAGTGGAAGATAAAGCAAGGACGACTCATGAAGGTTCTATTGTACAACGAAGAGTAATCCATTTGGCAGATATAGTCACATAAAATGAGTACTTACCAAGGTACCTACATCATCTTAATTTTTATTTATAGTAATTAAATATTAGGATATAATTTATTAAGTAATACTCCCTCCGGTTTCAATTATAGGAATATATTTTGAAGTCGGTTTTAGTCCTAATTATAAGATCAAATGTTAACTTTGGTCAATTTTTTTTTTCTAAAACACCCCTATTGATATTTTCTCAATAATAATTAAAGACAATAATAATTTAATAATACACACATATACTTTATACCATAAATAATGTTTGCAACTCATTAATGTCATATACATCTCAATTATACTATTTTTTTTATAAAATAAGTTTGAGCAATTTTTGCATATTTTTCCCATATTACCCCTACTAATACTTCCTCCACAATAATTAATTTAACAATACGCTTAGATTCTATCAAGTGAGAAATTCTACTTTATTTTTCATTTTTGAATAAGATAATTTTAATATTCCTTCAAAAATATTTTTTTGTAACTATCCATCCAAAGTGATTAAATTTTTTTTCTCCCTAAAATAACCTAATAAAACATTAATTTCATTATCCCTTTTCCAACAATAAAAAAAAACTTGCATTTGTATTATGTGCAATTAAATAGATATTCTCTTGATAGAAAAATATCTAGCATATTAACTAATTATATCGCCTAGTTGTACGTAACAAGGTATTGGTTGGTTATTTCATAAGCTTACTCCGATTGTATCATCTCTGCTTATATTGCCTTGATGTAATTTTCAATTTTAAGTTGGGGTATTTTTGGAAAATAATTATAATTAACTAATTTAACTTCTCTCATTAATCTCTGTAAATTCTGGTAAACAGTTCTTATAATTAGGACAGAGTGAGTATAAGGTTTAGAGAAGATTTAGAAATATAGAATTAAGAGTTTTATATATATTACAAAAGATAAATGAATTTAAAAATTATAAGTATATAATATTATATAATAATATATTATTATTATTATATATATATATATATATTTGTTCTGGTGTAGAACACAGATCGATTGGACTTGACTAGGTTGTCAAGCCTAGAGCCTACGTACCCTTTGAAGGGATCAAAGTCCACGTAGTTCGCAGTATACTTGAAGGCGTGAAGCCAGGGGGTGGTGTGTGTGCTCTATGTGACAGGAAGTAAATGGAGCATAGATTAGAACGTGTGCACCTGATTAGGGTTTCCTTGTATTTATAGAGGAGTCTGGTGCGAGTATCTCCGGGTTAATGAGCGATATTCAGGGCCAAGACATCAGGGGCTAATATCTCGGGATCACGATTGGGGGAGATCCCCGATTAATGGGATCCTAGATTAGTGGGATTCCATATCTTTGCCCATTATTGCGCTGATTCTGCCTCAGGCATGGTTGGGCCGTGGTCTGGATATGGGCCTTTTGGGCTGGTCCGTAACAGTTGCCCCCCAGCTCGGTTGTTCAGGCTTCTGGACGGCCGAGGTGTATATTGCCTTTGGCCATCGTTCAGGCCGAGGCCTTCTCCTTTGGCCAGACCGGCTTGCGGGTGTCGCGATCCTTAAGTCGGCTCCAGGTCCGGGGACGACTCGTGGTGCCTTTGCCCGGGTGACCTGTCGAGGATGCCGGGTCCACCATGCTGGGGCGGTAATTCAATCCGTCTCGGTCTCAAAATGCCCCCAGCTACTTCGGCCCTGCCTTTCATGCCTTTTGGCATTCTTTACGCGCTTCGGGATTCCCCCCACACGCCATCATTGCGGGTTCACAGATGTCAGGCCCTGAGTGGCGGTGGTCTGCAACCTTCGTGCCCTTTCATGCCCCGATGTTCGTGCGCATTTAATGCGCTGACGTCGTGTTGTACCAATCCCATTGCCCCTAGGTGTAGATAGGCTGTTTTGCCCCTGGCCCTTCACGGCTTGGTTTAAATAACTTTCTCCTTCCTTCTCTTTCACTTTTCTACTCGTTTATTCTCCAGTTCTTTTTTCTGGTTTCTGTAGAGTTCGCAGAGAGAATTCTTCCTTGTCCGAAACTTTTGCCGTTTTCCAGCATCCCAGTTTCTTCCATTTTCCAAGTACAGGTATTCCGCCCTCTTCTTGACACTTTTGTTCGGTATTGTTCTTCATTTTACCGTTTATTTTCTAGGATTATCGTCTGTGTTATCGTCCCTTCGGGGTTTCTTCGAATTTTCTAGGTTTCTTGTGTCATCTCACCCAAAATTCATCCCACTACTCTCCTTTAAGCACAAGCCTTTCGTGCCTTAGGCTTCTAGCTATGGTGAGGGACAGAAATTTTCCTAGGCCAAGGGCGTCGTTAACGCTGGAAGAGGAAATGTTCCTCCGTACGCGTCTCCCACGGGCCACTTATTGGGTTTTTGGGGGCGAACCACCTGCAGTGGGGGTTTTGGCTCCTTTACGACGAGGTGGCGCCATCCGCTCGGGGCAAGCTAGGGCTCGTCCGGCTTCTGCTAGGGTTGCGGCTCCACAGTCTGTCCGCCCTCTAGCGTACGCTCTGCCCCCGGGTCTCTCGGCGGGGCCGGGGTAGGCTCCTCGTCCGAATCCGGGTCCCCGGCGGTGATGGCCCAACCCCTCAATTTTTATGAGGGTCCTTCTCATGTTCGCGAAAGTCCTTTTCCGGAAGGGTATCTCGGCCCGTGTTGGGACTGCCTTGCGAAGAGTTCTGCGTTGATAGCACGAGGTGGAGACGCCAGGGCTTCTTCCATACTCGGCTCTTGCTGGCATCGGTCTGCCACGGATGTCCCTTCTAGCGCCTCCGTTCATCCGAGTCCGCAGTCTCTTTCGCCTGCCACCGTTGTAGTGCCAGGTATTTCCGCTCTTTTACTAATTCTGGCTTTGTTTATTTGCCTTTAGGTGTAATGGCTCCCAAATCCCGATTTTCCAAGCAACGCTCAGAGCCCGAGGGTTCGGACTCTTCTAGTCCGCCGGAGGCCCTGTGCTAGCGATACAACTGGGTGTCGCATGAGGTGCTAAGGACCCGGTCTCTCATGTTGGATGCGGACCTCGCTCGGCTGAAGATCCTGGATATGTCGGGGTGCGTCCTTAGGTGCCCGTCGGCCGATGAACCCGTTTGTGTGACGCGGGAAGCGGGTCGGCCCAACTTCTTCTTTTTCTACCGGGATTGCCTGACTCGGGTCTAGGTTTCCCTACCCTTCACCGCTTTCCAGATGGAGGCCCTGCTCCATCTAAGACCTGCCCCCTCCCAACTTCATCCGAACGGGTGGGCTTACTTGGTCGCTTTTGAGCGGCTATGTAATTCCTTCTGAAGGTTGGAGCTAAATACCCAAGAGGGGGGGTGAATTGGGTATCTTTAAAAATTTAAATATTTTGCTCTGTCTTTGACTAAGTAAAACAGGGTAAAACAGAGGAGAGAAGAAGAGAAGCAATACACAACAAGATTTATACTGGTTCGGTCCTTTCTCTGACCTACGTCCAGTCCCCAAGCCTCACTTGGGATTTTCAATCCACTAACTTCACAATATTGATTACAATCTCTGTACTCAGAGTAATTCTCTCTCTAGAACTCACTCCCCCTTACAAGATGCAATCAATACACCCAACCACAAAGTCCCCTGACTTGTGGTTATCTCAATCAATGAATGATTTACAAGAAAAGACTCTCTTACAGAGCAGATAAAATAAACACTGAAGCACAAGTATCAAATTGATACAATATAGATGAAAGCTGAACACAATAAATGACACTTAATAAATTTTCGCTCTCAGTTGGTGTATCAGCTTGAGAAGAAGTTAATGCACTCTATTTATAGGTAGAGAACATTAAATGACCGTTGCTTGATGAATCCAACCGTTGTAGGTGATTAGCACTAAGTCTGGTCTTCTTCTCTCTCTAAACTTCTGCTAATCCAAGTGTTAATGTGATCTGATGTGGCCATCTAAGAATTTGCCCGTTGGAGATGACTTTACTTGTTGTAGTAAGCATTCTTTAACGTTTAGAAGGCGTGCTCAGATGGATTAGCTGAAAGTAGGTTGATTTGCAGAAGTGCATTTAATGCACTGTACACTTTTTGTTTTATGGCTTTGATCTTCAATAATCTTCATCTGTGCTAGCTGAAATTCACTTAACAAACTTGTTAAACATAGCTAGGAACATACATAAATGAATTATGAAAGCAATAAGGTCAAACAACAAAGATTTGCAAATTCACGTAATTCAAAAATCAATTTTGACCGTTGTATACTGCGGTAAGTTCCTCTATACTGGAGTATGGCACTGTGCATAAGTGTCCATACTGCAGTATCCAAAGTCATACTGTGGTATGCAGCTTCTAGAGGCAAACTATCGTGACTTGTGTTTGAAAAACAAAACCTATACTGCGGTATGTAAGTAGTATACTGCAGTAAGTGAGTTCTTGACAAATTGAGAATCAGTTTAAGAGCCCAATACTGCAGTATGCAAACCTATACTGCAGTTTGCAATAGTTATAAAATTTGGGAGCTCTCTGTATAAGCCTATACTGCAGTATACATGCCCATACTGCGGTATTGACTTGCCTTGAAAAACTTGGTTGCTCTCTGGATGGCTCTATACTGCAGTATACATACCTATACTGCGGTATTGACTTGACTTAAAAAATTTGATTGCTCTCTGGATGGCCTATACTGCAGTATACATACCTATACTACGGTATTGACTTGACTTAAAAAAATTTGATTGCTCTCTGGATGGCCTATACTGCAGTATATATACCTATACTGCGGTATTGACTTGACTTAAAAAATTTGATTGCTCTCTGGATGGCCCTATACTGCAGTATACATACCTATACTGCGGTATGGACCTGTCTTGAAAAATTATTGCTTCCTGGATGGCCCTATACTGCAGTATACAGACCCATACTGCAATATGCAACTATCAGATGGTTTTTAAAGGATCTTGGAAACTTCAAAACATGTTTACACTTGTTGTTAATCATCAAAACACATTGAGAACTAACACCTTCCTGGTCCCGATTGCGTGTACCACCAACCTCTTTTTCTACTACTTCGGGCCTTTTACCCCAAGTTCGCCCAAGGAGAGCGAGAAGCTGAAAGGGTTGGTGTCGTTGCGTATCAACCTAGAGCGGAGGCTCATGACGCCTTTTTTGGATTCTTTCAAGAGGTTCAAGGGGGCCTTTTTCAAGGTTGAGGCCGAGTTTGGGAAATAGCCTTGGTTTCTGGAGGGTCCCGAGGGTGCCGATGTGGGCTGGCGCTTTCCCTTATACTGGATGGACAGCCATCATGATGTCAAGGCTACCTCCTTCCATGTTCTACGTAAGGACCTGTGGCCGGAGTCGGCTTCCACCGTTCCTCGACTGGAGGTCCTCGTGGCGGAGTACGGGGTGAAGCCCGCTAGTTACTTTATAACTGGGGACGGCTCCAAGCCGCTGCCTCTTACCAGTAGGGTTTTTTAGTAGTGTGTTGTCTTTGTTTTTGTCTTGGTTTTTTGGATCCATGATTCTGACCTGGTATCTCTTTGCTTTTTCAACTCGAGATATGAGTTCACTTCAGCTCTATCTTCGTGTGGCGAATCCAGCTGCTGCCTCGCCCAGTCGCCCAAAGAAGCGGGGTGCCTCTGAAGGTGCCGGTGCGGCCGAGGCTCCAAAGAAGGCAAAGGACTCAACCGACCAGGGTCCTTCTACTGCTGATGTTGCCAAGTCTGCCCGGGCGGTGGAAACCCCAGCTTTGGAGAGGCGGGAGGCTGTTGCCGAGTCCCCGGCTTCTAAGGGGAAAGAAGTCGCAGTCAGTGATGAGGAGGTCGAGGCCGCACTCCTCTCTGAGGTGCCCTCTGGCTCACCGCTAAGTCCGCCCTCGTCCCCGCCACCTCCCCCTCCTCCTCCTTCGCCAACGGGTCCGTCTTCGGTTTTCCCCAGTGGCTTTTTGTGGGAAGAGGGGGTGGCTCTGGAGGTGGACGTTGCCTTCCTTCCTTCCCGGCATTTTATGGATAGTCGGCCGTTGTCTCCCCCGGCCTTGGATCAGCTACACTTGGCTCAGAAGGAATTATGCCGATTGGTGGGGTACGTCCAGGCCTTGATATTGGTGCGGGAGCAGTACGCCCTGGTCGGTGCCGAGTGCCACAGGCTGAGGGCGGCTGAGGCGAAGCTGAAGAGGGGCCTGGCCGTGGCAGAGGCTAAGGCTGCGTTTGTCGGGGAGCTTAGAGAGGAGTTGGCCGTGGTTGAGGCGAAGGCCAGGTCTGTTGAGGAGGAGCTCGTCATGGCCTGGGTAGAACGGGATGCGGCCAAGGCGGAGCGAGACACTGCCAAGGCCGCGGCTGTGAAGGCTGACCAGGAGCTTCAGCTTGCCCGGGGCTCCGCTGAAAAGCTGGCCGAGGAGTGCAGCCAGGCGCAGAAGGGGTTGTCGGAAGGCTTGGCGGCAATGAAGACTCTTCAGCAACAGTGGGCCTCTCTGTCGGACGAGAAGGAGGGGCTTCAGAAAGCCCTTTCTGCGGAGAAGGCGGCTCGCCAGGAGGCATGCGAGGCGTTGGTGCAAACTGCCGAGGAATGCTTCAAGCAGGCTTTGGCTCAGATCCGATTTTTCAATCCCAGCGTCGAGCTCAATTTGGATGGTTATGACTACCGTGCCTATGTTCAGGACGGGAATCTGATCCCTTATCAGTCTCCTGGTGCCGACGGTCCTGCTAACGCCGAGGCTGAAGATCCCGAGGCCGAGCCTTCCAGCTGATTTTGGTTTTTTGCTCTTTTTATTTTCGGGGTGTTTGTGCCCTTGTAATATTTTTAGAACAATTCTGGCCTCTGAGCCATTTTGTATAAACTTGTCTGAGCAATGAATGACTTACGTTTTCATCATCCTTTTGCCTTAGTCCTTTGCAATTCTAAGCTTGGTTAGATAACTTAGGCAAAGAATGATTTACTTTTGTATCATCCTTTTGCCTTGTCTTAGATGTGTGTCGGCTGCATGTGTACAGGCCGTTTTTACTCTACCACACTTAGCGCGTGGGAGGTTGGGGCAGGGTTGTCTTGTTTCAACCTCGTCAGGTATAACTAACCTCGCTGCCTCGATCCAACTTTCCAACAGTCGAACTCCAACTTTCACTTAGTCGGATTACGTTTTTCCGACGTAAGGGCAGGACTACCACGTGTTCAACCGAGGCTCCGTCTACCTCTTAATCAAACATTTTGACCTGATTAGGGTCGGCATGGTAGTCCGCTTGCTTAGTCGGGCGAGCGTTGACGCGTCAATTTCACGAAAGGCCACGTATGGCGCCTTCGCCAAGCTCTAACCGATGCCTGTTGGAGTACAACGGCCGATTTTCGTACATCTAGATGTTTTTAGTTTTCGGCCAGGTACACGACCTCGGAGCCGTTTATCCGGTGCCAGGTTAATAGACCTCGGCTTTCGGTTTCTTGGCCGGGCTTCTTTGCCTCGGCCTTATCGTTTTTTGACCGAGCTTCATAGCCTCGGCTTCGTGCTTAAGCGGGTTTTGTGCACATTCATGAATCTCCTCAATGGGGTCCTTTATTGTTAAGAAATAGCCCTAAGGGGCTTTACAAAGAAATATGATTAGAAACGACATAATTTCAACTTTGAATTAACGAAATAAGCAAAGTAAACACAAACGATGCTGGGGTGGGATCTAGCTATAGTAGATCTTCAGCTTATCGGCGTTCCAAGTTCTTTTGACCGGCTTCCGTGCCAAGGTTTCGAGAATGTATGCCCCTCCATCGAGCTTTTCTTTGATCCGGTAGGGGCCTTCCCAGTTTGCCGCCAGCTTCCCGTCCTTGGTATTCTTGTTGCCTATGTCGGCCCGTCGGAGTACGAGGTTCCCGCGGTTAAGTGATCGGGGTCGAACCTTTCTATTGTACTTAGCCGCAAGTAATTGCTTGGCGGCTAATTCCCGGCAGTGCGCCATGACTCGGATTTCGTCTATGAGGTCCAAGTCGGTCTTTAAGGCGTCGTCGTTCGACTCCTGCCCTTCTTGTTTGGCTCTAACCTTTCTCCAAGATGGCTGCCCGATTTCGACCGGGATCATTGCTTCGCATCCATAGGTTAGCCTGTACGGGGTTTCCTGGGTCGAAGACTGTACGCTCGTCCGGTATCCCCAAAGAATGCTGGGGAGCTGCTCGGTCCAGTTCGTGTCGACTTGCAACATCCGCCTCTTGAGTCCGTCCAGGATGATTTTGTTGGCGGCTTCGGCCTGGCCATTCGACTGCAGGTGCTCTACGAACGAAAAGTGCTGTTTAATGTCCAGGTTGGACATTAACGCTTGGAATCGGTGGTCCATGAATTGGGTCCCATTGTCCGTGATGACCTCAGCTGGTATGCCGAAGCGGGAGACGATGTTGTGCCGGAAAAACTTCATTACTCTGGCTGAGGTTATTGTGGCCAGTGGCTCTGCCTCGATCCACTTGGTAAAGTAGTCTACTGCGACAATGAGCCATCTGCATTGCCCCTACGCAGGTCGAAATGGTCTGAGGATGTCCATGCCCCATTTGTAGAAGGGCCAGGGGGCTAGCATTCCTTTCAATTCTGTGGGCGACGGTCATATGATCCTGGCGTGTTTTTGGCAACTATCGCACGTCTTGGATTTTTCCATGGCATCATGCTTCATGGTAGGCCAATAGTAGCCGGCGTGTAGTGCCTTTCTCGCGAGGGCCTTGCCCCCTATGTGGTGGTCGTTGCTGCCTTCGTATAGTTCGGCCAGCACATATTTTGCCTCGGTTTCGCCGAGACACCACATCATCGGGTAATGCAGTCCCTTTCTGTAGAGCTGATCATCTACCATTGCGTAGAGAGCAGCTTCTCTGATTAGTTTTTTGGCTTCGGTCGAGTCGGTAGGGATAATTCCCCTTTCGAGGTAGTCTTCTATCGGCTTCCTCCAATCATGCCCTGTCGAGATAGTCATGACACAGCTCGGCTGGTTCAGGTTCTGCTGGATCACGGTCTTGTGATTGTCCGGTCCCTTGGTGCTTGCCAGTTTGGAGAGGATGTCGGCTCTAGCGTTCTCCTCTCTTGGGATATGGGAGACGATCACTTCCTCGAACTCGGCCATGAGCTCTTTGGCGCGGTTTAGGTACTTCGCCATAAGAGGGCCTTTTGCTTGATAGCTGCCGTAAATCTGGGCGGCAACGAGCTGCGAGTCGGTTAAAACCTTTACTAGGTGTGCGCTATTGTCTTTTGCCTGGAGCAATCCGGCCAGCAGAGCCTCGTACTCGGCTTGGTTATTGGAGGTCGGAAACTTTAGTTGGAGAGAGTGCTCGGTAGCGACTCCTTGTGGGCTTTCAACGATGACTCCTGCACCGCTGCCTTTAGCGTTGGAGGATCCGTCCACATAGACTTTCTAGGTCTCGTCACTTGCTACTGCCGGGGTTAGCTCCCTTATGAAGTCTGCTAATGCCTGTGACTTGATCGACTGTCGGGCTTCAAATGCTATGTCAAACTCGGATAGTTCTATTGCCCAGTTGGTCATTCTTCCGGCTAGGTCTGGCTTATGGAGGATCTGCCAGATCGGTTGGCTGGTGCGCACCACTATCCGATGCCCTTGAAAGTATGGCCGGAGTCGTCTCGCCGAGGTTAGCAGGGCAAAGGCCACCTTCTCGAGCTTCTAGTACCGGAGTTCGGAGCTCTGTAGGGCTTTGCTTATGATGTATATCGGCATCTGCCCGGTCTAGGCCTCTTTCACTAGAGCGGCGCTGACGGCTTCATTGCCTATTGACAAGTTTAGGAATAAGGTCTCCCCTGGATCCGGTTTAGTAAGTACCGGCGGGGTTGCCAGACATCGTTTGATTTATGCGAAGGCGGCGTCGCATTCGGGATTCCAACCGCCTTGGGTTTCCTTTTTCAATAATTTGAAGAGGGGTAGGGCTTTCTCGGCTGACTTTGGAAGAAACCTTGTCAGGGCAGCAAGTCGGCCGGCCAGCTGCTGTACCTCCTTCTTGGTCCTCAGGGGCTGCATTTGTAACACCTCAATTTTAATACCCAAAACTCGGTCAAAATATTGAAAATACCTTCAAAAGAGTTCAACAATATCCAAATCCTTTTACAATTACTATTTCGAATAAAACCCGTAATACTTAATCAGAATAAATTCCAGAAAATATTTCAGAGTTTAATACAAAACGGAAGTCTTAGGTTCATGGCAAATATAATAACATAACATAATCTATTGGAGATCAAAAGAGCTTCCAGAGCTCACTCCATAGGTGCCTTCCCTTGCTCTCTACTAGAATAATCACCTGAAAAATGTTAATATGGGATGAGATTCCACGTCTCAGTAACTACTGAATATTTCTACCTTACACGAGCAAATTACATATGACAAAAATAAAAGGTAATATAATGTGAATTTAATATACTCAGATATTTTTAGATATACCGTTGTTCACATCAAATGCCTTTACAAAATACTCATCATTCTTTATTGAATAATTCAGAAATGCACTATGCAGTATGCAGCCTCCCTTATATCCCCTTCCAACCGTATACCGCTGACTGGAACCATAGGCTAACATATAGTCCAATAGAAACTCATTCATTTGACTGGATGGTTTCAAGCTCACCAAAACTTAAGATACACCCGGCCAAAGGTATAGAGCTTAAATCTGGACTATGGCTCCCCTCCTTTAAAATAACAACTAAGGAGGTGTCACATGTCCCACATCTCCAATGAAATCCCGGCCAGAGGAAAACATGGAAGATGGGGCCCTGAAAAGTACCATCCACTGTGCACCGAGTGGTGGCATAAACAATTCTTATCATTCAATTCCCTCCTTACTCCACCCATCACAATACAACCGCCATGATGAATGTATTTACTCAAAAATAATGCATTATTATACCATTATATACATTGATATGCGTATTTATGATTAGTAAAATACTATGCGTATCTGTGAATAGTAAAATACTATGCGTATCTGTGAATAGTAAAATACGGTATATACATGAATAGTAACATGAATAGTAAATACGGTATACGTGAATAGTAACATGAATAGTAAATACGGTATACGTGAATAGTAACATGAATAGTAAATACGGTATACGTGAATAGTAAAAATGAATAGTAAATACGGTATACGTGAATAGTAAAAATGAATAGTAAATACGGTATACGTGAATAGTAACATGAATAGTAAATACGGTATACGTGAATAGTAAAAATGAATAGTAAATACGGTATACGTGAATAGTAAAAATGAATAGTAAATACGGTATACGTGAATAGTAAAAATGAATAGTAAATACGGTATAAGTGAATAGTAAAAATGAATAGTAAATACGGTATATGTGAATAGTAAAATGAATAGTAAATACGGTATATGTGAATAGTAACGTACGTATAAATAGTACCTCTACAGATTTGCAAGTCAAAGTTCCCACACCAGATCTTAAAACCATAAATATTTTCTAAATATTCTTGCCAAAATAGTAAACAAACAAATTTATAATCATACATAATTCACAAGTATAAGGAAGAATATTCAGAGTTACCTGTTACTTGCTAATACCCGAATCACCAACCAGCTATTATAACTCTCAAGCAAATATCTCTCTACTCTCTCTCTCTCTCTACCTCTCTCTAAGGCTCTTAGAAGTTGTGAAGAATGAAATGAAATGGAAGGTCTATTTATAGTTGGAAAATGGGTCTTTAAGTGTAATTTTCGTCTCTGGGTCGTTTTACGTAATTTTCCTAAAAACTAAAAAAAACTTTCCCGTGACTTGCCCCGTGAACCTTTTTTAAAAAATTTTAATAATATAATATAATATATATTATTTTATTATTATAATATAATATTATTTAAATAATAAATTATTATTGAGTGGGTCCCGCGGCCATTTTTTTCAAAGTTCACGAGAGTTGTGTCGGGAGGAAGAATTATTTTGGTTGTGGGTCCCGCAAAATACTGATTTCAAATTTATCACTTTCTGAAAATAGAGCCTACTAGTCTTCCCAAGATAGGTTTATGTTCAAGATATTAGATTCAAAATTCAGGATGTTACATTTCTCCCCTCCTAAAAGAAAATTTTGTCCTCAAAATTTTGCTATAATAAGAATTCTAACCTATTTAAATAAAAGAGGATAGGTTTGTCGCATGCTCTCCTCCGTTTCCCAAGTAGCATCTCCGGGAGTCATTCCTTTCCACTCGACCTTTACAAGTCTAATGGTCTTGTTTCTTAATTTCTTGTCCCTTGCATCAACAATCCGCTCCGGCTCAGCTTTATACGTCATGTTATCCTTGAGTTCTACCTCTTCTACTTCTATAATGTGGGAAGGATCCGGTTGGTATTTCTTCAGTTGTGATACATGAAAGACATTGTGAAGATTCGCAAGTTGTGGAGGTAATGCAATTCTGTAAGCTACCGGTCCAACTTTCTCCAAAATCTCATAAGGACCCATAAAACGAGGTGAAAGCTTCTTTGCTCGTATTGCTCTACCAATGCCAGTCATTGGTGTGACTCTTAAGAATACATGTTCGCCCACCATGAACTCCAACGGTCGTCTTCTCTTGTCAGCATAACTCTTCTGTCGACTCTGAGCAGTGAGAAGTTTCTGTTGAATCACCTTAATCTTTTGAGTCGTCTCGTCCACAAGTTCTGGACCTATTAAAATTCGCTCATTCAATTCCGTCCAGCAAATAGGAGATCTACATTTTCTTCCATACAAAGCCTCATAAGGTGCCATCTCAATGCTGGAGTGATAACTATTGTTATATGCAAACTCCGCAAGATGAAGATGATCGTCCCAACTTCCTTTTAGTTCGATTGCACAAGCCCGCAACATGTCTTCCAGAGTTTGAATAGTCCTCTCAGTCTGCCCGTCAGTTTGAGGATGATAAGCGGTACTATAACTCATCCGAGTTCCCATAGCATTCTGCAATGCTTTCCAAAATCGTGAAGTGAATCGTGGATCACGATCAGATACGATGCTATTCGGTATCCCATGCAATCTGACAATCTCCTTCATGTAGATCTTTGCTAGTCTCTCCAATGAGTATTCTGCTGCAATTGCTAGAAAATGAGCTGACTTAGTTAACCTATCGACAATTACCCAAATGGCATTATGTCCGGATGTCGTTAGAGGAAGCCCCATGATGAAATCCATAGAGATGCTGTCCCATTTCCACTCTGGGATATCCAAATTCTTTAATAATCCAGGAGGTTTCCGATGTTCGATCTTGACTTTCTGACAAGTCAAACAACAAGTGACAAAGTCAGTCACATCTTTCTTCATGCCTCGCCACCACCAATTCCGCTTGAGATCATGATACATCTTGGTTGCTCCGGGATGGATAGTGTATTTACTCCGATGTGCCTCCTCTAGTATGAGCTTTTTTATTTCTCCATCATTAGGTATGCACACTTTTCCTTTATACCTTAATATCCCATCTCTATCGATCCCAAATTTCGATTCTTTTCCTTCTTCAATATCTTCCCTCACGTTTAATAGATACTCATCTTCGAGCTGAGCGAATTTAATCTCTTTCCAAATTGTGCTTTCAATAGTTAATGCTTCCATGGTAGCGACCAAACCTGACATTACATCAATAGATGTACTTGGTATCTCCTCGAGCAATTTATGTTCTCTGATCATCATCTGGGCTACATGGATTGTCTTTCTACTTAAGGCATCTGCTACAACGTTCGCCTTTCCTGGATGATACTTCAATTCGAAGTCGTAGTCCTTGATAAACTCCATCCATCTCCTCTGTCGCATGTTGAGCTCCTTTTGGTCGAACAGGTACTTTAGACTTTTGTGGTCACTATAAACCTCGAACTTTGAACCGTAGAGGTGATGCCTCCAAATCTTCAGAGCAAACACTACTGCTGCCAGTTCTAAGTCGTGAGTAGGATAATTCCCTTCATGTGGCCTTAACTGTCGAGAAGCATAAGCTACTACCCTACCATTTTGCATTAATACACACCCAAGACCTTTCTTGGAAGCATCTGTGTACAAAGTAAAGGTCTGAGCAGGATCTGGAATTATAAGTACCGGTGCCGTAGTCAACTTAGTCTTCAAATTTTGAAAAGCTGCTTCACACTTTTCGTCCCATACATATGGTTGACCCTTCCTAGTTAACTTTGTCAAAGGCATAGCTATTTGCGAAAAGCCCTTGATAAATCTCCTATAATAGCCAGCTAGACCTAGAAAACTCCTGATCTCAGTCACGGACTTTGGTCGTTCCCATTGGAGTACTGCTTCAACTTTAGTATGGTCCACTGCAACACCTTCAGCCGATACGACATGGCCTAGGAATTTTACTTCCTTCAACCAAAATTCGCACTTAGACAGTTTCGCATAGAGCTTGTGCTCCTTCAACACTTGTAGCACGATTCTAAGGTGCTCTTTATGCTCTTCTTCATCCTTAGAGTAGATAAGGATGTCGTCAATGAAAACCACTACAAATTTATCTAGATATGGTCGGAAAATTCTATTCATGTAATCCATGAATACTGCTGGAGCATTTGTTAGCCCAAATGGCATAACAAGAAATTCATAATGGCCATATCTAGTTCTGAATGCAGTTTTTGAGACATCTTCAGCTTTGACTCTCAGTTGGTGATAACCTGATCTGAGGTCGATCTTGGAGAATATGGATGCTCCCTTCAACTGATCAAGTAGATCGTCGATCCTGGGTAAAGGATATTTATTCTTTATAGTCACTTTATTCAACTGGCGATAGTCAATGCATAGTCTCAGGCTCCCATCTTTCTTCTTCACAAAGAGTACGGGCGATCCCCAAGGAGATACACTGGGTCTGATAAAACCCTTTTCTAACAATTCTTCGATCTGCCTCTTCAATTCTGCTAGTTCCGATGGAGACATTCGGTAAGGAGCTTTAGATATAGGTTCCGTTCCAGGTACGAGATCAATAGAAAAT
Organism: Acacia crassicarpa; assembly: GCA_034222035.1. Lineage (NCBI taxonomy): Eukaryota > Viridiplantae > Streptophyta > Magnoliopsida > Fabales > Fabaceae > Acacia > Acacia crassicarpa. Next base: position 9,189,922 of record JAWXYG010000008.1, read on the forward strand.
TCTACTTCTCTCTCCGGGGGTAAACCTGTCATTTCTTTCGGAAATACTTCCGGAAATTCTTTCACCACTTCAATGTTCTCTATCCCTTCCTCCACTTCTGTTTGAATGGAGAAAAACACCATGTACGCAAGACAACCATAATGAACAGGCTTTTCATCTTGTACTATAGACAACAATTGTGGTCTACTATGACTCATAGAGTCATCCGCAAGAGAGATAGTCTTCCTCTTGCAGTCAAGGATGATGTCATTAGCTGACAACCAATCCATTCCTATTATTACATCGATACCCTTCGTGGGTAAACAAACAAGGTCTATATTTGAGATCCTATTATCAATCTCAATCGTACAATTTAAGCAAGCCCTAGAAGTTTTTACTGAAGCTCCCGCCGGTGTAGAAATAATCATATAATAAGGCAATTCACTCACTCTTAAATTCAATCGAGGCACACAGTCGTATGATATAAAAGAGTGTGTGGCACCAGAATCAAATAAGGCTTCTACTTCAAGACCTTGGAGTTTGAGGATACCTTTAATCAGATTTGGTGAAGCTCTTGCCTCCTGATGTGATAGTGCAAACACTTTCCCTGGCACTGCAGTTCTAGCATCCTTGGCCCCTCGAGGCTCCTCCTCACAAAATCTGGAAATGTGTCCTGGCTTTCCACAGTTGAAACACGTCACACATGGTCCTTGGTGTATTCTTCCACACTTGGCACACATCTGATTGTTGGCGGTGCTTGCAGCAGGAGCTGTGGATCCCCTATATGAACTCTGACCTCCACTGAAGTGACTCCTTTGAGGTCCTTTGAATTGACTCCTCGGTGGTCTGCTGAAATGACTTCTTTGGGGTCCAGTAAAATAACTCCTCGATGGTCCACCCAAGTGATTTCTGGATGGTTGGCTAAACCGCGTATTCACATTACTGAAGTTGTGACTCTGCTTCTTAGTAACTCCTCCCGTTGGTCTCATGAGGTGTGTAGATCTGGCCTGAAAACCCTTCATCTTCTCAGCTTCCTCTTCTCGTTTATTCCTTGCTATCGTGCGCAGTTTGTCACATATTTCTTCAAAATCCCTTGTTTCATCAAGGAACGGTGATAGAGCTGTTTTTAGGTCTGGTCTAGCTTTTTCAACCAATCGAGCACTCAACCATTTAGAGTTGTTCTGTGAATATCCGCAGAATTTAGACAACTCTAAAAAGCGAGTAATAAATTCGTCTTCATGTAATTCCCCTTGCCTGAATGTGAGGAATTCAGTTTCTTTCTCTATTCTGATTGAAGGGGAAAAGTAATAATTTTCGAACTTTTCCTTAAACTCTTCCCACGTCATTTCAGCATTTCCTTTTGTTTTGGTGCTTTCCCACCATTCTTCAGCTGCTTTCTGCAACAATTGTTCAGCAACCATCACCTTTTGTTGTGAGCTAATCTCGATAACTCTGAAAATCTTTTCTACACGCTTCAGCCACTCCAGTGCTGCAATCGGATCTAGCTTCCCCTCGAACATCGGTGGAGTAAACTTCCGAAATTTTTCCCAAACCCCAGTAATAGGTAAGGAATGATATTGAGAATGAGATCCGCTACTACCTCCATCTTCAGTGCGAGAACGACTTCCTCCCCTAGATTGATGGTCAGAAGGTGTGACTTCCAGAGCCTTCTCCTTTCCTTCCTTACCACCTTGGCCTCTTCCTTTTGCTAGTTCATCCTCGTGTCTATTCACTTTCTCTCTCATCTCCAGGATGACGTCTCGTAACTCTGCCAAAAGGGCATTGTTATCCTGAGAATAGGGACCATCTTGATGCGGAGGGAGACCTCTTTGGGATGGAGCAGGGGTTGAATTAGTTCTTCGAGTTCTTGCCATTATCTCCTCCTATGATTAATACTATAAGGACACTAAACAAATAAAATAGCTAAATAAATTCTAAATCTAACAAAGGGAAGTGCTCATGTTATGATATTTAATTTGCCACGAACTTTTAAAAAAAATTTTAAGAAATCACTTTAGAAAATAAACAAAATTGCCATGGAACCTTTAGCTCTGATACCAAAAATGTAACACCTCAATTTTAATACCCAAAAACTCGGTCAAAATATTGAAAATACCTTCAAAAGAGTTCAACAATATCCAAATCCTTTTACAATTACTATTTCGAATAAAACCCGTAATACTTAATCAGAATAAATTCCAGAAAATATTTCAGAGTTTAATACAAAACGGAAGTCTTAGGTTCATGGCAAATATAATAACATAACATAATCTATTGGAGATCAAAAGAGCTTCCAGAGCTCACTCCATAGGTGCCTTCCCTTGCTCTCTACTAGAATAATCACCTGAAAAATGTTAATATGGGATGAGATTCCACGTCTCAGTAACTACTGAATATTTCTACCTTACACGAGCAAATTACATATGACAAAAATAAAAGGTAATATAATGTGAATTTAATATACTCAGATATTTTTAGATATACCGTTGTTCACATCAAATGCCTTTACAAAATACTCATCATTCTTTATTGAATAATTCAGAAATGCACTATGCAGTATGCAGCCTCCCTTATATCCCCTTCCAACCGTATACCGCTGACTGGAACCATAGGCTAACATATAGTCCAATAGAAACTCATTCATTTGACTGGATGGTTTCAAGCTCACCAAAACTTAAGATACACCCGGCCAAAGGTATAGAGCTTAAATCTGGACTATGGCTCCCCTCCTTTAAAATAACAACTAAGGAGGTGTCACATGTCCCACATCTCCAATGAAATCCCGGCCAGAGGAAAACATGGAAGATGGGGCCCTGAAAAGTACCATCCACTGTGCACCGAGTGGTGGCATAAACAATTCTTATCATTCAATTCCCTCCTTACTCCACCCATCACAATACAACCGCCATGATGAATGTATTTACTCAAAAATAATGCATTATTATACCATTATATACATTGATATGCGTATTTATGATTAGTAAAATACTATGCGTATCTGTGAATAGTAAAATACTATGCGTATCTGTGAATAGTAAAATACGGTATATACATGAATAGTAACATGAATAGTAAATACGGTATACGTGAATAGTAACATGAATAGTAAATACGGTATACGTGAATAGTAACATGAATAGTAAATACGGTATACGTGAATAGTAAAAATGAATAGTAAATACGGTATACGTGAATAGTAAAAATGAATAGTAAATACGGTATACGTGAATAGTAACATGAATAGTAAATACGGTATACGTGAATAGTAAAAATGAATAGTAAATACGGTATACGTGAATAGTAAAAATGAATAGTAAATACGGTATACGTGAATAGTAAAAATGAATAGTAAATACGGTATAAGTGAATAGTAAAAATGAATAGTAAATACGGTATATGTGAATAGTAAAATGAATAGTAAATACGGTATATGTGAATAGTAACGTACGTATAAATAGTACCTCTACAGATTTGCAAGTCAAAGTTCCCACACCAGATCTTAAAACCATAAATATTTTCTAAATATTCTTGCCAAAATAGTAAACAAACAAATTTATAATCATACATAATTCACAAGTATAAGGAAGAATATTCAGAGTTACCTGTTACTTGCTAATACCCGAATCACCAACCAGCTATTATAACTCTCAAGCAAATATCTCTCTACTCTCTCTCTCTCTCTACCTCTCTCTAAGGCTCTTAGAAGTTGTGAAGAATGAAATGAAATGGAAGGTCTATTTATAGTTGGAAAATGGGTCTTTAAGTGTAATTTTCGTCTCTGGGTCGTTTTACGTAATTTTCCTAAAAACTAAAAAAAACTTTCCCGTGACTTGCCCCGTGAACCTTTTTTAAAAAATTTTAATAATATAATATAATATATATTATTTTATTATTATAATATAATATTATTTAAATAATAAATTATTATTGAGTGGGTCCCGCGGCCATTTTTTTCAAAGTTCACGAGAGTTGTGTCGGGAGGAAGAATTATTTTGGTTGTGGGTCCCGCAAAATACTGATTTCAAATTTATCACTTTCTGAAAATAGAGCCTACTAGTCTTCCCAAGATAGGTTTATGTTCAAGATATTAGATTCAAAATTCAGGATGTTACAGCATTTCTAGCACGGCCTTGCATTTGTCCGGGTTGGCTTCGATTCCTCGGTTGGTCAACATGAAGCCCAAGAACTTCCCAGCCGGAACTCCGAAGGCACATTTGGCCGGGTTCAACCTGATTCGATGTCTTCTTAGTTTTTCAAACGTCTGTTCTAGGTCCCAGATGTGGTCCTCTGGAAGCTTCGACTTGACGATCATGTCGTCTATGTAGACTTTTATGTTGCGCCCGATCTGATCTTTGAAAACCCGGTTCATCATCCTTTGATAGGTGGCCCTGGCATTTTTTAACCCGAAGGGCATGACGTTGTAGCAGTAGTTTGCTTTATCCGTCATGAAGGCGGTTTTTTCCTGGTCGTCCGGATGCATGGCAATCTGATTGTATCCGGAGTAGGCGTCCATGAAGGAGAGGAGCTGGTACCTGGTCGAGTTGTCCACGAGTTGATCGATATTGGGCATCGGGTAGGAGTCTTTTGGGCATGCCTTGTTGAGGTTTGTGTAGTCGATGCATACTCTCCATTTGCCACTGGGTTTGAGTACCATGACTACGTTCGAGAGCCAGGTGGTGTATTGTATTTCTCGAATGAAGCCGGCCGCCAAGAGCTCCTCGACGTGGCTCTCGAGGGCCTTCTGTCTGTTGTCGGCGATATTCCTCTTCCTCTGTGCCACCGGTCTCGATCCCGGCCATATGCCGAGTTTGTGGCAACAAAAGTGGGGGTCAATGCCGGGTATCTCGGCCGAGGTCCATGCGAACACGCTTGGTTCTGCCTGAGGAAACGGATCATCTACGTTTTTAGGTCGTCTGTCATGTCTCTGCCGATCTTGGCGGTCTAGGATGGGTCCGTCCCCAGTGTTATTTCCTCAAGTTCTCCTTCTGGCTCGGGCCTTGGGTTTTCCTGTTCTCGGAGGTCGAGCTCTACCATGTTGATCGGGTGCCGGGGGTGCTTGTCGCTGTCGACCTCGGCTATTGACTCGTTGGATCCGAGCCGAGGTGGAGATGAGGGTCCTCCTTCCTCGACCCGGAGAGCTTCAAAGTAGCATTGCCGTGACTCCTTTTGGTCTCCGGATACCACGACTATCTGGTTTTTGTCATTGACCATCTTCAATTTCTGGTGCTTGGTGGACACCAATATGTCCCAGTTGTGAATTGTGGGTCGGCTGAGGATAATGTTGTATGGGGAGCGAAAATCGGCCACGATGAACCTGACGCGCTCTGACTTGAACGCTTCTCTTGTTCCGAGGGTCAACCGGAGGTCAATATAACCCTTTGGGAAGGATTGTTCGCCGTTGAATCCGATCAGGGTGGTCTTGCACGGCTTGAAGTCCTCTTTGTCGAGGTGCATCCTTTTATAGGCGTCCCAGCTTATGATGTCGGCTGAACTTCCGGCGTCCACAAAGATCCTCTTGACACGACAATTCACCAAGGTTCCGGTGATTACCAGTCCGTCCAGGTGACCGGGGATGACGTCCTTGAGTTCTTCATTGGTGAAGGTCAAGGGGGGCGGCTTCGGCTTGGCGGGATCGTCCTTGAACTTGGGTAGATCTTGGACGGTTAGGACCTCACAGAGGTATTTCTTCCGCTGACTTACTGTGTCGCCTCCCCCTCCGAAGCCTCCGTTGACGACGTTGCATTGGAAATCTACGTCGGGAAACTCGTCGTCCGAGGCGGTCTTCTGCTTCTTCTCCGGCTTTTGGGTCTCCCGGGGCGGACTTCTAGTGCGACCGCAGTCGTTGCGCTTGCCGTTCGTCCTTCCATGGGTCTTGATGACATACTGACGCAGTTTCCTTTCTCTTACAAACTTTTCGATTGCGTCACGGAGGTCGTAACATTCGTCGGTGGTATGTCCATGGCAAACGTGAAACGTGTAAAACTTGGTGCGGTCCGTGTTGGAGCGGCCCCTAATCGGCCTCAGTTTGTCGACCCGCCTCATCTCGACCTGGGCTACCTCTTTCCACACCTGCGGCCGAGGGACATTCAAGGGGGTGTAGCTGTCGTACTTTGCCTTGGAGTCGCCTCGGTTGGGTTTGATCCTGCTATCCTTGGAGTCTTCGGCTTGCTTGGCCGTTCTTTATAATCGGGAGAGCTATGTCTTACCTTGTCGGGTTCGTCTGCGTTTGCCGCTTCCATCTGTTCCACATCCAAGTATTTCTTCGCTTGGGTGTAGAACTCGGTCAGGGTGCAGACTCGGTTCTTGCATAGGCTTCTGGCCAGACGTGACGATGGGTCAAGCCCGTTAATCAGGCAGTGCACATCCCGGAAACGGTCAAGGTACCTCTGCAGCGACTCGCCCTTCTTTTGTTTCACCTTGCTAAGCGTGAACTGGGACTTCAGATGCTTTTTGCTCGTGGCGAAGTGCAGCTTGAACTTTCGTCCGAGGTCTTCGAAGCTTCTGATTGAATTTTCTGGGAGGGAACTTAGCCACTTGTGCGCCGTTCCGATCAGCGTAGCCACAAAGAGGCGTTCGATGACCGGGCCATCGATGGATCAGACCCACATTAATTTGTCAAAAATGTCGAGATGGTTACGTGGATCCTGGGTTCCGTCGTACTTTGGAAGGTCGGCCAAGTCGAAGTCTTTGGGATAGGGAGCCGACGCCGCTACCCTCGAGAATGGGGACCTGCTGGATCCCGTAAGGAACTTTCTTCTGTACTCTCAGGGTGAGCCATAGCGGGGGGAGTCATGATGGGGAGACCCGCGGCGAGGTGATCTCCGACGGGGAGCTCGGCGGGCCCTGTCGGCCTCTCGGCACTCTTCTCGGTCTCGGGCTCCTCTTCCGCTTTGGCCGTTGTGGTTCGTGCAACCATCTTGGCCTTCGGTGTCGTCATGACCCTTTGAAGGCGGTGGGTGACCCCTTTCCGTATTCGTCTTCCTACTTGGCCTGCTGGCCTTCTCCGCCCGGTCCTTGGTTGCAGACTACTGGATAAGTGGCTACTGTTCATGGCCGGGCGTCTCTCAGTGCGAAGCTCTCTCCGGTTTCCTTGTAGGTGATGGTTCTGGAGTTCCTCCCTTATCATCTGTGCGAAGGCTTGGTGGTCTGCTTGTCGCTGCAACTGATCCCGCCTTTCCTTATCCTCGAGCCTCTACAGAAGTGATTCTTGCGTTCTCCGAAGGATACGGACGTCGGCTTCTAACGCCAGAGCGTCCTGGGTAGGAATCTCCCCGAGCGTCTCCAACAGCGGTGGACCATCTGCAGAGGGGGAAGTGGTCGTGTCAGTGACATGACCCTCAGGGGTATTCTCGCGTCGTGGTAGATCCTTTGGTTGGCTTGGCCTAGCTGGAGTTTGGTCCGGTGGCGGTGCTCCGCCGCCCTGCGGTGGTGGATTCCTGCTGTGGCTTCTAGTGTTTGCCATCTATGGTCACGGGGATGGAAATTTACCTTTCCCCACGATCGGCGCCAATGTTCTGGTGTAGAACACAGATCAATTGGACTTGACTAGATTGTCAAGCCTAGAGCCTACGTACCCTTTGAAGGGATCAAAGTCCACGTAGTTCGCAATATACTTGAAGGCGTGAAGCCAGGGGGTGGTGTGTGTGCTTTGTGTGACAGGAAGTAAATGGAGCATAGATTAGAACGTGTGCACCTGATTAGGGTTTCCTTGTATTTATAGAGGAGTCTGGTGCGAGTATCCCCGGGTTAATGAGCGATATCCGGGGCTAATATCTCGGGATCACAATTGGGGGAGATCCTCGATTAATGGGATCCTAGATTAGTGGGATTCCATATCTTTGCCCATTATTGCGCTGATTCTGCCTCAGGCATAGTTGGGCCGTGGTCTAGATATGAGCCTTTTGGGCTGGTCCGTAACAATATTATTTTTATATTTATAAATATAAATATAATATAATATGAGTGGGCCGCATTAACTTGGGGGGCTTGACCCTGTTAATTAATTAAAAAAAGGAAGTGGGAGAAAATTTCACCAGACACCCCTCCCCAATTACTTTTTGTTTGTATTTAAATCTATCCTTCATTGTATAAGAAAATCTATCAATTAATTTGTTAAGTCAATGAAGTTGACCGAATTTTAGCCAGCCATAGCTTTGACTAGCTACACCTTGAAGGGCACGGAAACACATAAGAACTCTTGAATAGAAATTAAAAAAATAGATGTAACTCCAGTTACTCATAAAATGATAAGATCTTTGGCGCCAGAAAGACGAGAATTCTGTTAACGTGGATAAGGCTGGTTCGTCGATTGTCATCCACACTTTATGCTGGAAGTCGATTTAGAAGATAAAAGTGATCCCACGTGTACAACAGTTCATATGGCGGCTCCTGAGTAATGCAATTGCCACCAAGTCTGCACTGTTTCGGTGAAAGAGGTCCCCATATAACCTATGTCCAATATGTGTAGAGGCCAAGGAGACTATTGAGCATGTCTTTTTCCATTGCCTCTGGACTTGATGCGTATGGTTTGGCTGCTCCCTAGGTGCTAGACTAGATGTCTCCAGCATCTCCAACTTCAACGCATGGTGGATCTCGTTGACAACTACCCCTATTAAGTAAGAATGATCTTTCTCTGATCTGCTGGCTTTTGTGGTTTATCTGGAAGGGTCAAAATGAAATGACTTTTGAACATAGAAAGTCAAATCTAGGTAGTGTTATTGAATTGGCTTGGAGAAGTAATTTTGATTTTTGGACTAACTATGCTAAAGGGGTGAGGGACCCTCTTTTGTCGAGGGGCTGTGATAGTTCTGGCACTAGATGGTCTCCCCCAACACATGGTAGCCCGAAAATCAATTGTGATGGAGCCTTTTCCTCTCCTGAGAAGGATGCTGCTATTGGGGTAATTTGTCGAGACTTTGCTGACTTTTTTAAATGGGGATTTATGGATAAAGTCAAGTCTATATCTGCCTTCATGACTGAAGCCTTAGCTCTGAAAAGGGCTTTACTTCTAGCTTTGGACCTTGGTCATGATAAGGTGATTTTTAAAACAGATTGTCTATTCCTGCTTTCTTGTGTTAAGGCCAAGTCATCGGACTTGTATGATTGGAAATGTAGAGGTATTATCCTGGATATTATTTGTCTTTTGTCTTCTAAGGTTGGGTTTTCCTTGTTCTTTTCCTCGAGAGGGGGCAACCGTGATGTGGATCTCCTAGCAGCTGATGCTTATAAAGGGGTGTACCCTATTGGGTGGGTTTCGCGACCAACACCTGCTTTGTTATATCTTCAAACTTTAGAGGCTCAGAAGACTAGTGATGATGTTGATAATCCTTCACCTTTTCATTCTGATTTGGATGGTGGCTAGTTTGTTTTTCGTTGTTTATGCTCTTTGTTGTTCTTTTTCCATTGTATTTGTTTTTCTTTGTTGTGGCAATTTGCCTTCTGGTATCTTTGTCGTTTGGTTTTTTGGTTGATTTTTAGTACCTCCCTTTGTAATGGTACTTTATTTGAAGTTTAATTTAATGGAATCTTCTTTAACTAAAAAAAAAAAATTGTCGTTAATGAAAGCCACGAACAGTTTCCCTCTTTTGAATTCCGCTGGCTTTAGGGCTCGTTTGGGATTGCTGTGAGAGAAGTGACTTTTGTTTCTGATGGACTTTTCTTAATGGACTTTTTTCTGATGTGATTTGTGTTTGGGATAGCAGTAGCAGAAGTGGCTTTTGTTTGTGATGAGAACTTGTTTGGCATAGCTTTTAAAAAGATAGATGAGATAGAAAATGACTGAAAATGGTATGAATCAAATTCTCGTACACACATATGTGTTGTATAAAATGCGATAATTTGGGATAAAAAATTAAAAATAAATATAAATTTACCAAATAAAATAGTAAAATTCCATTAAAAAATTGATGTGCTTCCACATAAAAAAAATTAACAAATGGACCCCACATAAAAAATTGATGAAGGAGGGGGGCAAATGGTAATTTAACAAATGGATCCCACATAAAAAATTAATGAGCTTCCACTAATAAGATTAGAAGCTATAAATGAGAGCTTAAAAAATTCTAACCCTACCCCTAGTTCTAGATGTGTGTTTTCGATGCCATTTAGCCATCACAAAAATGAATTTTTTTTTGGGCAGGAGTACAATATCGGCATAAATTAAATCTGGGGCTACAGATGAATCAAATGAAGAATTGAATGGAAACACTTTCCAACCAGTGATTGAGAGACACAGGCCAAGGAATTATTGAAGAGGAGGGGATGGGAGAGAGAGAGAATCTGCGGATGAGAGGAGGGAGAGAGGAGACACACGTTGCCTTTTTTTTTGGGGGTAAAATGGTCTGAAAAAAAAGAAGCTGGCTCAATGTATTTCTAATGGGATAATAAGCAACTCAATGGGAGCTTCAAAAAAAAAAATCCATTTGTAATATGAAGTCTATCAATTTTTCAGTGTTCCCAAATAGGCCCTTTATACCTGATGGACTTATTATCCCATCTAATAGAATAATAAGTCTATTTTGAGTGTTCCCAAACAGGCCCTTACGCCAGCTCCTTCACGGGACAGCACAAGTCCTGCCTTCTTTTTCTTCTATCTAACTCTGCCTTCCGGTCACTCTTCCTCTCTCTCTCATGCTAACTTCTCTTTCTTCTCTCACTCTGCAAATACGGCAGCAGCCTTAACAGTTTCCGGCAAGGATGAGGATGCGAGTAAGAACATGGATGATCTGCAGACTGGTTCGTCAGTGCCAGTGTTGTTCTCAAGGTTATTTCTGGGTTTTCTACATTTTTTCTGGCTTCATGTGTAGATCCATATAGACAAGAATGCAATGAGTTTGTTATGCAGCTCGAAAAGTATAATAAACACCCGAAGAAAGCAGCTCTAAAAGTATGGTTCCCGTCTTTCTGATATGCCTTTTTTTGGGTCCTGTTCCTGTTTAACTACATTTTCCCTCTTTTGATTCGCTGGCTTAAGTTTGTAAACCCTAACGGTACATTCTTATTTCCAATCCTGCTTCATATGTAGAGGTGCATGTGGACTCGTATACTTACAGGCAACTGATCATTTTGATTCATCAGTTTCTTGCGGAGGAGAACTTCGAAGAGAGTCTTCATCTGTACGATTAACTTTTTATCTTGTTATTATAGTCATTCTGGTACTGCATGTGAGTTTGGGATTTATGTTTTGCTGAACCTTTCTCAATCTTTTTAATTTCTCTGGTGAAGACTGAAGCAAGAATCAAATATTTATTTCAATCTGAGGTATTTTGGGATACAATTGTCAGTGGTGAGTGGGAGAAGGCGGAAAATTATCTTTCTGCATTTGGAAGGACTGGTGATAGTTTTTTGTTAAAAAAGATATTCCACAAGATGCGGGAACAGAAATGTCAGAGAGGCCATGCACAGGTTAAGGTACACGCTGGGCTCCATCTATATTATGAATACGATCCTTCACTATCTTTGTGCCTTTCAATTGTTGACTTGATAGCTTAGTAATCATCAAATATTTATTTTAAGATGCTAAGTTTTCTATATAAAACAAAATGGAAAAGTTGAAAAAAAGATAGTATAGACTCACAACTTTGGTATTCAAGCATAAAAAAAGCCATTTACCCTCTTAAATTATTGCAAAAACTAATTTTTTTTTGTATATGCGTTAAAACTAATCTCTAAACTAATCACATGATTATCCCGTGATACCTTATTCATCATTCTCAGTTTATCCCTACATGAAATTCTAACTTGCATTCCCCTCTAATTCCCTCTTCCCAATGCGTTGGTTTTAATTGACATGTCATGTTTTTATTTACTTGTGCATATTCTAGCCTTTTAAAGTTGGTATCCGAAAACAACTTGCACCCATGCATACTTAATATCTTGTCATATACTCATATGTATCAACATTCAGCTCCTATTGTCTTAAACTTTCTATTCGTAATATTCTTTCTAAAAAAGCAAATTGATATATAAAGCAACCTGAAGGTGTGTAGAGATATGACGACGGGAAGAAGCAACAAAGAGGATCTAGAGGTAAGGGTTTCTATTCTTTTCTACTTGTCACTCTCTTCCCTAAAGTACCAAAGTTTTTATAAAATTGCAGTTCTTCATGATTGATGAAGTTGACAAGATATTGGAAGCAAAATTTGAAGAGTTTATATGACCACATAGGGATATTGCCTACATTTATTCATAAATGCAGAAACTCATTTTCTAAATACGGGTATTGCCTACATTTATTTGTAAATGCAGAAACTCATTTTCTAAATAGGGGGTATTGCCTACATTTATTCATAAATGCAGAGGTATCATAGTGCTATATTTTTTCCAAAAGGTGGTCTATCTATTTGTTAAATTTTAATGATCTGGTGTAACATTTCTGTTGCTTAGAGGTCATTAATGTGATCAGTAAGCATTTGGTTGGTTATCCACTCTTGTCTTATATTTTTCTTTGTTTTGATAGAGGTAATACATGCATTTTTCTTTTCCTGCAGTGATGAATTCTTCTCTTCTTTGTCTTAAATGAAGTGTCTTAGGCTTAGCTAGATCAAGGGGCCCAAGGAAAATAAAGCACTTTCCATAATTTTGCATTATCCAAGTAGTCACATCTGTATGCCGAGTAATGTGTCATTTGTCCAATGATCACAAACTTTCCTTGTCATTTATTGTTTTACCTGTTGGTTCATACACGTTTAAGTATCCAACTGATACACATCTACTTTATTCTGTTACGTTGACCGTGGAAATGTTGTTGTTCAGTTTTACGTATTCTAGGCAAAGGATGAAGCTGTCCAATATTGGTCATTGTGTTTAATTATGCTGATTATTTTCTACTATTCACAGAAAGGGTCATATCAATGTAGTCCCTTTTTGAATACCTTAAATAGCAACATTTAGTTTTCACTTTCAAAATGTGGCTAATGTCATTCTAAATTTGTGAAACTATGGGGTTTGATGATGTTTATAGCTACTTTCTGCAGGCTAGATTTATTTTTTCTCCTTTGCATGTTCATTAGCTTATATAACCATGTATAGTGTGTTTCATCTTTGTGGTATCTGTCTGTCCGTACAATGAAATTGCTGGACCCCCTCATTCTGTGTCTACTAACTTTGTCTCATTAATTAATTCTCGTAACAAGTTTATGGTTAGCTTGCTACTACTCTTATAAAGTTGACTAACCCCTATTCCTTAAACAGGAATATGCACCATGCTCATGTCTCTTTTTCTACAGTGCTTGAAGTTGACAATGTTGACACGCATACAAACATATTATTGTCCTTTTCCTACTTGTCTCTCTAGATGTAATTACAAGCAGAGGCATAACTGATTTAACATCATCTTTATAAGTTATGCTGAGTTGACTATGCTGATTTCCCTTTTTACGTTTTCTAAATTCTAGGTATTGCATGTTCTTGAACATTCATTTAAGCATTTGAGATAAGAAAGAAAAGACCAAATAAGAACACTACCCCTTTTTGTTGGCTCATCCAATAAAAATACTATAAAAGAAAACTACCCTGTTTTGTGCTACCTGTGTTCTTAGCTGCCATATTTTCGTTTGGAATTTGTCCAACGTGACTTGTTTGAAGGCAAGTTGTTTTTCCCCTTAGCTTTCCTTTTTTGTAATATATTTTACACCTTTTATGATGTGATGCAGATTTTCCATCTCACTCTTGGATATAGATGCCAAATACTTCAAAAATGATGGGATAGATAAGAGAGTCAGGAAAGATGGTAATTTTGTTCTATATATTTTAGGATGAAATGAAGTAAGCTTTTAATTTTTTTTTTAAAAAGTCAAAGGCCACATTTGAATCTTGAGCTGTCGATTTGGAAGAACAAATCTGAGTTTTGAACAAAGGTGGTGAAGCACATGATAAAAGTGTAAAATTGGAGTCCATGCCAAAAGGTAAGGCATATATCAACCTAAAAGGCAATTGTGCTTGGATGTTTACCTTTCTGTCCTTGGATCACTTTATTTTGTAAGTTAAATTGTGTTCTGACATAGTTATGGTCAAGTTATGAGATGTATGTATATATTATGCATAGCCAACCTGTAAGTTAAAAACTTTATACATACCTGACTCTTTTTATTTAGCCTCCCTTTATTATTAATGCATTTTGGTTTATTTGGGCACAGAGGGACAACGTCAGGAATCAGAGGGAGCATTTGATTGTGCTTCTTGCTAGCTCTCATATAAGACTGGTTCCCAAACCTGAGCCACTCGACAAGGGACGTAAACCTTTAGTTACTCCTATTTGATTAAAGCATTTTAGACTAAAATAAGACTGAGCTAAAGCAGAAACATGGAATGCTAAGTTAATTTTGCTTTCTCTAGTTAACTGAGTAGCCCTGCCTTTTCCCCCATGTATTAAATCTGTTTTTGGTAAAATGCAGCTTCATGATCTAGGAGTTGATGCACAGATGAAAGATCTCTTTGAGAACTACAAAAACTGGTGCAAATTTTTGGGATGAGAACATAGTTTACAGTGAGATATATATGCGCATGCCTGCATCAACGAACATTTTTGACATTTGGCTTAATTTCTGATGTCTTTTGCACTTTTGGTTGTCATGAATATTTCAAGAATAAGTCAGAATCTTTTGGTGCCCAAATTGACTTGTGTATCACATATCTTGGTTTTTCACAGACTTCCTCAAGGTCAACCACAAGAGATACAGCAGAGGAAGTTGCTTTCCATGGGTCTTTATCTTCTCATCTGGGGTGAAGCGGCAATACAATACTTGGTGTCTGTGAACATAGTGAACATATATTTACTGGTGTAGGTCTGATGAATTTTCTTCTACATATTTAAGAGTGAGCACATTCTCTTGTTTGGACAATATCTTAATTATTCTTACTAATCATTTGTTACAGTATCTCCTCCTTGGCTTGGTTTTTGTCAAATCAAGAAACAAGTTGTCACAATTAGTCAAAGAGTTCTTGCGAGACCCCCGAAGTAAGTTTTTGTTATCCATTTCATTGTATGAGTGATTTATAATCAAGTTCTTTTCTTCTCCTCTTTTATAACAAATTATGAATCCCAGCATGCACTTGACTAAAAGACAACTACTTATTATTTGAAATACGTTTTCTGGCTTATAAAGGGTTTTGTTCAATTTTAGGGTTCGGTTCCATTATGGTCACCCAAATGTTTTTTGATAGAATTTTCCACACTACACGTGGAGGCATGAGCAAGGCTTCTCGAGGCATCAATCTGAGTGAGGATATTTTTGCTGGTGACATTCTTGATACATGTTTTTTCCCATTATTACATATTAGCTAGATTTCTTTTCTTGCTTCTTATGTGTCTTTTGCCTCTAGGTTTCAACTCAACACTTAGATGCGGCAATATTACTCATCATGAATATATCCAAGTTGGTAAAGGCAGAGATGTTGCGCTCAATCAAATCTCACTTTTCAAAGCAAAAGTAGCTTGTGGTAATGGAGAGCAGACATTAAGCATGGATATCTATTGTTTGGTGCATCGTTTTGACTTCTTCCGCATGATGTCGTGTCATTTTTCAACTGTTGGATTTTATGTCAACTCAATGGTAATTTTTTTCCTCGCTAGAGTTTCCATGGTGATGTTACATGCATGTTCTTTTACTTACTAGTATTGAGTTTAATTAATATTTGAAATTCAATCCAATGGTTCGCTAAAAAGATTGATAAACAAATCAAAGCAAGGGAAAAGGAAATAAATCTGTCGTCAGTTGGAGCTCCGGGCTGTGTGTGTCAGATATATCTCCAACCTACACAATGTTTCATTCAAATCAAGGGATGATCCAGCTGATAGAAAAACTTTGCAACAATGATAGCTTATATTTTCCTTATGTAATCTAATATTATTTGTCCTAGTCCTATACTTTTCTTAATTACTAGCTCCTCTCCTGCGTCTAGTGGCATTAAAGCTTTCCTTTTCATATTTGCAGATGGTAGTCATCACGGTTTATGCATTCCTATATGGCAAACTTAACTTATCTTTAAGTGGACTTGAGAACGACATAGTTAAGTATGACAGGAGAAAGGGTGATAATGCTCTGAAGTAGGGCTGTACATGAAACCTAGAAACTCGGCCAACCTGACCCGGCCCAACATGGTCCAGCCCAAGAAAAGAAAAGAAAAACCCGAAATGATTTGGTCAGGACCAGGTCTGACCCGAAGACCGGGTAGGATCGAGTATCGGGCTACCATAACTGACCAGTAGGATCGGTCCTACCCAGTTATATTATATATATTTATTAATATATATATTAAAGCCTTCAGGGGGAAAAAAAAATCACGCCTTAGCTTAAAACGATGTTGTGGAGGGGCAATATATATTCCTAATTTCTGCCTTCTAACCTAAACCCTAGCTTCCACATTGGCCTTTCAATTCGGATGTTCATTTCAAAACACATGACCAAACCCTAAAGATCAGCATCCTCTTCGTCTCTGACCCTCTGGGATTCAAATCACCATTTCAGATCCGCAATCCTCTTAGTCTCTGTGATTCAAACTGCCTTTTCGCTGGTGCTCGTTTCTGAAGAACGGCTGAAGATCGTGTCTTGAAGCCTAAAGATCGTCTGCCATCAAGTTCGTCGTTAAAGCTTCAAGATCGTCACTTTTCCGTCACAACTCCTGGTAAGCCTCAAGTTCTTTTCTTCAAGCTTCAAGTTATCACATCTCTTCTCCGATCATCTGCATTTGGGGATTTGGACGACGATTTTGAAGCTGATTTTAGGGAGTTCAAGGACAAGTCTGATATCGATGAGGTGGATGTGGATGATGATTTGCTGTGCGATTTCAGGACCTTAGGTTTCTTTGCCGCCAAACCTCCCAAGCCTTCCAGATCCCTGTCTTGTGGTAAATATTTCTTATAACTTCCTTTCAGTTTCGGTTACGGTGGTATAAGAGGGGAAAATTATTCATGTATCATTGGCTTGTTATATCCTTGATGCAGATTTTGATTTTGCTTGATAGTTGTATTATTGATCACATGCAACATACATTTAAAAAAAAAAAAAAAATTCTGTACTTTTTTCAACATACATTTGATAGTTGTATTATTGATCACATGCAACATATATTATTGATCACTGTACTTTTTTTAAATTTTCAGGAAGAAATATATTTATTTTGGTGAATTCTGATTTTTCCTTCTCATTCAATAACATGAAATTCGTTTTTCAGAACAGTTTTTTTGGCTGCTTTATGATCTTCTAAGTGCTCTTTATTCAGTAGTTATTAGATCTGTGACCTTGTAAGTTTAGCTTTATTACTTTGATGAAAGTTCAGTGATACGTTTTTCCTTCCCTGGTTAATGAAGCATAGTCCTCCCTTTATGCCTTGTACATGAACTCCATGAATCACATGCAAGTAATTATAAAGCAGAGATGTGATATTGTGGATCCTGATTTGCTTGCGTAATATCTTCAGAACATTTATTACGGAGTTTAGAAATGTTTATGAAATATCCTTGAATCTGATATCATGCTGTTTGATTTCTTTTTTTTCTTTTCTGTCTACATATGTAAAAGCAGGAGTGTGGTTGGTCTAAAAGGGGAGTTGCTTTTGATGAACACACTATGCATTCCTATCAGCAAAATCTATTTTATAAAGGTAGATGAGATTCCTTTTTGCTGTGAAAATCTGTGTAATTTATTTCAAACTTTGACATTTGTGGATCAAAATATAATCTCATATTGCCTGTTCATATTGACTAAGTTGAGCTTTAGTTGTGTTGATATTACACTTAATATTGATAGTTCTTTTGCTTCTGTTTTGATCAGTACTCTAATAATAGGTCATAGTTTCCTATGAATTAGTTGTCAAGACCCAAATAATCTTGTGTGCCATAAATTACTATATAATGAGTTGAAGTAAAAGACTCAAATTTAGATTTTTCCCCCTTCCCCCATTGGATCACAAGCTGTGCTTGAATCTAGATTCCCCTGGCCCTTCATTTTACAGCAACTTCTTGAAAGATCGGTTTTTGTCATCTAATAAACTATTACTTAATTCATCTCTTACTTTGTGTGTTTTTTTATTTGGATGCATGAGTTGGTTTTCCTTATTAGTCTTTTTACTGATACTGCCAATGTATTGTCCTTGCCTTGCCCATATTATGGTTTTTCTTTTCCAATTACATTGCAGGATCCGGTGCTGTAGAATCTGTGAAATTCAATGGAAATGCTAACAAGTCTGAGAAAAGAAAGAGGAAGAATCTCTATAGGGGAATCCGTCAACGTCAAGGTGAACTTTTCTGAAGAGGTTTCAGTCTCTCCCCCAAAATTGGATTTCTGGCTCATAATGGGCTGGACAGAGTGTTTTATGAGACAAAGGACTACTCCTGGTCTGATGGAGCAGAAAACACTGGAGGGTTTAATGTTAGGATTGGAGATCAGGATTTAAGGTTAGGAATTGATATGTATAAAAAAATAATTGGTGCCTGTGATATGAGTTAAAGATTTATTTTAGGTTCTGAAAAAAAAAAAAAAAGTTCACAAGCCATTGTTCAAATGGGTCTTCTAATGATTGTTCCTATGATCATGGAAATTGGACTAGAGGATTTAGAATGGCATTTAGTGACTTCATAAAAATGCAACTACAACTAGCAGCTGTTTTCTATACTTTCTCACTAGGTACAAAGGTGCATTATTTTGGTTGCAGGGCAAAGTATAGAGCGACTAGCCGTGGTTTTGTGGTCTGACATGAGAAGTTCGTAGAGAACTACAGAATGTACTCCAGGAGTCACCTTACAAAGAGAATGGAGCTTGCCATGTTGCTTATTTGTTATCGAATGAGAAAGTATAGAAAACAGCTGCTACTTGCATTATTATGAAGTCACTGAATGCCATTCTGAATCCTCTCTCTAGTCCAATTTCCATGATCATAGGGACAGTCATAATAAGACCTATTTGAACAATGGATTGTAAAGCCATGGCTGCCTTCAGAGCATTATCACCCTTTCTCCTGTCATACTTAACTATGTCGTTCTCAAGTCCACTTAAAGATAAATAAAGTTTTTCGTATAGTATGCATAAACCAAGATGACTATCATCAAGCTGATATAAATGGTCATGGTGGTATTGGTGTTCCTGCAAGCATGAGCTGGGAATCATGGTGGGATGAAGAATAGAGGCACCAAAATTACACTGGGTTTTTAGGACGAACCATGGAGTGTTCTCTTTCCTTGTGGTTCTTTATCTATTAGTACGAAAGTGTCTATAATCTAAACGTAGCTAGAGGTGAAAAGAGCACATTGGTGATTGTTCCTACTATTATTCTTGTTTCTTATTCCACCTCTTGTTTTTAACATAAGACATAGTTTATACTACATGTTTCATTATAAACTAGATCTTATATTAAGGACCAAATTAGTACTTAGCCTACAAGCACTTTCCCTTCCCCCTTCTATGACTCTGTAAATTGACTATAATTTTCTCTTCATGTTTATGGTCTATTCTGGCTAGTCAGAGTAAAAGCTTTCACTTAACAAATGCTTAATTAGGGCATAAGGACTTCTTAATGTTGTCAAAAGACTATAATACCCCATTATAGTAAAAGAAATTGAACGGGGTTAAAGGCCTAATTTTTTCGGTTGCATTTTATTAATTTTTAATATCTTTATATATATAAATTATATATATAGGTACATCCATATAATCGAGTATCACAAACATTTTAATTATACATAATATTTGAATATGCATTTTCGTGATCACACTCGTATATTTTAATTTTTAGTACTATCTGGCTATAAGAAAACGTCTCTCATCATTGATGATTTCATGTTAGTTAATTAACGGTAGATTTTATAAATTCAGTACAAAGTAAATAAATTCAGTACAAAGTAAAGATGGTCACATCTTGGTGTATCAATTAAATAAAATTGCCAACTATAATGAAGAGGGTATGGATTGGTATCATAGTTCATACTATGTAGTCACCAGGGTGTATATATAAAAAAAATATGGAAAATCCCAATTAAATCTAACTGAAATAATATATTGAGAGGCGTTCTTGTCATTTAATTATAAAAATAAAAAATCCCTAACTAAACCCCTTGGCACAATTAAGAATTTATTATTAAAAATGTAGGTTTAAAATAGGATTTTGTTATTTAAGCTGGAATTAAATGGAATTATCCCTTAATATATAGCCTTAACTTAACGTTACATTTATTATTATATCATTATCGTTGACTGGTGGTAATTTTAGAACAAGTTCATTGATATAACTTATTTTTTCTCAAATTAAAATATCTTGTATTTTAAAATATTTAAATTCACATAAAAAATGTCTTATAATAACATGGAAACGAGGAGTAAATTTTGAAAACATTCACAGCCTTTATATATATATATAAAAAAAAAAAAAGGGCCGCAGGCGCTAAGGCAGCGGACGAAAGCAAGCCAGATCCAAATAAAACCGTTCCCTTTTCATTTTTCTCTTGTTAGCTTGAAATTGAATCGTTACTGAAAAAAATACTACCAAGTCGTTCTGAGAAAAAAAAAAAAAAAACTACCAAGTCGCAATGTTTATTTTTTGAAAATCATATTATTAGTATTTGCTTTAACTTCTGTACTCAAACTACATCACGTCAAATAATTATTTGTTTCTTCCCCTCATTTCAAGCCCAACGGTAAAAAAAAAACCCAACGGTAACTCCAGTCTTGCCTCTCGGGTTAAGGAGACAGATGCCGAGGGGATCCCAAGCTTACTGCAAGCAGCACACTGTGAACATTATGTCAGACCTCTAGAACTGGGGAAGCAGGCAGAGAGAACTGCGTTTTTAATAGTGTTGTTGATGGTGACATTTCCCTCTCTCCTCACAAAACACGCAATATGACTGTGATTCCTTCTCATCCCTTTTGACCAATGCCTCGAGATGATGATTTCTAAAATATATACGGCCTCGATTTGAAATTCAAATCTGCCTTCCCAGCTTCCCAGCTTCCAGCTTCAGTTCACTCTCGCTCCGCTGAAAAGGATTCAGAACCAGTGGAATGGCGTGCTCTCCAGCTCCTCTGTCCAAGCTTGATGAAGAAGGTGGTTGCATAGCAGCAATCGTCCCTTAAATCCTCTCTGGTTCAAATGGCATCCGAGCTCGCCGAACCGATGACTGACCAGTTCGAACCCCCCCTCTCTTTCTCCTCTGTTACTCGTCGTACTCGCCGGAGATGAAGAAAACCCAGAGCACAGATGGCAAATCGGAGTTCCTTTCATCCTCACTCCGGTTGCCGTCGAAGGAGTAGAAGATGAACGAGAGTCTCTTCTTTTGGAAAGACCATATTTTATCTGCAGACTGGTTCGTCAGTGGCAAAGAGGTAGTTATAAACTTTCATTTCGAAGTTAACTCATTTCATGAATGATTAAGCTTGTCATTCATCATTTGACTTTCTTCGTCTCTTCTTTAGGCCGTTTGGGTTGCCATTTCTTGCTGTTCTCAGACAAAACACTTGTTTTCATGGAGCTCTTCAATGGATTGCAGAGGAGTAGAGGTTGATGCTGCCCGCCGATGGTTACGTAGGGATTGCCAAACGGATGTCTAAACTCGAAGAGAGTAGCTCAAAATATGATTATTTCTTGTGGCGTGCTGTCAATTTTTTGCTTGCTGTTGTCACAGATCTGTACCTTCGTGGGTATGAAGATTTGGAGGGAGACGATGATTTGGGGGCGGAATTTATCTGTCGTTTCTGCGCCAAGGATTACGAGGTAGTTGGGCATTGCTGTCACATTGGTGGGGACCATCCCATGTAAGCTAAGAATGGAGTTTAACCCTCTCTCAGATTATATGAGGATCTCATTCTCTTCATTTCTCCATCCTATCTTTCCATCCATTCGTTCGAAAACTTCATTTTCATCTCTAAAAGTTTTGTTTTTGTCTTTAATGGTTTCAAAGTTTATGAATTTGGTGCTGCCTAAGAATCAACGGGATCAAACATCTTGCCTAGCTTATCCCATTATCTTCCTTCCTCGGTTGAATATTAAGGATTCGTTGTTGTTGTTGTGGCATCATCACCATGGAAAGAATAGTCCTTGAATCAACCCCTACTATTTAATCAAATATGCAGAATGCTGCTCATGAATCAATGAGGGAAGCACTTGCGTCTGGAGATTTTAACGTGGGTAATTTTATATGCTTTATTCTGGGACTGATTTTTGTGTGCTGAGTATCCTTAAACAAAATTTTCATTAGAAATATGCTTTCTTTCCTGGGTTTGATTGGTGCATTTATGAAGAATGACCTTAGAGATTTACATTTTTCATTCGTTTTGACATATTTATGGTCAAGTTATGAGACGTATGTATACATTATGCAAAGCCAACGTGTAAGTCAAAAAAATTTATGCATACCTGACTCTTTTTGTTTAGCCTCCCTATATTATTATTAATGCATTTTGGTTTATTTGGACACAGAGGGACAACGTCAGGAATCAGAGGGAGCATTTGATTCTGCTTCTTGCTAGCTCTCATATAAGACTGGTTCCCAAACCTGAGCCACTCAACGAGGCACGTAAACCTTTAGTTACTCCTATTTGATGAAAGCATTTTAGACTAAAATAAGACTGAGCTAAAGCAGACACATGGAATGCTAAGTTAATTTTGCTTTCTCTAGTTAAGTGAGTAGCCTTGCCTTTTTCCCCCATCTATTAAATCTGTTTTTGGTAAAATGCAGCTTCACGATCGAGCAGCTGATGCACAGATGAAAGATCTGTTTGAGAACTACAAAAACTGGTGCAAATTTTCGGGATGAGAACATAGTTTACTGTGAGATATATATGCGCATGCTTACTGTGAGATATATATGCGCATGCTTACAACAACGAACATTTATGACATTTTGCTTAATTTCTGATGCGTTTTCCACTTTTGGTTGTCATGAATATTCCAAGAATAAGTCAGAATCTTTTGGTGCCCAAATTAACTTGTGTGTCAGATACCTTGTTTTTTGAATGAATTCCTCAAGATCAACCACAAGAGGAATAGCAGATGAAGTTGCTTTACATGGGTCTTTATCTTCTCATCTAGGGTGAAGCAGCTAATGTTCGCTTCATACCGGAACATCTCTGCTATATTTTCCACAATGTGAGTACAAATTTTCTTAAGCTTCTAATTTCCTTAAGCCAGCCCGTAATGTCTTACCAAATTTTTACTTAATTTATTGAAATTTTTCAAAATGTGTTACAAATATCCAACAATTACTTTAGATGGCATATGAGCTCCATGGTTTATTTCCCTGAAATATCAGTACTGTTCTTGAAAATATTAAGTCTTGTGATTGTGGTGATGAAGCATTTTTGTGCCAAGTCATAACTCTGCTGCGCCGAGTTATTGAAAAGGTAGTGTTTCACACACACACACATCCATGTAGACATACATATATCCATGCTTCCCTGACACACACACACACACACACATCCAAGCATGCATGCATGCATACATACATCCATGAATACATGCGCACTAAGTTTCAACAATGTTGAATAACTTTCCTGGAAGCTGAGAAGAGCAAAAACGGAACAGCTTCTCATACAACTTGGTGCAATTATGATGATCGAAATGAGTATTTTTGGTACATTGGATTTGGATCTTCACATGATAGACAAGCACTTAGTTTGATGGGTTCATCACTTCATTAAACATTCGTTTTTCTTAGTATTCTACTACAGGTCATCAGATTGCTTTTCTCTTAGATGGCCCATGTGTGAGGATGATGACTTTTTAAAATCGACTTCCAACATGTCACAGGAAAGTAAAGGTGCTCAGAGAAAATCAAATTTTGTTGAGATCCTGACGTTTTGGCATATTTTCCACAGCTTCCATCGTCTTTGGGACTTCTATTTACTGCCTTCGTAGGTATTTATACTATTTAATTAGAAGGATGTGTTTGATGTTTCTCTCCCCAAATCATACTTATGACAAGGCTTGCACATTCTTATTGCACGTGTTGATTGTTATTGCATGGCTAGGAATTTTAGCGGCAGATATCTTTAAGAAAAATGACTTGTACGATTTATCAATTATATTCATTACTGCGGCCATTCTGTGCTTGCTACAAAGTATGATATATACTTTCATTTAAATGGGTCTTATAATGCTCTACTATCGGATAACTTGTTTCATGCTTACCATTTGATTGAAATTCTCTAAAGTCATCATATAAGCAGTAGAAACTTCACAAGTCATAGAAGCACAAGAACTATATAACATGGAAAAATTTGGGTTTATGACTGAGATTATTACTACCTCCGGTTTTAAATATAAGAGCTATTTAATTTTTTATGAAAAGTTTAAGGAAGATAAATAAGTTATATTAAATTATGTATATTTATGTTTTTTCTCCAAAATAATTTGCTTGACTTATAAGTTAGTTAATTATAACATATGTTATGTATCATTATATTATATATTAATTTACAAGTCAAGCAAATTATTTTGGAGAAAAACTATAAACATATATAA
Source organism: Acacia crassicarpa (assembly GCA_034222035.1). Classification (NCBI taxonomy): domain Eukaryota; kingdom Viridiplantae; phylum Streptophyta; class Magnoliopsida; order Fabales; family Fabaceae; genus Acacia; species Acacia crassicarpa. The sequence continues at coordinate 9,214,351 of JAWXYG010000008.1, forward strand.
TAGATGTTCTTAATATAGTTTTTATTCAACTTCATTAAACTTTCTATAATAAATCTTGTATTTAGGACCGAAAGTAGTAATAATATCAACCATAAACCCGAATGAAATTCGATGTTATAGTTCTTGAGTTTCTATGGCTTGTGAAGTTTCTACGGCTTATAAGATGACTTTAGAGAATTTCAATCAAACGGCAAGCATGAAACAAGTGATCCACAAGTAGCATTGTAAGAGTTATTTAAATGAAAGTATACATTATACTTTGTAGAAAGCGCATAATGGTTGCAGTAATGAATATACTTAATAGATCGTACATGACATATCTTTCCTATCCGCCACGAAAATTCTTTTCCATGCAATAATATTCAATACCTGCAATAAGAATGTGCAAGCTTTGTCATAAGTATGATTTGGGAAGAGAAACATCAAACACATCCTTCTAATTGAATAGTATATATACCTGCAAAGCTAGTAAATAGAATGTTCAAAGATGATTGAAGTTGTGGAAAATATGCCAAAACGTTTGGGTCTCAACAAAATTTGATTTTCTCTGAGCTCCTTTTCTTCCCTATGACATGTTTGAAGTCGATTTAAAAAAGTCACCATCATCATGCATGGGCCATTCAAGAGAAAAGCAATCCGATGACTTGCAGCAGAATGCCAACAAAAATGAATGTTTAATGAACTGATTAAACCCATCAAACTAAGTAGTTGTCCATCATGTGAAGATCCAAAGTCAAACGAAGCAGAAATACTCATTTGGATCATCATAGTTGTACCAAGTTGTGTGAGAAGCTATTCCGTTTTTGCTCTTTTTGGCTTCTTGGGAAGTTATTTAGCATTGTTGAAACTTAGCGCATATATATAAGTATTTGGCAAACTATGTATAAAGTGTTAGACAAGTGTTAGACAACCACTACCTTTTCAATAACTCTAACTCGATACAGCGGAGTTATGACCTCATATAGAAATGCTTCATCACCACGACCATAAGGCTTAATATTTTCACCAGGAACCATACTGACATGTCCGAGCAATAAACCATGGAGCTCATATGCCATCAAAAGTAATTGTTGGATATTGTTTGCACATTTTGAAAAATTTCAATAAACTAAGTTAAAATTTGGTAAGACATTGCGGGCTGGCATAAGGAAATTAGAAGTTTAAGGTAGTTTGTACTTATGTTGTGGAATATATAGCAGAGACGTTACGGCATGAAGTGAACATTGGCTAATACTTACGTCGTGCACCGACCTACAATACTATGTGTCCGCTAACATATATTTTACTAGCAAGTCTAATGAATTTTCCTCTACATATATAAGAGTGAGCGCATTCTCTTGTTTGGACTTAAATATTCGTACTAATCATTTTGTTTTGTGTAACTTCAAATGTTTGTGATAGAACTCTTATTGCATAGCAAATAAATATTTCATCTTGCCCTTGCTGTGGGTGGGGAGACTTTTCTCTGGTGCTCATGTTTGCATTATTTAGATGGAGGAATGACAATTATCATATGTTGTAATTCGTTTTAGCTTTTGCATAAGGAATCATGCCAGTTTCTTGTAATTGTTGTGGAGCTATATAGATGCATTGTCTGGGTCCAATGTCTCATTGCAAGTCAGGATTCATCTTATTCATGTGCATGTGTTGTGTTTTCTTTCTTTCTTTCTTTCTATGTTTTTGTTTTTGTTTTTTTTTTCTTTTTTGGTCTTGATTGAGTGATATTTGTCGTTATATTTCCTGTTTTTTAGATATATGTATCCCGCTGGCTCTTGTGCTTCTGGCTAGATTGATTTCTTTTTTCCTTTTTAAACAATAAGTTTTTTGGGCTATATTTCTAAAATTGCTGTTGAGCACCCGTTCTTGTTAGTGTCTTAGTTAGTTAAATGTAATTTTATAAAATATTTTCCATTATGACCTTAGTTTTCAGTTGCTACAGCCATCGTAGTTATCAAAAGAGCTAAAGTGAGAAGTGTTTTTGATTTGGTAATTTTAAAGGGCACATATTTGTCATTATCCATCTTATCAAGGAAGTTGTCGATTCAATTGAAGTTGCAACATCAAAGAATATCTTGAGTGGCTTTCCTGTTGTTGATAGATGTAAAAGCCGGAAAGGATTTAGTTTTCTTTGATGTTGTCAATTCAATTGATTCCTTGACTGAGAAAACTGAATCCTTTCCAGCTTTTACATCTATCAACAACAGGAAAACCATTTAAGGTATTCTTTGATGTTGCAACTTCAATTGAATCGACAACTTCCTCAATAAGATGGACAGTAACAAATATGTGCCCTTTGCCCGTGAACTGCCAAAAAATTATCAAATCAAAAATACTTCTCACTTTAGCTCTTTTGATAACTACAATTGGCTGTAACAATTGAAAACTAAGGTCATTATGGAAAATATTTTATAAAATTACATTTAACTGACTAGGACACTAACAATACATGTAACAACTTCTTGGTTGTGTTGGATAGGTCTTAATTGTTATTGAAAAGCAGAAAGTAGATGAGAAGGAGGCAGAGACAAGGAAGAAGATGGCTATTATTTAGGCTGAGATAAACGCCAATATTATTTAGGAGAATGGGACTGGATTATCTCTGTTTTCCTCTGATACACTGCATGCAGAGGTGTCTTTTGTTTCTTGAGCTGTGTATTGTAATTTTTGGATATTTAGAATACTTAAGATAATTGCTATTAGCTGTAGGCATAGCTATCAATTTTTCTTGAGCTGTGTTGTAATTTTTATTGAGCTGTCTGCTAGACTAATATAGCCTTCTTTCAAATAGCTTTAGGCATACCTATTTATTTTTCATGGATCGGGAAACTGATTACATGCTTTACCTATCATAAATAAATTGGAGGTCTTTAATGAATATGACAGATTTGATCTTATTATTTCCTTACTGTTTCTGAACATCAATAACGAAGTCCAACATAAAATCTACCTATTTTAGCTAAGTTTCAATTCTAATTGATAAGAATAATGTGTTCTGGATGCCAAGCACTTAGCAATATTCTTTATAGCCTTTCTATCAAGGAAATGAAAACTATTTAATTGCATTATATCCGGAAGCATTCATACTATTCCTTAATTAACGTGGTAGGACCATGGTAGTTGTTGTCCACAAAATAAAGTTAGTTTGGATCACTGAAATTTTTTTAAGAAACGGGTTACTGAAATGTTGCTGAATCTATCTTTGCCTAAATGAATCAAGGTAAAAGCTGTGGTTGCTTTTGCCACATTTCTGCTACCTAGAAACTTGCATTTAATCTTACATATATTGGTGTAGGTTCCCTAATATACAGTTCCCATGTTAATGGCATCTATGGATCCCTAGTATTTTTAAATTCACCATTGTTTATATCAACAATACGTCTTTCACTAAATGTAAAATCATGTATAACCTGCAAACTAATCACAAGGTCCGACATTTGACTTATCTTCTTCTAACACTCTTTTCACATGATACGTCCATTTTTTCTTCTCCTGCCTATTTTTTGTTATGCCTGTACTGATTATACTCATATATTCCCTATTGTTCAAACCTACGTGCCTTTGGTGGCCTCTCATCGCACCTGCTACAACAATAGGTTAATGAAGTATGCATAAATATCTGCATTATGATCTCGTCGATGTTCTCAAATATCGTTACATATGGTTCATCTTGAATATATCAAATATATATGTGATTGTTTAGTCCCAATCACCATCCTCTTATAATGATCAAGGATGAAATTACATGCCTATAATCACTTATGGACCATTATCTGAATGCATGTCCTATTCTTCTGTGCTATTAAGTTCTCATGGAAATTGACTCTGTTGTTCTACATACAGGCTTAAATGTACTTCAAAGGTCTATACAGGCATTTCCATGGTTTTAATTGATGAAAAGGTGTATACATGCTTATGTGTTTCTTGCTTTTTTACTTCATAAGTTTCATCGTCTATCCTACGTTGTTGACTTACTAAGGGTTTGTGTGATTATTAAATTTCAGGGATCAAGGATACTAGCGAAGTATGCTGAACAAAGCACTCCATGAAAATAATTTGTTTTTCGTAAAATGCAGCTTGACGATCGAGCAGTTGATGCGCAGATGAAAGATCCCTTTGAGAACTACAAAAAATGGTGCAAATTTTTGGGACGAGAAGATAGTTTACGGTGAGATATATATAAGCATGGTTGTCATGAATATTTTAAGAACTAGTCAGAATCTTTTGGTGCCCAAATTTGTGTATCACATATCTTGTTTTTTCACAGACTTCCTCAAGATGAACCACAAGAGGAACAACAGACAAAGTTGCTTTACATGGGTCTTTATCTTCCCATCTGGGGTGAAGTAGCTAATGTTCGCATCTTGCCGAAATGTCTCTGCTATATATTTCACAATGTAAGTACAAACTTCCTTAAGTTTCTAAATTTCTTATGCCAGCACACAATGTCTTACCAAATTTTTACTTAATTTATTGGAAATTTTCAAAATGTGCTAACAATATCTGGCAATTACTTTAATGGTATAGGTGCTCCATGGTTTATTGCTTGGAAATGTCAATACTGTTCCTTGTGAAAATATTGAGTCTTTTGGTTGTCGTGATGAAGCATTTTTGTGCGATGTCATACCTCCCGTGCTATCCAATATTTTTTTTTATATATGCTCTACGTTTCCACAATGCTGAATAACTTCCAAGGAAGTGGAGAGGAGCTGAAACGGAACCGCTTCTCACACAACTTGGTGCAACTATGATGATCTAAATGAGAATTTGTGGTTCGTTTGTCTTCGGATCTTCACATGATGGACAACCACTTGGTGTGATGGGTTTATCAGTTCCTTAAACATTCTTTTTTCTTGGTATTCTGCTACAGGTCATTGGATTGCTTTTCTCTTAGATGGCTCATGCGTGATGGGTTCATCAGTTCCTTAAACATTCTTTTTTCTTGGTATTCTGCTACTTGTCATTGGATTGCTTTTCTCTTAGATGGCTCATGCGTGATGTTGACTTTCTTAAATCTACTTCCAACATATCACAGGGAAGCAAATGTGCCCAAAGAAAATCAAATTTGTTGAGACCTGGACGTTTTGGCATATTTTCCATAGCTTCAGTCGTCTTTATACCTTCTATTTTTTAGCTTAGCAGGTATATATACTATTCAATTAGAAGGATGTGTTTGATGTTTCTCTCCCCAAATCATACCTAGGTCAAGGTTTGCACATTCTTATTATAGGTATTGAATTTTATTGCATTGCAAAGAATTTCAGTGGCCGATATCTTTAATAAAGATGTCTTGTATGATTTATCAAGTATATTTATTACTGAGGCCATTCTGCGCTTCCTGCATAGTATGATGTATATTCTCATTTGAACGACAATTATAATGCTCTACTATTAGATCACTTTTTTCATTCTTGCTGTTTGATTTGAAATTCTCTAAAGTTATTATATAAGTCTAGAAACTTCACAAGTCATAGAAAGACAAGAATTGTAACATCGAAAAATTCGGGTTTATGGTTGAGACTCCAGTCCTAGATATAAGAGCTATTTGATTTTTTTTTTGGAAAAGTTTAAGGAAACTAAATTAGTTATATTAAATTATATCTATTATGTATATTTATGGTTTTACTTTAAAAATAATTTTCTTGACCTATATCATATTTTATGTATCATTATATTATATATTAGTTTATTAGTGAAGCAAATTATTTTAAAGGAAAACCATGAAAATACATGATAAATATACCTTATATAACTTATTCAACTTTTTTAAACTTTCCATAAAAAATCAACTAAATCTTATATTTAAGACCAAAAGTAGTACTAATCTCACCCGAATGAAATTCAATGTTACAGTTCTTGAGCTTCCATGACTTGTGAAATTTTTACTGTTTATATGATGACTTTAGAGAATTTCAATCAAAGATAACCATGAAATAAGTGATCTACTAGTAGCATTTTAAGAGTAATTTAAATGAAAGTATATATTATATTTTGTAGGAAGCCCAGAATTGTCGGAGTAATGAATATACTTGATAGATTGTACAAGACAATTTTCTTAAAGATATCGGCCACTCAAATTCTTTTGCATACAATAATAATCAATACCCGCAATAAGAATGTGCAAGCCTCGTCATAAGTTTGATTTGGGGAGAGAAACATCAAACACATCCTTCTAATTGAATATTATATTTACCTGCAAAGCCAATAAATAGAATGTCCAAAGCAATGAAAAATATGCCCAAACGTTCAGTCACACCAAAATTTGATTTTCTCTAGCTCCTTTTGTTCCCTGTGACATGTTGGTAATCGATTTAAAAAAGTCACCATCACGCTTAGGCCATCCAAGAGTAAACCAAAAGCTAATGACTTGCAGCAGAATGTGAAGAAAAACGAATGTTTAATGAACTGATGAACCTATCAAATTAAGTAGTTGTTCATCATGTGAAGATCCAAAGCCAAATGAACCAGAAATACTCCTTTAGATCATCATGGTTGCACGAAGTTGGGTGAGAAGCTATTCCTGTTGTGCTCTTCTCGGCTTCTCTAGAAGTTATTTAGCATTGTTTAAACTTAGCGCATGTGTATATTTATACACTTGTCAAAGTATGTATAAAGTGTTGAATAACCACTACCTTTTCAATAACTCAGTGTAGGGGAGTTATGACCTCGCACAGAAATGCTTCATCACCATGACCATTAGTTTCACCAGAAGGGTACTGACATTTCCAGGCAATAAACCATGGGGCTCATATGCCATCTAAAGTATTTGTTGCCCATTTTGAAAAATTTCAACGGTAAGACATAATGAGCTGGCATAAGAAAATTAGAAGCTTGAGGAAGCTTGTACTTACATTGTGGAATATATAGCAAAGACATTTCGGCATGAAGTGAACATTGGCTAATACTTAGATGGTTTGCTCATCGATGATATTTTCTAGGATAACTACTTGGTGGAAGCTTTGAAAATGTGTAACCTTCTAGAAGAATTTAATGAGGATCATGGAATGGGCCGACCTACAATACTAGGTAGGTGTCCGTGAACATATATTTACTGGTAGGTCTGATGAATTTTCTTCTACATATATAAGAGTGAGCACATTCTCTTGTTTGGACAATATCTTAAATATTCGTACTAATCACTTGTTACAATGTTTGCTTCTAGGCTTGGTTTATGTCAAATCAAGAAACATGTTATGTCACAATTTGTTAGAGAGTTCTTGCAAGACTCCTGAAGTAAGTTTTTCTTATCCATTTCATTATAGTCAGCTGGGGTGAAGCAGCTTGCTTTACTCTAGGGTTAAGCAGTTTGCTTTACTCTAGGGTGAAGCAGCTAATGATAGCTTATATTTTCCTTATGTAATCTAATAGTATTTGTCCTAGTCATATACTTTTCTTAATTACTTGCTCCTGTTCTGCGTCTAGTGGCATTAAAGTTTTCCTTTTCATGTTTGTAAATGGTAGTCATCATGGTTTATGCATACTAATATGGCAAACTTTACTTCTCTTTAGGTGGACTTGAGAACGACAGAGTTAAGTATGCTAGGAGAAAGGGTGATAATGCTCCGGAGGTAGTCATAATCCACTGTTCAAATAAGTCTTATCATGACTGTCCCTATGATCATGGAAATTGGACTAGAGAAAGGATTTAGTACTGTATTAAGTGACTTCATAATAATGCAACTACAACTAACAGCTGTTTCTTCACTTTCTCACTGGTCACAAAGGTGCATTATCTTGGTCGCACTCTCTTGCATGGCGGGGCAAAGTACAGAGCAACTGGCCGTGGTTTTGTGGTCCGACATGAGAAGTTGGCAGAGAACTACAGAATGTACTCTAGGTGTCACTTTACAAAAGGAATGGAGCTCGCCATGTTGCTTATTTGTTATCGGATTTATGGATCCGCAGCTACCAACTCAGTAGCATACATCTTGATCACCTTGTCAATGTTGTTTTTGGTGTGTTCATTTTTATTCGCTCCTTTCCTTTTCAACCCTTGTCAAGCATTTTCTCTTTATGGTCTATCTTGGCTAGTCAGAGTGAAAGCGTACACTTAACAAATTCTTAGTTAGGGCATTGGGACTTGTGAATGTTGTCAAAAGACTATAATACCCCAATATAGTAAAGGAAATTGAAGGTGGTTTAAGGCCTAATTTATCTGGTTGTATTTGATTAAAATTTTCTTATTTCTTTATATATAAAAATTATATAGAGTTATATCCATATAATTGAGTATCACAAACATTTTATACATAATATTTAAATATTCATTTTGTGATCACACTCTGTACGTTTTAATTTTTAATACTCTGGCTATAAGAAAACATTTTCTCATCATTGATGATTTCATATAAAATTAACTAATTAATTAACAGTAGGTTTCATAAATTCAGTACAATGTAAAGATGTGCTCATCTGGTTGTATCAATTAAATAAAATTACCAACTATAATCAAGAGGGTATGGATTGGTATCATAGTTCATACTTCATACTATAGAGTCACCATGGTGTATATATAAGGAAATATGGCTGCAATTCCTCTTGGTTTCAAGTGAAGTTATTTAGCGGCCAATTGCAGTTCCTCTGCCTATGGCTGCAGCTGGTGATGACCTTATGATTTGGAGTGGAAATGTTAATGGGAATTTCACGGTTAAGTCTGCTTACTTCCTCATTGAAAAGCCTCTGGATAATTTAGCTCATCCTTGTTATAAGCTAGTTTGGAGGTGGAAAGGTGCTGAGAGGATTCGGGTTTTTATGTGGCTGGCATTTCAAAACAAACTTCCTACCAATGTTTGGCGTAGTCGTTGGTCTTCTACTTCGGCGCTCTATCAATTGTGTAACTCCCAACCTGAATCTTTATTACATATTCTGCGCAATTGTGACTATGCCAAGAATATTTGGTTAGTTCTCATTCATCCTCACAGTTTATTAGGCCCTTTTTTTGCTGCTCCTTTACGAGATTGGTTCCAATATAATCTCGAGAAAGATATAGGTTGTAATGCTCCAGTCAGCTGGGATCTCCTTTTTGGTGTAGGAGTTTGGATGTTATGGAATTGGCGCAATAAATCGATCTTTGATGAGGACTTTGACAGACCCATTAACCCTGTATTTACTTTTTTTTTTTTTTTTTTGGGTTAAGAGCATTTACTATGCATTTACTATTTTGAATGTAGTTAATCAGTTTGTGTTGAATGAGTCACAAGGTAGCAGTTTATTGTCCAGGCGTTAAGAGCATTTACTATGCATTTACTATTTTGAATGTAGTTAATCAGTTTGTGTTGAATGAGTCACAAGGTAGCAGTTTATTGTCCAGGCCTGTATCGCAGAGTTCATGGCAACGTCTGACGCATGGTTGGACTAAACTTAATGTGGATGGATCAGCTTCTTCGGCTAGGAAAAGGGCTAGTTGCGGTGGAGTTCTTAGAGATGCCTCTGGAGCTTGGATGGCTGGTTTTTCAGTCTCTCTAGGTTGCTGTGGGCCTTATGAGGCTGAAGAATGGGCTCTTTTCAAAGTCTGGAATTAGCTTGGAATATGGGTATTCGGAGAGTTATTGCCGAATCTGATTCTCATATTCTCATTAATTTGCTTCTAGGCAATGAGGGGAATTCGACACTAAGTCTATTAGCCTATAAGGTTAAGGCTTTAATGTGTCATACATGGCAGCTAAAATTAGTCCATATTTCAAGGCTACAGAATCAGGTCGTTGATCGTTTGGCTAGAGACTCTAGTTTGCATTCTGTTTTTATTGAGCATTGTCCTTATTCCTTGAGGGCATTAGTTCTCTAAGATTGTATGAGATTAAATTCCCCTCTGTTTCGTTTTAATTTAAAGGCTATGCCTCCTTTCATATATATATATATATATATATAAAGGAAATATGGGAAATGCCGATCAAATCTAACTAAAATGATATACAAAGAGGCATTCTTGTCATTTAATAATAATATTTAAAAAAAATCCCTAATTAAACCCCTTGGCATGAATAAGAATTTATTAAAAATGTAGGTTTAAAATAGGATTTTGTTATTTAAGCTGGATTTAAGTGGAATTATCCCTTGATATGTAGCGTCAACCTAAGCTTACATTTATTATTATATCATTATCGTCGACTAGTGGCGATTTTAGAATAAGTTCATTGATAAAACTTAGTTTTCTCAAATTAAAATATCTAAATTCTCATATAAAATGTCTTATAATAACTTGGAAACGGAGGAGTAACGTTCTTCTAAAAATTTTGAAAGCATTCACTCCTTTTTATATATAAAAATTGTTTCCATCTGGTATGACTGTTAATGGGATGGGCTCAAATGATGAAAACATTGGGCCCAAAAATCCAAGACGTAAGTGAAGGTGTAGGAAGGGCTTCTCGACGATTGCATGATATCCAAGGAAGCAACGACTATATAACAAGAAAGAGTGACCAATGGGTGTTGAATGATTTGGAAACTTTCTCTTTCGGTGTGGCATTATCCTCTCTGCCATATTTTCCTTGCCTTTCTATTATTTGCATTAATGCTTCTGTTTCTTTAGTACGATTTCTAGGTTTTATTACTTTGTAATTCATTCAGTGACAATAGTGAATCATAAATGCTACGAGTCACAGCTTTTATATTCTGGTTTTTATTGTTTCCACCTAGCTATAACTATCACAACATCTTAGTTTAGACCCATCTCTATATATATAAACACATAGAACATAAAAGAGGTTGTTTTGAACTTTGAAAGTGTGCTTTAGGTGGCTTAATTGGTATCAGAGCGTTAGGGTTCGTTTCTGGCCCACATCATATTAGAGCATTAGGGTTGGTATCAAAGCATTAGGATTCGTTTTTGGCCAACATGGTATCAAAATATTAGGGTTGGTATCAAAGCATTAGGGTTCATTTCTAGCCAATTTGATGGGTGTTGAATGATTTGGAAACTTTCTCTTTTGGTGTGGCATTATATCCTCTGCCATATTTTCCATGCTTTTCTGTTATTTGTAGTAATGCTTCAGTTTCTATAGTATGATTTCTAGGTTTTATGACTTTGTAATTGATTCAGTAACAATAGTGATCCATACATGCTACGAGTTGCAGCTTTTATATTTCTGGTTCTTATAATCGTTTCCACTTAGCTATAACCATTACAACATCTTAGTTTAGACCCATCTCTCTATATATAAACACATAGAATAGAAAAGAGGTTGTTTTAAACTTTGAAATTGCGCTTCAGGTGGCTTAACTGGAATAAGAGCATTAAGGTTCATTTTCGGCCAAAATGGTATCAGAGCATTAGGGTTCGTTTCTGGCCAACAAGGTATCAAAGCATTAGGGTTCGTTTCTAGCCCACATGGTATTAGAGCATTAGGGTTCGTTTTTGGCCAACATTGTATCAAAACAATAGGGTTGGTATCAAGGCATTAGGATTCATTTCCTACCAACATGGTATCAAATTATTAGGGTTGGTATCAAAGCATTAAGATTCATTTCTAACCAATTTGATTGGTGTTGAATGATTTGGAAACTTTCTCTTTCGATGTGGCATTATCCTCTCTGCCATATTTTACTTACCTTTCTATTATTTGTTGTAATGCTTCTGTTTCTGTAGTACGATTGCTAGGTTTTATTACTTTGTAATTGATTCAGTGACAATAGTGAAACAAGTGATCTGATAGTAGTATTATAAGAGCCATTTAAATGAAAGAATATATCATACTTTACAGGAAGCACAGAATGGCCGTAGTAATGAATATACTTGATAGATCGTACAAGACATCTTTCTTGAAGATATTCGCCACTAAAATTCTTTGTCATGCGATAATAATCAATACCTGCAATAAGAAGGTGCAAGCCTTGTCATAAGAATGATTTGGGGGGAAAAACATCAAACACATTATTCTAATTGAATAGAATATATACCTGCAAGCCAGTAAATAGAAGGTCCAAAGACGATCGAAGCTATGGAAAATATGCCAAAAGTTCCAGGCCTCAACAAAATTTGATTTTCTAGTACTTTGAGAATTTAATTTTCTCTGAGCACCCTTTCTTCCTTGTGTTATGTTGAAAGTCGATTTTAAAAAGTCACCATGATCACGCCTGGGCCATTTAAGAGAAAAACAATGTGATGATTTAAAGCTGAATGTCAAGAAAAACAAATGTTTAATGAATTGATGAACCCATCTAAATGAGCGGAAACCACTTAGTTTGATGGGTTCATCAGTTCATTAAACATTCATTTTTCTTGGCATTCTGCTGTAGGTCATCAGATTGCTTTTCTTCTAGATGATCCATGCGTGATGATGGTGACTTTTTTAAATCGACTCCCAACATGGCATAGGGAAGAAAAGGTGCTCAGAGAAAAACAATTCTAGAAGTACTAGAAAATCAAATTTTGTTGAGACCCGGACATTTTGGCATATTTTCCATAGCTTTGATTGTCTTCGAGGTTTCTATTTATTGGCTTTGCAAATATATATACTATCAATTAAAAGGATATGTTTGATGTTTCTTTCCCCAAATCATACCTATGACAAAGCTTGCACATTCTTATATTATTATAGAATGACAAAGAATTTCAGAGGTAGATATCTTTAAGAAAGATGTCATGTACGATCTATCAAGTATATTCATTACTGCAAGCATTCTGCTCTTCCTGCAAAGTATGATATATACTTTCATTTAAATGGCTTTTATAATATTACTATCAGATCACTTGTTTCAAAGCTTACCGTGTGATTGAAATTTTCTAAAGTCATCATATAACCAACTGAATTTCCACAAGTCATAGAAGCACAAGATTTATAACATCGAAAAATTTAGGTTTTGCCTAAGATTATTAGTACCTCCGGTTCTAAATATAAGAGCTATTTGAACTTTTATGAAAAGTTTAAGGAAGCTAAATAATTATAATAAAGTATGTATATTTATGGTTTTCTTCCAAAATAATTTACTTGACTTATAAACTAATATGTAATATAATGATATACTCCCTCCGGTCCTAATTATAAGGCATAGTTGACTTTGTTTGGAGAGATTAAGGAAGCTAAATAAGTTACATAATCATTTTATATATTGTGTATCTTTAGATTATATATTAGTTTATTAATCAAACTAATTACTTTGTAGAAAAAAATAGAAAGAAAAATACTCTAAGGTAATTTAATTAGCTTCCTTAACTTCTCCAAAAAAGTCAACTATGTCTTATAATTAAGACCGGAGGGAGTATAATATATGTTATAATTAACTTATTAAGCTTCTTTAATTTCTCCCATAAGAATCAACTCGCTCTTAGAGATAAGAGGTAGTATAATAAAAGAATCTTGCTGGAATTAAAAATGCTCTGAAAAGTTCTATTAACTTCAACTCTTAATTTAAAATAAAGTTTGGAGGTGGATTCTTCATCTTTATCGTCGAATTTTTTTTCTGCCTTCATGTTCTTGTTTTTGGTCTTTGTTCACATAAATTTGACATAGTTTTTCCATTCCTTTTTACATTGACCCCATGTATCTTGGACTTGATCCTGAACTTTCGGGGTCATCATCGATGGAGATTCAGTGACGTGCTGAGAAATATTCGTAAAGTCATTGTTAGTCTTGCATAGGTTATTATTCTTCCAGTCTTTTACGTGAATACCATGGACGATCTCCCACAAAGTCTTGCATGGGTTATCATTCTTCAAGTCTTAAAATCATTGTTAGTCTTGCATGGGTTTTTATTACCTTAGAATTGTTAAATTATCCGGTCGCCTTCTGGTATTTTCAGGTATACTATTTTCTGGTTGTTGCTTCTTGCTTCAAAATTTTCAGTAAGCTTCTTTGTGCAGGTTATTTCGATTAAGAGTGTGGGTTTTCCATTAGCTGTTTTCTCTTCCATATACAGATAAAACATCTGATTGAACCCACAAAGGAAATACGAGTATTCGGTGAATTCATTTTGCTTAGCATGAGTTTTTCCCTGATGGTAATATATCTTCTTTTTCTTTCTCGTGATTTGAATGTATCAAATTGCTTAATTTCAAAGTTATTTATCTAAATACAACTATGGGTGCGGTTATAGCGCTATTGGCTCCTGTACTTTTGGTGTGTGTTCCATGTTTCTTGTTTTCGTTCAGATATGTTAATCTTCTCATCCTTTTGGTTTGCACCTCAGCGATTTGGCATGTTCGATTTAGGTTTATTTCATGGACACTCATTTGGTATGCCATATTCTTGACTTTGTGTGGAGTAGTTGTTGGGGCCTTCGATGGTCACATCTACCTTATTTTCCCCAACCTCTCTTGCTATCTTGGAGAGAACTTGGGATTGTGCATACACAGGCTTTATTCATTTTGTACCCGACCGGTTGCGGACATTAGAATTTTGGACCATTAATCGTTTCCTTATGTTATTATTATTATTATTATTATTATTTAAAAAAAACCAGTGATAACTTATGTCAACTACCCAAATCTATCTTTCTATAATAAAATAGACAGGAAACCGTAGTATTTATAAATTATGAATGTGAAAGTATACAACTTCATGAAAAGCATGAGTTTCATTTTGGAGTTAAAAAAAGTAAGTATTAAATTAAATTTTTGTACTTAATTTTATTATGCAACTTTTATGTTTTATACTCCCTCCGTTCCTTATTATAAGACATCAACTAACTTTTCTTACAAACCAATAAAAGTAGTTAAAGTCAATAAATTAAAGTTGCCCTACAATTTAAATAACTTTCAATATTACCCCTACTAATTGCACTAAACTCTAATATTATATTAATTATTACTCTCACCCACTACCTTCATTAATTAGGGGTAGATATGGAAACAAATAATTAATGCTCATCGGGAACAAGCAAGTATCTTATAAAAAGGACCAAATAAACTTGCTAGTTAGTGCCTTATAATAAGGACCAGAGGGAGTATGTGTGTGTGTGTATATATATATATATATTTGTGGAATGACCTTTGTGATTTGTGATAGTTATGAGCTTATATGGAATATAATTAATGAAAAGTAGGAAGCTCAACTACGTAAGCCTTTACATGCAGTGACATACTACCTCAATCCTCATTTTCATTATGACATTAATTTTAAGCCTCATGATATGATCAAACAAGGGTTATATGATTGTTTGTCAAGGATGGTTAGGGATCAAGATGAGTTTAATAAAATTGAGTTTCAATTGACTGACTTTCATAACAAAAGAAATATGTTTGGGCGTGAAACTGCACAAGCATTAAAAAAAAAAAAACTACCTCCACCAGAATGGTGGATTCTTATGGAGATGGATTTTTAGAACTCAAAAGAATTGCAATTCGTATTCTTAGCTTATGTTGCAACACTTCTGGTTGTGAATGTAATTGGAATGCTTTTGAGATGGTAAGATTTTTACCTTTTTCAAAAAAAAAAAAATCGAAGTAACTTTGCTTGAATGTTAGAATAATAATGAAGCTTTTTTTTCTTCTTCAATTTTTTTGCAGATTCATAAAAAAAAAAAAAAGAAACCTTTTGAATAAAAAAAAGATGAATAATTTGGCATTTGTGATGTGCAATTTTTGAAACTCATAAGGAAGTAAAAGAGTAAAGCTTTCAATTATGATTTTGATTATCTATATTCTGATGATGAATGGATTACTGAAGGAAAGATAGATGAGGATATGGCTAATCCATTATTTGATGTTGACCTTAATGTTGATTTTAACATTGATGATGTTAGGGCAAATTATAATGATAATGATGACGCAAGTGATACAAATGGAGATTATAATGGTGAAGGTGAAGAATTTGAAGACAATGGAGATAATGATAATCCAACATTAGATGATCTTTGTTAAATTTATAAGTAGTTTTATTTAATTATGTTTAGTGACTTTATATTAGAACATGAATTTCGTATAAATTTTTATGTTAAGTATGATAAATTATGAATGTTAATAAATTTAATTTCAGTTATTTAGATTTCAAATATATTATCAAATTGTTGTCATTTTTAGTTTTTTAAATTATTTTATCATATAATTTTAATTGTTATTTATTAATATATGTAAACTTGTAAGAGTTTACATTTCCGAGTTTTTGTTTAAACTCACGAGTTTGACCCTCTTGCCAACAATATCATAAATCACATGCAGGCAAATGTCCATTCAATGAAAAAAAGAGACAAAGTTAGTACTGAAGTTAGTCATAATAAAAGTGACACAAAAAATGATTTCAAATGGCTAGATATAAGAAGATTTTGTTCACAATTGTTTTCAACTGAAACTTTATCCATGTTCTTATTTACTAGCTGATTAAAGATAGAAGCTATTTGTTTTTTCTGTTTCCCATGGATAATTATAAATGCATCTGTATCATGATGCTTTAGCAGGCCATTAAAGACATGGTTTCCAGCTTTGTGAATGAAAAAAAAAAGACTATTGACAGTAAAAAAAAAATATGTGTGCTGCAGAATATAAAGTAGGCTCAAGGAAGAGATAATAATGAATGATTTAATGTTTTCCCTGCTGCATAGAGCTAACAAACACTGGGCTTCAAAAAAAGTCTTGCATAGATGAGGCAATTAGAATGACCATTGGGGATGAAGAGAACATTGACACTGTTAATAAGCACAAAATTTGCCAGACACATGGTATGGTCCCCAAAAAAAATGTAACCCTGCCTCTTACATCAGTAGAGGTGCATTAAGTAGGAAGTAAGCAACATAATTCCTTTATTGACATTCAGTGCACAAAATCCACAATGGTGAAAAAGAAAGTTTAAAGAGGTGCAGACTTTAATTTGTTCATATCCTAATGTCTCACTAATGGAAATAGGAAAGCCTAGGTATCAAGTAGGATGTATTTCATGACAGGGAAAAAGAATGCTATTGTTTCTTTAGTAAATATCTTCCAACCTACAACTTCTGATGGTATTCATAATGGCCCCGTTTGGGATAGCGACGAAAAAAGTGACTTTTTTTTTCCCTGATGTGCTTTTTTTGTTGGACTTTTTTTTTCCTGATGGACTTTTTCTAATATGATTTGTGTTTGGGATAGCGGTGGCAGAAGGAGCTTTTTTATGATGTGATTTGTATTTGGTATAGCGGCGGTAGAAGTGACTTTTTTCTGATGATATGGAAAATGACTGAAAAGGGTATGAATTATATATATATATATATATATATATATATATATATATATTTGTATAAAATATGATAATTTGAGATAAAAATTAAAAACAAATATAAATTACAAGTTGGTTTTTAGATGAAGTGCTTAAATAAACCTATCCCTTACAAGTTAGTTTCTAAATAAATGCTTAAATAAAAAATTACAACACAATGAAATATATAAATAAATATAAGGAGCTCGTGAAATTGGAGCAATTGCAGGGAAATAAATATAAATTGCAAGGTGGTACCTCGTGAAATTGAAGAGGAGTAATTGTAGGGAGTACAAGCTGGCCAAATTGAAGAGAAGATGAGGAGAGAGAAATTGGGGTACAACGGTTCAAAAGGAGTGAAGGAGAAGAGAGAAGAGATAGGAGAAAAAAGTGATGCTATGAGAAGCAACCATATGTTGCTTTGGAAAAAAAAAACACTGTTTCACTATTGAAGCACATCAAATAATTCACTCATCCAAACACCCATATTTTTTGCTTCTATAGTGACCCAGTGTTTGATGTGCTTAATATAGCACCCACAACCATGCCAAACACACACAATGAAGGTAAATGATATTTATTAAGTATATCACACCTTGAAGAAATGCAGTAAAAATAAGTAATGAAGAAGGATATGACATAAGATACCATTGATGGAGGCTAAATTAATAAAGGATGCATGAGAATTTAGCATAAGTAACACTAAACGATGGATCATAATATTGCCATGGTCATGTGAAAAACAAAGAAGCCAATGTGAATAACAGATTTAATTAATTTTGGCCGATGGTGCACAGAACAACATACGAGAAATAAACACTTTGTTTCTATTGGATTACCGGATATGCAACTTGGAAAGCATGGCATTAAAGATAAGGTTGCCATCTTAGTGAATGAAACACAGCAGCATATCCACACAACAAAATAGGTGTGCTGTAGGTTACAAAGGAGGCTGAAGATCATAGCAATAAAGAATGATGACCAGACAATTTCCTCACTGCACAGAGACAATAAAAAACGAAGGCAATAAAACACTTTCATAGATTAGGCAATTTGAAAGACAACTCTGCATAAAGAGAACATTGACAATTATGATGAGGGATAAAATGTATGAGACGCATGGTCTGATGCTTTCAAAGAAAAAGTAATAAAACGTATTCCATTAGAGTAGGTGCATGAAGAAGATAGTAAGCAACAAAACTCCTTTATTGCCTTTCAGATGCCATGAACCACGCAGGGGTAAAAGAATCTTAAAAGAGCAGCTGAGTCTATTCATATCCCAATGCCTGAAAAATGGAAAAGAAGGTTTCTTTCTGGATGAGGGAAAAGTATAACATTTCGAGATATGTTTCAGCCCTGGCTCTGTTGCCTTGGATACGAATGAAGTAAAATATGCAATATATGGGGGTTATCTATAGAGACTCAACATTACACACTGACATTGCATTATCTATAGTTTGAAAAGAAATTTTTAAACAGTGATGCCTCAGGTTGATCAACCGTTTGAGGGCGCACTGATTAATTTCTTAATACGATTGAGAGAAGCGGGTTCACTACCTTAGAATGTGGTGCGGGCCACTTGGTTGAGTATGAAGTGCAGAATGCACTAATTTGTATTATGGATATCCGTATGGACTTGAAGAAGTTAAGATGATAACATGGACACCGACGGTGAGGCTGGTAACCAAAACTTTATATTCAAGTGCCTGTACGGAGTACTCAAAGAGCTTGGTTTCTACAGCCATGATTGGGACTCAAGGCAGAGCCCAGGTTACAAAGAACAATGCATGCAAATCATCCAGGGAAACAGTCGTTTACCTGAGCACACATTCGTACCTGAAGATAATGCCAGGGAACAGAAGAATTTTGAATCAAACAGATGGCAGCAACGAACTAAGATGGTGAATTTTCGAGATCTTCATGTCTTCCGTTTGAATTTGCGGGACTAAGAAGTCCAATTTATGATTGTGTAACGTTACAGGAAATGGGAAGCAAAATTAGTTTGTGGTGTTTTTTTTAGAATATAATAATTATCCAGCGTTTTTTTTTTCTTTTTTTTAATATAAATAATAATCCAGCGTTGATCATTAGACAAATGAGTGAATGACCGAAAAAAAGGCACGTATTAACTTTGTGGTGGGCCGTCCATAGTGCAATATACCTATTAGTTTAAATTTTTTATTAGCTAACGCCTGAGGGTAATAGATGACTCGTCCTGCCCAACATCGGTATCACCTAGGAGGAAGGAAGATTTCGCCCTGTCTTTGGATCGTGGGTGAACCCAACTAGAGCCGGGAAATCGGGCCGGGCCCGTCGGGCCGGCCCTTTTAAGCCCTGGCCCTGTAGGGCTCGGGCTTGAAAAATATGCCTGAAATTTGAATTTGGCCCTGCAGGGCCGACCCTGTAGGGCCTCGGGCTTTATCGGGCCGGCCCTGTAGGGCCTCGGGCCGGCCCTGCAGGCCCTGTTACTGTAGCATTTTCATTTTTTTAAGAAAAAAAATTAGTCAAAGAGTGCCAAGAGAAAGAGGCTAGGAGGCACATATATAAATACATAATAACTATACTCTGATTTTATGATTTGGTATATTATTTGTTGCAGATAATTATTATTATGGATGTGTTCATGATGCGGGAGAAGAAATTCATAACATTTTTACTCCTGAAATACAGCCTTCTGCTCAAAGTGAAGCATAATCAAATATCTATGAAATTGATGAGAGTGATGAAGAAGGTGACAATTGACAATGATAGTGGTATGCTTTTATATTTTATGTGAGTTATCTAATGTTGTTTAGTTTAATACTTCTTAAGTTTTATGTGAGTCAATTGTGGACAGTGATTTGTTTTTTATTACGAATTAATGAATGTGTTTATTTGTTGGATGATTTGTATTGTTTAGATATTAATGTTGATAGAATTTATTTGATAGATTAGAACTTTAATGGTTGCAATTTACTAATTATATTTCTTTGGAAAAAACCTAGAAAAAAATAATTAAAATTTCGAATAGTAATTTCCAGGCCCTGTAGGGCCGGCCCTGGCCCTGGTACTATCGGGCCGGGCTTTGAAAAACAGATGTTTTCCTTATCTCAGGCCCTGGAGGGCCGGCCCTGTAGGGCCCAAGCCCTGGAGGGCCAGGCCCTGTAGGGCCGGGCCGGCCCTGATTCCCAGCTCTAAACCCAACCCCTTTTCTAAAAGTTTTTATATATAAAAGAAAAAATTATTGGCCATATATACTGAAATTAGTTTCAGTTTTATTGGGAAATAAGGAGGCCTATGTGGCTATGTAGTGCTTTAAGTAATATGGAAGCAGATTCTCTCTATATTTTTTTTTCCTTATTATCTCTCATTAGCCCACATGGACGGTTGATTGAGAAAATAAAAAAAAAATTAAAGTCGTATTATAACCTTTCAGATTGATTGGATGACGATGATTTAAAGATTATGAAGATGATGAAATAAGCATAATGAGAAAAACTCAACCCAAGAAATATATATCATTATTATTACAAATTACAATTACGGAGCACAATAACATGCCACACTTTTTTATTTCGATGGCTGATTACATAAAAAAGAAATCACCAGATGGAGAAGGAATAGGATGTTATTTTTAAGTCTTGCATCACTGGTTGAATGTGTGAATTGTGGAGACTTTGTCCCTTTGTACCTTCCATGAGCTTGGACACATGCACAAAACACCTGCAACACGGAGCATTTATTTTAAAAGAACAACACCAAAACACACCACCATCTTGTCTATGCATTTTAAAATAATTTTGATTTGTTAATCATAGTGTATCACTTCTCATGGATTGACCACCATTAAACCAAAGCGTAATGAGGCACTGCTGCAAAAAGGAAAACAAGGAAATACATGTCCAAATAAAACATAGTTTAAGTCATAGAACAAAGGCTAACAAAACGCAAATAATAAAGCTTAATGGTCAAACGGTCATGAATGTCAAAGGTCCAGAATCCTCCCGCTAAATAGTCAGACAACAACCTGAAAGGCTGAAACTCAGAATATGGGCGAAATGTGATGCATAAAAAACATGCTTTACTTCATATGTATAGAACCAAAGGGAGTTTCACTACATTTAATATATAGAGGAAACAATATGGATTACATTAAATGAAGCACACGCACATATAACTCCGTTGGCTTGCATTAATGGTGTGGTAGGTGAGAAAATGACTGCACCGAGCCCCGCCAAAAAAAAAAAAAAAACGTATGGATCAACCAAGTGAGGCAGTGCCATTAATGGTTTGGAGTTGTTGAACCTAATGGAGTTGATGGCAGAGGGAAAAACATAGGATTCATGGCGAGAACGAAGACCAGTAATGTGTGAATGTACTCTGGATTAGATTGGGAAGAACCCGTTTCTTCTGTGAGGTGATCAGATGAATGTTGGTATGTGGGGATGAATCTTTTAAAACCCGTGACTCTTGGCGCATACATCAAGGACTCGAGCATCATGAAACAGAGGACAATGGGCACAGGTTGGATCCAAGCTCCAGCGGGGTGGTGTTAGGCAGTTCAAAACCTTGCCGCTCCAGCGATTGGAGAGGGTAAATAAAGCCGTTCCCTTTTCATTTCTCTCTTGTTAGTTTGAAATTGAATCATTACTACGTGGAGGGACAGTGACAAACACATTTCTTTCTTCCTCTCATTTCAACTCCAGGACAAGGCATCTAGTCTTGTCTCTCGGTTAAGAAGACAGATGCGAGGGAAATCCAAGCTTACTATAAGCAGTACTACGGATAGAGGGTTCGTATTACCACAGCTACTGCTTCTACTTTCAAATTTCATCGTTTTTTAATGGTACTGCAACAGAGGGTTCCATATCTTATTAGGGGCAGTTTCTTCCTCAAACTGCTTTATTTATCTCTAGATGTGCAAGTTGCACAAGTCTTCATACTCGCAACTGGAATTGTTTGCTTTGTTACTGATTTCTTCTTTTATGCTTTGTTGTTTGGTAGGGAAAGTGTGCTATTTTATCAGCCATGATACTCAAGCGGTTGACGAAATAGTATTCTTCTTTCATTTATTCTCTTTTGTCTTGTATTTTATATGTCTACAGACTATAAATACTTCATAAAAATATAGTATTGAGAATTTATGGATGATTTCTAAGGTGAAGTGAATCTGTTGTCAATCAAGCTGTGTTTTAGGTATTTAATTGTTTATGTCCGTTGTGGAATTCTTTGCCCGGTGTGCTATGACACAAAATCGTTCTACTCTATAAGAGGCAACCTTTCAGTGAAACTTTTTGCTGTGCTGGTAATCTGGTAGGTGCGCAATTCATTCTTACACTTGAACTCATCTCGTGATCTGGCAAGCTAGAAGAAATGATATTTTGGCTGCTGCGTTGTTTGTTGTCCATATTATGTTTTCCATGATTGCTGAGACAATTTGACTTTCAAACCAATATCCCTTTAGGTTTTCTGCATTTGTCATGAAAATATAGGACTATTTAGCACCTAGTCATCTTTAAGGGTGTGTTTGGTTTGAAGGGAGGGCATACTTTTACTAAATTGCTCATGAAATTTGGTAAATATTTCTAGTCTCCAGTGGGGTCCATGGGAGGGCAGAGATTGGATCACAGTGGGTCCATGTGTTATTTAGTAAAGATGAGAGAAAAAATTTATCTCTCCCCCTTCCTCCCCTCAAACCAAACGCACTGTAAAAAGAGTGTGTCCTCATACACACATCACTTACTGTTTCATTTCATAAGCTTATCTGAAATGATAAAATGAGGCATACATGAAAGAGGCACATATGACATTTATTTATACACTTACATGGCTTTTTTGTGTTACTCAATAGTTCTGGACCGAGAAGTGTCATCAAGGGTGTTTAATGCAAGGCACGTCATACTTTGTCCATATAAAATTAATGAGATCTGAAAAAGGCTAGCTTCATTATGCCTCATAACATTCTGATTTAATTTGAAAGTCATGTCTGCAAGATACCTTAATTATTGTTGACCAAGTATATTGACCAAGCTTTTCTTATTGCAAAAAACAACCTTATTGAGAGATCGCTTTCGTAGTATAATGTCTTTGATGATTCGAGCATTCTTTTTTTTTTTTCGTCCTTTTTAAAACTATCTGAAATGTTAAAATGATGGTCATAATGGCGCAGAAGCCAGTGAGATGGCATCCAAACTTTTGGTGGAGTATTTTGTGTTGCGCACCTTTTTTTCTTTTGGATGCAACATATTCATTTCTATTGAAGACATCGTCAAGAAGTCTGCCTCATAAGAGAGATTATGATGAAGCAAGGCATCAACACAAGTGGGAAGAGATTCTTAATTGGGATGAATTGCATTTTGGAAGGTACTTTTATATCTCAAGTCAATGTATTCTTATCACTCATTTTTTGTTTCAAGATTGATATTTCCTAGGAAAAAATCATATATCAATTGTTAATATGCAAACCTTTTTTAGCAGCATACACTTTTAGACTATAAGGGGAAATATCTAAATTTTTGAGACAAATTTTCATTTTCCTGATCACTTCATCTCAAGAGTGTGTTTGACTTGTGTTTTGGGATCTTTGATAAGTTTAGTTTTTATGGTGAGGGTTTTATTATGTTTTGCTAAGTCAATAATACTCATATGAAATGGTTGAAGTAGGATTATACTGTTTTTCATGTACATATAGTTGGCATGTGTTGATTTCATGGACATTAACAATCCCATCAGAGACGGTTGGTGCATTCAATAAGGCTACTAGTGATGTTTCACAAAATGGACAGAATGGGTATAGGAGGAACTGTACAATTGAAAATGTTTCATAATGTTGAAGTTGTGTAGGTCGATGAATTGAAAGGCAATATTTGTTTCCAAGTGTTGTAGATGTTACATCCACGCGGGAGTTGTTGCTTGTTTGATATATATATACATATATATATATATATATATATTGATGAATGATTTGGAAGGCCACTTCCATACTTTCGAGAAAGCGCACAGGTTGGATCCAAGATCCAGCGGGTGTGGCGTTGGCGTTGGCGTTGGGCAGTTCAAGACCTTGCTGCTCCAGTGAATGGAGAATGTAAGTAAATAAAGCCGTTCCCTTTTCATTTCTCTCTTGTTTGTTTGAAATTGAATCCTTACCACGTGGATGGACAGTGCCAAACACATTTTAGTCAAACTACCAAGTGGCCATGTTTATTTTTTGAAAATAATATTATTATATTTGCTTTAACTTCTGTACTTAAAATACATCACGTCAAATCATTATTTCTTTCTTCCTCTCATTTCAACTCCAGGATAATGCATCCAGTCTTGCCTCTCGGGTTAAGGAGACAGATGCGAGAGAAATCCAAGCTTACTATAATGAGTTTAGTTGTACATGAACTATCTATACATGTGTGTACTCCCTCCTTTCGGTCCTAATTATAAGAGTTAGTTGACTTTTTTAGAGAGATTAAGAAAACTAATTAAATTACTTTAGAGTATTTTTATTTTTATTTTTTTCTTCAAATTGATTAGTTTAACTAATAAACTAATATATAATCTAAGAAAACACAAAATATGAAATGATTAAGTAACTTATTTAGATTTCTTAATTTCTCCAAAAAAAGTCAACTAGCTCTTATAATTAGGATCGGAGGTAGTACTTCAGATAAAATAATATTCACATTTCATTTCTTTCCTTTCTTTCCTAATATGGTAACATAGCATTTGATTGAGTCATTCATCTGATTTTTTTTTTTTTTTTACACACTTTTTTCGTCCTTTTCATTTTCTTTCTCTTTCTATTTCTCCGAAGACTTCGCTTAGCACTCCTTCGGGATTTCCTTCTCTCAAGCCGTTAGATCTCCAGGACAACGGAGTTGCCCTGAACACTGTTTC
Source organism: Acacia crassicarpa (assembly GCA_034222035.1). Classification (NCBI taxonomy): domain Eukaryota; kingdom Viridiplantae; phylum Streptophyta; class Magnoliopsida; order Fabales; family Fabaceae; genus Acacia; species Acacia crassicarpa. The sequence continues at coordinate 9,239,316 of JAWXYG010000008.1, forward strand.
TCTGCCGCTCCGCCTTCATCGCCGTGGTCCTCTGCTGTCGCCTTCTCCGCTCAGCTGTCGCCGTCCTTAGCCCGACGCATCCTCAGCTCATCGCCTTCTGCTTCGTGGTGCTTTACTCCCTTGATTGAACGCGTCGGGACTCCATCAAAGCAGTGACCATCGGCGACAGAACTCGCAGTGGCCTCTTTAGCGAATTTCTCTTTTGCTCTCTGATCGATTCACGGTAACGGTCGTCGTTTCATCTTCGACATTGTTCTGCTTCATCAATGGCAAATTAACTAATCTGTTACAAGTATATACTCTGATAAATAATAACATTATTTCCTTCCACTTTGAAGTTTGAATATCTTCTCTGGTTCTCATTGTAGTAGTTTTTCTTAAATAAAGTTTGTTCGCTCCTTTCTTTGCAGAGGCCAGCTCTCTTAGGCTTACCAGACCGCCGGAGTTCTTTTCGAAGTGCTTTGTGCCGTTAATTAAACCGAGAAGGTTGAGGAAGTAGCTCCTGAGGTAAGTCACGATTCACATGATTTCAGAATCGTTTTATCGTGAATGCGTGTATTTTACTAACAGCTATAAATTTTTTTTTTTTTTTTTTGGGGTCAAAACTAACCGCTATAAATTTTGTGTAAGCAGATTATCTTTTGGCAAGTACTTATATATATGCGATAAGTTTCAACGAGATGCTGAATAACTTTCCAAACTCCCAACTTTATTTTTAGAAGCACAAAAACATGAAACATGAAGGCAGAGAAAAATTAGAGGAAAAATATGTAAAATCCACTGCCAAACTTTATTTTTAAATTATGAGTTGAAGTTAACAGAACTTTAGAACTTTTTAGATCATTTTTAATTCTAGTAAGACGTTTAGATTCTTTTATTTTAATATCTCCGGTCTTTAATATAAGAGTCAACTGGCTTTTATTAGTTAAAATAAGGAATTTAATAAGTTAGTTAATTACAATATATGTTATGAATCATTATATTATATATTAGTTTATAAGTCAAGCCCATAAATATACATAATAGACATATTTTAATATAACTTATTTAGCTTATTCAAAATTTCCATAAAAAAATCAACTAACTCTTATATTTAGGATCAGAGGGGGTAATAATCTCAGTCATAAAGCTGAATAAAATTTGATGTTATAGTTTGTGTGCTTGTTTGTGAAGTTTCTATGGCTTATATGATGATAACTTTAGAGGATTTCAATCAAATGTTAAGCATAAAATAAGTGATCCAATAGTAGTATTATAAGAGCCATTTAAATGAAAGTATATATCATACTTTTCCAGGAAGCGCAAAATGGCCGCAGTTATGAATATACTTGATAGATCGTACAAAACATCTTTTTTAAAGATATTCGCCATTAAAATTCTTTGCCATGCGATAATAATCAATACCTACAATAAGAATATGCAAGCCTTGTCATAAGTAGGATTTGGGGAGAGAAATATCAAACATATCCTTTTAATTGAATAGTATATATACCTGCAAATTAAAGCCAGTAAATAGAAGGTCCAAAGACAATCGAAGCTGTGGAAAATATGTCAAAATGTTCAGGTCTCAACAAAATTTGATTTTCTAATACTTTTAGAATTTGATTTTCTTTGAGCACCTTTTCTTTCTTATGTTATGTTAGAAGTTGATTTAAAAAAGTCACCATGATCACGCATGGGCCATCTAAGAGAAAAACAATCTAATGATTTAAAGCAGAATGTCAAGAAAAATGAATGTTTAATGAACTGATAAACCTATATAAATGAGCGAAAACCACTTAGTTTGATGGGTTCATCACTTCATTAAGCATTCATTTTTCTTGGCATTATGATGTAGGTCATCGGATTGCTTTTCTTCTAGATGACGCATGTGTAATGATGGTGACTTTTTTAAATCGATTTCCAACATGCCACAGAGAAGAAAAGGTGCTCAAAGAAAAACAAATTCTAAAAGTAATGGAAAATCAAATTTTGTTGAGACCCGGGCGTTTTGACATATTTTTCACAACTTCGATCGTCTTTGGAGCTTCTATTTACTGGCTTTGCAAGTATATATACTATCAATTAGAAAGATGTGTTTCATGTTTCTCTCCCCAAATCATACCTATAACAAGGCTTACACATTCTTATTGCAGATATTGATTATTATCGAATGACAAAGAATTTCAGAGGCAGATATCTTTAAGAAAGATGTTTTATACGATCTATCAACCATATTCATTACTGCAAGCATTCTGTTTTTTCTGCAAAGTGTGATATATACTTTCATTTAAATGGCTCTTAAAATATTACTATTGGATCACTTGTTTAGAGCTTACCGTTTGATTGGAATTTTCTAAAGTCATCATATAACCAGCTAAAACTTCACAAGCCATAGAAGCACAAGATTTATAGCATCAAAAATTTCAGGTTTTGCCTGAGATTATTAGTACCTCCAGTCCTAAATATAAGAGCTATTTGAACTTTTATGAAAAGTTTAAGGAAGCTAAATTATTATATTAAAGTATGTATATTTATGATTTTCTTCCAAAATAATTTACTTGACTTATAAACTAATATATAATATAATATGTTATAATTAATTAACTTATTAAGCTTTTTTAATTTCTCCTATAAGAATCAACTCGCTCTTAGAAATAAGAGGTAGTATAATAAAAGAATCATACTGGAATTAAAAATGCTCTGAAAAGTTCTGTTAACTTCAACTCTTAATTTCAGATAAAGTTCGGAAGTGGATTCTTCATCTTTATCCTCGATTTTTTTTTTTCTGCCTTCATGTTCTTTGTTTTGGTCTTTGTTCACATAGATTTGACATAGTTTTTCCATTCCTCTTTATATTGACCCCAGGTATCTTGGACTTGATCCTGAACTTTCCAGGTCATCATCGATGGAGATTCAGTGACGTGCTGAGAAATATTCGTAAAATCATTGTTAGTCTTGCATAGGTTATCATTTTTCTAGTCTTTTACGTGAATACCCTTGATGGTCTCCCACAAAGTCTTGCATGGGTTTTTATTACCTTAGAATTGTTAAATTATCTGGTCGCTTTCTGGTATTTTCAGGTATATTTTCTGGTTGTTGCTTCTTGCTTCAAAATTTTCAGTAAGCTTCTTTGTGCAGGTAATTTCGATTAAGAGTGTGGGTTTTCCATTAGCTGTTTCCTCTTCCATATATCGATAAAACATCTGATTGAACCTATAAAGGAAATACAAGTATTCGGTGAATTCATTTTGCTTGGCATGAGTTTTTCCCTGATGGTAATATATCTTCGTTTTCTTTCTCGTGATTTGAATGTATCAAATTGCTTAATTTCAAAGTTATTTATCTAAATAGTTTCCTTCCTATATTTGCAGCTAAATACAACTATGGTGCGGTTATATCGCTATTGGCTCCTGTACTTTTGGTGTGTGTTCCATGTTTCCTGTTTTCGTTCGGATATATTAATCTTCTCATCCTTTTGGTTTGCACCTCAGCGATTTGGCATGTTCAATTTAGGTTTATACACAGGCTTTATACCAAATCTTCTCAAATTTGGTATGCCATATTCTCAACTTTGTGTGGAGTAGTTGTTGGGGCCTCCGATGGTCTAGGAGAGGTAAACAACTACCTTATTTTCCCCAACCTCTCTTGCTATCTTGGAGAGAACTTGGGATTGTGTATACACAGGCTTTATTCATTTTGTACCCGGTTGCGAACATTAGAATGCTGGACCATTAATCGTTTCCTTATGTTATTATTATTATTATTATTATATATATATACTCCCTCCTGTCCTAATTATAAGAGCTATTTACCAGAATTTGGAAAGATTAAGGAGGAAAATTAAATTAGTTAATTGTAATTATTTTTCAAAAATACCCCTAATTAAAAGTGTTTAGTTTAGATTTCAATTGAGGGAAGTGTTTAATAATTTACGTTTTCGCGCCACTACGTTGTGATCAATTACACCCCGATATTTTTGCGGTTAGTTTTCATTTCAACTCAATTTATATTTAGAATTATAATTACAATTATAATTATAATTTGCGTGATTTTGTGATCCGCCTAAATAATGTTTTGCATGAAAACAGAGGTCGAGGGCGCTTTTAAAATTTATTAATTATATGACAAAAATTACTCAAAATTATTTTATAAGAAAAAAGTATAATTGAGGTGTATATAACATTACTAAGTTGCAAACATTATTTACTTTATAAAATATATAGGTGGATTATTAAATTATTATTGTCTTTTAATTATTTTTGAGAAAGTATAAATAGAGGTATTATAGGAAAAAATTGACCGAAGTTAAAACTTGCTCTTATAATTAGGACAAAAACCAACTTCAGAAAGTGCTCTTATAATTAGGAGCGGAGGGAGTATATATATAAAAACCAATGGTAACTCATGTCAACTACCCAAATCTATCTTTCTATAATAAAATAGACAGGAAACTGTAGTATTTATAAATTATGAATGTGAAAGTATGCAACTTCATGAAAAGCATGAGTTTAATTTTGGAGTTATACAAAAGAATTTTTTTTATATTGGGGCTTCACATAACCTTAAATTCATAAATTCATGAATCCTATGAGACTGAAGTATTTCAGCAGCGACTTAAAGTTGAGCTCTTTGCTTATACAGATACGAACCCTGGACATGTTGAGGTCAACACATGCATGTTACCTGCAGAGACGAAACAGAGAGAAATGTTCCTTGTCAAAGCGATTTGCTGAGGTTGCTTTCATATTATTTTGGGATCTAACATTCTGTTGCTAAGTAGATGCTGTCATTAATATTTCATCTTTAGTTACTCGAGTTTCATGTTGTATAGATTTCTGCAAGTAGAAGGATCGAAGGTTTTTAAATTTTCCCGGTTGTGGAATGAAATTATTTGCAGTTTCCGTGAAGAAGATATCATAAGCGATAGGAAAGACCAGACGTCCAAACTCTATTTAGTTGCTTTCTTATATCATCTTGTCTTTTCATGATCTATCCCTTCAGTTAGAATCCTAAACTAAACTATGTTTGCATATATTACAGGGAGATGGATCTTTTGTTGGTTCCTTACTCCTCAGATCCAAGCCTGAAAACTATTCATTGGCCTCCCTTTTTGCTTGCTGGCAAGGCATGTATTTGAGTTTAGTCTTTCTTTCTCCCCTTTCCTTTTCAACTTTAGGAATTATTTTTTGCCAATTCAGATAATTTACCGTCATACAATTACACGTGGAGGACTGAGCAAGGCCTCTCGAGGCATCAATTTGAGCGAGGATTTTTATGCTGGTAACATTCGTCATACATGTTTTTCCCCCTTATTACATATTATGTGGATTTCTTTTCTTGCTTCTTATATGCCTTTTGCCTTTAGGTTTCAACTCAACACTCAGACGCGACAGTATTACTCATCATGAATATATCCAAGTTGGTAAAGGTAGAGAAGTTGAACTCAATCTAATCTCACCTTTCGAAGCAAAAGTAGCTTGCGGTAATGGAGAGCAGACATTAAGCAGCGATATCTACGGTCTAGGGCATCGTTTTGACTTCTTCCGCATGATGTCGTGTTATTTGACAACTATTGGATTCTATTTCAGCTCAATGGTTTTTTTTTTCCCTCCCCTCTCTCTGCAGTTTCCACAGGGATGTTGCATGCTTGTTTTTTTACTTACTAGGATTGAGTTTAATTAATATTTTAAATTCAAACCAATGTTAATGGTTTGCTGAAAAGAGTGATAAACAAATCAGAGCAAGAAAAAAGGAAATAAATCTGTCATCATTTGGAACTACAGGCTGTGTCTGATATATCTCCAACCTACACAATGTTTCATCCAAATCAAGGGATGATCCAGCTGATAGAAAAACTTTGCAACAATGATGGCTTCAATTTTCCTTATGTAATGTAATATTAATCGTCCTCGTCATATACATTTCTTAATTACTAGCTCCTCTTCTACGTCTAGTGGCATTAAAGCTTTCCTTTTCATATTTGCAAATGGTTGTCATCATAGTTTATGCACACGTATATGACAAACTTTACTTATCTTTAAGTGGACTTGAGAACGACGTAGTCAAGTATACCAGGAGAAAGGGTAATAATGCTCTGGAGGCAGCTATGGCTTCAAAATCCATTGTTCAAATAGGTCTTACTATGATTATCCCTATGATCATGGAAATTGGACTAGAGAGAGGATTCAATACTGCGTTAAGTGTCTTAACAATAATGCAATTGCAACTAGCATCTGTTTTCTTCACTTTCTCATTGGGTACAAAGGTGTATTATTTTGGGCCTACACTCTTGCATGGTGGGGCAAAGGACAGAGCAACTGACCGTGGTTTTGTAGTTTGACATGAGAAGGTTACCGGATAGGATGCTTTATATATATGTCAAAAGGCATATCAGATCTATTTTCTTAATTTCAATTGACAGGATGCTTTGTATATGATAATCATTTGGCGTAATATCATAACTGTTTTGATTAATATATATTAGCAAAATGTACTCACATATATGATATTCATAAGCTTCACGACCATATCCACTTTTTTAAGTCATTTATTTCTAGTCTAATAAAAGAGAGGATCTTGGTTTATACCATACCAAGCTGCATTTTTCTTTACTTCTAATACTCCTCTGGTTCTTATTATAAAGTATCAATTAATAATTGTATTTGATACTTTTTATAAGGTACTTGTTTATTTTCAAAGTGCATTAATTATTTTTTCTATGTATACCCATATTTTTTTTGGTTGCTCATTCGGTATCCAAAGTTTCGCCCTGACTAATCCGAATCCAACCTGGGTCGCACACCTGGCTATGGTGAGTGAGTTTCCCAACGGGGTTTTTCTGCATTTACAAGGCTCGAACTCGAGAACTTGCTTAAGCGACACAAGCTGCTTATCACTTGTGTCAACCCCCGTTGGTACTGTATACCTATAATTAATAAGGATAGTGGGTGAGCGTAATAATTAATATAATATTAGAGTCCAATGCAATTAGTAGGGGTAATATTAGAAGTTACTTAAATCGTAGAACAACTTTATTAACTTTAATTATTTTTATTGATCTATGAGAATTGTTAGTTGGTATCTTATAATAAGGACAAAAAGAGCTACTTCATAATGAACTCAAACAGTAACAAAAAACGAAAAAATACATGCCCCCTTGAAAAATATTTCACCATTCTTCCTTAGTTAATTCCAATACTTCACCATTTTTTCACAAAACACAAACAATTACATTAGAGATCATCAACAATTGTCTAACACCTCACAAAAACAACAAAAATACACATGCCCCCTTAAGAATACGTTACCACCAACAATACTTAAGTTAGTAACAATGTTGCCAATGCAAGTATGAACTTCATCCTCACTTAACTTTCTTTGACTTCATGTCTAGCTTTCAACCACCTCACCTCACCTTCACTTGCAACCAGCTCTTCATACAACCAGTTACAATCATTCCCTCTTCATAGCTGCGTGTTCTCTTCATATAACTATCTATGTCATTGAGTAATCCTTGATAACTGCATCTTCCCTTTACAAAAACTCACCATCGTGCCATTCAAAATAACCACGCCCCTGTCTTATGAAATTTCATCACCAACCATTAAAAATCAAGAATCAGCCCATTAAAAATCATTCCACATCTAACAAATCTTATTTGATAGTAATTGTGGTACCCATAAAACCTCCTACTTGGGTTTCCTTCTGACCACGATGTCCACCGAGGAGCCAAAAAATTGTAATGGTGATACCAAGTCGGACCTTTGTAGTGTTTCTCATGACTGGGCCATCTAAACAACACCACTCTCCTTTCTCGGTTTCTCCTTATCGTCAACGTTGAAGACAAGTCCATGGAGCTTCTTCTCGATTTCTTGTTTCTCAAAGCTCGCATCTCTACTCAACCAATTCCTCCCTCTCGGTTGATACGATCGGGGACGATAAATGTCGGGGGTGAGGTTGTTGTGGGTTTAAATGACAACTCCACCCCCAATTGCCATGTATGAAAGTGTTCAATGAGTCATTAGTGACACTTGTACAACAGCTCATACAGTTAACTTCAATCTAACAGACGTCATTTATATTTAATAGAATCTATGACTTTTGCCCCACTTTGTGACCACATAATCACTATTGCACCTAAAAAGAACACTTGGTGTTGGGCACACTTTTGGAAAAACCACATGTATATTTTTGTATCTTAACCCTATTTAATCTAATTTCATAGTTATATATTGATGCTATATTCAGTCTTAAATATAAGACTCAAATGCTTTTTTTAGGGGATTAAGTAAGTTAATAAAACTACTTTAAAATATTTATATTTATAATCTTTTCTTCAAATTAATTTGTCTAACTCATAAATTAATATATAATTTCTTCATACACATGATATAATTAAATAACTTATTTAAATTCCTTGATCTCTTCAAGAAAAAATCAATTGTGTTATATATTTTGGACCAAATGTAGTATTTTTTATACATTTAAAATTACTTTTGGTCCTTAATATATGACCTTGCTTATAACGTAAATTATACTACAAACGAAATCTTATATTAAGAATCAAAGATAGTATATATAAAATGTAAAATAAAATAAAAACTCTTACTGTCACTTTTCTTTAAAAAAAAACAACAAAAATAAACAAAAAACTGGAAATTTAATTATTTACAACTAAGGGCAAAATGGTCATTTCGCGCAAATTTGCATATCCCCCAAAAGTCTTTGTCACCTCTCAATCTTTTTGCAAATTCGATGAACTTATGAGGGTTTTACAAATTTATTTGGTATTTATTTGGTATTTTTCCAAAAATATACTGCTACAAATTTATTGAAAAAATGGTTGAAAAATCTTCTTTGTAAAATTTATCACTCATGTATATAAAGATTCGAGATCTTTAATCAAACCAACTAGACCTAATACCTCATATCCTTAATTTAAGGGGAATTTTTTTCCTTTTGAGATTAAGAAAATTAAATAAATTAGTTTGAATTATTAATATTTATCTTTTTAAAGCAAACTAATTTATCTAACTTATAAATTACAATAATTAATAATTAAATAATACATAATATTAAGGGAGATTGATGAATAAATACCAAATGAAAATTTAAAACCCCCAAAAGTCTGTTAAAATTTGTAAAGGACATAAAGGTGACAGAAATCAAATTGATATTTTGAAATGTTGATGAATTTATCATCATGTCATTTCTTCTTCTTTCTCTCTCCTCTCCCTCTCTTCCTCCTCCTCTTCGCGTCGCACCACCTCTTCTTCTCTTCCCACCACAATGATCACGAGACCTCTGTCTTCAACCTCAATCGTCGTCCCGTCGTCTTCAACCTCCCTCTTCAAAGAACTAGATCAACAACCAAATATGGAAAAAACCAGATCCATCTTCAACCTCAATGGCATCTTTTGTATTCGTGCTCTCCATCCAGATCTGTTGCGCACAACCTTCTTCTTGGTCTGTTGCCCCACCATCAAACCTACCCTACACCACCTTCAAACATACCCGCTCTTGATTTGAGCAATATCTGAGTTTAGAGGAAGAAGAATGTGAATAGTAAATGTGGAATTTTTAACAAAAATCGTAATAAGATTAACAAGTTCATTAATGATATTTACAAGACTTGTAATAGGTTTAACAAGTCGTTAGTCAAGTCAAAACATGTCAGAGTGGGTTTCCAAAATCTTACTACTATGAACAAAATTCATAATGGGATTAACAAATTCATCAATGGATTTCACAGAATTTGTAATGGGTTTAACAAGTTTGTTACTTAGGTTCCCAAAATCTGACCACTATGAACAAAATTTATAATGGCATCAACAAGTTCATCAATAGGTTTCACAAAAAACTTGTAATGGGTTTAACAAGTTCATTACTCAAGTAAAAAGACTTCATTTTTCACCTGACGAAAGAAGAACTCCGACCTAATTCGTTTAATATCTTACACCTTACACTTGTTTCCTAAAATCCATTAAGGGATAATATATTATGTGATAACCCAAGAACAATAAAATAAAATAATATTAGTGATAATTAATTATGACCATTGATATTACCTATGATAATTAATGATGACCTTTGACTTTGATATTACCGTAAGTAATGCCTCAATTACAAAACTTCAACTATAAATAAGGGCTTAACCTAACCAAACCAAATCACTTCCAATCTTCAACATTTCTCCATTTCCCTTCTCCTCTTCTTCTCTTTCTTCTTATTTCAAACTTTCATTTTTTTGGCTACCAACTGCGCTTCTCTTCTCTAATCAATTTTCCTCCTATAAGCCATCAAACATAGAGACCATGTAACCCCAATCCCTATAAGTCTTAGGTTAATTTTATATGAATCTTGATAGGGTATTTATGATCCTAAATATATCATAGAGTTGTTTTATATGAAAAATATTATATATAATTCTAAACCCTAGAGAGTCAAAGGTTGGCTAAATATGAATTTTTGTTTTATGTAATCCTGATCCTTAGGGCATCTTAAATTAGTTTTAGATGAAATTTGGTATATGTAATCTTAATTCCTAGGTATTTGTAGGATAACTTTATATTTGTTAAATGTAATCTTAATCCTTAGGGAATTTTAAGATGTTTTCATATATTATATGTAACCCTTAGAGTATTTATGTTAGGTTATTTTAACCTCTAGAAAATAATGGGATTATTTATAAATTAATTGTATTATTTGGGAACTTTGTTGGGTTTTAACCCTAGAAAATAATAGGATTAATTATATAATTATATATGAGTATTATTGGGAACTTTATTGGGTTTTAATTCCTAGAAAATAATCGTATTAATTATTTTGAAAATAATCTTAATACTTTGATGGTGTTAGATAACAGATTATAGTATAAATTTTACTTTTGATAAAATGATGGAAAATTAATTGTGTGCGATATGAGTCTTATTTAATAATTGTGGAAATTATGAACCTGATACCCTGTAACTTATGATGATTGAAATGATAGTTGGATTTAGACTTTACTCAAATAGATATTTGAATTATAATAATGAATATGAGTTGAATCTTATATCGAATATTTAAATTATTATACTCTTGAATATTTTAGAAAGTTATAATGCCCTTGAGTAATTGATATATTCATTGAGGAAATTTTTAAATAAGATAATTGTGACAAGATTATTTTTTTCCTGATTGTGTGTGATTGTAATGAATTGATAGTGGGAAGATAGCTTTGGGATGATACCTTCTAAAGTAATGAACACAACCTTTAGACTTTATGCCTCCAATATTTATATGATGTGAAAAGATATTATTAGTTCTTCTCAAAGTAGTATTTGACAGGGTTTCTCGGGATACTAGTAACAACTTTGGGAAGATGTGTGCATACTAGGAAGAGATGTTTTGATGATGTCCAATTTGATGATTTGTGACTGACAGGGTTTTCCGGGTCGTAGGGTAGACTGGCAGGGTTTCTCATTTCTACCATGGTTCTCTTTCTTACTAAATACACTAAATGAATTTAATAAAGATAATTAATAATATTGGATTCAATGTGAAGATAAATAAATAAATGTGTGTGTGTATGTGTATGTGATGAATATTGAAATTGATATTTGATTCAATTACTTTGTGATTATTTATTTGATTTGATTATTACATTTGAGCTATATAAATTGTGTTTTGATTAGAATTACTAGCTTTGCTGACTTTTGTGTTTGCGTGGCTGCAATGATCTCTTGGGAGAGCAGATTTCCAATGAAACAGGTTGCAAAGGATGGGGTTAGCAGTGGGCAATGAGGATAACAACTCAGAGATTTCTAGCTAGTTTTAGAGTTTACAGAATTTTTATGAATTTAATAAAATGCATAAGACATATTTCTTTTAGTTGAACTTTAGCCATTTATTGTAATGTAATGAATTTAGTCTTGCGCTTGTTTTTAGTACAAATGTAGTGGTAACATTTCCTAAATTTGGTTAGTTTAAATTTCTCAGTTATTTATGATTTTAGAAATTTTATGTTATTATAAATTGTTAGAAATTTGGGGGTGTTACATATTATCTTTACAAATCCTCTTTAAATTGGCAGAAGAGCAAGCAGAAAAGATGTTTAGGTTTCAAAATACAAAAATCATTACCATAAAACTAGAAGAAGATGATGAAAAGTGAAGAATGGGAGAGATCAAAGACGAAGGGAAGAATGGCGAAAGAGTACAAACCTTCTTAGCATGAAGAAGCTACAAAAGAAAAGGACTTCAAAATTCACTGATGGCAACGGTAGAGATCACCGAGCTTGAGTTCGGTGAGGAGATCCCTTACCTTTTAAAGCAGATGACTAAGAGAGAGAGTCAGAGAAGAAGAGGAAGGAGAGAGATCAAAGGCTTTTGATTTATTGTGCATTGGGGAGCTAACATGGAGCCCAATGACAATTAAACACTTTATGAACAACAATATGTGAGGGAAGCCGATGTAAGCCGTATATGAAGGTGGTTTGATGATGAGATTTTATATATATATTGATTCCTTTGGTTCTATTAGTTGGTTTAATATTATTTTCTCACATCACAGCACAAATCTTTTATTGTGTGCTTCTAATTTCTGTCTATCTTCTTTATATATTTGAACTTAATATTTATGGAAATGGATCATTTTACCAAAAAAAAAAGGAAAAAAGAAAAGAAAGATTGCGGGGTTAGTGTGGGTTTAATGGAGAATTTCTTGCCTCAACGCTTTACCATCCCAAGTCCAAAACCCACTTCCACGTATGTATAAGTCAAAGGAGTCATAAATTACAGTTAGACTCAGGGATGCCTCATCATAGATCCTTAAAATTGGCACACCGATTATGTTGATAAGGAACATTGACCAAGTAACAAGTTTATACAATGGGATTAGGTTGCAAGTAACATATCTAGGCAAACACTTCATAATGGCAAAGGCGGTGAATTGCTTGACTGTTGGTAAGGAGATTTTAATCCATTATAGACATAATGACTACTATTCAATATGACTAGAAGGCAATTCCTAATAATCATTTCATTTGTAATGACAATAAATAAAAGTCAAGAACAATCAATGATCAATGTAGGATTATACCTTTTAAGTCTAATTTCCTCGTATGGTCAATTATATGTGGCTCTATCGAGGAAGAAGAGTTCCAATGGTTTGCGATTGCTAATATTGAATGACTACAAGAAGTGTATGAATCAGACAACAAGTAGTGTATTGATAAGTGTTTCAAAATCTTCATATGAAATGAATTGTCATTTGGTCTATTGATATTAATATGCAGACACGTATAGGTTTTGATTTTCTCGTGTTGTTCTCGAATTTGATATACGTGTGTGCAATATTTATTATCCTGGCTTCGTACTTTCTAATTTTAGTATACTCATATCCGTGCAATGTAGGGATAGTTTGTCTTGTTGGGTTTAGTGAAAAAAATGTTACTAAAAAATTACTCGTCTTGTTTATCTGGGAAGATGATACAAAGTGTTTTCTAATAATTTTTGTGTAAGTCGAAAAAAAACCCTTCTGACATATTTGCCTCCATAAAAACACTACTAAAAAATTTAAATACTTTTAAAAGAGTTAAGGTACAATTTTACAAACAAAGTTTTATCGAAATATCATTTGGCACAAATAAATTTGGCAAAGACAAATTTACTAAGAAACAATTTAAAAGAATGTAAATTCACTAAACCCGTTAAATTTGATAAGACGGCCGTTGAATTATAAGACCTTTTGGTAAAATTAAATGTTTTTTTTTTTTTTTGGATTTACACTACTTTTAAATTATTTTGTCCCAGCCATCTCTAAGGAGAAAAGTTTGTCCGTAAAATTACCCCCAAAACAACCCAAAAAAAAACCCTTTTAGGGAGTTCCCAATCCAACGGGTGCAGTTTCACGACGAATGCAGAGTAGCACCGTTTCTACTTTCTCGACGCGGAGAGGCGAAGCTCTCACTCTCACAGTCGCAGTGACGTGGTTGCTATTCAAACTTGAATCAAACCAAGAGGCAAGAGAGCATAGATGTACGCGGAATGATATGAATCTCTCCTTTCTTAATCGCTTCTCTGAGCGTCTTGTTGCTCCTCTCTACTCTACAACTCCCATCAGGTTCACATTTCTATACAGAACTAAAAATTCATTGGATTTCGTTGTCATTTCTCAGTTGGGCAATTCTTCACACACTTAAACTGATCTTCTTCACTTGGAGATTTGTTTGCTCATGTTTCATCCTGAATCGGCTGCTTTTTGTTTCAGGAGCCAACGGACAGATGATATTGCTATTGAGGGTCGCAACCTGAATTTCTCGTTCCCCACAAGGCATGTGAAAGCTGTATCAATTCTTCGGGATTGTTCAATTCGCATTCCTTCTGGGCAGTTTTGGATGCTTCTTGGACCCAACGGATGCGGGAAATCTACCCTCTTAAAGGTATACACCAAAATTCCTCTTCCCTCCTGTGGAACCTCAACGGATTGATAGGTCCGAAGCCTCCGACTGATTCGCTACCTTTTGAGCTGTTTACATACTATGGGGCTTTGGCTTAGTATCAGAATGTGCAGTGATTCTGAGTTTAATGTGCAGATATTAGCTGGGCTCTTAAAGCCTACTTCAGGAACAGTGTACGTGAAAGGGCCTAAAAGTTTTGTTTTCCAAAATCCGGATCATCAGGTATTCTAACTTCATTGCTATCTAAAATTCTTACTTTTTAGCGGAAGTGTTGGGTGTTCTATAATTATGAAACTTCTATCTTTCATATTTGCGAAGAAAAATCTTTCACTTGCTTACCATGAGAATATGAAGTTTGGCTGTAAGATAGAATGTGATGGCATTTTGAGTTCAGGGAAGGCAAGTATATCAACGCGACAAGTTAGGGAAAACTGAAAAGGGGAGTTCATTTTTAAATTATCCTGCTACCATTGTGATTCTGGCTTGGACTGATTTTTTGGCATTGGAAATAGTTAAATGCAGAGGACTAAACTTGATAAAATTGTTCACCAGCTTGTTTAAGACTGTCTATATGTATAATTGTATGTATATAACTACGTATAATTTGTTAAAAAAAGCATTTGGAGATTGCTATTTGCAACTGAGCTGTACTTGAACCTACGACCAAACTCTTACAAGATGAAGCCTGTTTCCAGAACCAGGCAACCTTTTGATGTCTTGTATAACTTTTCATAAGATCACATTAACAAGGCATGATGACATGCTGAGCAAAAAATTCGGCTCAATTTTTAACAGTATTTCCACATTTATGGCATTGATGCTCTTCCTCTGCATGTCCTTATGTGTTGAACATGCCATTCTATTTCTGACTGTTTCACATACTACTTTAATCTTAATATTTTCAGTTTGCAAAATGTATTTTTATCAAAAATTGGATTGACAATTATAAAAATAGGAATTTGGTTTTAATTGACCTATTAAAATAGATCTAATAGGTCTTGATCTGAGTAGTCTGAAGCATTATGCAGGTGGTAATGCCTACAGTGGAAGCTGACGTTGCATTTGGTCTTGGCAAGTTCAATCTAACCTGTGATGAAGTGAGATCAAGGGTATCAAGACCCTTGCATGCTGTGGGCATGTCTGACTACATGCAGGTATTGTTGGCACAGACAACTCTGAACACTAATACACATTGAGGGATTCCTATGAATGAATATTCCCCTTTGCTGTAATTCTCAGAGATCTGTTCAAACTCTAAGTGGTGGTCAGAAGCAGAGGGTTGCCATTGCTGGTGCTTTAGCAGAAGCTTGTAAGGTTCTGTTGTTGGATGAGCTCACAACGTTCTTACACGAAAGTGACCAGGTAATCAGTCAGCCATTATTGTAATGAGATTCTCTCCTGCGTAGCATTAGAACATTTAACAACAATAAATGGATGTAGCCCCTTGCTTGGAGGCTTGAAATTGTTGCTTAAGCCTGTGACATCTCTCAGAAACAGCCGCAGCACTAATTCTCGGTGGGGCAATGTTTAGTTTAGCTCTATTACAACTCTGAGAAATATGGCTTGAATTTCTGAATCGCTTTGTGATAAGTGTGGTATGGAAAGAAAGGTGAAAAGAGAGAGAAGAGGTAGAAGAGAGCAGAAAAGGGGGGAGAGGGAGACTGAGATGCACACTGGTTTATTCAGATTCATAACATAAGGAATACATTTGATAGTTACCCCTTTATATAGGCAACGGCTAGCTAGAGACTACACAACTAATGACTTAACTGAGCTACCTTATGGCTTATGGACAATTACATATCACTCTGCTACTTCAAAGCATGACTTCACTTTTCATGGTTCTAACTCATATTAACAATATGACGTGCAAGACCAGCAATTATTTAAAGGGTTAAGGTGCAAAAATGCAAATGTGTTTTACCTTGAGGAGCGTCCAACATCATGTGTTTTTTTCAGGTGCAAAAATACACGAGTTTTCAAAATGAGGGTGAAAATACCATGGACGTTAGATCTCTTAACTGACGTTATTTTTTGATGGTGGGTCCCATATCATTTTCATCAAAATGCCAAAAAGGCCCCTAATTCTTATTTCAGTCTTGAAAGCTCCTAACCTTCAGTTTTTTCGCAGAAACAGGGGAGGACGATGACTTGGAATAAAGAGGAAGAAAAGACCAGAACCCATTCTTCTTTCTAGGACTATCCCCTGGGTCATCCAAGAGCTTGCCTCTTCTAGGTGTGGCGGTGGATTTGCTCCGCTCGAAGAAGACGTCAGAGGCGAAAATGGGAGGAGTAACAGAGGGTTTCTTTTTGTACTGTCTGTATCTCGCTGTATTCAACCCAAGGAGTAGTTCCTATCACTTCGAATCCTTATTAGAAATGTACTTATATTTGTGATTTTGCTTCATTGTTTCTAATTAGTTCCAGTTTTGCTAAATATGAAGGCGTGGAATATTGATAACCGAATAGTACCCCTCACATTAATTTACTGCATTTGTCTTTAAATAATACTCCAAGCAGACCCATGGGGATGCAATTTTTTTTCCCCAATGCACCAAATATAGTCATGTTGGCATTTGTTGGTTGAGAAACAATTTCTTGTGAGGCACAAAGGATATGGGGACGTCTTGACTTGTGAATTTTTTTGGCTGTTAATTATGAGATGTTAAATTTATTAATGTCAAACATGGAAGGATTGAGTGGGTAGATTCATTTGTTGGATCGTAATGGGGGATTCAAAATTATCGAAGTGCATGGGGCATGGTTGGAATTAAAAGATGTCGAGATGATTTTGGTGTTAGGAGAAGTTGGTGAAGTGAAATGAAGGGAGAGCTATATTTCAGTCCACTGGGCTTTGGTAACAATGAGAAAATGAAGACGAGAGCGGCGGGAATGATGATGATGATATGCATTAGTGTTGGGTTGAGATTGAGGGAGGGTGAGGGGAGAAGAAGAAGGGAGAGAGGTGGAGGAGGACGACAGAGGAAGGAGGTGGTCAGATTGAAGGAGGTCGGAGAAGGTGGGGAGGAAGGTTGGAGAGGGAGGGAGGAGGAGAATAGCTTGCCAAGCTTCTCTTGGAAGCAAGGAGGACAGATTTCGTGAGGGTTGGTTCTGTAAGGATAGTCGCTGCATTGCATTCCGTCTGCCATCTCCTCGTCGACGCCACCTTCCATGTTCGATCGACCTCCTGCTTCTGCTTAACCACCTGAAGGAGGAAGACAAGTGAAGGTTTTGAATTAAGGGTATTTTTAGCATTTTAATGAAAATCATGTGGGATCCACCATCAAAAAAGAACGTCAGTTAAGAGATCTAACGTCCATGGTATTTTCGCCCTCATTTTGAAAACTCATGTGTATTTTTGCACCTAAAAAAATACATGGTACTGGACGCTCATCGAGATAAAAACACATGTGCATTTTTGCACCTTAACCCTTACTTAAAATATCGTTTGCTTCAATAATTTTTTTTAGGTTGGTGTAATCAAAGCAGTTAGGAACTCTCTGGATACCTCTGCAGGGGTTACAGCATTGTGGGTGACTCATCGTTTCGAAGAATTGAACTATGTTGATGGTGCCATCTACATGGAGGATGGGAAAATTGTCATGTATGGAGATGCGGAAGGAATAAAAAGTTTCATTAAAGCCAGGCAATCCGACTATATCAAACAGATAAATTCTTGATGAACTCCTTTTGCTTTCTGAAATTGTTTCCAAGATTTTATTACACAAACAAAAGGTAAGCCTTAAAAGTAACAGTAAAGGTTATTGTTATGTGATATAAAGATCACAAGTTCAAATATGAAAACAGCATCTCCTCTTGCCAGCTAAAGCTGCGTACATTTGACATTCCCCAAACCCTATCTAGGAAGAGTCTTGTGCGTTGGGCTGCCTTTCTTATTTTATAAGCAAACACACATTATTGATGTTCCACCTTCTTCACTTCCTCTGCTACCAATCCCCATATAACCTTGGTGAACAGCTCTGCATGTTTATCTACCTTGCTAGCGACTATCCTCATAGTTTAAGTATATTAAAGCAATACCAATTGTTTTCTGTATTTTCAAGACGCTAAAATGTGCATGTGGTTGTGCATGCTTTGGATTGCATATGTAGTTGTGTGTGTATGCACAATCATAAATAGACATGTGAAGCCTACCTATAAAAGGAATGCGAATTTATGTGCACATTTATGTACATAAGAGAGTGGATTTAATGGTTTGCGACTAGAACAATCCATTGGATATGTATAATCTAGATTAGTCCATTAAAATTTGAATCCTATCCATTGGATATTTAAAAATGGACGAATTGGATGAGAGTAAAATATGGCATCTTAGAAATTTTTCGATTTTGATAGTGCTGAATATCATATAATTTTTGGAATGTGGTGTTTTGTATTGCATAGAAGCTGAATTCATTTTAACCAATCTATCATGTAGATTTATAATAAATCACAACTATATATATCTAACTATTGATACTGACTAGATATTCTGGAAATTCCATTTGCCCGTATAATTTTTAGCAATTATAATGTCTCTCTAATCAGGAAAAAAAATTTGGCCAAACAATGAGGAACAAGATGACATTTGATTGATTCTATGCTTTATTAGCCAGCTGCAATAATCCTTCTTCTTCTTTCTTTCTTTCTTTTTTTTTTTTTTTTTTAAGCCAACGCAGCTGCAATAAGCCTCTTATGTATACTTTAAATTTGTGCTAAAAGTATATTTTACTGTGGAAGTGAAGTTGTCATAGTGAAATAATTTTGCTATGGAAGTTTTTCAAATGTAACGTTGCCCCAAAAGTTTTCAAATCATAGCAATTTTTTCATGTCATTTTTGTTAAAGTGTTAATTTATGCTAGAAGTTTTTACTTAGAAGCAATACTACCTTAAAATTTTTCAAACCATAGCAATGTTATCCTAACATTTATCTAGATTAAGTTTGATTATTAATTAACTGAATATGTTAAGCTGATACCGTAAACGACATTAAATAAGAAAAAGTTACAAAGGGAGGAGGAGCTTATATTCGCTAGAAAGTAATTAAGAAAAATATTCATCACTAGATGTATAACACACTAAGGATGAGTGCCGAGAACAAAGTCATTGAAAACTTTATGCCCCTATACCCTGGTAACGCAAACATAGCCAAATACCTCTTTGATTTTCTCTTCATAGCACAAAATGTTTTCACCTCTTTAATCGTCTCTAATTCTTCAGACGGGATGCATTTTTTATATATTAAAAAAAATTACTTATCTTTAGATTTAACTTTTTGAAAAGAAAAAATGAAATGGATGACACATGGACTTGCCAAATAGGCATATTTTGGCTAATCAACAGGCAAATTTAACCCAGATAACAATCAGGTGAAATTACTATGATTTGGAAATTTCCATGATAATATTACTCCTTAGTAAAAACTTTCAGAGTAAATTTTAAACTAAATCTAAAATAAAAATAATGTAGATGGCACGTGAACTAGCAACTCATCATATTTGGTCAATTACCATTCAAACTTAACGGGGATAATAGTTAGGACAAAATTGTTACGATTTAGAAACTTTCGAGAAGACATTGTACTTTAAAAAACTTCAATGGCAAGATTGTTCTACCATAACAACTTCAAAAACAAAACAGATCCTTAACCCTTTAATTTTGAAAAGTTAAATGGATATCATTGCTCAAATATTTCTCCTACTATTTCCTACTTCTTATGACGGCCGTTATCCCACCCTCCCATCCCATGTAAACTAGCAAGGTGATATTGAGCTCATGAATTCCCCCAGAAAGCCTTAAAAGGAAAAGCTATCTTAATAAGTGTTCTGTATGAAGAACACAGAGATTGGACTTGACTAGGTTGTCAAGCCTAGAGCCTACGTACCCTCTGAAGGGATCAAAGTCCACGTAGTTCGTAGTAAACTGGAAGGCACGTAGCCAGGGGAGTGGGGTGTGTGCTCTGTGTGACAGAAAGTAACAAGAGCATAAGATAGAACGTGTGCACCTGTTTAGGGTTTCCTTCTACTTATAGAGGAGCTTGGTGCGCGTATCTCCCTATTAATGGGGGATATCTATGATTGAACCGTTAGGGGTTGATTGGCTGGTGCCATGATTGTAGGAGAATCCTCATTGATGAGATCCTAAAAATAGGGGATCTCGGATCCCTTCCTAATATAGCGCGGATTCCCTTATAGGCGCCATTGGGCCGAGGTCCAGACTTGGGCCTATTGGGCCGGTCAGTAACAGTTGCCCCCCAGCTTGGTCGCTCAGGCTTCTGGACGGACGAGGTGCTTAGTGCCCTGGTCCCATTATGGCCGAGGTCCTCTGTATGGACTGAGTCGGCTTTTTGGACGCCGCGGCCATCAGTTCGTTTTAGAACTGTGGTCGGCTCAAACTGTTCTTGCCCTGCCTAGGACACCGTGTTCGTTCTTGTCCGGGCGGTTTTTTATCCTTCCCGGGTCTCCTGCCCTTTTGCCTTTTGGGATTCTCCGGACGCTTCGGGTTTCCCCCACGTAAGTCATTATTGCGGCTTTACAGCTGTCAGATCCTTAGTGGAGGGAGTCTGCAACCGCCGCGCCTTCTCGTTTTTCGAGGCTAATGCGCATTTATTGCGATGGCGTTGTGCTGCACCAATCTCGTCACGTCTGTACGGGAATATACCGTTGTGCCCCTCTTACCCCGGGGTTTTGGTTTAAATAGCCCTCTTTGGGCTTCTCTTTCGTTTTTCCCGCTATTGCATTTCCTCAAACTTTATCTGGTTCTCTTTCTTGCCATTTTCAGTCGAGATTCTGCCGTTCGTCGTTTCCACAGTTCCGGTTTCTCTACTTCCCTTATACAGGTATTCCGCCTATTTGCTTGTGTTTTTCTTCGGTGGTTTTCTCTATTTTACCGTTTATTCTGGAAATCGTGGTCTTTGCCATCGTTCTCTGTTTCTGGGTTTTTCCTGAGTTCTCCCTCTCTCTGGGTCCTTTCAGGGTTTTTCTGGGTTTATCTCACATATTCGTGCCCCAAAATTCGTCCCTTAGAGGCCAGTTCTTAGCACCTTAGGCTTTTGGTTATGGTAAGAGGGAAGAGTGCTTCTAGACCCGAGGCTTCACTTACCCCGGAGGAGGAAATGCTCCTCCGCGCACGTCTTCCACGTATGACCTACTGGGTTCTTGGGGGTGAGCCTCCTGCCACAGGGATCTTGGATCCTTTGCGGCGTGGCGGCGTTACACGTCCGGGGCGAGCTGGGACTCGTCCGGCTTCGGGCCAGGTTTCGGTGCCGATTCCTCGCCATCCTTTCCGGCCGCCTATGCGCGCAATCCCCCTCGGGTCGCCCGGTGGGGCCGGGATAGGCTCCTCTTTCCGTTCTGTCTCCCCTGTGGTCGTGGCTCAACCTCTTAGCTTCTATGAGGATCCTTCCGCCGTCCGCCCAGAGGCTGCCCCGGATGGGTATCTCGGCCCTTGCTGGGATTGCCTAGCGGAGGCTTCCGCGCTCATGGCCCGTGGCGGAGATGCTGAGGCTTCCACCATGCTTGGCTCCTGCCGTCACTGGTCCGCCCCGTGTGTCTCTTCTCCTGCCTCTGTTCGTCCGAGTCCGCGGCCTTTGTTGCCTGCTACTGTGCCTATGCCAGGTATTTTTGCTTCTTTGCTAATACCAGCTTTGTTTATTTTCGTATAGGCTTATTTATGGCTCCCAAATCCCGGAATCCTAAGTCGCGCTCTGAGCCAGAGGGTTCGGGCTCTTCTAGCCCTCCGGAGGCCCCCCGCCGACGCTTCGACTGGGTTTCCTTCGAGACGCTAGTGACGTTGTCCTTGATGTCGGAGGTGGATGTGACCCGGCTCCAGCTTCCCGGGTTAGAGGGTTGTGTGTATGCTCCCACGGGGACGGGGGAGCCGGTGTGCTCGGCCCGCGAGGAGGGGAGGCCGAACTTCTTCACCTTTTATCGGGACGTGTATACACGGATCGAGGTCCGCTTTCCTTTTACCGAGTTCCAGATGTCGGCTCTAGCCTACCTCAATCTCGCGCCGTCGCAGCTTCACCCAAATGGATGGGCTTACTTATTGGCCTTTGAGAAGCTATGCGGCTCTTATCCCATTCCTATCCCCTGTACCGCCAACCTCTTCTTCTACTACTCCTGCCCCTTCACCCCCGGCCTGACCAAGGAGGGCGATAAGCTCAAAGGGCTGGTCTCGCTCAGGAACGTGTCGGACAGGAAGTTGATGGGGGCCTTCTCGGACTCCTTCAAGCGATTCAAGAGTGCTTTCTTCAAGGTGGTGACCGTACCCGGCCAGCAGCCATGGTTCTTGGACGGCGCTGAGGGCCCGAATGTGGAGTGGCGGTTCCCCCTTTATTGGGACAAGGGGCATTATAAGAAATTGCCGACGTCCTACTTGGTGGATGATGACCATTTGCTGCCTAAGACAGTCTACCATATCCCTAGACTGGCCGCCTTCGTAGGGAAATATGGGGTCCATAGCGCGGCCAGTTTTATCTCGGGGGATGCCTCTGAGCCTTTGCCTCCTACTTGTAGGTCTTAGTATTTGTGCATTTGCTTTCGACTTCTTCTTTCCGATTTACTTACTTGTGTTTTCTTTTTTGGATTGCAGCTAGGACTATGGACGCACTGCCGCTGTATGCTCGTTTGGCGAGGGCTGCTGCGCCGGCCGGTCGCCACAAGAAGCGGGCGGCTGCTGCTGATGCCGGTACTTCTGCTGCGCTGGCTTCGAAGAAACCTGCTGCCAAGGGTTATTCTTCGGCCACGGCTCCCAAGTCGGCCCCTGTGGTGGAGATTTCGGCTCTGGGGAGTCGGGAGGTCGCTGCTGCTGCTGGTCCCCTCCCGGCCGTTGAGCCCCCAGCTTCTGAGCGAGGAGAAGTTGTAGCCGTTTCTCCGGGTCCCAGGGGGAAGGACCTTGTCATAACTGATGAAGAGGTCGATCGGCTGTTTTCTCCCGCTGGCTCACCGTCACTATCGTCTTCTCCGGTGCACCTTCCCCCTCCTCCACCTCCGCCAACAGGGCCTTCCTCCGTTTTCCCCCGTAGCTTTTTGTGGGATCACGGGGTGGTCCCAGAGGTCGACGTGGCTTTCCTCCCGCCCCGGCACTTCCTGGAGGGCGCCCGCCCTTTGTCCCCTGATGCAGAGGACCGTCTACAGGTGGCCCAGAAGGAGCTTATCAAGTCGGTGGGCTATCTTCAGGCTTTGAGGATGGTCCGGAACCTTTATGCTCAGGCGGAGGGCGAGGTTTTTAGGCTGAAGAAAGTGGAGGCCGAGCTGAAGCCCCAGGCTGCGGCTGCTGCAGAACTGAAGAAGGAACTGGCCGAGGTCAGAGCGAGGGCCAGTTCCTCCGAGGACGAGCTTATTATGGCCTGGGCAGAGCGTGATGAGGCCAGAACCGGGCTGAGGGCGGCTAAGACTGAGCTGGCTGAGGCCCAGGCTGAGCGAGATGCGGCCAGGGCGGAACGGGATGCCGCCAAGGCTTCAGCGGTGAAGGCTGACCGAGAGCTTCAGCTGTCCAAGGAGCATGCCGACTCGGTAGCCGAGGAGTATGCTCGAGCGCGACAAGGGATGTCTGAGAGCCTGGCTGCGGCAAAGGCTTTGGAGGAGCAGCTCGCTACTCTGGCTGCCGAGAAGGAGGCGCTTGAGAGGGCCGTTGCTGCAGAAAAGGAAACTTCCCGGGAGCTTTCTGACGCCCTGGTGCAGACCGCCGAAGCGTGTTTTGAGCAGGCTCTGCTCCAAATCCGGCACTTCAATCCTGGGGCCGAGCTCAATGTAGATGGGTACGACCATCGCGCCTTTGTGCGGGAAGACGGGTCCTTCCTTCCTTTTGAGCCGCCAGCTACCGAGGATCTTGCCGAGGATGAGGTGGAAGATGCCGCCAACACTGAGGGCCTTGAGGCGAAGAATGCCGATGTCGGAGCTGACTCCCAGTCCTAGCTTCGTTTTTGTTTTTGTTGTAAGTTTTGGGGTGTTAGTGCCCTTGTAACTTTGAATGATTCTGGCCTTGGTGCCATTGTTGTACAGACTTTGACAATTAACGACAATACTTTTCCTATTTTTACTTGATGAATGATTTTGATTTGTACCGTCCCTTTTGTCTATTTCCGACAATGAACGGTTTAAATTCGTTTCATCCTCCTTTTGCACGTCTGAGCTCGTTTAGCTACGTGGGGTCGAAGGTGGCCTATTTTCTGCCATCGTTCCGTGGCCTCGGTTTGTGTCTTCGTTGGCTGTATGTGCGTAGGCCGCTTGGGCCGCTTAGGTGACTTAGGCAATGGGTAACTTTACCGCTCTTTTGACTAAGTGCGGGTGTTTGTCGGCCGCATGTGTGTAGGCCGTTGGTACTCTACCACATTTTAGTGAGTGGGAGGTTGGGGCAAGGTTGTCTTGTTTCAGCCTCGTCAGGCATAACTAACCATACTGTCTCGGCCCGGCTTTCAATTAGCCGAGCTCCAACTTTCTCTTAGTCGGATCAAATTTATCCGGTGTAAGGGCGGGGCTACCACGTATCTAACCGAGGTTTCATCTACCTTTGGTCGGACATTTTGACCTGATCAGGGTCGGCATGGTAGGCCGCTTGCTTAACCGGGCGAGCGTTGACGCGTCAATTTCACGAAGGGCCACGGATGGCACCCCCGCCGAGCTCTAACCATTGCCAGTCCGAGTATGACGGTCGGTTTTCGTACATCTAGATATTTTTTGGTTTGGGCCGGGTTTGTAACCTTGGGGCCTTTTACTGGTGCCAGGCTTAATAGCCTTGGCTTTTGGTTTCTTGGTCGGGCTTCTTTGCCTCGGTCCTTTTGTTATTGGCCGAGCTTCATGGCTTCAGGTTCATGCTTGAGCTTTGTGCACATTCGCAAATCTCCACAGTGGGATCCTTTATTGATAGAAAGAAGTAGCCCTACGGGGCTTTACAAAGCATCATAGTCAGAAATGACATAACTTGGACTCAAAACGAAAAGAAACAAATGCGAGGAAAGGAACAATCGTAAAAGCAAACAAACACTGCTGAGAAAGAGTCTAGCTATAGTAGATCTTCAGCTTGTCGGCATTCCATGTCCTTTTGATTGGCTTTCGTGCCAATGTCTCGAGGGTATACGCTCCTCCGTCGAGCTTTTCCTTAATTCGATAGGGCCCTTCCCAGTTTGCCGCCAGCTTCCCGTCCCTGGCATTCTTGTTGCCTATGTCGGCCCGTCGGAGTACTAGGTTGCCTCGGTTGAAAGACCGGGGTCGGACCTTTCTGTTGTACTTAGCCGCAAGTAGTTGCTTGGCGGCTAGTTCCCGGCAGTGTGCCGTAACCCGGATTTCATCAATGAGGTCCAAGTCAGTCTTCAAGGCGTCGTCGTTCGAGTCCTGCCCCTCTTGTCTGGCTCTGACCTTTCTCCAGGATGGTTGTCCGATTTCAACCAGGATCATTGCCTCACATCCGTAGGTTAGCCTGTACGGGGTGTCTTGAGTCGAAGACTGTACGCTCGTGCGGTATCCCCAGAGGACACTGTGGAGCTGTTCGGTCCAGCGAGTCTCGGCTTGTACCATCCGCTTTTTCAGTCCGTCAAGGATGATCTTGTTGGCGGCTTCAGCCTGGCCATTTGACTGCGGGTGTTCCACGGACGAGAAGTGTTGCTTGATGTCCAGGTTGGCCATTAAAGCTTGGAACCTGTGGTCCATGAACTGGGTCCCGTTGTCCGTAACGACTTCGGCCGGTATGCCAAAGCGAGAAATGATGTTATGTCGGAAGAACTTCCTTACTCTGGCCGAGGTTATTGTGGCAAGCGGCTCGGCTTCAATCCACTTAGTAAAGTAGTCCACCGCGACTATGAGCCATCGACATTGCCCTTGTGTTGGCCGGAACGGTCCGAGGATGTCCATGCCCCACTTGTAGAAGGGCCAGGGGGCTGGCATTCCTTTCAGTTCTGAGGGCGGTGGCCATATGATCCTGGCATGCTTCTGACAACTGTCGCATGTTTTGGCCTTCTCCATGGCGTCATGACTCATAGTGGGCCAGTAGTAGCCGGCACGTAACGCTTTCCGGGCGAGTGCCTTGCCCCCCATGTGATGGCCGTTAGCGCCTTCGTGTAGCTCAGCCAGCACACATTTCGCTTCAGAGTCTCCGAGGCATCGCATCATTGGGCAATGGAGTCCCTTCCGGTACAGTTGGTCATCAACCATGGCGTAGAGGGCGGCTTCTCTGATCAGCTTTTTGGCGTCGGTTGTGTCGGTTGGGATAATTCCCCTTTCGAGGTAGTCTTCAATCGGCTTCCTCCAGTCGGCCCCGGCCGAAATGGCCATGATGCAGCTCGGCTCGGCCAGGTTTTGTTGTATCACGATCCTATGGTTATCCGGCCCTTTAGTGCTTGCCAGCTTAGAGAGGATGTCGGCTCGTGCGTTCTCCTCTCTAGGGATATGGGAGACTGTGACTTCCTCGAATTCGGCCATCAGTTCTTTGGCTTTGTTCAGGTACTTTGCCATAAGTAGGCCCTTCGTCTGATAGGTGCCGTTTATCTGAGCCACGACGAGCTGCGAGTCGGTTAAGACCTTTACTCGTTGGGCGCCATTATCCTTTGCCTGGAGCAGTCCGGCCAGCAGGGCCTCATATTCGGCCTGGTTATTGGAAGTCTGGAATTCTAACTGAAGGGAGTGTTCGGTGGCTACCCCCTGTGGGCTTTCCACGATGACTCCTGCACCGCTGCCCTTAGCGTTGGACGATCCGTCCACGTAGACCTTCCAGATCCCATCACTGACTATGGCCGGGGTGAGTTCCCTGATGAAGTCCGCGAGTGCCTGGGATTTAATCGCCTGCCGGGCTTCGAACGCGATGTCAAACTCTGATAGCTCTATGGCCCAATTGGTCATTCTTCCTGCCAGGTTCGGCTTATGAAGGATCTGCCGGATCGGCTAGCTGGTTCGCACCACAATCCAGTGTCCCTGGAAATACGACCGGAGTCTTCGTGCTGCTGTGAGAAGAGCGAAAGCTACCTTCTCCAGCTTCTGGTACCGGATTTCAGAGCTTTGCAGGGCCTTGCTGGTGAAGTATATTGGTATCTGTCCGGTCTCGGAT
The DNA here is from genome assembly GCA_034222035.1 of Acacia crassicarpa. NCBI lineage: Eukaryota > Viridiplantae > Streptophyta > Magnoliopsida > Fabales > Fabaceae > Acacia > Acacia crassicarpa. The sequence goes on from JAWXYG010000008.1 coordinate 9,266,776, forward strand.
TCCCTTACTAGGGCGGCGCTCACGGCTTCATTGCCGATTGATAGGTAGAGGAATAAGGTTTCACCTGGGTCCGGTTTTGTGAGCACCGGAGGAGATGCCAGACATCTCTTAATTTCTTCGAAGGCCGAGTCGCAATCCAGACTCCATCCGCCTCGGGTTTCTTTCTTTAGCAACCTGAAGAGAGGTAGGGCTTTCTCGGCCGACTTTGGCAAGAAGCGTGTCAACGCAGCTAGTCGACCTGTCAGCTGCTGTACCTCCTTCTTAGTCCCCGGGAGCTGCATGTCGAGCACAGCCTTGCACTTATCCGGGTTGGCCTCTATACCTCGGTTCGTCAACATGAAGCCTAGGAATTTCCCCGCTGGGACTCCGAACGCACATTTTGCCGGGTTCAACCTGATTCGATGTCGCCTTAATTTGTCAAACGTCTGTTCAAGGTCCCGGATGTGGTCTCCAGGGAGCTTCGACTTGACGATCATGTCGTCTATATAGACTTCAATGTTGCGCCTGATCTGGTCCTCAAGTACCCGGTTCATCATCCTTTGGTATGTGGCCCCAGCATTCTTCAGTCCGAATGGCATGACGTTGTAGCAGTAGTTCGCCTTGTCCGTCATGAAGGCTGTCTTTTCCTGGTCGTCCGGGTGCATGGCGATCTGGTTGTATCCAGAGTATGCGTCCATGAAGGAGAGCAGCTGGTACCCGGCCGAGTTGTCTACCAGCTTGTCGATGTTAGGCATTGGATACGAGTCCTTTGGGCAGGCCTTGTTGAGGTTGGAGTAGTCCACGCACACTCTCCATTTGCCACTGGGTTTAAGGACCATTACCACGTTGGAGAGCCAGGTGGTGTACTGTACTTCACGGATGAAGCCCGCTGCTAGGAGCTCTTTGACATGGTCCTCGAGGGCCTGTTGCCTGTTATCAGCGATGTTCCTCTTCTTCTGCGCCACTGGCCTTGATCCCGGCCATATGCCAAGCTTGTGACAGCAGAAGTGGGGGTCAATACCGGGTACATCGGCCGTGGTCCAGGCGAAAACATCCTGGTTCTGCTTTAGGAAACGGGTTAGGAGAGCCTTGAGGTTGCTTTCCATGTCTCGGCCGATCTTGGCAGTCTTGGACTGGTCCTCCCCCAATATTACGTCTTCCAGCTCTCCTTCTGGCTCGGGCCTCGGATTATCATGCTCCCGGAGGTCGAGCTCGACCATGTTGACCTGCTGCCGCGGTCGCCTCTCCAAGCCGGCTTCGTCTACTCGCTCGTTGGATCCGAGCCGAGGTGGAGACGAGGGTCCTCCTTCCTCGACCCGGAGAGCTTCAAAGTAGCACTACCTAGACTCGTTCTGGTCTCCGGGCACCACTACTATCTGGTTCTTGTGGTTCACCATCTTCAGCTTTTGGTGCTTGGTGGATACTAATATATCCCAGTTGTGGATCGTTGGTCTGCCGAGGATGATATTGTAGGGGGACCGGAAGTTAGCGACCACGAATCTTACCCGTTCAGATTTGAAGGCTTCTTTGGTGCCGAGGGTCAATCTGAGGTCGATGTAGCCTTTAGGGAAGGATTGCTCGCCGTTGAAGCCGACTAGGGTGGTTTTGCACGGCTTGAGGTCCTCTGGGTCGAGGTGCATCCTTTTATAGGCGTCCCAGCTTATTATGTCGGCCAAACTTCCTGCATCCACAAAAATCCTCTTAACGCGGCAGTTAACCAAGGTTCCAGTAATTACTAGTCCGTCGAGATGCCCGGGTATGACATCCTTCAACTCTTCATCGGTGAAGGTCAGAGTAGGCGGCCGAGGCTTCTTTGAGTCTTCTTTGAACTTCGGGGGGTCTTGGATGGTTAGTACCACGTGGAGGTATTTCTTCTGCTGGCTGATGGTATCTCCCCCCCCTCCGAAACCCCTGCTGACGACGTTACACTGAAACTCTATGTCAGGAAATTCGTTGTCCGAGGCCGCCCTCTTCTTCTTCTCCTGCTTTCGATTCTCCCTAGGCGGGCTTTGCGAGCGGCCATGGTCATTGCGCTTCCTGCTCGCCCTTCCCTGGGTCTTGATCACGTACTGATGCAACTTCCCCTCTCTCGCAAACTTCTCAATGGCGTCACAGAAATCATAGCATTCGTCAGTAGTGAGTCCGTGGCAGTCGTGGAATGCGCAGAACTTGGTACGGTCCGTGTTGGAGCATCCTCGGATAGGCCTCGGCTTCTCCACCTGTTTCATCTCGGTCTGGGCTACCTCTTTCCATACCTGGGACCGAGGGACGTTCAACGGGGTATAACTGTCATATTTATTCTTCGCTTCGGCTCGGTCGGGTTTGCCTCGACCATCTCAGTTCCGTCTTCTGGCTTCGGCCTTCGTCCCTCTCGGCCGTTCATCATCACTGTGTGGACTTCTCCTCGTACGCTCTGGTTCATCGGCGTTGGCCGCTTCCATCTGCTCCATCTCCAGGTACTTCTTCGCCTCAGTGTAGAACTCGGTTAACGTGTACACTGGGTTCTTACATAGGTGACGAGCCAGCCGTGACGACGGGTCTAGCCCATTGACTAGGCAGTGGACGTGGACGTCCTCGGTCAGTGATCGTACTTGCATGGCTATGTCTCGGAACCGATCTAGGTACTTCTGCAGAGCCTCACCTTTTTTCTGTCGCACTTTGCTCAGTGTGAACGTGGTTTTTGGCTGCTTCTTGCTCGTGGCGAAGTGCAGTTCGAACTTGCGTCCGAGGTCCTCGTAGTCCCGGATAGAGTTGTCCGGGAGAGAAGTCAGCCACCTGTGCGCCGGCCCGTCCAGAGTAGCCGCAAAAAGGTGCTGAATGACTGGGCCGCTGATCTGTCGGACCCACATGAGCTTTTCAAAGGTAACCAAGTGGTTGCGTGGGTCTTGGCTTCCATCGTACTTCAGCAGGCTGGTTAAATCAAAGCGCTTTGGGAAACGGGCTGTTGCCGCCTCCCTCGAGAATGGGGATCTTCCAGTCTCCGATAAGTACGTCACGCGATATTCCCGAGGCGATCCGTGGCGAGGCCGGGGAGTTCTTTCCTCCGCGCGGGGCTCTTCTCGATCTCGGTATTCCCTTGCATGCCGATCAGTGCGGTTAAGACCGACACCGTGGTTTTCTCTGTGTCCCGGGGACCGTGGTCTGCCCCGGTCTGTGCTCTCATGCCGCCTTGGTTCGACGTGGCCACGGCGTGGGTTCCTCGGCTCAGAGTTACTCAAGGAACTACTGTCATCCACTGAGGCTCTCCTTGCACGCCCATGGTTCCTGTGGCGACCCCTCTCGCGGCGGTCCTTCTCAAGCGCTTCCTGGATCATCTTTCCGAAAGCTTCAAAGTCAGCCCGTCTCTGCAGGTCGTCGTGCTTTTCCTTGTTCTCCAGACGCCGCAGGAACGATTCCTGTGTCCTTCGCATCATGCGGACGTCGGCATCAACCGCCTGGACGTCACGTGTTGGAGACAGTGTGAGCGCTCCTAGTGGTTGCCGGTCTTCCCGCTACGGCTGTTCCTCTTGGAGCGACTGTTTCCTTGCCGGGGAGGAAATCACCGTATCAGTAACATGCCCTTCTGGGGTGCTTTCTCTCCGTGGCGGTGCAGGCGGCTGATCTGGTGGTGGACAGCTGGCTTGTGGGTCTCCTCCCACCGGTTGGGGGTTTCTGCTGTGGCTTCTAGTGCTCACCATCAGTAGTCACGGGGATTAAAGTTTATGGTTCCCCACGGTCGGCGCCAATGTTATGTATGAAGAACACAGAGATTGGACTTGACTAGGTTGTCAAGCCTAGAGCCTACATACCCTCTGAAGGGATCAAAGTCCACGTAGTTCGTAGTAAACTGGAAGGCACGTAGCCAAGAGAGTGGGGTGTGTGCTCTGTGTGGCAGAAAGTAACAGGAGCATAAGATAGAACATGTGCACCTGTTTAGGGTTTCCTTCTACTTATAGAGGAGCTTGGTGCGCGTATCTCCCTATTAATGGGGGATATCTATGATTGAACCGTCAGGGGCTGATTTTTCGGTGCCATGATTGTAGGAGAATCCTCATTGATGAGATCCTAAAAATAGGGGATCTCGGATCCCTTCCTAATATAGCGCGGATTCCCTTATAGGCGCCATTGGGCCAAGGTCCGGACTTGGGCCTATTGGGCCGGTCCGTAACAATAAGTTTATATAAAATTTTTGTAAAATTAAACCAGACATTATAATTATATTAAAGGAAATTACTATGAGGTCATAAGAAAAAGACTTAGAGCCTATTTGGCCAGAGAGGAAGGGATGGAATGAGAGGAAAATGAATCATTCCCCTCATTTGGTTTGAAATTTTGGAGGAGAGAGGATCTCGAAATTTCCATCCCCTGACATCGAAAACCCTTATTTTGGCTCCCCTCCAAATTGGGGGTTTTAGAGGGGAGTCAAAATTTTGGATTATTTTGCCTTTATAACTTATATGATATTTCAATAATATTTATATTTAAAAAATACAATGATAAATAAAAATAGGGTTTAATGTTTCTGCAGTTGTTGCAAAAATATTTTTTCTGCAGCACTCACATAAAAGTGAGTGGGTTTAATTGTAAATAGAAGAGAGAGAAAATATTAGTGGGACCCACCTACTTTTATGTCAGTGATGCAAAAATATTGCAACAACTATAGAAATATTAAACCCATAAAAATATTATTATAATGAAAACATATTAATTTTATAAAATAATATTTTTTTAAGAATATATATTATTTTTATATTAAAAATATATTATTATGAAATTAGTTTCAAATGAAAATATGTTATTATGAATAAAAAATACTATTATAGTTTTTTAAAAAATTATTATACAGTTAATTTAAAATAAAATATACATCATTATAAAATTACTTTTTACATTATTATATTAATTATAAAAAATGTTATTATATTAATTAGATAAGATGTAAATTAATTTGTATAACATATAAATATAAAATAGGAATAGGATATTGTCACTAGTCACTACCAAGTTACTACCACTTTTTCACTGTTGAATTAGAATCTTATCTACATTTATCATTTCTTTCTCCTATTAAGATTCTGATCTAACGGTAAAAAAGTAGTAGTGACTTGGTAGTGACAATATCATATCTCAATAAAATATAACTAAATATGTTAGGGTAAAATGATAAATTGCTATCATTCCTCCCCTCCCATCTCATCTTAAGCCAAACCAAATAAGGAAGTATTAAAAACCTCTCACCTCCTCCCATACCAACCAAACAAATAAGGTAATTATCTATCATTTCCTTCCATCCCCTCCATTCGAACCATTAAAATGTTTTAATAACAAATGAAGAACATGTAATGAAAAATTCCAGTATAAGAAATAACAACGCCTCATTTATCATGGGAATTTCTTGATAATTAAGTCATTTACTCAAAAACTTATAATAATTTCCCTTATAATTTAATGAAGACCCCCCCCCCCCCCAAAAAAAAATGGAGACTGGCACGTGGACTTTAAGTGACTCAAGTCATTGTCCATGTGACTATTCACGGTTAACCATTCCCTCCTTAAAAGTTAAATAATTTAACAGACTTGTCACTATTCCTTTTTTTTTTTTCAAACTTTATAATCACTTTTCCATCAATTTTTTTTTTATGGTAGTTGGTGCACTTTTGAAAAAAAAGTTTGTGGATATTTTTGCCCTTAAATCTTTTTTAATAAACTCTCACTATTTTTCTCTACTTTTCAGTACTGCCAAGTTATATTAATTACTATTTTGTCTTTCAATTATATTTTTATTTATTATTCAATTATAACAAATTTGGGTTAATATTATTTTTAGTCTCTCAATTTTACTCTCGTTTTGGTTTTGAATTCTCAAGTTTCAAACCATTGGTTTTTGTTCTTTTAGAGGCAAAATGGTCCAGCTTTTTCTTGAGTTAAAGGACCAATATTTTAAATAAAATGAAACTTGAGGGACTAAAATATATCATTTAAAACTTGAGTCACTAAAATCAAAATGAGGGAAAACATGAGGGACTAAATATTGTATTAACCTTTATTTATTTTATAAATTATTTTTAAAAGTACATTGAACACGGCAAGTTTGGTTAATCACATTTTTTTAAAAAAAAAAAACTAACAGATCGAATGTTCATGTGGATAAATTTAAACAGGCTTATTTCTTAAATTTTCTTATGAGAAAATAAAAGTTAGGAGTTCTATTCCTGAAAATGAGAATTTCCTTTTTCTTTTCCTTTAAAATTTGTGCGTGAAATATTGGGCAAGACAGCCAAACTCGTCTTTGATGTTGGAGCTCAATTTCCTTTTTCTTTCCCTTGTTTTAATCCAATTTTTTCTTTATACTTTTTTTGTTTTTTTTGCATTTTTTGCCTCTAAATTTATTCTTCAAACATCAATTCCACAAGTCCAGCCCATTGAAATAAATCACAAATATCAAAATTCTCCGGAGTTCGGACTTCAAAGTATTAATACATATACAAACATCTAGTTGAAATATGATTTTCCAATTTAAGAGTTCAAAAATCCACATGTTCAACTTTAACTAGTATTCTTTGAGCAAAAAAACTTTAACTAGTATTCCATATGTTCAACTTTAAGTAGTCTTGTAAATCACCAAGAAAAAACTGTTATGAAAATACAGTTTGGTAATGGCTATGCCCCAAAGTGTTTGGTCTCTCAACAGTCTCTATGGGCATGAATCTCATCCTCCACCAATTCCCTATTTCTTTTCTATTTGAGTTTATTCGTATATAATTAGGCGTACGTTCATGAGTCATCAACCATGCATGCAAAAGTTTTACGCCTCTAAGGTATTTTTGATCAGCTTCCATGGCTTTTCCCAACTGCAAGATCGAGGAAGCTGATTTTGTAGTGAAGCAGGAGCTGCTCTTATTCCAGTTCCACGACAAGTTTACATTTCCTACTCTATCCCTAACTTGTTGAATTCTTGCTCTCATCACTTGCATGTTGCCAATTATTTTTTTTAATTCCTCTCCATGCATTTCATCGTTTACGTACCTTTTTGGGATTTATATTTGGGAGTACGTAGATCTTTATCGCCACAATAGTGGTTGCTCTTGATCTCCTTCACCCAAAGAATTAGGCTCCTTTAGTCGTAGCTAGGCCCATCCTAACTTGGCATGTGAACCCAAGGCAAGGTTCTAACTAATTAATGAGCACTGTTCTGTTATGGTTTATGTTCCTTAAGAACACCTTAGTCGTCTTTGCTTCGTCATACCTTTTGTCCTTAAGATTTGCATGGACTTGGAATTGGAAGAAATGCATGATGCAGATCACGTGGACAACTCCTACTTATTCGTATCATCATTTTATTTATCAAAATTTTGGTTTTAACATGTGTCCATTATCACTATATATTATTATCATTATTTTCCAAAACATAGAAACCATAACATATATAGTGTTTGATAGCATACCAAACCCGAATTTTATTATTACTTTTTTTTTTTTAAAAAAAACCCTTATAAAATGCAAACATAAATCAGGACGTATTATCCATTATCGATAATCTCTCTTTAAAAGTTGTCTTTAGGTGACTCAGAGGTTTCCACATCCAATGAGAGGGGTGTAGCCTTTCAAAGAAGCTTTAATAACTACTCCCCTGGTCCTTAATTATACTAAACTCTAATATTATATTAATTATTATTTTCACCCACTACCCTCATTAATTAGGGGCAGACATGGAACCAAATAATTAATGGTCATTGGGAACAAGCAAGTGCTTTATAAAAAGGACCAAATAAACTTATTAGTTGATGCCTTATAATAAGGACAAGAGGGATTACTTTACTTTAATCCTATTTATAAGTCTCTTTTGATCAAAACACACATACCAAGAAGAGATAGTTAGCTTAATGATTATGAGGTTAATATTCAACTTTGCTCTAATTTATGATTGAGTATCTTTCAACTCTTTATTTTCTCTTTATCTTTATTGGTATAATTAATATAGGCAAAATTGTTACAATCTCATCTATTATCTGAAAAAAGACTTATAAATAGGACCAAATTTTTTAATCAAAAGAAACTAATAAATAAAACTAGAGTGGTACTAAATTTGTTTTCCTGAAAACTTACATGCATACAAGTAATTCCTGATTAATTTTCTTTTTTAAAGATAATTTTTATTAAAATATCGCACAGCTGGTGCACAATCCGTCTATTATTTTTTTAGCTAATGTATTGAGAACAGGCCATTGTTGCCTATATTTAGTTGGCGTATGGAAGAAAATCAAGATATATATAAAATCAAGAAATTATCTCTTGCGTTGAAGCTGCCTTTCTCAGTCAAGAAATATCTCACTTGTTCCGTGGATTCTCATTATATCTAATTAAAACAAATTCATGTAACAAAATCAACATCAACAGCCTTTTGAATCATTACAGTACAGTCAATTTTCTCCGGAATCTCCTCCCACCAGTATACCGCCACGTGTCATCTTTAACTTCCCTTTCTCTCCTTCACCCTACCCATTTTTTCCGTTTCGTTTTCCGGTTTCCATTTCTCTTTCTTCCTCTGTTTTTTAAAATTCTGGTTGGCTCCAGCATTTTTTTGCCTTTTTTCTTTCTTCATTCTTTGTGGTTACAATTCAAGAGGTACGTCCATGCATATTTCCATTGACGCATCAGTTTTCTTCGACATTGACGGCTAATCACATTTCTCTCAGTCTCTCGCATTTTCTTCGCGCTACAGAAATTTCTTTTGACGTTTCTTCTACCACATTGCTCTTGTTTTTGATGATCGATCGTCTGGACAGATACGACAGGGAGAATAATATCAATTGATCGAATCGTGGCCCGGCGGTGGGGGTCGGCGGACGCCAATGACGAATAACGAGTTGGCACCGCATTCACTGACGCGACGGCCGTCAAGAAGCGCAGCTACCACCTTCTCCGCCGAGGTCTTTGATAATGAAGTTGTTCCTTCCTCCCTCGCCTCCATTGCACCCATTCTCCGGGTCGCAAATGAGATTGAATCCGAGCGACCCAGGGTTGCCTATCTATGTAATCAATACGTTTCGCAAATTCTTTCAATTTTGACCTCTCCTCTGCGCATTATGGCACAAGTTAATCCGATTTTGGTTTGTTTGTTTTAATTTCGAAGGTCGCTTCTATGCTTTCGAGAAAGCGCACAGGTTGGATCAAAGCTCCAGCGGGCGTGGCGTTAGGCAGTTCAAGACCTTGCTACTCCAGCGATTGGAGAGGGTAAATAAAACCGTTCCCTCTTCATTTCTCTCTTGTTAGTTGTGGAGGGACAGTGCCAAAGACATTTTCTTGATCAAATTACCATATCGCCATGTTTATTTTTTGAAAATCATAATATTATATTTGCTTTAACTTCTGTATTTAAATACATCGCGTCAAATCAGATTCTTTAGTATTAAAAAGAAGTCCCAAAAAAATTATGCATTGAAAAGTTCTAAACATCATTTGTATACAACTGGATAAGATAATTTTTGCTGATGGAGAGAAAGTTTTCTGGAATTTAGGTAAGTGCATTTATTTCAACACCTTTTCTTTTTGTTCCATGGAATGGAAGATTTATTCTTTATATTTATTTTTTTGGCCGAAAAAATTATTTATTTTTATTAAAAATTCTCATTCTCTCAAATTAATTAAACAATGTAATATCCTTTAAATTTAGAGATTAATACTGTAATAAGATGAATTAGAATGTTCCTATAATTTATTCTTTTCCTCACATTTTTTTCCTTTTCCTCCTTAATTTAGAGAAATTTCTTTGGTTGGAATTCGTTTACTCGCTCTATTTTAAAATTGACTGTGACAGCACTCATCTCAATTTTGAATTTTCACACCCATTTCACAATAGTCCATTTGTTTGTATTTAAATCTACCCATTCATTGGATAAGAAAATCTATCAATTAATTTGATAAGTCAACGAAGTTGACTGATTTTAGTCAGCCATAGCTTTGACCAGCCACAGGTATATTTGGCTGGGAGACAACTTATGCTGTTTCTTTCTTCCTCTCATTTCAACTCCAGGACAATGCATCCAGTCTTGCCTCTCGGGTTAAGAAGACAGATGCGAGGGAAATCCAAGCTTACTATAAGCAGTACTACGAACACTATGTGAGAGCTCTAGACCAGGGGGAGCAGGCAGACCGGTACGTACTTACACGCTCGAATTCATATAACAATAATAACATTATTTCTTTTCACTTTGAAGTTTGAATATCTTCTCTGGTTCTCATTGTAGTAGTTTTTCTTAAATAAAGTTTGTTCGCTCCTTTTCTTGCAGAGCCCAGCTCTCTAAGGCTTACCAGACCGCCGGAGTTCTTTTCGAAGTGCTTTGTGCCGTTAATAAAACCGAGAAGGTTGAGGAAGTAGCTCCTGAGGTAAGTGACGATTCACATAATTTCAGATTCGTTTTATCGTGAATGCCTGCATTTACTAACAGCTATAAATTTTGTGTACGCAGATTATCGCGGCTGCTAGAGATGTCCAGGAAAGGACAGAATATTATGCACCTTATAACATTCTTCCCCTGGATTCTGCAGGGGCTTCTCAGCCTATTATGCAGCTTGAAGAGGTAATCCTTGTGCAGAATCCATGTTGGATATCCCTTCTGCATACTATACTTTCATTTGGCACTGTATTGAATCCGTTAGCTTTTCCCATATATTAGATCAAGGCAGCTGTTTCGGCACTAGGGAACACTCGTGGCTTGAACTGGCCTAACTCATTCGAGCAACAAAGGCAGAAAGCTGGAGATTTAGACCTGCTTGATTGGCTTAGAGCCATGTTTGGGTTCCAGGCATGTAATCCGCTTCAAGGGAGACCGTAAAAAAACTTATGCATACCTGAATCTTTTTATTTAACCTCCCTTTATTATTAATGCATTTTGGTTTATTTGGACACAGAGGGACAACGTCAGGAATCAGAGGGAGCATTTGATTCTGCTTCTTGCTAACTCTCATATAAGACTGGTTCCCAAACCTGAGCCACTCAACAAGGCACGTAAACCTTTAGTTACTCCTATTTGGTGAAAACATTTTAGACTAAAATAAGACTGAGTTAAAGCAGAAACAGGGAATGCTTAGTTAATTTTGCTTTCTCTAGTTAACTGAGTAGCCCTGCCTTTTCCCCCCAGTGTATTGAATCTATTTTTGGTCAAATGCAGCTTGACGATCGAGCAGTTGGTGCACAGATGAAAGATCTCTTTAAGAACTACAAAAACTGGTGCAAATTTTTGGGACGAAAACATAGTTTAAGGTGAGATATATATAATCATGTCTGCATCAACGAACATTTGTGACATTTGGCTTAATTTCTGATGGGTTTTCCACTTTTGGTTGTCATGAATATTTCAAGAATAAGTCAGAATCTTTTGGTGCCCAAATTGACTTGTGTATCACATATCTTGTTTTTTCCCAGACTTCCTCAAGGTCAACCACAAGAGATACAGCAGAGGGAGTTGCTTTACATGGGTCTTTATCTTCTCATCTGGGGTGAAGCAGCTAATATTCGCTTCATGCCGGAATGTCTCTGCTATATATTCCATAATGTAAGTACAAAGTTCTCTAAACTTCTAATTTTCTTATGTCAACCCGCAATGACTTACCAAATTTATACTTAATTTATCCTAGAGGGGTTTGTTGAAAGTTTTCAAAATATGCTAATAATATCCAACAATTACTTTAGATGGCATATGAGCTCCATGGTTTATTGGCCGGAAATGTCAGTATTGTTACTGGTGAAAATATTAAGCCTTCTTATGGTGGTGATGATGAAGCATTTCTACGCAAAGTCATAACTCCCCTGTACCGAGTTATTGAAAAGGTAGTGGCTGTCCAACACTTTTTACATACTTTGGCAAGTACTTATATATATGTGTGTGTGTGTGGTTTCAACAATGCTTAATAACTTTCCAGGAAGCTGAGAAAAGCAAAAATGGAACAGCTTCTCACACAACTTGGTGCAACTATGATGATCTGAATGAGTATTTCTGGTTCGTTTGGCTTTGAATCTTCACATGATAGATAACTACTTAGTTTGATGGGTGCATTACTTCCTTAAGCATTCATTTTTCTTGGCACTCTGCTATAGGTCATCGGATTGCTTTTCTCTTGGATGGCCCATGCGTGATGATGGTGACTTTTTTAAATCGACTTCCAATATGGCACAGGAAAGAAAAGGTGCTCAAAGAAAAACAAATTCTAGAAGTACTGGAAAATCAAATTTTGTTGAGACGCGGACATTTTGGCATATTTTCCACAGCTTCGATCGTCTTTGGACCTTCTATTTACTGGCTTTGCAGGTATATATACTATTCAATTAGTTAGAATGATGTGTTTTATGTTTCTCTCCCCAAATCATACTTATTATAAGGCTTGTGCATTCTTATTGTAGGTATTGATTATTATTGCATGGCAAAGAATTTCTGTGGCGGATATCTTTAAGAAAGATGTCTTGTACACTTTATCAAGTATATTCATTACTGCGGCCATTCTGCGATTCCTACAAAGTATGATATATACTTTCATTTAAATGACTCTTATAACACAATTATCGGATCACTTGTTTCTGCTTACCATTTGATTGAAATTCTTTTAAGTCATCATATAAGTAATAGAAACTTCACAAACTAGCACAAGAACTATAACATCAAATCTTATTCAGGTTTATGGCTGAAATTATTACCATTTTTTATTTTAAATATAAGAGCTAGTTGATTTTTTTATGGAAAGTTTAAGGAAGCGAAATAAGTTATATTAAAATATGTCTATTATGTCTATTTTTGGGTTTTCTCCAAAATAATTTGTTTTATCTGTAAACTAATAGATAATGTAATGATTCACAACATATTTTATAATTAACTAACTTATCAAGCTTCCGTATTTTATCCAATAAATGTCAATTGACTCTTATATTAAGGATTAGAGGTACTATAATAAAATAATCTAAACGTCCTACTGAAATTGAAAATGCTCTAAAAAGTTCTGTTAACTTGAACTCTTAATTTAAAATAAAGTTTGGAAGTGGATTCTTCATCTTTATCCTTGAATTTCTTTTCTGCCTTCATGTTCATGTTTTTGGTCTTTGTTCACATAAATTTAACTTAGTTTTTCCATTCCTTTTTATATTGACCCCAGCTTTCTTGGACTTGATCCTGAACTTTCCGGGTCATCATCGATGGAGATTCGGTGACGTGCTGAGAAATATTCTTAAAATCATTGTTAGTCTTGCATGGGTTATCATTCTTCCAGTCTTCTACGTGAATACCGTTGACGTTCTCCCACGAAGTATTAAGAAGTGGCTTTCCTTTTTGGATACAATAAAGAGCAGCATTCCAACATTGTATCTCCTGGCAGTTGCATTATACATGCTTCCCAATTTACTAGCAGCTGTTCTCTTCCTTTTTCCAATGCTCAGGCGTTGGATCGAAAACTCAGACTGGCATATTGTTAGACTTCTCACGTGGTGGTCACAGGTATGTTGCAGTTGCATTACGCTTTTACGCAATTCAATCACTAGCAAATATATATATATGTGTGTGTTAGAAATCGATAGGGAATATGCAAAGTACAGTCAATTTTGTTTATTTTCTTTTTCTTAATCACCCTCAAAAGGGAAAATCATACATGCATGTATAGTGGAAGCAATCTGGAATTCATGAAAGTCTTGCCGTGGCCTGTTCCTAAGCAATCTAATGCTCTAAGTATATATTATTTTCTTCTCATCTTCATAAAAATTCTTTCACCTCCTGCAGCCAAGAATCTACATTGGAAGGGGAATGCATGAAAGTCAATTTGCTCTTCTAAAGTGAGTTTTGCAGAACCCTATGATGAATGATGATAAAATAATCTGTGATGCTTTCCTGGGTTTTTATTACCTTAGAATTGTTAAATTATCTAGTCGCCTTCTGGTATTTTTAGGTATACTATTTTCTGGTTGCTGCTTCTTGCTTCAAAATTTTCAGTAAGCTTCTTTCTGCAGGTAATTTCGATTATGTGCCGCACGTGTTTCCTCTAGAAATGTTCTTGAGAAGCTTTTAAGAGAGTGTGCATTTTCCATTAACTGTTTTCTCTTCCATATATAGATAAAACCTCTGATTGAACCCACAAAGGAAATAATGAGTATTCGGCGAATTCATTTTGCTTGGCATGAGTTTTTCCCTAATGGTAATATATTTTCTTTTTCTTTCTCGTCATTTGAATGTATCAAATTGCTTAATTTCAAAGTTATTTATCTAAAGAGTTTCCTTCCTATATATGCAGCTAAATACAATTATGGTGCGGTTGTAGCGCTATGGGCTCCTGTACTTATGGTGTGTATGCCATGTTTCCTTTTTTGGTTCGGATATGTTAATCTTCTCATCCTTTTGGTTAGCACCTCAGCGATTTGGCATGTTCAATTTAGGTTTATTTCATGGACACTCAAATTTGGTATGCCATATTCTCAACGTTGTATGGAGGTGTTGTTGGGGCCTTCGATCGTCTAGGAGAGGTAAACATCTACCTTTTTTTTCCCAGCCTTTCTTGCTATCTTGGAGAGAACTTTGGATTGTGTATACACAGGCTTTATTCATTTTGTGTAGCCCAGCCCTACAATTCGAACCTATTCGTCTATATTAGAAATTTAGAGTAATTTTGAGTACCCTGTTGCGAACATTAGAATTCTGGACCATTACTCTTTTCCTGCGTTATTATTTAAAAAAACCGATGATGACTTATGTCAATACCCAAATCTATCTTTCTATAACAAAATAGACAGGAAACCGTAGTATTAATAAATTATGAATGTGAATAGTATACAACTTCGTGAAAAGCATGAGTTTCATTTCGGAGTTATAGAATAGATTTTTTTTATTATTTTTATTTTTATTTTTATATGGGGGCTTCACATGACCTTAAATTCATGAATCCTAAGAAACTGAAGTATTTCAACAGAGACTTAAAGTTGAGCTCTTTGCTTATACAGATACGAACCCTGGGCATGCTGAGGTCAAGGTTTCAGTCTTTGCCTGGTGCATTCAACACATGTTTGGTACCTACAGAGACGAAACAGAGAAAGAAATTTTCCTTGTCAAAGCGATTTGCTGAGGTTGCTTTATATTATTTTGAAATCTAACATTCCGTTGCTAAGTAGATTGCTGTCATTAATATTTCATCTTTACTTGAGTTCCATTTTGTATAGATTTCTGCAAGTAGAAGGATCGAAGCTTCCAAATTTGCCCAGTTGTGGAATGAAATTATTTGCAGTTTTCGTGAAGAAGATATCATAAGTGATAGGAAAGACCAGAGATCCAAACTCTTATTTAGTTGCTTTCTTATATCATCTTGTCTTTTCATGATCTATCCCTTCAGTTAGAATCCTAAACTAAACTATGTTTGCATATATTACAGGGAGATGGATCTTTTGTTGGTTCCTTACTCCTCAGATCCTAGCCTGAAAATTATTCAGTGGCCTCCCTTTTTGCTTGCTAGCAAGGCATGTATTTGAGTTTAGTCTTTCTTTCTCCCTTTTCCTCTTCAACTTTACGAATTATTTTTTGCCAGTTCAGATAATTTACCTTCATACAATCTTTACAGATTCCTGTAGCAATAGACATGGCCGTTCAATTTCGAGGAAGGGAAAGCGACCTTCACAAGCGTATACTTGCAGATGAATATTTGAAATGCGCCGTGATTGAATGCTACGAATCTCTTAAAAATGTCCTAAACACTATGGTGTTTGGAGAAACTGAAAAGAGGTGCCCTTTTGGTTTTTGAAAATTTCTTTGTGTTCACCTTCTTAACTATTTTTTGTTTTCATTTCAATATGAATATTGCATTTTTTCCGCAATTAAATATCCTTTTGGTTAGTTACAAAATTTCCAAATAAACTCACAAACTTTTACTTGATTTTCACGGATACTAGTTGAACTGCTGTATCAGCCGTTTTCTATATGTGAATATATATCTATTATACATCCATACATACATATATTATTAGATACACATACGTAAGAATGCTTGGATATGATTTGTAAAGCACTCAGCCACTCACATATATAATTTGTTATTCTTTTATATGTTACTTGTCAGAAGGAACTCAAAGTAGAAATGGTTGATTTACCTAATTTATTTTTGTCAGACCTTCATCTAATTTAAATAATAATTAATAAGGAGAACTTCATTTTGTATGACCAAGGATTTTTGCTTGGTGAAGAAAAGTATTATTTATCAGCCTTTTGTTTTTCCTCACTCTTCTTGATCATCTGTGTGTGTGTATCATTGAAACTGTAGAAACTTCATTAAAATCGTAGCATTACCTGGACTTCTGACCTCTTTGGGATGAAACAGGATAATAACCATCATCATCATCGAAGTTGAGAGCAATATCGCAAGGAATACTCTTCTTACAAATTTCAGAATGGGATTTTTGCCTTCCCTTTGTAAGAAGTTCGTGGAGCTCGTGGAAATCTTGGTGAGCTACTTAAAAGGAAAAACTTGTCGCTTGAAAGCTTTCTTGACTCTAACGAAATATTTTATTTGGAATTTTCACACACTGTTCTTTTTTGTTATAGAAAGCGGCAGATCCATCCAAGCGGGATACAGTGGTGCTCTTGCTGCAAGACATTTTAGAAGTGATTACTCGTGATATGATGGTAAATGAAAACAGGTTTGTGAACTTTATTATTGCGCGAATTGATGAATAGTTTACTTGAAGCATTGTTAAATCATGTTTATCTTTTGGCCAATAGTAAAATCAAGTTCTCCTCCAAAAAGATAATAATCATTTATTTTAATGTGATGCTCTGCAGTGAGTTGCAGGAACTTATAAATAATAGTAAGGACACTGGAAGGCAACATTTTGCTGGTACTGATGAAAAACCAGCTATACTATTCCCTCCTTTGGTCACAGCAAAATGGGAGGAACAGGTAATTTAGCTTTTTTTTTGTTTTTTTTAAATGATATTTTTACCAACCGATCCTGTAAACATTAATTTTATGATGAAATAATTTTCTGCTTGCGATCGTTTTAGATAAACCGTCTTTATCTACTACTGACGGTGAAGGAATCTGCAATCGAGATTCCAACTAACCTTGAAGCACGCAGAAGGATTGCCTTCTTTACCAATTCCTTGTTCATGGATATGCCACGTGCGCCCCGAGTTCGCAAAATGCTTTCATTCAGGTGTGTCACCCGATTCTATAGATAAGAATGGTCTCAATAATATATATGCCTGCGTCGTACTTCATATCGTCAAGACGTCAACGGTTGAGTATCATGGTGCTTATTGAATCTTAGTCATCAGGTTTTACGAAACCACAACAAGAATACTTCAATCTAGTTAAATAAATCATTTAATAGCATATATATGATATATCATTAAATTATATATCAGTTTATAAGTCAAATAAATTAGTTTGAAAAAAGATTATTAATATAATACTTCAATGTCATTAATCTCTACCAAAAAACCTAATTAGCTCTTATATTAAACACCCAGATGTAGTACTCTTTTTCTTTGCGTATTTTACTGTCCTAAAAAGGTGACTAGCTTTAGATATTAATTATAACAAGAAATATTTTTGTTTGTAGTGTGCTAACTCCATACTATAAGGAAGAGACCGTCTACTCTAAGACTGACCTTGAGGTTGAGAATGAAGATGGCGTGTCAATCATATATTACCTGCAAAAGATTTACCCAGGTTTGTAACAACTAAAGCAGTACACAACAAGATTTTACCTTTTTTTTAAAAAAAATGAAGAAAGACTGGCTATATTAATCTTATTACTTTTTAATAGATGAGTGGAATAACTTCATGGAGCGACTTGACTGCAAGAAAGACAGTGAAATATGGGAGAAAGAGGAAAATATATTGCAGCTTCGTTACTGGGCTTCATTAAGAGGGCAAACTCTTTGCAGAACAGGTACACATATATGTGATGAACGCTTCCCAATTAGGTTGATTAACACTTTCACTCTTGGATTTATTTATAAACTTATTGCCGCAGTAAGGGGAATGATGTACTACCGCCGGGCTCTAAAGCTTCAGGCTTTTCTTGACATGGCTAATGATCAAGGTAAAAGAATAATTTTCTTTTATAGTTTCTCTGTCCTGGGTGCTATGTACTAGACCGTCATACTTAAACTTCTCTTGTAATTCCTTCGATCCTAAATGTAAAGCTAGTTGATTTATTTTTCTTTAAGTTTAAGGAAAGTAAATAAGTTCTATTAAAATATTTATATTTACGCCTTCAAACTAATTTACTTAACTTATAAAAACATTATATGTTATGATTAAATACCTTATTGGCTTTTTTAATCTCTTAAAAAAAAGGCAATTGCCTCTTGTCATCAAATATGTAGTGCAATGGCTAATTATATTTTCTTGTTATCAGAGATTCTTGATGGCTATAAAGCTGTTACAGTTCCATCGGAAGAAGATAAAAGAAGCCAGAGATCCTTATATACCAATATTGAGGCTGTGGCTGACTTGAAATTCACATACGTTGCTACCTGCCAGAACTATGGGATTCAGAAGCGCAGTGGAGACCGCCGTGCGACAGATATCCTGAATTTGATGGTTAAGTATGTTCTCCTATTGATAAATGATGTTGAGTTTTGAAGTGCATTTATTTTTGCTTCCAAATTTCGTGACGTGCTTATGGTATAAGAATCTAACTTGTGGTTCTTGAATTGTAGCAACCCCTCGCTTCGTGTGGCATACATTGACGAAGTTGAAGAAAGAGAAGGTCAAAAAGCACAGAAGGTTTATTATTCCGTATTAATCAAAGCTATGGACAATCTCGATCAAGTAAGTTCATATTGAACTCTAGGGAAAAAAAAAAAAAAATCCTCATCTTTACCTCTGAATTAATTGCTTTTTTCTCTGAAGGAAATATATCGAATAAAACTTCCGGGGCCAGCTAAGTTGGGAGAAGGGAAACCAGAAAATCAGAATCATGCCATCATTTTTACTAGAGGGGAAGCTCTTCAGGCTATTGACATGAACCAAGTAAATTGTTATGAATTTGATACTATAGTAACAAGTAGATAATAGTTACATGGCCTACTTAGATGGTGTACTCATCGATAATATTTTCTAGGATAACTACTTGGAGGAAGCTTTGAAAATGCGTAACCTTCTAGAAGAATTTAATGAGGATCATGGGGTGCGCCGACCTACAATACTAGGTGTTCGTGAACATATATTTACTGGCAGGTTTGATGAATTTTCTTCTACATATATACGAGTGAGTGCATTCTCTTGTTTGGACAATATCTTAAATATTCGTAATAATCATTTGTTACAGTGTCTCCTCCTTGGCTTGGTTTATGTCAAATCAAGAAACAAGTTTTGTCACAATTGGTCAAAGAGTTCTTGCAAGACCCCTGAAGTAAGTTTTTCTTATCCATTTCATTGTATGAGTGATTTATAATCAAGTTCTTTTATTCTCGTCTTTCATAAAAAATTATGAATTCCAGCATGCACATTACTAAAAGACGACTACTTATTATTCGAAACACGTTTCCTGGCTTATAATGGGTTGTGTTCAATTTTAGGGTTCGGTTCCACTATGGTCACCCAGATGTTTTTGATAGAATTTTCCACATTACACGTGGAGGAATGAGCAAAGCTTCTCGAGGCATCAATCTGAGCGAGGATATTTTTGCTGGTAACATTCTTGATACATGTTTTTTTCCCATTATTACACATTATCCGGATTTCTTTTCTTGCTTCTTATATGCCTTTTGGCTCTAGGTTTCAACTCAACACTCAGACGCGGCAATATTACTCATCATGAATATATCCAAGTTGGTAAAGGTAGAGATGTTGGGCTCAATCAAATCTCACTTTTCGAAGCAAAAGTAGCTTGCGGTAATGGAGAGCAGACATTAAGCAGGGATATCTATCGTTTGGGGCATCGTTTTGACTTCTTCCGCATGATGTCATGTTATTTTACAACTGTGGGATTTTATGTCAGCTCAATGGTAATTTTTTTTTCTCACTATAGTTTCCACGGTAATGTTACGTGCATGTTCTTTTACTTACTAATATTGAGCTTAATTAATATTTGAAATTCAATCCAATGTCAATGGTTCGTTGAAAAGATTGATAAACAAATCAAAGTCAGGGAAAACGAAATAAATCTGTCATCATTTGGAACTCCAGGCTGTGTGTCTATATCTCCAACCTACACAATATTTCATTCAAATCAAATGATGATGCAACTAATGGAAAAACTTTGCAGCAATGATAGCTTATATTTTCCTTATGTAATCTAATATGATTTGTCCTAGTCATATACTTCTCTTAATTACTAGCTCCTCTTCTGCGGCTTGTGGCATTAAAGCTTTCCTTTTTGTATTTGCAGATGGTAGTCATCATGGTTTATGCATACCTATATGGCAAACTTTACCTATCTTTAAGTGGACTTGAGAACGACATAGTTAAGTATGCCAGGAGAAAGGGTGATGATGCTCTGAAGGCAGCCATGGCTTCACAATCCATTGTTCAAATAGGTCTTATTATGACTGTCCCTATGATAATGGAAATTGGACTCGAGAGGGGATTCAGAACTGCATTTAGTGACTTCATAATAATGCAACTGCAACTAGCAGCAGTTTTCTTCACTTTCTCACTGGGTACAAAGGTGCATTATTTTGGTCGCACTCTCCTGCATGGCGGGGCAAAGTACAGAGCAACTGGTCGTGGTTTTGTGGTCCGACATGAGAAGTTCGCAGAGAACTACAGAATGTACTCTAGGAGTCACTTTACAAAGGGAATGGAGCTCGCCATGTTGCTTATATGTTATCGGATTTATGGATCCGCAGCTACCGGCTCAGTAGCATACATCTTGATCACATTGTCAATGTGGTTTTTGGTGTGTTCATTTTTATTCGCTCCTTTCCTTTTCAACCCTTCTGGATTCGAGTGGCAAAAGATAGTTGAGGATTGGGATGACTGGTCAAAGTGGATAAATAGTCATGGTGGTATTGGTGTTCCTGCAAGCAAGAGCTGGGAATCATGGTGGGATGAAGAACAGGAGCACCTGAATTACACTGGGTTTTTAGGACGAAGCATGGAGTGTATTCTTTCCCTGCGCTTTTTTATCTATCAGTATGGAATTGTCTATCATCTAAACGTAGCCAGAGGCGAAAAGAGCATAGTGGTGATTATGCTTATAATTATTCTTGTTTCTTATTCTAATGTCAAACTCTTAAATCTAATGCTACCTCTTGTCCTTCATATAAGATATAGTACTTAGCCTACAAGCATTTTCCCCTCCCCCATCTATGACTGGGGTTGAAAATTGACTATCATTTTTTCTTCAGGTTTATGGTTTATCCTGGCTAGTCATAGTGGCTGTTATGGTCATCTTGAAGGTCAGTAATCAATAAAAACTTAAGTTCATTCCAACGAGAACTATTTTCTCTGCTTGAGCGTAGCTGATTATATTATCTGATCAATTGGTGGCATATGAAAATTATTGCAGATTGTGAAACTGGGCAAAAAGAAGTTTAGTGCGGATTTCCAGCTAATGTTTCGTCTTCTAAAATTTGCCTTGTTCATTGGCGCCATTGTCATTCTGGTGTTGATGTTTGTTCTGATGGATCTCACAATTGGAGATATCTTTGCAAGCTTACTAGCATTTATGCCAACAGGATGGGCACTAGTACAAATAGCACAAGCGTGCAGGCCAGTGGTAAAGAGCCTTGGCATGTGGGGATCAGTGAGAGCTTTATCAAGAGGCTTTGAATACTTAATGGGGGTGGTGATCTTTGCACCATTGGCCATATTGGCTTGGTTCCCATTTGTTTCAGAGTTCCAAACGAGGCTTTTATTCAACCAAGCATTCAGCCGGGGGCTTCAGATACAAAGGATTCTTGCTGGTGGCAAGAAACACAAGTAGTGGTGACATTACTATTATTCTTGATGAGGCCAGGCACAGAGCCATTTTGAAGATAGAAATGACAATATTGAAGCAATCAAATTATATGTTATGTCCCAAAAGCATTACACTTACCTAGCTACTGCTTGCGGGGTTTGAAAGAAGGATGTTATTTTTGTTAGTTGGTTTCTTCTTATTGGTTAGCAAAATCCCACAATTCTTTTGTGCCAGTCAATCATTATATTGAATGAAAAATCCCAAGTGTCTCTGGCTGCCTTCTACTTGTTATTATTCTCCTGATCATCGACACAAAAGTACAGTGCCCTCATTGCTCCCTTTGTTCCACTAACTCATTAATTGTTAGGCCGGTGAGAAAGTGAGAAATACGAGCATATAGTAATATTGAAGGTAGCAGAAAAATTGCCCCTCATAGAGAAAGACCATATTATAAGTAGGGTTAAGGTGCGTCCAACACAATAAACTATTAACTCAGGAGCGTCCAGCATAATTAATTATTAAGTGGACCGCCCAGCACAACAAACTTTTAAAAAGGAGCATCCAGCACAACGCCGTTAAAAAAAAGTTAACGCCGTTAGCAAAAAGTTAACGTCCGTTATCTAAGGAGCACCCAGCACAAAATTTTAAATTTTACTAAATTAAATAATTTTTTCTCAATTGTCATTATTCAAAACTACTTGTATAAATATTTATGAACATAAATTACTCATTCTTCAATTTTCTCTAAATTATAATTTGCTAAAATAAATAAAACTTTTGATTAAAAATATAATTATATGATTTAAATAAAACTCAAGATGTTTTATAGTTTATAATATATGTTAAGCAAAAAAAAAATATGTGATTTATTTTTATTTTAGCAGAAATTTATGTGAGTTAAAAAATTCATTTAATGTTAATAAAATTTAAAAAATCTAAAAATTTAACATAGATTTTTTTAGAAATCTAAACATTAAATGAATTTAATAAAATTTCTAAAACATATAAAAAATCTATATTAAATTTTTAGATTTTTTAAATTTTATTAACATTAAATGAATTTTTTAACTCATATAAATTTCTTCTAAAATAAAAATAAATCATACATATTTTTTTGTTTAACATATATCATAAACTAAAAACATCTTGAGTTTTATTTAAATCATATAATTATATTTTTAATCAAAACTTTTTTTTATTTTGGCAAATTATAATTTTTAGAAAATTGAAGAAAAAGTAATTTTTGTCTATAGATATTTATACAAGTAGTTTTGAATAATGACAATTAAGAAAAAAATTATTTAATTTAGTAAAATTTAGAATTTTGTGCTGGGCGCTCATGGAATAATAGTTTGTTGTGATGGGCGCTCTTGAAATAATAGTTTGTTGTGCTGGGTGCTCCTTAGATAACGAACGTTAATTTTTTTGCTAACGGCGTTAACTTTTTTTTAACGGCATTGTGCTGGGCGCTCCTTTTTAAAAGTTTGTTGTGTTGGGCGCTCCTTTTAAAAAGTTTGTTGTGCTGGGCGGTCCACCTAATAGTTAATTGTGTTGGACGCTCCTGAGCCATAGTTTAATGTGCTGGACGCACCTTAACCCTTATAAGTATTTCATCTCATTATAATTTCAACTTTTAATTTTAGTTTGTTGTAGTTTCAACCGATCGAAAGAAGGAAAAAAAACCTATAGACACCTAATTAAAAACTAGATTAAATTACAAGGATTTATTCTTTACTCTATAAAAAATAAGTTAAATTATATAAAATCTCTATAAATTTTGAGTCAGCTGCTTACAACCCCACATTTTAAAGTTTAAATTTAAACCCTTACCTGACCTTTCTTTTTTAATTATTAACCTCCTGATGTTAAGTAACGGTTATCTTTTTAACATAAAATGTTACGTTAGGTCATGATATACATGTAGTATCTTGTGTAAATTATCAATTTCTTAAAACACTTTAAACTTTCAAAATTTAGATTTAACTCCTTTAAAATTTTGATTTATAATATTAAACCACATGCTTGAACTTATGATTAAAAAATATATATATGCATTACTAATAAAAAATTATAGAGGGAAAAAGTTGTCATCTAATAAAAATGAAATATTTAAACTATTAATGCCCAGTCATCCTAAAAATATATTTAACACAAATGATGACATTTTTATACTATCAATGCTCAATTATCTCAAAAAAATAAGTAAATGTTATGCAAATGATGACATTTTTATTTAAATATTATTCTTTTAGTATTTTTCCATGCAAGAAAACTATTTTGCTCGACAAATGATAGTAAAAAACTTAATAAATCTATTAAAATGATAAAAGTAAAGCGTGAGGTTTAATATTGTAAATCAAATTTTAAAAGAGTCAAATTTAAATTTTGAAATATCAAGAGGTTATTTGTAATCAATTAAAATTTAAGGGGTTTTATGAAATTGATAATTTACACAAGATGCCACGTATCATCTCATAATTTGATTATTTTTCTTTAAAAAGACAACAATTACTTAATGACATGGATTAATAGCTAAAAGTGAAAGGTCATGGAGTTAAACTTTGAAATGTCATGAGAATTATAATGTTATATGTAACTAACCCAAAGTTCATGGAGATTTTGTATAATTTAGTTAAAAATAATCTAATAGAAAAACTACGAGGGGCTTCCCATATGGCCTTTCCCAAATCCATGGGCACTTGATTCTTAACAATCAATTTTTGATATGATTTTGATTCCATTCATAAAACACTTTAAATGTACTTTCTCTGGTCTTTATTAAAAGAGCCCAAAATTTAAATTGTCTTTATCCTTTAAAAAAAAAAACCAACAATAGTTGTCTTCTTAACAGTTAATGGTTTTAAAAAAAAAATTGTTATATGTATTGCATTAATTAATGGATTGGTGATAGTTATGTTTACTCTATTTCTCACTCCTACTAATACTTCCTCCACAATAATTAATTTAACAACACGCTTATATTCTATTAAGTGAGAGATTTTACTTTATTTTTATTATTAAATAAAATAATTTTAATATTCTTTTAAAATAATTCTTTTGGCTTATTATAAGAAATGAGGACCAGACTTCTGTCGCCCCTGCTTTAGATATTTTCAATATAAGTTCAAGCCAACAAAATAGTTTCACTGGACGAGCAATTATTTACTTTTTGCTTCTCTAAACGCACCGAAGTGTTCATTGTCCACAAAGTACTCCTCCAGTATCTGACAATGTTGCTATTTAAAAATATACAAGCGATTATTCTACTTTTTGCTTTGATGTAATTTTCAATAGGAGTATTTTTGGAAAATAATTATAATTAACTGATTTAATTTCTCTCTTTAATCTCTCTAAATACTGATAAATAGTTCCTATAATTAGAACCGGAAGGAGTATTAACTATGTTAAAGCTGACTTATATTTGAAATCAAGTTATTCTGGATGAGTATATCTAACTTTTTAAGTTCACCTATGGTACAAGCTATTCCTTGCTCACCAGTCACTACAGCATCCATCGCACGAGCCTAAACAAAAGTAATATACGTCTTGTAACTGTGGTACTATTCTTCTCATTTTCCCCCTCTCTTATTTTTCCTCACAGTCCAATCTAGACCGTCTAAATCTTGATCTAATGGCCCAGATCTAAAAAAAAAAATTGTTTTTTGTTCTTTTTCGAAAAAGACAAAATAACAATTTTTTTTTTAAAATCTGGACCGTTCGATCAAGATTTGGACGGTTCAAATCGGACTATGAGAAAATGTGAGAGAGAGGGAAAATGAGAAGATCCTCTCGACCCAAATGAGCATTGTTTGAAACTATTCAGTCTTCAAATCGTTCGTATACGATGTGATTTTTCTTAAAGAAAAATTGGGAAAAGTCTTATATGAAAAATCTCATTAGTAATAAGAACTATACAAAAAGCAAAGGTACTTTGTAAAATTTTAATTTAGGTACTTCTCACCAATAAAATTTTTAATTGAAAATTTTCTAATTTCTCTTTATTTTAATCCTTAAAGTATTATAATTACTATCACGAATTTAACTAGTAATACACTAATTGTTTGGCTTTGAAATTTAAAAAAAAATAGAATAATGGAGTAAAATTTTTAGTCCTTAAATTTGCTTCAATTAACAATTTTACTCGTAAGATTTGATTTTTATCAATTAAATTCGTAAAACTTTATAATCATACACTATTAGTCCTTATCATTTGAATCCATGTATTATCCAAGATATACTTATTTAGTTATTTACTTCTCCAGTTCTTAATATAAAACATATTTATCTAATGTGATTAGATTAAGAAAGTTGGTTAAGTCAGTTAATATGATATAAATTTTCTAAAACACCATAGTCATCCTCCTTAATTTCTTCTCCTATTTGATTATGGTTGATGAAGCATCAATATAAGTAAATCAAAAAAATATTGATAAATATGAAAACTATGTATTATATTTATAATCAAAATCAAATCTTTAGATATTTAAGATGGGAGGAGTGATCTTTAACTCAAAATGGACATCATCTTTGTGGATTAAAAAAATATCTAATCTAATGAGATGAAATAAGAATGTGAAATTGTGTATGAAATGAGAGATATCTTTTATTGATAAAAATCAAACTTCAATGATCAAATGAATAATTAAGGCAAATATTTTTAAAAAAAAAAACTAAAAACTAAAAAATTTCGTCATCCTTTAAAAATTAAATAGGGTCAATGAAACTTCTTTTTAATGGTACAATGAAACTCACTTTTAATAAATGAAAAATCAACTTAGAAGCAACCCATGGGCTATTTTTGTCCTTCCCCGGCTGGCAATGATTGGATTTGTAAAAGTGAGAAAAGGGGATGCCTTGCGAAGGCAATAAGCAAAGCACTGAAGAGGGGTTGAGGAAATTCATTATCTCTACTTTCTCATTAAAACTGATTTATCGTGTATTGCTATATTTAAGCAAAGAAAAACATTTAAAATTTGTTCAAAACATAACATTTTTTTTTCACAAACAATATGTGTAGAGCACCCATGTAGCAGCTGTAGCTCCCTCTTTTTTCTCTACCCACCAACTCACCCTCAACAAGACCATTATGGGCTTCCTGCTAAACAAAAAACACACACACACATATCAAGGACATTTTGTTCATTGTTTAATCTTTAATTGTTGCACTTAGCCAATTATTTTGTCCACACTTGGCGTTAGTGTAAAATAATTACATTAGACTTTAGCCTAATCATTTTTAAAGTCTAGAATACTAAGAGTTCAGCATATTTTGGAATTTAAATATATGTTCTCCTTCTGAAAAAAGTAAGATCGTTTATCATCTCAACCAACAATTTATTAGTTAAAATATCTACATTAATTAATTATCTACCAAGTTGCATTGTGCTAGCATCATCGAAGAATGAAAAAGAAAACTAATGATAAATGAGCTTGTCTATATGTTGGAGAGATTATTTATTTAAAAAAAAAATATTGTACACTTCCGCTAATACTAAACATAGTTTTTAATATAAAATCCAGTTTATAACAACAAACTAGATTTTATATTAAAGACGCAATGTTGTGTTAAATATTACACACACAAAAAAATAATAATAAATGAGAGTTTCTCACGTAACACAAAATTTTATATATATATATAAATCGTTACCAATTTATTAACACCACCATGTGAGCGTTAACACATCCGTCAATGTGAGCGTTCACCACCATGAGCATCGACATGTTGAAAAATCAGCAAATCGGACAAACCAATCTCTTCTCCTCTACGTTGCCGCCGACAGTACTTCTTTGGAAGTTCATATTCATCCTCACGACTGGGTTGCAAAGAAGCACCACCCTCTACCTACATCTTCCCATCAACTATAACGAATATGTTGCCATAGAATCCCTCTTTTCTAAATTGTCTTCGCCTTTATCTCCTCAATTGCGTATTCCACTGTTGCAGTGGAGGTGTAAGTCAGATTATTAACCTCTGATAATGGTATAGTTTAACACTCACATTTTTATCCTTCAACCCTCTCACCATCCACTCAAACATCTTCAATTCACACCCAACGATCATTACTTTAATTCTAACGGCATTATAATAGTTTCAACTTTTTAATTATTTTTTGGTGTTATACTTCCCTCCTAACGTAACATTTTATTGGTCAATATATATCTTAACTCTATTTATTTCTCACATGTACATAAAGATTCAGGTCTTGTCTTCATTTGAAACCAACCTGGCTTAATACCTGAACCTTAAAGAGGACTTTTTCTTAGAAATTAAGAACTCTTTTTCATAACGAACTAATAATTAGATAATACACCGTATATTATAATTAATTAATTAATATTAATAACGTAATAAATGTACTCTTTTTTTTTTGGTCAAATAATAAATGTACTCTAAAAACACAGTACTTATAAAACAATGAAAGCCCCATCCAACAAAACAAACTACCACACACACACTCTCTCTCCCCCTCCGTGTCTCTTCCCCCGGTAAAAAGCATCTCCCTCGTGACCTGCAACGATGTCACCATAGCTCCTTCTCTCTTCCATTCTCTTTCTCCCTCCCTCCCAAGATTCCTTCCATGGACCATTCATCCCGCCGCAAGCCCAGCACCCGGCGGCTGCCTCACACTACCCATCCGTCTCGACGCCGAGCGTGGTGCTGCTCGTTTACAGTGCCACCTTCTAGCCCCGACAACCTTTCCGTACATCACTCGAAACCCCATCATTCCAACCCAAGTACTCTCTCTAAGCCTAGTTTTTCTGTCCCGACCTCACCTCAGAGCGCCAAATCCGGGTTCAGCAGAGTGGGTCGGATCGACCCCCGTCGGATCTTGTCCCCTGGTAGAGTATCGCCGATTGATTCTGATCCCGCACTTGATTCCGTCCAAGATATCCTTGTCGTTCCCTCTCCATTGGCTGATTCCATTTCCACGCCCAAATCACGGTCTCAGAGCTTCCGTGCTCCCTCCGGGAAATTTCAGCCGCCGCCGCCGGAGAGTTCTGGCTCTGTTAGTGGCACCAAGGATTTGTTTGATGTGAGGTTGAATTTGAAAGGTAAGAATGGTGGATGCATGGTTCTGGAGCTGAACTCCGATGTTTTGAGCGCCAACTCAGAGGTTTTTGCTGAATTGATAGCGGATCACAACAAGGGATTGCTGTCAGGCGCTTCCCCTGGGCCGAAAATATGCAGAATAGAGGTGCCTGAGGTGGAGAATTTTGGAGTTTTCAGGGAGACTATTGAGCTCATGTTTGAGGATGAAATTACCAAGCGCCTCACAAAGATTGGTGTTTATCGGTCCATTGACATTTTAGAGGTTAGTAGCTAATATATTTAGCCTAAGCTTTTACTTTTGGCTTTTTTCTTTTCTTAATCGTTATCTTTCCCCAAATTTTCTGTTGAGCTGTGTGCCTCGTTTTAAGTGCTCTGAGTTCACTGTTCTATATCTATCCCTGTACATGAAATATTTTCGCTGATCTTGTCTGTGCTGCTTGCTTTTTTTGAATGACCTTTGTGGGACGACGATGCCATGATAACTTGCCTTGCCAAAACATATGAGGATCTAAATGTAAAGTAGTTTTCAAAGGGTAGTTTTCTGGGGAATTGAATTTGTACATAGACTTAAATGTTGTGTTCATAAATCTTAGTTACCAACTAGAATTTGGAACCCATCTGAGAAATATATGGATAAAGCTTGGGGTCTTGAGACAAGTCAAGCTAGGAAAATTGGGATTCTTTTATAATTAGCAAATATTCACCATACAAGTATTATGGTGAGGAAAATGTAGGCCTTAAACTTCCTGTCCATGAGAAAATTTTCTGTTTCCTTGTCAAGTTCTTCATTGCCGTGCATAAATTGTTTTCGGTATGATTGGTTCAAAGAGAGGCATAATATCCAATAGAAACATCCTGTGCTATATTTTTGTGTTTGAGGAACTATATAAAAGCTGAGCATTGCATAGGCGCCTCTTTAATCTCTGACATGATTGTCCTCTTCTATTTCTAGGTGTCAGCTGGCATCAAATTCAACAAGGGTGTTCTGTCCTGTTTGAAATACCTGGAGGCTGTTCCTTGGACTGAGGAGGAAGAAGAGAAATTGAGGAGCCTATTCACTAGGCTTAAGTTTGATGATGCAACAACCAGAGACATCTTAGGAAGACTACGCCTCCATGATTCAATAGATTCCCAGCCTGATAATAATATTGCTGGACAGCTTGTTTGGTCCATCACTTCTTGTGCAGATAGCAATGCGAGAAATGAACTCAAGTCACTGGTAAAGAGTCTTCTTTGTAGAAGTTCAGTCTATGAGAAGAACCATCTTGACCTTAGTAAGGAGGATTTGTATGCTGTTTGCGACTCATGTCTGGGTTCACTAGTCAGCCTCTTCGAAGAGGCCACTGACAACCTCCCTCCAGAAAGGTTGGTGAAGAAAGATATCAGTAAGCCTCTGATCGAACGCATCTCCAGGCAGGTTGATAACATAAATTGGCTGCTGGAAATCATGCTCGATGGGCAAGTGGCAGAAGACTTTGTCGATATTTGGGCGCATCAGCAGCAACTGCTCAAAATGCATGAAACCACGTCCCCATTGATAAGATACGAACTCAGTCGTGTGTCAGCAATGCTACTTGTCGCCCTGGGTACCCGAAAATTGCATTGTAGGTTGGAAG
The DNA here is from genome assembly GCA_034222035.1 of Acacia crassicarpa. Taxonomy (NCBI): domain Eukaryota; kingdom Viridiplantae; phylum Streptophyta; class Magnoliopsida; order Fabales; family Fabaceae; genus Acacia; species Acacia crassicarpa. The sequence goes on from JAWXYG010000008.1 coordinate 9,297,278, forward strand.
CCAGATCAGGGTTCCTACAAGCATGGTTTGGACCAATGCTCTTGGACTTTGGGTGGCTTCAGAGATGCAGAAAGGGACTTGCAATAAAGACCTTGGAAGAGGCAATGGGTCAGACACTTCTTACTCTACCTCTAAAGCAACAGCACATGCTGTTCATGGAATGGTTTCGTTACTTCTCTAAGCATGGCACTGAATGCCCAAACCTCAGCAAGGCATTTCAAATATGGTGGCGCCGATCATTCTTAAGAGGCTCAGAAACTGATGCCATTGAGTCAAGGTAGAAAGTGGAGGTAGTATTAGTGTTGGTATTTGTGATTTCCTACCGTGTGTAGAGTTTCAGTTAGGTGAGAATTTCTGAAGAAGTATGTAGACTGAATAAAGTAGATAAACCCCGCAAGAGTCATTGTATTAGTAGCTTGATGCTTAAAATGATATCAGAGTTTCTAGATTTTTTTTTCCTTCCATTAATTGGGAAAAAAATGTTATAAATATATATATCAATTGATAACTTATACAGATTAATTTTAAAAAAATGATATAGTTTGACGGCTGCGAAGAGAAAGAGGGAACGAGTAAATGGTGGAGTTTTTTTTTTTTTTTTTTGTTACAATAAAACGAGAGGTTCAGGAGTAGTAACAAGTGTAATAATTTTTTTTTAGTATAAAAGGAGGCATAGCCTTTAATTTAAAGTAATAAATTGAATACCAACGGGTTGGGACAGGCTTTAGAATTGGTCAAAAAAGGCTGGCCTGTTGCTATGTGGCTGGTCGGACCTTACCGGGTCGGAGCTATTTAATAATATTTTACTTTTTTTTAAAAAAAAAAAATCGTATTAAAAAAATTAAAAGATAAAAGTAGAGCAATGAAAAACTTAATTTAACATATAACTATTATCAAATTAAGATGTAAATGATATGCGTCATACAATAAATACAGTCACTAGATCATAATCTAAAATAGAGTATTATCTATATACCGCAGTCACAAAAACTTACTAAGAAGACTTAACAAAATTAAAAATATTTCTTATAAATATGTCTTGAAAAGTGTAAATAGTCAACAAAATAAACAACACAAGATATGAACAAAATAATCACTAGAAAATAAGTTTAAAAAAAATACAAAATTAGTAAGAATATTTATGAAATAAGAAATATCTTTTGTAAGTTTTAAATTTTTATGATTTTTAATACAATATGTTTATATGAAATTTAATTATAAAAAAGACTAACAACTAAATATTTGAAACATCATTAACAAAGTAAAAAAAATAATACTATTATTATGATATAAATAACTTTTTTTAAAAAAACATATGGGCTTAAAAGGACCAACCGTTGGTTTTACGTCATCATTTTTAAGCCCTCAGCCCTACTAGACTAACCTTTTTCATTCTTAAAGCAAAAAATCTTAAGCTTGGCCCTTCAAAATTCAGGCCCTAAAGGGGTTGGCCGGCCTTGGCTCGCTTTCCCTGCTAAAGGTGCTCACATTTACCCCTTATTTTTTTTTTTTTTCTCTATCGAAACGTTTATCCATTGTTTGGATAGAGAGAAAATAAGAAGGAAGGGTGTTTTCTCCTGTTTGGATGAGGAAGAAAAGTGGTAGGTAAATGGGTGTGGGACTCGCATCATTTCCTCTCCCACTTGTCTCTCCACATATTGTGAGAAAATAGGAACAAAACTCATTTTTAATTATGTTGTATTTTTTATTTATATGTTATTTGCATTAATTTACATCTTATCTAATTAATATAATAACATTTTTATTTATAATTAATATAATAATATATACTGTTTTAAATTAATTGTATATTTTTTTTAACTATTTTATTTATGAAAAAATATTTCCATTTAAACTTAATTTGATAATAATATTTTTTTAAAAAAATATATTATTTTAAATTTAAAAAATAATAGATTTTTACTTATAAAAATATTTTTGAAAAAATTTATATTAACTTATTTTATAATTATAATATTTTTCATTTGTAAAAATATAATTTTTAAAAGGTTATCTCATACTAATATTTTTTAACGATAAGAATATATTTTTATTCAAATTAATTTTATAATAATTTTTTACCATAATATTTTTATTTAAATTTGTAGAGAATATATTATAATTATAATAATTTTTTATTCATAAATATATAATTTTTATATTAAATTAATTTTTAATAATATATTTTTATTCTACAATAAAATATTTTAATAATAATAATATTTTATTTATCATAATATTTTTCATAAGGGGGTTATTGGAAAATCATATAAGGTATAAGGGTAAAATGATCCAAAATTTTAGCTCCCCTCCAAAATCCCCCAATTGGGAGGGAAGTCAAAATAGATGTGTTGGAGGGAAAGAAATGGAAACTTTGGGGACTCCTTTTTTCCTCTCCTTCCATACCCTCTCCTCCAACTAAACAAGCCTTTATGGTGAAAGTGAGAGGAAAAGCGAGGAGGAAAAGATTCAGTTGGGATTTGGGGAGATGGGGGCGAGGGAAAAAGAGAGAAAGAAAGTGGAAAAAATAGAGGGCGCAGTGATATTAACAACTTTCAACAATCCCAATTTGATACTTTTGAGATGATTTGGGATTAGTAGAATTGGACTCGCTGATTTAGGTTTTATAAATTTCCAAAGTATTTATGTGGGATTTTCCCTTATTTATTTCCCATTATTATATTTAATTTGAAAAAATTATCCACTTTTCTTACCTTGAAAAATAATTTAGAAATATTTGGTTTTAAAATATAATAACATCAAAATATATCTTACCAAATAATTTGGTTTTAAATTATATGATGATGCTAATATTAATATGATAGCATTTTGAAATTTAATTTGATTTTAAATATAATTTATTTTTACACAAAAGGGCATTTTAGACATTTAAAATTTACTCATTTTCTTTTGGGAAAATGACAGCCAGATCGTAAGGACCATAACAATTTTTTTTAAAAAAAAAATCCTAATAGAAATTCACATATCAAAAAGAATTTTTTTAATATTATTTTTATTAAAACAAAATCCAAATTTTTAAATTTTGTTGTAAACATAATACTTTCTGTTGTAAATATGATTTTTTTTGTTGTGAATATAAGTTTAAAATTTTGTTGTGAATATAACACTTCTTGTTGTGAATCTAAACTTTTTCTGTTATAAATGATTTCTGTATATTTAGGAACTTGAGTTTGAAACAAAATTCAAGTGTTTAAATTTAGTTGTGAATATAACACTTCCTGTCGTAAATATAGTTTTTTTTCTGTTGTGAATGACCAGATTTTTAAATCTTGTTGTAAATATAGTACTTCCTGTTGTTAATAGAAATAATATCAAAAAAGTCCTTTGGGATTTTTTTGATATATGAATTTCTGTTAGAACTTTTTTTTAAATTTTTTATGATCCTTAAAACCTGACTGTCATTTTCCCTTCTCTTTTCTCTCTTTTCTCCCGTTTGAGATACCTGTGCCTACAATAAAAAATTAAATGTTGAATAATTGAATGTAATAAATGTTAGTTGGCCAAAGAAAACAAAAAATGGAACAAATTAGGAAATGTCCATCAATAGCACAAAAAGGGAATATAAAATAAAATTCCTGGGCAAAACATGGCCCAGTTTAATTCCCTTTCTTTTCCGTGTTAGTACATTTCTAAATCACATAATTTGAACTAAAATGCCTCCCATTAACACACTTTTTTTTTCTTTTAAACCAGAACACAAATGTTGTTTAAAGTGTAAACTATATTCTTCATTATTTCATATCTATTTTTAATCAATATCTCTTTAGCCAAGGAAAAAAGTAAAAATTGTAATTATTAAATTTAATTATAATAAATATTCAGCCATGTCATGCATAGTATAGATGGAATATTTTGACAAAAAAGGTAAAAAAAATTGTAAATTTATACACTAGAATCAGCTTCATTTAACATACCGTGCCCCGCTAGATTTACCTCTCTAATCCAATTCAATTAACAGGGGCAATAAAAGCTAATGATATAAACTATGCATATTTCAGTGATCTCAAATGGACGTGTAATACAAGTCCGCATACCAAAAAGAAAACACATAAAAACCTGTTCATTCAGCAATATCAACAGTAACCAGAATAGAACATTCAAGTCAGCTTATTGTACGCATGTTGAAACTGACATAAGCTTATGATAAGAATAAAAATGAAAGAAGCAGCAGCAGGCAGTAGCTGCCAATAATGTCTCATCCTATGAAATCACCCGCCCTTGTTTTTTTTCGTGAATGAAATGGACCCCACTTTCAGGTTCAGTGTGGTGGGCCAATGGTGGTGTCCAGGTCACGTAACTCCAAGAAATCCAAATCATCAAAAAAGTCCAAGGGCAAGCTACCAGCATGATAGATTTGATTTGTATTGTCAAGGTCTCCCAAGTCCTTGAATATATCATTGGGATCCGAACGAAGTTGGACTTCAGCTTCATTGTCCACAGCAGAATTATCATTCCTCTGAGAAAGAAATGAGAAATATACCATGTTAGCATATTGATTCGAACAAACAGGATTAAGTAGTAAGCATATTTGCTCAAAAGTTCAGCTTTCTACTTGTGGTAAAGACTATCTTAAAACTCTAGCAACTTGCAAGCACCACTAAACAGTAAAGAGAAAGCTACAAGAATGACATTGAACCCAACCTCAAGAATATATAATACTACCTCCAGTCGTCAATGTAGGCCCTAGTATGTGGTGCAATTAGCTTCTACATTTAGGACTGGTAGTAGTAATTAATTAGCATTTCACACTTGGGCTTTAGAATAGGGCCAAAGCTAAGAACTTCCAGGTGTAAGTATCAAACAGCAGAAATGGGGCATAAGCTATTAATGACGTTTTAGATGTTGTCAAAGAAGGTACTCCCTCCCGTCATAATTATAGGACTAAGTTTGTAGTGCAATTTGCATTACAAACTTGATCTTATAATTAGGACCGGAGGTAGTATTACACAAGCATCACATCAACTAGTAGCAAGTAATAAGACAAAGGAAGCTATCTGCGAAGCAGAAAGCCTAAAGGAAGCTATATGCGAAGCAGAAAGCCTGTAGCTTTACAGACAAAAAACTAGCACCACCTAAGTTAGCTACACAATCCTCCTTTCGATTTCCAGAGATAATCAATTGAAACATCATCTTTCAATACATAATTCCAAATAATCTTACTCGTCATCTGTATTGATCAAGTAACTGAGTAAGGATTAAAAAACATGTATTCATGAAAAGAAGGGAAAAAAAAACATTAATTCAGATAAAATATTGAACTCAATACAAAGGGAACGTGCAACGAATGATACCAAGTAAAAGATACGAGGAAAAAGGGAAACAAAGCTATACAAAGATATTCAAATGCAGGATTTAAGGACAACACAGAGTTGTCTAAGCATGCCTTTGTAAAGTAATTGACCTTAGTTTACCAACCAAAAAATAAGCACTTGTATGAAGGGAAAAAAAAAGCATGAATTCAGATAAAATATTGAAGTCAATAGAAACTCATGGGAACGTGCAATGAATGAATACAAAGTAAAAAGTATGAGGAAAAGGGAAAGAAAACAGAGTTGTCCAAGCATGCCTTTGTAGAGTAATTGAGCTCAGTTTACCAACCAAAAAATAAGCACTTGTACGCAGACATCACAAACAAATGCACAAGCAAGAGAGAAGAAAAAGAAATAGATCGTGCACCTCAATGTTATTTTCAATCATAGCCACTGGGTCATTCTCAGTGAAAGAATCCAGCAATTTAGTAATGTCATCAACAACTGGAACCTGAAACTCATTATTGGATATAACTTGATCAGTTGGAGCCAAAGGATGCATAAGACATGATGATGAGGGTGATCCAACGCATGTACTCACAGGGGGATGACCATGAGTTGCTGTAGAACTGCCAGGTGTATTAGGATCGATGGTAATTGGAGCATGTACGCCAATTAATGGGAGAGATCCTACACCATCAATTTCTTCTTCATCATCATCCCAGTCTTCATCAATGAAAGGCCTTCCATATTGGGCGCCATTCCTAGGACCAGGACCATCTTTTTGGAAAATCTTACAAAGCACATAGGAATCCTGCAGCATACATGAACACAGAGAACCAATTAAAAAACTATTCACTGGCATGACCATTCAAAATATACAAAAACATGAAGAAATAAAAAGAGAAAATAGTGTTTCTAGGTGTCAAAGTTGCAACTCATCAATTAAAGGCACCACATGGTGAGTTCCTTTTGATGCAGACATAACCCTCATCACCCATGTGAAATCTAAACATGCATCACATCTTATTCACATGAAGAAATTTCAAGTGAGCCATATATCAACATGAGCAATTTATATTTGGGATATCTGGTCAGGCAGGAACCCTTCAAATAATATTCATTTGGGAACTAATTGATACACATATTTCCTCAATCACAGTAGTAACTAGTAAGGATACTCCAAAAGATACGGCAGCTATGGAGCAAGACCCAACATCACTCAATCACTCATAATAAAACAGAAATGAGAAAAGAAAAATCCAGTTACCTGAGGAATGCCTTTATCAGCCAGAACCTGATCTTCGAGCCTAAATTCATGCATAACCCAATTAGTTCTATCACCTTTAGGAGCTCTACCTCTGTGAAATATCAGGGTTTTTATCATTCCCACAACTCGATTCTCATGATGAACAGGTCTATCCCTCCCAGTAGTTTTCCAGTACCCAAATTCCGTAGCGCGATTCATTCTGGCCCCACTGGCATATTTCTTTTCTCTGGGGCAAAAAAAGTACCATTTCAAATCTCCAGTCGTCAGGTAAGATTTATCTGAAAAGCAAACAAGTAACGAAACATCAAGACAAAGAAAGAAGACCCACTTAAAACAAAAAATACACTAACAAATTACTGAGGAGAGAAAAAACTTAGTTTGCCTACCGGGAAGATCCCATGGAGCGTACTTTTTTATTTCTACTTCTGCGATCACATCATACCGGAATTTTTTACCCATAACCTTCCTCTTCAGAAAGTATACGAGGAGCTCAACATCAGTCGGATGAAATCGAAACCCAGGAATCAATTTTTTCGTACCCATCAATACGTCTAGGAAGAAGCTTCAGAATCTGGCAAATTCAACGCCCTACTATCTAAAAAGACAATCTTCTCACTAGAAGAGAAGAAGAAAAATCTGACAGTCTACCGAAACCTCGAACCCAAAAATAAAAAAGAAAAAAAAATCAATCGAACTGCTTGAGAAAAGAATATTTGGAAACCCAGTGTTTGTCAAGTCCAATGCCGAAACAAAATCTTCCCCAGACACCACAGCCTCCCTCGGTTCATGAAGCTAAAAAGGCACCCAACAACGGATGTTGATCCCTTTTGGAGATAAAAAGACATCTGCACAATGGAACCCTACAAAGGAAATCATTAGAGGCAGAACAAGTGCAAAGCTTTCACATCGAAAATCAAATTTCATGAGATAAACTGGAAATTTCTGCAGCGATTAGTTCTAGGTATGATTGATTTCACTTGCGGCTACTACCAGTAGTCCAAATAAGTGGACATGAACAATCAACCTCAGAGAGGGGGAGGAGGAGGGAAATGAAGCACGAAGCTTACCAGGGAAGGAGGCGGGCAAGACTCTCTAAACACAAATGCTGAAATCCGAAAAATGAAAGGATTAACCGGGGAAGCGATTTATAGTCGAAGAGTGAGAGACTAGACCATCTCTCACCGCGTTGTGGAGGTATAGCCCATTTTCCTAAAAATTTCTAAAATGGTTTCCCTTTTCTTTTCTTTTTTCTTTTTTCTTTTTAACCCCAGTTCCCCTTTTATTGTTTGGACTATAGAATTAGTTAGCAGAAATTAGCGAAGGTGCCCATCCAAAAAGAAAAAATATATATATTTCATGTTCTTTTTTGGGAAAATCCTATATAAAGCTGCTTGAAATAGAAAAATTCTATCCTCGCGTATGCATCCGACAAAACCTCGATCCGGACTAGGCAGGGCAAAGCTCTGGTGAACCGGGTACAATAGCAAAAAAAAATCTAAATTAGGTTAGTAAATTCAATAAATCCTTAATTAAGTTATCGACCCAATATAAAATTTCAAAATTTAGATTAAATATCGTTATTGTCCTCTCATAGTTTCCTTTCTCATCTTAAAAGGATTTCATTACTTTTTAACTTATTTTTACAATAAGTGTAAATATATATATATATATATATATATATATATATATATTAACATTAATATATAATAAAATAAAATATGATTAACTTAGATCAAATAATTTTTTGTGTGTGGAAGAATCAGGAATAATTCAAAAAAAAAAGTATCTGCTCCAATATTAATTAAATGTTTTCTAGTTGAACATTAGAACAAAAAAAATTATTTTTTACTTGATTTTTTGTGCATTGAGAAAAAATGTTAATATAAAAATAAATTGTTTGATATAGTAAACTACATATCAAATATTTTCATTAATTATTTTTCAAAAGAAAAGATATTTATTAACGTGAAAAAACAAGGGAAAATCTCATATAAAGTTACTTAAAATGGAGAAATTCTAAATTAAGTTGTTAAATCCAATAATTCCCTAGTTAAGCTATAAACTCAATTTAAGATTTTAAAATAGAGGTAAATTAACTTTAATACACCCTCTTAATCTTCTCTATCATCTTTCCTCTTTAAGGAATTTAATTGCTCTTTAATTTTGTCTTTTAATAAGTGTGCATATATATTAACATTAATACATAATAAAATAAAATATGATTCATTTAAATCAAAGGAGTTTTTGTATTCAGGAAGAATTATTTATTGGTTTGAGTGAAAAATGCATAAAACCGTTATCAATTAAATGTTGTTATTAAATATTTTGAATAAAATTTTATTGTTGAAAGAACTCAAATTAGTATTTTGTCAATAAAAAAAATTAATCATGCAATTTTACTTTTGTAATATATATGTTGTTCTTTTTACGTTAATAAATATTTTTTATTTGAAAAAAATCATTAATAAAAATCTTTGATATGCAGTTTGCTATATCAAATAACTTTTTTTTTATATTAACTTTTTTTCTCAATGAACAAAAAATCAAGTAAAAAATAATTTTTTTATTCTAATGTTCAATTAGAAAACATTTAATTAATATTGGGGTTGATACCTTTTTTTTGTAATTATTCCTGATCATTCTTACACACACACAAAATTATTTGATTTAAGTTAATCATATTATATTATATATTAATGTTTATATATATTTACACTAATTGTAAAAATAAGTTCAAAAGTATTGAAACATTTTTAAGATGAGAGAGGAGACTATGAAAGGGCACTAACGTCATTTAATCTAAATTTTCAAAATTTTAATTGGGTCGATAACTTTATTAAGGATTTATTGAATTTACCAACCAAATTTAAAATTTTCTTATTTTAAGCAGCTTTATATGAGATCTTTCCTTTTTTTTTTTCCAACGAAACTGCATTTCATTTCGTAGTTGAGATAAGTGGGAATTAACCTTAAGAAAACCAACAAAAATTATGTTTAGCAGAAAGAGTAAGCCGCTTGCAACGAAATGAACTAAGCTTGGGGGGGGGGGGGGGGGGGAATGTCTAGATTCTTTTAATTTTCAACGGTGAATGAGTTTTGGTTTATTTAGTCATAAGGAAAATGACTAAAAACATACGACATAAATTACAAAAAAGACCAAAATGTCATGTAAATTAGTAAAAGAACATATATGTAATCAAGTAAAAATCTAGGATTTTGGAGTTTTGGTTTTTTACTAAAATGCGCCTCACATTTTTTAAAAAGAGGACAAGAACATTTGCTGGCCAAAGCTCTGCAAACTGGCACCATCCCACTAGCCGTCGGATCACTGGAGCTCCAATGAGATTTTTTTGGAGCTCAAATTATCAATATGGATATCTAAGTTGTTAACTACTCTTTTTAAGTTGTTATTCTCTATACCTAATTAGTCAATGTTGCCTGACAAAATATGACCTACAAGGTTATTAACATTTGAAGGGCTCTAGTTGTTAATATAAATACCCAAATTATTAATTATGATTCTTAAATTGTCATTTTTTATAGAAAGAATTATAATAAAGGACCTAAGAAAAATAATATTTATTAAGAATGACTATAAAAATGGTAATTATTTTGAAAGACCAAAAATTAAAACATTAATATAGAAAGACTAAATTGCCCTTGATTCTACAATTTTTACATAAAGGTGAGAAATGAAAAAAAAAAGTTTTGGAACAATAATACATGGCAACCTTTTTTGGAATGAAATATCTAATCAACCACAAAAAAAAAAAAAAAAACCTACAAGTCAATGTTTACGAACTTTTTTTATTTTTTTTTGAACAATAATATATGGCAACCTTCCATTCCACATAAAGAAAGAAAAGTGACGGATCATACAAATTGGCTTCGGTGATTCAAAACAAAAGTTTGAAAAATCTACAATACTAAAGGGGCAAGGATTAATTAGATTTTAGTGATTATAACAAGAATCAAATTAAAGGAAAACAAGATAAAAAACTACGGAAGAAGAACTTGAAGATCATAGAATAGAGGGGAGGATGCCTGAGAGATCTTTGTAGATGAAAAAACTTATGATTTCTTCTTCACAGAGAGGAAAAAAGTTACCAATAAAGACTCTAACTTGCATATTCCAGATTCTGATTTGATTTCTATATATCATTTTCAATCAATCACTTCAAATTCTGATTTAATTAGAGATAATATAGGAAATTTGACCAAGGGCAATTTAATATCTTTATATTAATTTTTTAATTCTTTGTTCTTCAAAATAATTGTCATTTTTATGGTCCTTCTTAATAAATGTTATTTTTCTTAGATCATTTATTATAATTCTCCCTTTTTTATATTTCAGTAGTCAACATCGCCTAACAGGGGTGACTTCAGAATATAACCTACAAGGTCCAACATTTTGAAAGTTCAAGTTGTTAATATGAATACTTAAGTTATTAATTGTAATTCTTAGGTTGTCATTCTCTATACCTATAAGGTTATTGACATTTGGGAAGCTCAAATTGTTAATTGTGATTCTTTTAGATAAGTGACAATTAAGCTTAAGGAAACCAACGTGTTGAGATAAGTGACAATTAACACTTAAGGAAAAACCAACTGTATGATATAAGTAAGAATTAACACTCAAGGAAACCAGCGAGAATCATGTTTAGCAGAAAGAGCAACTTCCTTGCAACGTAATGAACTAAGAAAACACTAAAAAAAGTTTATGTTCATGGATTCTTTTAATTTTCAACGATTTAAGAATTAATTTTCGTTTATTTAGTCATGTTATTTTTTTTTTTTGGGAAAATGACCAAAAAAATACCTCTTAAATTACAAAAACGCAAAATGTAATCAAGTAAATTAACAAAAAGACAAATAGGTAATCAAGTAAGAATTTGGGACTTTGAAGTTTTGGTGTTTTTTTATTAAAATGCCCCCCACATTTTTTTTTGAAAGAAGGGCAAGGACTCTTGCCGGCTAGAGCTCTGCTCACCCGAACCACTCCATAGGCCCTAAGCTCTAGCGGTGGTAGTCAAAGCTATGGTGAGATACTTTTTTGAGTGCTCAAGTTAATAATATAGATACTTAACCTGTTAGTTGTGATATTTAAGTTATATTAAATTTCTGTTATCTATATACCACTCTGGTCCTATTTATAAGTCTCTTTTGACCAAATTACACATACTAAGGAGAGGTAGGTAGCTCAATGATTATGATGTAAATTTTCAATTTTACCCTCATTTATGATTGGGTACTTTTTAACTTTTTCTTCTCTTTCTATTTTCATTGGTACAAATATGGGCAAAATTGTCACAAGTTCATTTATTTGGTCAAAAGGGACTTATAAATACGACCAAATTTTTTTGTCAAAAAGGACTTATAAATAGGACCAGAGTGGTATATACACACACATACACAATATTTTTATTTCATATAACTATTTTAAGGAAACCAATGACTTTAGATAAGTGGCAATTAACACTTAAGGAAACCAACATGTTGAGATAAGTGAGAATTAACTCTTGAGAAAACCAGCGAGAATTAGGCTTAGCAAAAAGAGTAAGCTCCTTACAAGGTAATGAACTAAGCCGACACTGAAAAGAAGTTAATGTTTATGGATTCTTTTAATTTTCAATGATTTAAGAATTATTTTTGATTTATTTAGTCATGTTATGAAATTTCTTATAGTGAAAATGACCCCAAAAAATACCTCTTGATTTTTATTATTATTTTTTTTAAAAAACCCCCAAAATGTCATGTAAATTAGCAAAAAGAACAAATAAGTAATCAAGTAATAATCTTGGATTTTAAAATTTTGGTATTTTCACTAAAATGCCCACACATTTTTTTTTTTAAAGGGCAAGAATGCGCAGCAATTGGAGCACTGCCTGTCAACACCACCCTGTGCTAGTGGCTGGAGCTATGGTTAGATATTTTTTTGGGAGCTCGAGTTGTCAATACAGATACTCAAGTTGTTAATTGTAATAATTAAGTTATTTTAAATTTTGATGTTATATACATAATATTTTATTTTATCTAATTATTTTAAGGAAACCAACGACTTTAGATAAATGACAGAGGAAACCAACGTGTCGAGATAAGTGACAATTAACGGTTAAGGAACCCAACGAGTTGAAATAAGTGAGAATTAACGCCTAAGGAAACCAACGAGAATCAAGTTTAGCAGAAAGAGTAAGTTCTTTGCAACGTAATGAACCATGCTAACACTTAAAAAAGTTAATGTTTATGGATTCTTTTAATTTTCAATTATTTAAGAATTATTTTTTGGTTTATTTAGCCATGTTTTGAACTTTTTTTTTTTAACGGAAAAATGATCTAAAAATACCTCTTAAATTACAAACCCCTCATATATCATGTAAATTAGAAAAAGGACAAATATGTAATAAGTAAGAATTAGAAAATGTGAAGTTTTAGTGTTTTTACTAAAATGTCTCTCACTTTTTTTTTCCCAAAAGGGCAAGAACCCTCACCAACTAATCGTTATAGCTATGATGAGATTTTTTTTTTTGAAAGATCAAGCTGTCAATATGAATACCCAAATTGTTAGTTATAATTTTTAAATTGTCATTCGCTATACCTAAATAGTCAACCTCACTTAATAGAGGTGACTTCAAAATGTGACCTACAAGCTTATTGACATTTGGGGAGCTCAAATTATCAAACACAAGTTGTTGGTTGTGGTTCTTAATTTGTCATCCATATCTACAAAGTTGTTGACATTTTGGAGAGCTCAAATTGTTAATTGTGATTCTTTTAGATAAGCGACAATTAACATTTAAGGGAATGGGTTGAGAAAAGTGACAAGTATCGCTTAAGGAAATCAACACGATGAGATAAGTGAGATTTAACACTTAAGGAAACTAACAAGAATTGAGTTTAGCAGAAAGAGCATGTTCCTCACAATATAATGAACTAATTTGACACTAAAAAAATTGATGTTTATGGATTCTTTTAATTTTCAGTTATTTAAGAATTATTTTTGGTTATTTAATCATGTTATGAACTATTTTCATTAATAATAAAAAGAAATAAAAAAATCAAATTATTTACAGATCAAATAATGATCAAAATGAGTTTTTAGATCATTTAAATTTAAGAGTTAGCCATCTTTATATTTGAATGTTTAACTAAAAAATTTAATTTCTAATTCAATTTTTATCAAGAAAGATTGAATAAAGGTATTTAAGCTGTTTTTATTGTAACCACAATAATACAAATGATTCAGATGACTTCATCATCATTCCATTGCATCTTCTGGAGCTCTCCCACTTTTAGTTTTAATATATGAGAAAATCAAATACCATATTCACTTTTTAATATAAGATCTATTTACTGTTCGATTGTTTTCCTTAAAATGGGTCATATATTATGGACAAGATGAAATATATTACTGTAATTAAATTGTACCCAACAAATTGCCAACAATGTCTCAATTATGTTTAACTAATTTTTTTAAAATTTTTACAACTAATGTTATGTTAGTATAAATTGAGGAAAGACAACAAAACTAGAATGCAAAATATCTAAATTTCTTGTTGAGTAGAAACTAGGGAAAAATCCCTTTAAGATCCTAAAGGATCAAGAAAAGTCAAAAAAGTCATAGAGAAAATTTTGATGTCAAAAAGGTCCTAAGAAATTGTTAAAATCCATAGATAAAATTGTTAATGCCTTACTGAAAGAGTTGTCAATGAGATTTTTTTTGACATCAGAATTTTCTCTGTAACTTTGTTGACATTTTTCTGATTCTTTGGGACCTTAAAGGGTTTTTTCCTAAAAACTATCTAGCACTAATAAACTAGCAATCAATACATGCAAGAGACCAAAATAGATTAGCCCCTCTTTTGTGTCCCCCTTATACACATATGATATCATATCCTTCTTTTTAATTTAGAGGATTTATCCGCACCAAATTCGCCTTGAGTCTGTCTCCTTAATAGAAAGGAAGAGATACTAATACCACATACTTTATTCACAACCTCAAACTGAGAGCTTACTTCACCGATAACAAATACTTTACCATTTTGGTAGACTAGCCCCTCTTTCATCAACAGCCATCTCCATTTGAAAAGTGGGGCAATGATCAAAGTGGCTGATTTCAACCTGTAATTCCGTATTTGGCCAAAAGTAAAAACCTGTCATTCTGCCCAAATAAGTGATTTAGCCTCGTCTAGTAATACTTCTGAAGGAGGGAAGAGGTTCCTCATGAACAAGTTTCTTATTATCTCTCATAGTCGGATCCTGACCGTCGAAATCTTAATCTAAGGGTTTTGAACAATTTTTTAAAAAATCGTGCGTTTTTTTTTTAAAAATTTTCAGGACCCTTGGATCAAGATTTCGACGGCCAAAATCCAAGATGATGAGAGATAGGTAGAGAGATGATGAGTAGAGAAACCAGACTCCTGAAGGAGTAATATTTTTTGGACAAATCTGAAGGAGTAATTAAGATCACAAACAACCTACCCCCAAACCCAAACACCGAAATACACTTGTTAAGGAAGGTAAAAATCTCATACAAACTAAACCTCAAAAGAACAATACATTTTATCAAAAAAAAAGAAAGATCACAAATTCACAATGCCTGGCCAACAAATTTTTAAATTTCCTAAACATGCTTGAAGATGTCGAATTTTATTTTAAACTTTGTTTAAATTTGGTAATCAACCTACAAGTTTATTCGACATTAAAAATTTCCTAACAAGCAAATATTGAAAATGTCAACAATTCCTTAACAAAACGTTTATGAAAGTGAGTTGGATTTAAGATTAAAATTTATTCTCTAAATTCTAAATTCTCACAAAATTAAGAAACTTTAATATTCGAGTGTCAATCAACTGCGTCAAATCTTTGATTTTGATATGATAGAATCGAATCAATCACAATTTATTGCAAGAATAGCGAAATGAGTAGGTAGGGAAAAAATAAGGAAGAACCACTTTTTCTCTTAATAATAATAAAAACAAAAATCCAAGCAGCTATGGATACTTGTAAACATCAACTCCATATATTGACTTTGTCTCCACTTTTCTTAAAGAAAATCCTTAAAATTATTGGCGTGATTAATGACTGAGATTCTATTGGCTTTAAAAGCCCTTGCAAAGCAAGAATGGAAAGAGCTAACAACTTCGATTTTAGCAACATAGGTTTTGGGGGAAAAAGCAACTTTTGTATTTTACAAGATAAAACACTCCTTCCATGTTTGCTTGGTATACTATAAAATCACCTAAAATAGATTGAACTAGATTCTCTTACACCATATCTTGTTTGCATTGACTTATTTTAAGTAGTTACAAAGTTCTGAACCCAAAAAAAAAAAAAAAGTAGTTACAAAGTAAATAGGTGGAAGAAGTTGTCTTATAAACCCCCCAAAAAAAAAAGTTTTTTTTTTCTTTTTTCAAATGGTTCACTCGCTCCAAACAACTTTAAGTTAAGATTTGATATAGAGAGAATTTTAATAAAGAACTACAAGATAGAATTAATTTCACTCAAGAATCAAAACATTATGAAATTTCATTATAGGACCAAGGATCAAAATAAAAATAAATTTTGTAGTTGAAAAGACAATATGCCCCTTGCTTTATTTTTTTTTCTTAAAAAGGGTGTCATCTTCGCCAGAGCTACGACAACTGGTCATCGACCATTGCCAAGCTAGAGTGACCACTACTGGTCATCCGTCAGAGCTCCGACGACAGCAAGGCAAAGCTCCAACCACTAGAAATTAATATGATGTTCATAGGAGAATTACACTTGTTCATGAAGAGTTGCCCACTTGTTCACGATTCTACTCTTCATGAACTAGTGGAATCATTTTATGAACAATAAATTAATTTTACAAGGGTTGGGGCTCCAGCCGTTTGACAATAGAGCTACAATGGCCGGTGGGCTGTGGTTACTCAGGCCATTGGAGCTCCTGTGACGATAATTTTTTTTTAAAAAAAAATAAAGCAAGGGGTATTATTATTTTTTTACCTACAAAACTTATTTTTAGTGTGGTCCTTGATGTTACATTGAAATTTCAGAATGTTTTAGTCCTTAACTGCAATTGTTTTGTCCAGTGGTCCTTTAATGTAATTTTCCTTTGATATAAATTGAATGCTACCATTTTTTTTTAAAAAAGGACACAAATTATACAAATTGTCGTATATACAATTGCACCATCAAATTTGGTACCCAAGTACCCAACTAGTAATTCCTCTTGTGCTAGCACGTTACTATATTCCTTCCATAGCTATTGCTTAGTTTTCTGCAATTTTCTGTTTTTTTTTTTTTGCAGGGATGTCACCTACTCGTGAGTTCAAAGTTCTTACCAAAACTCCAAGAATCCTCACCAATGCCAACACACAAGAAATATAGGCCAATGATCCAATCCAAGCTTTCTCAAGTGCTCAACTTTCATCGGAGGAAAGGAAGGGTCCCGGGTTAAGATTTGGATTGATCTATGTTAAATTCAATTTTATTTTTTTTAGTAATTTAAATAATTTTTTAATTTAATAAATATAAAATATAAAATAAAAATAATTTCATGATTGTCACTTCTCAAAATATAAATTTATCATGCTAAAAATTACAATTTGAGAATCTTAAATTGGCATAAATAAGGGAAAATCCTTTTCAAGGCCCATATTACCAAAAAAATCCCAAAAAAGGCCCCAAAATTCTTAAAATTCTAGAAAAGGCCCCAAGATTTTGAAAATTTCAGAAAAGGCCCCAAGATTCTCAAAATTCCAGAAAAAGCCCAACGTGAGTTGTTAACGAAACTAATATGGTTGTTAGCGGGGTACTGATATAGTTGTTAAAAAACAATTTTTTTTAACAACTAAATCAACCTAATTAACAACTATATCAGTACCCAACTAACAACTATACCAGCCCCGTTAACAATTCCGTAAATTTTGAAGGGTCTTTTCTGGAATTTTGAAAATCTTGGGGCTTTTTCTGGAATTTTCAGAATCTTGGGGTCTTTTCTGAATTTTTTTTAAATATAAAAACGGCCCTGAAAAGGATTTTCCCCATAAATAATGTGTTCATCATGAATATGTTTAATTAGTACCAGTTAATCTCTATGACCAAGCAAGCTAGGATTATCACTAATAACAAGGATTTTCCCCATAAATAATGTGTTCATCATGAATATGTTTAATTAGTACCAGTTAATCTCTATGACCAAGCAAGCTAGGATTATCACTAATAACTCACATCCCCTGGTGAGTAAGCCAATCGCCTCAATACAATTAGACAAAAGGAAAATAGTGCTATATCCTAAAAATTTTAAATCTGGATCATCAAAATTATTAAATTTAAGGGTTAAGGTGCAAAAATACACATGTGTTTTGGTCAGAGGAGCGCCCAGTGATAAGTTCTTTTTTTAGGTGCAAAAGTGACTACGTGGTTACAAAATGGGAACAAAAGTCACATAACCGTTAAAGAGGAGGATGTTGACCGTTAACTTGGACGGTTTGACTTAAATTAGTGATGTGTAGCTGACTTGGACCTTAAATGGCTGACTAATTGATGACTAGGATATTGCAAAACCTTGCCCACTCAAAATTCACTGGAAGTCCTTCTCTCTCTCTTTGATTTCTCTTCTTCTTCCCTCGTAAATTTTCTTCACGGCCCGTTTCATCGATTTCGGCAGGAAATAATCACGCAAAATAATCCCATCCTAGAAATGGCATGATCCCAAAACGTTAGCCCTCGTTTTTCGGTGGAAATAATCGCGCAAAAGAAACAAAGGAAATCGATTTCAACAGGAAATAATCCGCCGATGATTTGTCATTGTCACAATACCATTCGACGCTAACTTGTGGTGAAAACCCTAGGACATTCGGTATAAATTGTTGGCTTTTGTTCAATAGGAATGAACCCTCGCCGCTGGTGGTGGGTGCCGTTGTCGTTGCTGGTGCTGGTCGAGGGTGCCGTCGCCACTGGTCGAGGGTGCCATTGCCGCCGCTGAGAAGGGAATGGGGGTGAAGAGAGACAATAGGGATGGAATTTGATTCTCAGTGAAATATTCTTTTTTGGGTGTGTGATCAATTCCACTGTTAGGTGCGACCAAGTGCTTTTTTCACCTTAAGGCGACGGTCACTGCGCCTGACAGTGGAGTTGAATGAAAAAAAAGCCATACCCATACCCAGAAGTTGTTGAACAGTCGTGTACAGAATTCTGCAATGAATAAATGGGTATATAGTCAATCAAAATCTTTAGCTTAAAACAATCAAAATAGGGAAAGTAAGCCCAACATGGTATACATCTAATAAATGGATGACAAAAAATATGATTCAAATCAAACCCACAAAAAAATCAAATTATGACCCAAAATTTTCCCAGATCTGATTTTCGGCGTGGGTTCTAGAGAGCAAAAGGAGAGAGAATTAACCAACTTGCTTATTTCCTTGGTTCATGGGATCTGATTTTTGGCATGGGTTCTGTTGAGGCCGGGACTGGCTTTTGCCGCGATGGCAGTTGGGGTTCACCTCCATAGCTATGAGATGGAGCGAACATCAAAGAAGATGGAAAGGAGCTTTTCTTTTTTCCAGAAAGACTGAACGGGGAGAGAGAAGTTGATTTTTGAGTGCCACATCATGGTGAAAAATTCTAACATTTAGACTTCCATGTGAGTGTTTTGGTCAAAGAAAGACTCAAACTTAACATATGTGGCAGTGTGTTTAATGAAAAAATCAGACCCTACCGCCACGTCAGCTTGAGATAACAGACGTCAATTTTAGATAACAGTTTATGTGACTTTTGCTCCCATTTTATAACCACATAGTCACTTTTGCATCTAAAAAAAGCACTTGTCACTGGGCGCTCCTCTGACCAAAGCACATGCGTATTTTTGCACCTTAACCCTAAATTTAATTTAGATACTTCATATGTTATTATGACCATACGTAGTTAGGGGGAAGAAAAGTTAGGAGAAAATAAAAGGGTTTAGGAGCAATTTTACACATGTGCTTTTCCCCCAGGAGCGCCCAGCACCACGTGCTTTTTTCTGGACAAAAAATATACATGTGGTTACGTTTTGGGAGCGGTCAGCACCACGGCTGTCAATCAACCGTCAGTTGACCGTTAACGCTGACGTGGCGCTGATGTGGATTGACACACTGATGTGGCGCTAACGTGTACGATGACGGGGAAGCTGACGTGGAATTTTTTTTCAAAAATTAAGAAAAATTTCGAAAAGTTATTTTAAAAAAATCAAAAAATTAGGAAAAAAATTTAAATAATTACGAAAAAAAATTCAAAAAAAAATAGGAAAAATTGAAATAATTAGAAAAAAAATAAAAAAAATATTTGAATTTAATTCGAAAAATTAGGAAAAATCTAAAATAATTTTAAAAAATTTAAAAAATTAGAAAAAAAATTCAAAAAAATAAGGAAAAAAAATAGGAAAAAATCCAAAAAATTAGAGAAAAAAATAATTAGCAATAAATTCAAAAAATTAATTATCTACATAAAATAAATGAAGAGTAAAAATATTCATATGAAAATTTAATTCCGTAAAAGACTAAAAATACATTCTTTTCCTGTTTCTAAAAATAACCTCTGTCGAGTGGTGGCCCTCGGCAACTGACCGCCGCTGCCGGCCGACGGTGGCTGACGGTAGGGTGGCTGGTGGTGGGGCTGCCTAGCGGGGGTATTTAATTTTTTTAATAATTATTTTAATTTTTTCCTAATTTTTTGAATTTATTTCTAATTATTTTAATTATTTTCTATTATTTTAATTTATTGCTAATTATTTTAATTATTTTCCTAATTTTTTGATTTTTTTTCTAATTTTTGAATTTTTTATAATTATTTTAATTATTTTCTAATTTTTTGAATTAAATTCAAATAATTTTTTGAATTTTTTTTCTAATTATTTGAATTTTTCTCTAATTTTTTTTAAAATTTTTTCTTACTTTTTTGAATTTTTTTCTTAATTATTTGAATTTTTTCCCTACTTTTTTTGAGTTTTTTTTAATCATTTGAATTTTTTTAAAATAATTTTTCGAAATTTTTTTCATAATTTTTGAATTTTTCCACGTCAACTTCCCCGTCATCGTCTACGTCAGCGTGTCAGTCCACATCAACGCCACGTCATCGTCCACGTCAGCGTTAATGGTCAACTGACGGTTGACTGACGGCCGTGGTGCTGAGCACTCCTAAAACATAACCACATGTGTATTTTTGGTCCAGAAAAAAGCACGTGGTGCTGAACGCTCCTGGAAGAAAAGCACATATGTAAAATTGCTCCTTATCCCAAAAGAAAATGAAGAGAAAGTACTCCTCCGGACCTATTTGATAATTTGATATATAAAGTGGGTCTTATAGTAAGCTACTAAACTTTTTATGAAATGAATGGAGAGAATATTTCATTGAGCTCTCAAGGATGTAGCATAATTTTAGTCAATCTCTGAACTTTATGAAATTTCACTGCACTCCTATAGGTCAAAAGGAAATTAAGTATTGAGGGTGAAAAGACAATGACGCCCTTACTTTATTTGTCTTGTGAATTTCTATATTTATCTTGTAAATAGTCAAAATATTTTTAATTCCTTAGATTTTTTGAATCCTTTTATTTGTCTTATAAATGTTCATTTTTCCTAATAAAAGGCCAGAATGTTTTCAAGTCCCTACATTTTTTTAAATCCTTTTATTTATTTTGTAAATGCCTTTATTTGTCTCTTAAATGCTCTAATGAAAAAAAAAAATTAAAAGGGCATCATTATCTTTTCCCACATTTTTTGCTCCGTGCATGCAGTGGAGTTTCAGAAAATTATAGGAATTGACTAAAATTATGTTACATTGTGGGGGCTCAATGAAATTTTCCCAAATGTAACTGATTCACATACGTCCTTTTATTGATGCCCATTACATACAGCCTTCTTTTACTCTCAATATTGTATTCCCACTTCACATCAGATCGAAGGAGGCCCGGAGAGAATGATACAGATACATTTAGGTGAAAAGTAATATACATATTTCCAAAGAAACAACTGAAATCCATCCAGACAAGTCGCCAAAACTTCACTATGATTGACTGACATGGCGAACAAATTTCAGAGTTAATAAACAGGATCAAATACACAATACAACCAACATCATCAAAAACTTTTGCTCACAAACTTCCAGTGTAAAGTATTGAAGAATCAAACTATGGGAACACGGACACAACCTTCCAGTGTAAAGTATTGAAGAATCAAACTCTGGGAACACAGACAATGTTGATCAGCTGAGCCAGCACGTCCCCAAAAACGGAGGTCGGTCCAGGAATTCTCCCAAAAGTACCAGGGACCATCTGTTCAACATTTCAAAGCATCCCTAAGCCTGTTGACGAACTATTCACAGTTTACATCAGCACTGGTCTCAACAACCAATTAACAAATGGTCTCCACTCACTGTTAGAATCATTGTACAATGTGCACTATTGTGACATTAAGGAGATCACAACAAGTTCTCCGAGCAGCAGAGTTTTCTCATCGCATGAAACGAGAAAAAAATAAGAGAAGATTCCCAGCTATAAATTAGGCAAGGTAGACTGTTGAAGTATTTTTGCCCAATCTGTAAAAATCTCAATCACCCCATGAAAAAAGAGGCAACATGCTGCTGCCAGTTAATTCTTCCCTCTGCCAAGACTCTAAACCCACTTCACATTGACCACATCCACTTAACTGTGCAAAGCTTGGTTTAAATGGAACAACCTGGTGATCGCCATTGATATATCATCTCATAATATTCCATTCAAAACTCTTTGATAGTAATCATACTGCCTTGTTCGCCATGCATCAAGACTACTGCTAATCAGCGAAAGCACCAAAGAGACACATTGCTGCTAAAAGCCAGAAAGGGGGCAAAAACAACACGTTAACAGGCAAAGTCCAACTGTTTTGCAGTTAAACCAAAATTGAAATTCAGACCTCTTCTGTTAAACTGAGATGAAATCGTTTTTGTAAGTTCTGTATTGTTCATGGACCACCTTTAAGCACGGGAAGCCTGAGTCCTGATCCCAACAATCAAAGAAATTCAAGGAAAATCCAGCATCAATTAGTATTTCCAGATTTTATCCTCTCATGCCCAACGTGAAAAGGTATGGCAAAAGACATGCAAAGGTACATGCACACTTAAAAGTCAAGATCATAAAATTTAGTACAGGTGAAACTTTGGAATCATTCATTAACTAAATGAGGTAGCCTGCAACTGCAAGATTCAAAACAAGAATCATTTGCAAGCAAGGGAGTAAACAAAACTTCTCTTCTAAATCTTCTCTACCTAAAGAGATGCAAGGTAACCTCTATCTACTTCATTGTCATTGAAACCTCTATCTACTTCATTGTCATTGAAGACTGTAGTCTCTCAGTATGGTTTATAACTCAGTTTTTCTAACTGTGAATCAACCAAAATACATCGGAGAGTGCAGAAATCCTGCCTAGATGCTGTCCTTAACATTGGACATGAGCATCCAATTATCAAAAATATCACTCTCTACTAAGCATAAAGCATATCCATCACACTCACTCTATTTAAAAATAAAACATTAAATCAATGTGTAAAAGAAACAAAAACTGAAGAGGATTTAGCCTCTCAGCACTCAGCCTGAAATACACACACACACACACACACACACACACACACACCAGTTCACTGAACTGGAGTTATCTAATTTAAAATGGAGGTTAGTATGATACACTAATAGCATGGTTGTAGAAAAAAAGTGAAAGAAAAGGATAACTGGAATTATACCAAATATGTCATGAAGGTTGTAGAGAATTAGGGGGATTGGGAGAGAAACACATATGAAACAAGTGCTGCTGCACTGCACTGTTCATTCCATTCATACAAATTAACATCAACATACACAAGTCATTTAGCCTAGGCTCTCCCTTTATATAGGATAGGATATGGCCTTAGACTTAAGCAATAGCAAATTATAGTCCTAAGCAACAGTCATAACAGAATCCTAACTGACCTAACTAATTCACCAACTTTAACTTCCTAACTAACTAACTAATAACATTTTCTATCTTCTACAATCTACACCTTACATATCAGAATAATTCAAGAGTTTGAAACACAGAAAGTAAGACTGATGGCTACCCTTATTTATAAGTTATGGGTAATACAAATCCTAGTAAAATATCGAATTCAAATCCAATCCTAACATCTCATAATATCTAATCCTAATCCTAATTTGATACTCTAGCCTTTTACATTATAATAAAATGAATAAACTACACTAAAGGCTTATGCATAAATTACATATCACAAGTTCACAACTTGGGGCAGCATGAATCAGGATTGGCTGAAAGACCAAAAAATTAGACCAGAGTTAAGTGCCCGGTAGTCTTATGATGAAAATTTGGAATTAGTATTACAAATCTCAACAACGCATTAAATGGAACAGCAGGAAGCTATCAACCATCTTACCTGCAACGTTTCAACTAGAAGAATAATGCGCTCAGCATGTTTTCGACAAGTAAGGAAGCCTTGAATGCATAAAACCTAGGACACCAGGGGCAATGCATCAAGACAATTTAGCTGACAATAGCATGGTTCAGCAATTTCAGATGAGATCACAACACACACACACACACACACACACAAAGAGGGAGTTTCATTAATACCTTGAAATAATCAAAGAACTCACTTGGAATGCCTTCAGCATCAGAATCCATGACCTAACAAAGTCACATCATCAATGTCAATGTAAGGACCAAGGAGAGCAGCTATCAGATCAAATCAATTAAACATAAAAAAACTTCAGATTTACCTCAAGAAGCTCTCAGGTTAATTTGAAAGGAGCACTTTCAAAGTTAACACCACCAGGGGAATTTGAAAGCAAGAAGCCAAAGTCAATATGTATGATATGACCTTCTTCATCCATTAAAAGGTTACCATTATGCCGATCCTTAATCTGTATAAAATCCCTCTGAACTTGATATCAATTCCTCATCCTCACCTTTGCTGTCTCTTAGGAACCTTCTAAAGAATCCATCTTTTTCAGAGTCTTCTTCATTATTATCAGATGATTTCCGAAAGAGCAATGCATCTCGCTTTTTTGAACCCAACTCATTGTCACCTTTGCTATCTCTTAAAAGCCTCTTGAAAAAACTATTCAGAATCATCATTGTCTTTCTCTGCAGACTTCCTAAATAGCAAGGCAACCCGAACTTTTTGACCAGGAATGAATTTCTTGAATATATTGTTCTCATCAGGACACAACTGATTACTATCCTCTTGCAAATTGTTTCCAGTAGAAGGTGAGAATAATGAAGACTTCTGAACAGGCGGCGATGATGTGAGTGGCAACAAGCGCTGTTTTGAAGATCGCAACTTATTCAAAACTTGGATTTTACTCCCAGAATTAGAAGGTTCACTTTGAGGCCTTATCAAAGGAGGCCGCTCACCCATTAAGGTGGCTGCAATCTGGCACTTCTCCAGAATCCTACTAATTCCCTCATTATCATCAGAGTCCTCAAGCTCTGCCAATAAAAACCAGTGCACCTTCAAAGCAATCTTAATTGACTTTGAGCACATGTCTATAACAAATCTATCCAGGGAAGGGCTTGGCTTATGCACCATTATGTAACAAATTTGGAACAAATAACTCTCAATTCCCTCTAAGGGAAGGGTATACATTGGATTACGGAGATAGTCACGTACCCCAGAATGTTCATGCTTGTACAATAGCTAACAGCAATCCACTCGCAGAAAAATGCCGAGTCAAAAAACCTGATGAGCCATCTATTTTCACCAGACTCACTAGACAGGCTGGGCCTCGACGTGATTTCTCGCGGCTCATCTGTCACTCCACGGGTCAGCCCTAAAAACCTCACCATCCTCAGTTGAGCATCATCAACCCTAATCTACCTCACGAGGGGAATCGAGAGAGCACTTCGCTCGCCTTTTAAAAAACACCTTGATTTCAATTAATTCAGCAACTAATGCACGATAGCATAAACCCTATAAATCCCAAATTGATTCGATGAAACCCCTAATTCTCCCGAAAATCAATATTACAACTCGAGTCGGTTATGTGATTCAAACACCTATAGTGCAATGTCAGGGAACAGAGATATTAAGCAGAAACCCTTATAACAGTTACGCAAATGGAAGGAAAAAAATGTGCTTCGTTTTGATAAAATTGGGAATCAAATACAGCAACTGCGCCAGAAATTATCAGGAAATTCTCGGAGATGCCACCACCCAGCTTGAATTCCAGAAATGTAAATATCTAAATTGTGCATGCAGAATAAAGCGTGAATCAGAACATTGCATAAGAGTGGGTATATGAACCGAATGCCCAATAAATCTCTGCTACTTCTTACGAATGAGGTCGCTTGACAGCAATGGTTGGGGTGGCACGGTGGCGGCCGTCGTCGTTCGGTTCTCGGATGAGTTACATACCAGTTTTGTGGTGATGATGATAATAATAATATTACTATTAATTAGGGTAAATTGCTCTTACCAGCTTCGTTTTTGTCTTAATTATGCAGCATGCCCTTTATTTTGCAAAAGATGCATAGTAGTCCAAAGTCTTAATAATATTCTAAGATAATTCTAAAAATATTTTTAATTAAAAATTATATCAAAACAAATCTTATTTACAAATTTATCCCAAATTAAATTCCTAATTTATGGTTTAATAATTAATTAATTTTTATTATCTTTTTTTAATAAATATTTTTATAAAAATAAAAAATAAGTAATTTTTAATAATATAAACTCAATAAAGGGATAGGATATTGTTACAACCAATGTTAATACCACTTTTCCACCATTAGATCAGAATCTTAATAGGAGAGAGAAATTATATAGGTAAATGAGATTCTGATCTAACGGTGGAAAAGTGGTAGTAACATTGGTTGTAACAAAAAAAAAGGTTTAACAATATCCTATCCCCTCAATAAAATATATTTAACTATTTTAAATTTCAAAGCTGATATGTAATTATGATATGCTTAAAAGTTAAAATTAGATATTTTATAATTTTATAATATAATTGAAAACGGGGTGTGTAGGTCTTTTGAAGATGTTTTCAGGCGTATGTCTTGAAAATATTACTTCCTCACCTCAAAAGAGTCTTCTAATCGAAGTGTGAGATTCTTAAAAAAAATTTAAAAATAGTTAAATAAAATAACTATTAATTTTTTTTCCCAAAATTCCTCTATTTTATGAATGGGTGAACAAGAGTAATACTAAAAAAATACTGAAAAAGAATGTATATAGTATAATAATTAATCGAAAGCAAAATAAGAAAAAAAATGCATTTATTACGGAAACAAACTCAAAATGGGCCTTATATTGAGGGACAAGCCCATTAAAAAACGGAACTTATATACAAAGATGGGGAAGTACTAAATATTAGGTGAAAAAACATTACTATATTTAGTTTTAAATATAAGACTCAATTAACTTTTCAAGGAAAGATTAGAAAAGTTGATTAAATAAAATTATTTATATTTATCATTTTTTTCTCAACTAATTTATCTAACTTATAGTTGTTATATAATTTAAGGGAATAACATTTCTACATTTATGGTAGAAAAAGTCATCTGTAACAGCCCAAAACGACACTTTTTCATTTGTTTTTTTTCCCTCTTCTTCATATTACCCTACTTTTAATCTTCCCTACAAGTACCCGACGACAAAATGGAAACCTAGGGGAATCATGCCTGTTGTTTCAGATGCTTTTGCAACTGCAGAACGCATGAAATGCAGAAGACCAAGAAGCCATTTTGGTTATCTCATTCAAGAAGCAAATCCGAATCCGGCTATCGCCTATCCCATCAATAATCGAGTTCACTCACTGCAAGTCAACCATCTGGTCTCTTCTTCTCTCTACTTTCTCTAACAACTCGACAAATGAAAGTATACAGAGCAACGACATCAACATCATCGGCAGTGGCCGGAGGGAGAAGAAGAACAATTTCTCAGTGATTGCAACCTTCAAAGGGCTCGGAAGCACTGCCGGTGCGTCGCAACAGGTTTCTGTTCCAGCAAGAATTAGTTTTCTTCCTTTCTTCAAGTTTCAACTTGATCATTTTTTATGTTTGATACCACTTTTTTTACAATAACCAGCATTACCACCCTTCATTTACACAATTATTATTATTATTATTTTATACAAAATGAAACAACATCGTTTTAGGGTTGTTGCAGATAGATTTTCATTCCCATAATTTAATTATACATAACATATGATATGATTAAGTAACTTATTTAGTTTCCTTAATCTCCTTAAAAAAATCATTTGGGTTTTACATTTAGGACGGAAGGTTGTACTAATTAATATATAAACAAAAATAAAATATATTAAACATTCAAATTTTTGAAAAAAATAAAAAATTGAATTATAGAAAAAAAATAAAAAAAAAATATTTTAAGGAGTGGTATTTTGGTTAGAACAAAATGTTGATTTAACGTCCATCAAAGTGTAAATGGAGGAAAAGGAATATAAAATTAAAAATACATCACATCTTATAAAACAATTATCCCAGATATCTATATTTTTAAAAAAAAAATAAAAGAAAAGTGGAGTTTAAAGTCTTTATTTAATTTTTCTCACTCTTTTGTTTTATATTGGGTTAAGGTCCAACTTTACTCAGGAAGTTGTCACAAATTAAAAGAGCAATGTTGCACCAGAAGGTTTTTTAGGAGTAATGTCACTCTAAAAATTTTAAATCGTAACAATTTCGTCTCGGTCGTTATCTACATTAAGTTTAACCTTTAATTAATCAAATATACTGATTTAATTTAGTAAGTTTGTATGTCATCCACGTCATTTTTGTTAAAGTGAAAATTTGCTTCAAAATTTTTCACGCCCGAAAATTTTTAGATTCAATATTGCTACAAAAGTTTCCAAATTATAGCAATATCATTTTGACGATTATAAAGTTTAAGTTTAATTATTAATTGATGAAATATGTTAAGCTAGCAGTATGAATGACATTGAAGAAGAAGATTTAAATGGAGAAGGGGCTCATATTGGCCTGATGGTAATGAAAAATGTTTAATTAATGGATGCAAAACACTAAACAAGATTACTGAGAACAAACCACCTAAACCCCCTGTTGTCGCGGCACCCCACAAGATAAACAAGTACCTCTTCATTTTTCTCTTTATCCCAAAAGATAGATTTACCTCTTTGATTTTCTCCAATCCTTCATAGATGCATTTTCTTACAAAAAATTCCATATATAAATCTAATTTGGAAAAAAGAAGTAAATGACACATGAATTTGCTAGATATGCATATTAAACCAACTAACAATAAACTTGCCTTAGATTATAATCGGGGTGAAATTGCTACGATTTAGAAATTTACTAGACAAAATTGCTCAAAATTAGATCTAAACCTTTTTTTTTTTTTAATACTTCAGATCTTATTATCCCTTTTATATTTAATCTTTATTAACATTTCATAACTTCACTTTTTCAATATTTAGGTAAATATGATTGGTTTTGAAGTTTATTATCCCTCCCCAGAATCACCCCACCACGCTATCAGCTCTATTATTTTTGTGCTTCTTTCAGATATACAAGGTATTTGCTTGCTTTTGGCAAAAGAAAAAGTGGCGTTGCTTGAAATGTCAACCTCTTAATGAGGGACTAAAATTTTAGAGTATTTTTATATTTTTATTTATAAAAACGGGATTAAAAGATAATAAGTTTAAAGAAAATTGTAAGGATTAATTCATTATATATATCGCATAGAAACATCATCATTTGCGCATCATTTTGGGTATTAATGATTAGTTTTGTTTTATGGCACATCATTTGCTTTTCGAAAATATGGTTGAGCTACATGCAGTTGGTTCAAAAGGACATATATTAGAGTGGTTTAAAAAAAAAAAAAATTGGCAGGACATATTAGAGAGTATTTGATATTTGCGTTGGGTTAATCTTGATTTAAAATATTTTTCGAGGATAGCAACTTGAGAACGGGCTGAAAGGCATCAATTGTCAGTAATTAAAGAATATCATGGATTACCACCAAACATTTAGGTCAACTGGTAAGAGGTTGTCCTAGCTTAATCACGGGTCTTGAATTCGAGACGTGGGAATGTAGCGTGCGGGGTGGTAGAGGCTTCCCCCCGAAAGGGGCCATCCCGGTCTCGGTTCGGATTAGTCTGGGGCCTTTAATGTGCCTGAAAGATAGTCTGTCCTAAAACACTGAATGTTCTAAGCCAAAAAAAAAAAAAATATCGTGGATTGTGAATTATTACCTAAAGAAAAATTGGTGCAAAAGTCAACATTATTAGTATTAACTTAAGGACTTGAACTAGAGTATTATATTGGTATCGAGCAAAAAAAAAAAAAAAGAGTATTATATTGGTACTTCCTCCTTATGAGATCCGGCAAAGAATTGATACTTTCTGCATATCAAAACATATTAGATCCTTTTAACTGATAAATTTTTAAATAGGGACATTTCACCAATTTTCCTAAAAGAGTATGAATTTTTATTAATTAATAATTTATATTCTCTCCCATCCTAATTATAGGATAATATTTCGGGGTTCATTTTGATCTTAATTATAAGACAACAATCTAATTTTTGTCATTTTTTCCCCCTAAAATACCCTTATTGATACTTTCTCAATAATAATTAAACACAATAATAATTTAATGATGCACTTATATATTCTATAAAATAAGTAATTTTTGCAACTCATTAATATTACATACACCTCCATTCTATTGTTTTTCGTTGATGTAATTTTAAATTCAAAGCAGGGGTTTTATAGGAAAAACAATACACTTAACTAATTTAACTTCTCTCTTTAATATCTCCAGATTCTGATAATTATGTCCTATAATTAGGACCAGAGAGAGTATTGATTACTGCTATGTACTAATTACATATGTAAAACAAAACATTTAGGGAAGATTCCAGGAAAAAATCTTTAAAATAGTAAAAGACAAAATGTTTCGAAGTGGAGTACCTCATTTTTTTTTTTTCAAATTAAAAGGAAACAACACAAATGCTCTTACATGCATTTTTTTTTTCCCAAAATGTCAGATTTGGTTTCTAGGGGGAGCCAGCCGACGTTTTTGGTGTGTGGTTGGAGGCTAAACTCAAAGAAGAAGAGAGAAAGAGAGAGAGGAGGAAATCACAGTGATCATCATCTTTCCAGTGGCTTCACCATCACCACCGTTGAACCACTGACGGATCTTAGCTATGACAATGGAAAAAAAAAATGTTTAAAATTTTTTAATGAAACTTTTTTTTTTTAAATTTGTCTTTGTTAGGGTAATAATACAACTTTGGCCTCCCAAAGTAGTGAATACAACTTCCCCCCCCCCCCCCCCCCCAAAAAAAAATTGTTTAGAGTTCTTTAGCAATTTTCTCTCTTTTTATATCTTTGGGCTTATAATTCAATCTTTATTCCATATAGGGTCTTGTATGATTTATGTTAATCTTGTCATTCTTTTCTATATTTTATTTTAATTACCTAAAATTTTTAGCTTATCAATAAAATTTACTTTTGTGGTGTATCCCTTACTATACTTTTACCCATTCTACAATACACTTGTAGATGAAGTTAATTGACTTGATTTCATGATTTTTTTTATTCTTTTCATTTTTAATGTATTTAAAATTTTTCTTAAAAAAAATTCCCCGGGGGGAGCCCCCAAATCCCTCCACCACTATTTTGCCCCACAAACTTTTCCTCCAAATTCCGCCATTGCGTTGAACCATGCGCTTGCTTGAGGAAGATTGAGAAAGGCCATGTCTGGAGGAAG
This sequence comes from Acacia crassicarpa, assembly GCA_034222035.1. NCBI lineage: Eukaryota > Viridiplantae > Streptophyta > Magnoliopsida > Fabales > Fabaceae > Acacia > Acacia crassicarpa. Next base: position 9,328,561 of record JAWXYG010000008.1, read on the forward strand.
AAGACCTTTATCTTGGAGGCTGAACCTTGAATGGAGAAGGAGGAAGGGAATATCATCTACCAACATCATCTTCTCTCCACCTTCACCACCATTAACCCACTCCACTCCATTGCATCCACAACACCACTATTCACTCCTAACATCACTATCACTTCATCTGTTCTAACCATCATATAGCATCACCTTTTCTCTCTCACCATCGAATTCCTGCCTTCTTGACCTTTAAACCTTTCCTCTCTCCAATTTCGTCTTACATCCTTAGTCTATTGTTTCACCTCAGGTAGTGCCTCAGATGCCTTGCTGAAAAGTGTTGTTGGTCTTTTCATGGTGATAAATGGTGCTATGTATAGGTGCTGGTGACTCATATTTTTTAATTGGAATTTGTGAAAATCTTATTAGAATTTATTAAAATTTTATATGAACTTATGAAACCCTTATTAGAAGTGGTAATCAATACCTGTCACTATAGCAAATGGTGAGTTTTGAATTAAAATTTGTGAAAATCTTTTGAGAATTCGTTAAAACCTTATTTAAACTTGGGAAATCCTTATCGGAAGTAAGAATAAATACCTTGCCATTTGTTACAAGTGGTGATTTTTGAATTGGAATTTGTGAAAATCTTATCAAAATTTGTTAAAATCTTATCTAAATTTGGGAAACCCTTATCAGAAAGTGGGAACCAATACCTTTTCATTATATCAAGTGGTTATTTTTTAATTGGAATTTGTCAAAATCTTATTAGATATTGTCCAAACCGTATCTGAACTTGTTAAACCCTTATCCAAAGTAGGAGTTAATATCTTGCCATAATAGCAAGTTGTGGATTTTAAATTGAAATTTGTTAAGATGTTATTGGAACTTGTTAAACCCTTATCAGAAGTGAAAATCAATATCTTGCCAATGTAGCAAATGTTGATTTTTGAATTGTAATTTGTGAGAATTTTATCAGAAATTGTTAACACCTTGTCTGAACTTGTTAAACCCTCATAAAAAGTGGGAGCATGTTTTTTAAACTCAAAAGAACATTCTTGTCATTTCCATTTAATCTTAAAAAGAATAAATTAGGCCTTCACACCTCTTTGGTATTATAAATATTAGGAACACCTTTATGTCCTTTAGCATGTTCAAAGTTCTTTTTTAGGGATTTTGCCAAAAATTTATCCATGCATTTCTCATTTTCTTATTGATTTATCATTTTATATCCATAGAATAATTATGTAAAATAGATTATATGTTTATTTCTGCAAGTTTTGAGGTTAATTTAACAATACAATTTTATAAAAAAAAATATAAAAGAAATCTGAATTTAGTTAATAAAAGTTTATAATTTAATTTAAAAAATGAAAATGGGAAAAAAGAAGTGGGATTGGTTAGCTTATTTGGCAAAGCACAACCCATCTTAAGGCAGGATTTTTTGACACGCTCGTGTTTGTTTGGCACTCCCCAAAACCTAGGTTTTGGAAACAAAACCGAGGTTTTGTCAAAACTGAGCCAAACACTCTAAATTTTTTCTATAATAATTTTTTATTCAAAACCTAGGTTTTTAAAAATCCAACTTTTTTTCACTTTTCACTTTTGAAACTCATTTTGCAGAATTGTAGACCCCACTATAATTGGACAAAACCCCAAAATACTCTCAATATATACTCTGGTTCTTCTAATTTTTTTTTGTTCGAACTCTAGTTCTTATACATACACAAAAAACATTATGTAGACGTTTTTGCGTCTGTGCTCTTTTTACTCACATGCGTTACTATTATCACAGATTTAACATTATATATCAAGAAAAAATAATATATATAAGATTGGAAGGAAAAAAAACAGGATATCCACTCACATACGTTACTATTAGACATAATTTACTAATGGTAGAAATTTATTTTTCTAACAATTTTATGTAATTTTTGGTATTTATTATTGAATATAATGTTTATAATATTTAAAATACCACTTATCCTTTAAATGCAATTATACAAAAAGCTAATGTCCTTTTTGGTAAATTTGACCCCCCAAAAGCTATTCTGATAAAAATATCCAAACACTATCATTTTTTTTTTTCAAAATCATTTTCCAAAAATCATTCTCCAGAAGCTATTCTCCAAAATCTAGGTTTTACCTCATAAATGGCGAAAATTATTTTCTAAAAGCAACTCCCAAACAGGCCCTATGTCTGTCATCGTACACAAAGCCAATATTGTGTGAGACAAGATGAAATTGCAAGACATACATAACTTCTTCCCTGACGGAATATCGTTTGTTTATACAATCTCTCTCTAGCTATAAAGCTGGCGGTGTGTCTTTTGTTCTGAGTGGTTTTAGGGTTTTATAGGCGAGGTCAACTTCTTTAAATTCATGTACTTTGAGTTTTTTCATCCAGGTAGCTAGTAATTTTTTTTCCATATATTTCTCGGTGAAAATAGGTGAAGTACCAGGCTTGGTGCAGAAAATTTATGCTGGTTGTTCATTGAAACTTAGATTTATATAGATTTATGTTTATCGTTTGAAAGCATTCGTATGTACGAGTTTATCAGTGTGGTTTGGTTTCCCTGCACCTAAAATTAGGGTTCAGGCCATGATAACAAGATGCTTTGAATGTTAATGAAATCTTATGATATATACAACGTACTGTACATTTGATTTGTTTTACTACACGGAAAAAACAAAGTTATCTATTTAGTGAATACAATACATAGTTTTTCTTTTATTCACGCCAAGGTGATATTCACGCCGAGGAAATTAATACTCACCTTGTGAGGCTAATATCGATCACATCATATTTCTCCAAATTAAACACCGTGTGAAAAGGTTATCAAACTCATGAGGTTAGATGAACTAGTGACAATCACATATACTCAAAATGTAAAATTAATTGATAAACTCGTAAAAGTTTACTTTTATCATTAAATAGACCGTTTTTATGTTTCTCACTTATAGAATCATGTTAAATCACTGGCAAACTCTTATTGGTTGTAAATTCGATTAAACTCGCGAGTTTATTCACAAAGTTTATCGTTTTTACGTTTCTAACTTATAAAACTGTATTAACTTACTCTCAAACTTGTATTAACTTTTTCAATTTGCTTATATTAATGTTTTCATATATGAATTTTATAGAATTTTTTTTTTGGGGGTTAAGCATGAGAAGTTATGAATACTGGTATATTTAATTTCAATTATTTAGATCTAAAATATATTTAAATCAAATTGTTGTTATTTTTATATGTTAATACTTAATCAAACACTATTAATACCTATTTAATGATAAAAGTAAACTCTTACGAGTTTACAAATTGAGTTCACGATACGAGTTTATGTCATTATCACTAGTTTGTCTAGTTATTAAACTCGTAAATTGACTATCCGATTTTACTATTTTTACGTTTTTAGTTCACAAAATCGAATTAAATCGCTAGTGAACTCGTGCTAGTTGTAAAAGTCACTAGTAAACTCGTGCTTGTTGTAAAATCAGTTAAACTCGTGAGGTTATATATCGAGTTTACTATTTTCACATTTTAACTTACAAAATAGTATTAACTCACTCTTAAACTTATGTTAACTTTTTTTGATTTTATCATGCTCAATGTTATATATATGAATTTTATAGAAGATTCTTTGTTAAGTATAATAAATTTTTCTCAAAAAGTATGATAAGTTATGAATGTTTATGTATTTAAATTTAATTATTTAAATTCAAAATATATTTGATTCAAATTGTTGTTATTTTTTATATGTTAATTATTTAATCAAACACATACTATTTAAGTTCACAACTATCACGAATTCGTCTAACCTAGTTTGACAACTTTTCCACATGATGTTTGGTTTGGAGAAATCTGATGTGATCGATATTAGCCTCGCAAGGTGAGTATTAATTAGTTTGGTAACTAATAAAATATCACCTAATGGGCGTGAATAAAAGAAAAACTATGTACTGTATTATATTCACTAAAATGTACCGTACGTTGTATATATCATAAGACGTCATTAACATTCAAAGCATCTTGTTATCATACATATAAATGCTTTGAAATGAGAAACGTAAATATACATGAATCAGAGGCGGAGTCAGAAATTGCAGTTAAGGGGTGAATTTCATAGAATAGAACCTAAATATTTATAAAATTACACTTGAGCCCCACAAACATTTCAATATTTCTATTTTAGTCCCTTTACTATAGAAATAATAGGAACTGAAGTGAAAATATTAAAATTTTTATGAGGTTAAAATATAATTTTAAAAAACTCTGGGTCATTATCTGTAATTTTAGGAGGCGGGGCCACCCCTAGCACCCTTGCCTCCGCCCCTGAAGTAAATCCAAGTTTCAATGAACAACCAGCATAAATTTTCTGCACCAAGCTTGGTATTAAGAAAGCAAACATAAGAAGAAATTCTAATTCTATTTCCTTAATTCATAATGTGTGAATACAAGCTATTTATAACTAAATTGATAACCACTATCTATAATTAATTCCTGAAAATAAGAAAATAATTACAAAGTAAGTAAGACAAGAAATAGGAAACTAATTACAGAGCAATTAATTACAATTCAATATACTCTAATACGTGGTACTTCACCTCTTGTCACTGAAAAATATGGAAAGAAGATTACTGCCTGGATGAAAAAACATAAAGTACATGAACTTGAAGAAGATGACCTCGCCTATAAAAGCCTAAAATCACTCTGAACAAAAGACAAACCCCAGCTATATAGCTAGAGAGAGCTTGTAGAAATAAACGATATATCATGGAAGAAATTATTACTGATGTTGTGATAATAGGTGCTGGACCATCTGGTCTTGCAATTTCAGCTTGTCTCACACAATATTCAATTCCTCATATGATTCTTGAGAAAGATGATTGTAATGCTTCTCTTTGGAGAAAATACACTTACGATCGTGTCAACCTTCACCTTGCCAAAGAGTTTTGTTCTTTGCCCTTAATACCTCACTCACCTTCCAGCCCTACATTTCTGACCAAAACCGAGTTTCTTGACTACATCGACAACTATGTCAAGCATTTCAACATAAGCCCTCATTATTGTCGTCTGGTTGATTTTGCTAAGTATGATGAAACTGAGGGGAAGTGGAGGATAGAGACTACGAACACCAAAGGAGGAGGGCGGCGCGAGGTTTACTTGGCCACTTGTGTGGTGGTGGCGACCGGTGAGAATAGTGAAGAGTATATTCCTGAGTTGTGTGGATTGGATAGCTTTGAAGGAGAGATAGTGCACTCCAAGAATTACAAGTGTGGTTCTAAGTATAAGGGCAAAGAGGTTCTTGTTGTTGGCTGTGGAAATTCTGGCATGGAGATCGCTTATGATCTTAATGAGTTTAAAGCTCAAGTTTCTATTGTCATCAGAAACCCCGTAATTTTTCTTTTTGTTCTTTATTTATTTTTTATTCTTTTAAAACTTTAAATTCGATTTAAGGTATAAAATACATATAAATTTTAAGAAAATGATACAACCATTTGAAATTCATTACTTTTTGTGGTGGGATCCACCATCACCATCTTCTAAGAAGAATAACAAATGTTAAATGGTTTTAACTGTGGAGTCATTTTTGTTCTAATTTTGACGTTCATGGTATTTTTGCATCTAAGAAAAGTTTAGAGTAATTTTTGCACTTTAACCTCTTAAATTATTGTATAAAAGATGATTAAACCAAGTTATAATATTGTTGTTGTAGGTGCATGTGCTTACAAAAGAAATGGTGCATCAAGGCATGTCGATGCTGAAACGTTTCCCAATTCCTAAGGTGGACAAAGTGATGGCATTCCGTTCAAACTTGGAGTATGGTGATCTCTCCATTTATGGTATTCATCGACCTGACGAAGGACCCTTCTACCTTAAACAAGTCACCGGGAGGTCTCCTGTCATTGACGTTGGTACCATCCGAAGGATTCGAGACGGAGAAATTAAGGTTGTGTTTAATCCTCTTTCTGATTACGTCATGTGACTGCAGAATATTGTTTCTAATAATCCGCATCTCGTACAGGTCATTTCTTCCGGAGTAAAGAGGATTGAGAAGAGGAAGGTGATCTTCGAGAGCGACTTGGAGAAAGATTTTGACGTGATTGTGTTCGCCACTGGATTTAAAAGTGCAGCTAATAAGTGGCTCAAGGTATGTTATTTCAACTCTCTTTTAAACTCCTTCTTAATCTTAATATAAAACCATTTGACTTTTTTTTTATCAGTTTATAAGTCAAATAAATTATTTTAAAAAAAATTATAAATATAAATATTTTAAAGTAATTTATTAAGCTAGTATTTTTAATTTCTTTTAAAAAGTCAACTAGATCTTATATAAAAAATCGTAGCATTGGATTTGAATTTGGGTATGTTAACAGAAGAGGGTGCTGATTGATGTAGGACCATGAGTATGTATTGAATGAGAAAGGGATGCCAAAGAATGAAGTTCCACGGCACTGGAAGGGAGAGAAGGGGATATACTGTGCAGGGCTTTCAAGGAGAGGTCTCTTTGGAGTTTCCATGGACGCTAAAGCTATTGCTGATGACATTAATGGAACTATCAAATTAACCGCTCAGGCCTCTTTGTGAGTTTTAATTTGCAGCATTTTAATATAGAATAAATGCTAGATGGTAACAGTGTTGTTGTCTAGTGCCATAGAAGTTTTTCTTTAAACGAGAGATTGCGTGTAGTTGGACTTTCCTTGTAAAATCGTGTTATCCCTTTAAATAAATAAAAAAACATACTAGCTAATAGTTCGTAGCTAGTATTTGAAAGAAGCTTTGTGTATGATGCCAGACATAGAAGAGTTGGTAATGCGGGTGTGTTAGAAAATTCCACCTCAAGACGGGTTGGCGCTTTGCCAAACATAAGCTCATCAATCCCACCTCTTTTTTCACATTTTCAATTTTTTTAAAAATTAAATTAGAAAATTTTATTAATTAAATTCAGATTTCTTTTATATTTTTTTATAAAATTATATTGTCAAATTAACCTCAAAAGTCAAAACTTGTAGATATAAACGTATAATCTATTTTACATAATTATTCTATGAATATAAAATGATAAATCAATAATCAAAATAAGAAATGCATCGACAAATTTTTTGGAACAATCCCTAAAGAAGAATTTTTAAATGCTAATGGACAAAAAGGTGTTCCTAATATTTATAATATTAAAGAGGTATGAGGGTCTGATTTGTGCCTTTCAAAATTAAATGGAAATGATAAGATTGTCCTCCTGAGTTAAAAAAAAAAAACATGCTCCCATCTTTTATAAGGGTTTAACAAATTTATAAAAGGTTTTAACAATTTCTAATAATATTCTTATAAATTACAATTCTAAAATCACTAGTTGTTACAATGCCAAGGTATTGATTAATTCTCAATTTTAATAAGGGTTTAACAAGTTCAGATAATGTTTTGATAAGTTCTGATTATGTTTTGACAAATTTCATCAATTCAAAAATAACCACTTAATACAATAGCAAGGTATTGATTTCCACTTTTGATAAGGGTTTCACGAGTTTAGACAAGGTTTTAACAAGTTTTGATAAAACCTTGACAAATTCCAATTCAAAATTTACAACTTATCATAATGACAAGTTATTAATTCTCATTTTTTATAAGAGTTTCATAAGTTCAAATAAGGTTTTAATAAGTTCGGATAAAATTTTGACAAATTTCTATTCAAATAAAATTCACCATTTGCTACGATGACAAAGTATTAATTCGCACTTCTGATAAGAGTTTCATAATTTCAGATAAGGTTTTAACAAATTCCAATAAAAAAAAATAACCACTTGATACAATGGCTAGGTATTGATTCTTACTTCTAATAAGGTTTTCACAAATTCAGATAAGGTTTTAATAAGTCATAATAAGATTTTGACAAATTCCAATTCAAAATTCATCACTTACTATGATGACAAAGTATTGATTCCCACTTTTGATAAGAGTTTCACAAATTCAGACAATGTTTTAATAAGTTTTGATAATATTTTTATAAATTCAAATCCAAAAATCACCACTTGCAACAAATGGCAAAGTATTGATTCCCACTTTCGATAAGGGTTTCACAAATTTAAATAAGCCGGTTTTAACAAATCCTCATAAGATTTTCATAAATTCTAATTCAAAATTCATCATTTGCTACATTGACAAGGTATTGATTTTCACTTCTGGTAAGGGTTTAACAAGTTCTGATAAGGTCTAACAAGTTCTTATAATCTTTTCACAAATTCCAATTCCAAAATATGAGGCATATATAGCAACATTTATCACCATGAAAAGACCAACAACACTTTCTAGCAAGGCATTTGAGGCACCGTCTAGGTGAAATAATAGATTAAGGATGTAAGACGAAATTGGGGCGAGGTAAGGTTTAAAGGTCAAGAAGGAGGGAAGTTGATGGTGAGAGAGAAAAGGTGATACCATGTGATGGTTAGATCAGGGGAAGTGACAGTGATATTGATAGTAAACAATGGTGTTGTGGATGCGATCCCGGAGGGGGGGGGGATTGATAGTGGTGAAGGTGGAGAGGCGGTGGTAGTGGTCGATGATGATGGTCTCAGGTTCCCTTACTCCTTCTCTATTTAAGGTTCGGCCTCTAAGATGGTCTTATTTTCCGCCAGAGACGGCCCTTCTCAATCTTCCAAGCAAGGGTAGGGTTCAACGGTGGTGGCAGAGTACTTTTCAATGACGGTGGTGATGGTGAATCTGCTAGAAAGATGATGAAGATGGCTGTGATTTCCTCCTCTCCCTCACTCTTTTCTTCTTTGATTTCAACCTCCAACCACACACCAAAAATGTTGGCGCTCTCCCTTCTAGAAACCAAATATGACTTTTTTATAAGAAAATATATTTATGTAAAAATGTTTATGTCTTTCCTCTTAATTTCAAAAAGAAAAAAAATCAATAAATCAAGTACTCACACCTTTATAGTATTATGAATATTTGAAACATTTTGTCTTGTACTATTTTTAAGGTTCTTTTTCTGGAATTTTCCCTAAACTTTTCGTTTTACATATGTAATTAGTACATAGTGGTAATTATATATAAATTATTAATTAGTAAAAGTTTATACTCTTTTAGAAAAATTGGTGAAAAGTCCCTATTCAAAAAATTTATTTATCAAAATGATCTAATATATTTTTATATACAGAAAATATTAATTCTCTGCTGTATATCTCATACAAAGGAAGTACCGAATAATAGTACTCTAGTTAAGTCTTTAACTTAAATACCAATAAATTTTTCAAACACAGGGACTTTTGCACCAATTTTTCTTACTTTATAGGTAATATAATTCACAATCCGCGATATTCTTTAATTATTGACAATTGATGCCATTCAGCCCATTCTCATGTTGGTATTCTCGAAATATATTTTTAATCAAAATTAACCTAACGCAAACATCAAATACACTCTAATATGTCCTGGCCAAAAAAAAAAAAAAAACCACTCTAATATATGTATTTTAGAACCATCTGCATATAGGTCAACCATATTTTCGAAAAGCAAATGATGTGCCATAAAATAAAACTAATCGTTAATACCCAAAATGATGTGCAAATGATGTTCTATGCGGAATATATAATGAATTAATCTTTACAATTTCCTTTAAAGCTAGTTATTATCTTTTAGTCCCTTATTAAGAGGTTGACACGTCAAGCAATGCCACTTTTTCTTTCGCCAAAACCAAGCAATTACCATAATATATCTCTGAAAGAAGCACAAAAATATTAGAGCTGATGGCATCGTAGGTGATTTTGGGGATAATAAACTTCAAAACCCATAATATATATTTACATAAATACTAATTGATTACCTTTCGATAATTAAGTTCTCACATTGAGTCGAAGTTCATTATATAATCCAACTCACTTTAAAAAAAAAAAAATTGTTGACATGCACAAAAAAAAAAATATCACATAGATTTTCATCCTTGACAGCAATATCAATAAAAAAGAAATTGCTTTTTACACGTATTACATGTACAATTCTTGAGAGTTCATGCTGCTTTTTACATGTATTACATGTACACATTCTTGAGAGTTGATGCATATCAAAGAAATTGCTAAATTCAGTAATCATACGTGCATATGAGGCAAATATTTTCATAGTAATAAGTACAAGCTTTCTTTAGCTATATAGTTGGCTGTGTGTCTTTTGTTCTGAGTGATTTTAGGGTTTTATAGACGAGGTCATCTTCTTCAAGTTCATGTACTTTGTGTTTTTTCATCCAGGTAGTGATTTTCTTTCCACATTTCTCAGTGACAAGAGGTGAAGTACCAGGCTCGGTGCTGAAAATTTGTGCTGCTTGTTCATTGAAACTTGGATTTACTTAGATTTATGTTTATCATTTGAAAGCATTTACATATGTATGAGCTTATCAGTGCGGTTTGGTTTCCCTGCACCTAAAATTAGGGTTAGGCCACGATAACTAGATGCTTTGAATGTTAATGACGTCTTATGATATATTCAAAGTACTTTACATTTCATCTGTTTTACTACATGCAAGAAAATTTATCTATTTAGTGAGTATAATACATAGTTTTTCTTTTATTTACGCCCATTAAGTAATATTATACTAGTTACCAAACTAAGGAAATTAATATTCACCTTGTGAGGCTTATATTGATCACATAATAAGTATTTAATTATTATTTAATTAATAATTAAATACTAATAATTAAATACTTAAATGGTAACCCATCATGTTAGGAAAACGAACTTTTTGAGCGTGACCTATTTAGGATCAAGCTACAAATTCCGGCCCGTTTTCCCACCTTTAGGTTGATAACCTGTGTCCCTTTGGTTGTGAATTTAAAGAATCTTTGGAGTATGAATTTGTCTCTAGCCCTTTCTTTAAGGCAGTCTGGATTTGTGGTATTTCTATCAAACTGGATACTTTCGATCTTCCTTCTTTTACGTTGTGGCCGAAACAAACATTGTTTTCTTTGAAAGAGTCAAATGAGGAAAATACATTAAAAGTAATTATCATCCTGATTAACTTCCTGTGGTTTCAACGAAATTATGCGTTACACTAATCAATGATATCATGGGACATGTTGCCGACTCCCTTATTGGCTTTTGGAAAGCATGAAGTTCATAACAAGAGCAAAGTCTTTCTGGATCATCACTCAATGTAACGGCTCTTATCTCATTCTCTCTAAAGACGGGTAGAATTGCAATCAACATAGTGAAGGGCAGGAAAATGAAGCAGAGTCAAGTAATCATTTGCCGCTTTAACAAACCTTTCTTCTCTTTCACTTGGAAGAAAGGAAAGAGTTCCATTAAAGACTTTCTACTGGCATGCCTAAGAGGTCTCATTTGGCTTCACAAGAATCTTCCCCTCCTTTAGTTTTTTTTTTTTGATAGAGAGAGTTTTAGGGGAGAAAACTCCCAAAAATAGTAAACTTTTTTACCATTTGTAATATCCTGAATCTTGGGCCTAGATACTTGAGGACAAGCTTGTATCAGGAAGACAACTAAACCCAGTTCAGGAAGCATGACATAGATTATGGAGGGGATTTCCTTTGATGCTGGCAAATTAAGGTTTTTTGGAGGGCAGTCATCTTGTAATATGCTTTTGACTAAGCAAATGATATCTAATAGCTATGAAACTTTCTAGAATCAAAGAAGACATGATAAGCTTTAATTTGAAATATCATATAGGTCAAGTGGACTTGTATACTATGATTTATGAATTTTTGAAAATGACCTATGATACTGAAGTACTATTTCGGACAATGGTAATGTTCTGTGTATTCTGGAATAATGTGAATATGTTTGACTATCCATGGTATTTTTCCTTTGAAATAGACTTATCAAGGGTTCCATAGCCTTTGGAATTGCCTAAATTGAACACCTATACAATTAAACATGAATTTTCAAAGTTTGGTGAAAATTCTGGAATTTCTGGTTAAAGTTCGGAAATGACATAAATAATGGTCAATGTTATACCACCTATCATTTAAAGATTGTGATGAGTTCTACATGATAACTGAAACCTTCTTATCATGCTTGGGTATAAGTAATGAACATTGTCCACTGTTTTTGTAATGGTAAGAATTTACAAGTTCCTAGGACCCGAAAAAGAACCTAAACATTATTCTATTCTTGAGCAAACAGGTAATAACATTAATCTAATATGCTTTGTATATCTGTGTATACATGTTTTGTACCATGAATGTGATCCGTGTCTAGGACACACGTTTATTGCATTCAGTTGTTTGGGTTTGAGGACCAGTTATTGTTTTTCCTACCGTTGTGGATCCGAGACTTGTAGGATCCTGCATTTTTGCAATTAACATTGCATATGTTGTTATGCTATATTGTGTTGCTGCACGTGATGATCTGTGAGTTGATCCTTAATTTCTACTACAAATATTGGATATTACTACCCTGAAAAACGTCCTTATTTAAAATTAGGAAGTAAAAAATGGAGTTGGTGGCAATCTCGTAAATAAATCGAAGGAAAATGGGGATTTTGTTGTCCTAAATTTGTTTCAGGGCGCCTAATAGCCATTGAGAATTTTTTTGTTGTTTGGCGCCATGGAATTTTTTGTTACGCGTTGTGGCTGCTGAATTTAGGCGACCTAAATTCAAATCAAGTCGCCTCTTTTGGCATTTAGGCGACCTGAATTGAATTCAGGTCGCCCCAATTGAATAAATTTTCCTGCCATGGAATTTCTTTTTTGTCTAAAATTTATTTACTTTGGCACCGTGTTTTGTGTGTGTGTGTGTGTTTTTTTTAATTTTTTCAATATTGGCAACCTGAAACATATTCAGGTCGCCTATTATGTTTCAGGTCGCCTATTATGGAATAAATTCTAAAACTTATTTCTTTCTCCGTTAGGTTTTCTTTTTTTCTTTTTATTTTTTTAATATTGGCGACCTGAGGAAAATCAGATCACCTGATAAGATTTGAGGCGACTTGATTGTCTTTCAGGTCGCCCAAATTATAATAGAGGTAAATTCAGGTCGCCTCTATTATAAATTAGGCGACCTGATGGGGAATCAGGTCGCCTAAATTGCTAAACAGGTGACCGGATTTGGCTGCAGGTCGCCTTTCAAAACCCTTATAAGCTTCCCAAAATCCCTGTTGCCGCAAATCGTGTAGTCCCCCCAGAGTGCCGTTCAATTCAGCCTCTCAACGCTGAAGCTCTCGTCTCTCTGCGACTCAATCTGCCGCTCTCGTCTCCCATTCCGATGCTCCTCCCAGCCTCTCAACTCCGCGTTCTACCTTGCCGCTGCTGACTGTGTGATCACCATCTCCAATCTCTCCTTCCTCTCTCCCCAGTCCTTAATCGGTGAGTCCTCGGCCTCACTTGCCCCCCTTAAAATAACCATTTTTTACCCATAATTGAAAACCAATTTTAGGTTTTAGTCTCAAATTGCATTGCAGATCTCTCTTCCAACTTCACCCACTTGCTCGTTGTCTTCTCTGCTTGCTTTCCGTTTCCTCACCGTCCGGTCTCAGTGCTCAGTGTCTCCGATTTCTCCGCTCTGTGGTTGCCATCTCCAATCTCTCCTTCATCTCTCCCCAGTCCTCAATCGGTGAGTCCTCTTTTCAAAATTCCAGTTGTAGATTTTATTTGCAATCCTCATTTCTTTGTCAGGTCAAAAGAAAAAAGACATATTTGTGAGTGCGGTCCATGAAGGACAAACAGCTACTTTAACTGTTTCTAAAAGAATTAAGATAAGAGAAATTAACAAAAGAAAACAAATTGCAAACCAAATGGATCGTTATTCATGAATTTGCATGGAGTTGCCATCTACATTGTGCTGTCACATTATTTACAATTACAGCTTAGAAAATTTCAACTTTAGTTAAGTGTATATTTTACATCAGATTCTTTTGGTGATTGCTGTTCGTGGTCTTAAGATGGATGATAATTCATGTATAGCATGGCCTTTAACTTTGTGAATGTTCCTTAATTTAATTCAATTATTCTAAGTTTTAATTAGTTGGTTATTTAACTTGCCCAATAAATTTTAGATGACTAGGTTGCTAAGTTCTAACAAAACCTACGCTAAATGATACACTCAACTAGGAATACGTAATCAGCTGATTTATTTACAAACTACCTACTCATTTTCCTGTTGATGCAGTCAAAACCTAGTCTGGGTGCATTACCAATGTTAACTTTCTTCTTCTCAACTCTTATTATGTCATCTTTATTTTCTTGAACTGTTGATATTTAAATCCTCATTAGGCATACTTTACAAAGATTATGTTCTTTTGCAATTTTAGTTGATTCTTTCGATAAATCTACTCTAGAAACCATCAAAGTCGACTACCTTCATTTGCAGGTGCTATTTTAGCCCACCAAAAAGCCAATTGTTGACGTCTTTATACCTCTCTTTTTAAAACCAAAAAAAGGGAAAAAGAAAGAAAGAAAGAAAGGAAAGTCAGTTTTACAATTATATATTGCAAAGGCAAAAGAATATTGCACTTACTAGGTAACAGACACTACTAAGAACTTAGATTGTGTGCATGTTTGTTTAACTTTTTAGAAATTATTGCATTAGGCCATTATAATCTGATAACTGATGTTGATAATTCAGATATAGGCGAGAAGAGATTAAAGGAGAATCATCTTTATCTGAAATTATTACCTGCTGAGAAAATCTTGGTCAAAGGTTTCAAGCAAATTGTTGCACTCTCAAATTAGGTCAGCTGCTTTCATTTTATCCACACACATATTTTCCTTATATGATACCTTCTTTCTGATTCAGAATAACACTTTTTTCTTATGGCTTCATAGTTTACCATTATTGATTTAAGTGTTTTTAATCCAGTCCTGGACCTTTTTTTTTTGTCTTTCCTTTATTATTAGCCATCTGGACTACATGAACTTGATTAAAAAAGTCATGGCTTCATGGTTTACCATTTCCATTACGATTGAAGTATATGTCGGTAGGAATAATTCCAATGTTTTGTTAGTTGATGAAATTGTTGGATTTAATAGTTGATATTGATCTGAATTGCTTTAATTAGTAAGTTTTGTTGAATTAAGCTGAAATTGGTTGTAATTGAAATTTTGGGATGTCTTACTTTTAAGGGGAAACGCTGCCAAAATTTTCTTCAAAGAAAGCATGTCGTACTTGAAATTGTTATGGACTTGACTGTTGTTGGAAATGTCTTAGTTGATAATAAAATGGGTCATAGTTGGATGAATGCCTTGAGAACTAGCGAAGAATATGAGAAACGGGTGGAAGAGTTTATTGAATTTGCTAGAAGGAATGTGGCTACAAAAAACGGGATGTATTATTGTCCATATGTTAATTGTTTAAATGGGATTCGAAGGGATATTGCTGATATAAGGGATCACATAATTTGTGATGGAATAAACCTTCGATACACAACGTGGATATGGCATGGTGAGGAGGTAACACCTAGTGCATCCCACGAAAATGAAGTTGAGGTAGATGATGATGGAATGGAGAGAATGATTCATGATGTTGAGGTCGAATCCTTTGCACAACCGCATGAATATGATAGCGTGCGGAGTGATGCAGAGACACCTTTGTTCCCTGGGTGTACTAAGTATACGCGGTTAACAGGGACCTTACATTTGGTCAACTTAAAGGCAACTTGTGGGTGGACTAATAGCAGTTTCACGTCATTGCTTGAATTGTTGTGTGATATGTTGCCAGATGATAATGTACTTCCAAATCGTATGTATGAGGCCAAGAAAATCTTATCTACGATGGGTATAGAGTATAAAAAGATACACAGTTGCCCTAATGACTGCATATTATACAGAAACGAGTACGAAGGCCTCGATAAATGTCCGAAGTGTAAAACTTCACGATACAAAGTGAAGAAATGTAGTGTTTCTGGGGAGCAGACAACAAAAAGGCAACCTTTGAAGACATTGTGGTATCTTCCAATAATTCCATGGTTTAAGCGTCTGTATACTAGTGAAGCAACGACGAAGAAGTTGAGATGGCATTCTGATGAGCGAATATCCGATGGAAAATATCTTCAGCACCCGGCTGACTCTCTGCAATGGAAGAAAATAGACGAAATGTTTCCTCAATTTGGCAGTGAGCCAAGAAACCTTCGGCTGGGGCTTTGTATAGATGGCTTCAATCCGTATTGAACTCTTAGCAGTACCCATAGTGCATGGCCGGTTCTCCTTGTAATATACAACTTACCTCCCTGGCTATGTATGAAACGCAAGTATGTGATGCTGTCTATGATGATTTCTGGACCAAAACAGCCCTGTAACAATATCGATGTGTACTTGGCGCCTTTGGTTGAGGATTTGAAGAAGTTGTGGGAGGAAGGCATAGATGTGTTTGATGCATATAAGAAGGAGTTCTTCAAGTTGCGTGCAATGATTTTTACCACGATCAACGACTTTCCTGCATACGGAAATTTGTCTGGGTACAGTGTGAAGGGGCATAAAGCATGTCCAATATGTGAAGTTGACACAAACTTCCAATAACTAAAGCATGGAAAGAAAACGGTCTACCTCGGTCACAGGAGGTTTCTTGATTGGTTCCACCCATATCGTAAGTTAAGAAAGCGTTTTAACGGCTTACCGGAGCATGGAATGGCTCCAGAGGCATTAACCGGAGAGGAAGTCTATAGTTGGGTGATGCTTATCAATGTCATATTGGGTAAGCAGAAAAGGATTGCGGGTGAGAAGAATATATGGAAGAAGAGATCAATTTTCATTGATCTCCCATATTGGCATAGTCTTGATGTGAGACACAGTCTTGATGTGATGCATGTGGAAAAAAATGTTTGTGATAGCCTTGTCAGTACTCTTTTGCACATACAGGGAAGACTAAGGATGGAATTAGTGCGAGACTAGACCTAGTTGATATGGGAATAAGAGAACGATTACATCCACGAGTAATGGAAGATGGTAAGAGGGCATACATGGAGCCAGCAGCTCATACACTATCAAAAGCGGAGACAAAAAGTTTGTGTGGGTGTCTATATGACATTAAGGTTCCACAAGGATATTCTTCAAATTTGAGAAGGTGTGTTTCAATGGATGATTTCAAGTTAGTGGGAATGAAGTCCCATGATTATCATGTGTTGATGCAACAACTATTACTAGTAGCTATTAGGGGCATTATGAAAGATGAAGTGCGGACTACTATAACAAAATTGTGTATTTTCTTTAATGCTATATGTAACAAGGTCATTGACATTGAAAAGTTGGATGAATTGGAAAATGAGGGTTATATTATTTTGTCCCAACTGGAGATGCATTTTCCTCTTGCATTTTTCGATATAATGGTGCACTTGATAGTGCACTTGGTAAGGGAGGTAAGGCTTTGCAGTCCAGTTTACCTAAGGTGGATGTACCCTTTCGAGCGATACATGAAGATCTTAAAAGGGTATTCTAAAAATCCTTATCGACCGGAAGCCTCAATAGTTGAGAGATATGTAGTGGAAGAGGCTATGGAGTTCTGTAAAGATTATCTATCAGGGGCGACGTTACAATCTCAGCATGATAAGGGGATAAGTGAGGGAACTCGAGGAATCAAACTGAAGAATAAGCCTCGTGAAGAGGTGTTGCAAGCACACTTGTACATCTTGAATAATATGGAAGAAGTTCAACCATACATTGATGAACACAGAAAGAGTTTGAAGAATAAGAATCCAAGGAAGAATGACACGCAAATAGCTCATGAGCAAATGAAGACGTTCATAAAGTGGTTCGAGGAGAAGGTATCGCACGAGACCGGAGTGTCGGATACAATCGAGTGGTTAGCCTGGGGGCCTTCTTATCAGGTCATCACTTGGACAGGTTATGATATAAACGGATATTCTTTCTACATAAAAGACCAAGATGACAGAAGTTCTGTGCAAAACAGTGGGGTGATGGTTGAAGCAGAATCCATGCACTTTTTGAGTTCGAAAGACAAAAACCCGGTGTTAGCATCAATGGCCTATTATGGAGTTATTGAAGAAATATGGGAGATGAGCTACACCAAGTTCAAAGTTGCTTTATTTAAATGTCGGTGGGTTAACAATAATGCTGTTGTAATAGATCCTAAATTTGGATTTGTCTCAGTTGATCTTCAAAGACTTGGTCATAGAGACGAGTCATTCATTCTAGCAAGCCAGGCGAAACAAGTGTTTTATGTTACAGATCCTGCAAATAACAAAATGTCCTTTGTACTTCAAAGTAAAAAACAGACTTATGGTGAAGAATCCTTGAACCTGGACGATACACTCCCTTTCACAACAAATCCACCTACAACACGTGAAGTAAAATTGGTAGATGATGAAGAATATGCTTCAAGAAAGGATCATTCTGAAGGAATATGGGAGACCATATAAAGTAAGATCTTAAGTTATGAAAAAATGCTATGTTATTTGCGTACAGGTTTAACATGTTAGTTCATTTTATTCATTTGTTTATTATTTAATAATAACCCTTTCTAACATTATTGATTTGTCTTTGATGAACAGGAATATGTCTAGCTCTGACGAGCCATCGAGTGATAGTGGGAATGATGTACCGGTGGGGAGAAAGGGTAGAGGTAGCACACATATGGGTGCGTTAATTGCACGTTGTGAGAGTCGGAAAAAGAGGCTGCATGTGGAGTTCGATGCCAATATGAATCCGATTGGTCCAGAGGAAGACAATTTCATTAGCTACGTAGGCTATCTGGCTCGAAGCAAAGTCCGCATTGTTTTCTCTCATTGGAAGTTGGTTCCTCAGAAAACGAAGGAGTTGATCTGGGCACAACTTTTGGTATCTCACTTTTGATTCGTTCTGCATTTGTATCTTTAGTTTTATTACTTGATTTGTCTCATATCTTCTATCTTTTACCTTGCAGCAAACGTATGATGTGCCTAACAATAAGGCCATGTACAACCATTGGATGGGCGAGGTTCGTCTACGTTGGAAAGACTTTAAGAACAAACTTACTAAAAAGTGTATCCGAGGGGCAAAGAGGGACAAGGACCCATGTCAGGACTATGATTACATTTCTCCAGAGGACTGGCGGGAGTTTGTGGCGTTACGCCAAAATCCTGAATTTCTTGTAAAATTTCTTTCATATCTTATCTTTTAGTTCGCATTGTTTTGACATCGAAGGCGCAGTTTTATTTGTTTTCGTGTCACAGGAACAAAGTCAGGCCAATAGAGAGGCAAGCGAGAAATAAATAAGTATCCGCATTGCATGTCTAGGGGTGGGTATAAGAAGCTTGAACGGAAGCTGATGGAAGAAGAGTTGCAGAGAATGAAGGAAGCTGCGCAATCCGATCCTTCCACTGTTATCCAGGCCCCTGAGTGTCCTCCTCGCCACAAAAAATGGATAGATGCGAGGAAGAGGGGTGACAAGTTCGTAAATGAAGATGTGGCTGAGGTTGCCAAGAAGATTGTAAGTAGTTAAATTAGAAGTATTAAATAATAGCCTCTGTTGTTTCATATTTTTAGAGTTTAGTTACTATTTATGCAAAATCCTATGATACAGGATGCGTTTGAGCA
Organism: Acacia crassicarpa; assembly: GCA_034222035.1. NCBI lineage: Eukaryota > Viridiplantae > Streptophyta > Magnoliopsida > Fabales > Fabaceae > Acacia > Acacia crassicarpa. Next base: position 9,348,005 of record JAWXYG010000008.1, read on the forward strand.
GCAGAGCAGCCAAGGTTCATTCACGGCGGGTACACAGATGGACATTTTGTCCACGGCAATTGGGAAGCCATATTACCTTGATGCTGTTCGAGGGGAGCCGAGGGGAGTTAGCGTCGCGAAATATTTTGGACGGCGTTCTACTTGTTCGCATGACGATGACAACCCTAGCCCTCAGCTTGTAGCCAAAATTCGAGCGTCCCTCGTAGATCAGGTTATGGCACAACTACGGGGTGAAATGAGGGCTATGATACAAGAGAGGGGAAATACGCAACCTGCAAACTAGGAATCTCCAGCCTTCCCAAGCAGCAAAGAAAGTTTTCACGCTCCGGATGTACCTGTTGCCGAACCTTCTCATCACTCTCCAAATGTACTTATTGGCGAGCCTTCTCACACTCCACAGGGTGAACAACCCTGCACTCTATATTTGGATGACCCATACCGGCGTATTGTTGCCAATGGTCTTGTTTACCCAGAACAAACCACACACCACAATATGCAAATTCCACAAGACCTACGTAGGGTGACTGTAAGAAGTGTGGGAGAGGGTGAAGAAAAGACAGGCATCCCGATTGATGATGAGGAGGTTCCCTATCTCAGCGCTGCCACCACATCGTTCATCCTTTGGCCGCATCATCTTATTGAGATGGGGACGACACCTCCAATGGTATTTCCATACATTACTGATTGACGATGAGTAGGTTCCCGTTTGATTTTCATTGCTAACCCACTCGTAATCTGTTTATTATGTTTTCATAGCATGAACAAGCTGCAGACATATTTCCATACTTAGCACAGCTGTGAGAGCTCTACAAGGACATCACCTCTATAGGCTTGCAGATTCCTTCGGGCGTTGTCAGTGCAGATAAGACATATTCGATCAATATTGACACGAAAGATCTGACAGAGTTTATGCATATGGAATGTTTAGTTATACAGTGGCTTCAACTTGCAATCTTGTAAGTTTTTTGTACCCTTTAATTATGTCAGTTACTATTTTTTTGTTTAATATATTCAACAACATCTATCATTTTATTTTGATCATAGTGTCTGCCACGACCTGTGCAAAAAGGGAGGCCGATTGGGTTCATTCGGATTCTTATGTCCTGGAAGCACAGCTTCGGCTCGCAATATCTTAGCCAGGAGGGCCATTTATGCTAGGTTAGCAATGGGTGACCTACAATCGACTTGTTATCTAGCGCTAATACATGAAGGGTACGTATTTTTTTGTCTATATAAGATTTTTAAGAATTAATTGTTTTCTTATCTTAGTTTAATATGAATATGTATATGTTGTAGTGCTCATTGGACCCTGTGTGTAGTTTGCCCCTCTAAGAACGCATGTTATTGGTATGATTCTATAAGTGGCAGGCCAACCGAGGATATTAAAAACATGTTTTCCAAGTAAGTAAATTTTTGTCTAAATCATCGATTCGTCTTTTAAATGAATTGTTTTCATGTCTATTAATTTCCATTTTAATGATGATAGGGGTCTTAGGACGTATAGAGAGCTTGCTGGACAAAGAGACCAGGGTGGACCGAAGTGGTTTTACCCCAAGGTAAGTAGTTTCAATTCAAGTGTTTTTTTGTGACACAATAGCTTTCGTTTTAACAATTTGTTTTTGATTTATAGTGCCATCAACAACCAGGGAACACCGAGTGCGGATACTACGTTATCAGTTGGATGCAATCTATTGTTAGGGTATGACTTGTTGTGGTATGACTTAGCCCTGTCTGGCCTTCCCTTGTTAATATTGTACAAATTGGTTTTGTTTTGCAGTGGTATAGTTAAATTGTTGTAGTAACTTGTTCAGCGGATAGTTTCTGAGTCTGGGAGTTGAGTGAATGGCTTGAATTTGATTGATTGTAACTGTAGTTTTGTTGTGAATCATGGACATGTACCATTAACGTTGTTTGAATTTTGCTATGGTTGGCTGAGTATTATAGTAAAAGCTTGTACATTTTGAGTTATTGCCTTGCTGTAATTGGTGTTAGAAAAACAGGAATTTGAATTGTGAAGTATTCAGTTTTGCAGCAAATTGGACAAACAAAGAGCGAGAACAATTTTTTTTTAAAAAAAAACTCATATAAGGCGACCTGAACCACAATTTAGGTAGTCTGTTCAACAAAATAGGCGACCTGAACTCCAATTTAGGTAGTCTATTTAATAAAATAGGCTACCTGAACACAATTTAGGTAGTCTGTTTAATAAAATAAGCGACCTGAATAATAGTAAGGTCGCCTTTAAAACAAAGTAGGTAACCTGCAATAATAGGTCATATGAGGCGACCTTACTTGTACTCAGGTCGCCTCATATGAGGCGGCCTTAATTGTTTCAGGTCGCCTCATATGAGGCGACCTGAAACCAGTCAGGTCGCCTCATATGGGGCGACCTGATACAAGTAAGGTCGCCTCATATGAGGCGACCTAAATACAAATCAGGTCGCCTCATATGAGGCGACCTGATGTAAACTAAGGTTGCCTCATATTAGGCGACCTGATTTGTATTAAGGTCGCCTCATATTAGGCGACCTGATTTGTATTCAGGTCGCCTAATTGAACAAATACTACTATACTCTCCCCGACGTCCCTTAAAATAAGGTCGTCTTTTGAGTCTTTTTTAGGTCGTCTTTTTAGTATTTTGTAGTAGTGTAATGCTACTTTTGTTGTTTTCATGATTGTGGTAGACTAACATATGCTGAATGGGATAAGGGTCTTAAATGCCATGGAAGTTTTCGCTTAGGAGCACTGGTAAGACAGAAGTTTTTTTTGGACAAAAAATGCCACATAAGTTCACAGGAAGTATCAATTTTGCCCAAGAAGTATTATTTTTGCCCCGAAAGTTTTCGCTGAGGAGCAATTTTGCCCCGGAAGTTTTCACTAAGGAGCAATTTTGCCTTGGAAGTTTACAAAACGTAGCAATTTTCCTAGCAATTTTGCCCTTCTATCCCCAAATATTAAATTTGACTACTAAATCAGTCAAAGACCACATATGTCATGCCTTGAAAAGGTTGAACTTGGAGTCAGAGAAGGAGATCCTTCAGATGTTGATCTCAAAGCGGCCAAAATTTGTAAAGCCGAACTAGTCAAAGGGACTGAAAGGTATATCACAAAACACAAATGAAATGCAAAACGAGAAATGAATTGTTCCAAAAATTGGTTCAGTAAAACAAATCAATAGTGATAATATTTACATTTCTATAAACTGATCATTTGCTTAGATCATAAGTGATGCTTTCTTTGAGTTTTGTGACAGTCGACCTTTCAGTCCCTTTGACCAGTTCGGCTTCACAAATTCTGGCCGCCTTGAGCTCAACATCTCAAGGATCTCATTCTCTGACTCCAAGTTTGACCTTTTCAAGGCATAACATGTGTGGTCTTTGACTGATTTAATAGTCAAATTTAATATTTGGGGACAGAAGGGCAAAATTGCTCCTTAGTGAAACTTCTGGGGCAAAATTGCTCTTTAGTGAAAACTTCCGGGCAGAATTGCTCCTCAGCGAAAACTTCCATGGCATTTTGGGTCCAAAAAAAACTTCCGTCTTACCAGTGCTCCTGAACAAAAACTTCCATGACATTTAAGACCTTTATCCCTATGCTGAATATACTTACTCTGGGATTCAACTTGAATCCCAAACCTACCTAAAAGTTTAGAAAAGGGTCACAATGGTCATGTAAGTGATCATGTACAACTTCCAAATTCTAGCCTAAAATTATTGTGTCCCCCCCCCCCCAAAAAAAAAAATTCTACCTATTTATAAGTCTCATATAACTTTAAAATTCAAGCCTACGGTTCTAAAAAACATGTAAGTGATCATGTACAACTTCCAAATTCTAGCCTAAAATTCTAATAATTCTACACTATCTTGATGGGATCACTTGTAAATGCAATAACACATTTACACAAAAAATGAATGTTTACTTATATAAACCTTATCATCTAACCTCCTTAAGAGTATGAAATTCAGTTATACTATTTTCATAAAATGTAACTGTGCCTTCATTCATATTTGATGTGGCAATAACTTTTGGTTAAGGAAAATTTAAAAGTCTACTTGGGCCAATTATTCTATCATTAAAAATCCTTAATTGACCTCAAAATACAATCGGGAAATGTGCATATATCCCCAACATAAAACAAAAAGACGTTGACTTTGTTTTTGAAGCATCCTTCTCCTTCTTTTTTTTCTTTTTTTTTCAATCTTAACGTATACATGTAATTCTTTGTTTCAACTTCAAATACTAAATTCTTCTCCTACGTCAGCTCTTTAACCTTTTATTCTAGTCATTTACTGCTTTAACTCTAACTCTCTTATCGAGATTTAGCATTATACCCCTCTATCAAACAAATTGCAATATCTTGATATAAATGCCTGAATATCTTGGGTCAAGCACCATATAAATTTAATGTCAAATCCTTTAATACCCCATTCAAAAACCTATGAGTTTAGTTAGTGTCCAATGCTTTAACCAACAATGTGGGTTAAGGGCTCTGATTTGAATATACAAATCCAAACAAAGCGTATTTAACAATGTCAAATATGGGATCAAGATATGTGTTCAATTTTGTAGGAAAAAGCTAGTAAAGATAAATTTGACTGGGTCATAAACTTGTATGTGAAATTGAACCATTGCATTGCTTAGTGTGAAAGTAGAGCTGATCGAGCTTGAGCTAACGATAAAATATTTAACTTATGAAAATATATTTAATTACCAGGACGTACTCATTTCCTAGGACACGCTCCGCGATCACAATTTGCAAATGACACAAAATAATCTCTCAAACCGTTAGTATGCCAAAATTTTCAGCCATTGGACAAATAAATATACAAATAGAACGAATAGATCCATGAAGCTTAAATGTCATCTCCCGCCTCTTCTAACAGTATGGGTAGAGCTAAATGAGGGTGTTTTTCATACAATCTAATTAGAAACTTAAAACCAACAGAAGATAGTCAGAATTCAAATTTTGACCGAGCAGTGATACGGGTTTAACATTATATCACTAGCATATCTTTCTTCTAACACTTAATATCAGTTAATCAAGATTTACGATTATATCTTATCTGATCCTAGATAGCATCATCTTCATTATTACTATAAAAAAGGCTTTTTAAACCAAACAAAAAACGCTTCTTAGACCGGTTCTAGATCCGGTTTTGATACAAGCGGTCTTAAAAATCTATTATTTTTTAGATTGGTTAAGCAACCGGTCTTAAATATACTTTTTAAACTTATTTTTATTTTTAAGACCTCATATTTTAAGCATCCCATCTAAAAAGTAAGTTGGCAAAACAAAAATCTCTCCCTTCCCAGCAAAGTCAAAACCACCGGACCAAATCGAAACACAGCCTCGTCATTGTAGACCTCCTCCTCCATCAATGGTGGACATTAACGCAGGACAATGGCAGTGAATGAAGAGAACAATTCTGTACCAACACTTTTCAATATCATTGGTGCTGTGTGATTAAAAAAATGAGAACCATAAAGCAAATTAAAGAGAGAAATTATACTCCATAGAAGTGTAAATAACAAAAGGAGCTAATCGATACAAGTCAAAATTGCCGAGAAGGATCATACCTGTGACGGAGAAATTATACTCCGGAGAAGCGAACTGGATGCTATCGGCTTCAAGAATTTTCCGGCAGAAAGCTTCGACTTCGGTGGGGTAGTAGGTCCCTATTCTAGACTAACTCTGACTTCGAGAAATATTACGGCATTCTCCTTCCTCAAGAGTATAACTAAAGAAAGTCAACTCTCGAGGTCCTCATCAAGATTCATCTCCGTGTACCTAAATAAATGAACAAAATAAATTAGGAGAATAAAAAACGTACGGAGAGTTGGCCATCGGGTTCAAACTGGAACCGGTGACAAACGGAATCAGAGGTTTTGAGCCAGAATACAGGAACTTGAGGTTGATTTTCTGGTTTCTTTTTGCGCATTTTAAGCATGACCTTTTTTATGTTTGAACATTAATGAAAATAAAATGAAACCATAGATTGAGTCAGAAAAATATTACTACAAGATAATGAAAAGCAGCGAGATAGTGATTGGTAAAGCACACACCAGCAAATCCATGGAGAGGAATTGCTGCTGACAATTTGAGCTGTTGCCAAGCTCAGATTTTGCGAGACAAAAATGAAATTCTGCTGGATCCTCTCCAGAGGTGGGCATTCTTATAGGAATTCGGGATCCTTGAAAATTCAAAATGATTGAACTAACGAAGTGAGCCATTGAAGAAGAAACACCCTAGTCAAAAGTGGGAGAGGTATGAAAAGGTTGGAAAATTAAGAGAGAACTCAATTTTTCGGCCCAATAAAAGAGGAGATTAACTTTCAAACTGGTTACGATGAAAAATAGGAAAGTTAAAATAAAAGACTAAGAGAAAATGATATTTATTTTAAAAGATCATAAAAATTGTAATTATTTAGAATGATCGAATATCATAATATAAATTTAAAACTACTAAATTACCCCTAATCAATACTCATTTATTATCTTTTGTATTCAAAATTAAAAAGAAAAACTAAAATTGTCCATCATGATATAATCCTATCTTTTTGTTAATATATTATTTAATTAACAACAGTTAAACTCATATTTTTCTTAATTTTTATTTTTCACCAATTTATTTTATCAAGTTGTCCGATTTATATTATCGTCAATTAAGTTCTTTTTAAAAAAATAAGCTTATTTTATATTTTTCAGAATATAATAGGCTAATTAGATTATTTTTTTTAATTTTCGTTTTGTTAACATTACATGAATTTTTTAACCCACACAAATTTCTTCTAACACAAAAATAAGTTATACAAACTTTATTGGTTTAACATATATGATAAATTATAAAAGGCCTTGACTTTTATTAAAGTTATATAATTCCATTTTGGATTAAAAAATTTGTTTATTTTAAAAAATTGAAGAATGCATAATTTTTTTCATAGGTATATACTTAAGTTGTAAAAATTGAGAAAACTATTGTTAATTTAATGAAACTTTGAATTTTGTATGAGTTTTGAAAATAGAATGGGAAAAGAATGTAAGAGGGAATACAGAATATTTTGTTAGAGGCATTTTATTACTTTTAATTTTATATTTTTATATTTAGTTCTTCTAAATAATTATAACTTTTATGGTCCTTCTATATTATAATGTTGCCGGTGATGATAATATTGCCGGTGATGGTCCAAGAAATATGGGATAGGGTCAAGCACATTCCAAGTGTCGAAGAGGAGGCTGCTTCTAGCGAACCTGAGGGATATGGTGTTGATCATCATTGGAACAAACGCAGCATCTTCTGGGAACTACCATATTGGAAAGATCAACTGTTAAGACACAACCTCGATGTCATGCATATTGAGCGAAATGTGTTTGACAATATTCTTTACACCGTGATGGACACCAAGGGCAGGACGAAGGACACAGTCAATGCAAGACTGGACATACAAGAGATTTGCAGAAGGCCTGCTTTGCATTTGGTGCAGGATGGCAGGGGACGGATTGAAAGAGGAGCTTTATACCCAAGAGGGGGGGTGAATTGGGTATAATAAAAATTTTCGACAACTTGTTCTGTTTTTACACTTTCAGAACAGGGCAGAACAGAGGAGATAGAGAGAAAAGCTTTGCACACAACGATTTATACTGGTTCGGTCCTTTCTCCGACCTACATCCAGTCCCCAAGCCTCACCTGGGATTTTCAATCCACTATAATCAAATATTGATTACACACTCTGTACTAAGAGTTGTTCTCTCACTAGAACACACTCCCCCTTACAAGTTGTAATCAATACACCCTAACTACCAAGTCCCCTGACTTGTAGTTATCACAATCAGTAGATGATTTACAAGATGATAACTCTCTCAAAGAGTAGATAGAATAAACACTGAAGTACTTGTATCAAGTATGATACTCTATAAGTGAAAGCTGATACACAATAAATGAATTTAGTAGAAATTCGCTCAGAGTAGTTGTATCTTTTTCTAAAGATGTTAATGAACTCTATTTATAGCTAGAGAACATTAAATGACCGTTGTAGCTTGAATCAGACCGTTGGAGAAGTTGCCCAAGTGTTCTGAAGTGGTTTTGGGGTCTTCTCTCTCTTGTTTTCCCTTAATCTAGTTGGTCAAGACATCAGGGCTGACTTTTTGCGAATTAATCCGTTGGAGAGGAGTTTTCTTGTTTCAGCTAACATCCTTAAATACTTTGTAAGCGTGTGCAGAAGGATTTGGGTAGAAGGAGTAACTTTTGTGCTTTGCAATAAATGCTCTGAGGTGCTTTTTGCTTTATACTCTAACCTCTCACCAAACCTTCTTTAATGCTCTGAAATCCACTAATAAATACGTTAAACATAGCAGGGAATATCAGAGAATAATATTGGAAGAAGATAGAATCAAATAACATTGATTTCTGAAATGCCCAAATTCAAAAATTCTGAACCAGCGTCACGAACTCGAGTTCAGTTCTTACAGGCTCGAGTTCGAGGCTTTAGTGTTCAAAACTGTGCAAGTTCAAAAAGTGTAAACCTGAGGTTTGCTTTATAAACCTGAGGTTTGCAGATCATTGAAAAACTAAAATGCTCTCGGGTTGAAATGAACTCGAGTTTATTAAAGTTAGGCTCGAGTTCGAGACACTTTTGAACAGACTTCGTTTTAGCTTGAAAGCACAAACCTGAGGTTTGCAAAACACACTCTCGAGTTTAAAAACATATCCAAAAGTTCTTTGCTCTCTGGAACTTTTAGGCTCGAGTTTGAAAGTCTCAGGCTCGAGTTTAAATAGCTTAAAAACAGTTCTTTGCTCTCGGCCAAAACTAGGCTCGAGTTTAAATATGTTAGGCTCGAGTTTGAGCATTGATGAATTTTTCAAACCGAAAAGCTTTTCTTTCAATGGAACAGTGCAGAGCTTGAAAATATCTTTAAGTTTCAAACAACTTGTCCCGCCAGAGATGAACTCGAGTTTGCCATGACAGGCTCGAGTTCATGCTCTTAAAACTTTCTTGGGATTCTTTCAAACCTGGGGTTTGAAGAAAGCAAGTGTAAGGTTTAACATGTTTTTCAAAGTTCAAAAACTCTCTGGAAACAATGAACTCGAGTTTGACCTTAGTAGGCTCGAGTTCATGTGAACTTTTTCAAAAGTTTAACTTTAAACTTCAGGTTCAGTCTCGAATTTGGAAATCAACTGAACAAGTTTGAGTTCTCTGTCAAATCCAGGCTCGAGTTCAACACTAACAGGCTCGAGTTTGATTTTGACAGATTGAAAAATACAAGTTTAAATTATTCTAAACTTTGTCAAACCTTTTCAATATTGTTTCCAATTGTTGTTAATCATCAAAACACTCAGAGAACTAACACGGATTTCCAAACCTAGAGCACCGTACACATTAAACAAACAGCAGAATTTAGAATTGTTGCAATGGGTAAAAGATTTGAAACTCCCGGACGGTTATGCGTCAAACCTGAAAAGATGTGTCAACATGCACGAGGGGAAGTTCTTTGGGATGAAGAGTCATGATTGTCATGTTTTTTTCAAAGATTGTTGCCTTGGGCCTTCAAAGCACTACCGAAGGAAATATGGTCTATTCTAACGGACTTTTCCGTGTTCTTCAGAGAAATTTGTGCTTCAGAGCTTAATGTTGAAAAGTTACGGCTCCTGGAGGCAAGTATGCCCATAACGCTATGCAAGTTAGAGAAGGTGTTTCCTCCTTCCTTTTTTGACTCAATGGAATATTTGCCCGTTCACTTGGCTTACGAAGCAAGGGTAGGAGGCCCGCAACAATATAGATGGATGTATCCGTTTGAGAGGTAATATATATGTCTTTCGATCTGTTATTAATTGAAAAACATGGTACTTTAGTTTTTAAATACCCTATGATATTCCATTGTAGGTTTTTACGCACACTTAAGCAGAAGATCAAAAATCCAACCCACGTTGAAAGATCTATGGCTGAAGCATATCTAGTCGAAGAGGCCGCTAAATTTTCGTCATACTATCATCCCCCTGAAATGATGTCAAGATGGAGAAGGGTACCTCGCAACGATGCCGGTGATACAAGGGATCAAAAATCAATATTTAATTATCCAGGGCGAGTCGTGGGAAAACATTGGAAATCAACTCTTAACGGAAGAGATAAGCAAGTAGCGGAGTGGTACATTCTAAACAATTGTGAAGAGGTCGCCCCGTACTTAAAGTAAGATTTTTGTTTTTCCGTTTTACTATTACGATAAGTATTAAAGTATTAACTTCATATATATATATTTTGCAGTTACTTTTCTAATTGGGTCCGATCGGAAAATCCTTCAATGTCGGTGTCCCAAGTTGATCAATTCACGAACTCTGAGTTTCCAAAATGGTTTCGAACCTATTTCGCGAAACATCGAGAAGATCCCAATGAAGTTGCGTGGAGTTTATCTTATGGAGCTCCAATTAGTGTTACTCAATGCAGCAGATATATAATCAATGGGTATCGGTTTTCAACTGTTGACACGGATGCAGGTACACAATGTTGCAATTACGGTGTATGTTGTCGAGGTGACCAAGTTGACGGGGTGGAGATTGTCTACTACGGGAAGTTACGTGACATAATTCAATTGAAATATCCGTGGGACAATGTGGTGACCCTTTTTAAGTGTGAGTGGTTTGATAACAGTCCGCGTGGGACAAAAATGGACGAGCATGGAAATATTGAGATCCACTGGAAAAGGAGATATACGGTTGGTTATGACCCATTCATCCTTGCTCAACAGGCGGAACAAGTTTACTATACATTATATCCCACATCCCGCCAAGGGTGGAGGGGGGTTATTAAAACCAAAGCACGAAATATCATACCGAAGTCGAAAGAGTCGGATTCAAATGACGGTATGGCTGAACCGTTCCAAGCTGATGTGGAACATCTACTGCCCATAAACATCGAAGACAACGAAATACCAAGCAATCTCTTTGATTCTGCTGCGGATTTAGAATTGATTCCTATACAAATTGACGATGAGGAATCAGATGATGAGGCAGAATTAATTTACTCTGACAGTGAATCTGAGTTCGACGACTATGAGACTTCAGAGGAAGACGGGCAAGCAGAAGTCGATGAACAGGAATCGTCCGGTTGAGATTTGTTAGTTCTTTGTTTTTGACGGTCTGTTATACTACATACTTTGTTACTTCACTACAGTAATCAACCCTAAATATATTTGTAGTTTTTTTTTTTGACCTAATGTCTATAAGTGTTTAGAGATGGAGCATCAAGGAGGATCTTCAGGTAGTGGACGTGGTGGTGGTCGATCCCGGCCCCGTCCTATCAGAGGTGGTAGGGCGTCGTCATCTGCCCATTCTGTAGGCAGAGAGCGGGGCGGTGCCCCAGAGGTGCCACCGTTTAATATGGCATCGTCACCGTCGGGTTATTTCGCATCTTCACCGTCGCTGTATACGTCGCCGTTGCCTTCTACCTCCACTGATCCGCAGCAAATGGGACAACAGGTTTACTAGCCTAATTCTGATTGATTTACATATGTTTAGTTTCATGAAACCATCTATGTACAAACATCTTTAATATTTCACATTTCTTGCTTAGCACACCCCGTCGCCTCAGAGCCACGTCGGGGAAGAAGGTAGTTCCTCCAATACACCGATCTGGGGCACAACAGATCCTGAGACAGGGCTGCTTTGGATATGTCTTGACAACGAGTAGTAAGTCATGCCAAGTTACCAGTAATGTTACTAATCCCTTATCTAATTGGTTTTATGCTAATAATATTTGCATGATGTCCTCTGGCTTTAGCTTTGTGCCTCGTGATCCGGTGATGGATTTCATCTCGGACCAATTATTCCGTAACTACAATGAAGCTTGGACCAGCTGGACAGCGATTCCTACGGAAAATTGAAATGCTTGGTTCGATGAGTTTATGGTAAGTTATTTATTTATGGTTTTTAATTAAGTACTTTTATAAATTACCGCACTAATTGTTTGTTGTTGATTTTCAGAGGAAGCACATGTCGTTGCCTGAACATCGTGCAGCTCTGAGAAAGGCTTATAACGCCAGGGCAGCCCGGTGGTTGTCTTAAAAGCTTTATAACTTGAGACATGGTGGAAGAGGCAGGCGAGATTGGCTTCCACAGGACACTGCAAACCAATTATTTGACAATTGGGCCACCAATGAAAAGTTTCAGGAGAAGAGTGTGAAAAATAAGCAAAATAGGGCCAAAATGGAAGGCCCGTCATATGTTGGCGGCTCTATTCCGATGACTGAGTGGAAACGGAAACTTGTGAGTACACGTTATTTTCTATTTAGGTAATCAATATTTTGTACTTTGAAGTCATTAATTATGATCATCATTTGCATTTGCAGGCAGAGACTGGGGTTCCTCCAGAGTCGGTAGGTTGGGCTGCCTTTGAGCGGACCCATTCCCGGCAGTCTGAAGGAAGTGATGAGAGGGAATGGATTAACTCAAGGGCGCACACAGTAGCGGTTAGACATTTATTGCATTTATTACTTGTTTTATGCACCACAATATTTATTTCATTTTATATGTCTTATTTGTTATGTATTTTTGTCTTTGTAGGAAAATTAGACGAAGCTGTCGCAGGAGAGAGACTCACAGCGTGAGACTGACCCGTCATCCTCTGTGTGCGATAATGATAGTCTGTTCATTCAGGCTGCAGGTGGATTTGACAAGAAAGGGAGAGTCTTTGGATACGGTGCCGCTGCTAGCCAACTGAAGCCAACAAAGCGCTCCTCATCCGGCATTGAAGATGTTTCTGCAGGTAAACGTATTTGATATTGAAAATTTCCATTCTCTTGTCCATTCAAATGAAGTCCAAATAATAAATGTACTTGATATTGTTTTTGCAGATGAGATGAAGAAGATGAAGGCTTTGACAGCACAGATGACTCAGGAACAGGAGCGGATGCTTGAAGAGCAAGAGAAGATGAGGCAGATGATGATTCAGGAACGAGAGATGATGGAGGAGCGGATGGCTAAGGAACGAGAAATGATGGAGGAGCGGATGAGGCAGATGCAAGAGGAGATGATGAGGCAGATGCAGATTCAACTCAAGTCCCTAATGAACAAGGGTTCGGGGTCGGCTCCTGGTGATGATGACCATGCTGGTGATGATGATGATGATCACAATGCTCCTATTTAGACTACTGTTTAGAATTTGCCCTTTGTAACATTGTTAGACTACTTTTTAGTATTTGGTATTTGTTAGATTACTCTTAATGTGCACTCCTTATAATTATTATTATATCCATGAATCACTACTTTTTGTACTCAATTTTTTAAAATTAAAAAAAAATAACATTCAAAATAATTATTAGTTTTTCTAAGAAATTGTTTCTGTAGCAAACGATCAAATATGGGGAAATTTGCAAATTTCTAGTTTGCTATAGAAAAAAAATAATAATAAAAAAGGAAAAAAATAAATTTAAAAATAATTAAAAAAAAAAGAATTTGCTACGGAATAGAATTCCGTAGCAAATTTGCTACGGAATTCTATTCCGTAGCAAAATTCAAATTTGCTACGGAATGAATTCCGTAGCAATTTGCTTAGCAAATTTGCAACGGAATATTTTTCCGTAGCAAATTTGCTACGGAAAGGAAATTCCGTCGCAAATTGCGACGGATTTTCCTTATCCGTCGCAATTTGCGACGAAGGATTTTGCTACGGAATTTTTCCGTAGTAAATTCCGTAGCAAAATCATTTTGCTACGGAAAAATGTATTTTTCCGTAGCAAAATGATTTTGCTACGGAATTTTTCCATAGCAAAATCTCAAAATTTTTGTAGTGATGAGGGACTAAAATTTCAGAGTATTTTTATATTTTTATTTATAAAAACGGGATTAAAAGATAATAAGTTTAAAGAAAATTGTAAGGATTAATTCATTATATATATCGCATAGAAACGTCATCATTTGCACATCATTTTTGGTATTAATGATTAGTTTTGTTTTATGGCACATCATTTGCTTTTCGAAAATATGGTTGAGCTACTTGCAGTTGGTTCTAAAAAGACATATCTTAGAGTGGTTTTTTCTTTTCTTTTTTTTTGGCAGGACATATTAGAGAGTATTTGATATTTGCGTTTGGTTAATTTTGATTAGAAATATTTTTCGAGAATAGCAACTTGAGAACCGGCTGAATGGCATCAATTGTCAGTAATTAAAGGATATCGGGGATTGTGAATTATTACCTAGAGTAAGAAAAATTGGTACAAAAGTCAACGTTCGAAAAATTTATTAGTATTAACTCAAGGACTTGAACTAGGGTATTATATTATGAGCAAAAAAAACTAGGGTATTATATTGGTACTTCCTACGTTTGAGATCCGGCAAAGAATTGATACTTTCTGAATATAAAAACATATTAGATCTTTTTAACTAATAAATTTTTAAATAGAGACATTTCACCAATTTTTCTAAAAGAGTATGAATTTTTATTAATTAATAATTTATATAGATTACCGCTATGTACTAATTACGTACATATGTAAAACAAAACATTTAGGGAAAATTCGAGGAAAAAATCTTTAAAATAGTGAAAGACAAAATGTTTCGAATATTCATATTGTGAACTCAAATAATAAACTTGTAAGAGTTTATTTTTAGATGTTTAAACTTTTCGTGTTGCATGAGAAGAAGAAGATTCCTACACACACATGAAATAGTGGGACTCACATATATATAATGCTAATTATATACATATATATGTGTATGTGTGTGTGGGTCTCACCATTTTATGTGTGTGTGACATAAGAAAACATTTCTCCTATAACATGAGAAATGTTTTTCCCTTAGTTTTATCATTAAATAAACTATTTTTATGTTTCTAACCTATAGAATCGTATTAAATCATTGGTAAACTCTTATTAATTATAAATTCAATTAAACTCGTGAGTTTATTCGCAAAGCTTATCGTTTTTACGTTTCTGACTTATAAAACCGTGTTAGCTTACTCTCAAACTTGTACTAACTTTTTCTATTTGCTTATATTCAATGTCTTCATATATGAACTCTATAGATTTTTTTTTGGGTTAAGCTAAGCATGAGAAGTTATGGATACTGATATATTTAATTTCAATTATTTAGATTTAAAATATATTTAAATCAAATTGTTGTTATTTTTATATGTTAATTATTTAATCAAACACGGTTAATATATATCTATTTAATGATAAAAGTAAACTCTTATGAGTTTACAAATCGAGTTCACGATATGAGTTTATGTCATTATCACTAGTTTGTCTAGTTGTCAAACTCCCAAATTGACTATCCGATTTTACCATTTTTGCGTTTCTAGTTTACAAAATCAAATCAAGTCACTGGTGAACTCAAGCCTTGTAAAAGTCATTGGTAAACTCGTGCTTGTTGTAAAATCAGTTAAACTCGTGAGTTTATATATATCGAGTTTATCATTTTCACATTTTTAACGTTCAAAATAGTGTTAACTCGCTCTTAAACTTATGTTGACTTTTTTTGATTTCATCATGCTCAATGTTTTATATATGAATTTTATAGAAAATTCTTTGTTAAGTATAATAAATTTTTCTCAAAAAATATGATAAGTTATGAATGTTTATGTATTTTAATTTTAATATTTGAATTCAAAATATATTTTATTTAAATTGTTGTTATTTTTTATATGTTAATTGTTTAATAAACACTATTAATAATTATTTAATGATAAAATTAAAGGAGTGTACTATTCAAGTTCACAACTAACACGAATTTGTCTAACCTAGTTTGACAACTTTTCCACATAATGTTGTTTGGAGAAAACTGATTGTGATCGATATTAGCCTCGCAAGGTGAGTATTAATTTCCTGGGTTTGGTAACTAATAAAATATCACCTAATTGGCGTAAAGAAAAACTATGTATTATATTCACTAAATAGATAAATTTTCTTCCGTGTAGTAAAACAGATGAAATGTACAGTACGTTGTATATATCATAAAACGTCATTAACATTCGAAGCATATCTTGTTATCATACATATAAATGCTTTGAAACGATAAACATAAATATATGTAAATCCAAGTTTCAATAAACCACAAGCATAAATTTTCTGCACCAAGCCTGGTATTGAGAAAGCAAGAATAGGAAGAAATTCTAATTGTATTTCTTCAATTCATAATGCATGTGTGAGTCTAAGCTATTTATAAATAAATTGATAACCACTATCTATAATTAATTCTTGAAAATAGGAAACTAATCATAAAGTAAGTAAGACAATAAAATATGAAACTAATTACAAAGTAAGTAAGACAAGAAATAGGAAATTAATTACAAAGCAAGACAAAAAAATAGGAAACTAATTACAATTCAATATACCCTAATACGTGGTACTTCATCTCTTGTCACTGAAAAATATGGAAAGAAAATTGGGAAAATTATAATAAAGAACTTAAGAAAAAAATATTTACTAAGAAGACTATAAAAATGGTAATTATTTTAAAGGACTAAAAATTAAAACATTAAAATAAAAAGACTAAATTGCTCTTGGTTCTATAATTTTTGCATAAAGGTAAGAATCCAAAAAATTTTTACTTTTACAACTCCAAGTCTTCATGCTTACCATCTGTTGTCCTAGGTTTTGAAAATTATAATGCTGACAATCCATTATTTTCTAGGCTTTATTATTGTTGAACCAATTTCCTAAATAATATTAAATAAGCTTGAAAATCAAAAAGTATCAAATGAAATATCTAATTAACAAAAAAAAAACTTAGAGGTTAATATCTAGGAACCCGTTTTTTTTTTCCTTTTAACAATAATATCTAGGAACCTTTCATTCTATAGAAAGAAAGAAAAATGAAGGACGATGCAAATTTGTCTTCGGTTATTCAAATCAGAAGTTTGAAAAAGATGTACAATACTAAAGAGGTCAAGATTAATCAAGTTTTGATGATGATAACAAGAATTAAACCAAAAGAAAACGGAGAGAGATAAAAAAAAATTACTAGGGAGAGGAGCTTGAAGATCATAGAACATAGAGGGAGGAGGGCCTGGGAGATCTTTGTCAACAAAATCCTCCACAGAGGGATAAAAAAATTACTAATAGAGACTCTAACTTACATATTCCAGATTCTGATTTGATCTCTATTTATCATTTTCAATAAATCACTTTAGATTCTGATTTAATTAGAGATAACGTAAGAAATCTGACCAAGAGAAATTTAGTCTTTCTATTTTAATGTTTTAATTTTTGGTCATTTAAAATAATTACCATTTTTATGGTCATTTTTAATAAATATTATTTTTCTTAAGTCCTTTATTATAATTTTCCCAAAAAAATTACTAGCTGGATGAAAAAACATAAGGTACATGAACTTGAAGAAGATGATCTCGCCTATAAAACCCTAAAATCACTCAGAACAAAAGACACACCGCCAGCTATATAGCTAGAGAGAGCTTGTATAAACAAACGATATTATCATGGAAGAAATTATTAATGATGTTGTGATAATAGGTGCTGGACCATCTGGTCTTGCAATTTCAGCTTGTCTCACACAATATTCAATTCCTCATATGATTCTTGAGAAAGATGATTGTAATGCTTCTCTTTGGAGAAAATACACTTACGATCATGTCAACCTTCATCTTGCCAAAGAGTTTTGTTCTTTGCCCTTAATACCTCACTCACCTTCCAGCCCTACATTTCTGACCAAAATTGAGTTTCTTGACTACATCGACAACTATGTCAAGTATTTCAACATCAGCCCTCATTATTGTCGTCTGGTTGAATTTGCTAAGTATGATGAAACTGAGGGGAAGTGGAGGATAGAGACTACGAACACCAAAGGAGGAGGGCGGCGCGAGGTTTACTTGGCCACTTATGTGGTGGTGGCGACCGGTGAGAATAGTGAAGAGTATATTCCTGAGTTGTGTGGATTGGATAGCTTTGAAGGAGAGATAGTGCACTCCAAGAATTACAAGTGTGGTTCTAAGTATGAGGGCAAAGAGGTTCTTGTTGTTGGCTGTGGAAATTCTGGCATGGAGATCGCTTATGATTTTAATGAGTTTAAAGCTCGAGCTTCTATTGTTATCAGAAACCCTGTAATTTTTCTTTTTATTTGTTTTTTTTAATTCTTTTAAAGCTTTAAATTCGGTTTAAGGTATAAAATACATATAAATTTTAAGAAAATGATACAACCATTTGAAATTCATTACTTTTTGTGGTGGGACCCACCATCACTATCTTCTACAAAAAGTACCAAATGTTAAATAGTTTTAACGATTAAGTTATTTTTGTTCTAATTTTGACGTTCATGGTATTTTTGCAACTAAGAAAAGTTTAAGAATATTTTTGCACTTTAACCCTTTAAATTATTGTATAAAAAATGATTAAACCAAGTTATAATATTGTTGTTGTAGGTGCATGTGCTTACAAAAGAAATGGTGCATCAAGGCATGTCGATGCTGAAACGTTTCCCAATTCCTAAGGTGGACAAAGTGATGGCATTCCGTACAAACTTGGAGTATGGTGATCTCTCCATTTATGGTATTCATCGACCTGACGAAGGACCCTTCTACCTTAAACAAGTCACCGGGAGGTCTCCTGTCATTGACGTTGGTACCATCCGAAGGATTCGAGACGGAGAAATTAAGGTTGTGTTTAATCCTCTTTCTGATTACGTCATGTGACTGCAGAATATTGTTTCTAATAATCCGCATCTCGTACAGGTCATTTCTTCCGGAATAAAGAGGATTGAGAAGAAGGTGATCTTCGAGAACGACTTGGAGAAAGATTTTGACGTGATTGTGGTCGCCACTGGATTTAAAAGTGCAGCTAATAAGTGGCTCAAGGTATGTTATTTCAACTCTCCTTTAAACTCCCTCTTATTCTTAATATAAGGCCATTAGATTTGAATTTGGGTATATTAACAGAAGAGGGTGTTGATTGATGTAGGACCATGAGTATGTAATGAATGAGAAAGGGATGCCAAAGAATGAAGTTCCAGGGCACTGGAAGGGAGAGAAGGGGATATACTGTGCAGGTCTTTCAAGGAGAGGTCTCTTTGGAGTTTCCATGGACGCTGAAGCTATTGCTGATGACATTAATGGAACTATCAAAAATTAACCGCTGAGGCCTCTTCCCTCCCTCCCATGAGATCATGATATGACGGTTTGAGAACAACTTTGTGAGTTTTAATTTGCAGCATTTTAATATAGAATAAAGGGTAAAAGAGCAAAAATACATATGTGCTTTACTTTTAGGAAGCGTCCAACACTATATACTTGTTTTGGGAGCAAAAATACACATATGGTTACATTTTGGAAGCAAAAATCACACAAACGTTAACTGACAGTATGTGCTACCGTTAAGTTGCTTATGTGTACAGGGAGCAAAGAGATAAGATCAAACTTTTTCTGTGCACTGTCATCTCCATCCCTCTCTCTCGATCACCATGGAACTCTCCCTTTCTCTCCCACCACTACTACAAAAAAAAGGGTACTACTTCCCTAAAAAACGTCCTTATTTTATAAAAGGAAGTTAAACGTGAACGTAATGACAATCTTGTAATATATACTTAAATTATGAGAATTTGAAGTTTTGAAATATATTTTAGAACGCCTAAAATTAAGTAAGGCGTCCTACATTAATTTCAAGACGCCTAAAATCGCCAAACATCACCATGGCGCCATTTCAGGAATTTTTTTGGCGCCAGCAAACATATAAATTTTTTTTAAGGCGTCTTGAATAATGTTCAGGACGCCTTAATGTAAGTTTTTAGCGCCCTGAAGGTCTTTCAGGACGCCTTAAATCACCAAAAATTAAGCCATTTCAAGAATTTTTTTGGGGTAGCTATTAATTTTTTTAAGGCATCCTGAATATGTATCAGGACGACTTAATGGAATTTTTAGGCGTCTTGAAGAAATTTTAGACTGCCTTAAATCCCCAAAAATTAACCCCTTAGCGCCAAGTCTAGGAAATTTTTTGGCAGGAGCAATTTTTTTTAAGGCGTCCTGGATACGTATCAAGACGCCTTTCTAGCTTTTGTGGCGTCCTGAATAAGTGTCAGAACGCCTCAATTGAATTTTGTGGCGTTCTTATTCTTGTTTCAAGACGCCACAAAAACCTAATATACCACATCCTGTCTTTATCGCTCATTCTCACTCAGTCTCTTCCAATCCGCTCACACATAGAGTCCCTTGCCCTGCTCTCTCATTCACACCGAACGAATCCCTACTCAAAGCCCTAATCGCTCACCCTCACTCTCCTAGTCTACTCTCTCACTCGCCTCCTCTCCTACCGAAAGCCCTTTCATTTTTCCCTCACACTGCGCGTGACAGCTTCGTCTCCTCCATCTTCCCTCTTCGCGGCGTCCGTTGGCTTGTGTCCTTTGTTTCTGTCGCGTCCCCCACCTTCTCTGATCTCTAACGAAGCGCCCATTGGCTACTGGTATGCAGTTATTCTTTGCATTTTTTTCATTCACGGACAATGAATGGTGATCGTATAAATGCATAGATGATACAATTTGTTCTGAGAGACCTAAGCAAACATTTTTTTCAGTTGTAAAGATGCCTAAGATTCGAAGTGCTTAGTAGGAACTAAATAAAGGTGAAGTGCCGTTGAAAACCTTATAGAAAGTTCATATTCTATATCGTAGGAATTGTTGATTTCTTGATGAGTTTGTGGTTGCTTGGGTGTTCTTGTGAGTGGTATATGACATGTTTGACTTGGTTGCTTCTTGAATTATTTTGCTTGGTAATGATTCTACATGTGTTCTTTGCCTAAATTGTAGCAAAATGCGCTTTAATTTCTGCTTTACTGTTTTGTTTAACCAGTCACTTATGCTATTTTGTTTAACAACTCCTTTTCTGAAATTTTGAGATCGCAATTCTTTCTTTCTTATGAGTTTTACTGTTACGTAGCTTGCCTAATGGTCGTTTGTAATCACTACCGTTGTGAATACTCCTCCCACTTTCGGTTGAATTAAGTACCTTGTCCATTACAAATTGACTCGTTGTAATTAATTCGCTGTGTCTGTGAGTTAATTGAAAATTAAAAATTTATTTGCTAGCTTGTTTGAAAATGAATTTTTGGGAAGTAGCGTCATTGAGAATGTAACACCAATGTTTAAGTCTTTAGAAAAGTATTTCCTCACTAGATAGTTCATTTTCTCTTGGCTGAAAGTGAATTCTCCTACCTGTAGTATCTGTAGCATTGCTAAACTTGATAGCAAGTGGGGAAAAATGCATATCTATTGTTGCTTTAAGTCTGAAAAATGCATATCTCTTGGCTGAAGGTGCATATCTATCTGTGTCATTGCTAAACTTGAATCTTGGCTATTTCACTTTGATAATTTATACTAATTAACACTATTATTATAATTTCAGACCCAATTGTTTGATTACCTGCTGACTTCTAGTGATCTTTTCTACTGCTGCAAGTCAGACTTCTATTGAACTAGTTAAACTTTGTAGTCATAGTAGTCAATCTCAAATAGCGGCGCGTAGCGGCCAACCCAAAAAACGCTATAGCGGTATAGCGCATTGCGGAATGACCGCTATACCGAAGATACACACATGAATACTCAAAAAACATGTACTCAAAATTTAAGACATTCATCGTTAAACAATAAATCATCCAAGTCTCTAAAAACTATAAACAAAACATATAACAAAAATTCATAATTAAATTAGTCTTTAAATGCCATAAATAAATACAAAAATTCTCTTTAGTCTCCCATGATATGACCATTTTTACTGTAGCATGAACTGAAAAAGCAAGAGAACTGTGTAAACTCTTTTTTATTGTAGAATCAGAAAGAAAGAACGTGTCTGTTGACCAAAAATAAAAAAAATAAAAAAATAAAAAGAGAAAGAACGCCTCTTCCACGTCTCGCACTGAAGCAAGAATGAACGCGTCATACACGTCTCAAACTGAAGCAAGAGAACAGAGCCGAAATCGTCAAGCTCAGAAATCAGAGGCGCCGAAATCAGAAATCAAACTCAGGTGCCGAAATCAGAAATCGAACTCAGAAGGAGGTGTCGATCGTGACTGGTTGATTCGGATTTTAGGGAATGGACCGATTTGATAAGTCGGGTTTTTAGGTTTGGACTTTTTTACTGTTCCGGCCTAACCTAATCGCACGACGCACCGCGCGATTTCCTGCAACGCGACTGGCACTACAGGTGCGACCTTGAAACGCTCCGCAATGGAGCATCTATGGCGGCAAGGTCCTGTTCTGCGCCGCTCCAGCGCTATTGCGACGCTATAGCGCACGATTAACTACTATGTTTGTAGTATGCATGATGATGCTCCGAAGTCCGTAATTTATATTTTATGACTTAGACAACTTAGATATATTTTTATATTTTGTATTGATAAAATTATTGGATTTAATAGATGACATTTTCTAAATTTCCTTAGTTAGTAAGTTTTGTTGAATTAAGCTGAAATTGTTTGTTGTTGATAATGCAAATATAGACGAGAAGAAATTAAAGGAGAGTCATCTTTGTCTTTTTTTCACTTCCAGCTGAGAAATCTTGGTCAAAGGTTTGAAGTAAACGGTTGCGCTCCCAAATTAGGTTAGTTGCTTTCATCTAAAAAAAAAAAAAACTATGTTGTCATATCTGAATTGACAGTCAAAAGAGTGATGGTGAGGCATTGTTGGACTTAAAAGTTGATTAGATATTGTTTAGCGGAATTTGGCAGTTGGTTTGGGTGATTTTGCTCTGAAATGTCTTCTATGTTTTGCTCATAAAATTGGTGATAGATTTGCTGATTTGCTATTCCCTAAATATGATAATTTTGGTCCTTGGTTTTGCTGAGATTTTCATTGATCTTTGATCCATTTGATTTTGGGGTCTCATTTGCTCTTTTGGATCAGATTTTGGGTGGAATTTTCTAAGGTTTCCTTAAAACATTTCTCTTGAAAGTTATCATTAGTTTTAAGCAAATACAATAGTTCTGACTAAACTTTTTGAATATTGTAAATGTATGAATTCAATATGTTGAGCTATAGAAGTTTGTCTTTTAGTTTTAAGAAGTAAATTTTTCTTCTAAATTAGATTTTGATACATAGCTGTTATTTCTGTGTATAGAAATGATCGTCATGCTTTTGATTTTATCAAAAGTTGTTCTTGTTACCATAAAAGCTTAAGTTCTCCTTTAAGCATAAAGATATCTCTACTCTAATTGAGTTGTTTGAACACAAAAAAAAGTTGTTATATTAATTGATTTTTTTTTAAAAAGAAAAGTTTTCATTCTTCATTCCTTACCTTGAAAGTTTGGGATTTACTACTGCACATATCAGTTTTGTTTAAGTTTGTAAATGGGCCACATAACTATAAACATTGGTGAATGCAACACTTGATTGTAATAAGTTTTTTTAAAAAAAAGAGGGGGGGGGGGGTTCCACTTTGTTGTAAATTTTTGTGAGATATTTAATTTTCTTTATTATGTAAATTCATGTATTTTTGTTTTGAAATAAGGATGTGATAGGCTTTATTTTTGTTTGAGTTAATGATCTTTAAGTTAGAAAAAAAAAATCGTGGGAGGCTTAGCACTATATTTTTAAATCTTGGTAAAAGAAATTCATATGGTAGTTGGGAACTTGATATAAAGAATAAATTCTTTCTTGATGGTTGCAGATATATTGCTAAGTCATCAAAAAAAAAAAAAGCCACAAGGATGTATTTCTTACTATATGAGTGTTTGACTCTTGTTTTGAATTTTAAGAAAAATACTAATCCTTTGTTAGAGCATCAAAAGTTTAGTTAAAGGAGTAACTCACAAACATACTTAAGTGCAAACAAAGAAGGTATGCACGTCAGATTTATTACATTCGATGTCTTTTGCATAGTATGTTGGACTACTTTATTGAATATGCATTTTTCTATGATAGTGCAAGCAAGAGCAAAGTGCCAAAACATAC
Organism: Acacia crassicarpa; assembly: GCA_034222035.1. Classification (NCBI taxonomy): domain Eukaryota; kingdom Viridiplantae; phylum Streptophyta; class Magnoliopsida; order Fabales; family Fabaceae; genus Acacia; species Acacia crassicarpa. Next base: position 9,371,877 of record JAWXYG010000008.1, read on the forward strand.
TTGAGTGTGAGCAAAAACAAAGTCAAAAGTTGAAATTAGACGAACAAAGAAGGTATGCACGTCAAATTTATCAAATTCGATGTCTTTTACACATATAAGTAGGGTTTGACTTCAAGAAGCTAATAACCCTTTTGAGTATAGTGACTTGGTCACGACAACAACCCACAAGAGCTTGAGGGGTGCTAGGGTAGGTATATTTAATTATGTTCCTTTTGTCATAAAATTATTTCATCTCATATGTTAGTTTGAATAATTTTAATGTTGTCTCTCTTGTTGTCGTCTTTAGGTTGCATAGAGTAAAAAAAATTCAAGCATTAGAATTTAAAGTTGAGGTAATTATAGTTAAATATTGTTGTTGTTGTTGTTTTTTTTTTTTTTTTGATGTGCTTTGAATTAGGTAAACTTTGTTGTATGAATAAAGATGCTTAGAAGTCCATAATTTATAGTTTCTGACTTAGAAATTTTGCTATATTTTTATATTTTGTATTGATGAAACTGTTGGAATTAATAGTTGATGTTGATCTGAATTGCCCTAGTTAGTAAGTTTTTTTGAATGAAGTTGAAATTATTTGTTATTGAAATTTTGGAATGTCTTACTTGTAAGAGGAAATGCTGCCAATTTTTGTTAAAAAGATTGAGAAAAAAGCATGTTGTTCTTGAAATTGTTATAAACCTAAGTGTTGTTGGAAATGTCTTAGGTGGCAATAAAATGGGTCATAATTGGATGAATGCTTTGAGAACTAGTGAAGAATATGAGAATGAGGTGGAAGAGTTTGTTGAATTTGCTAAAAGGAATGTGACTACAAAAAATGGGATGTATTATTGTCCATGTGTTAATTGTTTAAATGGGAGTCGAAGGGATATTGATGATATAAGGGATCACCTACTTTGTGATGGAATAAACCTTCGATACTCAACGTGGATATGGCATGGTGAGGAAGTAAGTACCGGTGCGTCCCACGAAAATGAAGTTGAAATAGATGATAATGGAATGGAGAGAATAATTCATGATGTTAAGGTACAATCTTTTGCACAATCGGGTGAATATGATAGTGTGCAGAGTAATGCAGGGACACCTTTGTTCCCTGGGTGTACTAAGTATACACGGTTAACTGGGACCTTACATTTGGTCAACTTAAAGGCAACTTGTGGGTGGACCAATAGCAGTTTCACGTCGTTACTTAAATTGTTGTGTGATATGTTGCCAAATGATAATGTACTTCCAAATCGTATGTATGAGACCAAGAAAATCTTGTCTACGTTGGGTATGGAGTATAAAAAGATGCACAGTTGCCCTAATGACTGCATATTGTATAGAAACAGGTATGAAGGCCTCAGTAATTGTCCGAAGTGTAAAACTTCATGATACAAAGTGAAGAAAGATAGTGTTTCTGGAGAGCAGACAACCAAAAAGGCAACCTTTGAAGGCATTGTGGTATCTTCCAATAATTCCATGGTTTAAGCGTCTATTTACTAGTGAAGCATCGACGAAGAAGTTGAGATGACATTCTGATGAGAGAATATTCGATGAAAAATATCTTCGGTTCCCGGCTAACTCTCTGCAATGGAAGAAAATAGACGAAATGTTCCCTCAATTTGGCAATGAACCAAGAAACCTTCGGCTGGGGCTTTGTACAGATGGCTTCAATCCGTATCGAACTCTTACCAGCACCTATAGTGCATGGCCTGTTTTCCTTGTAATATACAAGTTACCTCCCTGGCTATGTATGAAACGCAAGTATGTGATGCTTTTTATGATTATTTCTGGACCAAAACAGCCAGGGAACAATTTCGATGTGTACTTGGCGCCGTTGGTTAAGGATTTGAAGAAGTTGTCGGAGGAAGGCGTAGATGTGTTTGATGCATACAAGAAGGAGTCCTTCAAGTTGCGTGCAATGATTTTTACCACGATAAACGACTTTCCCACATACGGAAATTTTTTAGGGTACAGTGTGAAGGGGCATAAAGCATGTCCAATATGTCAAGCAGACACAAACTTCTGTAAGATCCGGCTGAACCCAAGAGGGGGGGGTGAATTGGGTGAAGTATAAAAACTTTAGTTACTTTGATGATTCTTTTCGTAACTCCCAGAAATCAGTTTAGAAAGCAATAACCACACATTTATATATGTAAACACATTCAAACATATATGTGCTGGAAATGTAAGAGATAAGGGAAGAGAATATGCAAACAGATTTATACTGGTTCGGCCCTCCTTGACCTACGTCCAGTCCCCAGGCACCTCCTGAGATTTCAATCCACTATTTCCCTCAAGCTTTAATCGGGTACTTGAGAACCGCTACAATCCCACAAGTTTAGCCGGGCACTTGTGCAGCCTTTTACAAATCTCTTACAGAGATACTCCCCCTTACACACCGTAAGGATACACTGCTTGATCACACACTCTGTACTCGAAGTAATCCTCTCACTAGGATTCACTCCACCTTACAAGTTGTAATCAACACAATGTATAACCCACTCAAGATTACCCAATCTTGAGTTGTACTCAGTAAGATAATGTGTTTACAATAAATTTCCTCTCAAAGGAATGGATAGATAATCACTGACGTACAGACACAATTCATTTCACTCACAAAGCTATCTAGACAAGTAAAACAGAGTGAAATAGATGAAGAAGCAGAGGTTCAGCATTTTGGCATTGTAATCTTGTGTCTCCACGTTTTTCTGCTTGAGTCCATGTCTTTTATAGGTAGAGAGTGGTCTGTGACCGTTTATGACCGTTGTAGAATGGAATATAGCCGTTTAGAAACTAGCCGTTGGAGCTTTTGCACGGCTTTCGATATTCTTGCACAAATCTGATCTCCTTCGTTTTGATCATCTGAAACTCACCAATAAAGTGGTTAAACATGTCTAGGAACATTAGAGATTAATCCTGGGAAGTATTAAGATCAAACAAGAAGGTATTCCAAATTCGTCATATTTGAATTTCTGAAGTTGGCATCCAATACTTGAGTCTTTACTGGAGTAAGCAAGTCAAGTATCCAATACTTGAGTCTTTACTGGAGTAAGGAAGAACAGATGCTAAGTTTGAAAATCAGTTTAACATCATCTCTTTACTCGAGTAAGCAATACTCTACTCGAGTAAGCATCTGTTATAAAATCTTTGAAGCTCTCGGTATGACCCTTTACTGGAGTAAAGACTCCTTTACTGGAGTAAACAATTTAGTTTGAAAAACTTGGTTGCTCTCTGGATGGCCTTTACTGGAGTAAAGAATCCTTTACTGGAGTAAGCCTTGTAAAATGCATTTGAGCAACTTCCTGAACTGACTGTCAACTTCTGAGGGCCATATCTCTCTGGTCCAAGCTCCGTTTTGGTCCGTTCAACTCTTTCTGGAAAGATCTATGTGTCTAGTTTCCAATGGCACCGATTTGAGCTCAATTGGATTTGTCGTTTGGGAGATATACCCAAAATACCGAAGGCTGTTCCTGAATGTGACGTTGATTCTTGGGCCAAATTGTACAATTTATCAATAATTCATCGGAACTCCTTTGGGCTTGAATTTGTGTCACCAATACGTGTTGGATGTTTAGTTTCCAATGCTTTTGGTTTCGTATCAATCCGATCTCTGGTTTGTGAGATATCATCGAATTACCAGACGTCGCCCGTGCTGAACGTGAACAGAGTAGAGCAGAGTTGAAGATAACGTTTCCTACTCGAGTAAGTTAGTTGCCTACTCGAGTAAAGCTTAGTCCAGAGACACCAGAAGTGCTGAAAACACTTCATACTCGAGTATTGAGTCCCATACTCGAGTAAGGAGTCCCATACTCGAGTAAGGAGTTCCTTACTCGAGTAAACTCCTCCTGAAGCTGATTTTTGTTGTCTTCAACTCCAAATTGAATCATTCCAACTTCTGTATGATCTTGGAGGCTTCTAGCTTTAATATAAGAACTTGAATACTTATATTCTCATTACATTCATCAAGTTCTTCCTTCTTCCATCTCCAACTTGATCATCCTTCTTCATTTAACTTGTTTTCATCATTCTTTGCAGCTTCTACCTTCTTCAATATCCATAAAGTGATGAAGCTTCATTTCAATTTCTGCAAATACTTTCTTTCTTTCATCTCTTATCTCCTTCTTGATTAAACTCTATAATTCAACTTGGATTGATCTACATTAAATACAATAGTTAGTCCAAGTAGGAGATAATTATATTACTCAATCTTTTTGCTTATAAGAATGACATCTATATAAGACATCATCAAAACTAAGTATAACCAACAACTTCCATCAACTAAAGCATGTGAAAAAAATGGTCTACCTCGGTCACAGGAGGTTTCTTCATCGGTTCCACCTATATCGTAAGTTAAGAAAGTCTTTCAACGGCTTACCGGAGCATAGAATGGCTCCAAAGGCATTAACCGGAGAGGAAATTCATAGTCGGGTGAAAGATATCAATGTCATATTGGGTAAGCAGCAAAAGATTGCGGGTGAGAAGAATATATGGAAGAAGAGATCAATTTTCTTTGATCTTCCATATTGGCGTAGTCTTGATGTGAGACACAGTTTTGATGTGATGCATGTGGAGAAAAACGTTTGCGATAGCCTTGTCAGTACTCTTTTGCACATACCAGGGAAGACTAAGGATGGAATTAGTGTGAGACTAGACTTGGTTGATATGAGAATAAGAGAACGGTTACATCCACGAGTAATGGAAGATGGTAAGATGGTATACATGGAGCCAGCAGCTCATACACTATCAAAAGCGGAGGAAAAAAGTTTGTGTAGGTGTCTATATGACATTAAGGTTCCACAAGGATATTCTTCTAATTTGAGAAGGTGTGTTTCAATGGACGATTTGAAGTTAGTGGGAATGAAGTCCCATAAATTATCATGTGTTGATGCAACAACTATTACCAGTAGCTATTAGAGGTATTATGAAAGATGAAGTGCGAATAAATATAACAAAATTGAGTATTTTCTTTAGCGCTATCTGTAAAAAAGTCATTGACATTGAAAAGTTGGATGAATTGGAAAATGAGGGTTATATTATTTTGTCCCAACTAGAGATGCATTTTCCTCCTGCATTTTTTGATATAATGGTCCACCTGATAGTGCACTTGGTAAGGGAGGTAAGGCTCTGCGGTCCAGTTTACCTAAGGTGGATGTACCCTTTCGAGCGATACATGAAGATCTTAAAAGGGTATTCTAAAAATCCTTATTGACCGGAAGCATCAATAATTGAGAGATATGTAGTTGAAGAGGCTATGGAGTTCTGCAAAGAGTATCTATCAGGGGCAACGATACAATTTGAGCATGACAAGGGGATAAGCGAGGGAACTCGAGGAATCAAACTAAAGAATATGCCTCGTGAAAAGGTGTTACAAGCACACTTGTACATCTAGAATAATATGGAAGAAGTTCAACCATATATTGGTAAACACAGAAAGAGTTTGAAGAATATGAATCCAAGGAAGAATGACATGCAGATAGCTAATGAGCAAAAGAAGACATTCATAAAGTGGTTCCAGGAGACGGTATTGCACGAGACCGGTGTGTCGGCTACAATCGAGTGGTTAGCCTAGGGGCCTTCTTTTTAGGTCAATACTTGGAGCGGTTATGATATAAACAAATATTCTTTCTACACAAAAGACCAAGATGACAGAAGTTCTGTGCAAAATAGTGGGGTGATGGTTGAAGTTGAATCCATGCACTTTTCGAGTTTGAGAGACAAAAATCCGATGTTAGCATCAATGGCCTATTATGGAGTTATTGAAGAAATATGGGAGATGAGCTACAGCAAGTTCAAATTTGTTTTATTGAAATGTAAGTGGGTTAGCAATAATGCTGTTGCAATAGATCCTAAATTTGGATTTGTCTCAGTTGATCTTCAAAGACTTGGTCATAGAGATGAGCCATTCATTCTAGTAAGCCAGGCGAAACAAGTGTTTTATGTTACAGACCTGCAAATAAAAAAATGTCCATTGTACTTCATAGTAAAAAAACAAAAGTATGGTGAAGAATCCTTGAACCTTGACGATACACTCCCTTTCACAACAAATCCACCTACAACACGTGAGGTAGAATTGGTATATGATGAAGAATATGCTGCAAGAAAGGATCATTATGAAGGAATATGGGAAACCATATAAAGTAAGATCTTAAGTTATGAAATAGTATTGTGTTATTTTTGTGGTGGTTTAACATGTTAGTTGATTTTATTAATTTGTTTATTATTTAATAACCTATCCAACATTGATTTGTCTTTGATGAATAGGAATATGTCCAGCTCTGACGAGTCATCGAGTGATAGAGTTGATGAACCCGTTGTGAGAAGGGGTAGAGGTTCCACCCATATGGGTGCGCTAATTGCACGTCGTGACAGTCAAAAAAAGAGGTTGCATGTGGAGTTCGATGCCAATATGAATCCAATTGGTAAAGAGGAAGACAATTTCATTAGCTATGTAGGCTATCTAGCTCGAAGCAAAGTTTGCATTGTATACTCTAGTTGGAAGTTGGTTCCTCAGAAAACGAAGCAGTTGATTTGGGCACAAATTTTGGTATCTCACTTTTGATATATTTGCATTTGTATCTTTAGTCTTATTACTTGATTTCTTTCATATCTTCTCCTTTACCTTACAGCAAACGTACAATGTCCCTAACAATACGGTGTTCAACAAGCATTGGATGAGCGAAGTTCGTCTACGTTGGAAAGATTTTAAGAACAAGCTCACAAGAAAGTATATTCGAGGGTCAAAGAGGAACGAGGATCCATGTAGCAACTATGATTACATTTCTCCAGAGGACTGGAAGGAGTTTGTGGTGTTACGACAAAATCCTGAATTTCTTGTAAAATTTCTTTCATATCTTATCTTTTAGTTGAATCTACTTGACATCGTAGGCTCAGTTTTATTTGTTTTCATGTCACAGGAAAAAAGTCAAGCCAATAGAGAGAGGCAAGCGAGAAATAAGTATCCGCATTACATGTCTAGATGTGGCTATAAAAAGCTTGAACAGAAGATGATGGAAGAAGAGTTGGAGAGAATGAAGGAAGCTCTCCAATCTGATCCTTCCATTGTTATCCAGACCCCTGATCGTCCTCCTCGTCACAAAAAATGGAAAGCTGCGAGAATGAAGGGTGACAAATACATAAATGAAGATGTTGCTGAGGTTGCCTCAAAGATTGTAAGTAGTTAAATTAGAAGTATTAAATAGCCTTAGTTGTTTCATATTATAAGAGTTTAGTTATTATTTATGAAAAATCTTATGATACAGGATGCACTTAAGCAGCAGAGCAGCTAAGGTTCATTCACGCCAGGTACACAAATGGACATTCTGTCAATGGCGATTGGGAAGCCAGATTACCTTGATCAAGTTCAAGGGGAAACAAGGGGAGTTAGTGTCCCAAAATATTTTGGATGGCGTTCACATTGTTCACATGACGATGACAACCTTAGTCCTCAGCTTGTAGCCAAAATTCGAGCATCCCTCGTAGATGAGGTTATGGAACAACTACGAGGTGAAATGAGAGCTATGATACAAGAGAAGGAAAATACGCAACGTACAACCCACGAATCCCCGGCCTTCCCAAGCAGCAAAGAAAGTTTTCACCCTTCAGATGTACCTATTAACGAATCTTCTCACCCTCCAGATGTAATTATTGGCGAACCTTCTTACCCTCCAGATGTACTTATTGGCAAACCTTCTCACACTCCACAGGGAGGACTACCTTGCACTCTATATTTGGATGTCCTACATCAGCGTAATGTTGCCGATGGTCTTGTTTACCCAGAACAAACCACACACCATAACAAGCAAATTCCACAAAACCAATGTAGGGTGACTGTGAAAAGTGTGCAAGAGGGGGAAGAAGAGACAGTCATCCCGATTGATGATGAGGAAGTTCTCACGCTAGGCTATGCCAGCACATGGTTCATCCTTTGGCCGCATCATCTTATTCAGATGGGGACAACACCTCCAATGGTAGGAAATACATTACTGATTGATGATAAGTAGGTTCCCGATTGATTTTAGTTGCTAACCCACTCATAATCTGTTTTTTATATTTTCATAGCAAGAACAAGCTGCAAGTAGATTTCCCTACTTGGAATAGCTGCGAGAGCTGTACAAAGACATCAACTTTATAAGCTTGGAGATGCGTCCGGGCATTGTCAGCACAGAAAAGACATATCCCATAACAATTGACAACAAAGATTTGGGACAGTTTATGTGTATGGAATGTTTAGATATACAGTTTCTTCAACTTGCAATCCTGTAAGTTTTTTTACCCTTTAATTATTGCATTGATTTTTTTGTTTTATATATTCAACAACATTTATCATTTTATTTCGATCATAGTGTCTGCCATGACATATGCGCCCAAACAGATCGAGTGAGTTCATATGGATTCTTATGTCTTGGCAACACGACTTCGACTCGTAATAAGTTAGCCAGAAGGGCGCTTTATGTTGGTTTAATAATGGGCGACGCAGAATTGCCTTATTATCTAGCGCCAATACTTGAAAAGTACGTATTTTTATTTTGTCTATATAAGATTTTTAAGAATAAAGTGCTTTCTTATCTTAATTTAATATTAATACGTATATGTTGTAGTGGTCATTAGACCCTATGTGTTGTTTGTCCTGCCAACAACTTATGTTATTAGTTCGATTCCTTAGGTGGCAGGCCAAACGATGATATCAAAATCATGTTTGCCGAGTAAGTAAATTTTTGTTTAAATCATTGATTCTTTTTTTAAATGAATTGTTTTCATGTCTGTTAATTTCCATTTTATTGATAGTGGTCTCAAGACGTTTAGACAGATTGCTGAAGTATGAGAGCAGGGTGGATCGAAGTGGTATTATCCGAAGGTAAGTAGTTTCAATTGATCAAGTTATTTCATTGACACAGTATCTTTCGATATGCCTTTATTCGTTTTAACAATTTGCTTTTGATTTATAGCGTCATCGACAACTAGGGAGATTCGAGTGCGGATACTACGTTATCAATTATATGCAATCCATCGTTTCTACCGGACGTATTACAGGTTTTCAAAATGTACGTAATCGCTCCGTGATTCTCAAATGATGATATTTTTGTTGTTGTACTTGAGTTGTTAATTATTTCATTTACTTCATTGGTTTATTTTATACATTGTTTTCCAATTTACAGTTTTTTGGTAGTCTAGATCCATACTCGAAGGATGACATCGATACGGTTCGAGACATGTTGGCTAGACATCTTCTTCAACACATATAGGTATATAAAGTTTACTTCGCATTTTTTGGCTGGATCAGGTGATCAATATGTTTTATGTAAATCTTTTGATAAATGAATGCTTCTTGAGATTCTTCTGGAACTGTGATGGTGACATTTATATTGCATGTTTATTAAGAAAATTAGGCATTGCATTACTATGTATTAGGTGATTTTTTTATGGACTATTCATTATTTCTCTACCAGTATCGGTTTATACTGTTAGTGTCATGTTGTTACTGGTAACATAAGTGTATCATTGCCTTTTTGAAACTGATTGTGAAAACTTGTAGCTGTAATGATTATACTTGGAATGACCAAGCTAGATTCATTTTGTTTTGGACCATGATAAGGATTGGAGTACATATGTTTGGATTTTCATTGTTGCTACATCTAATTTCACATTAAGGTTTTGTATGATTTTAATGAAGAAAATGATTTGGTGTCTTGGTGGTTAGAAGTTGCGAGTATATGGGAATTTAGGTTCCAAATTTTAGTGTTAGAATGTTTTCCATTTATTGAAGCCTCAAGTAGTATGGTACTGATATTGAATGTGAGCATGATTAGTATGGTTATAAGATGGCTTAAATACATGTAAGTTAGTTTACCTTCAAGTGGAAAAGAACATATGATCAATGACGTATATCTGAAGGAAGATATCCACCTTTTCGATTGACATATCTTGATCTTATAACACTGTCTTCATATGTCAGATTTGGTTCTTGGAGATTTCAAATTATCCAGTACAAATTTAATTTGATATTCACTTTATGCAGTGGCAGGATTATGTTAGTGTTATTGAAGAATGACAGGCACAAAGAGCAAGCAAAAAATGAATTGAATGTTTTCCTAGGAGATGATAGTGATTCTTTTGTATCATGGTAATTTTTGTATTTTATCTTATTGACAAATGTGATGTTGTCATTGCAATCAATATTTGATGTGATCCTGCGATCAATATTTGTTGTGATCCTTGTGGTCCTATAACATTTTCCTAATCCATTTGCTTGCTGCGAAGTCTAAAGTTTTCTGATGGGTTGAATCTATTATGTTCCTCATCTATTTCTCGCCAACATATAAATTGCGCATTTTCGAGTTGTGTTTTGCTAGTTTCTGTCAATTGGAATCATTTTGCATATATCATATAATGTATTGATTCATGTGAACTTTTCTCACTATTAGCGTGTGTAAAATTCTTCTTTTTCGGGCAAAAAATAAAATAAAATTATGTAGCAGATATTTTTTTTAAAAAAAAAACTAATCTAAGGTGTCCTGAATTAATAATCAAGACACATATGTTGCATATTTGGCATCCTGAATTGTATTCAGGACGCCTTTATTAGGCGTCTTGAGTAATGTTCAGGAAGCCTTAATGAGGCGTCCTGAATTCTATTAAGGCGTCCTGAATTAATTCAGGATGCATAATAAGGTCTTTGAATACAATTCAGGACCTTTATTAAGTGTTCTGACGAAATTCAAGACACTTTAATTAGGCATCCTGAACACTATTCAGGACGCCTAAATAAAGCGTCCTGAGATTTTAAGGTGTCCTGAATCCATTCAAGACGTCTTATTAAGGCGTCTTGAATAAAATTCAGGGTTCCAAACGATAGAATTACAACTACCATGGCCGCGACGTCCCTCTAAAAAGGGACGTTAACTGGGTTTTATTTAGGTCGTTTTTTGACTTTTTTGTAGTAGTGCACATCACCACCACCGGCCTTCCTTTTCCATTCTCACCACCGACATTTTTCCTTCTTTCACACCACTGTCACCTTTCTCCTCCGCCTAGCACCTTCAGCAGTCTCTATTTCATCGCCTTCTTCCTCCTCCACTCTGCATCAGGTACAGATTCACCCTAGGTGGGAATTGGAGGATGATTTTTGAAATTTCTTTCAAGAATCTCACTTTGTTTTGGTTTAGATCACTGGCATCTAATATATTTCCTTTTCTGTAGCTAACCTAATGAAAGATATCAATGGCACAACGAACACCATACCCAGATTCCAAAACTCCGATGTCATCAATGTCAGATTCCGAACTCTCTTCACCATCATTTATCTCAATCTGACCCAGCCTTGAAATCACAATCTGAACCTCGCGGTTCTCTGAAGCAAGTCAACTCTGTTTGTAGATTGCTGAACCACGTGGAAGCATGTGTTGACGATGGTACAAACAGCTTGGTAGGAGAAGAAAAATGAGGCCCTGTGGCTTATGATAGCGGTGAGGACTTGGAGGATTCTCATCATGACGGTGTTTTCGGAGGCTGAGTCGGTTTTCTCGAGCCGGCAGCAAGTGATGCCATTGGTGACGGCGTCTAGGGCGTCTTTGGTGTTGGGGGTGCGCTTGTCAAAGATGCTGAGTTTGAGGATCTTGAGGTCGACGGTGGTGGCGGAGGCGGAGGCGGGAACATCATTGGCTTGGACGACATCGAGGAAGGGGGTGAGGTAGATGGAGGGATCGACGGTGCGCCATTCCTGATGGAGGTTGAAGACGAGAGATCGAAGTGATTGGAGGGAATTGCCGGTGGCGGGTTCGTAATCGTCGTCGGAGGGAAGGTAGGGGGAATTGAAATCTTGGGAGCGACAGATGAGAGCGAGCACGGCTCCGACTTCGGTGCTTAGCATGCAAGACACTCCCAATTCTTTCATTTGAATTTTGTTGAACCTCTTTGCTTTTCTTTGTCTTCTTCTCCGGATGCCATTGTTGGAGTTTGCTAGTTTTCTGAAACTGTTTGTTTTGGAAAAACGGTTATGCATTGCGAGTTGAGTGGACAACGTTGTTGCTATAGAAAAGGAAATATATCAGATTCTTTGAGTTTGTGTATATGAGGATTAAAAGGTTGATCTTATCTCTCTCCTCCCTGTACACATAAGCAACTTAATGGTGCACATACTCTCAGTTAACGTGTGTGATTTTTGCTCCTAAAATGTAATCATATGTGTATTTTTGTTCATAAAAAAAGCATATGGTGTTGGGCGCTCCTGATGGTAAAACGCATGTGTATTTTTGCTCCTTTACCCTAGAATACATGCTAGACGGTAACAATGTTGTTTCTATAGTGCCATAGAAGTTTTTCTTTAAACGAGAGATTGCATGTAGTTGGACTTTCCTTGTAAAATTGTGTTATCCCTTTGAATAAATAAAAAACATACTAGCTAATAGTTCGTAGTTAGTATTTGAAAGATAAAGAACAGTCAGCTTTGTGTACGATGGCAGACATAGAAGAGTTGGTAATGCGGGTATGTTAGAAAATTCCGCCTCAAGACGGGTTGGCGCTTTGTCAAACATAAGCTCATCAATCCCACCTCTTTTTTCACATTTTCAATTTTTTAAAATTAAATTAGAAAATTTTATTAATTAAATTTAGATTTCTTTTATATTTTTTTAATAAAATTATATTGTCAAATTAACCTCAAAACTTGTAGATATAAACATATAATCTATTTCAATAATTATTCTATGAATATATATAAAATGATAAATCAATAATGAAAATAAGAAATGCATGGACAAATTTTTTGAGACAAAGACAAGGTATTGATTAATTCTCACTTCTGATAATAGTTTAACAAGTTCAGATAATGTTTTGATAAGTTCTTATTAGATTTTGACAAATTTCATCAATTCAAAAATTGTCACTTGATATAATAGCAAGGTATTGATTCTCACTTTTGATAAGGTTTCATGAGTTTAGACAAGGTTTTAATAAGTTCTGATAAGATTTTAACAAATTCCAATTCAAAATTTACAACTTACCATAATGACAAGTTATTGATTCTCACTTTTGATAAGGGGTTCATAAGTTTAGATAAAGTTTTAATAAATTCTGATAAAATTTTGACAAATTTCTATTCAAAATTCACCATTTGCTATGATGACAAAGTATTAATTCACACTTCTAATAAAAGTTTCACAACTTCAGATAAGGTTTTAACAAGTTCTGATAAGATTTTAACAAAATTTCTATTCGAAATTCACCATTTGCTATGACGACAAAGTATTAATTCACAATTCTAATAAGAGTTTCACAATTTCAGATAAGGTTTTAACAAGTTCTGATAATAAGATTTTGACAAATTCCAATTAAAAAAAATAACCACTTGATACAATGGCTAGGTATTGATTCCCACTTCTGATAAGGTTTTCACAAGTTCAAATAAAGTTTTGACAAGTTATAATAAGATTTTGACAAATTACAATTCAAAATTCACCACTTACCACACTGACAAGGTATTAATTCTCACTTTTAACTAAGGTTTCACAAGTTCATATAAGGTTTTAATAAGTTCTGATAAGATTTTGATAAATTCCAGTTGAAAATCCATCACTTGCTATGATGACAAAATATTGATTCCCATTTTTGACAAGAGTTTCACAAATTCAGACAATGTTTTAATAAGTTCTGATAATATTTTCACAAATTCCAATCCAAATCACCACTTGCAACAAATGACAAGGTATTGATTCCCACTTCCGATAAAGGTTTCACAAGTTTAAATAAGGTTTTAACAAATCCTCATAAGATTTTCACAAATTCTAATTCAAAATGCACCATTTGCTACATTGATAAGGTATTGATTCTCACTTTTGACAAGGGTTTCATAAGTTCAGATAAAGTTTTAACAAGTTCTTATAATCTTTTCACAAATTCCAATTCCAAAATATGAGGCATAACACCATCAATGGCGGAACGTATTGATGGCCAGCTGGGGCTCAGCTGATCTTATAAAATTTGTTAAGGTTAAGGTGCAGATTTGCCAACCAACTATTACCCGAGGAGCGCCTGACACAAATAACTATTGAGGGGACCAAAATTGCCAATCAACAATTAAAAAGTGAAAAAAAAAAAAACAATTTGGAGCTGATTCGCCAATGAACTATTACCCCGTCACTGTCTTGGTGTCTTCGTCTTCCATTGACTGTCACAGTGTCGGCGACGTCAGCATTTCCAAAGCTTCTATTGTTGCTGGGTGTTCCACTCACCCTTTTGGACTCATCTAGTAGTCCACAGCGTTCAACTGGCACATACCTTGCACCCTAGTTCCATCCCTCCGATGCCACAAGCAGCAACCGCTGCTCCCATAGGTCCCATCTCTGTTGGTGTTTTCCTTTTCTAACAAGAAGGCTTAACTGCTCTTTTCTCCAGCGTTTCCACCACCGTCCTACGCCAGTGCCTTATATTTTAACTTAATTGTAATAGTTGTTGTTGTTGTTTTTTTTTTAATAGTTATTTGGTGTTTTTTTCACTTTTAATAGTTATTTGGTTTTTTTTTTTTTTTACTTTTTAATTGTTGATTGGCAATTTTGGTCCCCTTAATAGTTATTTGTGCTAGACACTCTTCGGGTAATAGTTGGTTGGTAAATTTGCACCTTCACTAACTTGTTAATAGATATATGTGTTTATTATATGATATTTTATTTGGCCACGAATTTGGCCCCAGCTAATTTTTTTTCTTCTCTATAAGGATAATGTTTGTTTCATTACTCATTGGACTGTGAGGGGAAAGTAAAATTTTTGTTTGAGATACTGAAAAGGTTAGTATCATCTTATATATTGTTTTAATTTATAATTATCGGTTATTATTTATTTGTATTTTCAAGGTTATTTAATACTATTTAGTAAATACTCCCTCTGGTCCTTATTTAAGGAACCAACTAACAATTCTCACAAGTCAATAAAAACAGTTAAAGTCATTAAATTTTTCCTAAAATTTTAACTAATTTTCAACTTATCCCTAGTAATTACATTAAAATCTAATATCATATTAATTATTACTCTTTTTTTTGCTTAAAAAAAAGAGTAATATTTAAATTTTTTTTAATTATTACTCTCACTCACTACCTTTTTAATTATGGATATACATGAAAAAAAATATATTTATATATATTGAAAAAAATTAATGCTATTTGGAAACAAGCAAGTGCATTATAAAAAGGACTAAATATACTTGTTAGTTAGTGTCTTATAATAAAAACTAAAGGGAGTACTTCAATATGTTTATTTTTTTAGTCCAAGCTAAAAAAAATTTCTAGTTCTGCCACTGAACACCATTCATCACCATGAAAAGACTAACAACACTTTCTAGCAAGGCATCTGAGGCACCACTTGGGGTGAAACAATGGATTAAGAATGTAAGACGAAATTGGGGCGAGGAAATTAAAGGTTTAAAGGTCAAGAAGGAGGGAAGTTGATGGTGAGAGAGAAAAGGTGGTACTATGTGATGGTTAGATTGGAGGAAGTGACAATGATGTTGGTAGTGAACAGTGGTGTTGTGGATGTGATGGAGAGGGGATTGATAGTGGTGACGATGGAAAGACAGTGGTAGTGGTCGATGATGATGGTCTCGGATTCCCTTCCTCCTTCTCTATTCAAGGTTCGGCCTCCAAGATGAAGGTCTTATTCTCCGCCAGAGACGGCCCTTCTCAATCTTCCTCAAGCTAGGGCAGCTTCAACGGTGGTGGCAAAGTACTTTCCGGTAATGGTGGTGATGGTGAAATTGCTAGAAAGATGATGAAGATGACTATGATTTCCTCCTCTCCCTCACTCTTTTCTTCTATAATTTCAACCTCCAACCACACACCAAAAATGTTGGCTGGCTCTCCCTCCTAGAAACCAAATATGACTTTATATATATATATATATATAAAGACATTTGTGTCGTTTCCTCTTAATTTCAAATAAATAAATAAATAAATCAAGTAC
The DNA here is from genome assembly GCA_034222035.1 of Acacia crassicarpa. Classification (NCBI taxonomy): domain Eukaryota; kingdom Viridiplantae; phylum Streptophyta; class Magnoliopsida; order Fabales; family Fabaceae; genus Acacia; species Acacia crassicarpa. The sequence goes on from JAWXYG010000008.1 coordinate 9,387,799, forward strand.
TCACAGCTCTATAGTATTATGAATATTCAAAAAATTTTGTCTTTCACTATTTTAAAGATTTTTTTTTCTGGAATTTTCCCTAAATTTTTCATTTTTCATATGTAATTAGTACATAGCGATAATTATATATAAATTATTAATTAATAAAAGTTTATACTCTTTTAGAAAAATTGGTGAAAAGTCCCTATTTAAAAAATTTATTTATCAAAATGATCTGATATATTTTTATATACAGAAAATATTAATTCTCTGCTGTATCTCATTCAAAGGAAGTACCAAATAATAGTACTCTAGTTAAGTCCTTAAGTTAATACTAACAAATTTTTCAAACACAGGGATTTTTGCACCAATTTTTCTTGCTTTATAGGTAATAATTCACAATCGGCGATATTCTTTAATTATCGACAATTGATGCCATTCAGCCCATTCTCATGTTGGTATTCTCGAAATATATTTTTAATCAAAATTAACCAAACGCAAAAATCAAATACACTCTAATGTGTCCTGGCTAAAAAGAAAAAACCACTCTAATATATGTCTTTTAGAACCAATTGTAGATAGTGTTGGAAATTATGCCCTAGGAACTAATCATTGTACTTTAAACATTATTATTATTTAAAGTATTTCTCTATTTTGTTATCATATCATTTACATGTTTATTATGATGACTTCATCCTTAGATGTATCATAAAGATTGTCCTAAATGTTCCTGATTAGTCATCTATGCGGGAGTAAAGATAAAATAAGATCAGTATGACTTTGATAAGGTATGGAGAAACGAATCAAAGTCTTAGGCACTTCTAAGAGTATAAAGTGTTGGACCGACCCATTATGAGAAAACTACATTGATTAAGTCATAAGCTTATCTCATATATAACCACGTCACAATACCCTTTGACTTGAGATCATTATGGATTCCTACATGAGAGTTGCTAATCTTTGATCTAGTCAAAAGTCACCTTTGACCAGGTGATGATAAAGGCTTAGATCGAGATTAGTGATTTTCATGCAAAGGAATGTGAATGATCAAAATGAGATTTGTCCCTCACATTTGTAGAGAGATATTACTAGGCCCCTCGACGAGTAAGTCTAAGAAAAGTATTGTCATACGATGATGGAAAGAAGTTGCTACTTCAATTGTTAGACTACTCAAAAATTGAGAAAATAATGGTCAAGAACAGGAGGATGACACTAGCCATACTTCATCCTTGACCAAATTATCGCATGACAAAAAGGACGTGACATGGTTGTATGATAGGATTGCATCGTATCATTGATCCTCATATAAATTGGGTAGTCGTAATGTTTTGTTAGAGGTCGTTTGCGACTTGTGGGCTGGTACAGTGTTTGCCTGCTGCCAATTTCATATGGGCCTACATGGTCGCACACAAGAATAGTCCAACACGAGCTATAATGTCTAGATTCATTGAATCTAAGATGTGTCTAAGATTTAATGAATACAACGTTTAATCTAGGGAGGATATATATATATATATAGGGGAAATGATTTGTGCAGTCACTGCACCTAAGGTTTTTTCCAGTGAATACAAAACGACGCGGTTTAGTTTAATGAACATTGATTTTAAAAAAAAAAACTCATTCTCTCTCTCGGCTTCACCTCTCTCTCGGCCTCCCCGTTTTCAATTCGAAAAGCGACTTCCGCCGACCTCTGTTCGAAAATCAACCTCTGCAGATCTGCTTCTCCCACTGGGAGCTCCTTCTTTGGCGATCCTGCAAATCCGGATCTGGACAATTTGGGTTTGACGGTGTTGAACTCGGACTCTTCGTTACCCAGAGGGAGGACTAAGAGATCGGAGATGCTGTTGAAGAACGAAAACTCATGCTTATTCTTCAAAACGTGGGTGATGGCGGCAACGTAGGATTTGACTAACCTTAATTCCAAACTCATTCCAAACAAGAGAGAGGTAAAGCCGAGAGAGAGAATGAGTTTTTTTTTTTCAATGTTCATTCAACTAAACTGCGTTGTTTTGTATTCACTGGAAAAAACCTTAGGTGCAGTGACTGCACAAATCATTTCCTCATATATATATATCCAAAAGATTAAGTTATAAAAGATAATTCTGAATTATTTAATTATATAAAGATCCAATAACAATTGGATGAAGATAGGAGGAATAATAAATTATGATTGAATTAAAAATGATTTTGAATTTTAGTTTAAGATATAAATGTGATTCATCATCTTAAATTATTATTCAATTAAGATATAAATGTGATCCATCATCTTAAATGGTTGATTCAATCAATCAATAAAGAAATTAATGTGACCCATTATCTTAAATAATTGATTCAATTAATCAATCAAGATATGAATGTGATTCATCATCTTAGATTCAATCAATCAATCAAGATATAAATTTAATTCATTGTGATTTGGATTTTCCAATTCAATCTTGTATTGGGCCTTTTTTGTAAACAGTTAAATTAGGGTTAGACTCTTCTAAAGTGATGATTTTTTGTGTGCCTTTTTCCTGCATGTTTTTCTAAAAGAAAAACAAGATCCTTATGCTCTCTAAATTTCAATCTTTACCAAAGGTTGAGAGAGGAAAAGACATCATCTATAGAAAGACAAGGTTCCAATGATCTTGCTTCTCCTATCTTTAACCTAATCCTAAGAAACCATCATCTTATTGAAAAGAGAAAACCCTAAAGGATATGGAGAAAGACAGTGGAGGCACTAGCATGCTGCCTGTATTGGGGTCTTGTTTGTATGGATACCAGTAGAGGGAGCTGTTTCGTTCAGTTGGCTCCTAGTAATCAATCAAGACCATTTGAAGAAATGTACAATTCTGACTACACAAATTTAAACGCTATTGATAGATCCTCCATTGTGATTCAAAATTTATTTTAATAAATTTCTTCCACTACTTGTTCGAATCCCAACATATAGCTCAACCACATTTTCGAAAAGCAAATGATTTGCCATGAATAGCTAATCATTAATTGTAACATCCTAATTTTTAACTTTAGGATTTAAATATAAGTAAGAAATAAGTATGTATATAATAAAGCTGTTTATTATGTAATTGTTGAAAAAAAAAACTAAATAAATAAATAAATAAAATCCTTATATTAAATTAAGGATTTATTTTCTAAGATTATCCAATACTTGCAATTATAAGTCTTGAAGAGGATTAAGTGGGTTTTTTTTAGTAGTCTAATCACCTAAAATCCATATAAACATTTTGGCCCATATATTCATTATACGCAAGACCCTTATCAAATAAAGATTGCCTCGTGAAAGCCACTTCCTCAGTTTATTAACATCCATTTGTAATTGGTCAACAAAGCACATTATTTATCATCATTAATCATTTACATTAGTTTGACCAGAAGCTACAAAACAAATCCCAAATTCATTTAATCTCCAACCCATTAAACCCCATCAGCCCAACACGAGCAGCAGCAAAGAATCAACACAAACATTTTGGAGAAGGACTCAAACCCATTACGCTATTACCATCATCCCACCTAAAACACATCAATAGAAAGTTATCAGTTAAATCACGTGTTTGATAAGCAAACAAGCAACAGTGTATGCACCCCTCTAATACCTATTCGGTTGAGACACGTTACCCCAGAGGAAAATAATATCAGCGTCGATCTCGGCTTTGCAGGGAGAGTATCAAGAAAATCAAAATGGCCATACTTCCAAATCTCAATTTCGGCCCATCACTGCACACGCAAAATGAATACCACCATGCCCATCGAGCCCAGCGCCATAGACCGTTAACTTTGCTCCTCAGACCAGCGGTTCACCCACCTTGGACCAGACCCTCAAACCTGTATTTATACCATGCTTCCTGATTCTTATTCATTTTCCATTCTCATTCATTCAGTCCGAGAGAGAGTAGTAGAGTGAGAGAGAGGAAGGAGTGGGAGGAAATTAACGTGGTCATCCTCCTCTGCGTGTGCATCCAAAAACAGAGGTGATTCTCAAATCCTTGTTCTTCACTTAAATATTTAACTGCTTCTGTTTGGGGATGAATCAAATGCTTGCTGTACCTAACTGTTGGACGTTGTGAATTCAAAAAAAAAAAAAAAAGATGGACCTGAATGTTTTTGAGCTAAATACCCATAGATTAGATGCTTATTGGGTGTGTTGCTGCATGATCAAAAGGAAAAGGGAAAAAAAAAAAAAAAAAAAACTAGCTGTTACATATATATAAGTGACGCTACTGTTCGTATGTGTGTGTGTTAAGATCTTGGCTGTTGGATATGGTTTGAAAGCTAATAACTTTTTTAAAAAAAAAAAAACGTTGTTGCCTTTGGGGAAAAGTTTGAATATATTGTTCTAGATATATATATGTGTATCGTGGCTACTGGGAAGAAAATGAAGAAAACTTTGATGTTATATATATGTGTGTTTATAGTTTGGAAATCAAGAGGGAGTTTGCTGTCATAACAAAATCCTTGCTGTCATATTTTGCTACACACCACACACACCCAGAAGTGTGTGTATATATATATATTGGTGCTATTTAAAAAAAAAAAAAAAAAAAGAGGGAAATGAAACCAAAGTTTTACTAATGGATATATATATATATATATATATATGGGGCGCTGTCTAAATATAAAAAGGGAGAGAAAAACCTTTGCTGATATACTCTTGCTATACATATTATGATATATAATATTCTTATGTAAAAAGAAAAGTTTGTATTATAGATGTATATATTACATAAATATATAAGTCATATTTTTTTGTGGTGAGAGTATTTATTAAACTCTTGATTTAAAGCATTAAGGTCATGCTTATATTAGAATGACCTATGAGAGTTTAAACTAATAATAAGAAGAAAAACTTTACTTTGAAAAATATATATGTATCTATTATCACTATATAGGAATTTCATCGGTTTAGTTTTTGTATGTGAAGGACAAAATGGTTATTTTCAAAATTAAATAAATAATAAATAATGATAATAATAACTAAATAAATAATAATTAAACCCCAAATTGTCATTTTCAATTTTTGTTATTATAATATATTATTATTAGAATTTGTATTTTTAGGAAATTATAAGTTTTAATTATGATAATGTAGAGCCTTATTGTAAGCGGTGATTGTGCGGGTTGTGCTCCTCGAGCTAAGGTTAAGCTTGGAGTTGAGGTAACCGGGATTAATTTATTTTATATGCTTGTTTTGGGCTGTAATGTATTTTTCTAAGTCTTACTTTTATATATATACTACTTGTATGTATTTTGAAAAATTTTGTGTATGTTTGAATATGAAATTAATTCAGTGAAGCAGTGTATTTTCCAATCTATGTATTTGAGTGACTATTATTATTGGGATTGTTATAGTTGTGATGGTTATAATGTTTGTTGTGAGGTGATGTGTATGGAAAATAATTTAATAAAATGTTGTTGAAAATTTTAGTATTATTTCTTCTATTGGGATATGTTGGGTTGTGTGGAAGATATTAAGGGTGAAATTGTGCTCATCGACGCTCTCATTCCTGGCCCGGAATTTGAGTTGAGTGTTTTAAGCGGACACCTCCCTGTTACGGTATATTGGTGGTGGGTTTGTGGGAAAAATTTTGTACCCTGGACCTCTAGGTGGTAGCATGGGAGGGGACAGTATTCTTGAAGTGACTAGCTAAACTTGGCCTGGTATACTAACACTGATAGGCTGATCCACGTCCACGAGTAAATAAGGAGAAGTAGGATGGATAAGTGGGGATGGTTTTAATTATGGTCAATTATATATATATATATATATATATATATATATATATATATATATATATATATATATATATTAACTGTTTTAGGATTTATTACACTTATGGAATGTGGATTTGGAATTGTATATTTTTGTATTGACGAGAATGGATGTTCTGTAAGGGTTGGTGGACGGAAATTGTACCCTGGACTCTGAGTTTGTAGGCGGTATTTGTGCCTTGGACTCCGAGTTTGTGGGCTGAAGCTGTGTCCTCGACTCTGTTAAAGATGACCTATGCATCAATGTTGTTTGAAATATATGTGAGGTCTTTCGCTAAATGTTAGAAAATAAATTATGATATTTTGGAACCCTTTTTAGGAGAGAGTTTTTGGTAACCAAGCCGAAAACTATTTTGTGAAAGGTTTTATGTAAATGAATATATATATATATATATATATATATATATATATATATATATATATATATTGATTATTGTGTATTTTTAATTTAATTAATATTGATATTATAATTATGTTAATGAACCTGCTTCTCTGACTTGCAATCCTTTCCGGCATATTTGATAAATTAATTTTGGTTACGGGGACTTTATGTCTCACCCCGTCATTATTAAATTTTTTCAGACGAGACCTCTAACCCTATTAGAGGACAAGGGAAGCAGCCAAAGGCATAAACGTCGTAGAACTTGTAAGCCACTTTTTGGTGCTAGTGTTGTATTGATGTATATATTGTCATCATAGGGCCCTCATATTTTTAAGATACTACATTGACTATTTTGGATGACTGTTGATTTTTCGAATACCTTATTTTATACACTATCATATCATAGTGGATCCACAATTATAACTTCTGTGATAACTGTTTTGTGTAGACCCTTTGTTGTGGGTTAGTGTTGTAAGACTCGTGGGCTATTAAATCTCTTGTTCGATAATTGTGCCCTGAGTTATAGATTTTCTGTTGTGGGTTTGTGGGCGAGCGTTGTGCCCTAAACCCGAGGTGTGTGTATTGAAAAGAAAAAGGGTTTCTATAATTACATGCTAATCCAACTTTAAGAAAATATTATGGTTAATTGTTATTTTTGAGGAAGGGTCTTTTCACTAATACCCAAAATGATGTGCAATTGATGTTTCTATGTGGTATATATAATGAATAATCTTATCATTTTTCTTTAAAGCTGGTTATTATCTTTTAATCCCGTATTTATAAATAAAAATATAAAAATACTAAAATCTTAGTCCCTCATTAAGAGGTTGACATTTCAAGCAATGCCACTTTTTCTTTTGCCAAAACCAAGCAATTACCATATTATATATCTGAGAGAAGCACAAAAGTATTAGAGTTGATAGCATGGTAGGTGATTTTGGGGATAAGAAACTTCAAAACCCATAATATATATTTACATAAATACTAATTGATTACCTATCGATAATTAAGTTCTCACATTGAATCGAAGTTCATCATATAATCCAAGTCACTTTTTTTTAATTAGTTGACATGCACAACAAAAATTTCAATATATAATACATTTGTATTAAAATGTTAAAAATACGTAATGCCAGCAGCAAAATTTTAACAATGTATATGCTAATAATTTTTAAGAAGAACAATTATAAGACTCGCAACAATATCTTAACATTTATTTGTTGATGGGTACATTAAATAGTATTTTAAATTAAAGTTAAAATATATGTTTGGTCATTTGAATTACTTCAAATTTTATTTTAGTCTTTAAGTTTATAAAGTGTTTTTTTTTAACTTTTTAATCCCTTAATCTTAACACCGTTAGTTTGATTTCATGGACATTTGAAAAATGCTAACTCAGCAGGTTTATATGGGGGCTTTGTGATTAAATACTGACAAAAACATGCTGCAAATTTTTAATTTTTTAATATATAATTTTTATATTTTAAAATTTACGAATGTTTTATCAGTATTTAATTGCAGAGTTTCCATAAAAATTTAATGAGTCAAAATGTTTTATCAGTATTTAATTGCAGAGTTTCCATAAAAATTTAATGAGTCAACATTTTTTTATTAAATAAAACATCAGTATATAAATGTGGGTTGGCATGAGCAATAAGTGACTTGTGTCATTTAAATAAAGTCTCAAGTTCAAGCCTTATGAATGCAAAAAAATTATATTGAGAGACTCTTCCACTAGGGAGGTTTGCTTTTCGCTCACGTCTTGTTCTCCTAGAAGCTCCAAATAGGCTAATTTATTATACCGTAGGTCCCACAAATTTTAATTTATTATACTATGGGTCCCACAAATTTCAGTTATACGATGCTTTTCTCCACCCTTGGCCACACAATTTACGATGCAGTGGGAATAAATTTTTAATTTTAATTATATAGGAATATTATTTAGTTAAAAATTCAATTTTTATGCTTTAAAATATTTTTTATGTTTACATTTACAATATATTAATTATTTCATATTTATTATAATTAAATATTTTAGTATTCAATAAGATTCATGCTCTCTTCATTTATTTTTTATCTCAACTCACTTTTCAACCACTAGTCCAAACACATCTCCATTTGGAGAGGAAAAAACGCTTTTGTCACAATCAATCTAAACACAAATCACATTTATACCTAAATTTTTCCTATCTTACTTTTGTAAAAGTTAAATAGAAAATAAGTCACCGCCAAGGTTGTTAAAAACGAGTTTTTACCTAAAAATGGAAGGAGAATGAAAAATTATAATACAAAACGTAAATTTTACCTGCATATATATATATATATATATATATATATAAGTAAGGCACCAACCATCATTCACACATATACTGATTAATGCAATATCAATCAAAATATCTAACATTGTCATCAAATACCATTCAAACAAAGGCAAACAATCTCAAAATAGTTCATAATTCAAGTCTAATGTAAATTTAGTACCACTCATTAAGTAACTGAAACATAAATAATTGTTACACTCTAAGCTAATACATCATTCAAGTCATTATCATCAAAGCCATTATGCTCCACATGATCTTCAACTACATCATGATACATGGGCAGCATGGCAACTTCACTTTCTCTTCTATCAACCTCATTGTCAAACTCAAAATTAGGAATCACCATATCATCTATAAAGGCACCAACATCACCAGTGTCATCCTCTCCTCCAACTTGAGCCAAGTTTTCTTTAATTAAAGTATCCAAATTCAAATCAAAATTGTCTTCCTCTAAACCTTCAACATTAGAAGACATTTCTTCATTTTCCACAATCCATTCATCTTTGGGATGAAACATCATCAATGTTATATTCAACAGTTTTTCTAACTTGCTTCTTCCTGACCAATTTTGAATTTGTCATCACAAACACAACATCATTCATTTTCTTTTATGTCAAGCGATTTCTTTTCTTTGAGTGGATCTAAACAAAAACAAATCCAATTAATATACAACAAGTAGCAAGTACAAACCCAACTTTACAAATTAAAGAAAACTTAGCATCTCAAAGGTACTTCAATTCCTCTCACAACCAGATGAACTACATGTCAAGCTTAAGATGCGCATTGCAAATCTTTGGAGCTCTAGATGATCAAAACCATAAGATTCCCACCATTGTGTTGGAGATTTTGTATGAATGCTGCCTTGGGCTAATTCAAAACCAAATCTCCCTATTTACAACTTGAAATCATCCATTTGATCATCAATTTTTCTTCTTTCTTCAGCACTTTCCACCAACCTTTCTGAACATTGATATAGTCCATTTTTAACTTCGCAATCAGCACAAAATCCTAGCCTATATTGTATTTGAGGGCTGACAAAATAGCCTTCTGCATGCAAAGGCCTCATCAACTAATTGTCTTATCTAGCATCAATGATATTACATAGAAACTGATAACTAAAGAGTAAAGAATGACTTACATTAGATTCAAAATAGCAAACAAAAGTTAAAAATTTATATTAGATTCAATAAAATTATACTACCTTCTTTCTACACCATTGAATGCTTTCACAATTTTGTCTTTGGCCTGAATCATCTCATCATAAATGAACCCCACGGCTGGCTTCTCATCTGAATCCACCAAACGAAGCACTTTCATAAGTGGAAAAGCATCTTTAAACATGTCACAACATTTTTCCAAAACTCCCTATCCATAACCACATCTATAACATACTTGCTATCATTTGTTTTAGCAAACTTGCTAGACATCCATTGATCTGATGTAAACATCCTTATCAATGCTCCTTTGTTGTCATTGAGGCGCCCCAAAGTTAGATAAGAAGTGGCAAAGCAAGTCTTGCCTGGTCTCACCAAATCTCTTCCGTTTGTATGAAATTGCAATATGGAAATTAAAGTCCTTGAATATATAAATGGAGTAATTTTTCTTCCTTTTGCAATTGTCTCATGATGAACCGGAAACTTCTTGTCAAAGCCTTCCAACATTAGGTCAATACAATGAGCCGCACAAGGTGTCCAATGCAACCTTGCTCTTTTTGCCATCAACAATGCTCCTGCAGCTTTATAGTTAGCATCATTGTCCGTCACAATTTGGACAATATTTTCTTCTCCTACCTCCTCAACTACTGCATCAATCGTAAGGAATATCTTCTCAGCTGTTTTGGTGATGTGAGATGCATCAATTGACTTCAAAAACACACTTCCTTTTGGGCTATTTACTAAGAAGTTTATAAGTGTTCTTCTCCTTTTATCTGTGTAGCCATCTGTCATTATGGAGCAGCTCATATCCTTCCAATAAGCTTTATGTTTTTCAATACTTTGCATTGTTTCCATATATTGTTTCTTCAAAAATTTCTCTCTAATTTCATAGTAGGATGGTGGCATAAAGCCAATATCGTGTTGAGGAACCATTTCAAACATCTCTTGAAATTCAACACTTTGTGCCACATTGAATGGTATGGCATCGTTATAGAAAAAAGAAGCAATTTCTTACATGCACCCTCTCTTAAACTCTTCTTAAAAATATTATTGATGGTATGTTGGCTGCTTACTCCTCTTCTCTTGAAGATATTCTTAGAGCTCTCATTATCTTCATCATGTGATCCTTTTTCTCCAACTTGTACAACCTCATCCTCATCATCAATGCCTGATTTCTTATTTAGTCTTTTTTGTAAACCACATACAATGTCCCGCATTTCTTTCTTGACTGCCTCAGGAACATATTTGCATATTCCAACATCTTTTTGAGTGCAAGCCAAATGATGTTTCATTCGATAAACACCTCCTTCTACAATCTTTTGGCAGTAATTGCATTTAGATTTATTGGTACCTCCATCAACTAAACTACCATGCTTCCATCCCACATCAGTTCCACTTTCAGGAGCATTCTTGTAAGTTCTTGAAGATGTTCCTGCTCCACTCACTGGGACAGAAGGCGTAGAACTATTATGAACTGCAGCAGTACTTCCACTAGAAGCCATTTTCAAAACTACAAAAAGAATCAGAAGATAAAATCTTTGCATTAACTTGGTTTTATTATATGCAGTTTCATTGCCTTGCAACAGAACAGAAAAGCAACTATCAGAAATAAACAAGGTACTGAAAAATAATTAAACTTTGATATTTTAAAAGGACCTAAGAACAAGCAACTCAAGGCAAAGCATTAGCCAAATAGAAGATGTTCTGTTAAAAGAAGATGCAATATTATACATGTTCAATCTGTTACTACCTAATACACTAATTCCTAGTGAGCAAGATGGGGTTGGCTACGATCCACTTCTCTTCCCATCCCCTTTCTCATCTCAGCCGTTGGATTAAAATCTTAACCATTCAGATTTAATGTTTTATAAAAATATTATTTTTATATATTATTTTTATTAATTTAATATTTTATTAATATAAAAATAATATTTTTATAAAATATTAAATCTGAACCGTTTAGATTTCAATCTAACGACTAAGATAAAGAAGAGGACGGGAAGAGGATGCGAAGAGAAGTGGACTGTAGCCAAATTCGAGCAAGATAGCATGTTTCCTTTCTCCAATCTCCAGTACAAAATACAACTAACTTTAGATTTATTTTCTATCGTTGACAAGCATCACCAACTTAAACAATGAAATGTCTTCGTATCTATTTGAAGCAACTACAAATTGAAATTAACTAATAGCATCATATAAAGGATTCAAATCAGTTGTAAGATTCAGACTTTCACTTTTGAGTTGAAAGCTTCAGAGCTCATTCACTTATGGCTTCAGTCGGTGCTATTTGGCCCAAAAGATAGAAACGGTTTGATAGACTTTCAGGTTCATTCTGTAGCAACTTTGGATGAATTCCATGCTTAGCAAAAGGGAATTTCTTGCTGTTTTAGAAAGTTCTTTCTAACTCCAAGGAGCATTAATTTAGTTAGGAAACATCCAAATGTCTCCTATATAAACGGATTGCTTAGAAAAATTAAATAAATCAAAAAATTGATAAACCCATTTCATTTCGTACATTTTGCTCAGCCTCTACCTTTTTTTATATCTCATAAACATAGAACCATTAAGGAAAAGCCTCAGCAGTGCATTTTCGGCCAAACAAAACGAGAAGCCACTGAGTAAATTTAAAGTAAAAGTCAATGAAAGAAATTGAGAACAAAACAAAAAGTAGAGGATACTGCTTCACATCATAAATAAAAGTGAATCATTTAACCTAGGTAGGGACAAATCAATGTGTTGTTGTAGAGAACGAAATGAGAAAACTAACCTCACTTGAACTTCAAGTGAAGAAGGAGAAATATGAGACTGAGCACGAGCCTGATAGAGAGAAATCAGATAAGAGACCGACCGCCGACGACAGTGAGTCAAAGAGCCAGAGACTCGGAGAGGAGCAATAGAAATGAAAATCGAAGAGAGGAAGACGATCAGACGACAGCCAACAAGACGAGGTGTGACTGTGTGAGGGAGATTGTGAGAAAGCTGCTCTACGCCATTGCCTCTAGACTCCAACACGATAACTAGGGCAAATTTATTTATTTCTTTTTTAAAAAACGCGGCATTTTTACATTTTCACGTTTGACAGCAACGTTTTTAATGATTTTACGAGGTCTATGTTTTTTGCTCAAACGAAAAGCGTTTTGTTAAAAATTAAATGTAAAATCTTCATTTTTTATGTTTTAAAGCGTGTTTTTGACTACTATAGTCACCGCTAATCCAAACAAGCTCACAAATCTTTTTTTTTATACAAGGCGATAAAGGAGGAGGGGATCAAACCCAAAACCGGGAGGGGAGAAATGAATCCCAATACCACTATATTACTAGTAGTGCTAGTAGACTCGCAGATCTTTTTTTCTTACATTATATCTACTACTATCTTTTAACCTTCATATATGATCTCGTTTGTAGTATATAAGCATGTGGTTATTTTCTTGGATGCCACCGATATACCATATATAATGAATAACGAACTTGGTTTGGTGTGCACAGTCGCGGATCTGTAAAATTAATGAAGGGTGGGCACTAGTGGCGGGGGGTGTCCCTGAATTTTTTTTTTTTTAAATGAAAGTTTTAAAAGCATTAAAAAAATAAAAGAATATAAACAAGAAAAGAAAAGAATATCAAAACAATATTCTTGAAATCAAGTGAATACTGATGATGTAATAAGAGAGGCAATTATCTTACAAACTTGTCATTTAGAAAAACAAGGCTAAGTGCCGTTAAAAATGTAGTTACATAAATTACAATGAAGGGTGGGCAGTCAAGAAGTTGAAGTACATATATTTTAATAACAAAAGTATATTACAATAAAAATAATTACAATGTGATTCTTCTAGGCCTTATTTTTTGAAATTCCATCATAATTGTCTTATTATCAATGCTATCAAATACATCTTTTTCAATATAAGGCACTAAACAATCATTCAACTATTTATCTCTCATCCGACTACGAAATACAGTCTTGATGTATTAAAGGTGCGTACTTAATTTAAGGGTGTGGAATTATTCAAACATATATTTCTTTTTTTAAAATTTTTAAAAAAATCTTCAATTCAAGAGTGGGCAAACCCCCCCTCCCCCCATACATGGGTGGTGTGCAGATGGTTTATGCTTCGTGTTCAGTGAAACTGCCAGGTTCTGTTTAGATTACAATACTGGTTATATATACTTTCTTGTAATTAATCTTCCTTTAATTTTATATATATGTCTATTGTTTCAACCATTTACGTGAGATGCTTCACGTAGACACGTACGTCTTCTGAAATAATGTATCAAATTTATTTATTTACTGTGTTGATGAACATAATCAACCGAATTTCAATGCGTAGCTTTCTTATTTGCTTCAAGTTGGCTAGTCTTTAATTACCACGCGCTCTTTTTTTTTTTTTTTTTTGGATCTAATATAATACTCCCTCCAGTCGTAATTATAAGAGCTATTTATCAGGTTTAGGAGAGATTAAGAGTAGAAGTTAAATTAGTTAATTATATTCATTTTTCTAAAATATCCTTATTTAAAACTTAAAATGACATGAACAAATTAAAATATCTATTTATGCTTCTTCTCATTTCCTTCACCTATCCACCACAGGTCCCAACCCAACATTTTAAATGCAAAAGACAAACACAATTTCCGTCATCTCTTGTCCTTCATTTTGGGATTTTTTTTTTTAAAAAAACTGTTTTGAAAATAAAAAAACCAACATGTCCAAATTAATTATTGTTGAGGAAGTATTAGTAGAGGTAATATGACAAAAATTGTTCAAAATTATTTTATTAAAAAAACAGTAGTATTGAGGTGTACGTGGCATTAATGAGTTACAGGAATTTTACTTTATAAAATATATAGGTACATTATTAAATAATTGTTATGTTTAATTATTATTGAGAAAGTATCAATAAGGGTATTTTAGGAAGAAATTGACAAAAGTTAAAACTTGATCCTATAATTAAGACCAAGACTGACTCTCAAATATGTTCCTATATATCGCGACCAGATCCCTAGTCTAAAAAGTGTTTTTTATCCAGTTTAAAAATCCGTTTTTGTAGTTGTGAAAATGGTGCAATCTATGAGCAGATAAGAGATATAATCGTAAATCTTAATTAACAGTTATTAAGTTTTAGAAGAAAGATGTGCTAGTGATATAATGTTAAACCCATATCAATACTCTATCACATTTGGAATTCTGACTATCTTCGGTTTGTTTTAAGTTCCTAATTAGATTGTATGAAAAAAAAAAAAAAAACCCCTCATTTAGCTCTACCCATAATGTTAGAAGAGGCGGAAGATGACATTTTATGCTTCATGGATCTATTCGTTCTATTTGTATATTTATTTGTCCAATGGTTGAGATCAATTTGAGAGATTATTTTTGTCATTTGCAAATTGTGATCGAGGAGCGTGTCCTAGGAAGTAAGTTCTGGTAATTGTATACAGTATACGAATCAGAGACCTGAGGCCCATACTATTGGTTAAAGCATTGGACCCAAAATTCGTAGGTTTTTGAATGGGGTATTAAAGGATTTGACATTACATTTATAGGGTGATTGATCAGTAGCAGACATTTATATCAAGATATTGCAATTTGTTAGAAAGAAGGGGTATAATGCTGAATCTCAATAAGAGAGTTAGAGTTAAAGCAGTAAATGATTAGAATAAAAGGTTAAAGAGCTGACATAGGAGAAGAATTTAGTATGTGAAGTTGAAAGAAAGAAGAACATGTATAAGTTAAGAATAAAAAAAGAAAAGAAAAGGATGCTTCAAAAACAAATTAAAGTCAACATCTTTTTGTTTTATGTTGGGGATATAGGCACATTTCCCAATAGGAAAATGCATTTAAAGGCCCTTTTTGAAGAAAAAAAATCCTAAAAAAGGTCCCAAGATTCTGAAAATCTCAAAAAAGGCCTAAAAGCCTTTTCTGGGATTTTCAGAATCTATGTGAGTTATTAATGGGGCTGATATAGTTGTTAACCGAGGCTGATATTGTTGTTAATGTGATTGATTTAGTTGTTAAAATATTGTTGTTAACGTGACTGATTTAGTTATTAACGGGTATTGATTTTGTTATTAATTTAGTTGATTTTGTTGTTAAATTTTAATGAATTCATACCAGAAAAGGCCCTTAGACCTTTTTAGAATTTTCAGAATTTTGGGGTCCTTTTTGGGATTTTTTCTCCAAAAAGGGCCCCCATATGGATTTTCCCTTTTCCAATTGTATTTTGAGGTCAAATAAGGATTTTTTTAAAAAAAAAATGATAATGATAGAATCACTAGGCTAAGTAGACTTTTAAATTTCCCTCAACCAAAAGTTATTGCCACATCAAATATGAATAAAGGCACAGATACACATTTTGAAAAAAGTATAATTGAATTTCATACTCTTAGGATGTTAGATGATAAAGTTTATACAGGTAAACATTCATATTTTTTTTGGTACAACATTCATTTTTTGTTTAAATGTGTGGTTGCATCTACAAATGATCTTTCAAAGATCGTGTAGAATTATCAAAACTTTAGGCTAGAAGTTGTACATGATCATTTACAGCTTTTATAGAATCTTAGGCTTGAATTTAAAAGTTATATGAGACTTATGAATAAATACTGTTCTGTTGTAAGAACACAGATGATGTCTAGCCTATACGGACTAGTGGATGATTTATATAGGATCGAATGTCTCCTCCAAGATGTCTATTAGTTAAACACCGAAGGGAAGATGATTACTCAGTGATATCTATAGGGAAGATGTCAAAGAGCGTCCAATGATCACTGTGCTACACGAGAATGACATTTTGCCAAATGGAGGTGGGGTGTCTGTACAGTGAAGTTGAATAGTAAAAGATGATGAATAGAGGATGTGCACCTGTTGGGTAATCTCCTATTTATAGAGATTACCTAGGGTTTCGTTCTTTAGATTGTGATTCAGTTACTCAAGCAATATCGTCTCCACGTTTTGCAAATGTCTGCTCCACTACCTGTACTATCCGGAATTATAGGCATGGTTATGGGGTGATTAGCGTCTTACCTGATTAAGGGAGGATTCTGCCATAAAATACTCTTACTGAGCAGCATATTAGTCAGGCCCATTATATAGGTCCATAACGAGTACATATGTTACTAAGAGAAGTAGAAGAATTTAAATGAAAATTTATTATTGTCAAGCTAAGTGTTTCAACATAGTAAACTATGGTATAGTTAGCCTCCGAATTAAGTAAACAATGGCAACTATCAGGTAAGTATATTTTTTGGTACTTCATTTTCTTAAGAAAGAGTTAAGGATTGTAAACATTGACACGGTAGAAGAAAGAGGGAATCAGAAATGATTAAGAGTTTGAGTTATTAGCACTTAAACTTTTGATTGGCATTATAAGAGAATTTTGGGTAAGTGAGTTAGTGCCAAAGCTCATGAAAGATTTACTGATAATTTGATGACCAAGACTATTCGATTTTTCTACAAGGTTTTGAATGTGAGGAAGATGCAAACAGGTATAGAAAGTGTGAGAAATGTGAAAGGTTAGGTCACATTTAAAGAAGATATGTGAAAGTTAATTAAAGATGAGATACATAAACTCAAGGCATGGTTACACCTATACAATGACGGATCCAAGTAGGGGGGTGCCCACCCTTGAATTGGTTTTTTTTTTTTAAAAAAAAATAATTAATTAATATTTAAAAAATAATAATAAAAATAATACATGTTTAAATGATTGCCCACTCATAAATTAAGTGGCCCACCTTTAATACGTCAGGACTACACTTCGTAATCGGATGGGGATGAATAGTTGAATGATTGTTTAGTACATGATATTGAAAAAGATATATTTGACAGCATTGATAATAAGACAATTATGATAGAATTCCAGAAAATAAGGCCTAGAAGAATGACATTGTAATTATTTTTATTGTAATATATTTTTATTATTAAAATATATGTATTTAACTTATTGAGTGCCCACCCTTCATTGTAATTTATATAGCTACATTTCTAACGGCATTTAACCTTGCTTTTCTAAATGACAAGTTTGTAAAATAACTATCTCTCTTATTACATCATCAGTATTCATTTGATTTCATGAATATTTTTTTGATATTCTTTTCTTTCTTGTTTATATTCTTTTATTTTTTTAATGCATTTAAAACTTTCCTTTGAAAAAAAAAAATCAGGGGCAACGCCCAAATTCCCCTGCCAATGATGCCTCCCTTCAGTCATTTTTTGGATCTGCCCCTGGACCTATGAGAATAATTTTTGAGATTATAGAACAAGTGTACGATGAATAATAGTTAATCCTAATTGAATAGGACTCGTATGAGTATAAATCCTTTTTCTTTTTTCCTACATGTCCTTATACTTGTGAGTGTTTTATGTGGACTTTGATAGTTGTTGTGATTCGTAGGCTTGGATTTTAGGATTTTATCGAATTGTGAAGAAGGGATTATGAATGTCGCATATTGTTAAAGAATTAGGTTGTTTTGTTAAAAGTTGTGTACTGTAACTCATCGGGTTCCTTGTATCACTTTGTGATATGCTAAGGAAAAAAAATTGTGCTTTAAAATAATTAACTAACTATTTTGTTAAGTATTTTCTTCTAAGAAAACAAAGAAATTAAAAGTTTTTTTTAGAAAGGGGTTGTGTTATAATTGATTAGGGGAAAATTTTTGTTGACTTTCAAAGTGGGTTTGGAAAGAAATGCTTTGAAAAAATTATGTCTCTAACCATGATTCATAGTCATGGCAATGATATAGATAAGCATTAAAGTGTAAGAAATAGAGATAATGTCAAGATAGAATAGTGATTTAAAACAATGATGTATAGGTTATGATCGTGAATGGAAATACTTAGCAGAACTTGGTAAAAGGACTTCAGAAGTGACTTGGGAGACTAATGATGAAACTTTATGAATGGAGTAAGACGGGGATAATCCTGATCCTAATTATAGGACAACATTTGAAAGTTTATTTCGGTCCTAATTATAAGACAACATTCTAATTTTTGCTAATTTCTTCCTAAAATACTCTTATTGATATAAATGACGGATTATGTGAAATCAATAAGGTAGTTGAAGTGTAAAATTTATATAAGGACATTTTAGGAAAATAAATAAAATAGATTAATTTAACCTTCATCTTTAATCTCTCCAAAATCTGTTAAATATATCTTATAATTAGGACCAAAAAGAGTATAAAAGGAGAATCTTTAAAAGAAATTTATATTGGCTAGTAAGGTTACAACGACAACTTGATATAATTGTATAGATAACTATAAGGTGGATTGAGTATGGGGTATGAGACAATTAATAGTACTCTTCTATTGAGTTTTTTTTGAAGCAGATAAAGAGGTGAAGGGATGAAATGGTAAATAATTGATTTTAATGAGTGGTTGAAGTGCAAATTCTAAGTATATGATAAATTGTGATTACCTAAGTTTTTATTAAAAATGGAAAATTGTTGTGAATCATATTTTAATCAATGGGCATATATCTTTCCTAGTGTTTTGAAATTATCATGAAGTGTTGGAATTTCACATATTGTTAGGAGTCTATTCACTTATTGAGTCAAATAGAAACTTTTAGTCAAAGTATATTCTTTTAAGGGTTAAATATCTAATTTATCAAAGAAGTTTTGCTAAGGGGACGCTCAGTACCCGCAAGTATTTTAGGTATCATTTTTGTCCCGAAAGTTTACAAAATTGAGCAAATATGCCTAGAAAGTTTTTTTTAGGAGCAAATTTGTCTTGGAAGTTTTGTTTAAGAGTAAATTTTTATAAACTTCCGGGACAAAAATGATACTAATCCAATAGTCAAGGTCAACTGATGGGCAAAATCGTTATATTTGTAAACTTCCGAGGTAAAAATGATACCTAAAATACTTCCGGGTGCTAGGCGTTCCCTTAGCAAAATTTCCGTGGCAAATTAGGTCTTTAACCCATTCTTTAAAACATATTGTGAACTAAAAGTTTTCTGTGGACTTAAGAGAAAAGATTTTAAAATGAGGTTTACTAACCCTATTAAATCCTTTTTTTTTTCACATATACATATATCAAGAGATTTAGAATACATGAATTTGTTAGGTCATGTGTGTATGTGGGGAAAAAAACAGAAACAATAAAGTTTGATAAGCATCTAGTCTCCATGAGAATTGGAATATGACCAATAAGTTTTCAATATATTATTGATTTTAATTTTTATATATTTTAACAAAAGGTCTGAATCATATTTTGATCGGCAATATATTAAATGAGCATGAATTTCATATTTTCATATGAAAATTTGAAAACATATTGTTTGGAGCTTATTTGCGCTTTGAGTCAAATGAAAACTTTCGACTAATTATGATTTGTTCAAAATTTTGTTCTGCGAATTAATGTGCTCATGTGGAATCGGAAAAAAAAATTAGAGCTGTGATTTACCATATAGAGAAATACATATACACATATACACAAATACTCGCATACACTGTCGGTGATGATTGCCGCCACAACATTTCAAAAACATATTTTTCTAAAACAATTATCCAAATATTTTTTTTATTTTTTATTTTCTTGTTTTCAAAACTTGTTTTTAAAGACAAGTTTATAAAACTATTTTGGAAACAAAAAACAGAGAGCGGAAACAAACAGGCCCTTAATTAATATCATAACAAATCACATTCAGATTTTGAGATGAAAATCTATGGAGGTTGTACCTCTATTTCCAATTGATAAAATCTCCAGAGAAAGCTATGTTATGTTTGGATAGAGAGAAAAGTCAGAGAAAAATAAAGGGGAGGGAATATTAAATTGAGAACTACCATAAATGGTGTCACAACCCCCTTCGTCCACACGTCAAACATCAAGTCATACAGCGAAATAAATCGTATAATATTATATCGTTTGGGTGTAGAATACTGATATTAATAATAAAACTACTCTGGCTATATGCCAAAAACAACTTCTCAAGACTATTAATATTACAGTCATCTAAAATAAAATTTCATTACTCTCTAAAATCTTCCATCCAAACTAAATAATATTATACAAATTTAATACAAAAAACCATTCCAAATTCACCACTCACCAGCCTTCAACTATGCTCCATGTCCACTATTTTGCCCCT
The DNA here is from genome assembly GCA_034222035.1 of Acacia crassicarpa. NCBI lineage: Eukaryota > Viridiplantae > Streptophyta > Magnoliopsida > Fabales > Fabaceae > Acacia > Acacia crassicarpa. The sequence goes on from JAWXYG010000008.1 coordinate 9,408,486, forward strand.
AGAGCTCTGCTCACCACTGTGACCCCTTCCTGAACTTTTAGGTAGGTTTGGAATTCAAGTTGAATCCAAGAGTAACAGCTTAATCTCATATAAGTATATTGAGCATATGTTAGTCTACCACAATCATAAAAACAACAAAAATAGCATTAAGGATCAACTCACAGATCATCATGTGCAACAACACAATATAGCATAACAACATATGCAATGTTAACTCTGAAAACGCAGGACCCTACAAGTCCTAGATCCACAGCGCTGGAAAAACAATAACTAGGCCTCAAATCCAAAACAATTGAATGCAATAAACGTGTGTCCTAGACACGAATCACAATCATGGTACAAAACATGCATACACAGATATATAAAGCATACGAGATTAACATTATTACATGTTTGCTCAAGAATAGAATAATGTTTAGGTTCTTTATCGGGTCCTGGGCACTTGTAAATTCTTATCATTACAAAAATGGTGGACAGTGTTCATTACTTATACCCAAGCATGATAAGAAGGTTTTAGTTATCATGTAGAACTCATTATAACCTTTAAATAATAGGTGGTATAACATTGACCATTATTTATGTCATTTCCAGACTTTAATCAGAAATTCCAGAATTTTCACCAAACTTTGAAAATTCATGTTTAATTGTATAGGTGTTCAATTTAGGCAATTCCAAAGGCTATGGGACCCTTGATAAGTCTATCTCAAAGTAAAATTACCATGGATAGTCAAACATATTCGCATTATTCTAGAATAAACAGAACATTACCATTGTCCGAAATGGTACTTTAATATCATAGATCATTTTTAAAAATTCATAAATCTTAGTATATAGGTCCACTTGACCTATATGACATAGCAAATTAAAGCTTATAATGTCTTCTTTGATTCTAAAAAGTTTTATAGCTATTGGACATTATTTGTTTAGTTAAAAGCACATCACAAGATGACTGCCTCCCTAGTAACCTTAATTTGCCAGCATCAAGGGAAATCCCCTTCACAATCTATGTCATATTTCCTGAATTGGGCTTAGTTGTCTACCTGATACAGGCTTGTTCTCAAGTATCTAGGCCCAAAATTCAAGATATTACAAATAGTAAAAAAACCTTATTATTTTTAGGAGTTTTCTCCCCTAACTCTCTCTCTATCCAAAAAAAACTAAAGGAGGGGAAGATTCTTGTGAAGCCAAATGAGACCTCTTAGGCATACCAGCAGGAAGTCTTTATGGAACTCTTTCCTTTCTTCCAAATGAAAGAGAAGAAAGGTTCGTTAAGACAGCAAATGATTACTTGACCATGCTTCATTTTCCTGCCCTTCACTATGTTGATTGCACTTCAACCAGTCCTTAAAGAGAATGAGATGAGAGCCATCACATTGAGTGATGATCCAGAAAGACTTTGCTCTTGTTATGAACTTCATGCTTTCCAAAAGCCAATACGGGAGTCGGCAACATGTCCCAAGATATCATTGACTAGTGTAACGCATAATTTCCTTGAAACCACAGGAAGTTAATCAGGATGATGACTGCTTTTAATATATTTTCTTCATTTGACTAAGAAAACAATGTTTGTTTCAGCCACAACATAAAAGAAGGAAGATCCAAAGTATCTAGTTTGATAGAAATACCACAAATCCAGACTACCTTAAAGAAAGGGTAAGAGACAAATTTATACTCCAAAGATTCTTTGAATTCACAACCAAAAGGACAGAGGTTATCAACCTAAAGGTGTAACATCCTCATTTTTCATGTGCATTAATATGAAATTATTTGCATATATGAATTTTTATGAAGTTGTGTGTAATAAATTTAGCCATAAAGGAATGAGAAGAAGTTGCATGGATATGGGTTATAAGTTAACAAAGTGGGCTAAAATCATCCCAAAAGAGGCTTAAATTTTTGGCCCAAACTGAGAAAAAAAAAAAGAAATTGGCCAACCACATTCCAACTAAATAGTTGGATTTTAAGAAGATGGCATAGTGGTAAATATGGGGTTAGTTGGAGGTCATTTTTCCCCTCTTTATTTCAGCCGAATGGGACCCTTTAATTGCCATTAAATCACTTCATTCTCCCTACATTTTGCCCAGCACGCAGAAGGAAGGAAGAGAGGAAGAGTGGAGAAATTTCTAGGGGAAAAGGAGAAGGAAAAATTGAAGAAATCAATAGGTAAATCTCATTTAATCTCCTCCATTTCCTCTAAGCTTCCTCTTGCAACTCTTCTTGACCCAAAAATCTGTCTTCTTGTGGTGTTCATGAAGGGAAGGTCGAAAATTTTGGGTAAACAAGGAAGAAGAAATTACAAGAACATCAAAGGTTAGTGATTCTGGAACCTCCTTATAGTGGATTTGAGTTAGTAAATTGATTTGTGGTGGTATTCTCTTGGATTCTTGAAATCTTGGAAACCCTAAATTTATGAGGATTTGTTGCCCAAATTCTTGAATGGGATTAGAGGATGATTAAGGGTTCAAACAACAAATTAGAAATGATTATAGACTAGATTTCGGTGTTAGAATGGAAATTTGACAATTTGTTGGTTATGCATTGATTTTCGTCCAGCTGCATATACTAGTATTTTGGGAATGGATTTTGGTGTTTTTGATGGTTTTAAAGTGTCTAAAATGAGATTTTGTATGAAGGTGAACTTGGATTATAAATTTGGAAGCATAAATGGAAGCTAGAAAATCATTAGGTGCTGTTACTGGAAATTTCCCTGTGGAGTCGGTCACATTCTTCATGATATTTGACATGGTAAATGGACTTAGAAAATTATGAAACTTTTCAGGGAGAAAGTAGACATCTCAAGGACTATTTTCATATATAATATGTAATTTTTCAAGTTCTGGACTGGGAGAAATGTATTTTTGAAAATGACCCTCTGATTCTGGACATAATTTTGGACAGCAGGGGAATTGTGGGCTGTGGATATATTTTCGACTTGGTCTGGCCTAAATGAGTATTTTTGGTTGAAAATAGACACATTAAGGGTCATTTTGGCTTTGGAATCAACCCAAAAGGATTTTTCTAGATTTAATTATGAATTTTTGAAGATGAGTCACTGGTTGCTGGAAAATCCTGAAAAGTGACGAAAATTAAGAGAATGAAGGCCCATATTAAATTCCTTAATAAGAAAAGGGATTTAGTAAAAATAGATCTATGAATTGGGCTTATTCTAAATTATCAAGGGAATATTTATTGAAAGGAATTTAATTATATTTACATTTTGTTATTCTAGGGATAATTGTGATAGTTTGCATCGGGAATGTTATTTTTATCCGTAATCGACTGCCAGGTAGTAACCTTAATCTTCATATACTTTGTGTGACTTGTGTATGTATGTTTTTCCATTTATATTGCATACATTCAGTTATCATTCATTTTCCAAGCGCTATGGAACCGGAACACGCTGTGTGCATATACGGGCCTTGCTGTGTGCCATGCCCGGTGGTCTGTGCTGTGTGCTATTAGGACCACTGCAGTCTGTGCTGTGTGCTATTAGGACTGCTAGTTCCGGATTGGCTTTGTGCCTTGCTGTGTGCATGATATTGAATGAGATGTGGTTTGAATTATTTTTATTTGTGGTTTGCTTACATGCTTTGTTATACATTTTATATGAAATTAACGGTTACTCTGGGATTCAATCTTGAATCCCAGCTCCTTTTAAGCCATCTGGTAGTTCTTCGAGACCGGAGCAGGGAGACAGGGGTAAGGCTCCGGAGCTGGAGTAGTGTGGAGGTGACTGTTATTTTTGGGTATCTATTTTGATTACCGGATAACTGTATGATATTATTTTGGCCGGTCAGGTACTATTATCCGGATGACTGTATATTTTGGTCCCTTCGGGGAAAGGAATTATCTTTCCGTATTTTTATCAGTATATTTTTGTCCAAACCGATGTGTGCTCTGCTGCTTATACTCTGATATGTGTTGTAAATTCACGGGGGAAATATAAGCAAAAATTAAACAAAAGTAAAAGACCGTACTACCCGCCACCCGAAAGGGCGAGGCCGGTAGGTGTGTAACAAAAGGTGGGAAGACGGGCTGGAATTTGTAGCTTGATCCTGAATTGGTCGAGCTCAAAAAGTTCATTTTCCTAACCTGATGTGTTTCCATATAAGTATTTGATTATTAATTAAATAATAATTAAATGCTTATGGGATCAATATAAGCCTCACAAGGTGAATATTAATTTCCTGAGTTTGGTAACTAACAAAATATTACTTAATGGGTGTACATAAAAGAAAAACTATGTATTATACTCACTAAATAGATAACTTTTCTTGCATGTAGTAAAACAGATGAAATGTAAAGTACTTTGTATAGATCATAAGACATCATTAACATTCAAAGCATCTAGTTATCGTGGCCTAAACCCTAATTTTAGGTGTAGGGAAACCAAACCACAGTGATAAACTCATACATGTAAATGCTTTCAAACGATAAACATAAATCTAAGTAAATCCAAGTTTCAATGAACAAGCGGCACAAATTTTCAGCACCGAGCCGGATACTTCACCTCTTGTCACTGAGAAATGTGGAAAAAAAATTACTACCTGGATGAAAAAAACACAAAGTACATGAACTTGAAGAAGATGACCTCGCCTATAAAACCTTAAAATCACTCAGAGCAAAAGACACACCGCCAACTATATAGCTAGAAAGAGCTTGTACTTATTATGAAAATATTTGCCTCATATGCAGGTATGATTACTGAATCTAGCAATTTCTTTGATATGCATTAACTCTCAAGAATGTGTACATGTAATACATGTAAAAAGCAGCATCAACCCTCAAGAATTGTACATGTAATACATGTAAAAGCAATTTCTTTTTTATTGATATCACTAGTGCAAAAAAAAAAGCTTTAAGACCGCCTCATTTAGACCGTATTATAGAGAATCAGGTCTTAAAAGTATAACCGGTGACAATTTCGTAAATATAAAGAATTTTTTAGACCAGATTATAAAGGATCCGTTCTTAAAAATATGATCAGTGGCAGTTTCGTAAATACAAAGAACTTTTTAGACCGGATTATAAAGGATCCGGTCTTAAAAATATGACCGGTGGCACTTTCATAAATATATAAAACACTTTTAAGACTGGATTATAAAAGATCCGGTTTTAAAAGTATGATCGGTGGCAATTTCGTAAATATATAGAACACTTTTAAGACCGGATTATAAAATATCCGGTCTTAAAAGTATGACCGGTGGCAATTTCGTAAATATTGTGAGAAGTCGATTAGAGATGAGTCCGAGAATACCATGATTTATTCCTTCGCCTAATTGGAATTAAATACAGATGGTAATTACGAAATTCAAAAAACCATGATCTACTAACTTAATTCCTAAAATCTCTCCAACAACTTAATTAAGATGATTACAATCAAGAATATAATTGCGAAATTCAAAAAACCATGATATGTTAACTTAATTCTTAAAATTTCTCTAACAACTTAATTAAGATGATTAGGACTATAATTACGAAATTCAAAAAACCATGATCTGATAACTTAATTCCTTAAATCTCTCTAACAACTTAATTAAGAAAATTGCACAATATAATCGTATATGCTAACTAATTAAATTTGAACTTCCAATCTTCTCTTGTTCACCGTCGCTGATGACAGAGGGACATAGGGACATTCAAAATGTTGCCAGATCTGGTGATTTGAGACTGGTTGTTTCATTTGAGTTTTTTCTTTCTTTTTTTTTTTAAAAAAAATTATTTTAAAACACTTTTAAGACTAGATATTTCAAAAGTTCGGTGTAAACTTTTAAGACCGATCGTTCATCCAGTCTTTAAGGTTATAGACTTTTAAAACCGTTTGGAACAAGACCGGTCACAGATCCGATTTTATGAGACCTTTTTCTTCCAATCTTAAAAGTGTTTTTGTACTAGTGTATTGAAAAACTATTAATGTATTTAGTATAAGAAAAATATGAATCTTATTTAATTCTTAAATAAAACTAATAAGAAATCAGGTGTATCTCAATTCCATTAAAAAAACTGAGATGGTCTATGAATGAAATTGGATGGGGTATAAAAAGAGGTTGAAAATTGATATCTTAAGCTTTTTGCAATTTCATGAAGCCACTTGTTACCTTATTGGAGTAACATATGTATGTTTCCCGTCAGAAAAAGCTGTAGTGATTTAACTTTTCATTATACTTATTATTATTAATTTAAATTTACCATTTTATCATAAGTTCTATCTGATTTGGATGGATTGATATCATTTGCCCGTCAACTAGTAATTCATTATTTTCTGATCAACACTACTTACAAAAAATAATTATTCTTTACTAATTTTCAGATTTTATAAATTATTTATTATTTAATTATTTTTAAATCCTATGATATCTTGGTTTATCTCTCAACTTATACAACATTTTCTCTCCTCTATCACATTGACTTACCCCTATTTTAGAAGTTACCAAAAATACCCCCTCCTTTGTGCAAAGCATGATTTGGCCAATTTTTTATGGTAAAGATGATCTGCCCAATTTTCAATAGGTTAATTAACCGAAGAGAATGGGATTAATGGAATATGTCAGTCTTTCAAAACATGAGTTAAGATTTGAATCATCATTGAAAGAGGTTCATACATTGATTATTATTATTATTATTATTATTATTATTATTATTATTATTATTATTTGTTTTTGTTCAGCAACACTAAAATCTGAAGACACGTTTTTGAAAATCATCAATAATCAAAGGTAACATTGAGCTAAAGTTCATCTGGGTGGCCATAACTTTCTGCAAAAAATTCTTGGTTAAGCCCTAAGCCACATAATTGTTTTTTTTTTTTTTTACAAGTCAACTCTTGCAAGATAAAATTTAGACATAATATTTTTTTTTTATCATGTGTTTTTTTTTTCCTTGTAAGACTTACATGTAATTTTCCCTTTAAATATGGGGCAATAATTTTTACAAACATCTTAAACTCTTTAAAATGCACACAAAAATGTAATTGTTGTAGATATTCATCATATTTGAATGCAGTTGCAATTATAAAATATAATCCCAATGGCCATACCTTGTGCCTCCCACCTTGGATTCGTCTAAACATTTGTTGTTTATCGTATTTTCTGTTTTTTCATGATTATTTTTTGTTCGAAGTTTCTTCATGATTAGAGGTTCCACATTGGTGAAAATTTCCAAGTTATATGAAGCCGGTCTTCACATAACAGGGTCATGATATTGATAACTGATGTTGTGTTGATTTTTTTTTTTTTGAGAAATTTCAAAATGATGGTATTATTCATTACAATTTACAACAACATCTTAAAATGTTCCACAAGGTAGGACAACAATTATTATGTAGTAAAGAAAGAGAGAAAAAGAGGGGAGGTGTAGTGACACAGATGGAGGGGAAAAAAAAACTACAAGAAGAATTTAGGGTTTTTTTTAAAAAAAAATTAAGAAAGATAAAAACAATAAAAATGTTTGAAAAAATATTTTCAATAAATCATTTTAAAAACAAAAAGACAAAAAGTTTATTTAAAAAATTAAAAAGCAAAAACAATTTTTAGTTGTTTTCTTATTTCTTATTTTTTGAGGTTACCACCTATCTAGTATTGGCACTACATTAAGAGTTGACCACTACCACATCATTGTCGGTGATGACGGCCACTACAACAATTCAAAAACAACTATCCAAATAGATTTTTATTGTTTATTTTTCTTGCTTTCAAAACTTGTTTTTGAAGACTAGTTTATAAAACTATTTTGGAAACAAAAAACAGGAAGTGGAAACAAACAAGCCCTTAATTAAATACCAAAATAAATCACATCAAGATTTTGAGATGAAAACCTATGGAGGTTGTACCTCTATTTCCAATTGATAAAATCTTCGGAGAAGGCTATGCCATGTTTGGATGAAAAGAAAGGTGAAAGAAAAAGAAAGAGGAGGGAATATTAGATTTGAAAGCTACCATAAATTTTTTTTTTTAAAAAAAATATTTTCGGGAGTTTTTCCTTCATCCAAACATAAGGGTAAAAGAAGACTGAAGAAAGGGAACATTCTTGAGAAGCCAAATGAGATCTCTCAGGCATGCCAGCAAAAAGTCTTTAATGGGACTTTTTCCCTTGTTCTAAGTGAAAGAGAGAGAAAGATATGCTAAAACAGCAAATGATTACTTGACTATAGTTCATTTTCCTGCCGTTCACAATGTTGATTGCAATTAACCAGTCCTTAGAGAGACTGAGATGAGAGCCGTTACAATGAGTGATGATCCAGAAAGACTTTGGTCTCTTTATGAACTTCATTCTTTCCAAAAGTCAATAAGGGATCGGAGTAGGCAACGTGTCTCAAGATATCCTTGATTAATGCATGGTTTGTAAAATCGGACTGGACCGGCCGGTTCAGACCGGAAACCGGCTAACCGGTCCGGTTTAGGGTAAAACCGGTCTGACCCGGGAACCCAGTCTAACCCGGACGGGTCACTGGGTCAGACCTTTTTATTTAAAAAAAAAAAGAATGCAATCTGATTCATATCAGATTTGAAATAACGTATGTGTAATTTTCGACTCTTCCCACTGCCAAACTCAACTTCCTCAAACTTCTCGGTGCTCTCTGCTCCTTGACCGCCATTTCGTGGTTTCTCTGTTTTCGGTTGGCTCTGCTTAGTAGATGTCAAATGTAGGCTGTAAAGAAAATTGTTAAGAATATCTGAATATGTCACAAGTATTGGAGTATATGATTATTTTGTCATTAATCCAAAATATTGAAATTATATATAGTATGTCAAATTTAGGTTGGTGTGATGAGAAATTAATTATTTTCCAATTTTTTATACCTCACCGGTCTAGGCCCGGGCTGACTATGGTCTAACCCACTAACCCTTAACCCAGTACTCCCACCAATTTAGTTACCGGTCCGGGTTTCAGAACCTTGGATTAGTGTAACGCATAATTGGGTTCACATTCTATGCTCATCTAAAAGATGAGTACGTAATGCTCATCTCTCTAATTTTGTAGTGGGATCATTTTTTTTTTTAAAAAAACAACAATTTATGTATTTTATTTATTTGAATTAAATTGTATGCTGCACACACTGAAATATTTTTTCACCCAATATCTCAAATTAATTAATTTATATTCCTGCATTCAGAAATATTATTTTTTCAGTAACTTCTAATATCTGAAATTTTTTTTCAAAACTTGATATCTAAAGTTTGTTAATTTTTTAGTGTATGGAGTATTTTTTTCAAAAAAAAAAAACCTTTTATTTACGGATGAGCACTACATACTCATCTTTTGGATGAGCATGAAATATGAATTCCACGTAATTTCTTTCTTTGAAACCACAAGATGATGATTGCCTTTAATATATTTTCTTCATTTAATTTGACTCTTTGAAAGAAAACAATGTTTGTTTCAGTCACAGCAAAAAAGAAGGAAGATCCAAAGAATCGAGTTTGATAGAAAGACTACCCAATTCAGACGGCCTTAAATAAAGGACAAGAGACAAAGTTATACTCCAAAGATTCTTTTTTTTTTTTTTACAAGACTCCAAAGATTCTTTGAATTCACAACCAAAGGGACAGAGGTTATCAAATGCCTTGGGCTGACCTGCCAGCTTTTAGGCCCTCTTCAAAAACTATTTTCTTTTTATATATTTTGATATGGATAAAAATAAAACAATAAACATCATACAAGTATATTTCAAACCATAAAATTACTAAAAATGTCAAATTTTGTCCAAATTTTCAAAATTAAATCAAGTAAAGCCATTATCCCAAACATTGATAAACTGTTGTTTAAAATTAAATAAATCAGACAAAGCACAAACTAAACACTACACATGTCTACAAAACATGCATCACTATGGGCAGGCTATTCTTCAGGGGAAAAAACATCAACGTATTCTTTTTTTAATAATAACTTTAAAGTATTCTGCTTCAAACAAAATTCACTTTATAATTTTGCCGCCTTTTTATTTTTTATTTTTAACTTGAGATACATTACTGTTTTTTTTTTTTAAAAAAATACACATAGTAGGGGAGGGGGCAGAGTTCGAACCCTAGATATAGAAGAAGGGAGCCAAGCTCCCATGCCAATGCACTACTAAGATGCTGGCACATTACTGTTAAAACTCGTAAATTTGTAATTCAAATTATATAAACACAAGTTATACACACACATATACACTCTCTTATCAAATATATATAGTTTAAATACAACATATCAGATCCTTATCTAGTGTCCAAATTAGCTCATTTTTTTAAAGTTCAAATGAATAAACCGTTATCTAAACTCAAATAAATCCTAAACTCATAAAATGAATAAACCCTTTTATGAAATTCAATTAACAACTATATCCATGTGACATCCTTAAGGATGTAAAAAAGGGCGAAAATTATAATAAAATACTTTTTGAATTTATTAAAAAAAATTATTATATAAACAATAAACCTTCACATATATTGATGAGATTGAAAATTTAAAACTACCCTTTAAGAATTTTACTAATCATAACTCATAAGGACTAAAATTTGAATACCAACACATTTTGTGAGCAAATTCAAACGATGACTGTACAACTGACAAAACATGTTTAATTTTTATATAATATATTTAGACTATTAAATTAAAATAAACTAACAAATCACTGTAAATGAAATTGAGGTTTTGATAGTTAGATTACTAAATTATTAAACTAATTTTTTTTAATACAATAAATGTTTTGATATTGATAGCTTCCTTAAGTTTTTATATATCTTTTAATTTACATATATATTAAATTTAAAGTTAATAATATTTAATTACATAATTATCACTGGGCATCACTCAGTTTCCTATGTTGGTATTTTATGTTAGCAAAATTAACTTATTAGAATTATAAGATCAAAAGTATATTTTATAAAATTAAAAAACTAAAATATATTTCACGTAAACTTAAACCAGTATACCTTACCTTAAAATAGATTTTTTTTAAAAAATCATACCTTAGTTGTATGTAATGAAAACATATCTGCATAACCAATAAAATTTTTAAGGAGATAGTTTGACTTTAACCAATTTTCCACATATTGATTTAATTTGATCAACAAGGAAGAAAGAACAAATTTTTTTTTGATAACAAAATTTTAGGAAAGGGGTTGGGCTCACCCACAGTCCAAGGGCAGGGCGCTTGAAGTCCTTTCTTTTCGTCTTGATTTCTTTTCTTCTTTATAGGAAATTAATAGGAAAGGGGTAGAAAAAATGGAATAAATATCCTGATTTTTTATTTTCATTATTTTGATTCGGAATTCGGATTGATGAACTAAATCAGATAGTTATATGAGTGAAATAAAACAGCTTCCATTTATTCATTATTCATTGATTTAATATTCTAATATTCTATAATATTCTCTAATTTTAATTATTAATTTAATGAAATTGAAATTCAATATCAATATATTTAGTAATAAAATTCAAAAAATAGATATATATTTATAGATACCTCCCCCAGCGCCTAAAGGTGAGGAAGACCGACCCCACACTAGTTGAACCCAAGGACGAGGGGTGAAGAAAGAACAAATTTGATTAAACTAAAATTAGGATTTTTTTTCATGTGTATAGGGAAGGACTATGATGTGCCGACTATCTAGCCCGAATAGTTTAAAAGAACAATCAGAGTTTTGATGTCTTATTGACTCAGCCTTTTATTTATTTGGAGTTTTTTAAACTAAAATGTGGTAAAGTCTCTTAGAATTACAATAATATTGTTTAATTAGTTTTTTTTTATATAAAAAAATAGAATTTCCTTGGGCCGAGAATAAATTGGAATAACCAAGGAAGAAAGCGGACATAAACCCCACCACCACTCCCGAAACCAGAATGCAAAGACCAGATAAAGTCACTTCAGTTCCCGGCGATTGTTGGGATAAAGTGTGAGCAAGTGATGAGAGGCAGGGGCACAGAATTCTTTTGCGGCTAAACATGAATTCCAAATTTCCCAATACTGTCAATATTCTTCAGTCCCCAAAACCCATATCCAGCTCTAAAACCCTCTTTGGCCATTTCCCACAATCTTTATCTCGATTTTCTTATTGTAAACGCATCTTGAGGACCAGATTATGGTATAAAAAGCTTTGCACTAGTCGCAGGACAATTAGAATAAGTGCTTACAAAGCTTCGGATTCAACTTCCAGTCCACTCACAGTAACCCAGAATGAGGAAGAAGATGATGCTGAGTCCCTTAAGCTATTCGAGGTTGATTTTTTTCACCCCCTTTATCACTTTCTCTGTTCCGTTGCGTTAAATGGAAACAATGAAAAAGAAAAAATGGAGAGCGCAACATAGTTTTGAAAAGAAATGAGAACTGATTGCCTGTTTACGCAGAGTCCCTTGTTCTGGTATGTTGTAAATAACCAAACTGCTGCGTGGCTGTAAGCCACGTTGATGAAATTTCTTGTAGTACACACATGGGCAATTTAAACGTTTAAAGTAATGAACCCTTACGAATTTTGGACAGGAATGCGTCAGAAATGGGGTATCTGGAAAACAAAGGGGAGTTGGAGTTCTGCCTGACTCTGACTCAACCTCTGGCATTAGAGTTTTGCGTTTTTTTCCTATGCCTTTCATTGATCATTGAGAAGTTAAGCTTCTTTCATTTTTCTTTTTTTGGTTTTTGTGTGTTCTTGGGCGGGGGTGTGGTGTGAGGATTCTTGGTTTGGAGTTTCCAGATCAGTGGGATCGAGCAGGAGAACTTTTGACTGCGTGTGTAATATGGTCTTGGTATGGAACAAGTAATTATGAGATTACTTGAAGTTCTCCTTCATGTGAGAAGTAGTAGTGGTTAGAAAACTAAGTATAGGCTTTGTCACTTTGAGAGCGTTTGGTATATCAAGGGTGGCCATATTTGGTTTGCTTTCGTGAAAAGAATCAACAGACGTTTATATGAAACTTTTTTGGCTTTCAGTTTCTCATTATGCAATTGCATTTTAGAGGTATAACTTTCTCATATTTGGTGCATTTTGTTGGAAGTTGTTTCATGTTCATATGATGACAAGGATAACACGTTTTGAACTTCTAAAATACTGAGAATAATATAAATATGATATATTTCAGAAACTGAAGGAGGCTGAAAGGAAAAGAATAAATGACTTGGAAGAATTTGAGAACAAGGCTAATGTGCAGTTAGAGAGGCAGCTTGTCATGGCTTCATCTTGGAGCAGAGCTTTGCTGACTCTGCGTGGCAAACTAAAGGGTACCGAGTGGGACCCAGAGAACTCACACAGGATAGACTTTAGTGATTTTTTGAGACTACTTGATTCAAATAATGTCCAATTTATGGAGTACTCAAATTATGGTCAAAACTTATCAGGTAAATTATTCATTTTTTTTAGGAGTACTATGCTGATACAACACCTGTTGGCTAATTACATTATTGAATACTTATTTCTTACTAGTTTTGATTGGTAATTACATATGAGGTGGCTGCTTGCTTTAAATGTTAACAAGAAAATATATTAGAACAAATGTAGTTCATACTATCTTTTTTTTGTAGTCCATAGGATGGTTCATCAACATATCATAGCTCACTTTGAACATCATGTTATGATATTTCATGCTAAAGAAATATTGAATGTTTGATTCAGTATAATAGTACATTACATGGTCGATCAAATCCGTTTTATACTTTGCACTATTTTGTATAGTGCATTCATATCTATTTAAGTAAAGGAAAAAACCTATATGCTTAGCCTTATATACTTAAGGGTGCTTGTTTCCAATCAAATTAAGATATGTGGTCTTTTTATATATTATTTATTCCATAAAAAACGTTTGTTATTAATATTTTAACACTTTAAAATCCACCTGTTCTGATTTGATGGGACAAAATTATATTATGTATTTAAGGTTAAGTACCCATGTCTTCCCTTCAAGCAAATCTAAATACTGTAAGTGATGGAATGGGGAGGATGGTCGCAAACTAAGGTTTTGTTTGGAACTTTTGGAGAGGAGGGGATGGAATGGTGAGGGAAGGGATGGAGTGAGAAAAGATGAACACATTATAAGTGATAAAGACGAAGGCTCCATTCCTGACCTATTTTACAGTATAAAAAAGGACAAGACCTAGGAATAGTGGCTCTGTAACCAGTGAACTTCAGCATTGGCATTACTTTCCTAGTCCATTTCAATGTGCAATTTTCTCTTGGTGAAAAGGCGAAATGAGGAAATAAAATGATCAAGTATGAATGTGTTTGTTAGACATTGCTTGTAATTGTGCGTGGATGCTTCTGCATTTTGCTTCCTCTTTTTATTTTTATTTTTAAAATTTTTCAATCTCAAGAAGAGGAGGAAGAGAAGGAGAAAGAAAATGTAATTTTTTTAATCATTTGTAATTTTTTATCTTGTTTTTAGTAGAGGATAATGGGGTCGTGTGATCCATGTAGCCGACCCACCTAGTGGAATAAAGCTTTGTTGTTGTTGTTGTAAGACATTTGTGTTTACAAATTGCAAGGCATTCACATTATCCAGGAATAACTTGTTAATTTATTAAGAATATGGATTTCCCCCAATAAATATTATGGAAAATTTTGAAATGGTCTGTTTAGCATGTTGTTGACTTTCGATGATGAAAGCCTCCATTATGTATTACTCCCTCCATCTCTTTTTATAGTACCCAGTTTTTTTCAGCTCGTATCCCTTTTTTATAGTTTCCTATTCGCAATTCAAGGAACAACAATAGCGGCAAAACCTTTATCCTACTAGGTGGGATTGATTATATGGATTGCACAACGCCGTTGTCCTCTATCAAAAACCAAATCTTTTGATAGATTATTAATCAAAAGATCCCGCTTTATAACTTCATTGAGTGTTCGTTTTAGTTTTCCTCGACCTTTGTTTAAAGGACTCCATATGCTTGATCAGCCTTTCTCACCGGTGCACTCAATGGCCTTCTTTGAACTTGTCCAAATCACCTCAAACGGTATCTACCATTTTCTCTTCTATAGCTGCCACACCAACTTGTTTTCGTATATGATCATTAGGAATCTTATGTTTTCTTGTGTGACCACACATCCAAGGCGAACAGCCTTTGGTCGATGGAACGATTTAGGCAAGGGAAGTCAGCAAAATGGATTCATAACCTTGGGAATTCGAGGAAGTAGAACTATTATAAAATCTTTCCTTATATGCCCATAATCAACAATTTTTTTCAAACCCCTAATAAATAATTTAACCATTAGTACATTTAATTAGGGCTAGACTTGGAAAGAAGAAAACAACTTTAGACATAAACAACTTCCTCAGTCTAGGTGAATTTGGCAATTGGGTACTATATTTAAGGGACGGAGGGAGTATTTTCCAAATGCCATAGTTATGTGTTAGAATATTAGGGATTATTTAGATTAAATCATTATCTTATTATTAAGTTTGGTATTTATTATATCTTAAGATTAGATATGGATATTATATCTTAATCATTTTGATTTGATTTATTTTGATTAATTAGACTAGATTCTAGGGTTAGCTCTAGATTTGTCTATATAAAGGCCTCTATGTACTCTCTTTTATTTACAGATGAATAGAGTATGCTTTATCCCTCTAAATTCAACATTATGTGACATTCTTCCTTTTTCAAGAGTAGTGTTGAGGCAGAAGCCTTCAATTTTAGGACTTCTACATGCATATAATATTTTCCACTATACTCTTTAATAGGAGAAGAAATCAATAATGCTGTGTTGCATTTGAGTTCTATAATGATGCAAAAATGTGTTTAGTAGAATGCTTAAACTGTTCTTCCACGTTTGCTGCTCCATACAACCTCATTTTAAATTATGAGCTTTCTTTTTGGGTGAATGCCTCATGTTGAATATTTATTGACTTAATTGTGCAGTGATTCTACCATATTATAGGAATAGAAAATCATCAGGAACTGAAGTGAATCCCAAGGATATTGTGTTTCGACGTCATGTAGTTGACCGGATGCCAATAGATTGCTGGAATGATGTTTGGAGAAAGCTGCATCAACAAGTTGTTAATGTTGATGTCATTAATGTGGATGCCGTACCTGTAGAAATATACTCAACCATTGCAACTGCAGTCATATGGTCTATGCGACTTGCCCTAGCTGTTGCTTTTTATGTATGGATTGATAATTTGACGAGACCGATATATGCAAAATTGATACCTTGTGATTTGGGAAAACCTGACGCACAAGCTAGGCAGCCACTTGGACAAAGTACACTTGGATCACTAGGCAAGAGCCGGTAGGTGGAGAATTTTTCTTTCTTCTTTTACCTGTTCCACTTTTTAGTTGGAGCTACACTTTTGTTGCATACATCAAGGTTTTAGCTTTTTAATGTGTCCCTTGTTCTACTTATAGTTACGAGAAGTAAGGGATGTGTCCTATTATCTGATTTTTACTGAATGCCTTTTATGCTTTTTTCTTAGGTAGCTCTTTAATGAATTGATGGTTCGGAAAAAATATTATTCAACATTTTTAGAGGTAATAGAACCTTGTATGGAATGCTATTCATTTTCTTTTGGTTAGATTAGATGAAGAGGGTGGGCTATTTCTTGGTCTGCTGCTTATTAGTTACTTTGGAAACTTATTCTGAACTTCATATATTCTTAAACCATATCCAAAAGTCAGATCAGTCTGCAGAACTGTGCTAATTACTGTTGACATCCTCAACACTAAGCAACTAAAGGCATTGTTATGAACTTAACCTGTGGGCTTGCTTTAGCTTTACCATAGAGTCAAAAATCATTTGGAATAACAGAGATTTTTGCTATGCCTTTAAAGGGTTCAGTTATGCTGCAAATTATTTGTGACAATAAGGTTGTTGCTTTGTGGCCTTCAGGCCACGGGTTCAAATCCTAGAAACAGTCTCTTCGCTTACAGGTGTAAGCTGCATACATCTATCTTCCCTAGCCCCACGTAGTGGGAGCCTTGTGCACTGAGCCGCTCTTATTTACTTGTTTGTAGAATCATAGTGGGCAGTACACTGTTTCTCCTAATCTTCGATTTGCCTAAACATTTATTGTTTATTGTATTTCTTTTTCTTCATTATATTTAAGAGAATTGAAAAGAAAAAAAACATATCTGTAGGTTTTTAATCTTTTGAATTTTGTTGGCGCTTCTTTGATTGGGAAATTCAACATTTTTGCAAAATTTTAAGTTATATGAACTCTGGTCTTCAAGTGACAGGTTCATGATAATTGATGATGTGTTGAAATTAGTTGGAAAGTCAAAGTGCAGAGTGCAATTATTTCCGTGTAGAAAGAAAAAGAATTTCATAACAATGCTCATGATTGAGATCTAATTTTTCTGCTTTCCCTCAGGGCTAAATTTATATCTGCAGAAGAAAGAACTGGTGTTACATTTGATGATTTTGCTGGCCAGGAATATATAAAAAGGGAACTACAAGAGATTGTCCGAATTTTAAAGAATGAAGAGGAGTTTCAAGACAAAGGAATTTATTGTCCAAAAGGTGTGCTTCTCCATGGGCCTCCTGGGACTGGCAAAACGTTGCTGGCTAAGGCTATTGCTGGTGAAGCTGGGCTGCCTTTTTTTGCAGCAAACGGCACTGATTTTGTAGAGGTGTTGCCTATTCTCTAATGTTATTCAGTAAATTGAAGAGAAAATTATGAGAAAGAGAATTTGGGTTCATCACAGATAATAATGAAGGAGAATTTGGGAATTCAAGTTACTGCTTATCGTTGAAATTAACTTCAAAATCATGAAATATTTGAAAGGGCAGGGATGGAGATTCTGTATAAGTGGGTCAACTGGAAGTTCAAATAACTAGATGTGAAATAAACTGCACTGCTTATGGCTTAAACTCCCGTAAGTTTGTGGTCCTTATAAGCTCCAATTAACTACTTTACATAAGTTAAGAAATTTAGTTAAAATTAGTTATTTTTCATGTGATCTCAAAATTACCCTAATAAAGTCATTTGTTCGGAGTTTGGTTGGTTAATTAGGATAGTTAGTCAGTGATACTAGTTAAAATTAGTTATTTTTTGTATGATCTCAAAATTACCCTCAATAAAAGTCATTGGTTAGAGGAGTTTGGTTGGTTAATTAGGAAGTTTGATAGTTAGGGATACTAGGTGGAAAACATTAATGCTTTAGACAAGACATGTTATATTATAAAATATGTAGGAGGTCCTTATAATAAATACAGGATTGATGATTAATAATTATCTGATGTTTCCCTGCGTTATAGCTAGTTCCTTCTCATAAAACACAAACTAGTTTGGCATAGAAAAAAGTATGATAACTTGTTGTATGTGTTCTTCGTCCTCACTTTTTTCTTTGATAATGCAAATATGCTTTTTTTTTTTTTTTGGTATCTGTTGTTTTTATGCTAGTAATTCAAGTTAGAATGCAAATGGTTAATTTAACTTCTCCTCCCCTCAGATGTTTGTAGGGGTTGCTGCATCACGTGTTAAAGACCTTTTTAACAATGCCAGATCATACTCACCTTCCATCATCTTTATTGATGAGATAGATGCTATTGGTAGCAAGCGAGGAGGACCAGATATTGGCGGAGTAAGATAATGAACAAACTTTTCACTCCTGTGGCTATGGGTGTATTGCATGTCAAAGAAAATTATTTACTTAACATCTATGTTCTAGAGATTTTTTAGGGTTAGTTTGTAATTATATCATTACATTGTTCTTCATATATTACAAAATTTTCTATGGGTCAAATCATTCTACAGAGCTAGTTTGGTTCTGAAATTTTTATATATCCCCAGGTTAACTGTAACTGCACACAGATATCAAATATAATGGCCTTTAGTAACGTTGATAAGTTGTTACTCAGCTTAAAGTAATTATATTTTCATCCAATCATTTGGGATGAGTACTGAATTTGGTGAATATGTGTGCACAAGATGTGATAAAGTTTATGGTGGTATAAATCAGCTCCTGTCATTCTTCATCACTATAGTGTTAGCCATGTGTTAGGGCATGATACTTGGTAATTTTCTGGTGGAGCTAGACATATCAAATTTCTTGAGCAATTTTCTTATAAACACAGGATATTACTGCTTTATATATATATATATATATATATGTTTGTTTGTTTTCATCAATTCTCAAGGGACTTTTACCTTCAGTTCTGTTATTGCAAGTGTGAGATAAATGGAATTATTTGAGCTATGGCATAATACAAAACATGAAGGGCCTAAATCATATTGGTTTTTAGTTGGTTGGTTAGGGAAACTTGACATTATGCTATGAATGTGAAACTGGAACCTGATCACAACTGCAACAGTTACAAGAAACCATGGTCTCAAATATTTTTGGTCAGTGTGAAATAAACAATGGCGACTCCTTTGGATGATCAATGAGGGGGAACAAGAAAAGAAAATTACATTTATTTATATTTTCAGGCTTATGGTGCTATGAGTGTTAGAGGTGTTAATAAAGGTATCAAGTGTGGTGAATACATGACAATTTTATGGGGCATTGATTCTTTACTTCCATTCCATGTTATTTAATGTATTTTGCTGCAAATCTGTTTTTGGTTTTGCCTATGTTAACTTGTACTTTCCTTTCTTTGCTCACTTCACCATGCTCCCTTGTTTCCGCCAATAAAACCTCTGTTTGCAATTGTGTTATTAGGGTGGGGCAGAAAGAGAGCAAGGCTTACTTCAAATTCTGACTGAGTTGGATGGATTTAAAGTTTCTACAGAGCAGGTATACTTCCAAATAATTTCCAGCATCATAAGGAACTTTTTTTTTTTTTTCCCTGATATGCTAAACTTGACTTTCAGGTGCTTGTAATTGGTGCAACAAATAGATTGGATATTCTTGATCCTGCTCTCCTGAGGAAGGGTCGTTTTGATAAGATTATCAGAGTTGGCTTACCATCTAAAGATGGAAGATTGGCCATTTTAAAGGTTTTTGGGGCATGATCTTTATATGTATTTCGGATATTGGCTTTCTTTAAGTTGCTTTACACTGATTTTTCTTTTATGAATTTTAGGTGCATGCCAGAAATAAATTTTTTCGTTCACAAGAGGAAATGGAGATACTACTGAAAGAAATTGCTGAGCTCACTGAAGATTTTACTGGGGCAGAGCTACAAAATATACTGTAACTAGTTCTGAATTGAGTCATCGGATTTCTGTGTCAACCTGATATGCAGACTGATTTATCATGAATTATATGGCAGGAATGAAGCTGGAATTTTGACAGCCAGGAAGGATTTGGATTACATTGGACGGGAAGAGCTACTTGAGGCTTTGAAGAGGGTTTGTGGTTTACCCCACTTTTTTCTAAAAAAAATGGGCAATAATTTTTCCTCTTATGTGTTTGATGCATTATTTTTTATTTTTCATGAAATTTCATGTCCCCTGAATGATCTTATGGATTTACAGCAAAAAGGAACATTTGAAACTGGGCAAGAGGATAGTGCTGAAGTTCCTGAAGAATTAAGACTGAGATTGGCTTACAGGGAAGCAGCTGTTGCTGTTCTCGCATGTTACTTTCCTGAACCCCACCGCCCTTTTGTTGAGGTTGAGGCTAGGATATTTCTTTGTTTTGTTTTACAAGTTCATTGCATTGGAGAAATGGTGTATCATTACTGTGTTTATGGTTTTGCAGACCAACATAAATTCCATCAGCAGCCAACCAAATATGCAATATGCTGAAGCTTCTGGAAAGGTTTTTGCAAGGAAATCAGATTACATAAATTCTATAGTGCATGCTTGTGCTCGTAAGTTGTTATGAACTTCTGATTTATCGTCTTGTAGTTGTTGTTTCTTAAAACAGTTCAAGCTTCTTTTCCCTGGATAGCCATTTAACTCAGTACTATGACAGAACTGGTTGTTTAGGTTTGTATTGAGATAGTGATGAAGACTAAAGTAATGAGATGACTAAGCCTCACATCGAGTAGCATGAGACAAGGCGTTTTTGGAACAAATTGCAAAGACCAATAAGCCTCATTAAATATAGTTTAGAAACCTTACTTTTTTCAAAAAAGAAGTGTAAACTTCCAAAAATTCCCTTTATTCAAAGCTGACCTCTAATTAACTCAATTAATGAAGGATATTTTTGAAACAAAATCATCAATGAGTCATTGTTTTCTCCAAAACATCTTATATTATGAAACATGAAACTATTTCAAAAACATCTTATGAATTGGAACAGAGGGAGTACTTAATTTGTTGGTTCTTCCACTTCAATATCTAGTATTTTGGGGTGGTTTTCCATCCCACTTCGCTATTGATCAATTGGCATTAGAAACAACATTTAGTGTCTCTCAAAAGGGCTACATGCGAGGGGTGTAACTAGTGGAGGGTTCTGATTGACGAGGATGTTGAGTGAAGTGTTATTAATAGGTTGAGACTAAGGTAGTATGAGATGTCTAAGTTCTTCATTCAGTAGTATGGGATACTCTATGGGTTATTTTGGTGAATTGCTTTTCCTAGCATTAGGTAAAGTCTTTTGCTTATTGTGAGTCTTTGAAGTAGTTATCTACCACTCTAAGATTTACAAAAAATCATCTTATGGAAATCAGTTCCATGTAGATTTCTTATGAAGTTGATCATTCAGAGAACTGATCTATTTTATTGTGTTAAGTTATATACTTGAGTAGTCTTTCAAAAGCAAGAGAAAAGAGATTTAATAGATTTCCGAAAATAGTACTTGGACGATATTGAACATGAAATTATTTGGGAAAATGGCTTAAGTAATACTCTGTCTGTAGGACTAATGTCTGTAAAAGATCAGGTTTCAACATCCGGACTGCTAATGTCAGACGAGTTTTCTGCTTATAGATGCCAATGCAAGCAAAATTCTATATTGTTTGTAATATATTGCTCTTGAAAGCTTTTGAGTGAAATTAGGGGCCAAAATGTGTTCTGCAGTTTGATTGTTGGTTCATCATCGCTGATCTTTTCCCCTTCTTTATAATTTATAGCAAGAGTAATTGAGGAGGAGATGTTTGGGATTGACAACTTGTGTTGGATCTCTACAAACGCAACGTTAAAAGCTTCAAGGCTTGCCGAATTTTTAATTCTGCAGACAGGAATGACGGCATTTGGGAAAGCATTCTACAGAAATGATAGAGATCTTGTGCCTAATGTATGTGTGGAGTCCAACTGTAACAGCTACTTTTACCATATGTTTTCTGCCACGTTGCAGAAGTGTTTGATATTACAATTTTAGCAAGACTTATGGTAAAGCATTTTACCACAGCTAGCAATGAAGCTTGAAGCACTCCGAGATGAGTATATGCGTTATGCTGTGGAGAAGTGTTCATCAGTGCTACGAGAATACCATTCAGCTGTTGAGACAATCACAGGTCTCATTCTTTGTTTATTTGTTCATTAACAAGATGGCATTTGTCATTCAGCAGCTTCACATTATAATAGTCAAGATCTGATCTGTAACAATTAGGTTTACTACAAAGTAGGTTAGCAGGTTTTCATAAAGTTTCATGTAAGAAGTTCATGAAAACTGACAAGACTCTTCCCCACTAACCATTGTGCAGATATTTTGCTTGAAAAGGGACAAATTAATGCTGAGGAAATCTGGGAAATTTATAGGACAGCTCCTCGTGTGGCTCAGGTACAGTTTTAACTTAGTAGGATATGATTGCCCTGTTCTTTTAATTGCCTACTATCTTTAATATCTTGTTTATGACGTTAATCTTTCTCTTTATTTCTTGCATAGCCTAATGTAAGTCCAATTGATGAATACGGAGCACTGATTTATGCTGGAAGATGGGGAATCCATGGGGTCTCTCTTCCAGGAAGGGTCACATTTGCACCAGGCAATGTTGGGTTTTCGACCTTTGGTGCACCCCGGCCAACAGAGGTGCATGCAAAAGCATGTTCTCTTAGTTTTTACAAGCTGCCTTATATTCTCATTTAGCTGACAAATGCTCTTTTTCTATTTCCTGTTTCCTTCATTTTACTGCAGACACAAATTGTCAGTGATGAAACTTGGAAACTAGTGGATGATATCAGGGATAAGAGGGTACAGGAAATTAAAGAGGAGGCTTCAAAGGAGGCTCAAGAAGATGAAGAAAAACCACAACTTTTGATGACAAGCCATTTCCTTTGAGAGAAAATTGTCTCCTGGGGTTTCAGGTTCATGAGCATCTTATGATTCTTATCGCATTTTGATAGTCTTTTATTGTCTGCTTTTTATGTTCTCT
Organism: Acacia crassicarpa; assembly: GCA_034222035.1. Classification (NCBI taxonomy): domain Eukaryota; kingdom Viridiplantae; phylum Streptophyta; class Magnoliopsida; order Fabales; family Fabaceae; genus Acacia; species Acacia crassicarpa. The sequence goes on from JAWXYG010000008.1 coordinate 9,431,603, forward strand.
TGTTGCGGTAGTATCTGCCTATCTGGATAAGGTGACAGCTAATGGCTGAAAGGAAGAAAAAATAAAAGAATAAAAACATAGAAAGGAAATAGAACAAGTTGATAATTATAAACACTTTATTGTAACTTCAGTTTCTGTGGGAATCTGCCATCAAATGGGGAAAAGAATCTGATCACCACCCATTAAACTTGTCAGAGTAGTAGCAGCGATTCTTACTTCCACGCATAATTTTCCTTGCACATTTTTTTTAAAGAAAATTCCACTTGAGGACCCACTTGAAGTGATAAATACTTGAAAGGATTTTGGAATTCACAACTGCTCTGAAGTATAAAATTTTTCCTTGGTACTTCCCTAATTCCAAAGTTGTCTGTTTCTTCTGGAAGTTAGACTTTTCCATGTCTTATTGTTTTTGTAGATGCGTAAATTTAGGGAGTATGGGCAGTAATTTTGAGAAGCAATAATGATACATGATAATTATGATCTATTTAAAGGAATTTTGAATCTTTGAGACTAATTATTATTCTATACAGGTCCTTGATTGAGAATTTCCTCATTGTTAAAATAAAATCTGCTTATTGGAGGCTGTGATATAAGGAAGTTTTCATTCCTAATTATATTAAGTTGGAAAAACATGAATATCTCAACTAATACATATTATACTTCCTCCCTATCACATAATAATACCCATCAATTTGCTTGTTTTCTGTGCAGCATTTTGAACTCAGGGAACAAGGACCATAGTGGCTGCAGAATTTCATTAAATTTTGTCTGAGGTAGTATTGACATTGAGCCACAAAAGAGGCACTGAGGCTTTCAGTTTGAGCTCGAGTGAAGTACAAGTCTCTATTTGAGGGAAAAAAGTACAAGTCTCTAAAAGAGTTGTGACTACTCAAGTAGTCCTACTGATCTTTTAGCATCAGAAATCAAATTTATCATGGGGATACGTCATTGGGGGTATTCTTAACAAAATCATCAGAGTAATTCTATAGGAATAGATTTTTGTTTTGATTATAAATGTATAACGATTTATAGATTGTCTCCACATAAGTTTCTGTTGTATTCTCAGTCTTCTGTAGCATAATTTTCTAGGAATGTCATTGCTGTAAAACTAATTTCTGTTTTTATACTCACTGAGGATGGCAGGGTTCTTGTATCATTTTTGGGGTGTCAGAAGGAAATATGCATTTGCTTTACATAATGATTATGCCAAATGGATTGTGACCTCCTTAATTATGATCAGCTTTTGGGGTGGCATAAAAATATGATTTTGATTAATTCCATAGCACCAAAACCTGCCTTTTCAGGTTGCACAGTTGATCCCACTTATTGTAATTTAGGATGTTAGTGCTTACCCTTGTAATTCAAAAAAAAAAAAAAACCTTGCCCTTTCGATGAAACCTTATCTCCTAATCATTTTCATTTAGATTCACATCTTCTAGCAGCCACCTTCTCAAATGCATAATGTCTCCAAGTTCCGAGTTCTTGCTTCCCATCCTGAGCATGAATCAGAGATTTTTTTTTTTTTGGGTTCTTTGTTCATTTTATACTTTTCAAATGATTTCATACTGCAATCTTCTTCTATTACTTTCATACTACTAGTATCTGGTTTGCTCTCATTGTGGGCACCTCTAGCAACCTTCTTTGTACATGTCTGACTTATCAATTTAAAAAGCTTTATATCTATACAAGGTTTAAGTTATATCAGCATGCCCGTTGAAATATTTTTCTAATAGCACTGAGTATCTTAAATTTAGAGGGTTCATTGTTGCTAAGGAAAATAGTTTCACGAAAAAAATTGCTTCAAAAATACTTTAAAATATTGGGTGTAACTTGATTTTTTTTTTTTTTTAACTTTAGGGTATTGGGTAAACCATAAATTAAGATATTAAACATTACAATGTTGGATACATCTTAACCTACCCCTGGGATAAAAGCTGATGGTTTCAGGCTTTCAGATCTTCATGCCAGGCTGCAGCATTGTGTGAAAAGAGGAACCTATGTGAAGTGAACAGAGATTGGATTAAGAGTGTGAAGCGTATTTAAGTGTGACCCGTGACTCTTGTTCTGTCTATTTCCTATCTGACAAACAATGCCTCATGAGTAGCTTGCTACCCTCCAAGTAAGCACCTTCCACACTCACTAAATACAACCACTAAACAACACTTTCATTTTCATTAAACTATACACCAAGTTAGGTATTCAGTATTCACATGTAATCATAGTCATAGATTTGCGATTCAATCCAATATATACTGATACTGCATTTATAACTATATTTCTAGTGGAGAAAAATGTTTTTTTTTTTTTTTAATTTCATTATAACGATTATGGTGATTCTTTTGTTGTGGCAAGTGTGATTGTGACTCTAATCATAGATAGTTTAAGGTGCATCCAACATTTTAAAATATTTTCTTATGTATATTTGTCATCTTTTGCACCTTAAAGTATTTGTTATGCCTTTGATACTCTGAAATATTTTTTCAGCTGTGTTCATCACTCTAAAGCATTTTTTTGGCACATTCAGTACCAAGGTACAAAAAATATTTTAAGATGTTAAATGCATTTTAAAAAATTACTTTAAGATATTGAATTTATTGATAAAATATTTCTAAGTGTTGAATGCACCTTATTGTATTAAAGTTACTTATGTCTTGATTTTATCTCTGAACGTGGAATGTTATTGGAACTTACATGTTTGTATTGTTAGTGAGACTCAAAGTGTATTTTGTCGTTTCTTTTTTAATGTGTTTTGAGGGTGAATCATATTAGATTCGTAGTACCCCCCCCCCCCTTTTTTTTTTTAAAAAAAAAGTTAAATGGACTTTAGTACACTTGTGACAATCCCAATCCCAATTAATCAACTACGATTAAAGGGTCAACCTATTTAATCTATGGCTCGTGTGTGTACAGTGCTCATTAGTCAAGTTGAAATCTTGGATCAAGCAGGTCATTTATTCTCTCTCTCTCTCTCTCTCTCTCTCTCCCCCAAATGAGAATAATCTTCATCTCTATTCAAGCAGTATGTTCAACATCCAAATCTAAACTTTCAACTTTAAAAGAATATGAAAGTGGAGAAAGAGAGTTGCTCAGTAACTCAAGAGTATCGTATCTATAACGTTAAATGAGATTATTTAAAATCATGTTCCGAACGATTGCAGCAATTAATCCCAACAGTTTCTGACTGTTGGCTAATGGAAACTACTAGTTTTTAATATAAGACATATTTACCTAATTTAATTAGATTAAAGAAGTTAGTTAATCTGACATATATTTTCAAAAATATTCTAATCATATTCCTCAATTCCTTCATTCTCCCTTCTTGTCGATTATGTTTAAGATAGCATCAATAGGGGATAAATTATGGTAAAATTGACAAATTTGTAAATTTTGTTTTATATTTGAATTAAGATTAACTCTCTAAATATGTCTTATATTAAAGACTAGAGTATTTAATTTAAAAATATCTTCGCACATTTCATTTATTAACGTTTGAAACAATCTAACTTTTTTTTTTGTTAGAGAAATTTTAGGAAAGGGGTTTGGCTCACTCACAGTTCAAGGGTAGGATGCTTGGAGCCCAATCCACAAAGGATACTGGTCAAAGAGTACACATGCCTCCATCTCTACCAGCGTTACCACTGCTTCCTAGACTTGTAGGATGACTCCCTCAATACTTTGACCAACGTAGAGATCAAACCTCCTCCCTTACGGTGAGGAAGTCCGACCTTACATCAGTTGAACCCAAACACGGACGAGGGGTAACAATCTAACATATTAAAAACTCATTAAACCCGATAAAGAATTTATGCAAAACCGTTTAAAATAATCAGAGCACTTAAAGCCCATTATGATTCCAACATTCAGATCATATGACTCTGAATTTAATGTACTTAAAGCCCATTTGTCACATGCCTTCTATATTCCCTGGGTCAAAAAATAAAGGAAAAATCATACAAAGAAAGATAATATCAAAAAGGTCTTATAGCTTGTAATAACAAGTGATAGAGCAACCACAAGATATAAAAAAAATTTGATATTATTTAATGGGATGTGATTTTCGCAAAATAAATCTAAAAGCAACAATTTTTTTTAAAAATAATATATATATATCCGAGACACAAAGGTCAAGACAACGTAAGAAGAAAAGGGAAAAAGAAAAGGATCATATGACTCTCCCTCTTGCCTTCATCATTGCCTCAATTTTCTACTTTCTCTTCTGACCAAAAAAAAAAAATTCTACTTTCTCTTCCATCTCTTTCTACTTTCTTCTTCATTGTGTCCTCACCATCTTCCTTCACATCACATTCTCTGATAATAATGGCCTCTAAACTATTTCTCCTACCTTTCTTCCTCTTCCTCTCACAGCTCCTCCTCCTCCTTCTTCTTCAACCTCAACCATTTGTAAAAGCAGACACCAAACTGATCCGCCAAACTTGCAAAAACACAAAATACTACAATCTCTGTTACTCTTCCCTGAAATCTAACCCCACAAGTCCAAACGCAGACCCAAAGGGTTTAGCTGTGATAATGGTTCAGATTGGAAGGGCAAACGCAACAGCAACTTCTTCCTACTTGTCGTCTAAGTTGGTTGGGCCTTCAAACGACACTGTGTTGAACAGAGTCCTCAAGGAATGCTCAGAGAAGTATGGTTACGCTAGTGAAGCCCTTCAAGCTTCTTTGCAGGATCTGAATAATGAAGAATATGACTATGCTTATATGCGTGTCACTGCTGCTTCAGATTACCCTAATGTTTGTCACAATGCCTTTAAACGTTATCCCAGTTTGGTGTATCCTTCAGAGATATCTCGTAGAGAAAAGGATTTGAAGCATATCTGTGATGTTGCTTTGGGGATTATTGATAATCTCTGGAATAATTAGATCAATCAATTAATGCCTTCTGTCTCCTTGTAATGCAGAAACATTATATGTTGTGTTAAATCTTTCTAAAGCTTATAATCTTATGATATAAGATTACGGTTTATACTACTGTTTTCCCTCAACGCCAATTCATGCCATTTCTTGCATTTTTTGTGACAACCATTAGTGTCATTGACTGGTTTAGATCTGAACACCTAGGAACAGCTAAATAGGGTGAGCCTCGCAGCAACAACAGCAAATGTTGCTACCGTGTGACCTTTGAAACGGAGGTCACGCGTCTAAACAAGGAAACAACCTTTTTACTTGCATAAGTAAGGTTGTGTATATCTATTTATTTCCTGACTCCACCTGATGGGAGCCTGTGAATAGGGCTGGCCTTTTAGATCTGGGCATCACGGCATGCCAAATGAGAAGTAGTTCTTCCAAATGAAGATATGTGAATTCCAAAAACTCAAATTAAAAACTAAGACCTTAGAGAAGGGAATGGAGTCTTTTTACTTAATCCAACTATTTCTTGTGTGTTTGGTGCAAAAACATAAAAGCAAGATCTAGGGAAAGAGATATATCCCTACTATGAGGGCCTAATTGGTTAGGTTAATCTTGATAATGCACTATGAAAAGCAGATGATAAGGATTATTATTCGTGTTGAACATCTCCCCACTAGTAGCAGTAACGTGTGGGTTGTTCAAATTAATTAGTTGAGAGATTGATGGGTCCATGGCATGTTATTGGATGTCAAAATAAACAAACTTGTTTGTGATTGGTTCACTTTCAGGACTGTATTATGAAGTGAACTCCCTTTTTGACCTTTCAAGGCCTGTCGTTTTTCTCCTTGAAGAAATATCTTTGAAATAATTGATCCTACCCATGACTCATCACCTCTTTTGAATTTCTCTCATTTTCCTTCTTCAAAGTGCAAAGCCATATATCAGATAAAGAACTAGGGCTAGATTAGCCCACTTATATCCTTGGAAAGTTGGAGCAGATTTGTTTATATATATGTGTGTGTGATATAATCAAATCAAAGAGATAAACAAAGGTGTATCTATATTGCTGACATTACGAGGATTTTGTTAGTAATCGATATATAAGTACATCTAGGTCCTTATTATAAGGCACCAATTAGCAAATTTATTTGATCTTTTTATAAGGTACTTGCTAATTCCCAATGAGCATTACTTTTTTTTTTTCCATGTTTGTTCATAATTAATAAGGGTAATTAGAGAGAGTAATAATTAATATGATATTAGAGTTTAGGGTAATTAGTAGGGGTAATATTAGAATACTTAGATCCTAGGACAATTTCATTAACTTTAACTACTTTTATTGGTTTGTGAGAAAAGTTAGTTGGTACCTTATAATAAAGATTAGAAGAAGTATTCACTATCAATATGAGGATTTTGATGGTGGACGATAAGCAAGTACTTGTATAAGTGCTCTTTAAACTTCTTAGAGGCATGTCCTAATCTTAGTGAGTCACGTGACCCAACTGGCCTAAACTTTTTCCTATGAAAAACAAGGATGGATAATGGTAATGATAGTAAAATGGGGCCTGTGACATGATGATTAAACCCTACCAACCAGACTCCAATATCTTGTGCGCTCTTGGATTTCAAGTATTAGGAACAAGATTAATCATGATCACTGGCCTACTACTAAAGGTAAAGAACCTCTCGATATTAGATTGCGTCTTGGATAATGTGAGCATCAGTTCACAAAACAGATAACAACAAAGAGCAGCTATGGGGGCTCGTGCAAGATCAAATACTTATCAGTGTCTTCACAATCCAAGCTAACTGCAAAACTAACATTGTTTTCAGAGATAAACAATCTCTCTCTCCTTCTCACACAGAAGCCAACTGTAAAGTCCTTCTTTTAAGGCATAAACTGTGAAGGGGCTAGCTGTCTAAAGCTTCTTAAATCCGCTGGTAAAAGAACCAATGCTAACATCCACACATGAATTTTCTTCTTCTTTTTTACTAAAAGCTGTATCAGAATAAATCTTTGCATAGCTTTCTTGAGGAGAGCTAACACGATAACTTAAAAAAATTGAAGTAGAGAGAGACAGGGAGGGATGATACAAAAGAGTTAATTACATGTGAGTTATTATATACAATTAGTTTTGAATAATCCTACTAATTTCTCACACTCCATGTAACCATTGGCGGAACTATGTTGCTAACCTTTTCTTATCTTATGTATTTATAGATATGTATTATATAATATTTTATTTTGGTAATTAATTTGGCACCCAGTTAATATCTTATTTTTTCTATAATTATACTCTCTTTTTTTTATTACGGAAATATTTAGTTTATTATTCATTTGGTTGTGAAAGAAAAGTAAAATTTTTATTTGAAATACTTACTGAAAAGGTTAGTATCATCTTATATTTAACGCTATTCATCTTCATTTTAAGGACTAAATAGGTACTTAAAATCACTTCTTTTCACATCACTCATTTTATAGAAGTTATTTTACATATTTTTTTCTTTCTAATGAGGGGTAATATTGTCTTGAGTAGTGAAAATTTTCGGGTTATAATTTTAGGAGAGTCTTGAGTTTTGACAATAGATGACTTATGACTATATATATGTAGAAGATAATTAATGATTAATTTTAATCATTTTGGATTTATGAGTTTTGACAAAAAGATACTAATTAACACTGACATCAATATATTCTGGGTTACCAAATTTGTCGTAGGTTCAAAAAGATAAGTAAGGATAAATAAAAAAGCATAGATGCGTTCTTTAAAAAGAAAATAACTTCAAAAAAGCATTTTTGTAAGAAAATAATTTCTAAAAGTCATGCACCTTATAATGAGTCTCCTTCCAAACATCATAGAATTTTGTTTCTTTTGATTTAAATTGTCGGTTATTATTTATTTATATTTTTAATGTTATGTGATATTACTTAGTAAATAAATAGTTCAATATGTTTATTTTTTGGGATAGGATATTGTCACTACCAATTTTATATCACTACCACTTTTTCACGGTTAGATCAGAATCTTAATAGGAGAGAGAAATAATAAAGGTATATGAGATTCTAATCTAACGGTGAAAAAGTGGTAGTGACTTAATAGTGTTATAAAATTAATAGTGACAATCTCCTATCACTTATTTTTTAGTCCAGACTAAAATAATTTTCTCATTCGGCCACCGCATGTAACTATGATTCATTCTTCTTCCCTTTTTCACCTCAAAACTAAGATTTGGGCTTTTGCTGACTTTTCTTTTTAATTTCCTTTCGGCCTTTGTTTGAAATGCCTCATTTTGTGGCAGGTCTGAATCTGAATTGAGTGCCCTAATGACGGTAAGACAGGCCCATTATTACCGAAAGCTTTAAAAAATAATTTATTACGTGTTAAGCAATTTTTAAAAAATAATAGAAATATATTAAAATAATTTTCTGTTAATATTTTTGGGAAAAATAATATGAAGCTGTCTATAATGAAATATTTCATATTGAGTGCATTTCCATTCACAAAGTTATCGTGTTTGTTTTCCCAAAATGTTTACAATTTTTAATATCATAATTTAAAACTTGATTGTCTCAATTTCATTTCTTTAAAAGTCCTTACGATATTTTTTTTTATTTTCTAAATATAGGCTAAATAATTTTTTATCATCAGATAAAATATATATTATTAAAATCAAAATCACTATGTTTTTTATGCCGGATCAGTGTGTGTGTGTGTGTGAAATTTGTCTTAAGCTATACTATTTGTACAGTATTAATCAGATCACTTATCTCATTGTGTTTTGGCTGACACGCCCATTTTTTTTAATTTAAAAAAAAAATCGCATCCGTAATCTAAGAAAAAACATAATTTAAAAACTTAAATGATAATGAAAAAAATGTATTATGAAAAAGTTATATTGAATTTTGCAGTTTTTCTCTATATGTTTTATTTTTTAATAATAATATATTTTACCAAAATATGATTTATTAAAATGGCAGCAGCAAAAATTCATAATGAAAATAGAATTGATTGCGTTGTTCTTGGTGACTCTTTAATCTCGTGGTCGATGAAGGAGCAAAATGTGTGGCTTGATCAAGGTGCTGAGTCTGAATGTTGAGCCTTAACAAATTTAGCCACAGAATTTGCTTGATTGAATTCAATCATTGAGAAATCAATCAACGTTGGAAATAACCAATTGCTTGGTGTGGCAACCTAAGTATAACTAATATTTTCAAACTCACCGGTCACTAAATCGATCTAAGGTATTGAGTCAAGAGTCAGTAGGTTAGACCGGAGTCAAAACTAAGCTAACCTGAGGCAAAAATTGAATATTTTAGAATTATTAACATGATTCAAAGAATATTTTTTTTAGTAAATCAATTTTAAAAAATAGCAATCGGTTTAACCCTTAGATTAAACCGGTTTACCAATCGGTTCATTGGTTTCTATCCAAACCGATCGGTCCGATCCGAGTTCACAACCTAGAATATAACAACATCGGCTTCAAATCCCATCTTTCACGCTAGATCCAAGCACAAAGAACTTGTTTTTTTTTTTTTACTATCTCAGAGACCAAGTTCTTGATCGACATTGGTCCATCCAATACATTGCCTATTGCTTCATTCGATCGAATTGTAGGCTTGTACATCAAAGGTTCAAGGTACTCTAAGTTTTGCACTTTTAAAGACAAACTAGGCCTGGTTGGTTTCCAGACCCTAAATATATACAAGTGCGGGCTCAAAGCTTAAGCCCACTCTATCAATCAAGTCTACAAAGACAGCCCAAACTTATTGTAGCATCTCAGTTACTTGTATATATTTACTCCTGACACTTGCTGTATTCATGGCTTTTACCCTGCCCTATAAAATGATTCACAAAAAGGTTTTGGAATTTGTACCACTGTTAAAATAGATTCTCTTCTCTTATAATTTTATTGGTTGAGAATGCTTCAAATCATGAATCACTCTCTAACACATGATTCAAAGTTTATGTATAGATTCAATGAATCGGCTAGAAACTGCATGCATAAATTTTAATGGATAATAAGTTTTAGGTTTAGAAAACAGTTACAGAAGAAATAAAGGTTTGGGTATAAGTGCAATTTCTGACCAGCAACTGAAAGCGGAAGCTATTTATAGAGAGGGATGGAGATGTTGCTTCACAATTTTAGGGTTGATGGTCCGTGGAATCTTAGAATCGCACACAACTTGTGATTTTAGGGTTGGGGTTTTTTCTTTCAGTTTTTTTTTTTTAAAAAGAAACACTTTAAGGTTGTAATTTTTTAATGGTAATTTTATCAGTTTTTTTTTTACAAATTTATATGTAAATTTAATTTTTTATCCTAAATTATCGCATAATATATTATATATATTGTGTATATATATAATACTCAATAATATTTATGTCATTTTCAATCATTTTTTCATCCCAATTGATTTTTAAAACGTTATCCCAAACAAGTGACATCAAGGAGGGAAAAAAAAAGTCACCCTTGTTAACACTATCCTAAACACAAATAAAAAATGCCAATAAGGAAAAGTCCAAAAGAAGGGGGGAAAATCACTTCTACTACCGCTATCCCAAACGGACCAATGATATCAACCCCTATGATAGTTAATCAAACAAATATAGATTGTTTAGAAATTTAATTATTATAGCGTTAAAGAGCGAATTGGCCAACAATCTATTACTGCAGGAGCAGCCAGCACAAACAACTTTTAACTAGACCATAAATACCAACAAACTTTTTAAAAGGTGAAGTTAGTACAAAAAGGTTAATAAACTACTAACGTCTGTTAGTGCCTTGAGGCTGAAAATCGCAGCCACTTTTGACCATGGCACAACACAGGTCCTTCGATTTGGGTTTTCGAAGGTTTTGGGTGTTCAACAATCGGTGGCTTGGGTTTTAGGTGTTTGCAACTAGAGACAACCTTTGATTTTCACAAAAAAGGAATACAAGAAGTTCTAAAATTTCCCCATCTTCAAAGATTCAAAGAAGGTGGTTACTGGTAATACCAAATTTGCTATAAAATCTCACAAATGAAAATTAACAAGAAAGTTAATAATTAGGGCTTCATGTTTTTGTTCTAATTCCAATCACATTTTGCTCGCCATTTTCCTCCTTGTTCTCTTCTCCGCCATGTTGACAAGTGCAGCGACGTGCGAGTTGAAATTCGAGCGCAGCTAGATCGGAATTTGTTCATTTTGGTGAAGGCCTTCGCGTCCAGGGTTATTCTAGTGATCAGTTATATGCATGTTTTGCCAGACTTGTTTGAGGCTTTGACATCGAAGTGTTTGCCAGAAAACCCTTGGCATAAGTTTCCGTTCACTGCATTTATCTCAATTTTAGCTGCGATTTTCACCCTCATGGCAAATTCGTTCTCAATTGGCTAATGGAATCGTCAATAATGTCCAAGAAGCTTCTTCTTCTTCCACCACCACCACCACTCTTCAAGACAACCCTATTTCACCCGCCACCACCCCGTCTTCTTCTGTGTTCATAAAAAACTTCAACTCACTCTATGACCCCACCTCTGATCACTCCGTCAACTCCGGCAATGAGCTGAACTTAGCCACCACCTTCGCCTCTCGCCTCTTCTTCTTCTCCTTTCCCGGCTGCTCTAACTCCATCATAGAATCCTCTGTCGCCGTCGGTGGTCAGAAAAAGAAGGTCTTGGACAATAGCGTGGCTGTCCTTACCTTCTCGCCGGACCCCTATTTGGACTTCCAGTGATTCATGCAGGAGATGGTGGAGCACGCGTCCGAAGCTGATGGATGTGACCTCCAACTGGGAAGTCTTGCACGAGCTCCTTCTCTGTTCTTGATCTCAATCCCAAACACACCCACACTAACGGACGTTGCAGATAGATTAACTTTTTTGTGCTAACTTCACTTTTTAAAAAGTCTTTTGGTATTTAAAGTCCAGTTAAAAGTTGTTTGTGCTGGGCGCTCCTAAGACAATAGTTTGTTGGCCAATTCCCTCCTTAACCTTTAATTATATCGAAAGTCTAGCCCTATTTAATTAAAGGGAAAATTGTACTATCCCAAACAAAAGAAAATACAATCAGGGCCCGTTTGGATCGTGGAAAATTGGGGGAAGGAAAAGGAAAATGAATATTTTCCATTGCACGCGGCTATTTGGTTCGCATTTTCTGTCAAAATATTCTTCCGGCGGCGGGGCGATTTTCCCTTATACATGGGAAAATGGGTTCCCACCAATTTTGGTGGGAATCATTTTCCGGTGACTATGGAAAATCGAGAAAGACAAACTTACCCTTGCGAGCTTCTTGTGTATTCAATCCGCAAAGAAGAGAACAAAATTTACTGGATTAGGCTCTCCCTACGTTGTGAGTTTCTGGTGTGTCTTTTGCTATTTGGCGGGGCAACTCTCGCTAAACCTTGTATTGCTGTTACTGTAGCTAATTTCAAAAGCAGAGGTGAACTAGGATTCATCCATTTGCCGTGACTGCCGATTCACAGAGGTGAACTAGGGAAAAAAACTGAATTTTTCTATCTAAGAGACTAGAGATTGGAAGAAAAAATTGGAAGAAGAAGAAGAGACGGCGTGAAGGGTGAAGGAAGAAGAAGGAAAAAAAAAAAGTGCATGCAGGAAGGCATTTGTGAATTTGCAAGGCATTCTCGAGAATGCCTAACCTAAGGCATTCAAAATGCCCAAGGCGTTAATGCCCTGGGCATTCTCCAAATGCCTAAAGGCATTTAAGGCATTAATGCCTTAGGCATCATGGCATTCTCAAGGGCGATCGTCTTTCTTCTTCCGTCGATTGTCTACGGCAGAGGTTAAGAATCATGGCACATGGAGGAGATCGGATCGGAGCCTGAGATTTGGTTCACCTCTCTCTCTCTCCCTCTGAAGGATGAAGGAAGAAGGAAGGAAGGATCGAAAAGGCGTTGGTGTTGTGTGGTTTAAAATAATATTTTATATTCAGGGGTGAAATGGTATTTTGCGTTATTTTTCTATCTTATTTGCTTCCAACCAAACAAAAATTTTTCTATCAACCCATTTTCTTTTCCAGTGCCAACCAAACACATCGAAGGAAAATATTTTCCTTTCATTCCATTCTTTTCATTTCTATTCATTTCCATTCCCACCTTTTCTTTTATCCAAACGGGTACTATCCCAAACAAAAGAAAATACAATCAAAATACAATCAGGGTTATTAAAAATCTTCAATTTACAAACTACTTTGGTATGAATAAAATACCCTTAATGAATCAAACCAAGATTATTTCTTCATTCCTTCACGGCTTTGATCCTCAAGTTTCTCTTCATTTCTTCACAACTCCACTACCTCCTACCTCCATTCATTTTCATGGAAGCATCGCCGCCGACACCTCTCACCAGAGGCATCACTCCAGCGCCGGTAAGCTAGATGGTGGCGCCGCCACCACTGCTGCTTCTGTATGGCATGACATATGGCTGTCTGGAGGCACCGTCGGGTTTCAGAATGATCTCCTTCACTGTCCAATGCTTCACCAGGAGTTGGAAGGGGAGGAGGCGCTGCAAGAGCTGAGAGAGTACCAGAACGTAACATGCGAGAGATTCGCATCTTGAGGCGAGGTTCCATTAGAGGAAACAGAGAGACTGGACGGAAGGAAGAAAGGGAATAGAAGAGAAAGTGAAAGTTCGGGCTTTAGTGGTTAAGAAGGAAGTGGGAGAAAGTATAAATCCTAACGTCGTCATGCCCCACAGCAAATCGTCACCATTGATGGTTTTCCGTTTCTCTCTCTGGCAGGAGGCCTCGCCGGTGATGAAGTTGATGAATTCCCTCAGACTTGCCGCTGTGCCCATTTTATGACCTGCGAACGCTGAATGTGGTGGGTGCCTCATTTTCTGTTTTCCCTTCCAATTATCGGTGAATTCAAGATGCAACAGACGCATAAGATTTTTTTTAGAGACCTGAGATGGCTCATATAGCGTTGAAAACTCAACAGGTCCAACCAGAGCTATTGGATGCAAAATCTCTATGAAAACTACAAAGAAAAAAGTTTGAAAAACAACTCTGACCTGCTGATAGTGATCAATTGAATTTATTGTGCAATCTGAATATGCATTTGACACCATTTTAAAAGCTCATGCTTCTTCTGTCACTTGATCTGGGTGGTCGTTCGGGTTGTTTCTCACATTACCCATGAAACTCCTCCCTCCTCCCTGGGTCTCGGATCCCATTTTCGGAATGATTTTGGCTGCCTTTTTCTTTGTTTTTTTTTTTGGTCAAAGGAGTGATTCCATTAATGAACAAGAACTACAAGAAGTACCAATAGAGAAGGAAAACACCAGAACAACCAACTGAAACCAGAAAACTACAGAACAATAACAAGAACCACCAAGAAACCAGAAACCTACAGACCAAATACAAAAAAAGCATAAAGACGTAGTCAAAAGCTAAAGAGGAGACTAGGAGAAGGCCCCATCCAAGCTATGATCAGAATACAGGGAACTATTCGAACCCGCATACGTCTTCTGAGCTTCCGAAGTTAGAAGAGAACACAAAGCGGGTGCTAGTGACGAAACCCACCCAATCGGGCACACCCCTTTATAAGCATCAGCTGCTAAAAGGTCAGCAGCACGGTTGCCCCCTCGCGGGGGAAAAGCCAAGGAAAACCCAACCTTAGAGTTCAGAAGACAAATAACATCCCGGATAATACCTCTGCATTGCCAATCATACGAATCTGGAGACTTGGAGTCAACACAGGAGATGAGAGGGAGGCAATCAAATTCAAAGACGACCATATCGTGACCCAGGTCAATAGCCAGTAGGAGAGCCCTTTTCAGAGCCAAGGCCTCAGTCATAAAGGCTGAGATAGATTTGACCTTGTCTACAAAACCCCATCTAAACAAGTCATTACCATCCCGACAGATAACACCAATAGCAGCATCAGATCCTTGAGATGAGAAGGCTCCATCACAATTAATCTTGAGACTGCCAGGGGGCGGAGGGAACCATCTAGAACCAGGACTATCACAGCCCCTCGATTCTAAAAGGTCCTCCTTCCGCTTCTCAGCAGCAGCCCAGAAGTCACAATTACTCCTTTGAGCCAATTCAATTACCGTAGTCGGGTTTGGCTTCTTATGGTCAAAGATCAATTCATTACGAGCTTCCCATGTATACCACAAGACCCAACATATCAGAGCAAGATCCATCTTGCTTAGGAGGGGCGATTCTGAGATCTCCATCCACCATCTCTTGAAATTGGGAACCGTGGAAGCATTAACTCTAGCCCCAAGGGAGCAACCAAACCAGATGCAGCGAGTCCACGGACATTGGAAGAAAACATGCTCAATGGTCTCATCAATCTCCTCACACACTGGACATCGGCCATCTTTGGATCTTCTTCGGCGCATCAGAGCATAGTTGGTGGCCACAGCATCACTCAAGAGTCTCCAGATGAATTGTTGAACTCTAGGGATAACTTTAATCTTCCCAATAGACTTCCAACAACTTTTGGGTATAACAGTCGACGAGCCCGAGCGATTCACATTAGCAGAACCCCTATCTTTCCTTCAATGGTAACCCAACTTCACAGTATAAACTCCATCCCTTGCCTTGGTCCACACCAGTTTATCCTCCATCCCATTTGTAGGGATAGGAATCCTATATATAGCTTCTTTGACTTCATTAGAGACATATAGGCTAATAGGCGACAGATTCCACTGGCCATCAACAATCAAGTCACAAACTCTGCCGTCCGCAATGATTGGGATGTCAGTATCCCGCGGTCTTGCCGGAAAAATATCACCAGGAACCCATGGGTCGCCCCAAATCCTGATAGCTGAACCATTACCGATGTCCCACCTTAGATCCTTCCTCAGAAAATTTCTACCATCTAAAATACTGACCCAACACCAAGAAGCTTTATAGCCTATCTCCGCATCCAAGAATTCCTCCTTTGGGAAGTACACGCTTTTTATCACTCGAGCCCAAAGATCATTAGGCCTTTGCATTAGTCTCCACGCCGTTTTTGCTAAGAGAGCATCATTCATCATCAGTAGGTCCCGAAAGCCCATCCCACCTTCGCCCTTACTATCAGTCATTGCCCTCCAAGCCTTCCAATGAGTCTTGCTTCCAAGAGTATTGCCGCCCCACCAGAAATTAGCGATGAGGCTGTTAATCTCCTTACAAGTCTTCACCGGGAACTTGAAACAGTTCATTGGATAAATTGAGATGGCCTGGATGACAGCTTTAATCATCACCTCCCGGCCCGAAAAGGAGAGGAGAGACTGGCTCCAACCATGGATCTTACTCGCCACACGTTCTCTGATATATGCTAGGGCCTGAGTCTTGGATTTCCCCCAAATGCTCGGAATACCTAAGTACGTCTCGGGATCTTCAGTAGCTGGGATATGCAACACACCGAACTTCTCACTGCAGGAGGACTGTTAGAAGAGAAAAATATACTAGATTTATCCAGATTAATAACTTGTCCTGAAGCTGCGCAGTACAAATTTAGAATATTAGCCAAGTAAGCACAATTTTTATGACTAGCACGCATGAATAATAAGGCATCATCAGCAAAAAAACTGTGAGTAAGAGTCGGGCATCCATTACTCAATTTAATACCTACCAACCGCTTACCCATTTGGCTCTTGCTAATCATAAGAGAGAGAACCTCTGCAACAATAATGAAAAGATACGGAGAGAGGGGGTCCCCCTGGCGAATTCCTCTACTAGGCGAAAATGATTTAATACTTTCACCAGACAAGCAAATATTTAAGTTAACAGAACGCACACATTTCATGATAAGGGACACCCACTCAGCATAGAAACCAAATTGCAGTAATATATTCTCAATGAAATCCCATTCAACTCTATCATATGCCTTGCTCATATCCATCTTTAGGGCGAATTCATACTTACCACCAGAATACTTACGCCGAAGGTAGTGATAAACCTCATGTGCAATAATGATATTATCGTGAATACAACGACCCGGCACAAATGCACTCTGGTTTTGGGAAATACACGAATCTAAGAGAGGACGCATCCTATTGGCCATGATTTTTGAGATGATTTTATATGAGAAATTACAAAGGCCAATAGGGCGAAATTGAGAAACATGTTCTGGTTTATGAACCTTGGGGATTAAAGTGATATTAGTCATATTGATTCCATCTAGAACAGAGCGCCCTGCAAAAAAATCACTAACCATCGAGCAGACAGTATCAGAAATTTCAGACCATGCAGAATGATAAAATTTACCAGAGAAGCCGTCAGGGCCAGGTGCCTTTGTACTTCCTAAGCTGAATGCAGCAGCTTTAATCTCCTCCCTAGAAACTAGGTGCATGAGACTCTGATTCATATCCTCTGAGATCTTGGGATCAATATAATTCAAAACAGCCTCCATTGAATGGGAACCGGAGGTGGTGAAGAGATTCTGAAAGAAGTTGGCAATATTATCTGAAATAGCTTCCTTCTCAAATAACCAATTGCCCCCATCATCCTTAATACAAGAAATACGGTTCCTCTGCCTCTTCTTAATAGTTGATACATGAAAGAACCGGGAATTTTTGTCCCCCGCTGTAAGCCAATTGATCCGAGAGCGCTGCCACCAATACTGTTCTTCAAGCATCAGAAGCCTATCCAGTTCCTTTCTCGCCTCCAGAATGCCCCTAGAGACATCTGAAGTGCGATCTCTCTGTGTCAAATCTGCTAGATGGGCTTTCAAGTGGGTCATACGTCTGGCATTGTTGGGGAATTCCTTCTTACTCCAAGCTGTTAACTTCAATCTGCACCTCCTAATATTGTTGAGGAAAGACTCCATAACGGAAACATCTTCCCCACCAAGATTTTGCCAGCTGTCCCTGATTACATCCAGGAAACTAGAATGTGACGCCCAAGCCGCTTCAAAACGAAAAACCCTGTTCCTTTCAAATTTCTCATATTGGCACTGAATCAGTAAAAGATGGTGATCAGAAGTTCTTGCCGGATCAATATTAAAGACCTGAAGAGAAGGAAATTCTTCTCTTAATTGCAAGTTACCGAATGCTCTATCCAGACGCTCATGAATGGTATCCGGGCTGTCACGATTATTGCACCAGGTAAAACAAGGGCCATTGTAACCCAAATCCTCAAGTTCACAGTCAGCCACAAAACGTTTGAAATTAAGGATCTTCCTCCAGGCCTTAGGCAGCCCACCACACTTCTCCTCTTGAGCCAAGATATCATTAAAATCCCCCAGACACAACCAAGAGGACTTGATATTGCCACTAATTTTCCGGACCTCTTGCCAGCATAACAATCTGTCCCCCTCATCAGTGGGGCCATGAATAAAGGTAATATATGACGAAGTAGCTAGAGTATTAGACATCAAGCTTATATGGATTATATTTGTAGATGAGAATAGAATATTAACAGTAATCACGTCAGACCACCACAGCGCCAGACCACCACCTTTCCCAACGGGATCAACAATCCACTCTTCATCGAAACCACATCTTCGTCTAATCTTTCGAACATACCTTGCCTTTTGTTTAGTCTCCATTAAGAAGAGTAAATGGGGTTTTTTCCGGAAACATTCTTCCTTCAGATTTCTGGCTGTCAAGGTAACCCCCAAACCTTGACAGTTCCAAGCTAAGAGATTCATGGCGAACCAGTGGTTGGTCCCACCCAACCACCGGCGTTTAGAGTAGCAGATTGATCATGTGTCACCTCAGAACAGTTTTCTTCATTCCTTCCACTCATGGGAAAATTACTGTCAATAGACGCCTGATCAGTCAGACTATCAGGCGCATCTCGGTCACAATTAATAGCAGAACCTCGAAGAAATCTTTTCACAGAACGAAAGTTCCTATTTTTCCTCTTTAGGAAGATAACCACTTTACTCTCCTTTTTTTCTGTCACCTTTTCAGATTCAAGACATAATTTCCTACATTTCGTCTTCATTTCAACACCATTATCATCCTCACGAGGGCGTTTTAAATTAATTCCTTCCATCCCACGAGTAATAGCGGCCACCGGGGAGAGTCCCATGAACGGAATCATCATTTGATTAGATGGTTCATCCTCCGGAAATTCAACCATATAAGGAACTTTATCAACACAAGGTTCCCGGCAACCACTGCCCATTTTATTGTTTTGTGACTCACTTTGCATGAGAAGATTAGCATGGTCATGAGATTTAGAGGGATTTTTTCCTGCTGATGAATCAATCCTTTTGATCGCAGACTCCAATGTTGGGCTGATAGATTTATAAATCCACTTGGTTGGGCTGTTTGAGTCTTCCATTTCCTGCACCACAAAGTTAGGCTTAAGAGAAAAATTAGAGTCCATTAAGTCCATACCTGTCGATTGTTTTAAGCCCAAAGTTGAAGGCCCATCATCACACGCCAGATTAAGTCCATACCTTTTTCTTTGTTTCATTAAAGATACTGTGGTCTTTCATCAAAAAAAAAAAAAAAAGATACTGTGGTCTTTTCACATCAGTTGAATTATACTAGTCAAATGTTCCACGGGACTTGCGACTTGCCTGAAAATTAGAGATTTTAAGAGATTTTTTGAGTGCAATTTTTCCAGTTATAAATCTTATCTATGATATATTATTGGCAGAATAATAGATACCAGATAGGTAGATTATAATTTTCTTATGGGAATAGTGATGTCAAAATAAATGTACAGTGAATTCAATATGACAAAATCGGAGACATTATTTTCATTCTTAAGACTTAAAACTTTCCAAATTCGTAAGTTGAATTATCAAATTCATTACTTTTAATTATGTTAGTAGCTTATAATATAATATTTTTTTCAATAGTTATAAAATCATGTTAACTCACTTTTAAACCCGTGCTAACTACAAACTCAATTAAACTTATGAGTTTACTCCTTAAGGTTACATTTTATTCTGATTTATAAAATTGTGTCAATTCACTTTTAAATCATATTAACTTTTTAAATTTAATTATGTCTAATTACTTCATATACGAACTTTATAAAAGTTTCGAGTATGATAAATCTTAATAGATTTAATTTTAATTATTTATATTTAAAATATATTTAAATCAAATCATTTTTATTTTTATATTTAAATTATTTAATCATATATTTTTAGGGTTTAATGTTTCTGCATTTACTGCAGAAATTTTTTTTCTGCAGCACACATAAAAGTGGGTGGGTCTTATTGTAAAAAATATGAGAAAGAAAATATTAGTAGGACCCACTCATTTTTATGTAAGTGCTGTAAAAAAAAGTTTTTGCACTAAATGCAGAAACATTAAACCTGTATTTTTAATAACTGGTTATTGAAAAGTTCCCGTCACAAAATTTAAAACCGAGTCTAACAACTTTTGGCTCATACCTACAAAATAAAGTTGAAGGTAGATCTGTTCCATGCAAAGGGTATTCAAAGAGAAATTTTATATATTTTTCCAGACAAAAAATTAGTACAAAAAGGGAAATAAATAACATAATTAAAAAATATTAAATAAAAAATTCCTTTTTAATGTTTTAATTATATTTAATTTTACATTATTTGAAGTTTAAAAAAAAAGAGGTTGATGAAGGGCTAAACGAACACTTAATAAGATTATATAGGGTGATCTTTTAGTTAATAATTTATCTAAAGATTTGATCTTCATCGACATTGTGACATTCATGATGTAGGCAACCTATCTAATGAGGTAAGACTTTATTGTTATTGTTTATTGGGTAAAGTTGCAAAAATGCGCATGGATTTTTATCCAAGGTGCACCCAACACCAAATGCTTTTAGGAGCTACAAAAATGCACGAGTTCTTAAAATCAAAGCAAAAATCCATTATAGTCAGATTGACGTTAAGTGTAGTTTGAAAATACCAAAATGCCCTAAACTCAAATCATCATCGCCCTTACTAAAAAAAAAAAAAACCTCTTAGTCGCATCTTCTTCTCCTCCGGTGAGCTCCATCCACGGTTCATTTTTTTGGAAAAATTCACCTCTTCAATTGATTTTTAGGTCTTCAATTCACAAACTTCAAATCGCATAAAAATTATAACAGAGAACAAAAAAGATAATTTTGAAACAACAAAACAGCAAATCTATTTTTTTTTATCATTGTTACAGACTTCATCCAAATCAACAAAATCATCAACAAAAATTTTGAAATCTAAATTCAAAACTGAACAAGAACTCAGAAATATTAAAAAAAAAAACAAAATAACAATCCAAATCAACAAAATCATCAACACAGATTTTGAAATCCAAATTCAAAATTGAACCGGAAAAAGGACAAGAACCCAAAAATATAGAAAAAAAAAACAAAATAAAACTAGAGCATAAATGATGAAGGAAGAATAAGAACCTAGAAATATTCAGAACCACCTCTGTCGTGACTAGTCGCCGGTGGGCTCCTCCTCTTCACCATAGCCACCACCGTTGGAGGCTTTCGAGAGGAAAAAAAAACAGAGTGCTCACAATCGAAAGAGGGAGCAAGACTCAAACCAGAGAGCTCAGATCCAACCTTCCTCCCATCACCTAACCCAGTTGCGTTGGAGAAACGGGAGAGAGGCAAAGAGCTCGGAATAACCACCATTGCTCACTACCAACACTACCCATCGAACTACACTTCATCACTGTAATTGAAGGTGGAGGATAAAAGGATTGATTTTGGAAGACAGAGAGTTCAATGCCACTGTTGGCATCTAAGAAGAGAATGGAGAAGATGAAGGAGGAAGGAGAGTGACGACAAGGAAGGCGACGACATTCTACTTCTGGTCAAAGGAGCTGGTGGAGGTGACGGATCTGAAGGGAGGACCGAGATTCAGGCGGCGACGAAACTGAAGAATGAGAAGGAAATGGATTCAACTTGAATATTTTCATTCAAGGCATCTGAAAAGAAAAAAGGAAGGGGCAAGGTTGGAATTATAAAAAGCTTGGTATTTTTGGTTTCTTTTAAATGAGGTGAGGCCCACCCTCAAAATTAAAGTCAGTTAAAGGAACTTAACAGCAAGTGTATTTTTGCACCTTCTAAAAGCATTTGGTGCTGGATGTACCTTGACTAAAAGCCTATTGTATTTTTGCACATTTACCCTTGTTTATTTGATTTTACAGGTTTCTCAACTTGCTTTAATTATTGGTTGTACTTATTTGAGATCACGTTTGAGACTAGAGGTGGAAATAGATCAGACCCCTATCAGACGCCCTATAGCTTGGGTTGTTTAGGGTCTGGTCTGACCTAACCTGTTTGTTAAAAAGGCCAGGCCAAGGCCTATTTAAAAGCCTAAATGTGTAAATAGGCCAGGCCTATTTAGTTAAAGTCTTGCTTGTAAGCCTTCAGGTCTGGCCTGTTTACACATCAAATAAATATAATTATATTTATATAATATAAATAATAAAATATTTATTATTTTTATTCCTATATTCTACTAAAACCCTACATTTATATAGTTTTTTTTTATAAGCTTAATGTGCACAAAGCCTTTTTATGGCTTCCAAGGCCTTTAATATAAAAGGCCTACATTGTAAGTAGGCCTTTAAAAAGGCTTCAGGCCTTACCAAGCTTTATAAAGGTTTAGGTTTGAGCTTTAAAAAAAGCTTGCATTCACGCTCAGCCCCAGGCTCAGGCCTTTCACCCCTATTACAGGCTCAGGCCTGTTTAGCCAAAGCTTGGCCTGACCCATTTCCATCCCTATTTGAGACTCCTAAAAGTATTTATTCATGTAAATTGAGACAGGAATCATATCACATGCTACATCGTATAGTGTAAGTTTGATTAAAAAGCTGCTTTTAAAGACCTCAATCCCCTATTTTAAAATTTCCCACCAAAATGGCACCTTCAAAAAACTGGGATGAAAATAGAATTGATTGATGGGGCTAATTTAGTAATTTGGCATTGGCCAAAATTTAATAATTTGGTAAATATATTATAGAAGACCATTATTTCTTGCAGAAAGCGGTTTCCCGCCAACTGAGAGAAGCGAGCGAAGATCCCTTTCGGCTTGTGCTGTGCTTGCTTCTTCGTCTTCCCGAAGCTGAAATCCTCTCAAGAAACTGAGGAATGAGGGGTGGAACTTTACAAATAAACTGGCATGAAACAAAACCAGTCCTTTCCCTTGATTTCCACCCACTCACCGCCACTCTCGCCACCGGCGGCGCCGATTTCGACATCAAGGTCCTTCTTTTAGTTACTCGCTTACCATTCTTATTTCTCAACATTTTTACTCTAAGCTTAAGTGGGAAACTAACTTTTCCTTGTGCATAAGATTGATGATTGTTTATTAGTCTTATTCTCCCCTCGACAGAATTTGGGATTTGGGGTTTTCGTGGGTCAGATTAGAGCTCGGACTTAAATGGTTAAACATTTCGCAATTTTTTTTAAAAAAATATTTATGTTTGGGGACTTTGTGTAGTTTATAAAGAAAATGTCACTGAGCTCCTCTCTACTTTTGATTGTATGAGTTACGTTATTCGGTTTTTGTCCGAACAAGAAAATTGTCAATTGTACGATGGTTAATGGTAGATTGTTCTTGTTATAATTGTCTAAACATTATCAGTGCTTGTTGAATTGGTTTACATTTCGTTAGAATAGAATAAACCACTATAGCGTTATGAATATTTCATAGTTTTTTTAAGAAACGTGTTTAAAATTATATCTTCTTATCTAAATGTCTTCTTTTTATTTATGAAGATAGGATGAGCTTGAGCTGTACCTTTGATCTTGTAAAATAGGGGTGGATGTATAGCAGACATTTTTTTTTTTTAAAAAAATATGATTCATTATTTATTTTAAAATCTTTGAGTTACCTTAATTTGGAGAATAATTTGAACCAAGAAATACCATCTTTGTAAGGGATGAGGAGATACTATATGGACTTCGTAGACCATTGATCTCAGTAATATTGTTGAATCATAGAATATCCCTGGTATCTGTAACCTTTGTTCAATTTCCCCATAAACCAGCGTGTGACATTTTTGTTTATTCACCTGACTTATGTTTCAGTGCATAGCTTATGCAAAATGCAAATGAGAGTTTTCCTTCTCTATCTGACACTGCTTCAATAAATGAACATATTAAAACAACACCTCTCGAAAATTTCAGCATGTTTTATTTTTTGGATTTCAACAACGACTAACTTTTGCTTTGTAACTTGTATTTCCAGCTTTGGTCTGTAAAACCTGCAGAGGCACAAAAGAAACTACCTTTAGTGTCCTATCTGAATAGCTTGTCTTACCATAGTTCTGCAGTAAATGTAATTCGCTTCTCCTCTTCAGGTATGTCAGTATTCTTGGTTTTCTCTCCCTCTCCCTCCACTCAGGATTAATAGCTGTTTCACTAAATAATGTTCTATTAATTAGTTATGAGAAAATTTATCTTGGATCGAGGTATTTGACCACTGTATTAGTTATTTTGATACATGGTGACCTTCAGTGTCTGAGCTATCACGATCCTAAAATGTTATCTCTGTGTACACTGTAGAGTTCATTGGCAGTTTCTTTGAAAGAGTTTCCTCATGGAAATGGTTTCTACTTGCCTTTAGAACCCTCCCGGAAATAGCAAGCAGCTTTAATTAGAGTTGATAGGTCTAAAATTCTAATACTTGTCCTTTGTCCCTTTTCCTAATTAAGTTCACAGACTCTGAAGCACTCTTTACTTCTCTTGGTTACTGTCTGATTTGTATGTTCGCCAAGATAAAAATTGGGTGATGTTATCTGCTACTAAGAACAATATTTTGCATGATGCAGGGGAACTCTTGGCCTCTGGTGCTGATGGTATGTCTTTATCTGCCTAATTGAATTGCTTTAATTGTTTAAGATTGTGATGATATAAATAGGTGATGTTTCTGGACTGTATTTTCCTTATTTTCAGGAGGTGAACTTATAATATGGAAGTATCATGTCACAGATACAGATCAGACATGGAAGGTTCTCAAGATGTTAAGGTAAGAGGCCTTTGATTTGATTCACCTGTGATCCCTGCATATACTATAAATATGATGTACAACAGGCGGTATTTTGGTTTGATATATATATATATATATATTTTATGTGAATTTTATATTTCTAGATGATTAAGATTTTAAAATCTAGTCAACCAACTATTTCTCTATCCTTTTATTCATGGTCTTCTTTTCAGTATTGATGTGTGGCTACTTTATTTTTGAAGGCTATGGTATAGAAACAAAGACTATACTTGACGTTTAAACTATAAATTATGATATAACTGCTCATCAACCCAAGGGCACTAAAACAGTTTTCCCTTTTGGTTTTCCTAATGGGTTTCTGCTTGTAATAAATATATTTTAAAGATCAGTAGCTTTTTCCCTCCCTTAAACTCATTTTAGGCCCATCACTTTCCTTCTCATCAAGGATATTCTGTGAAACAGGTCTCATCACAAGGACATTCTGGACCTTCAATGGTCTCCTGATGGCACATTTTTAATTTCAGGGTCAGTTGATAATAGTTGCATTATATGGGACATTAACAAAGGTGAGAATGGCAACAAATAATTGCAGCATGTTCCAATTATGATGCTTTGACTCTGGTGGAAGGCAGTTGAAATGCTCTTGTTATGACATCTGCTGATCATATCTTTGTTTATAGTACCGATTGCACTTATTATTATTATTTTTTTGGTCTCAGGCACCAATCTTCAGACGTTGGATGCTCATGCCCATTATGTTCAAGGAGTTGCATGGGATCCTCTAGGGAAATATGTTGCTTCTCTAAGTTCGGACAGAACTTGCCGAATTTACTTTAATAAACCTAAAAAATCTAAAGGAAGTGGGAAAATCAATTATGTCTGCCAGCAAGTTATTTCCAAGGCAGTACATCCATTACTAGATAATTCTAAGGTTAAGATAAATTGAATCGTATCCTGTCTTTAAATGTATAGATTGATTTGTCATAACATGAACCTTAAATTTTGGAATGCAGACAACAAATTATCATCTTTTCCATGATGAGACACTGCCATCTTTTTTCAGAAGACCAGCGTGGTCTCCTGATGGCTCGTTTCTTGTTGTTCCTGCAGGTAATAACTTGACCAAAATCTGATTCAATTTATTTCTGAATTATTGTCTCTTCACGGTAACACATAATTCTATCTCTGGTTTTATGGGTCAGAGGTTGTGATAAGCTGTTTGCTCAAATTCCTCTAGATAGCCCATCCTTTAGCTAACCATAGATTATTCTACTAAAATCTGGATAGTGTTCAAGTTGATTGAATTAATAGTTCTCCTATATTGCTGATAATTTTTATTTGCTTCAGCCCAATAATACTCGTCATTTTTTGGTTTTGGATGGTGAAAAGGTATACTTATCTCTAGGTAGTTGTAAATTTTACCTTTGCGGTTTTGCCTGACTTCTTGCAGTCAAATCACAACTTAATGTGCATTCTTTAGTATTTGATGGTGCTTGAAAATTATATCATGTTGGTTAAGTTTCTTCCTTCCAGGCTCTGATTCCTGAACAGTTGTTACCCTATGGTATCTACTTTTAAAAAAGAAAAAAATTACATGGCACTTCACCTGTTTCAGGCTCATATAAAATTACTTCTGGATCTGAATCTGTAAATGCAGCTTACGTATTTTCTAGAGAGGATCTATCTCGGTAAGTCCACCAAAATTTTCTCCATCAAGCGATTACCTGAAAAAAATTGAGATGACCTGTTATGCTTTAGTACCTAACATGCTATGTTATCTTGTATATTCATCGACCAAGTTCGGCATTTTGTTTGTGATTTTCCTCATATGCAGGCCTGCCATACAGCTTCCTTGTGCAAACAAAGCTGTTGTTGCTGTCCGATTCTGCCCTATTAATTTCAGCCTTCGTGGGACAAATTCAGGTAATGCTGTGCTTGTTAGTTGTACATCTGCTCAGTTGCAGTATATATATGATTTTGAGGCACCATTTCCTCAATCATGTGGACCCAGCTTAATTCCGACACTCTATCCCCTAAAGTGACCTCCAAAGTTGAACTACTTTCTTGTAGAAACTTTCTGCTTGTCTTGGAGAATGTATATTCTTACTGAGGCAAGGTAATAATAATTGTATTTTTATGTGCAGCTGGGTTATTTAAGCTTCCCTATCGCCTCATTTTTGCGGTGGCCACTTTGAATTCGTTGTACATTTATGACACTGAGAGCAATCCTCCCATAGCTATTATGGCTGGTCTCCACTATGCACCAATAACAGACATTGCATGGTAAATGTTTTAGTGGCTACCAGGTCCCTTTTTCATGTTTTGGTTTAAGAATTCATGCAATTACACACCTTTGGGGAAAATTTTTAACTACTAGCATTGTTCAAAAGGTCACCTGATGCTCATTATTTGGCATTGTCCTCTCAAGATGGTTTCTGCACTTTGGTGGAATTTGAAAATAATGAATTAGGAACACCTATCTCTTCATCAGGTACTCCTTTTTGCTGCTTCATCATATTTTCATCTCTCTGAGGTGGTTTCTAATGTTTCTGTAACATACTGATCTAGGAGAAAAGAAGGTTTCTGACAAGGATAAGACACATCCAAAGACATCTGACAACTTAGTCATTGAAGGTACTGGGAATATTAGTGCAGCTGAAAAAGAAAGTGTGAAAAATGAAGCTGGAGTAAAGACTGATGACATGATCATTGAATCAACTAGCTATGTTGGTGTAATTAATGAAGGAATCAGGAAAGCTGAAGCAGAAGAGCAAGGGGACGACATGGTCATAGAAGTAACTGGAAATGCTGGGGCAGTTGCTGCAGAACGCATGAAAAGGGAAGCAGAAGAGAAGGCTGACTACATGGTCATTGAGGAAACCACCAATGTTAGTGGAGTTGAGGCAGCTGGCAGGAAAAATGAGGCACAAGAGAAGGCTGATGACATGGTCATTGGGGAAACGAGCAATGTTGGTGGAGTCGTGGCAGCAAGCCGGGAAAACGCAGCAAAAGATAAAGCTGTTGTAATCATCGAAGAAAGTGGGAATGTTGGTGCAGTTGTAGTGGATAGCAGTAAAAATGAAGCAGAGAAACAGCCAGTAAGTTCAGATAGTGTGAAATCAGATGAGCAAGGCAAGACTGAGAAACACCCATCTGTGGATGCTCTAAGAAAAGAAGCTGAAGAGAAGATAGAGAAACAAACATCTTGTTTAAATAAAAGGGAAGGAGAAGAAAGGGTAGCATCTAGTTCAAGGGGAACGGCAACATCAAATAAGACAGGCAAAAAGCGTATTACTCCTATTGCCATTGATCCATGAGAGAGACACATGCATGCCACTGTTGTCATATTATTTGACTGCAGGTATAGTCCTGAAATTTGACCTATCTCTCGCCCCTGCCACCAAAAAATTTATCTTCTATGGCTTCCGATTTGCTAGTTTTAGAGATGGAATTCTTGCAAGAAAATGGGTAAGCTGCATACCGTCACAGCTATTCATCAGTCTATTATGACCATTGACACCTATAACTATTCTGCCAAGTATCCGAAAGTTGCTGCTGCTACTGTCGCCACCGTTTTTGCACCCTTTAGCCAATCACCATAGCTAAACATAGTAGTCTTTTCAGTACTTAATGTGAATGTCAGGGGCTAAAATAAGGGAAAATTTTATGATTGCACTTGTCGACTGCAGGAGTCCATCGCAGTGAAACTCCGTGCATGTCAATCCTTGTATATTTTTTGGGCTGTCTACATGTGCCTCACTATTTTCTTTTCTTCTTGTTCTATGAATTGCATCTGGTTATCTATTCTTTAATGTAGATTCCTGTTCGATATTAAGAGAATCCAATCTTCATTTGGAGTGCTACATTCTCCCCACCCCACCCCACCCCCCCCCCCCCCCCAAAAAAAAAAAAAAAGACTGAAAAATTTATAAGCGTAAGTAATGTAATTTAGCATCGTTTTTGTACCTTGAGTGTTACTTTACACGTTGTGTGAGTTAGAAAGAATGCATGCTGTGATTGTCAAATTATGATACTTCTTTTTTCTTTTGCCAACGTCAAATTATGATACCTTGACTTCTTCAGCTTGAGAATCTACTACTATAATGGTGTCCTGAACCTGCACCGATTCATCAATTTCTGCAATCTGAGATTTCTCAACTCTTTTTTCTTTATACGGAAGCAGCACAAAGCAACAGAGACGAAAGCAAGAAAGAATAGACCACCAAGTGAGACAAGCACAGAAACTATGGCAGTAGAGTGATGTCCTGAGGGTGGTGGTGGTGTTGCCGGAACTGAAAATGGCAGCCGTCATGGAGCAGAGGAGATATGATTGGGTGGAAGGTGAAGGTAGTTTTGGTGGAGATGGAGAACTATGAGGCGGGACCACTTTGGAGGATTATGAAGTGGATGTTGAGGGGAAAATGGGAATTCTCATGTTGGAAGAGTAGTAGAATGGCTGGTTTTAACCAATTTTGTTTTTTTGTTTTAAAAAAAATTCAGTGTCCACTTGGGGACATCATGATTGGGTGAGAAGGTGAAGGTAGTTTTGGTGGAGATGGAGAACTATGAGGCGGCGCCACTTTGGAGGATTATGAAGTGGAGGTTGAGGGAAAAATGAGAATCAGCAAATGGGAATTCTCATGTTGGGAGAGTAGTAGAATGGCTTGTTTTAACCAATTTTGTTTTGTTTTTTTTATTCCGTTCCACTTGGGGACATCTTTTAAGTTCATTTGGTGAGTAAAAGAAGTGTCCACTTGTATACCATCTAATTCAACATAATCATAACACCATTGTCATTCAGCTTATTTAAGAACTTTTCTTTAAATAATGATTAGCTATAAAGATCAATTATGATAAGGCCATAGAAATTTTAACCCGGCATTTTCATTTGTGGGGAGGTGTGGCATGATGGAGAAGTTCATAGGCTTGCATTTGTTATCTAGGGGTAGAATGAAGCTACGTCGCTAGTGTGATTCAGATTGGGACACTGGCTTTTTTTTCAATTTGTCCCTTTTTAAATAACTATCTAACAAAATGCCTTGTTTAAAAACTATTTAAGCGTCTGCCCCTATTTAGTCGACTAATGCCCTCATTTAGTCGACTAAAACGCGGACTCAATTTTTTTAAAAAAAAATCCCGTGATTTAGTTGACTAAACTATGTAATTTAGTCGACTACATCGCTGGGAGACATATTTTTTTTAAAAAAATCCCAGTAGACTAAATCACATGGTTTAGTCGACTAAATCACAGGATTTTTTTAAAAAATTGAGCCCGCGTCTTCAATAGACTAACAACCTTTTCATATTAAATTTGTTGAAAAGAAATTTGTTTTTGAATTATTGTTATTTTAAAGTTTGAATTATTGTTTCCAGTTTTTTAGGAGTTTCAAATAAGTAGCGGTTTTGTTAGGATTGTTTCCTACTATCTTGTTAAAAGTTGTTTCCTACTAATTGCTTTAAGTTGTTAATTTTCATAAAAATCACATCACCTACTTCTCTGAATTCAAAGTTTTAATAAGATATATATGATGTTATATATGTGTAGCAGCAATAATATAGCAAGTTCTTGACAATATAAGCTTATTATTCTAGCGTACCTTGAATTGCACTTTTTATTTGTTTGTAATTATATTAAACGAATTAATAAAAATGTCAGGCATGCAAAAAAAATTAAAAACTTAGTCAGAATAATGGATAAAATATTCCGCTTTAAACTGACAAAATATTACTTAAATTTTCTCCATAATTAATAACCCGGTGTACTTGCTTAATGGGGTTCTTTTTTTTCTTTTTTTTTTTATTGCATTTTTGTGTTGTCAGCAACACATTAATAACGAATCATTTGTTTCTTAACAAACTTAATTTTTTCAGTGTCTAGCAAAAATGCAATAAATATTTCTACCAAAATATATGTATATATACTACTAAAAATATATTTTAGAATGCCAGATGCACTATTACTTAAATGACTTTTTCTATAGTTGTTGATGAGGTTAAATTTGCTCCTAAAAATTGCTTTACGGAAAAATTTTCTCCTAAAAAAAGTACAACTTTATAAATAGAATTGCGTCACAAAATATTTTAGGGTACCAAATATACGTGGTAAAATGGTTTAGGGTTAAAACTTTAACCCTGTTTTTTTGTATTTAACCGGCCAATGGGAATGTTCATATTGTGTCTAGGAGAATAGTAAAATAGCATGTTTTGACATTTCTTATTGATTCAGTGTACCTGGCTGCATCTTGTAAGTTCATTTAGTGAGGAAAAAGTGTCCACTCGTATACCATCACATTCAACATAATCCGAACACTATTGTAAGAACTTTTCATTAAATCATGATTAGCTATAACATAACACCACAGAAATTTTTAAGAATACAAGCATATCTGAAAATAACTAAAATTTACTTGATTTAATTGCCTTTGAAATCATAAATTTTGTTAAGGTAATAATACTGAACAATATAGAAAAAGAAACCAACCCTTATTGAAAGAAAGAAACTATGATAATTAATATATGGGATAGTATATTGTTATTACCAATTTCATGTTACTACCAAGTCACTACCACTTTTTCACCGTTGAATTAGAATCTGAATAGGGGAGAGAAATGATAAAGGTATATGATATTCTAATCCAATGATGAAAAAATGGTAGTGACTTGGTAGTGACATAAAATTGGAAGTGACAATATCCTATCCCTTAATATATAAAGGGTTGAAATATTTTTTTCACCTTTCTGTAGTGGCTAATGTGATTATTTAACTAATTTTTTAAATTTTATTTGATACCCACCTCAACAAAATAATTGAAATTTCAAAGGCTAAAGCTAAGGCAAATGCAGGGAACATAAAATATTTATTTTGTGTTTTATGGAAAAAAAATTACTTAATTTTATTTTTTTGATGATAAATACACCTAGTTTCGGTGGATCTCGCTGCAGTAAATATCGGTCCATCTTACAAGACGTTTTCTCAAAGGTATTTTTCGCAGTTTTTATAAGACATTCTTATAGTTTCAATTAGTATTAAATATTTTATTTCACAAATGCTGGAGTAATATTTAATAAGAGTAGTGAGAGAGTAAAATTAATATGATTTTGGAATTTAGATGGTTAATAATGATAATATTGGAAATCACTCTAATTTTATGTCAAATTTAATTTTTTTTAATTGTTTTTTTTTTTTAAATTTCTATGTGTGAATTAGTTAGAAACTTCTTATCAAATGGACCGGATTAGGTATCATGATTAAATTTAAGTGGCAAATTTGAAGCACCTTTTCTATAGTTTTTTTTAGCTTAATACAAGTATTATTTTATTATAAACAATCATGTTCGGGACATTGTTAGGAGCTAAATATAGCATCTTTCTCATTCATACAAATTCAACATATTCTCTCATTCCTCTAAGCCCAATTTAAAGTTTTAAACTCCCAAGAGTGATATCATTCCTAGGTTTAAAATACATTGACTACCCATTTGTTTTACTTAAATTATATAAACCTTTTCCCTATTTTGAAAATCTATATATAAAGCTCCTTTAAAATTATAATGTATGTTATATAAACATTCCTTGTATTGTTGAAATTTCATTTACTTCCATCCAACTATGAGTTGACTATTAAACTAGACTCTTGAACTTGTATTTGGACCAAAATAACCCATTTAACATAATAATTATTTTAACATTTATATTCGTGAAAAAAAGTATAAAACCGAAAAATTTGTATTAGTAATAGATATCAATTCAAAATTTTAGTATGTTATGAGAAAATTATTAATTTTTATTATCTTATAAAATTTATATTTTTTTTTAATTTTTCATCATGTTTATTAAAACTTATTTATTTATATTTCTTTTAAATGGTTAAAAATAAATTTTATTTTATGATAGATATAAATGGAATAAGTCTAACTGCTTGATTGAAGATGTAAATTATTTAGATTATAATTTTTGAACTTTTTTTTGGTTTTTTGTTTTTTTTTGCGAAAACATTCATAAAAACATTCAGTTTGTATATATTTATTAAAATAGTTACTCAAATTTTTTTATGTACATGAGCTAAATTAATTAAATTTATTTCCAAATATAATTAAAAATATTAAATAAATATATTTGAAAATAATCTTGTATAGAAATAATTTTAATTAAATTTCTTATCGAAATCAATTTTATTTACTAATTTACCTTTCATCACACTAAATCTATATTTTTCGTTAACTTTGTTATGACTAATTTAAGAGTTTTTTTTTCTCATTTTCCATAAGTTTAACTATAATGTAGAGTTTGGACTTGAAGCATGTTTTCAAAATAAAGGAAAGTTAGTATTATTAAAGCAATGTACAAGCAAGGTTTAGACCTAGAGTAAATTATTCTTCTCTTTACTCGTAAGTAAGGTTGTCAAACTCACGAGTTTAAGAAAACTCTGACGTAAACTCATACCGTGAACTCGAATCGTAAACTTGTAAGAGTTTACATTTATTATGAAATAGATATTACTAGTGTGTAATTAAATAATTAAAATATAAAATGGCAATAATTTGATTTAAATATATTTTAAATCTAAATAATTGAAATTAAATTATTAACATTTATCATATTTAAAAAAGAAATTTTTATATAAAGCTATTGAGCATGATCAAAGAAAAAAAA
Source organism: Acacia crassicarpa (assembly GCA_034222035.1). Classification (NCBI taxonomy): domain Eukaryota; kingdom Viridiplantae; phylum Streptophyta; class Magnoliopsida; order Fabales; family Fabaceae; genus Acacia; species Acacia crassicarpa. The sequence goes on from JAWXYG010000008.1 coordinate 9,464,953, forward strand.
GTTAACACGAGTTTAAAAAGTAAGTTATCATGGTGTAAAAACGTAAAAACGGTGTATAAACTCCTAAATTTAACCAAGTTTACAATTAACATGAGTTTACCATTGACTCGACTCGTTTTTGCAAGCTAGAAGCGTAAATAGGGTAAACTCGAAGAATCAACTTGCGAGTTTGACAACCATGCTCGTAAGTTATATAATAGTTAATCAGGGAAAAAAAGATATAATAGTTAAATTCCATTCATTATATTTTAGATTTTATCAATTAATAATTATATACCTAAAATTTAACAAAGTTAATGATAATTTATTTTAGGGATAATCTCATTTAAATCAATTTGTAATATCTAAACCCACATTTAGGCCTCCACTTTTAATAAATCCCTAATCAAGTCAAGAGGCCTTATTAGGGATTTCTAATGATCGTTAAAAGACCAAAATGCCCCTCCCCATCATATCAAGAATCATCTAAAAAATAAAAGGGTGAGGCAAACTAGGGTTTTCGAGTTACACAATCAAAGAACGCCAAGGGATTCCATAACACCCGCATCTGCAGGTCTTCGGAAATCATTTTTTTTAAAAAAAAAACATCAGAGAAATTGATTTTATTATGAATAATGAATAATGATTGAATTTTATAATTCCACTGTGATTGAAAGTAAATAATGAGTAAATCTATGATTGACGAGTCATTGGGACCGGTTTTTTTTTTTTGGAAAATCTACTTCAGGCTCAAAGTAGCTAAAAAAATGTCAAAAAAGTCCAAAAAAAAAAAAAGTCACATGTCAAAAAAGGCTCCGAGGCTTTTTCTAGTATTATTTCACAAACATTAACAACTAAATCAGTATCATTAACAATTAAATCAATAACCGTTAACAACTAAATCAATAACATTAACAACAATATCCCAGCAATTAAATCAGTACCATTGACAGCTAAATCAATATCTGTTAACAATTATATCAGTTCGCCTTAATAAATAATGTTTTATGAAATAATATCATAAAAGGCCTTAGGACCTTTTTTGCCATGTGACTTTTTTTTAGGCATTTTTTCGCTAGTTTGGCCCTAAGATGGATTTTCCTTTTTTTTTTTTTTTTTTTATAACTTGGAAACATTATATAATTCTTCCTTATAAGCGCACTTTTGATGAATCAGTTGGAGACATTTCACGATTGGGAGAGGAGATGAATTCGACTAAGATGGAGATTTTATTAATAATTAAAAAAAAAGAATGAAACAAAAAGAGAAGGAGGAGAAAAAAAATAGCAAAACACATATGTAAAATCAACTAATTTAGAAATCTCCAATGTAGTCTCTTGACGTAATCAAGGATTTGATGAAAGTGCAAGCTTGAACTTATTTAAGCATTTCAAATGGATTTAAATGAAAATTTTCATTTATTTATGATATTGATTCAGTATTCAAATTACAATAACAACAATTTTATTTAGATTTATTTTAATAAAATTATTTTCAGGTCACAAAAAATGGTAACCAGATAAATTTAATGATATTTCTAATTGAATATTTTTAATTAAAACATGTTTGGTTCAATCTTATTGGATGTCTACAATGGTAATTATGATCGCATTACCAAGAAAGAGTGTTTGGTTACTCTTTAGCATGGTAATAAAGTTTACCATCATAATAATGATTATTAAAAAATTGTAAATCCTCATTCATACCTATCCCTATGAATTCTCATTACCATATCATTGCGCATGGTTGAAAAAGTCCAATTTACTTTTGAGTTTCATTTGTCTCATTTTACCTGTCAAACTACAACGGCTACCGCCACTACCTCCCTCCTCCTCTTATACTGTTGCAACCTCTATTGTTGCCGTAGCCACCGCCACCTTTGCCGCCGCCGCTTCTACTACTTCTTCCACAGCCGCCGCCCTCACCATTGCGGCCTCGCCACTACCTCCCCAGTGTCACCACCACAACCCCCACCCCCTTGCCATGACCTCCTCCTCCACCATCACCGTCACCACCTCTATTGTTGTTGCCTCCGCCACCACTACCTCCTCCTCCTTCGTTGTTGTTGTTACCACTTGTCACTGCCATCGTGATAGCGACGTCTCCACCACCATGATTATTGCCATCTGTAACACCCCAACTTTTCTAAAGCATTTTCGAAATTATTTGATCAGAGTTCAAAATAATTTAACCAGAGTTGAGCAACGAAATGATTTTAAATACAAATTAACTGATATTCAACCACTGTAGTGTACTGGTTTGCTGATACAAAGAGTTCGAAAGACTATACATATCTACTGGACTTTCTCCAGCTAGTCCTTCTGCCTGCTGCTTACCCTTGTTTCTGTTTCTGTTCACTCCGAAAATCCTGAAGCTACAGTAAGAGCTGAGGTTCAATACCCATTGAACCTCAGGTAACGGTTAACCTCATGCTTATGTATCAAATATGTATGACAGATATTCATGTCAAAACAGCAATAATCACATACATTATTCATATATTCACATAATAACATAACACAGCCACTGCAATATGCATGTTATTATAGTCTGCACTATTCACCAGTGCCACGGTGTACATCCGTGTCCTCAGCGCTAGGAAAACATAACGGCGTTATCAAGACTATAACCCGTATCAAGATGTATGTGTATGATCAATTTTCAAAAACAATAACTCAGACTATCTATCACATATAAGCATACCATAAGCATCAGAGTTAGTGTTACAATACGCGTCCGTACCTTCCTTCCACGTGAATAGTAAATTACTATTCATGTATACGGCACTATTCATGTATACGGCACTATTCACGTATACGGCACTATTCACGTATCCCCAAACTTCCTTTGAATCTGACTCCGGAATCCTCGGATATCCTATAATATCATTTTTATCAGTGACCATTAATTTTCAGCATTTGCGGAAACTATGTTGGATATTCACTATTCATGTGAATAGTACCAGTAAAAATATTTTTACCGTGCCGGTAAATATTTTTTACTGTGCCAGTAAATAATATTTACTGTCCAAGGATAATTCTTTTCTGATGTGACAGATCAGACTAAGCTGTAGCCACAGAGCATACTCAGAAAAACTCTATCTGGCATTTCTACTATAATTACCAAAAGAAACTACCAAATATTAAGACTAGAGACCAAAGAACTTACCCTTGAAGTTTCTGCTCATTCTCTCCAGCTTCAAGAACTTTACTCTAAACTCTCTCTCTCTAACTCTAAGAATTCTCACTCTTCTCTTAAACTCAACTGTTGTTCTCTGAGTTTGGTGTGAAGAAAATGAAGAAATGAAGCCTCTATTTATAGTGAAAAAGCATGACACTATTCATACTTTATCAGGTCAGATTTTGGCCGTTGGATCTTGACTTTAAATATGGCTTCATCTCAACCGTCCAATCCATTTGCTTACGTCATCGATGACGTCATCAAGATGCTTACGTCATCGATGACGTCATCATGACGATGACACTTTCTTACTCTTTTGCATTTATCCTATAAAGATTCCCTGATCGGTGTTCTAATCGCGTTATATTAGAAATTCTCAAGAATCCGGAAGCACAGCCTTGAAGTTCTATTTTTCCTCTTCAGAAATATCTGGGTCAACTAAATTTTTGATCCTATTTAGGGTATTCCATAACCTGCCGAAGATTTTAAGTCGGACACTGACGGTTACAGAAATTACTTCGGGTGACACCAACTTCTAGACAAAAATTCACTGATTCATAATATGTGCAGTTGTTTACTACTTAATTCAAGGAGTTTGAGTTATGATTTATTTCCTACAGATTCCACTATCTGTCCTGCTTCAAAATATCGGTTTCAACCTATCTCAATAATCATTCCGCCGATTACGGAAATGACTTTGGAGATAACCCACTCTGAGATAGAAATTCACTTGTTTATAATATGCCCTTACTTTAAAAACCTAATTCACGGTTTATTGCAAATAATTTTATTTCTATTGTTTTCCAAAGTATAAGATATTATATTATAATAATATTATTATTGAGTGGGTCCCGCGCGCAAAATTTTTCAAACTTCACGGGTGTTGGCAGAGGAGAAATAAATTGACGTGGGTCCCGCATGAATAGTAAATACGTATTTTCAAATAGTGAATACGTATTTAGGAATAGTGAATACCGTATTTTTGAATAGTGAATACGTATTTGTAAATAGTAAATACTTTTCATATTTCTCAAAATATCGATTAAATACCGTATTTATAAAAAGTGAATACGTATTTGTGAATAGTGAATACTATTCATGTACGTATTTGTGAATAGTAAACACTATTCATGTCCAATAAAATACTGATTCTAAATTCATTTTCAAAAATAGGGTCTAATAGTCCTCCAAATAGGCTAATTTTCTAGTCTTTAGGTCCAAAATTCAGGATGTTACAATTCTCCCCCCGTTCAATAAATTTCGTCCTCGAAATTTGACAATATAAAACCAAAAGGTTATCTAGACCTCTAGTCTATCCCTTCCTTATGCAAACTTAAATAGCACGCATCCTACTATTCAATGTCTCAATCTTATACCCAGGTATAGTACTAAATTACAGGACTTGCTGATCTATTCTCACAGTACTCGGTTACACAGGCCTCACTGCCTGATTTATTTAGCCTATCGGCTTAACACATATTGGCCTTCCGCATCTGCTCATCAATTTCATCTGAGTCTTTCCCATTCGAGTTCTCGAATTACTTTCACTTACTCAACACTATAGCTGACAGCTATTAATTGACTTAACTAGTTTAATATTCCAGACGTTTCTAATAGTTGCTGTTCTTGTACCATAATTCCCAATTACACTGCTTTTCTTTTCAACACGATAGCGTCGACAATCATGTCATTGCTACCCAAAATTATTTTCTTGTCTCATTTTCAAATTTTCAAACATGAAAAATTTTCCGTGGTTTCAGTACATTTCACAATCTGCACTATACCACAAAGTAATAGTGCTATAACATTTTTAAACTTAATCGCTGCCATCACAAATTCGTGAAAACATTTTTCACTGCCGGATCATTTTCAAAAACTTTTATTACCGGCACATATCTTTGAGGGAGCTAATTTATTTCACAAAATTTTACAATTGAGAGTACACACCATCATTTTAACCATTTGGTACAGTGAGCGCCTTACCCCAATCCTCGAATCCAGTCTCAATAGTACTATCAACAATGTGGGAGAACCTCCGCCCCTCTCTCAGGAGACCCAGTGTTCACACTGGCACATAAAGTAGCAACCCTATCTAGCGGAACTCAGTCCAGTCATAGACAGTCAGGTTTTACTAATCAAAACATACGCCCTAGGCGAAATGTTATGGATTGGGTGCGTTCACTGCTGGTGCGATTTCCATTTTCTCAAACAAAATCCCTCCAAAAATTTTTGTTCAAAGAGAACATTTATCAAAGGCTAGCGATTTCAAACATTTTAAAACATCTAGCAAGACCCAGCAAACTGTGTACATCTACAACAGCTTCTGTCCTTCCAGTTTTGTACTGACTTTACCACAACATAGTTAAAAACTCAGTTTCAAACTCTGGGTTCTATCAAAAACCCTTTTTTTACAAGACAATATCATTTCAAAATAATAATCGCTGTGGTCTCAAATTCATTTCATTTGAAAACTCAGCTTCAAAAAAAAAAAAAATCCACATGTTCGAACAAATAAATTTCAAAATTTCTAATACAGCAGGTGTATTGGCAAGTTCAAAAATTCAATTTTAAAACCTTACTTAGGAATCAGACAACTAACATTAGAAGGTCATCACTAATTACACGTATTGGAACCTCTGTCCTTGGCTACTCAAACTATCCATAAAATACTTAGTTTGTTCTACTTTAATCTTCCAGCTATTTCAAACATCGTTCGCTATCCTCGGATCTCACAAAATTTTCTGGACACTTCTCATATTCGTTGTCTGACAACTATGGGCTTCTGCTAGCCTATAAACACAATATATGCTGTATAGCACTGGAGCAAACCATGACGATATACTAAGTTACAACAGTCTTTTCTCTAGGGAACCTATTCAATGTGAGATTCATTATAATGTACTTACCTTGAGAACCGATGCACTGGTAACTCTACTTTATGGTTCGTTGTCACGGCGGCTCCACTCTACGGTTCGTCGTCACGGTGGCTCTGCTCTACGGTACATTACTCGGCGCTTCACTTAGTCTTCTCAGACCAGTCAGCTTTTCCGGTTAGCATCCTTGTAGGTAAACCTCCTTGATCAGAACTCCCCGTAGGTATCCTTCTCCGATTAAACTTTCCATAAGTAGCGCCAGTGATCGTCTTTGAATCATTATAATGAGAACTCAAATCTTAACAGGTTCCTATCCTTTAGTAGTTTCATAAACCGTTGTTTCTATGTCTGCCATCTTATCTAGGGTCATTCTATTTGTGGACTTTCACTTTCTATTTAGCTCCAAGCATAATTCTTAACTCAACTTTCCCTATTGGGTAATCACCTACTTCTTGGGAAATCTATTAGCCACTAATATCTCTATGATTCTTGGTCCCACCTTGAGACCATAACCTGGTGGCTACTGAAGTTTCCAGCTTTCGTATGGTTCTGTTAAGGAACTATCTCTTAGGTATTTGGAACCTAGGCAAAACTCACTCATATTTTCTAAGGGTTCCTACTCTCACAGGGGTCATAGTTCTGAGATTTCTCTCGCTTAAGCAATATTAACTTCATAATGTCTATTGATTCTTGGTACTAATATTGGTATACTTACTACTGGGTACCTACAACTCTCATAGGTACTAGTATGACATAACTGTCTCCCCAGAATTACTGGGTACTTTCCTTCTTCTGTCAATTGATCACCACCGTCAAGGACTTAATCAAAAGATCTTTGTCCCCGGAGCCACGCCCCTTTGCACGCATGGTGTCTGGCCTCTACAAGGTAGGGATTTTCTTCTCAGGGTACCTTAACAAGTTATTATTTTGACAAGGACATTAAATCGATAGGTTACTATCCAAGGGAAACCTAAACAGTAGGTTACTGTCTACCGGAAAACTTAAGTCGTACCGACTTCTCTGTATCACTTCCCTTGAAACTCTGAGCGGGGATTTAACTTAGATTCCGATTCCCATATCAAAAGTCTTAAAGTTTAACAACAGAAACCATATTCTGTGCCATCTACTCTATATCAAGGCCTCCCGAGCCTAACCCTTTTCCTTAGGATGTACGTCCTTTTTGTATCACAACACCAGTATTGTATCAGTACTTGTACTTGTTTTTTTTTTTTTTTCGAAATACTTTTAAAACCATGGCTTAGAGCCTAACTTAGTTAGTCAAACCGATTGGCCAGGTAGGCGTCTATCATGGGAGCCTCACCGTGCTAGGGTGACTGATTGGCTGATCCACATAGACTCGGCCCTACCTTCGGCACCAATGGTTTACTGTAACTGAGTCGGGTTCATACCAGATAAAACACTTTTGAAAGCTTAGAACCTAACTCCGCTACTCAGACAATCCGACTAGGCAGGTGTATTTGTGGAAGGCTCGACGAATTCAAGGAAACTGATTGCCAACCACAAAACCCCTTTCTAGATATCAGACTGTTTGGAGTAACTTAGTTAACTCCGTGCCAGGATGTCTGCTCTGATACCAAAATGTAACACCCCAACTTTTCTAAAGCATTTTCGAAATTATTTGATCAGAGTTCAAAATAATTTAACCAGAGTTGAGCAACGAAATGATTTTAAATACAAAGTAACTGATATTCAACCACTGTAGTGTACTGGTTTGCTGATACAAAGAGTTCGAAAGACTATACATATCTACTGGACTTTCTCCAGCTAGTCCTTCTGCCTGCTGCTTACCCTTGTTTCTGTTTCTGTTCACTCCGAAAATCCTGAAGCTACAGTAAGAGCTGAGGTTCAATACCCATTGAACCTCAGGTAACGGTTAACCTCATGCTTATGTATCAAATATGTATGACAGATATTCATGTCAAAACAGCAATAATCACATACATTATTCATATATTCACATAATAACATAACACAGCCACTGCAATATGCATGTTATTATAGTCTGCACTATTCACCAGTGCCACGGTGTACATCCGTGTCCTCAGCGCTAGGAAAACATAACGGCGTTATCAAGACTATAACCCGTATCAAGATGTATGTGTATGATCAATTTTCAAAAACAATAACTCAGACTATCTATCACATATAAGCATACCATAAGCATCAGAGTTAGTGTTACAATACGCGTCCGTACCTTCCTTCCACGTGAATAGTAAATTACTATTCATGTATACGGCACTATTCATGTATACGGCACTATTCACGTATACGGCACTATTCACGTATCCCCAAACTTCCTTTGAATCTGACTCCGGAATCCTCGGATATCCTATAATATCATTTTTATCAGTGACCATTAATTTTCAGCATTTGCGGAAACTATGTTGGATATTCACTATTCATGTGAATAGTACCAGTAAAAATATTTTTACCGTGCCGGTAAATATTTTTTACTGTGCCAGTAAATAATATTTACTGTCCAAGGATAATTCTTTTCTGATGTGACAGATCAGACTAAGCTGCAGCCACAGAGCATACTCAGAAAAACTCTATCTGGCATTTCTACTATAATTACCAAAAGAAACTACCAAATATTAAGACTAGAGACCAAAGAACTTACCCTTGAAGTTTCTGCTCATTCTCTCCAGCTTCAAGAACTTTACTCTAAACTCTCTCTCTCTAACTCTAAGAATTCTCACTCTTCTCTTAAACTCAACTGTTGTTCTCTGAGTTTGGTGTGAAGAAAATGAAGAAATGAAGCCTCTATTTATAGTGAAAAAGCATGACACTATTCATACTTTATCAGGTCAGATTTTGGCCGTTGGATCTTGACTTTAAATATGGCTTCATCTCAACCGTCCAATCCATTTGCTTACGTCATCGATGACGTCATCAAGATGCTTACGTCATCGATGACGTCATCATGACGATGACACTTTCTTACTCTTTTGCATTTATCCTATAAAGATTCCCTGATCGGTGTTCTAATCGCGTTATATTAGAAATTCTCAAGAATCCGGAAGCACAGCCTTGAAGTTCTATTTTTCCTCTTCAGAAATATCTGGGTCAACTAAATTTTTGATCCTATTTAGGGTATTCCATAACCTGCCGAAGATTTTAAGTCGGACACTGACGGTTACAGAAATTACTTCGGGTGACACCAACTTCTAGACAAAAATTCACTGATTCATAATATGTGCAGTTGTTTACTACTTAATTCAAGGAGTTTGAGTTATGATTTATTTCCTACAGATTCCACTATCTGTCCTGCTTCAAAATATCGGTTTCAACCTATCTCAATAATCATTCCGCCGATTACGGAAATGACTTTGGAGATAACCCACTCTGAGATAGAAATTCACTTGTTTATAATATGCCCTTACTTTAAAAACCTAATTCACGGTTTATTGCAAATAATTTTATTTCTATTGTTTTCCAAAGTATAAGATATTATATTATAATAATATTATTATTGAGTGGGTCCCGCGCGCAAAATTTTTCAAACTTCACGGGTGTTGGCAGAGGAGAAATAAATTGACGTGGGTCCCGCATGAATAGTAAATACGTATTTAGGAATAGTGAATACCGTATTTTTGAATAGTGAATACGTATTTGTAAATAGTAAATACTTTTCATATTTCTCAAAATATCGATTAAATACCGTATTTATAAAAAGTGAATACGTATTTGTGAATAGTGAATACTATTCATGTACGTATTTGTGAATAGTAAACACTATTCATGTCCAATAAAATACTGATTCTAAATTCATTTTCAAAAATAGGGTCTAATAGTCCTCCAAATAGGCTAATTTTCTAGTCTTTAGGTCCAAAATTCAGGATGTTACACCATCAGATGATCCTCAATGAGATAGCGTGACAATTTTGATGAGATAGTGCAATGACTCTTGACTATTTTTTCTATAAAGATTATATTAAAGATAAAATAGACCTTGCATGATACTTATTAATTTTAAATAATTATTAAAAAAAATAACTCATTGCATCTTATTTAAAAATCAAACCCAACACTAGCTATGTAATTAATATCACATTGCATTACCATTACATCGCATTGTAGTGCATTGGAGGGTATGATGGGATCAAAACAAATGGGAATGTCTCTAAATATTAAAAATTTAATTGTTTGAAAGTTAAAATGCAGCTAACTCCCTTTGAAAATATGAATAATGTATTAATAACGGTATTAACTTTTAAAATTTGATCCCTTATACTTTTATATTCAAATAAATAACCTGCAAGATAAATCAAAAGACCTAAAGTAAATAATATTTATTGGGGATGACCGTAAAACTTATAATTATAATGAGAGGACCAATTAATTCAAAAATACTAAAATGCCCTTGATTGAAGGAAAAATCCTTCTCAGGACCCAAATAAACAACACATTGTCAAAAAAGACTCAAAAAGGCTCTAGGACTTTTTTTTTTGGTATTAACTAAAAAAACGTTTACAACTAAATCAGTACACTTTAACAACTATATTTTAATAATTAAATCAATATATGTTAATAACTAAATTAGTACAACGTTAACAATTAAATCAGTACACGGTAATAACTTGGACATTTTCTGACATATGACTTTTCTTTGGACTTCTTTTGACAATATGTTGCTTACTTAGACCATGAGAAAGATTTCCCCTTAATTGAACTCCCTACATTTTCTCCATCAATCTATTTTTTAAACTAATATGAATTTTTAAACTTCATTAAATTAAAACTCACATAAATTGACAGTGTTACTCCCGTTCATTATCATTCTCGAGTGAAATATAATTTTGTTCTTTCTTTAATTTTTTAGTATATACTAGAGCTGGTAAAACGGGCCAAGCCCATCGGGCCGATCCATTGACGGGCCATGGTTTGAAAAATAGACGAAATATTTGAAATTGGCCTTGGAGGCCCGGCCCTAAAGGGCCTTGGGCTTAGACGGGCCAGCCTTGGAGGGCCACGAGCCGGCTCTGTAGGCCCTTTTGACTGTAGCTTTTACTTTTTTTTCCTTTTTAAATTTATTAATATATATATATATATATATATATATATTGTATTTGTTATAAAGTTATTTATCCATTTAATTACAAATATATAATAACTATACTCTAATTTTATGATTTGGTTTATTATCTGTTGCTAATAAAGATTATGGAAGTGTTCATGATGTAGGAGAAAAAATTCATAATATGCTTTTTATATTTTATGTGAGTTATTTGTGAAGATAGTTTGTTTTTTATTATAAATTAGTGATTGTAGTTATTTATAGGATGATTCGTATTGTAATTTACTAATTATATTTCTTTTAAAAAAAACGGAGGAAAAATAATTAAAATTTGAAATAGTAATTTCCGGGCCCTGCAAGCCAGCCTTGGCCCTGGTGCTCTCGGGCCAGGCTTTGAAAAACAAGTGTTTTTTTTACTCCCGGCCCTAATTCCCAACTCTAGTATATACCCTCATATTCATATTCATATATCATATATAGATTAGAACCTTTTTTTAAATGATTTTGAGGGGTGATTCTTATAATACACATACATACCATAGAACTTTAACAAATCAAACCCTCTGTAAAACTGTAGAGGGTTAAGGTGCATTTTTGCCAACATACTATTACAGAAAGAGCATCCAGCACAAATATTAATTAAGCGTACCTTAAATACCAACAAATAATTAAAAATGAGCAGATTTGCCAACAAACTTTTACACAGGTGCAGTCAGCACAACGCCGTTAGAAAAAGTTAACTGACCGTTATCTAAGGTGCTGATTGGCCAACGAGCTTTTACTCCAGGAGCACCCAGTACAAAAAAGTTTTACTCAGGAGCTCCCACCACAAAATTCTTAATTTCACTAAATTAAATAATTTTTTTCTCAATTGCCATGATTTAAAACTACTTGTATAGATATCTATGGACAATAATTACTCATTTGCTAAAATAAACAAAAGTTTTAATTAAAAATATAATTATATGATTTAAATAAAACTCAAAGTGTCTTATAATTTTTTATATATTATATATGTTAAACAAAAAAAAATATATGATTTATTTTTATTTTAGAAGAAATTTCTGTGAGTTAAGAAATTCATTTAATGTTAATAAAATTTAAAAATATAAAAAATCTATTATATCCGGGAAGAAATAGAATGAGTTTAATTTTTATTTTTATAAAAAGAGCTTAATGGATATCAACGTTGACACTTAATAATATAAATCTGGCAACTTGATGATATTTTTGTTAATTAAATGATCTATTGATTATATGAATATGAGACTTGTTGAAAAAAAATTTAAAAAGTCCCATAAATAATTTGCTGAGACAATTCCAAGATACTTAATTAATGACAATTTTTTTTTAACAAGTCCCATATTGATATAATCAATAGATAATTTAATTAACAAAGATATCATCAAGTTGCCGGATTTATATTATTAGGTGTCAAATATTGATATCCATTAAACTCTTTTTATAAAAATAAAAATTAAACTCATTTCATTTCTTTCCGGATATAATAGATTTTTTAGATTTTTTAAATTTTATTAACATTAAATGAATTTTTTAACTCACATAAATTTCTTCCAAAATGAAAATAAATCATATATTTTTTTTGTTTAACATATATAATATATAAGAAATTATAAAACACTATTTAAATCATATAATTATATTTTTAATTAAAATTTTTGTTTATTTTAGCAAATGAATAATTTTTGTCTATAGATATCTATACTAGTAGTTTTGAATAATGATAATTGAGAAAAAAATATTTAATTTAGTGAAATTAAGAATTTTGTGCTGGTTGCTCCTGGAGTAAAAGTTCGTTAGCCAATCTGCACCTTAGATAACGGTCAATTAACTTTTTCTAACAGCATTGTGCTGACTGCATCTGTTTAAAAGTTCGTTAGCAAATTTGCTCATTTTTAATTGTTTGTTGGTATTTAAGATACACTTAATTAATATTTATGCTGAATGCTCTTTCTGTAATAGTTTGTTGGCAAAAATACAATTTAACCCTTATAAATAATGGGAAAAATTAATTATTTAATTCTTATAGTCTTATTGAGTTTGCAAATTCAGTCCTTATAGTTCGACTCGACCCCCATGAGCCCATCCTATGTGGCGGAAAACTGAAAACAACTAGGGCACATTCACCTTCATGATTTTCGCACGATCATTTCTGTCTGCGTTTTAAGGTGGACAATATAATTATCATGAGCAAAACAAGAGCCATTGCATCCATTAGAAATCGTTTACGTCCAAAACACACTTTCCTTTATGAGATAGATACAAATAATTGGACAAAGAATAGATGTTGAACAATATATATACATTAAGTCTCGGTGAATCTGGTGGAATTGATATGTGTACTTTGTTGCTTGCTTTCTAGAAAAACAGGAAAAATCTCCAGCAGCGAAGACGACTTGTGGAATGAACAGTAGCGCCCTCAGTGATTATGTCGAGTTGTGAGTTAGCTCTGGTTCATCCATAGAATCTATTCTAGCCATAATGCAATGCAAAGAAAGCCAAACTCTAATTTGCAGCCAGAAATATGGTCAACCTGAAGCAGAAGTCATTGACAAGAATGAGTTATTACAAAAACAAACGGTACACTTAACAAAGTAAGAAACTGTTTTTGAGACTGGTTCAAGAAAAAGGACTGCCAGGACAGATTTTTATCGTGACTCCCGGTAATTTCATTTGGAAGCATAATATAATGATCAAAACTTGAGTAAGCTTAAATCATGTCAGATGCTTTGAGACTGAATGAAAGGGGAAAAAACATTAGAAAGGAACTGAACTCACTCTGTGATTCCATTTGCTGGAAATCAGCAGATAGCTGTGAAAGGATAATTTCGTTCCACGTATCAGGTACTCCCGGCAGACACCAGTGGCTACAATCTTGGATAGATGGATTATCACTCCAGTTACCAACGTGTGCATCACTTCGAAAAGCTGCCAGAGATGTAACATGGAGAACATTGATGGGAACTCTGACATTTTTTAGCACTTCCAAAATTATGTCTGAAAACAAACTTTGGTCCCTTCCATCAGTTTCCACCATGGGGTACTGGGTCACGGTGCAAGTCCATTGGGGTTGTTGATCACTGATGCAGACAAGGAAGCTAGATCAGTAAGGTTGGCCAGTGCAGATTTAAACTAAAATGATTCCATTTTTCCCATTGAAGGCTAGGGGAACCATTGATATTTCAAAAGGTTATAACATTATAGCATAATGGAAGCTAAAGTAAGCAAAAGCTGATGCTACTAGCATACAGCTATATAAATGATGTCTTACAACACAGGTCTTACAAGGACGGGTTCACCAGGAGAAAGAGTAGTTTCAACTTTCAAAGTGATCATATATAGGAAAGAGCCTGACAAATTCTAATAAAGAACATCAAGTTACCAATTAGGTCAGAATACCTCCAGTGAGATGGCTCATAAGTCCTAAAGAAGACACGTGTTCTGTTTTTGTTGATCTTTCTCTCTATCCAAGATGCCCAAGTGCCAAGCGCCGTTCTGAAGGCAACAGGAATTGACATCCCAATTTTCAATGACCTTCCGACTTGGAAATAGCAACCCCTGTTGGATACAGATAAATACATAGGCATAAACAAAATTAAAAACCATACTAATCTTGGCGGATGAAAATAAATATGAAGCATCACAAACATAATTCATAATCTAATTATATAGAGGTATATACTAAAAGTTATGCTTACCGAAAAAAAAAAGGGTATATCTTTCTGCTTTAAATTAAAAAAGAGGATAGTATATAAAATATAATTTCAATAAGGCTAACCAGTGAATAATATCAGGATGAAAGCTAGACCCTGACCTTCCTTTCAAAATTTTTTTAATGCTTATTTTCTTTTTGGTGTTAAAGACATGCCTCTTATTCAATGGCTATGACAAACATAACCAAATATCAAAGTGAGACAGAATAAAATCAATACTCAAGTGAATAAAGTCTCATTCATATTAATTGTCAAGCCGCAAGCGTCTTCAATGTGAACACTACTGCAGACTCGTCACAATCATTGGAATGGCAGCAATCACCCCCAACATTTTAAAATACACTGCCACAAGCAGCATTTTGTCAGATTTTTTTTTGCGGATCTGATTAACATCATGAAGAAGTTCAACAAACATTACTTTCAATCTTCTTGAAAAATAGCATTTAAAAACTACAAAATCATGTTGATGAGGTTAAGAAAAATAATGAAGGCTATCACGAGCCACTGAAATAAATTGCTTTGAAAGTTTTCCCATTGGATAAAGATAACTAAGAAATGTAAGAGGGAAGCAATAAACAGCAGAAGAAACAATTATTGTCTCAAATATGTCCATAAACATTAAAGACACTAAGTGACTATTGAATGTAACAAAGAAAAGAACTTACGCATCAAAAAGTTTAGATGGCACCCACCAGTGCCCAGTGTTGAATATAAGAACATCAGAATCTGCCCACCGGTCACTTATATCATCTAACCTGTCCAATCGAAGTGTTGATTTAACCCTCTTTGGTGCATGCTTAGGTACCGGACCCGGTTGTACCAGGAAAACTGATCGAAAGTATTCAATGGTAAGATTGAAGGAACTAAACCGAACACCTAAGAATCTAATTGTCTTTGATATCTTATTTTGGTTTACTTCATAAACACTGTTTTTATCCCTCACCCCAGCCATCAGCATACATATCAGTGATTCCCATTGAGTCCTACTCATAGAATCGCCAACAAAAACAATTCTTTTGCCTCGAAACATCTCCAAAACCTTACTTACATCAAACCTCGGAATATCACAATCATTGGGTTTCCACCTCCAATTAAGATAACTCATATCTTTTCGGCCATTAGCTATGCAATTGAATCCTCGTTCTGCAAAAGGACACTCCGACGCATTGTACCATGGATAAGGCGGCACCTGGACCCACCTTCCCTGATAAACATCACAGCTTTTTAACGATCTGTTAGAATCGGAGACCTGCTGGCCATGGAAGATTGTGCGGTTAAGGTTAGGAAGTAAGTACAAATATCCACCACCAATGGCGACGAAGAATGAAATTAGAGACCCAATAATCACAAGCACGTGGAAGTGAAGCCATTGGGAGAGCCAGAGACGTCTGAATCGGTTAGCTTTAGGACTCGCAACACCAAAAGACGTTCGATTGAGCGCCTTCGTTGTGTTGATTGAAATACTACGATTCAAAACACTCATAATAGTCCAAAATCATCTGCCGCAACGAACACATTAGACATTCAAGTTCAACTCAGCAATTTATAAGATAGGATAAATCGCATCGATGGTCAAATTCAAACGGAAGATGCCGTGGCTGTGAAAGTGATGAGGGTGGCGACTGGTGAGCGGTTTGAAGTCTGAAGAGCCGGAAACGACAGATTCTTCTAAACTATGCCGTTTTGGCATAAAATTGTAGAGGATGATGCTTTTTTTTTTTAAAGAAAATATTTTAGGGTTCTGACGGGTACTAAAAAAAAAGATACTTTAAGATATCAACCGGTACTGAAAAAATACTTTATGATCTTAGAAAATCATTTTAAGATCTTGAAAAATATTTCAAGGTACTAACTAGTACTAAAAAGAATCTTTTTGGATCTTGACGGGTAGCCAAAAAAATATTTCATGATCTTAAAAAATTATTTTAGGATCTTAAAAAATATCTTCAAATATATTTTTAGTACCAATCAGTACCCTGAAATATTTTTTCATAATCTTAATCTGATTTTTCAAAGTCATAAAGTATTTTTTTTTAGTACTAGTCAGTATCCTTTTAATACTAGTCATGAAATATTTTTTCAAAATCCTAAAATAATTTTGCAATATCACGAAGTATTTTTTTTTTTGTAACAGATCCTCAAAGTACTCTTTTGGACCAATCTGAAATATATTTTTAGTATCAGTCAGTATCCTTTTAGTACCAATCAATAGGTTGAAATATTTTTTTTAAGATCCTAAAATAATTTTTCAATATCATGAAGTAATTTTCCAAAATCATGAAGTGTTTTTTTGTACCAGTTGGTATTTTCAAAGTATCTTTTTAGTACCAGTACCCTGAAATATTTTTAAGATCTTGAAGTATTTTTTTAATACTAGTCAATATCTTAAAGTATCTTTTTTTAATATCCGTAAATACCCTAAAATATTTTTTTTAAAAAAAAAAACAGTACCATCCTCCACAATTTTGTGCCAAAACGGCACAGTTTAAAAGAAGTGGACCGAAGTGAATTTTAAGCAAATAGGACGCAAGCCGCTCCCTTGCCTTTGGGCACTACCCCTTCTCATGGCTAGTTTTTGTCGTTTGGATTGATTGGCACCGGGTCTTGTAGATTAGTAGCTATAAGCATGTCTTAAAATCAGCGTAACATACACTTTACTTTTCTTGTGCGCTACGATCGCACCCTGCTGGTACGGCCTGTATAACATTAATTATACGATTTCAGAATTCCTCTTTTTTTTTTATTAGGTTTTCAGTCGTAACGCGATTTCCTCTTTGCTCTTTTAGGTTTTCAGTCATGAAGATCGGAATCAATGGTATGTGGTCTTTTACTACAATCTACCTCCCCTGTTTTCTTTTGCTGCTCATTGATAAGTTGCCTTTCTTCTTTTTTTTGGGAAATGATTCAAATTCCTATATTCGTTTGTCTTCTCACTCACAGGATTTGGAAAGATTGGTTGCTTGGTGGCGTTTGTGGCTCTGCAGAGGGATGATTTCGAAATCGCCGCCATTAATGACCCTTTCATTGATACCGACGACATGGTATACAACTCTACATTACTGTTATGTATGCTCCTTTTTCTTTAACATTTTTGTCTGGCAGGCCTTCATGTTTCCGTCCAATTATGCTCCCGGTATCACGGTCAAGGACTCTAAAACCCTTCTTTTCGGTAAAAAGCCCGTCCCTGTTTTTGCACACAGGTAATGTTCCCGAAATTTTCTTATTGTTGCGCTTGTAAATTTTAACACTATCTCTCGAAGATCGATATTATCCACTGACCTCGTAACTTCATGCATCAGTAACCCGGAAGAGATCCCGTGGGCTGAGACTGGAGCTGAGTATATTGTTGAGACCATCAGTGACTTCACAGACAAAGAGAAGGCTGCTGCCCATTTGAAGGTTTGGTTTGTGCACTACCCCTTCTCATGTCTTTAGTTTTTGTTGTTTGCTTTTCTTAAGGATCTTATGCTTTCACTGTTATCTTTTCTTATAGAGTATCTCTTGGATTGACTGGCACTGGGTCTTGTAGATTACCTATAAGCATGTCTTAAAATTCCGTGTAACATACATTTTGCTTAGTACTGCTACTTCGATGATATTTTATCACAGTTTAGTTTTGCGAGGGTTGTAAGAAATGATAGGTTGTCTGTTTTGTGTTGATTGAACTAGGCTGGTGCAAAGAAGGTTATCATATGTGCACCCAGTGAAGATGCTCCCATATTTGTCGTAGGTGTTAATGAGCATGAATACAAGCCAGAGCTTGATATTGTTTCCACTGCAAGCTGCACAACCAACTGCCTTGCTCCACTTGTGAAGGTTATCAGGCCTTCAGATACTTGTATTGTACTTGTATCAGTGCCATACTGTTCTGTTATGTTAAAGTTTCTTTGTCAATTTTAGGTTATTAATGATGAATTTGGCATTGTTGAGGGGCAAGTAACCACATTTTACTCCATCACCTGTGGGTATAATTAACTGTAACATCTAGCGTTTCTCATTTTTGTCTGTTGAGCGTAATCATGATGTTCATGCTATACTGTTGCTCAGCTAGCCAGATGAATGTTGAATGGCCACCAGTTAAAGAATGGAAGGGTGCAAGAGCTTCTCCACTTGACATTCTTTCTAGCTGCACTGGATCTGCTAAGGTGAATAATTGGCATTCATATATTAATGTTGGTTGTCACCTTTATCTGGTTTCCTTCACTAATATACTCTTCTTTGCGTCAGGCTGTTGGGAAAGTGATTCCTGCTTTGAATGGAAAATTGACCGAAAGTCCTTTCCTTGTTCCTACTGTGAATCTTTCTGCTGTTGATCTCACTGTGAGGCTGGAAAATGTAGCCACCTATGACCAAATTAAAGATGCCATCAAGTAAGATTTTATCCTCAAACTGATTCTTATATTTCACGATTATTATTTTATTGTTGAGGTTTGCAGGACTTGAGTGCACAGAACTCTTTGATATGGCTGGAAGGTTTTTGGGATTGCGCTGATTTTGGCTTGTCTGATTCAATAGTACTGTTTTTCAGGGAGGAGTCGCAGGGCAAGTTGAAGGGAATCCTTGGTTACGTTGAGGATGCGGTCTACACCAGAGACTTCATTGTGGACAGTAGGTATGGATTATCATCTGACTGGAAGCTATTAAACGCATCAAATTCTCCACCCTGTCATCTTTAGATCCATATATGCCCCCTATTTGTCATTGGAGCTAGGAGTTGTACGTTAATTCTTTTGTTTTTTCCAGGTCAAGTATTTTTTATGCCAAGGCAGGTATTGGTTTGGGCAAAAACTTAGTGAGGCTTGTTGCTTGTTATGGCAACGAGTGGGGTTACTGGTAATTCATCTTTCCTCTTGTTGTTTTTGGCATATGATTTCTTACCATTGCAAGGTAGTGGCATCTTTACAGCTTGTAAGAGAGGGGTTAAGGGGTGCTTTCTCGGGAAAATTACCGATCCATTGATATCTAATTAGCTAATGCTTGCTTTGTGTGTAATGCTGCAGCACACGTGTTGTCGAGTTGATTGCTCACATGGCTAAGACTCGGGCATATTGAGGGTTGTGAATAAATGGTTTCCTGATTGGTAAATTCAGAGTTCCAAATTGTGGAAAGCTTTGTTTCTTAGGCCTTTGTCGTTTAGATTGCCTCTTTTGTGGAGAACGTGGAGATTCTGAATTCTTATGCCTGTCTATATGTCTTGACGATCTTAATATGATATCAGACAGCTTTGTCTGCGTTTTTTGTTAATTGTTTCTTTCAAATTATGGTTGCTTTAGCCCATGGAAAGAATTTCAAAAATTTTTTAGCTGCGGCGTCTCGAGTATATTGATGCTATAAACCCTGGTTGATAGTTGATACTGAAACGGGCCGGCTTATTTCAGGTCCATTTTTTTTTTAAAAAAAAATATGATTTCAGGTCCAAATTCCTAGTTATATGGAAGTACAATTTCTGGCCCAAAAAAAAGAAAGTAGTGCAATTACTAAACTTGCTGTTTAGGGTTTGTTTGGGATTTCTTTTGAATTTTCAATCGTGCATCTCAATCACCAAAAGCCACTTTTTGGCATTTTGTGTTTTTTGGATAAACTTATTTTCATTGACTTTTTTTGTTTTTGTTTTTGTTTTTTTAAACTGCTTTAAATTATAAGTCAAAATTTTATGTTTTTGGCTTTTACATCTTAGAGAGAGAAGTTTCTACGATGGGGAGGGAAAATTAAATACCTAATGAAGAAAAGCTATTGAGTCCCACCCTCTGTTATTTAAATAACATCTTGGTCTTTTTTTAATAAGTCTAAGAGATGAAAATTTTGGTCCTAATCATGTAAGTCTACTTAAAGATTAATAATTATTTTTCAATTTTATCCTTATTTATGAAACTATCCAATAAAATAAAATAAAATTTAAGAGAAGTCAGGAAAAACTACTCCATTAGAAATTCAATTGGCATGAATATAATCTGATAAGTTTATACATACGAAGAATGACAGTACTTTAATTAGAGCCCGTTTGACCTAGCTTATTTTCAGCTTTTAAGCTACTTTTAAGCAAAAGCTAAAAAAAAAGAACTTTTTTAAAAAAGCTAAAAGCTGTTTGGTGCTTATATAAATTTTTCAGCTTAAAAGTTACTTAAAGGCTAAAATTAAAAATAAGTTGTTTGGCAAAATTTTTGTCATAAGCACTTTTTCTAATAAAAATTAACTTAAAAGGTATATTATAAAGAATTTATTAGCATGAAGCTAATAACTATCATTAATAACTCGTACATAAGACATTAATTATGTCTATCTTGCTTTAATCAGACAGACTCAAAAGCCCCCCCACCGCCGACCAACCACCGCAACCACCACCACCGTCGGCCGGTCACCCACCACCATTGCCCGTCGGCCGGCCAACACCACCACCACCGCCCGCCGGCCGGGCGTGGTGGTGGTGGCCGGCCAGCGGCGGTGGTGGTGGTAGAGGCCGGTGGCGCTGTGGTGGCCGGCCGGCTGGCTGTGGTGGGTGGCCGGCCGGCCGACGGTGGTGGGTGACCAGCCGGTGGTGGTGGGTGGCCGACTGGTGGTGGTGGGTGGCCGGCTGGCCGTGGTGGTGGCCGGCTGGCGGTGGTGGGTGGTCGGCCGGTGGTGGTGGGTGGCCGGCCGGCCGGCGGTGGTGGGTGGGCGGCCGGTGGTGGTGGGTGGGCGGCCGGCGGTGGTGGGTGGCCGGCCGGTGGTGGTGGGTGCTCGGCCGGCCGGTGGTGGTGGGTGGCCGGCCGGCCGGCGGTGGTGGGTGGGCGGCCGGTGGTGGTGGGTGGGCGGCCGGCGGTGGTGGGTGGCCGGCCGGTGGTGGTGGGTGCTCGGCCGGCCGGCGGTGGTGGGTGGCCGGCCGGTGGTGGTGGGTGCTCGGCCGGTCGGCCGTGGTGGGTGGCCGGCCGGCTGGCGGTGGTGGGTGGCCGGCCGGTGGTGGTGGGTGCTCGGCCGGTCGGCAGTGGTGGGTGGCCGGCCGGCCGTGGTGGTGGGTGGCCGGCTGGTGGTGGTGGTGGGTTGTCGGCCGGCCGGCGGTGGTGGCCGGCGGTGGTAGTTGGCCGGCGATGGGGGGTGGCAAATTCAAAAGGTATTTATTTGGAACTTTCCCTTAAAAAAGTAGAGCTTAAAAAAAAAAGAGTTTAAAATAAGCTCCTATCACCAGCTTTTTTTTTAAGAGTTTTTTTCTTCATTGTAAAATAAGCTCTTATAATATAAGAGCTTATTTTAAATTTTGTTTGGCCTAGCTTTTACTTATAAGCATAAGATAAGCTGAAAATAAGCTAGGCCAAACGGGCACTTAATGTCATTGTCACCAATGAAATTTTTAAAGAGGGACTTTTATCCAATTTTCTTTAGCATTTCATATTTTCAATTTTTTTTGCCAACTAATACATTAATTATTTTATTTTTATTAAATTTATATATTTTAAAGCTATTTTACATCCATTTTTTTTTTGCCAACTATTAATTATCTTAACAAGTTTCGGTTTATTAAATTGACTTTTTTAAAATTTAATTCAAATATAAATCACATTACTCAGTCTAACTTTTATCTTATTTTACATTTATAAAAATCATATTGGAAAAAAATAACTTTTTTCTTTGCGAATCCAAACAAGATTGTCAAACCTTGTCACAGGTTGTCAAGCCCTGGGCCGCATTCAAGGTTCCAACTCATGCCACCGAAAAATCCAACCCTTGCAAATCCTTCCCCAGACTTCCAAACATTTGCATTCGGGTAAGAAAAGTGATTTGCAAAAGTTGAATTTTTTGGTGGCATGAGTTGGCAACTTTGTTCAGGGCCCGGGCAAGGCTTGATAACCTTGGGCAAGGTGGTGCGGTGCCAATGTTTGACAACTATGCTGCAACATGCCTGGGTAAGTTTTGGTGCAGTCCTGTATGTGCCGGGTGTGGTCCTGAACATGCCAAACCTTATCCAGACCCTTTTCATTTTCCAATGATTGCCGTCCGTGATGACGTTGGATGATTTCCTTTCCCTACATGTTGAATTGCTTGTTTGTGCCGCCACTTTGGTACAATTAGTTTCCCCTTGACTAGTGACTCGCAAACACCTTTCCTACTTTCCTTCTTATCTTTATTATAAGATGTTTTAGACATTTTTATGGACTCATTTGTCCAAAAACATTCAAGTATTCCAATTATATCCGTTTTCATCTTCAGTATTCCAATTATAAGATGTTTTAGATGATTGATATTTTATGTCATTCAATATTTGTTCTACATTTTTATTTTCTTTATATAATTTTAATTTAACATTTTATGGCCCATTTGGTACCGGGAAGATTTGAGGAGGAAAAGGAAAGGAAGGTAAAAATAGAGGGAAGTTTGAAAATGTGAACTGTTTTGTAAACTAGAGAATGAAACTTAAGTTGAGGGAAAATAATTGTTTGGTATGAAGAATTGGGTGTCAGTTAAGTAGGAATGAGGGGTAAAATTACTAAAACGCTCCTAAATTAAAAAAAAAAATCCTGGAATGAAGATTTTTGTTTTTCGCAATGACAGATCAATGAACCCTAAATCAGATGGTGTGAATGTGTAGATGTAAAACTGAAGTAGACGTCGATGCGAAATGAAATTGCACCGACGACTGGATTTGGGATGTGAGAAGGACTTTGCACATGGAAGGAATTAAAAGGTGACAGCAAGAAACGATGAAACTAGCAATGTAAATGAATATTAATCGATGAATAGGGAAAAAACAACTAAATATTGAACTCAGCTGATGCATTGATATTGAAGGCAAAAAATAAATGAAAATAAAGGCTGAGAAAGACCCCTGAAAAGTGTGAAGAAACTTCAAGCAACCCTGATGGTTGACGAAAGAGGAACTCGAGTAAGGATAGTAGTCCTTAAAAGGTAGTGGGCTTACCTTACTTGCATGTATTTGATATTATTGCTTGTATGCATATGTTTAATTGCTATACTTGCTATGTTTAACATACTTGAATGATTGAAGCTCTATTTATGATTATGCTATGGCCATGAGTATGATGTATGAAGCAAGGTAGTGAAAACGTAGTTTTCACGTAAAAACGGAAGAAGAATGAAAAATCGTAAAACGTAAAATCGTAAAACGTAACGGAGTTTTTACCTGCATATGTATATAAAAAAAATTCGAGAAAAGTAAGGTACCTACCTTCATACACACATATACTGATCAATGCAATATCAATTAAAATGTCCAACATTATCATCAAATATATTCAAACAAAGGCAAACAACCTCAATACAGTTCAAAGTTCAAGTCTAATTTAAATAATTGTCACAACTCACAAGTCACAACACAATCTAAGCTAACAAATCATTCAAGTCATCATCATCAAAGGCATCATCCTCCACATGATCTTCAACTATATCATGATGCATGGCAACTTCTCTTTCTCTTCTATCAACCTCATTGTCCAACTCAAAATCAGGAATCACCATATTATCTTCAAAGGCACCAACATGACCAGTGTCATCCTCTCTTCCAACTGGAGCCAAGTTTTCTTCAATTAAATTATCCAAATTGAAATCCAAATTGTCTTCATCTAAGCCTTCAACATTAGAAGATGTTCCTTCATTTTCCACAATCCATTCATCTTCAGAGGAAACATCATCAATGTTATATTCTCCAGTTTTTCTAACTTGTTTCTGCCTGGCCAATTTTGAATTTGTCATCACAAAAATAACATCATTCATTTTCTGTTGTTTCAAGCGATTTCGTCTCTTTGAGTGGACCTAAACAAAAACAAATCCAATTAATATACAACAAGTAGCATGTACAAACCCAAATTTATAAATTAAAGACAACTTACCATCTCAAACGTATTCCAATTCCTCTCACAACCAGATGAACTACACGTCAAGCTTAAAATGCGCATTGCAAATCTTTGGAGCTCTGGATGTTCAAAACCATAAGATTCCCACCACTGTGTTGGAGATTTTGTATAAATGCCGCCTTGGGCTAATTCAGAACTAAATCTCCCTAATTGCAACTTGAAATCATCCATTTGATCATCAATTTTTCTTCTTTCTTCAGCACTTTCCACCAACCTTTCTAAACATTGATATAGCCCATTTTTGACTTCGGGCTCAGCACGAAATCCTAACCTATATTGTATTTGAGGGTTGAGGAAGTAGCCTGCTGCATGCAAAGGCCTCATCAACTGATTGTCCCATCTTGAGTCAATGATATCACATAGAGGCTGATAACTAGAGAGTAAAGAATGACAAATAAAAACATATATTAGATTCGAAATTGCAAACAATAGTTAAAAAATTATATTAGATTGAGTAAAATAATACTACCTTCTCTCTACACCATTGAATGCCTTCTGAATTTTGTCCTTGGCTTGAACCATCTCATCATAAATGAACCCCATGGCTGGTTTCTCATCTGAATCCACCAAACGAAGCACTTTGATAAGTGGAAATGCACCCTTTAAGCATGTCACAACATTTTTCCAAAACTCCCTATCCATAATCACATCTGCAATATACTTAGGGTGAAGGCAGTCCTTGTCCCATAGCATGCGATTTTGCCCAAACACATCTCATTATGGTACAAAACTTATATATAAATTTCTAATTAATTTTGATTCAAAAAACAATATAATATATATTGAATCAGAGAATTTTCACTGTACCACCATTATACACCAGCATATATATGATTAATGTTTGTTGGTAGTTACGTCACAACAAAAAAAAAAAAAATCAATTTGTAGCGGTTAAAATAAACCGCTGCAAATATGCACATTTGTAGCGGTTTATACTGAAACCGCTACAAATTTGTGGTGGTATGATTCGCGCCAAATGGCACGTTAGTTCATGAACGACATTTGTAGCGGTTATCATAAACTAACCGCTACAAAACTTGGTGTCAAATTTGTGGCGGTTATTTTGTAACGGTTTAGTTATACAAACCGCCACAAATATGGCGCCAGTTTGGCGCCTTATGGCGCGCCATTTAGTAGTGGTTTATTTGTCGCGGTTTATATCAAAAATCCGCTACAGAATGCCAAGAGTTTGAACTTTTGTAGCGGTTATAGAAAACTGCTACAAATTTTCAGTTTGTAGTGGTTTTTTAGTTAAACCGCTACAAATGTGATATTTTGAAATTTATTTATTTTTTAATAAACACCAATGAATTTTTGTAGAGGTTTTGTAACCGCTACAAAACAGGAAAAAAAAAAAACCGCTACAAACGTAAACCGCTACAAAAATCGTTGCATCAACCGCTACAAAGTGTATAATATTGAAATTTGGATATTTCGAATTCCGCCAACGTTCATTAATTTGTAACGGTTTTTAGTATAACCGCTACAAAATGCGATATTTTTAAATTTTTTTAAAAATACCAAGGAATTTTCGTAACAGTTTTGTAACCGTTACAAAATGTAAAAAACCGCTACAAATGTAAACCGCTACAAAAACCGTCACATCAACCGCTACAAAGTGTATAATACTGAAATTTAAATATATCGAATCCCGCCAACGTTCATTAATTTGTAACGGTTTTTAGTATAACCACTACAAAATGTGATTTTTTTTTTTTTTTAAAATACCAAGGAATTTTTGTAGCGGTTTTGTAACCGTTACAAAACGTAAAAAAACCGCTACAAACGTAAACCGCTACAAAAACTGTTGCATCAACCGCTACAAAGTGTGTAATATTGAAATTTGAATATTTTGAATCCCGCAAACGTTCATTAAATTGTAACGGTTTTTAGTATAACCACTACAAAATGTGATATTTTTAAATTTTTTATTTTTTTAAAAAATACCAAGGAATTTTTGTAGCGGTTTTGTAACCGTTACAAAATGTAAAAAACCGCTACAAACGTAAACCGCTACAAAAACCATCGCATCAACCGCTACAAAGTGTATAATATTGAAATTTGCATATTTCGAATGCCGCAAACGTTCATTAATTTGTAGCGGTTTTTAGAATAACCGCTACAAAATGATATTTTATTTTATTTTTTTATTTTTTCAAAAATACCAAGGAATTTTTGTAGCGGTTTTGTAACCGCTATAAAACGGAAAAAAATCGCTACAAACGTTAAACCGCTACAAAAACCATCGCATCAACTGCTACAAACGTTGTTACGCATATCCCTATAAATACCCCCACTACACCTCATTTCACACACTCTCAATCATTTCTTCCCACTCCTTCTCTCTCGTTTTCTCTCATTTCTTCCCACTCCTTACAAATTCTTTGTTTTTAATGTTTTTTTTTCCTTGTTATAATTTTAATACTATTTTTTTTCTTATCCCGAACTTTAATAATATTTCCTCAATATTCCTTTTATCATCATCAACATTCTTTCCATAATCAAATATCATCTAATAGACAACACATTTTTTTGCTCAGAGGTGGATAACACAATAATCCCTTATTATCAACATATTCTCAGTATTATACCTACGTAATATTTATACTTATCTAACTTGAGTTAATTATTTTTTAAATAATAACTATTATCATTTAATTTGTCACTTAAATAATAAAAATATTCAACAGAATATTACAATAATGGACTCAAATTATGATGATTTTTTTTTTATTTTGTAATATTTTGTAGCGGTTGTAAAACCGCTACAAATTTTAATTCAAATTTAGTTTAAATATTTGGCGCAATTTATGAAATTTTATTTAATATTTGTAGCGGTTGTATATTTTAGAGTCATTTTTTTTGGAAATTTGTTATCTTGTGGCGGTAACTCAAATTCGCTACTAATTCAGTAGCGGTTTAATTACATGAGTAGCGGTTTTAGAAACCGTTACAAAACATCTTGTTTCGGTGTATTTTGTAGCGGTTCTTTAAACCGCTACTAATGTTATTTGTAGCGGTTTTTAGTGGTTAAAACCGCTACAAATACGTAATTTCAACCGTTACAAAATGTCATTTTTTTTGTAGTGCGTTAGATAGCCCGCAGATATAAAACATTAATGATCTGCAAAATTCCACTACACCAATATGTACAGCAACAGATCTGTACTAGAAAATTAACAAATAATACTATGTAGAATGCTAGCTGTGCGATATGTCAACGCTGGTTTTGCAGTATAAGGTTCCGTTCGATCTTTTTCAATCTCGAGTTTAAGTCCTAAAAGAGATACATGTGTTTGAAAGGGAAACCGTGAACCCTGAAATTGGAGTGGTCAGTTGAATAGGATCTAGAAAAGGTGTTGATACTAGTTGAAATATCTGTGCATGTAAACCTAAACAATTCTAGCTGTAATAAGTTATCTCTTCATGTCACTGTAGCTAATACTTCCGCAATATATCAAAGAATGCTTGGTCTTGTGATGGATCAGCTATATTACAAAGTGGGTTAAGTAAGTTTGAATCCCACTTTATTCAAAAAAGATCTAAATTAGTCGGTTACTTAAATACCTAATAATATAATAAAAAATAAAAAATCAAAAGTGTAGGATACTAGGTAGCCGAAAGGGTTATCAACCCAAAAATGCTTCTGTAATATACTTTCTACCATCTATTGAAAGGTTACTGGTGATATATACACACACATATATATGTGTGCACACAGTGTGCTATATCGGATCTGGTTTCTCTCCCAATCAAGTTTCTCCTCATCTCTCATTAGAAAATCTACACCCTTGATTTTATGTGATATTGACCGTCCATTTTTTATGTCATTAAAACTCATTTAAAACCTTTGACAACACGGGACGTTCTGCAGAAATTAAGTGGGAAAGATAAAGGAGAAAAGGTAAGATCCAAATAACTTTTTTTCCTAAAAAAAGATGAAAAGATTACATCTTTTGGATGATTTCGTAACTAATGCATTTTTTTCATAAGAAAATTACATCTGTACAAACAGGGGAAATGGAGTGGCAAAAAATTTAATATGTTTATTGCTACAGAAGAAATTCAGAAATGAACGAGTGAATTAGTGAAACTTCAAACCTTATTGTTATATCATTTACTTTTCACCCTCCACGTCTTAGCAATTTAGCTGAACAACTTAACTGAAACTAGAATTTATACCAGTGACCTTTTTTTTTTTTTTTTTTTTCTCTCGAGCTATCGTCATGGTCCATTAGCTTGATATCTTGACTACTGATAATAGATTTAACAATTGTGTTTTACTGCTGCAAGTACACAGCATGCATATTACATACACATATGAATACTTGACAGTATGGTAAGCATTTTCCGCATAAAGCAGCAATCATCAGGTAAGCATTTGTCCCTTAATCAGATAAAAGAAAATAATTTCATTTAGCATATGCCTATTAATTTGATAAATCCACTGACTCATGCACAGGTTAGTAAGTTCAGAAGTCTCAACACTCTGAGCATGCCCGAACAACATTCAAAGCAAGCTTGTCTCAGCAGGACAACCTTTGTTGCAGGACAACCCACTAAACATGTCTCAGCAGGCTTGTCTGAACAACATATAGTAAAAGCGGTTGAATTGATCTTTAGAAAAGGAATTTACCAAATATAAGAGGTTACTCAGTTTTGAAGCACTGGAAATAGGAATTTACCAAGTTAATCCCCCTTGGCCACAAGCACCTCCAATTTCCCCCAATTTCGCCGTCGCAACATTCACAGCAGGTGGCATTCCAACGCTCGAATGTAAAGCATTCCTATTTAAATCTGATGAAAATGCAAACAAAACCAAACACCATCAACACCTAAGCAACAAAATCCGATAAAAAATGAACCAAATCGAGCATGGCAACAACAAAATTCAAAATTCACCTAGATTCAAGAGCTGTACGGTCCGACCCTGCAACTTGAATTGATCTTTGGAGAAGGATTTGAGCCCATACTTGAGAGTTGTCTCCAATGCCCTCACTAGTATAAACTGCATAGCCCCCTTCTATAGCCCTCACCAGTCGTCGATTAGATTAGAACTCGTAGAGAGTGGAGCCAAAGATGGCGAAGGAAATTCGACGAACCCGGGCGTCCGAGGGGGTGATTTCATGATCGATGTTTTTTTTTTTTTTCTTTTGGTAGAGTTAAAAGCGGATGACGTGGCTTCATCTGATCAGCTAAATGGAATGGATGGCTCAGATTGAGAGCTTACGAGAGATAAGCAGAAAAATGCTAATGAGGGAATCTTCTCCCTCCCAGGCTTCCCATTCTTCATTCTTGTTTCATTTTGCAGGTTCGCCTTGTACAAGACACTATAAGTGAGGCTGATCCCGTGGTCTCTGATCTCCATAATGCCCAGCAAGGCGGAGAAATGGAAGTGGAAGTGGGAGATTCTGAGTGGAGGCGGCGATCTTGGGGTCCATTGTCGTTGATCTTGGAGTCTGGCATACCATTGCCGTCATCGATCTCTAACTCAAAGATGCGATCTTTAACCCAGGCTTCTTCTCTGTGTTTCGTCCCTCCCCCCTCCTCTATGCTAGTTGCTTTTGTAGCAGTGTCCCTTTGGCTGTTGTCTCTCATTTTCTGTCACAGTCAACCGCTCTCTCTTACAATTGCCATCGTTCTCAGCCGATGGTTGCTTCAGATTTTCCCTTTTTACTCAGATAGATTCTTGCATTTAATTTGATTTTGAGACTGATGAAGATTTGATTTTGATTTTGGGATTCTGTGATTCTGACTTTTCCTTTTTGTTCTAACCGCTTTTGATTTCCTCGTTTTGCTCTGAGAAATATTTGATTTTGATTTTGGTCTGTGGATGCTCTTCTCAACATGTTGCGTTTCTATCTCATTCATATGTTGGAAGTCATTCTTTCAAACTGACCGAGGAACACATAATTTGGTATCCAGCGAAGGTATGGCAATGAGATAAAGCACAAGGCTTTTGGCTTTTGGCTTTAAGCTTTTCTAAAGATTCTGATTTTATATTTAGTTTAATATTTAATCCTTTTGCCAACGAAATTACGTCAGTCTACAAATTTTAAGGATACTTTTTTTATTCAGTTTGCTTTGAGTGAGAAGTAATAACCTTTGATTTTTATGTATGACTTGTTGCTTAGGTTTTTTTTGTTGTTGACAATTTTACATTGTGAAAATTTTTTATTTTTCCCTAAAAATGCTTTTCGCGTGATGAAAATGATCAACCGCATATCAGAGAAAGGATCGTCAATGATAATGGGGAAGAATGAGGGGGGCTGCACACATCTGGTCATGCGTACGGTGGAGAATTGGTTAGTTTTTTGTTGTTGTGGTGGCAGTGTCTTACAATATGAAGCTCTTAAATTGCTTGTCTTTGATATGGTTTGTCATTGAGTACAATCTTATATATTCTTCAGGAGGAAGTACCTGTAATAGTGAAACCTCAATATTTTCTTCCCATAGATGGAGAACTGTTGTTCCTGAAGGAGCATGAATTACTTGGAAAGTCAACTGGCATTCAACACATTGCTGTGAGTCTTATCTGATGCTCTTGTTTGATTGATAATAAACTAGTGACATATAATGATTAGATTGACATTGCATATCGTATGAATAATCAACATTTGAAGAAGCTAATGTGATTTACTTCCACGCCAGGTTAATTAAGAAGGGAGAGATGCTTGGCGTTTCACACCCAAGAAACTGAAGAGTCCTTTTCCAATAGTTTTAATTCCCTTGGAAAAAGAGAATCTACAGGTTGGGGACCAAAGCATTTTTCTTGGCCTTCTGTTGGACTTATCACTTGATAACTTTTTAATTCTTAATCTTTCCCTCTCTTGACATCTTGCAGTTGAAGTACAGTGCTGGGATCAAAGCATTTGGTACGTCAGGCGAACTCTTCATTGATGAAAGATTGAGAATTGCTTTAGATGGAATAATTGTGGTCATCACTACTAGAAAAATTGCGTTTGAGACCGGGTAAAAATGACCTTTTAGACCTATTCTGATTTCAATATAGCCAGTCTTAAAAGTATTATTTTTAAGGCCGGTTGAATGGTCTCGATATAGCCGGTCTTAAAAATAATAGGTTTTTAAGACCGGTTTTTCAACTGGTCTTCAAATTTATTTTTTAGACCTATTTTTTAAGATATAAAATCTAAAAGGTTAAAACTTTTAAGTCCGGTTGTGTTTAAAGCACTTTTAAGATCATTTATGTATTAAAAGTATCTCCATGCTTCCACGAAAAGACGCGATTTGTGATGAGACGATGATATTATAGTTGGGTCGAACAAAAAGAAGTGGGGAATTCCAATTTCAATGTGAGAAATTAGAATCAGAAATTTGGGAATCTGAGGCTATACCAGAACACAATCCTATGAATCAGGTAACAAATCCGTGAGATCCACAAAGATGTTGTCGGAATCTACTTGTGAGTGACTATAGTGAGCCCTATCACAAATGCCGCGACACGGCGTGCTGGCACCTGAACCACGCCCTCACCATGTGCATCGTTTCCTTAGCCTGCCAGGAAGAATCTGACACTGTTCCGGCACTTTGCTCCAGTAGCGGCACCGCCCTCAAAAGCTCTCAGTGCCAACATGCTCAGCTTTCTCTGAACGTCTGCTTCTCTGGTCATCAACAAAACTCATGGTTCTTAAAACCTATCTCTAACCTCAATCTTTGGAAGCCTTTTTTTGTTTTTGGTATTTCTTTGTTTGCTCATGAAAAATAAGTATTGAATTATCAGAAATTGATGCGAGATAATTATACCTTCAAGAACTCCCGTACTGAATTCTAAGAAATTGGTATTTCTTCTACTCTTCTTTTCTTGATCGGCTTTGGCAAGGAATCAAGGAGAAGGAGTTCGCCACTTCAAATGAAACAAGAAAATGTAGGAATAAGAAGATAGAGTTGCAAGGAGAGACGCTACAGCAAAATCAACCAGAAAATGGAAAATGTAAGTCGGAGGAAAAAAATGTAACAGTCAACTTACCAGTAGCTGACGGGGACAAATCTAGAAATTGTAATGTTGAAAAAGAGAATTGCAAGATCTAGCGTGTTTGAGGGGTGGAGGAAAGGGAACAAGGTAAAATTTAATTTAATTTTCGGTGGGATGAAGAGTGTTCAAATGAAAATCTCTTGGACTGATTTTGATCAAAATAAAGTTTTAACAGTTTATCTTTTAGACTGGTTATTTTTAACAACCGAATTTAAAAGTAATAAATATATTTTTTTTATTCATAATCTTTTAGACTGGTTATGGTTAATGATCAGTCTTAAAAGTTTTATCTTTAAGATCGGTTAAACAAGACAATCAATCCTAAAAATAATCGACATTTTATTTTATTTTTAATTTTTAATTTTTTAGACTGGTTGTTTGGGAAATCGGTATAAATAATATCTTTTAGACTTTATATTAAAGAAATTTGTCCAAAAAGTATTTTATATTTACAAAAATATCATCGATTATACTTTTTAGACCCTGTCCTCTATGTCTGGTCTAAATGAGACGGTCTTAAGATTTTTTTTTTAAATAGTGTCAGGTAGATATTTGCAGCTTTAAGTCGAATATTGGAATAACTGGATTTAGTAGTGACATCCTGATATTTTTCTTTCGTAGTATGGAAATTTTTGGCCATGTGAAAATGGGATTAGTTTTTGTCAGTTCTCCACGAATCTGGTTCTTTTTTTTTTTTTTTTCTATTGCACCCGGTTCACCTGAGCTTCGCCCTGCCTAGTCTGGATCGAGGTTCTGTCGGGCGCATACACGGGGACCTCTCCCAGGGGAATTTTCTGCATTCACAAGGACTCGAACTCGAGACCCCTGCTTAAGCGGCCCAAGTCCCTTCCACTTGAGCTAACTCCCGCTGGTCTACGAATCTGGTTCTGATTGAGATGGATTGAGATTAATTCTTTTTTGCTTTTTTTTTTTCTAAAAAAAAACAAAAATTGATGTTGTGGGTTTGAGCATGAGATTTTTTTCTTCAAAAGGGTATTTTGATAGTTTATTACTACCGGTTTTAATTATAAGAGCTAGTTGACTTTCTTTGGAGAGATTAAAGAAGCTAAATAATTTATTTAATCATTCCATATGTTAAATATTCTTTGATTATATATTAGTTTATTAGTCAAACTAATAAGTATGAAGAAAAAAATAAAAATAAAAATATTTTAAAGTAATTTAATTAGCTTTCTTAATATCTCCAAAAAAAGTCAATTAGCTTTTATAATTAGGATCAGAGGGAGTAGTAAATTATATTTTCCATCCGTTGCGATTCCTTCTTTCTCCTAGGGTTATTTATGTCTTCGTGCTGCACAGCTTATTTTCATTTCGGCCTAAAAAATTTGCAGGGGAATATTAGAATTATTTGAGAGTCAACTGATATTAAGTACTGTGGTCTTTCATTGAAGTATTGCTTTATTATTATGGATGATGGGGATTTAGGAGTATTGAGGTGAGGACTTGGGAGTTTCGGGTGAGCAAGAAAATCCGGTGGTTTAGATGGCTTGGTCCACTCTAGAAAAACATTGACCCGAAGTAATATTGGGCAGATCAGAGCAGACTGATCTTCTCAAGTCGGAATTAACTTCAAACAAGGTCTTAGACTTCTTGATTTGGTCCAGCCTAACTGAATATTATTATTTTAAATCCCTAGCCACACAGTCACACACTAAGACTGTCTTTGGTTTGAAGGGAGGGGAGTGAGTGTAGTTTCCCTCATTGGTGTGAAAAGTTAGATATGACCATAAACTTGCATCGTTTTCACACAAAAATTTCACATCATGATCATATCTGACTTTTCACACTTAGGAGGGAAGCTTATGACCATAGATTCGCATTATTTTCCACATAAACACTTCACATCATGATCATATTTTACTTTTCACTTTCAAAAGAAAAACTTCCCTCCCTTCCTCCCCTCCCTTCAAACCAAACATAGCCTAACCCACTAACGAGTCCACATTTGGTACTTATACCTCTAATTAGAGGTATAAGCAATTTTTTTAATTTTTTTATATTGTATTTATTTATATTTAAATTATATGCTGCTTGAGATGTTTTTTTGCACCCAATATCTCAAATTAATTAATTTTTCTAATACTGGTGTTATAGACAAATACAGAACTGGAAATTAATTAATTTGAGATACTGGGTGTAAAAAAAATCTCAGAAAGCAGCATATGATTCAAATCTAAATAGCTACAATATATAAAAAAAATTAAAAAAAATTGCTTATACCTCTAATTAGAGCTATTAACACATAAATAAGCACCAAATGTGGACTCCCCACTAACATAATACACATGCGGCACAAAGTCACACACGTTGACAAGTGACAAGCACATGCCCTCAACCCTCTTGTTACGGACCGGCCCAACGGCCCACATACCGGCCACGGCCCAACCTAGCCTAGAAGCATAGCTGGCGGGATAGCAAAGAAGATCCCAACGATATAGGATCTATCCTAACCGCAATCCCTAATATCTTGGCCCCGGATATCGCTCACCAAGTCAAGATACTCTCACCGAACCCTCCATAAATACAAGGAAACGCCATTCAGGTGCACACGTTCTAATCTATGCTCTATTTACTTCCTGTCACACAGAGCACACACACCACCCCCTGGCTTCACACTTTCAAGTATATTGCGAACTACGTGGACTTTGATCCCTTCAAAGGGTACGTAGGCTCCAGGCTTGACAACCTAGTCAAGTCCAATCTTTCTGTGTTTTTAGGACAGAACACCTCTTAACCTCAAAACTCAGATAGTAGCCTTAATTTCCAACCATCCCATCAATCTAACATCTCATAGCATGTCACACAATCATGTTTTTTAAATTTAAACATATTTTTAGTACCTGGAAGAATTTTTTAATACCATGAAATATCTTTTTAGTATCAGTCAGTATCTTAAAATATTTTTTTAAGATCCTAAATAAATATTATAGGGTACCGACTGGTACTAAAAAGATATTTTATGGTATTGATTGCTTTTTTTAGTACCAATAAGTATCCTAAAGTATGTTTTTAGTACAAATTAATACATTGGAATATTTTTCAAGATCCTGAAATGAGTTTTTAAGATCACAACGTATTTTTCAGTTAATACCATGAAGTATCTTCACTACCAGTACCCTAAAATATTCTTTCTAAGATTTTGAAGAAATATTTCAGGTTACCGACGGGTACTAAAATGATACGTTAAGGTATTGGCTGCTACTGAAACATACTTTATAATTTTAAAAAATTATTTTAGGATTTTGAAAAACATTTAAAGTTACTGATATCAAAAAGATATTAAAAAAAAAATATGAACTATTTTTAGATAATTTTGAAATAAATATTACTCATATATTTAAAATTTAGTAATATTTATTTCAAAATTATCTAAAATGGTTCAGTTTTTTAAATTTAGAAAGCATGATTTTGTGGCATGGGATCTGACGGCTGGAAATTAAGGCTACTGAGGGATGCTGAGTGATTTGTTTCCGAGGAAATCCGGTCTCCTCGACCTCGTCGCTCTCTTCGGCTCTTCCAGGCGCCTCTCTTCCTCTCCTCACCAGTGACGTCTCAGTCCGTCGACGGTCACCGCGGGTTTTTGTTTTGAGGCAAGTTTTTTTCCTTTTCCTATTCGGTTTTCCTCTAGTTTCGCCGCGAGTTTCGAATCTCTTGCTCCGCGTTTGCGTATGGATAGTTTTTCTTGGCTTTCTCTGCTTCGATTACGCAGCAAGGGACTTCGAAATAAGGGTTTGTTTCTTTGGTAGACAGTGATTGAATCTGTTGCACCAAATTTGTTTCTGTGGGAGTGTGAAAGAAATTACAAAGTTTGGTAGACAAAATCTGTGTTTTTCGAAAAAGATGTTACTGTCTGATCGTGTTTGCTCTGCCCTTACGTATGAATTTTGTTACTGTTTTGCTTTGCCCTTGTGTATGAATTTTGTTACTGTCTGATCATGTCTGCGAGTTTGCTCTGCGTATGAAAAATAATTTGTTGCTCTGATCTAGTTTGGTAGACAAATTTGTTAATCTACTCCAATTTGTCAATTAGGTTATCTATTTAGGATTAGTGGGGTCAGATTTATTGAGTAACTTTTTGGTCTAAAATAAAATTGAGAGAATCCGGGCTAAAGAAAAAGAAGGACTTGAGAGTTCTGACTAGGAAACCCTCAAAATTAGATCTATCTCAGTTAACGCATGCTGAGACTTGCCAGAGCACAAACGTAGAACAAAACTCGCCTGGCCTCCATCGGCATCTCATCCCCCAATCTCGGCTCAAAAGACCATATGGATCCATCTCCGTTCTTCATCCCATACCATCTCGCCATATCCTGCTAGCTTCCACCGGAGATCCACACATCATATTCTATAAGGTACGCCCCAAATCCTTCTCTCTAAAAATCATTTTGACCTCTCTACCCTCACTCCCACTCTGCTCTCCCTCTCAAAACTCCCATATGCGTTGTGCGATTTGTCGAATTTGATTTCTTTAATTTGATCCCATCCTCTTTGCCTTTGCCCTCAAACCAGCGCCCTCAAAATCGCTCTCCCTTTCTTGGCCGATTCGATCAAACCCTCCCACCCACACAGATCTCTCATTGCAACTTTCTTATCAGTATGCCTTGTTCATTGAGCAAGGGATTGTAAATATAGCATTAAGAACATGATGTCCTCTTTTTCTTGGTTGGGTTTTCAGTTATGTGACATTGGTGGTCTCGAATCGTTTCATTATTGGCTTGTAATTTGAATATTCTGTGTTTTAGTTCTTCATTGCAAAGAGTTTGCAATTTATTTGTGGAGGTTATAGTCAAAGGAGATAGATTTTGTTTTTACATTTTGCAACGACTTGAATCATCTGGCTTTTTAAGAAGGTATAGTTGTTTTTTCTTTTTCGTTGTTTGACTTCTTCCAGAAAGAAGCTATTCAGATGGTGAAGCTGAAGCCCCACAAGGGTATTACCTCTCTGGGTTTTCTATGTAAGGAGGGGATCATATTAGCTTCTTGTACTCCCGTGAGCATTGGAAGTAAGGACTCCTATCTCATCTATTGGTGAAAAGTATTTGTTATGTTTTAACTTGTTACCTATGCGCAGCATCGAATGTTATGGAAATTGATCGATATATGCTTAGCACAATGGTCGGGGAACCTGCAGACAAGCTGTTTTGGAAACAGGTAATTGTATGCAATCCTATCATACTTTTATATATCTGTCTGTCTTGCTCTTTGTTTACTGAGTTTGCCATTAACTGCCTCCATCCTAGCATCCGGTTATGGTATGATTTTACTTAATTTACCTAATGTAGTCATTTAATCTTTTTTTTTTTTTGGGTATAACACTTAATGTTTTTTAAAATATAATAATGGTGTAACTAATTTTATTATAGTGCCATTCATACAAATCAAGAAAGAAACAAAGAATGCCTGTGGACATAGCTGCAGACATTTTTGCAGGTATGATAGACTTCTACTCTGAAGAAAACTGGGTTGGAGCCTTAATTGCTGGATGGGATGTGCATGTAAGTTATATGTCCCAGGTGCTAAATAGGCTTTGCCTTGCTAGTTTGATTTTCTGACGAGGGAATATCTTTTTTCAGGGTCCTGTTCTTTTCTGCATTGATGAGGAAGTGGGATTTACGACCTGCTACAGTTATGCTGTTGGATCTGGGTCATCATTTGCAGACACTATAATGGGGGCCGGGTTGGTTAAGCTTTTCTCTTAATTATCCATTAGTTATAGCTCTAGCATTGAGTTTGTTAACATTTTCCTTGCATTACTAGGTTTCAGCCCCACATGCTAGCTGATGAAGCCGCATCATTTGCCCGATGGGCAATTCGTCGGGTAGCACGTCTAGACCAGGTTGCAGACGGCGTTGCAACGGGTATTTTGTCTTACTCTTCATTTGGTCTTGATATACAAACTTCCCTAACATCCCCCCTACATGACTGAAATTAGTGGTCTTTGAAATCAGTAGGGTACAAGCTACCTGTTTTTATTTTTCCAGTCTACACAATAACAGTAGTATGGCCCATATTGTAGATTTGCATTTCATGTTCTGACATGAATTCGGCCTTACTGACCTGTGGCGTCAATATGATTCTAGTTTATTATGTGGGACCTCATGGATGGGAGCTAATGGCCTATGATGAGGCTGGGAATCCTGGCCCCTACTACCCTCTATCTATGAACTCAGTGGATGAAGAAATGACACAGGATCAAGATCCGATAGAGGAAGACACTCAATGGTCGAGATACCTGGAGCTTATTGAATCTCACAGAGCAATAGATAAAACCCTACTTCTTCTTTGCGAGTCATAGCAAGATCTAGTGTTATTTCCAATACTCAATAGATATGCAGTGCTTTTTTTTTTTTTTTTTTTTTTCGGTCAACATTAGATATGCAATACTGGCTCTTGTAGTTGTCTTCTATTTTTCATCTGATTATTGCTAAAGCTGTGACGTAATCGCAAGCGTCAAGATGAAATGTGTTTTCCAGCATTGTTATGCCCCGAGATGAGAAAATAGCAATCAACCGTTTACTAATCTGCATTTATTTCGGTGGCATCCTTTTTTCCTCGGATAATCATATTTTTCCTTGTTTCCGTTTCAAGCATGATGATGCTCATTGTTGCCATAAGAGATTTGGATCATATAAGTCTAATTTTATCTCCTAGTGAACACTATAATTGCTTCACCAATTGAATCGAGAAATCTCTAGGACAATTTTTAAACTTGAGAAATATATGCTTTGAAAAAATTAACTAATTATAAGAAATGGTTAAAGTTTAAAATTTAAAAATATAGTAAGATCAACACTAACAGAGAGGTTTAATCGTCATCGCTTTCAACATATCTGACATATGGCACGAGGTTGGGAATTTCAAATTCCCCTTCTTTAAACCTTTCCCTCAAGTCATTGCGGGCTTTTTGGGCCTCCTCCAAATCAAAGCTCATTTCTGTTTCATAGGTCTCTTTATGCATTTCTCCATTTTTATTTAAATAAAACACTGCACAAACACCAAACACCAAGGGTAAGAATGGATGAAATCTATATCCTCAATAAAATAAAACTAATTTTCTTTATTACTCACCGATAATTTCACCCCCAGTTTGCCAATCATTGATACAGGCCCAAGTAATTGCCTTGCGGGCTAATGCTATGGCCTCGGTCACAGTCAATTTTTTCCGGTAACTATATCATATAAAGAAATTTTTTGTGAATGAATAAGTTCAAATTCTATAATTTTATTTTTTAATAAAATTTTACTTACTCCTCCTTAAGTATTTCAAAAGCATGAGTTTTGCCTGTTCCGAGGCCTTTGATTGTGGTTGATGATGAAAACACTCCATTATGTCCCACATGATAAATTTTTCCGGCCTAAATAAAATGCAGAATTAGCTAATTTATATTTAAAAAACTAATTTAAAATAGTAAATAAAATTACTTACTCCTCCTTCAAAGCCGGATATAAGGCATTGTGCAAATCTATCGGGAGTGCGCCCTTGGAATGAGTTTCCTACAGCTTCAGCTACGCTCCTGATTGGGATGTTTTGATCATTAGGTGCTTTATCACTCTACAATAAGAAATTAGTTAAAAAAATATATGATGGTAAAAAATTAAAAGGAGAAGGTTAGGGTAAAATGTATGCATTACGGTTTCTCGGAGAAGCCGTTGGCATCGAGTACAGCATGCCCCGTCTCCTGCTAGCCCACCTAGAAAATGTCTGAAATATTGTATTTTTCGTACTGAATTTGTTACTATTTTAGCGGGTTTGTCGGGTGTTGCTTTTTTGGTGGCCCTACCATCAGCGGCAGCAATAATGCCCTCGTTAAACACAAAAGCAATATTTGTGGTACTATGGTAGGTTTTTCCCTGCACGATTAACTAACAATAAATAACGATAATTAAATATATGAAAATGGATATCTATTTAATTTTTTTTTTTTTTATACATAGGCGATAGGGGGGGGATCGAGCACAGTACAGGGAGGTGGAGAGACTACTCCCAATACCACTGCACTACTAGTAGTGCTGGTAGATCTATTTAATTTTGCTATAAGCTGCTATCAATAATATAGATAATTCATAAGCAAAAGTATATCTTTGACATATATAATTACATTTAACTAAATTATTGA
The DNA here is from genome assembly GCA_034222035.1 of Acacia crassicarpa. Taxonomy (NCBI): domain Eukaryota; kingdom Viridiplantae; phylum Streptophyta; class Magnoliopsida; order Fabales; family Fabaceae; genus Acacia; species Acacia crassicarpa. Next base: position 9,505,730 of record JAWXYG010000008.1, read on the forward strand.
ATAACTCACTTTTTGTAATTTTTATTTTTGTCAGAACAATCGAGGACAAAAGAGACAATCAAAAGTGCTATAAAACCACTCTAAGAAAAAGAGTTACTAGCTCTAGTCTTAAATAAATAAGATAATTTGTAATGCAATTCGCACTACAAACTTTTATATATAGATAAGAGTAGTTCAGAAGATAAATTCAACAAAACTTTGTACAGGAAAACTTTATTTTGTTCTCTGGAGTCTTTATGGGTTCAATCATGCCTACGCATGTTTAATTACTTGGAATGGAGTAGCATTACTGATGAAGAGCTAGTAAACATTTTGGATTTGGATATTTGAGGAATTGCTTAGGGGGCATTTTGTGTTTATTGCTTCATTGTAGACGTCATTTCTTATGAACACTTTTCTTCACCAATTCGATACCTATACCTAATTTCTGATTCTACGCCTTGGTTATTTCGGGTTTATTCTTTCTGTTTTATGGGGATTTATTCCAAAACTAAGGGTGAAAAGGGGAATCTTAAAAGAATCCCTCTCAGATGATTCTAATTTATCAACCAAAGGAAGTGAAATTGCCACTCCGTATTAAAGTGCTGGAATTTTCAGTAGTCTCACATTCTCCTAGATAAGTCATCTACTTTCTGTTGGCTACAAGAAAATCCTAGACATGGATGTTAGCCCACGACTCTTTTTATTTTTATTTTTTTGGAGTTACAATGACAACCCAAGGCTTGAATATTAAAGCTAGGAAGAAATTCTAGACGACCTGTTACAAAAACATTAAGAAGCTAAAATCAAAAGCGTTGCTGGCACGAACGTTTATCCTCCAGAAACCTTGTTAAGCATCCATAGGGCACAGTTGGTACTACGGTGATAGATTATCCTCCACAACTCTCTAGCATGCAGCACTACGAATAACTCTGTTTATATATATATATATATATATATATATATATGTAAAAGATACAAGGATGAGAAATAGGACCAGCGTATCCCAATAGCCTCAACAGTAGAAAAGAGAAACATAAAGAGAAGCGCAAGACAGTGGGAGCAAGAGACACCAATAACACATTTAGAAAAGAACTACAGCAAGAGACACAAGCAACACATTTAGCAAAGAACTACAGATAGTACCTACCTCGTCCATCTGAGTTCTGGAGCTGTAAATATGGTAGTAGAAACTGTAGATCTGGGCTTTGTGACACACAAAACTGTAGATCTGGCTCAGTGACACACACCAGGACGCATGAGGTAGTTATATAAACAAGAAAATGCAAAGAAAGAAGAGGAGATAGAGGATGGAGTGGGGAAATCAATCGGAAGTATTTATGTAATAGCAAGTATTTATCGTGATGTAGAGGTACAACTTGATTGTATGATTGCCTTAAGCCTGGTGCGGAGCAAGGAGAGGTTTCCCAGTGCCAATCTGAGTGTTATTCATCGGATCCAGACACTGATGACTCAGGGGTGGCGGATAGTGGTGGACCATGTCTATAGTGAAGGCAATAGGTGTGCGGACTTTTTAGCTACTTATGCGCTGACAAAGGGAGTCGGGTTGCACGTACTAGATGAACCACCGGGAAGCATTTGTAACCTTCTCAAGGAGGATGCTGCAGGTGTCGAAATACCCAGAGTTTGTGGCAGAATTAACTGATCTGGTGATGAGTCCCTTGTAAACGAAAAAAAAGAACAAGAACTGGTCGGTACAATGGAAGAAGGGATGTAAACAGGCCTGGCCTATGTAGGGAAGCGGCCTGAGCCTGGCCTGAAGCCTGTTACAGGCTTATATTTTGGCCTGAGTTTGGCCTGCGGCCTGTTAAGAGGCCTGTTTTTTTAAAAAATCTTGTACCTAGACTAACAGGCCACAGGCCCCAACAAAAACAGGCCGAAAACAGGCCTCCTATGTTTACAGGCCGAAAACAGGCCTCCTGTGTGAACAGATTGAAAACAGGCCTCTTGTAATCAGGTCACCTTTTCACAGGCCGAAAACAGGCCTAATTGCTTAAACAGGCCTAATTTACAACAACAAAAATGAAATCAAATACAACATACAAGATCCAACATAAAATTCAACATCCAACATACAAATTCAACATCTAACATCCCATGAATAAAGTTTACAACATCCCACTAAGTTACAACATACAAAAACCAACATACAGATTCTTCTTTAAGCCACTGCCCACTGGTAGTTTGTTCACTTGAATTTGTTGGTGCTTGTTGAGAGACCTCAATAGCAGTAGGAGGAACAGAATTAGACGACATTGTTTCACTTTCAAATGGAGATGACATGAACTAGGAACTGAAACATAAAAAGTAATGAACATGAGATTACTAATGAACATGAGATTTCTTCCATCGTATTTTGATAAAAAAAAAAATTATAAGGAATCTTGATAAAAGATGTACTATCAAAATCAATATACTTAACCTTCAAAATGGAAGCCAACAAGGAATGCCAAAATCAATATACTTAACGTTGAAAGTGGAAACCAACAAGGAATGCAATTATGATGAAATTATTCACCAAAGTTGTTTTGTCAAAAAGGCTTGATTAACAATCCTAATGGGTTTTAGACTTGAGCCTTCCTTATCATGGGGATGAAAAAGATAATGCCAACAGTTTCGAGAATCAAACTCTGTTAGCATATGAAACATTAGGACTAAATACAAAGAATATTTGGTTCCATTGCTACATTGTGCAGGCCACAAATTGTACATATCAAGCACCATAAAACATAAAACAACATATTCTGTAAGTGAGAGAGGCTAAAGCAACATAAAACATAAAACATAAAACAACATATTCTTTTTTTTTGCTCGAAAGAGAGGCTAAAGCAACATAAAACAACATCATCTGGTAACTGAGAAAACCCTGCGATCAGTCGATCAAGAGAGGAAAAGCGCAAATAATCTAAATTGACAAAGTTGTCAACGTGAACGTCTAGAACATCATATGTTCTTCCACAAACTGACATAAAAATAATACATCATTTCTACATCCAACGAGCTATATGTGAACGAGATGACGAAAACACACAAGATCTATTTTTTTTGGGTGTTTTCTTTTTGTTCACAGTACTATTTCAAGAATTAGGGACTTAGGACTACACAAAGTACAACAACAGAAAAGGAGATACAACATCAAAATCCGAACTTCATCTTGCGGATGCAGAATTTTATTAAGAAGCCAACCAAAGTTATAAAAAGGGATCAATTCATAACACCGATATATATAAATGAAATAATGGATGAAGAGCAAGAAATATGGTAATAGCTATTAGCTAAAATTGAAAATAACCAAAGTTATAAAAAGGGGAACTACTAAGTCAGGAGAAAGAATCGACCTGAGAAAACGACTGGGAAACAGAGGAACACACCAGCGTTAAAGAAATCCGAAATCCGAAAGATGCGCGAGTTTCCCTCTGTGTAAAGATTTGGAAGATGGGGTAATGACGGAAATGAAAGGGACGGTGGGGGAGTGGGGACAGTGAAGCCGACGGTGGGGGAGTGGGGACGGTGATTCGGTGAAGCCGACGGTGGGGGAGTAGGGATTTGGGGTTGGGGTCTTGGGGACTTGGGATTTCGTTAAAGATTTCACTCTTCAGGAACTCGCTCTGACGCTCACGCACGAGAACGATGGAAAAGAAAGGGAAATTTCAGATTGGAGGCCGAGGGGCTCGTTTTTTTTTTTTTTTTTTTAAATTCACGCTGTCACGCACTAAGAGAGACTCAGATTTAATTAAAAAATAAATATATATTTGTAATTACATTTTTGCCTTCCTTAACAGGCCGGCCTCATAGGCTTTTCAGGCCTACTAAGAGGCCTGAACCTGGTCTGTTAAGGCAAACAGGCCTGAAATTAGGCCTTGGCTTGGCCTGTTAGCCTGACAGGCCAGGCCTGATCAGGCTTTTTGCAGGTCAAATCACAGACCCCTAGCCTTTTTACACCCCTAGGAAGAAGTGAGGAGGATGGAACTGGGAAAGGGGAAGAAAAGAGAAAAGCTAAACGGGCAAAAGAGATTACTGAAAGCAAGCTGTAAGTTCCTTAAATGGCAAATTTTGTCCACCTTCAAAAACATATGCTGCAACAGTGCAGCCTGCAGGCCCTATATTAGGATTATGAAGTGACTTTTTTTTTGCTTTTGGACCTTTAATCGTGAAGACAGACAAATAGAATACAAATTTCTACGTCGGGAAACTTCTTTAATGTTCTTGCTGCAGTTTGAAAGAAGTGATTTACTCAAATCAGAATGGAGGGCCGGTATTATTCGCGCAGAAGAAAAGATATAAATAAATTGTAAGTAAATTGTTTTATTGTGCGTTGGCAAATGCATCCTTATAATCTTAAATTTATTAATTCTTACTTACCAGTCTTCATAGTTGGAAAAATTGTGTGATATGCTAGCAATCATAATTTATCACAGAAAAGAAATGCAAGATTATATTAACTAAACACACACACAGGTATATAGAAGTCAAGAAAGCTTATGTAAATGGTAGGTGGAGTAGCAATTAACTTGTAGACAAATGATCAAATGTTGGAGATAAAAGGAAATATTATAGTATTATTCAATTACCTAATTCATAGGTTTCATTAATTAACTGTACTTATTTTCCCTTTTCACAGACTGAATAATGAAGGCTTTTTGAGCGTACTACAGTACTTTTTCAAAAAAATTTCCAATCTAACGCACTGTTTAAAGTATTTACCAACTTAACGTTGGCGCCGACGAAGGCCTGGGAGGGGGTTGCGGGATCACACGGTGGCGCGTGGGGCCATGGCGCTCTCAGAGGCGTGACAGACAGTCACGCCTGCTGAGGCGTGAAGAGGTGTCACGCCTTCAGTAAGGCGTGCACACGTGGCACGCCTCAGAAGGCGTGACACAGGGCCACGCAACAGGTGGAGCAAGAGTCAGATGCGCCACCTGCTCGCGTGGCCCTGCCCCTGTTCAGAGATTCCCTCTGAACGCTGCAACCCTCCCCCCCCTACGGATTCCCTGCGAAAGCCCCCCCTCCTTTTCTCACAACACGCAACCAGTCACCACTCCCTCATTTCTTTTAGCTCGTATCATCTGCACCACTTCCTCATTTCTTTTAACTCCATTCATCAGCAGCATTCGTCCACCTCTTCCTCATCTCCACCTCCATTTTTCTCTCTTTTATTTTCTACTCTTCCTAGCCTGCATTTTCTTTTCTTCCTTCTCAACATTTTCTACTTTCCACTTTCCACTTTCCACCTCTTCCAATTTATTCTTTCATTTTACCTGTCCACCTCTTCCATTTTCACCGGAGAGGATACGTGAGCATACTGAGAGAGTGGTGGATATCTCACTGGATGATCCCCACCCTCGCGTTCGTTGGGCTGCCATTCAAGTAATTTTGAGTTCAATTTCAGATCATCCAGAAGTCCATGTTCCTCCATATTTAATTAAGTTCCTGCCTAGACTAGTCAACATAATTAGATCTTCGGCCTCAATTTATCCACGTGTTCAGGTATATATTCATGGACTCTTGTTCTCTCTTTCCCTCTTCCACATTCACGTAGACATACCTGCTCAGCCTTAAAATCTCTACCTCATTTTGAAAAAACAGGGAGAAAGGCTGAGGAAGACCCGGAGAGGAAGAAACAGGACACGTTTGCAGCAAAGGTAAAATTTAAATTTTTGTTATATTTATTTTTTAATTAGTTGAATTAACTTTTAATCATATACCTGTTATTTTTTAATTAGTTGGATAGAGGCTCAACATTTTATCATGTTATTATGTTTATTGTTTAATAATAGAATTTAACGGTTAATTATATACATTAAATGCTTAATAAATATGAATAGGTAGAGATGATTAATCACTCATAAAATATTAATAATTATATACATTAAACGGTTAATTATATTTATTGTTTAATAATAGGATTTAACTTTTAATTATATACATGAAATTTATTAATGATGCTTAATAAATGCAAAAAATTAGGATAGATGCCATGGTTAATATCTAATTTTCTTGTTATGTTTATTATTTAATAATAGGATTTAACTTTTAATCATATACAAAATAAATGTTATAATTAACCAATACTAATTTTTTAAAATTGTAATTCCATAAATGATTGATTTGAATTATTATTTTATCTTTTTATTATTTATAATTATTAATAAATAAGATGTGATTAAGCATCTATCGTCACTAGTTAAAATATTTATAATAGAAGAATAATAATGGGTAAATTAATTAGTTAGTCAATTAATTATTCAATTTGTATGTTAATTATAAACCTTAAGATGGAAGAATTATTATTTTATATTTTGTAAAATAATAATTTCATATATAAGAGGGACTTAATATTCTGTTGTAAAATAATAATCTAATTATTGTAGATTGTTGTTAGTGAAATGGAGAATAATAATTACTCAAATAATTAATTCAATAATTAATTATTTAGAGAATAATTAGTAGTGACTTATTAATGTGTTGTCTTATTCTAAAATTTTTGTTAGTTAAATGGATGACCAACGAGCGCTTAGTATTAAGCCTGGCCCGAAAGAGTGGGGAGTTATAAACGAGGAGGTCCAACTGTCACACCGATCACAAGTGGTGTGGAATACCGGAGACTCGAATGTGTTGAGGGTCAGGCGAGCCTCACAGGGGTCTGCAGCAGATCTCCAAGATCCAGATCAAATCTCATTACAGCTGCAAGACCACCTTATGCGTGCAGGTTTCTGGCATGTGACTCGCATGAAGAAACCCCCAGTAATGTTTTAAAATTCATTATTTATTTCCTTATACAAATTTATTTCTGATTACATGAGACGGATAATAAATGACGCTGACATATCTGTTATTTACTTTTATGTTGGTGCAGATTGACAAATACCTTATTTCTGCTTTGGTTGAGAGGTGGAGGCCAGAGACTCACACCTTCCATATGCCGGTTGGTGAGATGACTATTACTCTACAGGATGTAGAGGGCATTTTAGGTCTGTCAACTGAGGGTCGAGTAGTCTCCGGTCGAACGCATGGCAACTGGGCAGCAATTATGCGGCAATACATGGGTGTGACTCCACTCCCATCCGAATTGATTGGCGGAAACATCAAGATGGGCTGGTTTGACCGTCACTGGGGACACTGGGACGAGCACTCAGAGTCGATTGAGGGTCAGCATTTGTACACACGTGCTTACCTCATGCGCTTATTCGGTGGATTTTTGTTGTGTGATAAGTCTAGCCACGAGGTCCCTTGCCGATATATACAATTGCTGGGTGGTGACTTCTCGGAGATTGCCACATACAGTTGGGGGTCAGCTGTACTCGCCACACTGTTTCATGAGCTATGTCAGGCCACGTCTGCTTCAGCGAAAGACATGGGAGGTTGTTTGTTGTTGCTGCAGATATGGGCGTGGTCCAGATTTCCTACCATAGCACCTGACATTCCACCACCCATTGACGCAGGCGATCATTACGGACGCAGGTATGCAAGAATTATGATATAATAAATTCTTTGAATTGCTTTGAGTAGCTGAGCGATTATCACCTCGTTTGACTAGGTCACTTTACTAATCTTATTGAGTAACGTATTGCAGGTTTAACAATGTCGAGCTACGGTTATTGCGACGGCATTTAAAGACATATAGGATAGAGCTTGACCAGATGGGTCGAGACGATGTATGTATAATAAATTTGAGATTATGGAACTAAAAGTATAAACTAATTCGCGTTTGTTTACATGTACAGGTGATGTGGGAGCCATATAAGGACACCGAATATGACTTTATGGGTGTAGAGGATGAAATCCAGGACAGGTGGAGGGCGGTGACACCCATACTTTGTTTTCACATTGTCGAGATGCATCAGCCAGATCGGTGCATGCGGCAATTTGGTATGCAGCAACACATCCCTGCACCTGCTGCACAGCTTCAGGGTGCACATGACCTGACCTTACGTGGTAAGATTGCTGAAGATTGGGAGGCCAAGATGGATGAATTTATTCAGCTGTGGAACACACGACATGAGAGGATCGTGACTACAGATCCTAACGAGGGGCCGATTTCCCCAAACTCGGAGTACATGACTTGGTACTTCACACACACCAGACGATATATGACTAGGCAGGTCGGCAGGATAGGGCACGTGGTACATACCGTTATTGCTTCCACTTTGCATCTTTCATACTTCATTTTATCATCCATAACCTAATAAATTACTTCATTTTCTTTATATCAACTTGGTAAATGCAGATAAACGGTGTAGAATGGATCTGGTGGATGAATTCTCCTCAATTTGATGCTTAGTTCAGCAAGGCGCAGGTTTAGGAGGTTTGTGACCAGCTACTGAGAGCACTTAGAGAGTTCGGTAGAGTTGTGGAGCCTGGTCCTAGCGCACCAACTGGACTCTTAGTCAGCATACCGGATCCTACGCTGGATGTCCCGCCCCGTGCGAAAGAAGGACGGGGATTAGGTCATCGACGACCACGGCACGAGATGGAGGCATATCAGATACCCCAGCCTGGCCCACGGGGCGGAGGTGTATATCGACCACTCATGTGGCCCACACACACTTATACTGAGGTTCCATGGCACCCAGAGGCTGTGACAGCAACGGTCTCTTCCGAGATGCCACCACCGGTCCGTCCTGAGATACATGTTCCGATACCTTCTTATCCACAACCACATACGATGCTGGCTCCGCCGGCACAGGTTCCTTACTCGTATGAGTGGTCAGCACACAGCTCCCAGACTGGCTTTGCTCCTTCCAGTTCTTACTTTCCTGATCAAGGTTTGGTGGGATTCGGTGGCTATCGGCACCATATGGCTACCCTGGCTTTAGTGCTTTTCAGCAGCAACAGGGGTTTGTCCCGTTTTGTTCGTCCCAGCCCGGACCGAGTTGGACATCGGCAGGTTCAAGTAACAGCCCGTACCAGGGTGGTCACCGCACATCCGATGACTCGGATAAGCACATCGATGACTTCTTACGATCAGCCACCGAGGATTTCAACTTCACGCAGCATCTTGAGGGACAGGGTGGCGTTCGTAGAAACCCAGACCGTGATGCTCGTTCCCGACCGTGGCCCAATTACACTCCACCTTGAGCGTGTCGTTTGATTCGGTCTTATGTTACGTACTGCATGGATGACTGTGTTTAACTTAATTTTCATGGATGACTGTATGGAGACTTATTTGCATGGATGACTGTATGACGACTTATTTGCATGGATGACTTATTCGGTCTTATGTTACGTATTGAATGGATGACTGTGTTTTTGTATGATGCCATGGTCAAGTTTGCTATGTCTGTTTCTAAATATTAACTCAATAAGTATTGTATAAGTAATATAATAGGCATATAAGTATGAAAACCTTTAACAAATAAATATGTGAAGGAGAAAGTTCATAGGTCAAGATCAAAAACAAGCGAGACGGATAATAAATGCTTATTGTAGAACATAACTATACAAATGGCCCAATGGTCTACTCATTCGCTATGCGTGTAGGACATGAACGCCTATTATGTCCGAGCTGTCCACATATACCACATCTCAATCGGCTAGAGCTAGGTTGGACCTCCACCTCATCCATTTCATTGCGAATGCGTGAAGCTCTAGGCCGCCCCTTACCACGCAATTTCCATTTATCAGGGATAAGCTTTGGGTCGGAGGTGGGCGGTATTCCTAGTTCACTTCCGATGGGCTGGAACGATGAAGAGTAAACATTCATGATGTGGTAGATTGAGAAAGCGGGATCCACATACTGTGCAGCATTAAGTGATACCGCCGAACATGCAGCAATTACGTGACTACATGGGAATTTGAATGCTTGGAACTTGCCACACTGGCATCTCCGCTGGGTCAGGTGCACCGAGTATGTGTCATCCAGATCATCCACTTCAAACGTGGTACGTGCTACATCAAACTCTCGAACACGCATCGATGTCGCACGCTCTCCATTCTTTGTCATAACTTATCCAATAACATCTGAAAAAAAGCTTCCCGGATTGCGCATCTTGTTGTGCTTTGGTCCTTCGGTTGACCCAATAGCGAACCAGTCGACTATACGTGCATTTTACCAACGATGTGATAGGCATGTTGCGCGCTCCCCTGAAAACCTTATTGATGGACTCGGACAAGTTGGTGGTCATATGACCATATCTTCGGCCATCCTCATCGTAACTCCGACACCACTGCCATTTTGGAATTCGTTCAATCCATGCAGCAACTTCATCACTGTAGCTACAGAACTCGGCATACAATTGGTCGAAGTGAATTTTGCTAGGCACATATCCTGTTAAAACCAGGGGGGAAGAAAAAACACAACGGTGTAAGGTAATGAAAAGAATGAATGTAACTGTACTTCAGTTGGAGAATATTACCTAATCTCATTAATTTTTTCTTCAACCTCTGGTCCTTGAAGCGGGTATTGAAATTGCTGGCAACATGACGGATGCAAAACACATGGTACGCATTGGGAGGCTGCCAACCAAGAGACTCATTGGCCACTGCTGATATTATGCTGGTGTAATGATCAGAAATAAGGCACAGCCCAACTGTATTTGTAACATACAGTCGTATGGAAGCCAAAAAATACTCCCATGCCTCCTTCGTTTCACTTTCGATGATTGCAAATGCAATCGGCAGGATCTCATTGTTTCCATCCTGGGCTGTGGCAATCAATAATGTGCCCTTGTACTTACCGTATAAATGTGTGCCATCCACTTGTATCACTGGTTTGCACCATTTGAACGCTGCACGACATTGACTGAAGGTCCAGAATGTATGTTGAAAAACACGAACACCATTAACAACCTGCCGATTTACAATATACGCTTCATGTTGAATATGATAAATAGATCCCGGGGAAAAATGCAACATGTACTCGAACCATCTTGGCAGGAGCGCATATGACTCCTCCCAGTCACCGTAAATCTTAGCGACTGCTTTTTGTTTTCCCTTCCATGCCTTCCTGTACGATACATTATAACCATACGTTCCAGTCACCCTTTCTTGTATCATCTTCATTGGTACGGAAAGTGTTTCCTTTACCATGTCTGCAAAACAATTCATAATGTGTGTACACTGGGAGTGTTATTTATGTTCACTCACAAACACAAAAAAATTCACTATTTATCAAATAGTATTGTGCATCATACCTAATATGAGCTGAGAAATAGTTTCAGAATCCAATTGTGTGTGGTCTTGGGATAGATTTTGGTTCACACAACTATGATCTCCCACCCATTTGGTTACCACCCAGGCGTTGCTATATTTCGGTTTAATGGCTCGTACCCTCCATTGGCAACCTTGTTCTTTATTCCGACATTTCATTGCGTAGATGGACGTAGTGCTCTCAACCACTTGAGCTTCATGATGTTGCTTCATGCAAAAGTGTGTTATTGCGGCTTTCAAATCATTCTTGGACTCGAACTCTTGTTTCAAATATAATTCATCTCCTCTTGCCCACGGACCCCGGCCCAAGCCTTCCACATCAAGTATATCCTCGTGCGGGTAATCTTCGTTTACAGCCTCATAATGTGGAATGTCGTTCCAAAACGGTGTAATATCTACATGTTCAAACATAAGTCAATTTTTTGCGAAAATATGGTAACCAGTAAAAAATAAATTATATAATAATTACCTCGATGTTCATCATCTGCATCACTATCATTTTGATCATGGTCATTTGCCAACAAAATGTCTTCATCTTCTTCCGCTTGCTCCTCCTCCTAATTGTCAAGTTCATCTAGCATATAGTCGTCGTTATCTTCTCCCATTGAGACGGTGGATTGTCTTGGTTGATGAGAGGTACTAGCCATATTCTGTGACTGACGGAGTTCATGCGTCAGTATTGGTACGCCCCCTCTGACGTCTCAATCTCCACATATAGCTCAACGATTTGGGACGTACGGTTTTCGTTGAATGTTTGAATAAAAAAATCCACATCCTCATTATCGGAAATCTCAAAACCCACATATTTTCGGTTTCCACAAGGCAGTCTACCTGTCACTGAAGATATTATCTGATTTTCTTGCAACTTTAACTTTCGCCGGATCTTTCCATGTAAATCTTCTACGGACATGCCTCGAAAAATAAACATTCCTCTTTTTTCACCGTCAAAGCTCAGTCCGCTTGGACCTATTTTTTTAGAACCATTAAAATATACAAATGACCGAATATCACTCATTTTTTCTTATGTAATATTTAGAAAAATAAGATTCAACAACAAATAAAAACAAAAATAATAAGAACACAAATTGTAATTGATCAAAAGAAGAAACACAGTATAATTTTAACTAAACAGCACAAAAAAAAAACGACTCGAGAAATAAAAGCAAGTAGATGGGGAGTTTGAAGATTGGTGAAGGAAGCGGAGAAGAACGAATCAAGGATGTAGATGGCAGCAAAGAGTGAAGTGAAGCTATGAGATGAGGGAAGGCAGACAATGAATTATATAAGCTGTATATAGGGGGTGAAATAAACGTGTGTGAAAAGGAAAGTTGATAAGGGATCAGGCTTCACGGGAAAAGAAACCAACAGAGTTCACGGGCTGCTTCACGCGAGGGAATCAGAATCTCTGATCCCCTGACACGTGGAGGCGTGAGGGCCTGCCACGCCATCAGAGGCGTGGGCAAGCCTCACGCCACCAGCTAGCTGGTGGCGTGTGGGTCCCTCACGCTACTGATGGCGTGGGGGACCCACACGCCACCAGGTGTGCTGGCGTGAACTTTGCTCACGCCAGCAATGCGTCACGTGGGGCCCACTAGCGAAACTGAAGGCTCTAGTCTGTCTTGCGTCTCTGAGAACCTTACTTTGGTATATACTTTAAACAGTGCCTCAATTTGGAAATTTTTTTAAAAAAGGACGGTAGTACGGTCAAAAACCCAATAATGAAAGGGTATTGAAGTGATGCTGATAGACTATAAGTAGTATGATCAAATGTTGCTAACCAAAGAAGAAGGAGAAAAGTAGATGAAAATGAGCACTAGGATGAAAGCATAAATACATATAACACTCTTTCCCATAACACACACACTAACTCTACGTACGGGATTGAATAAACACACAGAAGTAATTAAAGTAGTAGTAATTCCTAATAAGACTAAGGTTATATATGTAGGATAGGAGTCCTTTCATACAAAAAGACCCAATTAATTATGGTCAAACAACATAATTACTTGCCCACAAAAATGAATGAAAGTTAGTTCGTTGCATCCTTTTATATTATATCACTTTGGCCTTATTTATAAGTCTATTTTCTCTTTCGGGTAATAAATGAGATTATGACAATTTTGCCCATATTAATTGTACCAATAGAAATAAAGAGAAAAGAAAAAGTTGAAAGATACTCATTCATAAATAAGGGCAAAGTTAAAAATTCACTCCATAATCATTGAGCTAATTACCCTTCATTGGTATGCGTGATTTAGTTAAAGTGGACTTATAATAGGACTAGAGTGGTAATTTTCTTTATTTAAATATCAATTTGTATCTCCATTCATTATAATTAAGTTAAAAAGATAGGAGAGGGTATAATTTATGGTCATTTAACTTTACACAAGGTTTTATTTGTCTAATGTATTTGCTGCAACGGTAATGTTGGTCCCATATTCTGTACTCACACACCCTGCCCATCATTACGTACTTTCAGTTGTTAGTTCATATCTTGTTTTAACATCTTAGTATATCTCATTTTAATACTATCATAGTGTAAGTATCTTTTCCTTATCTTATTTCTCATTTTCTCTTATTATCCTCATCTAGGCCCTTGATTTGGAAAAATGAGAGAAAAGTTAGAGTAGTATTATATTGATTGGATAGATGTGATTTAGAGATTATGAGGGATAATGAGAAAATGATGATGAGAGAAACCCAACCATCTGTTAATATAATCTTTTTGGAAGGACCAACTGGCATTTTGCCTTATCATGCTTGTCAACAATTTTCTGGTTTTTTCTAAAAAAAAATGTGGGGGCTTTGTTTCCGACAGGGACAAGAACACTAGTGGAATGGCGCAAGGTGAAAAGTTTTAAATGACTAACCCATCTTCTAATTACCCAGAATAGAATAAAATTTTATATATAATATTAAATAATTTATGTTTAGGTAAAAAATAATTTATAATTTGATTTTGAACAAGCCAGTAAAAACGTACTAGTATATATTATTTAATATAAGGGTTAAGGTGCAAAAATACACATGTGTTTTTCTTCGAGGAGCGCCCAGTAGCAAATGCTTTTTTTGGGTACAAAAGTGCACACGTGGTTACAAATTAGGTGCAAAAATACCATTTGACCGTTAAGTTTGACTTTGACCGATGACATGACATTTCAAAAGTGCAAAAATACACATGATATTTGTGAAGAAGAGCGCCCAACAACAATTTTTTTTTTAAAATTTAATAATTTTATTTTAATTATTACCGGGTGCTAAAAAGATATTTAGAATATTGACCTATACTGAAAAAATACTTCATAATCTTGAAAAATTATTTTTAGATCTGAAAAAAATATTTCAGGGTACTAACTAGTACTAAAAAGATACTTTGAAGTATTTTTTCTGTACCAGTCAGTATCCTGAAAGTACTTTTTAGTACCAATCAGTACCCTGAAATATTTTTTCAGTATCCTTTTAGTACCGGTAAACACTTGAAATATTTTTTCAAGATTTTAAAATAATTTTTCAAGATTATGAAGTATTTTTTCTGTACTAGTCAGTATCTAAAAAAAAAATATTTCAGGGTACTGACTAGTACTAAAAAGTATTTTCAGGATATTGACTGGTACATAAAAAATACTCCATAATCTTGAAAAATTATTTTAGGATCTTGAAATAATATTTCAGGTATTGACCGGTACTAAAAGGATACTGATTGATACTGAAAAAAATATTTCAGGGTACTAACTGGTACTAAAAAGTACTTTCAGGATACTGACTGATACAGAAAAAAGACTTCATAATCTTGAAAAATTATTTTAGGATCTTGAAAAAATATTTCAAGTATTGACCGGCACTAAAATGATACTAACTGATACTGAAAAAAATATTTCAAGGTACTAACTGGTACTAAAAAGTACTTTCAGGATACTGACTGGTACAGAAAAAAGACTTCATAATCTTGAAAATTTATTTTAGGATCTTGAAAAAATATTTCAAGTATTGACCGATACTAAAAGGATACTGACTGATACTGAAAAAATACTTCATAATCTTGAAAAATTGTTTTAGGATCTTGAAATAAAATTATTAAATTAAAAAAAATTGTTGTTGGGCGCTCTTCTTCACAAATCACATGTGTATTTTTGCATCTTTGAAATGCCACGTCATCGGTCAAAGTCAAACTTAACGGTCAAACGGTATTTTTGCACCTAATTTGTAACCACGTGTACACTTTTGCACCCAAAAAAAGCATTTACTACTGGGTGTTCCTCGAAGAAAAGTACATGTGTATTTTTGGATCTTAACCCTTAATATAAAATTATACTAGGAGTTCCTATATTAAAGAATCAAGTTAGTATCAATTATTTAGTGTATGTAATATAAATGTTATTTTCTCACAAAATAACACAGAAAGCAGAATACAATATAAAAATGGATGAGCAATGATTGTTTGAATTAAGGGTTAAATAGCAAATTTGACCCTTGAGGAGCAATTTTGCCCAATAAATTTTTCTTGGAGCAATATTGCCCCGAAAGTTTTTTTTTTTGAGCAATTGTTGACCGTTAACGGAGGGATAAAATTACTCAAAAAAAAAAAAATCTGGGGCAAAATTGCTCTAAAAAAAAACTTTCGGGGCAAAATTGCTACTTAACCCAAAAAAATGTTAAAATTGTTACTTATGATATCATATATTTTAAATTTTTATTTATATAATATTTAGGGGTGGAAACAGGTCAAGCCATCCCAGACTTCACTCTTAACAGGTTAGGCCTTTTTCGGCAACAAAGTCACCCAAGCCTGGCTTGTGGCCTGTTAGAGGTCATTTTTTCAGCCTGAGCCTGGCAAGTGCGCTGTTAAGACGGCCTATATTTTAAAAAATTTTATAATTAGGCTAACAGGCTATAGGCCTCATTGCAAAACAGGTCTACTTCAAACGGGCTAAAAATAGGCCTACTTCAAACAGGCCGAATTAAATAAATCAGCGAAGGCAGAGATAAAAAAGGCGGATTTGGTTTTGGTCCTATACCCCTTACCATCATTTTCCGTCCTTTTCCCTTTTCTGCTGTTGGATTAAGATTTTAACGGTCCAGATTTACCATATGATAAAAATATTATTATAAGAGAAAAAGAGGGAAAATGATGGTAAAAAGTGAAGGTAAATCTGAACCGTTGAGATCTTAATCCAATGATAGAAAAGAGAAAATGATGGAAAAGGATGGTAAGGGGTATAAGATCAAAACCAAGTCCAGAAAAGGCCTAATTAATCAATTTACAAAAAGTAAGGAAATTGATTAATTATTTATTTGTGTAAGAAAAGTATATGTCACTCTTTCAGAAATATTTATATTAGATTCGAAATAAATCTAGTTATATGTAGCATGTAAATGTAAATTTTTATCAGCCTTACTGCTGTAGCTAAGTTAGATTATTTTGGACAGCTGGCAAAAAATATATTATCATTTTTTTCATAATTTTTTTTAGGGTTAAGTAGCAATTTTGCCCTAGAAGTTTTTTTTTTGGAGCAATGTTACCCCAGAAGTTTTTGTTTAGAGCAATTTTGCCCCTCCGTTAACAGTCAACTAATGGTTGACCGTTAGTTGACTGTTAGGGTTATTAACGGAGGGGCAAAATTGCTCAAAAAACAAAACTTCCGTGGTAACATTGCTACAAAAAAAACTTTCAGGGCAAAATTGCTTCTCGGGGTATACTTTTGGGGCAAATTTGCTACTTAACCCTTTGAATTAATGTTTGCAAACGTTAGTTTAATCCGAATTATACTTCCAAACCAAATTAATATATAATTTAATTTGTGTGATGTGATTGATATTTAGACAAATTCCTATAAAAAACTCAGATTCACGTAGACTTATTTGTATATTGAAAAATAAAATAAAAAGCCATGACTAGAAAGTTAAAATCATGAGAAATATTATTGGAGCCGAAATGGCCATTTTGAGATTTAAAAAAAAAAAACAAAAGTGTCAGTTTTATACCGTGAGATAAAATGCCAGACACAACCTTTAAATTAGGGTATTAAAAAGAGGGGAGGCAATCTTTGTTTTTATCATTAAAAGAGGGGAGGAAAGTAAAACGCTAGTAAAAGGGGACTGACCATTGACCTTGGAAAAGAAAGGAGGAAGGTACACCACATACAAAAACGCAGCAGCGAATTTGAAAAACAAAACAAACCAAAAAATGAGTTTACTGAAAGCGACGTGGTTTTCTTAAATGGCCAAAAATTCTGCACACATCCTCCAAACCATGCTTTCCTTAAATACCCCTCTCTATCTCTTGAATTGACCGCTTTGCCACTCCTCCTTTATCTTCATCGGTTAACTGAACTTGTAGTATTGTGAGGACAAATGATTGTTGATTTGTTTCACAAAGAGCCAAGCCGCAGGATTCGAAAATCATTCTCTCCTTCACTAAGTCGCGGGTACAATGGGAACAATATAGCCTGATCTGTATCTCAGAAGAATTATTAATGGCATTATGTTGCACTGTGCTCTTATTTTATTGTTTAGCATGGTTTGTTCTCATCTCCCTTATTTTAATATGCTTGTCTCCTTTTCTTCTCCCATTGGCTCCCCTCATATGCGTTAAAACGGTATCGTTTTATCTTTTTTAAAAGCAAAAAAGAAAAATAGTTTTTTGGGTTGAATGAGGTGTGAAAAAAACAAAAACAAAATTAAAGGGTAGTTGTAATGATTAATAACTCAAACAGATTTATTTGAGAAAATTCTAATTTTTTAATTAGGTAAAGCGGTTTCTTTCAAAGTTTAGAAGGTAAATGGTTCTTACTTCTCCCAATAAGTGCTATCATATGATTCAAACTTGTGTTCTCTTTCTTAATAGGGTAAAACCCCTTACCATCTCAATCACTATCTTATTAGTAGAAAATATTAATTAAATCCAATTAGAATGGTCAAATTTAAAATTAGGCCTGAACTTTCAACAAATTCTTAATGAGACTTATAGGCCTATAGTCATTTAATAAAAATTGAAAACAATAAAAATAAAATCAACAGGCGCCCATTTAAGCTCGCAAGCTTGTAGGGGCCCCTTTAAGCCCAACTTCTTCTAAAGGCTCTGAATCATAAACTCAGACGTCAACTTAAATATGTTTAAATGGGCCGGCTCAATAGGCTCAATCTATTTTCCCAAGTCTGATTTGTAGAGAGCTCCATGGAGGGATGAGGGGAAGAGAGACAATGGTGATGAGGTTAGAGGAAGAGAGATGAGTGTCGTGTGAATTGGGGAGAGAGGGGGCTTTTAACGAATGGTTGCAGATGAACGTGTACGTGTGAGATATTTAAAAAACATATATTTCTAAAAGATACTCAACTTTTTTTTTTTTTTTAATAAGTAACATTCTTTCTCTTAAGTGTGATCCTTTCTATAAATAACAAATCCCTTTTATCTAAAAATAAAAAATTTCCTTTCCACTTTGGCTCTCAATTTTTCTCTCAAAAGGTATTTATATTAATACTTAAATTAAAAGATACATCAAAGCATGACTATTACACTGAAGGAAAACAAACCAAACGGGAATAATAACAAATAGAATAGAACAAACCAAATATAAGGAAAATTAATCTCCATTAAAGAGGTGGGAATAAAAGTAATATCAGTGACTACACCGGCTTCTTGGATATCCAAGGTTATAAGTGACAAGAAAGGTGTTGGTTGTAAAACTCATCCTATAAAGCACACCTTCTTATAAGCATAAGCTGCAAAATGATCAGCTACACAATTGCCCCAATTTGGGTTGAGAAAAAGAGAAAACTCAACCTCAAAAGAAAAAAGACAAATGGAGTCCTGGAGAATACTTCTGCTCCTCCAATCAAGCAAATTTGGTGACGGCGACCACCACCCACTGAACAAACTATGACTAACACTAGCGATTTGAATTTGTCACCATCGAACAAACCTAACAATGGTCCTCTGAGAGGTAAAGCATATTGTAGCAATGACCATTGACAACACCCTTCCTCCCAAAAACGCGAATCTGAGCCACAACAAAAAACACCACAACTAAAACCCAAAACCACAAGAAAATTAAGAAAAGACTGACATCCTCTTCGCCGACGGAGATCGTCAGGGAGGGAGACGCCGTAATAGTAGCTCACACAATGAGGAAGAATGCTCCCACCGTCTCAAGAAAGATCTGAAGAGGAAGAGAAAAAGCTTGCACTAGAAGCGAGAGAGGATCATAGCCGCACATAGAAATCAGAGGGACGCCACAGTTGGAGTGATGGTGAAGACGAAGAATAGAGGAAGGTTGGTGCCAATGAAGATAGAGGCTCACTTCTATGAGTCTCAGTTCCGATCTGAGAATTGTGTCTCCACCTTTCTTTGGCACTACCTTCTTCGGGCTCTAATCTGTTCGTGTCTCTACCTTTCTCCGGCACTACCTTCTTTAGGCTCCAATCTACTTCTATATCACGACTGTGGTTCGGGCTAGTGGTCGTTGGCGGCAAGGACGCCACCGACAGGAGAGATACCCTAATGGTTGGAGCACGAGAGAGTCGGGTCGCGAGAGACTTAGAGAGAGAGTAGCAATTCTCTTTGCTCTCATTAAATACATGTCTTTATAATAATTATTATTACACATGCATTGAGAAAAAGAAAATTCCTCCATTTAGCATCTGACAATAATAAATTATACTTATTTCTCAATTTTTTTTTTCTAAATTACCCTTTTTTCCACTCATTATATCTCCACATTAAATTTTCATCCATTATCTCTCCTAAACCCTCTTTAAAAATAAGGATATAATTGAAAGAAAATTTGCAGATATTATATATTTGTTACTTTTAACCGTGATTTTGATCTACATAAAAGTGATAGTTATTACTTACAAAAACTTCGGATGGAGTATAAAAATAACAATGTGAAAGAGGGACATTTAGGCTAACAAATAGGTTAAAATGTTCTGAGATGTCCAAAATCTATTGACCATTGCATATCTGTGTTGGTGCACTGGCTGCACCTAAGAATTTCTCTCAAATCAACCTATGCGAAAGAATTTCTCTCAAATCAACCTATGCGAAGACCTTTTGATTATGTGGACAATACACATGTACCAATCACGAAGTGTAGCACTATTAAAGAAATGCTCATCATGTTCTTAATACAAAATATATTTGACTTGTTTAGAAAGATTAAGTAAGCAAAATAAATTACTTTAAAGTATTGATATTTATCTTTTTTTTTTAACAAATTATTTTATTTAATTTATGAACTGATATATAATTAAATAATATATAACATATGCTATGATTAACTGACTTATTTATCTTTTTTTAATTTCTCTAAAAAAAATATTAAGAATTGGATGAGTATATTGATTTTGTACTTGCAAAGAGACTACAATAGGTACAGAGAATGAAGAGGTGAAAATAGCCCATTTATAAAATGAGAGTAAAATTAGAATAGAAAAATTATCTATTTAATCTATATTTATTGAGTTAAAGGAAAATTCCAATAAAATACCATATGAATTTGTAAAACCCACATAAGCCCATTGAATTTGTAAAAGGACTCAGAGGTGACACAGACTTATAAGGGATATGAAAATTTATAGCAAATGACTAGAATGCCCTTTAATCTTCTCTCTTTCCTCTCTCCGTCAAACCATACCCTTCCTACCAGATCCGTCGTGACTGCGTCACCATCCACCTCCACCATCGACGTTGACGCCAACGCCGCACCCACCGCCACCTACGTTGCACCCACTGGCATCATCGATGAAAAAGGGGAAAAAAAAAAGAAGAAACACACAAACGAACGAACGAACGAGAGAGAACGAGAACTTTTTTTGGTCGATCCGGAAGAAATTAGAAGAAGAAGACGTGAGTGAGTGAAGGAAGGAAGGAAGAAGAAAAGGAAGGAAGGAAGGAGGAAGAAGGAAGAAGAGAGAAAAAGAGAAGGAAAAAAAAATGCAGAACACTTGGAGTGTGATAAATCACACTCCAGTGAACACTTGGAGTATGATTTTCACACTGGAGTGTGTTTTTGTTTTCCTCGCCTTTGGCTTCTCTTCTATGATCAGTTGTAAATGGCGATGATTTATTTGTAAATGGTGATGGTTTACTTGTAAATGGCGATGATTGTTTTGTAAATGGCGATAAAGTTTATGTTTTGTAATTATGGAAAAGGACAGAAAAAAGTTGTAAATAGCAATAGTTTATTTGTAAATGGTGATGGTTTACTTGTAAATGGCGGTGGTTGTTTTGTAAATGGCGATGAAGTTTATGTTTTGTAATTATGTTTTGTAAATGGCGATGGTTCATTTACAAAACAACCATCGCCAGTTACAAATAAACCATCGCCATTTACAAAACAACCACCATCATTTACAACTTTTTCCTTGTCTTTTCCATTCTTGCCTGAATTACAAAATATAAACTTTATCGCCATTTACAAAATAACCATAGCCATTTACAAGTAAACCATCGCCATTTACAAATAAACCATCGCCATTTACAACTTTTTTCTTATCTTTTCCATTCTTGTCTGAATTACAAAATATAAACTTCATCGCCATTTACAAAATAATCATCGCCATTTACAAGTAAACCATCGCCATTTACAAATAAACCATCGCCATTTACAACTTTTTTCTGGCCTTTTCCAAAACATAAACTTCATCGCCATTTACAAAACAACCATCGCCTTACAAATAAACCATCGCCATTTACAACTTTTTTTTGGTCTTTTCCATTCAAATTTCATCGCCATTTACAAAACAACCATCGTCATTTACCAGTAAACCATCGCTATTTACAACTTTTTTCTGGCCTTTTCCATAATTGCAAAATATAAACTTCATCGTCATTTACAAAATAATCATCGCCATTTACAAGTAAACCATCGCCATTTACAAATAAACCATCGCCATTTACAACTTTTTTCTGGCCTTTTCCATAATTACAAAACATAAACTTCATCGCCATTTACAAAACAACTATCGCCATTTACAAGTAAACCATCGCCTTACAAATAAACCATCTCCATTTACAACTTTTTTTTGGTCTTTTCCATTCTTGCCTGAATTACAAAATATAAATTTCATCGCCATTTACAAAATAACCATCGCCATTTACCAGTAAACCATCGCTATTTACAACTTTTTTCTGGCCTTTTCCATAATTGCAAAATATAAACTTCATCGTCATTTACAAAACAACCATCACCATTTACAAGTAAACTATCGCCATTTACAAATAAATCATCGCCATTTACAACTGACCATAGAAGAGAAGCCAAAGGCGAGAAAGAAAAACACACTCCATTGTGAAAATCACACTCCAAGTGTTCTGCACTTTTTTTTTTCCTTCTCTTTTTCTCTCTTCTTCCTTCTTCCTCCTTCCTTCCTTCCTTCCTTTTCTTCTTCCTTCCTTCCTTCACTCACTCACGTCTTCTTCTTCTAATTTCTTCCAGATCGACCAAAAAAAGTTCTCGTTCTCTCTCGTTCATTCGTTCGTTCGTGTGTTTCGTTTTTTTTTTCCTTTTTCACCGATGATGCTGGTGGGTGCGGCGTAGGGGGCGGTGGGTGCAGCGTTGGCGTCGACGTCGACGTCGATGGTGGAGGTGGACGGTGGCGCAGTCACGGTAGATCTGGTAGGAAGGGTCTGGTTTGACGGAGAGAGGAAAGAGAGAAGATTAAAGGGCATTCTAGTCATTTGCCATGAATTTGTATATCCCTTATAAGTCTATGTCACCTCTGAATCCTTTTACAAATTTAATAGGCTTATGTGAGTTTTACAAATTTATATAGTATTTTATTGGAATTTTCCCTTGAGTTAATTTACTTGATATGTAATAATTATGTAATCTATAGTCTCAACTTATAAATATTGTAATTAATATGGTGGATCGTGGAGGTACTTGAAATCTATGGTTGACTGCGACAATGGAAAGAACTCAAGAAATTGCATTAATGGGAGATAGAGTTTAATGTTTCTACTTTTTTGGTTTTTTTTTTTTGTCTCATCCATATAAAAGTAAGTAGGTCTAAATGTAAAGAAAAGAGAGAGACAATATTAATAAGACTCACTCACTAGGTATGGTAAAAAAAGATATTTCTGGAGTAAAGACAGAAACATTAAACCCATATAAAATACACCATGAGATGCTTATTTTCTATCACAATTTTAGTCTTTTCCTTTTTCTATATTTATTTCTTTTTGGCATCCTTTTCTTTATTCTGCACACGCCACACGACATTGATGGTTGAGACTTGAGACAATGTTTTTTTTCTTAAAAAAAAGAAAAATGGTGGTAAGTGTACAACCACACCGGAATGCACTGGCAAGGATGACCTTTCCAATAATGGTAGCTCCATACAAGACGTATTACGAGTGATTTTACCACAGCTCGAATCCTAGACCTCTTAAGGGAATCCAGCGCCACATTCTACTGGACCAACCACATGTTGGTTGAGAGAGAGACAATGTTAGTTTGTCACTGGTTGTCTCAAAATTCATTTTCTTATTTTGTTTTTTAAAATCTCATGACCATCCTCACATTAAAATAACGCATGGTTCAAATTTAATATTTTACAAAATTATTATTAGAAACATCGCTATATAAACTTAAATTATCAAAACCAAATATATATAATTCATAACTGCAATATAAATAATTTTTTTAAGAAAAAAATTTATAAAATAATATAATATAGTATTAGAATATATTAGGTCTAAAGAAAAAAATTTATAAAATAATATAATATAGTATTAGAATATATTAGGTCTAACCATTCATTTTTTGTCAAGGAATGGGGATGAGATTTAGAAAAGAAAATAATAAACAGAATTTTAAGAGAATCTGCTTGTCAAATTGAATGATGTATGAGATCCTCCCCCCCCCCCCCAAAAAAATAAAATAACGTTCTAATTATATTTATAAGTTTATTTTGACCAACAAAATTTAGTTCTATTTATAAATACAGTTTTATGCAATAAATGAGATTATAACAATTTTACTCATATTAATTATACCCATGAAGATTGAGAGAGAAGAAACAGTTGAAAAATACTCAATCATAAATTAGGGTAAAATTGAATATTTATTCCCATAATCATTGTGTCATCTATCTCTCCTTAGTATGTGAGATTTGATCAAAATAAACTTATAAATAAAACCAGAATGGTAACATATGAGAATATTATAGCTGTGGGCTTCAAATCCCTCGTTGACTCGTGTGAGAATATTGTCAATGAATAGTGTAATTTATAAGTACTTTTGTGTTTGATTATCTTTAAATTTTTGCAATTCTGCCCCACATTAGCCTTCAATTTCATCTTATTTTTTATGGCAAATTTTTTTTGAGAAAAATATTAAAAAAAGAAAAGAATTTTGAAATCATAAAAATTAGATTTGTTATCAAGAGTTGATAAGGGAATGATGAAACTTGATAAGCAATTCACAACTTATTTCTTAAGAAATTTCTTATTTAAAATTTTGTAAATTCAAAGTTCTTATTTTATTTTATTCTTTCAAAAAATTTCATCTACATTTTCTTTTCTTTTTGGCCATTATTTTACCTTCTGAGAACTTCCGCACTATAATACCTTGGATAAACATATCATATGATTATTCAGTCACAAAGATTTTTTTTTTTTTTGAGTGACCAAAAAGAGATCAATTTGCACTATACGTATGTACGTACTTGTAACTGTTTGATCAAAATTCTCAATATGTGTGTGTATATATACTTGATTGATTAATTTATTAATTAATACTAGCATAATAGTAGGTGCTTCCTGTAAATAAAAAACTCGTTAACATACAACAATTCAGTTAACATTTATGGTAGTTGGCTGCTCATATATTTTATATTTTTATTTTTATTAAAAAAATAAATTCATAACTTAAGGTTTCACAAGTAATAAAAAAGTAAATCTTGTAAAATATCTTAATTTTATAAATTTGCAACTACTATCTAAGAGGTGTCAAATTAGCTCATGATGAGTTGTATTTTAGTTGGTTAGATTGCAAATAAACTGGCAAACTACGTTCATACAAGAATTTTTCCTGAGTCGTTATGTTTTATTAGGTAGAGTTTAGATGACGTGGTACTCATAGAGTATGTAAATATTTCTCTCAAAGTTGTTTCTTAATCATTCACATAATCCTTGATGCCACAATTCTCAATCAAAAAATTGAAATATATAGTAAACTAACGATCAGTGTGTATTTAAATATTTATTTTGGAAGTTTATAGTTACTTTTACTTCTAAAAAAAATATTTATGTTGGACGTCCTTTTAAAAAAAATTATTGTATTTTTGTAAATAAATATTCGAAAATGCGTTGAAAACGATTTATAGAATTAAGGGAAAATTACATACAGGTCCCAAGGAATAGAGATATTTACATTTAGGTCCCTTGAATTCATGAAATTACACATAAGTCCCTAGGGACTTCTGTGTAATTATTTGTCGAAGCAAAATTACTTTTTTGCCCAAAGGAGAAGTAGCTTCTGGACCTCAGAATTAAAAACTCCAGGTTTTTAAAAGTTGTTGTTAAAATAAGAATTTACTGTTGTAAATATAGAATTTATTGTTGCAAATGGCCTTTGGACCTCAGAATTGAAAAAATCCAGGTTTTCAAAAGTTGTTAAAATAAGAATTTGTTGTTGTAAATATAGAATTTGTTGTTTCAAATGGCCTCTGGACCTCGGAATTGAAAAAATCCAAGCTTTCAAAAGTTGTTGTTAAAATAGGAATTTGCTGTTGTAAATATAGAATTTCTTGTTGCAAATAGCCTCTGGACCTCAGAATTGAAAAAAATCCAGGTTTTCAAAAGTTGTTGTTAAAATAGGAATTTGCTGTTGTAAATATAGAATTTCTTGTTAGAAATGGCCTCTGGACCTCAGAATTGAAAAAATCTAGGCTTTCAAAAGTTGTTGTTAAAATAGGAATTTGCTGTTGTAAATATAGAATTTCTTGTTGCAAATGGCTTCTAGACCTCAGTATTGAAAAAATCCAGGTTTTCAAAAGTTGTTGTTAAAATAGGAATTGACTGTTGTAAATATAGAATTTCTTGTTGCAAATGACCTTTGGACCTCAGAATTGAAAAAATCTAGGCTTTCAAAACTTGTTGTTAAAATAGGAATTTGCTGTTGTAAATATAGAATTTCTTGTTGCAAATGGCCTTTGGACCTCAGTATTGAAAAAATCCAGGTTTTCAAAAGTTGTTGTTAAAATAGGAATTGGCTGTTGTAAATATAGAATTTCTTGTTGCAAATGGCCTCTGGACCTCAGAATTGAAAAAATCCAGGCTTTCAAAACTTGTTGTTAAAATAGGAATTTGCTGTTGTAAATATAGAATTTCTTGTTGCAAATGGCCTTTGGACCTCAGTATTGAAAAAAGTCAGGTTTTCAAAAGTTGTTGTTAAAATAGGAATTGACTGTTGTAAATATAGAATGTCTTGTTGCAAATGGCCTTTGAACCTCAGAATTGAAAAAATCCAGTCTTTCAAAACTTGTTGTTAAAATAGGAATTTGATGTTGTAAATATAGAATTTCTTGTTGCAAACCTGGATTTTTTCAATTCTGAAGTCCAGAGGCGTTTTCTCCTTTGAGCAAAAAAGTAATTTTGCTTCCACAAATAATTACACAGTCTGTGTAATTTCATGAATTCAAGGGACCTAAATATAAATATCTCTAGTCTTTAGAACCTGTGTGTAATTTTGTCTAGAATTAATGTCAAAAGATGGTTTGGTTTTAAAAGATAAAATATCGAATTCTGGCCAAGGGCCCATCCAAGGTCAGAAGGAGGTTAAAAGTGAAAGGAGAAAGAGAAAAAATCTGGCATTGGCACTCAATTTGATGTCTTGCCAGAAATGGATAACCGTATCAAATCCTCTGGCAGTGAACCTCAAGGCAGCAGTAAAGGAAAAAAAAAGAGGGAAGAAGGGAAAGCATTTTCATCAAAAGTGGAAGGAAAAAGTTTGAAAAAGGAGGAAGTAGAAAAATCCCCACAGCATGCGAAGCCTATGCAAAATGTTGACCCCGTTTGGTATACGAAAAAGTGGGAAGAGAAAGTAAAATGAGTAAGTTCTTTTGGTGAAAACATGTTTCCAGAACTCAATTTCCCACATACTCTAACGTTCCTTTGAAAATCAGTTCCCAGTAACCCATCTTTCCTCACAGAGGAAAATGTAAAATACAAATTTACCCTTGAAAAAGTTAGATTGAAGCACCAATCCCAAAGAAGAAGTTTGGATAGGAAAAAAATATAAAAGAGAAAATAATAAAAAAAACAATACGAGCTGGGTTAGATTTTAAAGAGGAGACGCTAGACGGAATGGAATGCTAGAGAAGAAAGACGGAATACGAAGAAAGAAGTTTTAATAAGGGAAAAGCATTTAATTATCGGATTATTTTTACCTTAGAAGTTTGTCAAAATTAAATCTTGCGGAGTAAATTTAAATTCAAATTTCATTAATCAATAAAATAAATTTGATATAATATCTTAAAAAAACACAATCTTATTATTATTATTTATTATTATAAGGAGTTACCGGAAAAGAATATGCGAAAAATATATTTGGATAAACTCACTTTTAATTATTTAATATTTTTAGTTATTTTTATATTTAAATCGAATATTCATATTTATTTAATTATTTAAAATTATTTAAAATCTTTGAAAAACGTTTGTTGTGCAGAGAGTTGTTGCAAGAGAATATAAGAAATTTTTGAAACTCTCACTGTCAATATATTATTATTTATTATTTTTACTTAATTTTTTAATCATTTATGGGCATGAGTTTTTTTGAGAAAAAAAGAACTTTTTTAATGCAAAAAAAAAAAAAAAATACTTTTTTAATTAATTTATGTGTTTAGTTGATATTTTTTTGAAGAAGCAAAGGTAAAAAAAAAAAAGCCAAAGTGCTCATTTTTTTAAAAGATCCAATTTAGAGCTTAAAAAATAAGCACTTTTTTTAAAAGACCATCCAAATAGGCCCTAGTCAACACTCAACATGCTCAGTTTTGTTTGCTCGAGCAACATGCCCACAATATAACATAATATAATTCATATTATTATTTATTACATTTTATTTAATCCCTCAATTCTTTTCACACCCTGGTCCAACTTTTACCATATTGTATCTTCGATTTAATTAAAAAACTTTTTTTTTTCATTTTAACATTCCTTAGTTTTTGGGGTAAAATAAGTATTTCACATTATCTTCCCACAGCAATCTTTCCATTTTGATTCTACTAAACATTTCATTTTCCCACAACCTATATTCCCTTCTCATATCTACCAAACACCAATGTTTCCTTTTTTTTTTTTTTGGGTAACAGTACGGCGTATTAACCCTTCTCCATTAATTCAATAGAATAGTACGTGGGTAGAATGTGCCCACAAAGTCTCTAAACAGCAAACTATTACAGAACAAAGGAGGTGAATTAAACACGACATACAAGCCCTCCTGATCAAAACTATAATTTGCTAAGGCATCGGCATAGATATTGCCTTCTCTGTACACATGGGTAAAAGAAAGACTTGTAAATTTATGCATGATTCCACCTATATCAGATAGCAATCCCGAGCCTATATCAGTAAGCTCCTCATCCTGCAATCTTATCAGTAAAGACACAACAATTATAGAATCACATTCAACAATTAATCTATCAATCATATGGGTTAAGGCTAAATTCAGCCCTTATAAGACACCCCATACTTCAGCCATAACTTCCGTGCAAATGCCCAATTTTCTTGTGAAGCCAGCTATCCAGTTCCCACTACAGTCCCTCAATAAGCCACCACACCCAACAAGCTTTTTCACCCCTCTAGAAGCTCCATCAATATTGAGCTTCGTCCATCCTCTGGGAGGAGTCCTCCACCCAATATACACCTCTTGTCTTCTTCCCTTCATTTTCCCAAACTCCAACCTTGCCCTGTTCACCTCCCTAACTTACCACAGTACTACCCTCCCACAGTTTGTAGGCAAAACATACCCTTCTTCAAACATGCTTTTATTTCTCCAACTCCATAACATCCAGCAGCCTATTCCAAACTGCAGACTCCATTCCTGGTCAGTTTGAAACAGATTCCAGCCAAGCCACGCCTTTCCCTACAAATTAATAAAGTCAGGTTTAAAGCACCCATTTGTCAAATCAATCCACAGATCTTTAGCTACACTACAATCCCTTAACACATGCATCAAGTCCTCATTAACCTCTGCACAATGATAGCAGCTAGCATCCCCACCCAACATTCTGCTCTTTCTTACACCAGTCAGCAATCTACCATGAATAGCTAGCCACAAGAATACTTGCACCCTTTTCGGACCCTTCCATTTCCACAATTTGGCTCATACCTCCTCACCAATATCTTGCTCATTCCTCAACTCATGATACATATCAGCCACTACATAGTTATTATGCAGGTTTGTTCCCCATTTGATGCCATCAGCTCCTTTAGAAGCACTTGGAGGGGGCACTGCCATGATGAGATCCCTTCCCTCTTCATTAACCCAATCCTCTAGTGATAAATCTCAATTTTATATATTTTATTTCACCTTATTCATTTATTTTAGGGATTATTTTAGGCTAATTTGAATATATTAAATAATATTTGGATTGTTAGCCAATTTTAGGAAATAAAATAAATCTGAATTAATGATGAGATATTGGGCTTATATTAATATTCTAATTAATATCTTGTGATTAAATAATATCTCTTAAGATATGATAGATTATGATTTTATCATATTAGAACATCCTATGGTGCAGAATTTTTCAGGATAACTAAATGGAAATCCAATAGTGGAATTTTAATGGGCCCAAATTGGTACCCAAAGCCCTCTTTTCCTCCCATAAAATTAACCTAGCTGCCTATTGATTATTCACACTCTCATTGAGAGCCGAGAGATGCTGAGACTCAAAGCATCACGCAGCCACACACAGGAGGTTGGATTCATTCATCCATCAATTCTCTCACGACAGGACCCACGCCTTTGTCTATTGCATCAATTGAATTAAGATTCAATTACTTCAACATATCTCTCCAGCGGGTTGGTGCGGTGCAACGGCTGAGGAATTGGATTAAACAATCCTTCACAAATTCATTTGATGGTTGTGACCTTTTCAACACGTGAAGGAGGAAAATCTATGGAAGCTTAAGCACTTATAGGAGACAACTTTGGAGGAACATGGAGAAAGCTAGAACCTAGGGTTTTACATTTGAAGATCACAAGGGAGTGTTTTTCCATTTATCGATTTGTTTGAAGACTCTGAAATTATTTAGTTTTAGATAATTTTGACTTGCTTTCTTGAGAACAATCTAGTTTTAGATTGTAAACACATCATTTATTTCAGATTTAATTGATAATTTGAATTTGAGCATAATTGGTGGGATTTTTGGTTGCAAACCCTTGGATTGTCAATTGATTTAATAATTGAGTTTTCATTATTACTTTGATTGTCAATTGGGTTTATCGATTTAATTGTTTAATTAGATTGATAAATTGTTTAGTTGTTTAATTAGATAATTGTGAACAAGATTCCAAAATTATTTAGAAATTCATTGTGATTGTGTTTTAATGAGTTTAATTAACTAACACTCATTCCATTATGAGTTTTCTAATGGATTAGGTGTTATTGAATTTGAGGGTTTCCCATGTTTCAATTAGTTGATTAAATTTATTAATTCCAATCTTTCATTCACCCCTTTAGTCTAATTAATTGATTTAGGCTAGGAAAGTTAACTCCATGTGAATCCTGAGTTGTCCCCTCATCCTCATAACTTGGTTGATTTACTTTTAGTTAATTTTCTTCTTAGGATTTTAATTTTTCTCTCATAACAAAAACCCCACAAAATTGTATTCATATTCATATAGGTTAGTTTTATTCTCATTTGGGTTTTAGAGTCAATTGCATTAGTGCATTTAGTTAGTTTAATTTCATATAGGTAGTAGTGTTTTGCATTTTAGTTTAGGTTCATTCCATTGCATTTTTTTTATCACCTAAATTCAACCTAAAGAAAAACTCATAAATTGCTCCTTGGGAGAATGACCTAGGTTGCCACTATATTGCATTATTAGTTGGTCCTGGTTTAATTGATTGCTTTAGCGACGAAAGTAAGCTCATCAATTTTGGCGCCATTGCCGGGGAGCAATGGTTAGGCTTTAGGTTTGAGTTTTAGGTGATTTGTTAGATAGTTGTTTATTGGATCCACTCCACTCTTGACAAATTGAACTTGATCCCTCTTCTGATGGCTTGGCATGCTTCAGTTTATGGAAATAACTCTTATACTTCTGTGCCTTATCATTATGACTACGGTGTTGAGCAGATATCCGGGATGGGATTACTTTCTTCTAATTATGAGTCTCGCCTGGAGAGCAAAATTGATAGACTTGCATTTGCTGCTGAAAAAATGGCTATGTCCCATATGCAAAATTCTTCTAATATGGTCAATCCTATGGGGCCCTTCACTACTTTTACCCCACAGCCTATGTCTTCTGCTTTAATAAGGCCACTCTGTTCTATTTGCTCTCTAGCCACTCATGCTACTGACTCTTGCCCCTACCTGGATGATGGAGCTGAATCTTGCAATGCAATATATCCTTCTAGATCCATTACTCAAGGTGGCCAAAACTATGATCCATATTTGAGTGCATATGACCCTGGATGGCATAATCAATCAAATTTTGGATATGACAATCAAACTGTTCCAACTGATGACCGATACTAAAGGTTAGAAAATATGATGGATGTTATGATGACAATCATTCAAGAAGGGGAAGTGCAAGGTAGACAGATTCAAGCTCTAGACACTAAAATGAAGGAGTTGTTAAATGCAACTAACAATCTGCAGAGTGAAAATTTAGAAGTTCAAAGTGAATTTCCATGTGGTAAGTACTTTCATCCTCTAATGATTCATCCCTTTTCTCTTCTACCATTTCAAATGATGGGATAATTGGTACATTAGCTGAGCATGCATGCACTGATACTGTTCCTGAATTGACTAGTTCTGTTGACTTAAATTATACTAAATCTTATAGTGCGTGCATTGATACTTCTTCTCATACCTCTGATCCTATAAATTCTTTTGATTCTGATGAGGAACTTGATGAAGAAATTGTTGTTGACTCCCTTGACACTATTGATCTTAAAGATACCCTGCTTAACACTAACCATGATGATGCTTTGACTGAACGCAATAATATCTCTATTGATTTTATTGATACCACTCATGATATTGACATGACTATTGTTAGTGGGGATACTATTAAAGATAAGTGTGGGAGAAGCCTTGATTTAGATATGCATTTAGAGGATACGACCACATTGAATCATGAAGTTTCACAGTAGAATTTGTCTTGTGTGATGATTTGAGCAAGCATAGTGAGACCATTTTAAGTAATCACTTGATTCATTCTTTAGAAAATTTGACTCTTACTGAGGAGAGTCATATTGACTTTGTGGGTTGTTCAAAATATTTGGAAGTTCCAATTCTTTCTGTTGATCAATTTATTTTGGGATCTTTATTCCTGATCAATCGAGTTTTATTGATTATATATATGTGGGACGAGATACTGCTTGGAGCTATGATTTTATGCAGGTACATGGATTGATCCCTCTTATCCAAACACCTTCTATACTTGAGCTAAAATGTTATCTGCGAAGCTTAAAAAAGGAGATGCTTGCTGAACATCAAAAGAAGACAACACTTGTGCTTTCATGTGACTTACAACCAGACAAAGGAGAGAAACCCATTATGCCACTTCATTTGAATCTCCAAGCTTTTAATAGTCTGGTCGTATTCCTTCCTTATTCTTTCACTTGCATTGCTTGTTGTTATTGGCTAGACCTATATTTTGCATTGAGGACAATGCATGATTTAAGTGTGGGGGACGGATTTTGTTCTTACTTTTGGTTTTTGTTTTTTGTTTTCAAAATAAGAAAAATAAAAATATTTTGGTTTCTACTTTGGTTTTTGTTCCTTGTTTTCAAGAAAAGAAAGAAAAAAAAATTCAATGTGAAAACTACAAGTTTTGAGTAACTTTAGTATGATACATTCTTGATTTGAAAAGTGATTGATCATGTTTTGAGTTGGTGAACCTAGTGGCAATGAATTTGACTTTGGTGAATTTAGGCTAGTGATCATATTCCTAGTGAGATTTTGAGCCTAATGCATATATATATATTTTTAGTGTGTACCCCTATCTCTTTGCTTGATCTAGAACTTGACTTGAATGCTGTATTTTATGCATGAGTATTCATAAAAATGATAAAGTCATTTGTTTCATTTTAGCCAGATAAGCCAAAAGGCATACCATTTTCACGCACATATCCTTTGTTTAGCCATTTGAGCCTATTTATTTGTTATTTTTCCATTTTATCTACACCCATAGCCAAAAAAAATATTAATAATAATCTCTTTCCTTTTGAATGTCTTGGGAGTTGAAGAGCATTGTATTATTTCTATTTTGGATGGAAGAACATGCAAAAAAAATTATTAGGAATTGGGTCATTGTGAAAAATATGGTATGATTGAAAAAGGAAAAAATGAAAAAAAAAAAAAGAGAAGAAGAAAAATTGAAAAAAAAAGAGTTGGAAAAAAAATTGGAAAAATGAAGGAAAATTGGAAAAGAAAAAGGAAAGGAAAAAAGAAAAAAGAAAAAAAAAAGAATCATGACTCAGTTCAAATTTAGTTGGATTTCTTGCATCCCATATTCCCTATTGTATCATTCTCTTCATCTTTTAAGATATTTCACTTTGTTTTTCCAAATACCGTACCCTTTTTTTCTTAACTTTAGCCCCATTACAACCTAATAAAAGTCCTTTGGATTTCTGAATACACTTGCTTTATTAGCGGTGGAGAACTTAGATTCTTGTCAAGCTTATGGAAAGAGTGTTGGAAAGGGATGAATTTGAGTGTAAACACAAACCTATACACTTTTGAGTGAAGAGTAACATACACATTATCTTTGGTAAGGGATTTCTAGCTTAGGTTCCCCTTTGTCAAGTAAATTGCTATGATGTTTGTTTTCTTGATTTATGAGAAGATCACTTGGACATGAGAGATGTTGAAATGCTTTTGTTTACTTATTGCTTGTGATTGGAACATTAATTTATAATGAAGTTTTAGTTTAGTTTAGTTTTCTTTTGTTTTTGTTTATTTTCCCTTGGTCTTGATTTGTTTTGCCCAGGAGTGCAAATGATAAGTGTGAGGGAGTTGATAAATCTCAATTTTATATATTTTATCTCACCTTATTCATTTATTTTAGGGATTATTTTAAGCTAATTTGAATATATTAGATAATATTTGATTGTTAGCCAATTTTAGGAAATAAAATAAATCTGAATTAATGATGAGATATTGGGCTTAAATTATTAATATTCTAATTAATATTTTGTGATTAAATAATATCTCTTAAGATATGATAGATTATGATTTTATCATATTAGAACATCCTATGGTGCAGAATTTTTCAGGATAGCTAAAAGGAAATCCAATAGTGGAATTTTAATGGGCCCAAATTGGTACCCAAAGCCCTCTTTTCCTCCCATAAAATTAACCTAGCTGCCTATTGATTATTCACACTCTCATTGAGAGCCGAGAGACGCTGAGACTCAAAGCATCACGTAGCCACGCACAGGAGGTTGGATTCATTCATCCATCAATTCTCTCACGACAGGACCCACGCCTTTGTCTATTGCATCAATTGAATTAAGATTCAATTACTTCAACATATCTCTCTAGTGGGTTGGTGCGGCGCAAGGGCTAAGGAATTGGATTAATTCATTTGATGGTTGTGACCTTTTCAGCACGTGAAGGAGGAAAATCTATGGAAGCTTAAGCACTTTTAGGAGGCAACTTTGGAGGAGCATGGAGAAAGCTAGAGCCTAGGGTTTTACATTTGAAGACCACAAGGGAGTGTTTTTCCATTTATCGATTTATTTGAAGACTTTGAAATTATTTACTTTTTAGATAATTTTGACTTGCTTTCTTGAGAACAATCTAGTTTTAGATTATAAACACATCATTTATTTTAGATTTAATTGATAATTTGGATTTGAGCATAATTGATGGGATTTTTGGTTGCAAACCCTTGGATTGTCAATTGATTTAATAATTGAGTTTTCATTATTACTTTGATTGTCAATTGGGTTTATCGATTTAATTGTTTAATTAGATTGATAAATTGTTTAGTTGTTTAATTAGATAATTGTGAGCAAGATTCCAAAATTATTTAGAAATTCATTGTGACTGGGTTTTAATGAGTTTAATTAACTAACACTCATTCCATTATGAGTTTTCTAATGGATTAGGTGTTATTGAACTTGAGGGTTTCCCATGTTTCAATTAGTTGATTAAATATATTAATTCCAATCTTTCATTCACCCCTTTGGTCTAATTAATTGATTTAGGCTAGGAAAGTTAACTCCATGTGAATCCTGAGTTGTCCCCTCATCCTCATAACTTGGTTGATTTACTTTTAGTTAATTTTCTTCTTAGGATTTTAATTTTTCTCTCATAACAAAAACCCCACAAAATTGCATTCATATTCATACAAGTTAGTTTCATTCTCATTTGGGTTTTAGAGTCAATTGTATTAGTGCATTTAGTTAGTTTAATTTCATCTAGGTAGTAGTGTTTTGCATTTTAGTTTAGGTTCATTCCATTGCATTTTTTTTATCACCTAAATTCAACCTAAAGAAAAACTCACAGATTGCTCCTTGGGAGAATGACTTAGGTTGCCACTATATTGCATTATTAGTTGGTCCTGGTTTAATTGATTGATTTAGTGACGAAAGTAAGCTCATCATCTAGCTTCCTCATATCCCAATCACCCTCATTTGTGACCATATCCTTCACTTTAATACTTTCTCCTTCCACTGAAATCAGTTGAGTGCACTTATCTTTTAAGAGTTTTCCATCACTTAGCCACTTATCAGTCTAGAAATTCACCCTTTC
The DNA here is from genome assembly GCA_034222035.1 of Acacia crassicarpa. NCBI lineage: Eukaryota > Viridiplantae > Streptophyta > Magnoliopsida > Fabales > Fabaceae > Acacia > Acacia crassicarpa. The sequence goes on from JAWXYG010000008.1 coordinate 9,541,818, forward strand.
ACCGTTCCCTATTTCCTAGCACATATTATTTAGTACTGTCGGCCAAAGTCTGCACAGGTTTCTCCAAATCTTTGAATTAGATTTCAAACTCTTACCCTCCTTTAATAAGTCTTTATGCCTACTGTATTTCCCAGCTAGCACCCTAGAGCACAAATTGTCTGGTTTTGCAATAATATTCCAAGCCACTCTTCCGAGTATAGCATCATTCATGGCTTCAAGGTTTCTCAAACCTAGACCACCATTCTTTTTCTCCTTGCATAATAGCTCCCAGCTTACAGCATGCAACTTCCTTTTTCCCACTTCACTTTGAAAGATGGAATATCACCAAGAGGGGGGGTGAATTGGGGATATCAAATTTTTTTTCGGTAGTTGCTCTGTTTGCTCACAACAAGAACAGAGATGAACAGAGTAGAGTTGAGGAAGAATGAACACAAGGAATTTATACTGGTTCGGTCTAAATCCTTGACCTACGTCTAGTCCCCAGACTCTCCGGGATTTCACTATCTCAAATGATTACACACTCTGTACTCTCAGAGTAATTCTCTCACTCTAGAACTTACTTCCATTTACAAGTTGTAATCAAATAACCCAATCTCAAAGTCCCAATACTTTAAGATTCTTACAATAAATGATAATCAATGAAGAACTCTCTAAAAGAGTAGATAAGTAAACACTGAAGATTGAAATATCAGAAGATATTGATTTCTTGTCGAAACAGTAAATGAAGTACTTTGATAATTGAATGCGCAGAGTTTCGGTAGTTGGAGACTTGAATGCTTCTTGTATTTATAGATGCCTTCATCTAATGACTGTTGTGAAGAGATTAATGAGCCGTTGTGAGTAATGAATGTGACCGTTGAGATTTCCGTGGCTTTGTCTCTTCGTATGTCTCTGACATTCGTCCGTTATTCTCCGTTGACATTCCTTATTCAAATTGTCCATTGAAGATCATAAGGAATGTTGTCTGAAGAGTAGTCGGATTGCTTTTCGCTTGCTCAGATGGTTTCTTGCCAAAATGGTGAATGTTCTGAGCTCCACATTAAATGCTTCTGACAGAAATTTGCTTTTTGATAATTTGAAGTTTAAGCCTGTTAATCCTGTCTAAAACACACTAGAAGCATGATTAATAGTGATTAGAAATGATAAGAACCAATAACTTCAATCACCCATTGCATAATCACAAAGTTTCAGAATTCGAAAACGCTGAATTTAAAATCTGATATGAGTAACTCGAGTTGCACAGTACCAACTCGAGTTAAATTCAAGTTCAGGAGATTTTGGAAGAAGAAGGACAACTCAAGTTATGCACACTAACTCGAGTTGCTTTTTCATTAAATTCAAACAGAGAACAATTTGTGTTGGCCTAACTCGAGTTGCACAGTAATAACTCGAGTTATCCTTAAATCAAAAACATCCAGAGAGCAATTGCCTTTTGATAACTCGAGTTATGTTAAACAAAAATTCAAACAGAGAGCAATTGCACTTTGGCATAACTCAAGTTGCACGGTAATAACTCGAGTTTATTAGTTATGATTAGTTTTGATGATGTCTTATATAGATGCCATTATTATAAGCAAAAAGATTGAGTAATATAGTTATCTCCTACATTGACTAATTGTTGTATTTAATGTAGATTAATCCAAGTTGAATTATAGAGATTAATCAAGAAGGAGATAAGAGTTGAAAGAAAGAAGTATCTGCAGAGGTTATCAAGAAAGCAAGATATTATCAATGAGTTTTGGTGATAACCAAGTAGAAGAAGAGAGACCAAATAAAGAAGAGCTTGATGTATGGAATGAAGATTTTATCATCTAAGTTCTTATATTGATACTAGAAACCTCTAAGATCATATGGAAGTTGGAATGATTCAATTCAGAGTTAAAACAAGCAAGAATGAGGTTTTGGATGAGCAAACTTGAGTCACCAAGTATTAAACTTGGTTTTTCTACCTTGCTGCTGTAATTTACTCATCTGATAGGAGAAAACTCGAGTAAGGAACTCTAAACTCGAGTATGGGACTCAAAACTCGAGTATGGGACTCAATACTCGAGTTTGCAGTGTTTTTAGCATTTCTGGTGTCTCTGGACTAAGCTATACTCGAGTATATAAGTGCATACTCGAGTATGCAAGATCAGCAAACTCTGTTCTACTCTGTTCACGTTCAGCACGGGCGACGTCTGGTAATTCAATGATATCTCACAAACCAGAGATCGGATTGAGACGAAACTAAAAGCATTGGAAACTAGACATCTAACACGTATTGGTGACAAAAATTCATGCCCAAAGGAGTTAAGATGAATTATTGATGAATTTTACAAGTTGACACAAAGATCAGCGTCACAGTCAGGAACAGCCTTCGGTATTTTGAGTATATCTCACAAACGACAAATCCGATTGAGCTGAAATTAGTGGCATATGAAAGTAGACTCACAGAGATTTCCATTAAGAGTTGAACGAACCAAAACAGAGCTTGGACCAGAGAGATATGGCCCTTAGAAGTTGATAGTCAGTTCAAGAAGTTGCTCAAATGCATTTTACAAAGCAATACTCAAGTATTGGAAGCAATACTCGAGTATTGGAGTCACAGAGGGCAATCAAGTTTTGATTTTAAGTGCATACTCGAGTATAGGTATGCATACTTGAGTATAGGCAATCCAGAGAGCAAATTAATTTTTGAACTTGAGTGCTTACTCGAGTATACACTTGCTTACTACAGTAAAGAACTTACAGAGAGCAAATGTTTTTCAACTTAAGTTGCTTACTCCAGTATGCGTTTGCTTACTCCAGTAAAGAACTTACAGAGAGCAAATGTTTTTCAACTTAAGTTGCTTACTCCAGTATGCGTTTTCTTACTCCAGTAAAGAACTTACAGAGAGCAAATGTTTTTCAACTGGAGTTGCGTTTGTTTTCTTACTCCAGTATGCGTTTGTATACTCCAGTAAGGATGAACTTACTCCAGTATGCAAATGCTTACTCCAGTATAGAGGCAATTTGCACTTAAAAATTTTCAAGCAAACAGTTGCTTACTCGAGTACACCACTAGCTTACTTGAGTATAGCCCTTGATTTCAAAAACACAAATCACGACGGTTTGCCTCTGGAAGTTGCTTACTCCAGTACATAAATGGATACTCCAGTAAAGACTTGCTTACTCCAGTAAGCATGAACTTACTCCAGTAAGCAACGGTAAAATCTGATTTTTGAATTACACGAATTTGCAAATCACTGTTGTTTGATCTAATTGCTCTCATGAATCGTTCACTTATGTTCCTAGCTATGTTTAACAAGTTTGTTAAGTGTATTTCAGCTAGAACAGATGAAGATTATTGAAGATTAAAGCAATAAAGCAAAAAGTGTACAGTGCATTTAATGCACTTCTACAAATCAACCTACTTTCAGCTAATCCACCTGAGCACGCCTGATAAACGTTAAAGAATGCTTACTACAACAAGCCAAGTCATTTCCAACGGGCAAATTCTCAGAGAGCCACCTCAGATCAAATTAACACTTGGATTAGTAGGAGTTTAGAGAGAGAAGCAGACCACACTCAATGATAATCAACTACAACAGTCTGATTCATTCTACAACGGTCATAAACGGTCACACATCATTCTCTACCTATAAAAGACATGGACTCAAGCAGAAAAATGGAGAGATACAAGTTTACGATGCTAAAATGCTGATACTCTGCTTCTTCATCATTCTCACTCTGTTTTCCATTTCTAAATAGCTTAGAGAGTGAAATGAAATGTGTCTGTACTTCAGTGATTATCTATCCATTCCTTTGAGAGGAAATTTATTGTAAACACATTATCTTTCTGAGAGTAACTCAAGATTGGGTAATCTTGAGTGGGATATACATTGTGTTGATTACAACTTGTAAGGGGGAGTGAATCCTAGTGAGAGGATTACTTCGAGTACAGAGTGTGTAATCAAGCAGTGTATTGATTACAGATTGTAAGGGGGAGTGAATCCTAGAGAGAGGGTTGCTTCAATTACAGATCGTGTAATCAAGGATATTGAAGATAGTGGATTGAAATTCCCAAGTGAGGCTTGGGGACTGGACGTAGGTCAAGGATAAGGCCGAACCAGTATAAATCTGTTTGCAAGCTCTTCTCCCTTATCTCTTACATTTCCAACATTTACATTTGAGCACTTACCAATTGTTTGTGAACTTACTTTTGTTGCTCAAGGTGAATTTTCTGAATTGTGAAAATATTTCGAAGAATGAAATTTTTTATACTTCATCCAATTCACCCTCCCTCTTGGGTTCAGCCAGAACTTACAGAGTTATGTTAAAGATAATTTTAGACAGAGAGCAAATGCTATAGGATTAACTCGAGTTGATGAAAATAACTCGAGTTGCTTCAGATAACAGAAAATTTCATATCGTGAGAAGCTTTCTGGAAATGAGAAGTACAGCCCATAACTCGAGTTACTAAGTGACAACTCGAGTTATGACTCTTTGAAAAATGTGTTGTAACTTGAGTTATGATTTCAAACTTAAGTTATGATTTTTGTGAAAATTCTTTAAGTCCTGTAACTTGAGTTGTAATCAATCAACTTGAGTTACTAATTTTCTAAAACCATTTTCAAAGAACTCAAGATTGCTTTCAAGTATTTTTATCAAATGAAACAATTGTTAGTCATCATCAAAACATATAGAAAACTAACATTCTCCCCCTTTTTGATGATGACAACACTTGTAAATTTGAGAAAGAGATGAGTTTTGAAAGACATCAAGTAAAACTCAAATATCAGAAATATCAGAGACTCAAATATCAGAAATATCAGAAACTAGTCATTACTGATTCATCCAAAACATAATATGCACATGAAGTTCATGAAGTTGTAACAACATAGTCTAAACACAAAAAGGATCAAACAAAAAGAAAAAAAGGCTACACAAAAGAAACACATAGGATCAGCTAAAAAGTTACACAATCTATCCTATGACAGACTAGACTTCATTGCTTCTTCTTTTGCTCTTTCTCTTTCTTCTCTTGCTCTGTCTCTTTCTCTTCTTCTCCCCCTTTGTCATCAGGCAAAATGGGAGGATCAGAGGCGAGGGAAGCATGTAAGGCCTGTAGAATGGGCAAAGGTAAGTATAAGGTGAGAGATAGAGATGGTGGAGTAGGAGGGGAAGGGGAAGGTACTGTGGTCTGGGGAGATGAAGGAGAGGAACTAGAGACACCTGAGGAGTGTTCATCAAAGAGATCTGCTGTGTCTCCAGAGGATGATGAAGGGTGATTGGCATATTCAGGAGGTGTTGGAAAAGGGACAGTGGGAGGGGCAGATGAGAGGAAGGGAGCATAAAGTGGAAGAGTAGGTAGTGTAGGAGTGATAGCAGGTTGAGATGAAGAAGGGAAAGAGGGTAATAAGATAGGAGTGGATGAGGGTTGATATGAAAAGGAAGGAGGTGGAGATTGATGAGGAGAGACATGTGGTGACAAGTGAAGTGGAGAGTGAGGAGGAGATGGCTTGGGAGAGGGAACCACTCTAGATGGACCAGAAGATACATCAGACTTCAGAAGCTTGTCAAACTTTGTATCCAGCAGTTCATATATGGCATGCATGCTCTCAAATTGATGAGATAAATCATCAAAGTGTCCTATAACATCATCAACCTTCTCATCAAGGTAGTCAACCTTGTCTTCAGTAGAAACAATTGTCTTGCTCAACTTGTCAACCTTGGACTCAATGGAAGTAACTGAAGAGACTAACTTTCCAACTTCTGATTCAATCTTCTCAGATAATTCATAGTATTGAGCCGTGAGTGTGGTCTGGAGAGTCCTAAAGGTTTCTTGCATATCCTTGGCAATAATTGCCCTGATCTCAGCAGACAGGTTCGAAGAATGAGGTGCAGGTTGAGTCTCAGAAGGGCCAGGAGAGGATTCAGTTGGAAGAGTTTTGGAGACAGAAGCTCTTGATCTGGAGGGAGCTCTGGATTGTCCTGATCCTTCTTGAAAAGTGATATTCATGTAATTCAGGTGAGTCTGTCCAAACATCTGTGGCTTGACCTCCTGCTCAGTGATGTCAAGGTACCAAATTTTGTTGGTGTACAGGATAAGTGAAACAAGGTTGGGGAAAGGTATCAATGCTGAGGATCCAGACTGAAAGGTGAATCTTTTCATCTCTTGGTACACCCAATGGCCTATGTTGAATGGTACTTTGTTGATGAGAGAAGCAAAAAGGCCATAGTCAGTGGAGTTAAAGTGGGTGAAATTTTTGCTCTTCTATACAAGGTTCCTGGTGTAGATGTACCATAACGCCCTGTATGTAGGTGACATTTCAGTGGGTGATAACTTGAGCTCTCTCTTATAAGGTTTGTCAGGTAAGAGAGTTTTGAAAAATTTCTCCTTGTCATACTTGATATTGGGAACCTCTGGAGGGGTTTCAATGAAAAGTAAGGAGTTGATGATATCAGCTGAAACAGTGATTGGCTTGCCCCTAACAGAAGTAATGCACTTGTCTTCAACCAAGTTTCCCTTCTTATCTATCACATTGGCCATCTTCATGTTGTGATAAAAATGTTTAACTAAGGAAGGACTATAAGCAGTGTTAATGGATAAAAGGTTTCTGAACTGCTCTAACCAGGGAGATAAGTCAAGGTTGCATTCTTCCTTAAGTTTAGCCAGATCAACATATATGGTAGGACAAAAGGTTCTAGTCTGATAGTTCTTTTTGAAACTAAGCATTTGTTCTTGATCCATTGGAGTAGGACAACAAAGAAATTCAGAATTTGGGGGTCTTTCAAGGTTAGGAGGCTTGAACACATACTTGGGTTTTACGGGAATCTCAGAACCTCAGGCACCAGATTTACTTGGGCCTTTTGAACCAGATGCTTGAGCACTAACTTGGGTCTTGGAACCCTGAGCATCAGTAGCGAGGACCACTTTCTTCTTTTTCTTGTAGGGAGCAACTACGGGTTCTTTATCCCTACGAGTAGCAGCAGTAGGGTCAATAGGTTTGGAGGGAGGAACTTCCGGTGGCTCTTGAATCTTCAATTTTCTGGGCTTTTTCACTGGAGGTTCTTCAACCGGCAAGTTCTAAAGCTTCATGGGTGGTTTCCTTTTTTTGGCCGGTCGAGACAGAGCTGGTGGTGTCGAGGATGTAGTGGGTTCATAATAGGAGGATTCTTTCTGGGGTTTCGATGATTTGGGTGTTTTTTCCGGTTTGGAACCCTTTTGAAAGAGAAGAGAGGTAGAAGGAGATGAAGTTTAGAGAGTCGAGTAGGAGAGACCTCGAGTTAGGGTTCAAAAGAAATTGTGAAAATGAGGAATGGACAGGACTGAAGTATATATATCAGACAGGACGACTCGAGTTACTTAGTGGTAACTCGAGTTGTAAAATTCCCAATTTCTTCTCTGTCTGAATTGCAACTCGAGTTATTTTATATAACTCGAGTTACACTAAGTTGTAGAGAGTTATTTGTCCTCTGACTGATGAGGTAACTTGGGTTGCCTGAAGTAACTCGAGTTACTTCGAAAATTTTCAACTTCTCAGAAAATATTAAAAGCAACCCAACTCGAGTTATTTTGAGAATAACTCGAGTTATATCAATAAAAATTTCAAGACAAGGCAATACAAGCACAGAAGCAAGTTTTCACTGATATATGCTAGAATACACCTGCAAAACAATGTGTATACACTCCGAAGCTTAAGTTAGTAACCATATATCATCAAAAACATATAACTAACATTGGGTTGAGAAAACTTACAACTCATTGGGATTTACCATTCCCAATTCTCTTATGATAAAACTGAATTGTTCCTTGGCCAATGGTTTGGTGAAAATATCAGCAAGTTGAAGATGAGTTGGGATGAACATCACTTTGACATCCTTCTTTTGAACATGATCCCGTATGAAATGGTGCCGCACATCAATATGCTTGGTTCTTGTGTGTTGAACTGGGTTCTTGGCCAAGCTTATTGTGCTTGTGTTGTCACATAAAATTGGGATCTCCTTTAAATTGACTCCCAAGTCAGCAAGTTGTTGCTTGAGCCATAAAACTTGAGCACAACAACTTGATGCGGCCACATATGTAGCCTTAGTTGATGACACAACTACACTAGTTTGTTTCTTGCTGAACCAAGAAACAAGTGAGTTGCCAAAGAACTCACATTGGCCACTTGTGCTTTTCCTATCAGTCTTGTAGCCGGCATGGTCTGAATTTGAATATGCCACCAAATGTTCTGGTTGACCTTTGGGAAACCATAATCCAAGTAGCTTAGTGTCAGCAAGATATCTGAAAATCCTCTTCACATGCTCAGTATGTGATTCTTTGGGAGCAGATTAGAACCGAGCACACATCCCAACACTAAATTGAATGTCTGGCCGACTTGTAGTCAGATAAAGTAAGGATCCAATCATTCCTCTATATTTTGTGATGTTGAAGTCTTTCCCATCTTCATCAGCATCCAAAGAAGCAGTTGAACTCATAGGAGTGTCAGCTCCATTGCATTTATCCATCCCAAACTTCTTTAACAAGTCATTGAGATACTTGGTCTGAGATATGAAAATTTCATCCTTTCTTTGCTTGATTTACAGACCAAGGAAATAGTTGAGCTCTCCCATCATGGACATCTCAAATTCTCCCTGCATAATCTTTGCAAAATCCTCACACAAAGCATCATTAGTAGCACAAAAAATTATATCATCAACATAAATTTGCATAACCAAGATTTCATTCAGCTTATTTCTTTTTATAAACAAGGTTGTGTCAGCTTTTCCTCTAATAAACCCTTGATCAAGAAGAAATTGACTTAATCTTTCATACCAAGCTCTAGGAGCTTGCTTAAAACCATATAAAGCTTTCTTAAGACAATAAACATGATTAGGATGATGTTCATTTTCAAAACCAGGAGGTTGTTCAACATAAACTTCCTCTTGAATAAAACCATTCAAAAATGCACTTTTAACATCCATCTGAAAAAGTTTAAAACCTTTAACACATGCAAATGCTAAAAGAACTATTATAGCTTCCAATCTTGCTACTGGAGCATAAGTTTCTTCATAATCAATTCCTTCTTCTTGATTATAGCCTTTGGCAACCAATCTTGCCTTGTTACGGACAATGATTGCTGACTCATCTCGTTTGTTTTTGAATACCCATTTAGTGCCAATGACCCGATGATCTTTAGGCCTAGGTACCAAATCCCAAACTTGATTTCTATCAAATTGATGTAACTCCTCTTGCATAGCTATCACCCAATCATTGTCTGAAAGGGCTTTATCTATTTTAGAGGGTTTTATGTGTGAGATGAATGTAGAAAAGGTAACCTCATTCAAGGTACTATTTCTAGTTCTTACTCCTTGATTCACATCACCTATAACTTGGTCTAAAGGATGATTTCTTATAAATTTCCAAGCTCTAGGCTGAGACTGATCTGGATTTTCAAAATTATTTTCAAGATCAGCCTAAAAAACATTTTCAGGATTGTCAATAGAAGCAGAAGTAGTTTTCAAAAAGAATTGATTTTTGAAAACATTTTCTTCATCATCATCCATAGGTTTATCAGATTTGGATTCACAGAAAACAACATGCATAGACTCTTCAACGACACGAGTTCGAGTATTAAAGACTCTATAAGCTTTACTCCTATTTGAATAACCCAAAAATATACCTTCATCTGCCTTGGGATCAAACTTTCCCAAGTTATCCTTACCATTGTTGTGGATGAAGCACTTACATCCAAACACATGTAGATGACTCAGGTTGGGCTTCCTTCCATTGTACAATTCATAGGGAGTCTTGTTCAACTTCTTTCGAAGATATGCCCGATTTGAGATGTAGCAAGCGGTGCTCATTGCATCAGCCCAAAATACTTGGGAGGTATTGTTCTCATTCTGCATAGCTCTTGCCATCTCGGTGAGGACTCGATTCTTCCTTTCTACAACACCATTATGTTGAGGAGTCCTTGGAACCGAGAAGTTGTGATCAATTCCCATGTTGTCACAAAACTCAGCAAATGCATTGTTTTCGAATTCACCTCCATGATCAGTTCTAATTCCTGAAATAGAGAAACTTTTCTCGTTCTAGACCTTCTTGGCAAACAAGGCAAACTGATCAAATGTTTCATCTTTGGAGGATAAAAATATGGTCCATGCAAATCTAGAATAATCATGAACTATAACCAAGGTATAAAGATTGCCACCAAAGCTCTTAACTCTAGCCGGTCCAACTAGATCCATATGAAGCAATTGAAGAGGTCTACTAGTTGAAATCTCATTTTTAGATTTGAAAGTTGATTTGGTTTGTTTTCCCTTTTGGCAAGTATCACAGACCATGTCATTTTTGAAACGTAATTTAGGAACGCCAATCACCAAATCCTTTTTCAGTAATTTGTCAAGTTGAAGCATGCTGACATGAGCTAATTGTTAGTTCTCTTATGGTTTTGATGATTGCCAACAATTGTAAACAAAGAATGAGGGTTTGCTCTTAAAGATTGAAAACTCTAAGTAAGAGCAAACCTCGAGGTTTGCACTAAAACCTCGAGGTTTGGCCCTGCTAAGAAAGCCTCAAGGTTCAGCTCCTCATCACTCAAAAACTTGATTTCACAATTTTATGTGAAACCTCGAGGTTTGTAAAGAAACCTCAAGGTTCTGCACTTCCAGAGAAAACTCAGTTTAACATCAACACTTCAAACCTCGAGGTTTGTAGCAAAACCTCCAGGTTTGTGGTTTGGCGCCTAACTGAAATTTTTGAAAAACAATGTGAAACATCGAGTATTTAAAGAAACCTCCAGGTTTCTTCATCTAGAGAGCAATTGGTTTTCATTGAACATGAAAATCTCGAGGTTCCCTTTTAAACCTTGAGGTTTGGTGTTTGGCTGAAACTTGACTCTTTTGAAAATTACATAAAACCTCGAGTATTACTTTAAACCTCCAGGTTTCTGACTTATAGAGAGCAATTAGGTTTTTCACATTAGTGAAAACCTCGAGGTTCACTCCAAAACCTCGAGGTTGTCCCTAGAACAAAGTTTTTGGCTCTTCAATATTTTTAGCCAAACCTCGAGTATTGTTGAAAACCTCGAGGTTTGTGGGTTCTAGAGTGAAAATGAATTTTCTCAAAGTTTGAAACCTCCAGGTTTCTTATGAAACCTCCAGGTTTGGTTCTATCAAATTTTTCATAAGGTTTCTGTTTCAAAAGAAACCTCGAGGTTCACTAAGAAACCTCGAGGTTATGCATCTCAGAAACTGAAAACACCTTCAGCATTCATGAAAACCTCCAGGCTTATTTTAAAACCTCCAGGTTTACTCTTTATTCCAAAACCTCTTTCACCTGGACATGATGAAAACCTCGAGGTTTGTGGAACAAACCTCCAGGTTTCTATTCGTTGTTGAAAATTCAAAATTGACAAATCTGTTATACCTTCTTGTTTGATCTCAATGCTTTACATGATTAATCTATAATGATTCTAGATATGTTTAATCATCTTTTTAGTGAGTTTCAGACAGATTAAAGGATTATTGAAGGATTAGAGCAAAAGCAAAAAGTGTGTCAGAACATTAAATGCCCAACCCAGAAACTTGCTTTCTTTTGGTTAATCCACTTGTACACGGTTGCAAAGGATTAAAGGAAGATTTCTACAACAAGCAACAACCTCTCCAACGGATTTATTGACAGAAAGTCAACCCTGAACCAAAAGCCAGCTGGATTATGCAGAAACAAAGAGAGAGAAGATGTCCAAAGTGGAACCAATCCTCAGCTGAAGTCTCCCAACGGTTTAATCCAAGTTGCAACGGTCATTTAATGATCTCTATGTATAAATAGAGTTGCATTCAAGACTTCATAGAGGTTACAACATCTGAAAACGCTCAAGCATTCAATTCTCCCAACTACTTCTTAGTTTTCATTTGTATATTGTCTTTTGACCAAAAGAACTTCAGTGTTTATCATCATCTACTCTTAGAGAGAGTCTTTATTGCTTATTGATCATTGATTGTAAAGAGCCACAAGTCAGGGGACTTGGTGGTTGGGTTCATTGATTACAACTTGTAAGGGGGAGTGAGTTCTAGTGAGAGAATCACTTCTTGAGAGAAGAGTGTGTAATCATTGAGTTAGTGAAAATCCCAGAGAGTCTGGGGACTGGACATAGGTCAAGTTGTTGAGACCGAACCAGTATAAATTCTTGTGTTCAAGCTCTCCTTCCCTCATCTCTGTTTATCCCTGTTTTCGTGCGTTTTGAAAGCGCAGCTAAATCACCAAGAGGGGGGGTGAATTGGGGATTTTTTTTTTTAAAATTCTTTTCAGATAAGCTTAGTTTCAAAATAAAGTTTGAAGAAAGACAACTGAATGAAAAGAGTATGAAAAGGAGAATAGCAGAACACAGAGCAATTATCCTGGTTCGGTCTTAACAGATGACCTACGTCCAGTCCCCAGATCCTCTGGGATTTCCACTAACTTCTTAATTACACCTTCAGCAAACGAAGGAGGATCCACAATCTTGAACTCGCTCCCCCTTACAAGATGTAATTATACAATCCCAATCTCAAAGTCCCTCTACTTTGAGATTCCTTACAGAAAAAGGATTACAACAATGAAATCTCTCTCTAAGAGTGAATTCTGATAATCACTGAGGTACAATAATATCAAAAAGAGCTGGACCTTTCTTGAGTTTTCAAGCAAGAATGTATATATGATAGTTCTGTGTCTTCCAGGTTGAAATCCTTAGCTATTTATAATATCTTGAGGCTTGTGAACGTTAGAAGACCGTTGGGGCTTTGTTCTTTTTAAAGAAAAAGCTTTTGGTGGAGTTATTTGCATGAATTGTACAGCTGAAGTTGCTCCTTGACTGTTTGCTGAGCTGATCTTGTGATTCTGTTTCTTCTTAATGATTTGTTCCGTTGGGGATGATTCATAATGGTCAATTGATCTTCTGCAACGACTATTTGATCTTGTTTAACGGCTAGTGATCCAGAGTTATGTTTCTCCATCATTTCAGCAAATTTCCTAAAGTGGCTCTGTTTCTTTGATTCTTAATTCAAATGTATAAATTTCCTGTAATCTCATGAATACACTCATTAGAACAATTCAGGAATATACATAAATGATTTATTTGAAGTAAATAAACAATGGGTATCTTAACAGATCAAGGATTAAGATAATTTCGGCAAGTTTAAGTGAAAAGCGTTTTTCAGTTAAAATGGCCAACACTCGAGTGTTTAGTATCAACACTCAAGTTATGAACTGTGCTAAGTTCATAACTGGCAGTGTTCAAAAACAACACTGGCAGTGTTGATCCCAAAAAGAAATCAATGCTCTCTGTCTGGTCAACACTCGAGTTTTTCTTCTCAACACTCAAGTTATGAACTGTGCTAACTTCATAACTGGCAGTGTTCAAAAACAACACTGGCAGTGTTGATCCTAAAAAAAAATCAATGCTCTCTGTCTGGTCAACACTCAAGTTTTTCTTCTCAACACTCGAGTGTTGAAACTTTGATAAAAGGCTTCGAACTCCAAAACTGTAGTTTTGAGTCATCACTGGCGGTTTTCAACTGGATGAATTTTAAAGGCTCTCTGCCTTGTCAACACTTGAGTGTTGGTATGCAACACTCGAGTTTTCACTTATATTGAAAACTCAGGTTCAGTTGAACACTGGCAGTGATGGAGCAACACTGGCTGTGTTGAAACTTTGAAAACCATGGATTGCTCTCTGTCTCTTCAACACTGGAGTTTTGGTTTCCAACACTCGAGTTTTGATCTTTCTTTGAAAAAGTAAAAGACTCAAAACTGCAGTGTTAGATTAACACTGGAGGTGTTGGGGTTTTGAAAAACTTGATATCTCTCTGCTAGGCCAACACTCGAGTGTTGAAAATTCAACACCCGAGTTTTGAACTTTTCATAAGTTCAAAACTGGCAGTTTTGCTAGAACACTGGCGGTGATGCTTTCTAAAACATCTTGCCAATGTCCAACACTCGAGTTCTGGAACTCAACACTAGAGTGTTGCTATGTTTAAAAATGATCAACTATTTTTCTCTTTTAAAAACTCATATCTTCATCTTCCAATGATTTCCAATTTGTTCAATCATCATCAAAACCTTATGAGAACTAACACGTTTAAAACAGAGCATTTTGTAAAAATTTTAAGAATACCCAATTCACCCCCCCTCTTGGGTATTCAGGCTCCACTTTCACTAATTGCTTGTGTCATAGCCAACTCTCATCCAAATTACTTACAAAAGAATTTTCAGAAACAGAGCCTGTACTAGAGAGATTAAGAGTATAATAATTTCCATCTCTAGGAGCCCTAAAGAAAGCTTTTGACTTTAAATTTTCTAAAGGAAGAAAAACCTTTTTCACAATCAAACATTCTTAAGAATCAAAGATAACTAAGTTACCTTTGTCAGTGCTTTGACTTACAATGAGGAGATTGTGGCAAAGTCCTTCCACAAGGTAGACATCTTTGATGAGTGGTCCTTCATTGTTTCCAATTTCACCAATTCCAGCAATCTTCCCAGATTGATCTCCACCAAAGGTCACCTTGCCACCATCCTTGGGTTTGATTGTGACAAATTTGGATTGATCTCCCGTCATGTGTCTAGAGCATCCACTGTCAATATACCATTTGTTTGGTTTTGATGCTCTTAGAAATACTTGCAAAATCCAACAAATCATGTCTTAGGTACCCATCTTTTCTTGGGTCCTTTAGGGTTAGATCGTACCTTAGGAACATAGGTTCCCTTTGGTACCCATTGATAATTACCAGATGGTTTGACTTTTCTTTCTTTCTTATGAAAACGTGAGGAAGTAGAATGACCCTTTCTATTACAATAATTACAATGTGCAAAAGGGTTTGATGAATGGACTGATTTTGTAAAATAATTCATGTAAGATTTTTCACCATTCTTCTTTTTACCTTTCTTCTTATCAAAATCAGGTTTGTAACCAATTCCTGATCTGTCATTTGTAAATCTTTGTTGTTTTAAAATGACATTGAGTATTTCATTACCTCTAGTGAATTTCTCAAGTGCCTTTGTCAAATGTAGATTCTTTTTCTTCAGATCAGGGCATTCATCACAAACAAGCATTTCAGAGGAAGAGAGTTTTTCAACTTGCAATTCAAGAAATGTATTCTTCTTTTTCATTGTAAGATACTTTTTCAGCAAGTTTTTCATATTCTGTTTGCACAACAATGTATTCAGCAAATAACTCATCATAAGATGGTTTTGAATCATATACCTCATCATTGTTGGCAGATTGTTCTTCCTCTTCTGCAACCAAGAAGATGTTTGCTTTTTCTTCTTCATTTTCATCTTCTTCATCAGATGAACTATCACCCCAGATAGCAGAGACATAGGCTTTCTTTTTGAATTTGTTGAACTTCTTCTTTTCCTTGTCCTTATTATGCAGCTGAGGGCATTTAGACTTAATGTGACCAGGTTTTTCACACTCATAGCATATAATCGGTTTCTTTGCTTCATAGCTTGAACTACCCTTGTGGAGCTTTTTGAATCCTTGGTCCCTTTTGTAGAATTTCTTGAATTGCCAGACCATCATACCTATCTCTTCATCCTCATCCGATTCTTTAGTATCTTTTGCAGCCTTGAGAGCAATGCCTTTGCCTTTGCCGTGAACTTCGTCAAGTCCCTTCTTGAACTTGAGCTTGGCCTCGTACTCTGAAAGACTTCCAAAAAGAGCAGCCACTGACGCTATTGAATCTCCCCTTGCTTCCTCAATAGCTGTGACCTTCTCTTCCCAATCCTTGTTGAGGATGTTTAGAATCTTCCTCACTTGAACCGATTGGTCATATTCCTTTCCTAATGCAGCCAGTTGATTAATCAGATGTGTGAATCTCAGTTGATATTCACCAATTGATTCTTCAGGTTTCATGCGCATAAGATCATATTCTGTCATGAGAGTGTTGACACGATTCTGCTTCACTCCAGCTGTACCCTCGTGAGCAATCTCCAAGGCATCCCACATGGCTTTAGCAGATGGTAGAGTGCTTTAGCTTTCCAGAATGAACAGTGCTCACCATTGAAACCTGGTGGTCTGTTGATCGATGCTCCATCAGGTAGAATTCCGTTCATATTGATCCTTCTCGAGATGTTAATATCTTTAGAGAAGACCTTGCTTTAATACCAAATGAAAGACGAACTATCACCAAGAGGGGGGGTGAATTGGGGATATCAAATTTTCTTTCGGTAGTTGCTCTGTTTGCTCACAACAAGAACAGAGATGAACATAGTAGAGTTGAGGAAGAATGAACACAAGGAATTTATACTGGTTCGGTCTAAATCCTTGACCTACATCCAGTCCCCAGACTCTTCGGGATTTCACTATCTCAAATGATTACACACTCTGTACTCTCAGAGTAATTCTCTCACTCTAGAACTTACTCCCCCTTACAAGTTGTAATCAAATAACCCAATCTCAAAGTCCCAATAGTTTGAGATTCTTACAATAAATGATAATCAATGAAGAACTCTCTAAAAGAGTAGATAAGTAAATACTGAAGATTGAAATATCAGAAGATACTGATTTCTTGTCGAAACAGTAAATGAAGTAGTTTGATAATTGAATGCACAGAGTTTTGGTAGTTGGAGACTTGAATGCTTCTTGTATTTATAGATGCCTTCATTTAAAGACCGTTGTGAAGAGATTAATGAGCCGTTGTGAGTAATGAATGTGACCGTTGAGATTTCCTTGGCTTTGTCTCTTCGTATGTCTCCGACATTCGTCCGTTATTCTCCGTTGACATTCCTTATTCAAATTGCCCATTGAAGATCATAAGGAATGTTGTTTGAAGAGTAGCCGGATTGCTTTTCGCTTGCTCAGATGGTTTCTTGCCAAAATGGTGAATGTTGTGAGCTCCGCATTAAATGC
Source organism: Acacia crassicarpa (assembly GCA_034222035.1). Lineage (NCBI taxonomy): Eukaryota > Viridiplantae > Streptophyta > Magnoliopsida > Fabales > Fabaceae > Acacia > Acacia crassicarpa. The sequence goes on from JAWXYG010000008.1 coordinate 9,558,650, forward strand.
TTCTGACAGAAATTTGCTTTTTGATAATTTGAAGTTTAAGCCTGTTAATCCTGTCTAAAACACACTAGAAGCATGATTAATAGTGATTAGAAATGATAAGAACCAATAACTTCAATCACCCATTGCATAATCACAAAGTTTCAGAATTCGAAAACGCTGAATTTAAAATCTGATATGAGTAACTCGAGTTGCACAGTACCAACTCGAGTTAAATTCAAGTTCAGGAGATTTTGGAAGAAGAAGGACAACTCGAGTTATGCACACTAACTCGAGTTGCTTTTTCATTAAATTCAAACAGAGAACAATTTGTGTTGGCCTAACTTGAGTTGCACAGTAATAACTCGAGTTATCCTTAAATCAAAAACATCCAGAGAGCAATTGCCTTTTGATAACTCGAGTTGTACAGTAATAACTCAAGTTATGTTAAACAAAAATTCAAACATAGAGCAATTGCACTTTGGCTTAACTCGAGTTGCACAGTAATAACTCGAGTTATGTTAAAGATAATTTCAGACAGAGAGCAAATGCTACAGGATTAACTCGAGTTGATGAAAATAACTCGAGTTGCTTCAGATAACAGAAAATTTCATATCGCGAGAAGCTTTCTGGAAATGAGAAGTACAGGCCATAACTCGAGTTTTTAAGTGACAACTCGAGTTATGACTCTTTGAAAAATGTGTTGTAACTTGAGTTATGATTTCAAACTTGAGTTATGATTTTTGTGAAAATTCTTTAAGTCCTGTAACTTGAGTTGTAATCAATCAACTTGAGTTACTAATTTTCTAAAACCATTTTCAAAGAACTCAAGATTGCTTTCAAGTATTTTTATCAAATGAAACAATTGTTAGTCATCATCAAAACATATAGAAAACTAACACACTTTTCCATACAAAATTCCTCTGAATTCTTTCCATTTGATGTCTCACACCAATTGGAATATAAGAATGCTACATGGAAAACACAGCCAGTTGATTAGTAACTGACTGAACAAGAGTCATCCTCTCGGCTAATCAAAGGGTCTGTTTTTTCCAGCTACTTAATTTTCCGCATTTTGACATGAGATTTGCCGTATCTCCCAAAATAACCAAGTTCGAATTGATTTGTAGCAATAGGGAACCTGGGTCGTTTTCCCAACGAACTTGCAGCGGGTTTGATCGAAAGAAACAGCGAAACAAAAACAGTAAAATGGGGGGTTTTTGATTCAAACAGAATTGAAAACGTAAATGAACAGAAACAGAACGAAACAAGCAGAAACAGAACGAAATATGCAAAAATAGATTAAAAACGATCAACCCAACATTCAGATTCCAGAGACTTCCATCATCGAACGAAATATGAACGAACTCGCGTTTGGTTCTGGATGAACCGAAATCTCTGCGTTCATCCAGAGAATCCCTCGACTAGACGATCGCCTAGAATATGTTCGAACAATGGCGTCTCACTGAGCAATCGCACAGCAAGGCTTTAAACCTAGTTCGAATTCAGTTCTTGGGATAAACCAAACCGAATATTAAATCTAATATTCAAACTATTTTCAGAAATCGGATCCGAGAATATGAAAACTGAAACGAGTAACGTTACCGATTAAGCGCGAGTTCTCTGGACAATCCTGGAATCATCAACGTTGGGTTAATCATAGACGTTTAGCCGAACATAACTGGAAAAAACGAAGAACAGACGAAGAACGCGAAGACCATTTCAGAGAATTTGAAAGCTTCTGTTTTGATCCACAAAATGTCAAAAACGTGAATGCCAAATTTGTTTGTGGCTGCTGCTAACCTAAATAAAACCTAAAATGGAAAATGGGCTTTAATTACAAAATTCGATCCCAAATAAAATCCAGAAATAAATATCAACTTCGGCTCCAAAATTGACCGCCCTCTTGTTCGAATTTGCCCTTCATGTCTTCATAACAATTGTAGCTCTCTAAATCATTTGAAATATGAGACAAAAATGAGGCAAATCCAATGTCTGGTTCAAGAGTTATGGTAAAAATAGCAAAGCAATGTAAAACGGGAATTTTACTATTAAAAATGGCTAAAATAAAAATATAGGCCCAAAACCCAAATAAATATAAAAGCCATTATTTATTAGCTAAAGTGTCCTAAATTATTAATCAAGAGACAAAAAGTAGTGTATGAAATATTCAATTATCACTAATGAAAGGGTCTGTTTTTTCTAGCTGCTTAATTTTACTTGCATTTTGTCAATGAGGAACTGAAATTTACTCTTACTGCCTCTACCATTTACCATGAATGCTCCCAAATACCTCCCTAAATCATCCATTCTTCTAAACCCAACAAATGCACAGATCTCATTTTGCACCTGCCTCTCCACATTTTTAGAGAAGAAAACACTGGATTTGAGTGTAATAATTTTCTTTCCAGACATTTCACCAAAATCCTCCATAATACTTATTACTGTGCAAATTTGATCCAGAGAAGCCTCACATATCAGTAGTAGGTCATCTGCAAACAGCAAATGTGAGACCTCAACACCATCCCTTCCCAATTTGATAGGCTTCCACTTCCTGTTATTCACACAGTCCACAATTAAGTGGGTTAACTTCTCCATTCCTAGGTCAAATAAGTAAGGGGAAAGTGGATCCCCTTGTCTCAAACCCCTAGAAGGGCTGAACTCTTCCCCTTTACCCCCATTCCACATTAGCAACAACCCTACCGAAACAACACACTGCATAGTAACCTTTTTTAGCTGGTCATCAACTCCTATTTTAGTTAAAACATTGTCAATGAAACTCCAAGACATTCTATCATATGCTTTTTCAAGGTCAATCTTGATGACCATATAACCCTTCCCTCCTTGCAATCTACTCATAGAATGCACAACTTCCTTGGCAATTATAACATTGTCGTGTATGCTTCTCTTAGGAACAAAGCTAGACTGATAAAGGGAGATCCATTTGTCCATAAATGGTTTCAATTGATTCACAATCATTTTAGTCAAACCTTTATAAACTACATTACACAAAGAAATAGGTCTGAATTGGCTTACCTCTTCCGGTTATTCCACTTTTGGAATGAGCACCACAAGTGTGTCATTAACCTCCCCAATTTTCTTTGGATTTCTCCAAAGATCTTTGATGAATTTAGTTACCGATGGTCCCGCCACCCTCCAATTATGTTGGTAGAACACCGCAGGAAAGCCATCACTTCCCGGGGCCTTAAAACTCCCCATTTGGAAGAACGCTCATCTTATTTCCTCATCCGTAAGGTCTCTACCCAACCTCCTTAGGTTCAGATCAGCCCCATTTCCCCAACCCTGTCTTGTTTGGATCCATGCTCTATCCTTCTTCTATTCATGAAACAAGTTCTTGAAATATTCATGAAACATCTACACAATTTCTTCCTCCTCTTCAACCCACTCACCATTTCTATTTTTAATCATCTTTATTTTATTCTTCCTTCTTCTCACTAAGGTTTTAGTATGATAAAACCTTGTGTTCTAATCCCTTTCTTCCATCCATTTACCCTTGGATTTTTGGAACCACAACACTTCTTCTTGTCTCAACGTATGCATAAGCTCATCCTCTAACTCCTTCTCCAATCTAATAAGGTGAGGGTTACTTCTTCGTACAATATTTTTTTGGATCCCATTCAGCCTATTTAAAATTCTCCTTTTCTGACATTCAATGTTACCAAAAACCTCAATGTTCCACTGCATAAGGTTCTGCTGTAATGTGGAAAGTTTCACATTTAGCTCCTCCTCACCCTTCCAGTTATCCCTGATAACTTCTTCAAAATTCTCATGCAATTGCCAAGCAACTTGATATCTGAAAGGTCTTTCACTACGTCTCACATAGTCTACATTTAATCTTACAACAATAGGGTGATGATCTGACCCTACTCTTGGGATAACCCTGATCTTAGCATTGTCAAACAATTCTTGCCATAAAACATTACATAGGCATCGATCCAATCTTTTGTAGATCCTTTCCAAACCCTCCCACTTAGGCCTTTTCCAAGTAAAGAAAGGACCATTAGCCTCAAGATCAATCAAACAGCAATCTTGTATCCAATTATTAAAATTCTTACTTCGAACCTCACTAACTCTTCCACCCCCTTTTTGCTCCAACAGAGATTTTATTTCATTAAAGTCCCCAGCCAAAAACCATGGGCTCATCAACCTCAACAGAAATATTATAGAACATTTCCCAAAGGTTGTGTCTCTTTTGCTCGTTAGGACTTGCATAAATTGTTGTAAACAACATACTTTTCCACTTAGGCTTAATTTGCAATTAATAAACTGATCCTCTATCGCTAAAACATCCATCACAAGGTCATCTAGGTTCCAAAGGATCCAAATACCCCCTAAAAATCCCTCAGCCTCCTTTCTAATAGAGTGTTTAAACCCCCAGTTCTTTATTACGTTGTTGGCTAAACCACCACTGATCTTAGGTTCCAATATAACCACCACATCCAGCTTATATCTAAATTTAGTATCAGATAGTATAGTCGCAAAGCCTTTACTAGCTGCACCCCTACTGTTCCATGCTAGTATGTTCAACATCATGAAAATTACAGATTAGGATATAACAATTACCTCATAGTTGCAAGACCAGGGGCCCCACATTCCTCTTTTTTGCTTAAACTAAAGCTAGTGATCAGATCCTCCTCAATACTATCCGTCTGCATGCCACCAATATCCAGACTGCCATACCCATACTTCTTCTCACTGTAATCCCCGGGATGAAGATTTTCTTTTTCAACCATATTTAACTCCTGCCACTTATACATCTTCGGGTTGCTTTCAGGCACAATATCAACACTACCTTGCACCATCTGACTATCTCGTTGAAAACCACCAACATTGCTCCCGTTAATAGTGGCTAAAGGATCTCTTCCTTTCCCTACCTTCTCTCTTTTTCCTTCCTTGGATTGCACTTCTGCCTTGTTGTTCCTTGCTTTGCCCAGCCCTTTAGGGAGATCACTCTTGCTCCCATTAGCTCCTTTACTTTGTTGTTGTCTAGGAAAGGCAACCTTCTGCACCTTCTCCACTACCTCTCTAATCACCACTTTCCCCTGAGTTGAGTCTACATTCTTCACCAGCCCCTCTTGCCCTATTTCTTCTTCCAGCACAGAGAATCTAAAGCCATTATGCTAGTCCTGTATGGGCACAGCAGCATTCCTCTGCCTTCTTGGCCTTTGAACAGTCTTCCATAAATCCTTCTCACCTTCATTCTTAGGTACTGCGTTCTGTTCTCCTCCCAATGATTCTCCCTCTATTACCATTTCAGATTTCTTCTTATGAAACTCAATACAAGCATCCCTATTGTGCCCAAACCAGCCACGCTACACAGAGTACCCAAGCTTTCATATATAACACTTAAAACCTGCTCTTCCACAGAGAATTAAGGGATTAGCGGCTTTATTAGATCAAGCTCCACACACATACGCGCAAATCTTCCCTTTGCTCTTTGTGCAGTATGAACATCTAATCTAACCTCTTTACCAATTGCATTTCCCAAATTTAGTAGGAACTTTTTGTCAAAAAGAGGCGCAAGGAGATCAGGCAAGCAAACCCAAGCAACAACTGATTCAATTTTCTCCTTCTTTGGACAAAAATTAGGCCTCCATCGAGCCACGTTCAAATAGGCATCCGTAATGACCCAAGGTCCACCAATCAGGGCCTCCATGTAGTCATCCATATGTTGGAATGTCACTAGATAAAAATCGTTCTCTAAATTGAATATGTCAATACTCCCTTTCCTCTCCCAAATTTGCCTTAATTTCTTCACCATAAACCCGTAAGAAGGCTGCCTTCCCATCAATTTGACAACCAGTGTCCTACGGAATGGCCTCATGAGTCTTTCTCGTTCCTTCTCCTCCAAAATAAACTTCGGGCACAATGAATTGGAAAAATCCACAGAGATACCATTACCTGGATTTAAGACCTTCGCAAAGTCTGTATCTGCACCATAGTCTTCGATTTCCTCTTCTTCCTCAGTTTTCGACCATTCCCACCAACAGACCCTCTAATTCACGTTATTCAGTAGCGATTCCCTGTATGACTTAGTCGCCGGTCCTTTTCCATTAGGCTGCATCCATTTTTCGTCCCGAGCTTCCACGGATTCTTCCCCAGTAAATTCCGCCATAGCCACTCTGACCTTGCGATTTCTCTGGTGAGTCTCCTCCCTTACGTCCTCGACCATATCCTTACTTGCCCCTCCTCGCAATATGCGATCGGAGGGGCCACTCATTTCCTCCGTCACAGTAGGTGGCGAAGCTCTCTCTCATAGTCGCAATTCCTTTTTCTTCGATGTGAGCCCTAGCGGAGCTCTCTCTCTCCCCCAATAGTTATCTTTTTACACCAATGTTTCCTTTATTCATCATAAATTCTTCATATCAAAAAGGCCCTTAGAGCCTGTTTGGTACTAAGAATATTTGTGTAGGGAAGTGAAAGGAAAGGAAGATTTTGAGGAATGAGTGAAGATAACTTAAAGGAATATGAGTTGTTTGATTAGAAAGAAAAAGAGGGGTGACAATTGGGAATGAATCATGAAATAACTATTTTACCTCTTAAAAGTATTTAATTAAAAATGAAACAGAAAAATATATTTTTTAAAAGCGGGCTCCACTAATATTTTCTCTCTCTTCTATTTACAATGGGACTTACTCACGTTTATGTGAGTGTGACCAAAAAAATGATAATTCTGCAGCAAAAAAAAAAATATATTAAACCCTTATTTAAATCATTTTCGATATTTTCTATTTTATTTAAATCATTGAAGCTCAAATGTTTTGATGTTTATTTACTAGATTTGATTCCAACTTTAAAATTATAGGTTTTTTTTAATGGGTCTTACGTCATTAGAAACTTGATTCAAAGAGTTTTATAACAACAACTTATTTACTTAATTTTCATTTAAATTATAAAATAATCAAAAAAAGAATAAGTCAAATAAATTAGTTTAGATAAAAGTGAAAATAAAAATATTTTAAAATAGTTCAATGAGTTTTGGTAATCTATTTAAAAAATTCAATTGACTCTTATATTTAAGACTGAAGATGGTATATACATATTAATTGTGTTACGGACCGGCCCAATAGGCCTATATCTGGACCTCGGCCCAACTATGCCTAAGACAAAATCAGCGCTATAACGGGTAGGATACGGGATCCCACTAATCTAGGATCTCTTCAATCAAGGATCTCCCCCAATCGTGATCCCAAGATATCAGCCCCTAATATCTCAACCCCGGATATCGCCCATTAATCCAGGGATACTCTCACCAGACTCCTCTATAAATACAAGGAAACCCTAAACAGGTGCACACGTTCTAACCTATGCTCTATTTACCTTCAATCACACAGAGCACACACACCACCCCCTGGCTTTACGCCTTTTAGTATATTGCGAACTACGTAGACTTTGATCCCTTCAAAGGGTACGTAGGCTCTAGGCTTGACAACCTAGTCAAGTCCAATCTTTCTGTGTTCTTAGGACAGAACATTGGCGCTGGCCGTGGGGAACCATAAATTTCTATTCCCGTGACCACTGATGGCGAACACCAGAACCCACAGCAGAAACCCCCCGCCAGCGGGCGGAGACCCCCAGCCAAGCCAGTCGCCATCGGACCAGCCGCCAGAGCAATCGCGGCGAGAAAATACCCCAGAAGGGCATGTCACTGACACGGCAACCTCCCCTTCTGCAGAGGAGCAGCCACTGCAAGAAACGTGCACAGAACCCCCGACGCGAGACGTCCAGGCGGTCGAAGCCGACGTCTGCATCCTGCGAAGGACATAGGAGTCATTCCTTCAGAGGCTGGAAAATAAGGAGAAGTGAGACGACCTACAGAGACAGGTTGACTTTGAAGCCTTTGGCCGAATGATTCAGGACGCGCTCGAGAACAATCACCGACAGGGAAACCGCCGGAGGAATCATAGGAGAGGAAGGAGGGCCCCCGTGGATGACAGCAGTTCCTCGAGCAGCCCAGAACCGAGGAACCCACGCCGCGACAACGGCGAGCCGGAGCGGAGGACAAGTTCGGAGCAAGGCCGACCACAGTCCCCAAAGAATGGCGGAAACCACGGTGACGGTCCTAACCGCACTGATCGGGTTGCCAGAGAGGGCCGAGACCGAGAAGAACACCGTGTGGAGGACAGAACTTCCCGAACTCGTAGATCACCTCACCACGGATCCCCCCGGGAATATCGAGTGACGTATCTATCGGACTCTGGCAGATCCCCGTTCTCGAGGAAGGCGGCGACGGCCCGTTACCTAAAGCATTTCGATCTAGCCGACCTTCCGAAGTACGACGGAACCCAAGATCCGCGCAATCATCTTGACGTGTTCGAAAAGCTCATGTGGGTCCGACAAATTAGAGGCCCGGTTATCCAGCGTCTCTTCGCGGCTACTCTGGCCGGATCGGCACACAGATGACTGAGCTCTCTCCCGGACAACTCCATCCGGAGCTTTGAAGACCTCGGACGCAAGTTCGAGTTGCATTTTGCCACCAGCAAAAAGCAGCCAAAGACCGAATTCACGTTGAGCAAAGTGCGACAGAAGAAAGGCGAGGCCCTGCAGAAGTACCTAGATCGGTTCCGCGACGTAGCCATACAAGTGCGGTCGCTGCCCGAAGAGGTTCACCTACACTGCCTAGTCAACGGGCTAGACCCGTCATCACGACTGGCCCGAAACTTGTGCAAGAACCCAGTATACACATTAACCGAGTTTTACATGCAGGCGAAGAAGTACTTGGAGGTGGAGTAGATGGAGGCAGCCAACGCAGACGAACCCGAACAGGCGAGGAACGCTCCGCCCAGTGACGAAGACCGGCCAAAAAGGCTGAGGCCCGAGACAAGAAGACGAACCTGCGAGAGCCGACCCAAACCTGACCGAGCCGACCAGAAGGCCAAGTACGATAGCTACACCCCCTTGAATGTCCCTCGGTCCCAGGTATGGAAAGAGGTAGCCCAGGCCGAGATGAGGCGGGTAGACAAGCCAAGGCCGATTAGGGGCCGCTCTAACACGGATCGTTCCAAATTCGGTACGTTCCACGACTGCCACGAACATACCATCGACGAATGCTACGACCTCCGCGATGCCATTGAAAAGTTTGTGAGAGAAGGAAAGCTACGTCAGTACGTCATTAAGACCCAGGGAAGGACGAGCGGCAAGCGCAATGACTGCGGCCGCACCAAAAGTTCGCCCAAGGAGACCCGAAAGCCGGGGAAGAAGCAGAAGACGGCCTCGGACAACGAATTTCCCGACGTGGATTTCCAATGCAACGTCGTCAGCGGAGGATTCGGAGGAGGGGGAGACACCGTCAGCCAGCAGAAGAAATACCTCCGTGAGGTATTAACGGTCAGAGACCTCCCCAAGTTCAAGGATGATCCCAAGAGACCGAAGCCGCCCACCCTGACCTTCACCAACGAAGAGCTGAAAGATGTCATACCCGGCAATCTGGATGGACTGGTAATCACTGGAACCTTGGTTAATTGCCGAGTTAAGAGGATCTTTGTTGATGCAGGGAGCTCGGACGACATCATAAGCTGGGACGCCTACAAAAGGATGCACCTCGACAAAGAGGATCTCAAGCCGTGCAAGACCACCCTGATCGGGTTCAAGGGTGAGCAATCCTTCCCGAAAGGTTACATCGACCTCAGCCTGACCCTCGGAACCAAAGAAGCCTTCAAGTCCGAACGAGTGAGGTTCATTGTCGTCGATTTCCGGTCCCTATATAACGTCATCCTAGGCCGACCAACAATCCACAACTGGGACATACTGGTGTTCACCAAGCACCAGAAGCTGAAGATGGTTAATGACAAAAACCAGATAGTTGTGGTATCCGGAGGCCAAAAAGAGTCGAGGCAATGCTACTTTGAAGCTCTCCGGGTCGAGGAAGGAGGACCCTCATCTCCACCTCGGCTCGGATCCAACGAGCAAGTAGCCGAAGCCGACTCCGACAAGCGCCCGCGGCAGCCGGTCAACATGGTAGAGCTTGACCTCCGAGAACAAGATAATCCGAGGCCCGAGTCGGAAGGATAACTGGAGGAGATAGTGTTAGGGGCGGACCCGTCCAAGACTGCCAAAATCGGCCGAGACATGGAGGACGACCTAAAAGCTCTTATGACCTGTTTTCTAAGGCAGAACCAAGACGTCTTCGCCTGGACCTCGGCCGAAGTACCCGGCATCGACCCCCACTTCTGCTACCACAAACTCGGCATATGGCCGGGGTCAAGACCCGTGGCACAGAAGAAGAGGAACATCGCAGACAACAGACAGAAGGCCCTCGAGAGCCATGTCGAGGAGCTCCTAGCGGCCGGTTTCATCCGAGAGGTGCAGTACACCACCTGGCTCTCCAACGTAGTCATGGTCCTCAAACCCAGCGGCAAATGGAGAGTATGCATCGACTACACCAACCTCAATAAGGCCTGCCCAAAGGATTCCTACCCGATGCCAAACATCGACCAGCTTGTGGATAACTCGGCACGGGGGAAGTAAAAGCTCGTTGAATATACATGTTCACTTTGGTTGCTTCGGCTTTTGTGATTGAAACTTATAAATACTTTCATATATATATATATATATATATATATATATATATATATATATATATATATATATAGAAATCCATTTATTATGTGAGTGTATTTAAAATAATTTAAATCGTGGGAGGATAGCTTTGGGATGGTACCTCCTAAAGTGATGAACACAATCATTAGGCTTTATGCCTCTGATATATTATTTGATGTGAACCGATTATATCTGTTCTTCCCAAAGTGGTATCTAGCAGGGGCTCCCAAGACACTAGTAGCAACTTTGGGAAGAGGTGTGCACATTAGGACGAAATGTTTTATGGCCAATTTGATTGATTGTGACTGGAAGGGGCTCCCGGGTCACAGGGTAGACTGGCAGGGCCTCCCAGGTCTACCATGGTTCTCTTCCCACTAAACTAAATAGACTGGCAGGGTCTCCTAGGTCTAAATAAATTTAAAAAGATAATGAATAATATTTGATTCGATGTGAATACATAGATTTGATGTTTATTAAAGTTAATATTTTAGATTATATATATGTATATGATATTTTTTATCATCATATAAGTATTTATTATTATTATTATTATTATTATTATTATTATTATTATTATTGTTATTCTACATTATTTTTGTTTACTAGGGTTACCAGCTTTGCTGATGTTTGTGTTCTGGACTGTGATGATCCTTCGGGGGAGCAGAATATAGGTTTCAAGGTTGGGGCTAGCAGTGAGAAGTGAGGAAGAATAGTCGGCTAAGTCTAGCTAGTTTTATTTTACTTTATGCTTTGAATCAAACATTTTTATTTAAGTTTGGATTTACATTAATGTAATAAGGTAGCCTTGCACTTGCCCCAATACAAGTGCGGCAGTAACACTTCCCAAATTTTAGTTATTTTGAATTTCAATAATTATTTATAAAAATTATTGCAATTTTATGTTATTATAATTGTTTAAAAAATTTGGGATGTTACAAAATGGTATCATAGTCTAAGGTTCTACTTAGCTTTGCTTTTGATACTAACTCATGGATCAATGATCCCAGAGTTTAGAAAAAAATAATAATAATAATAGTAGAATAAATAAATAATAAACGTGAGAGATGGGTAGTGAAAGGTTATTTCCTTGTCTTTTAAAAATGATTTATTTCTTTCAAATTCTAATAATTGTTTGTTGGAAATTATTTTGTGACTCGTTATGTGATTATTATTGACTTGTGAATTTTATTTAGAAGGAGATGTTGGATAGGTGATTAGAATTTATCTTGTGAATTATTTTGAATGATGAAGGATGATGGAATTCTTATTTTCAAATACAAGATATGGGTTTTTCATTTGGATTTATATTGGTTTATCGTTTGAATCTATATTGCATTATCTGATGATTGATTTTTTTTTTAATGTATAATATGTGTGGTGAGTGATAGTTAGAGTTGATGAAAACAAAAAACAAAAAAACAAAAAAGTTTTGAGGGCAAAAACTTGTTTTAAGGAGGGTAGAATATAATACCCCAGATTTTTATTAATTATTACTAACAAGTGAATTTTATTTCAATTTTGAGGACGAAACTTATTTTAAAGAGGGTAGAATGTAATACCTCATATTTTTATTAATAATAATAGGCCATTTTATTTTATTTTATATAGCCTTCGTGGGCCAAATACTCCTAAACCAAAATTGCCTTAGGAATTTTCAGCTTGTGCATTGAAAAATAGATTTTAGGTAATAATTCCGTTAATTGTCAACCAAATCATATTAAATTCACATCATAGTTGATTGATTTAATTTAATATACCATATTAATGAGTTAACAAGAGTAAAAGAGCCAAAGCTAAACCCTAATTCTAAGTTATAAAAAGAGGTCTAGCCTAACCTTAAATATTCATCTTCTCTTCTATTATTCTCTTCTACTACTTCTTCTATTCTTACTCTTAGTCATTTATTTTTCTAAGAGGTTAGCAAACACGGAGACCAGGTAATCCTAATCCTTAAAACAACCTTGCGTCTTGTGCTTATTCTTTTTCTCTTCATCCTATTTTGCTAATGAGTTGTTATATATGAAATATATTATATGTAAACATAATCCTCAGAACAACCTTGCATCTCGTGCTTATTCTTTTTCTCTACATCCTATTTTGCTAATCCAAATTCCCATGAGTCTTAGGTTAGTTTTATATAAGTTTTGATAGGGTTGTTTTATATGAAATATATTATATGTAATCTTAATCCCCAGAACAATAGGAGTTAATTGTTGCATGTTGATCTCGATTTTTGTCAAAAACCCTTAAATGTGTCGCTGCATTTGTATATGTATATATATGTTTTCCTTTTCGGTTAGCTTGAATCACTTTATGAAAGCAAAACTTCTTACCTCCTTGTATACATATATTTCTTCTTCTTGATTTGCATTTAACTTTTTTTAAAACCCTTTGTCATTGAATATACATGTACACTCTGGTTGCTTCGGCTTTTGTGATTGAAACTTATAAATACTTTCATATGTGTGTGTATATATATATATGTGTTTATTGAGAAATCCATTTATTATGTGAGTGTATTTAAAATAATTTAAATCGTGGGAGGATAGCTTTGGGACGGTACCTCCTAAAGTAATGAATACAACCCTTAGGCTTCATGCCTCCGATATATTATTTGATGTGAACCGATTATATCCGTTCTTCCCAAAAGTGGTGCCTAGCAGAGGCTCCCGGGACACTAGTAGCAACTTTGGAAAGAGGTGTGCACATTAGGACAAAATGTTTTATGGACAATTTGATTGATTGTGACTGGCAGGGGCTCCCGGGTCACCGGGTAGACTGGCAGGGCCTCCCGGGTTTATCATGTTAAAGACCTGGCTATCGCCCAAGAGGGGGGTGAATTGGGTGTTTGATAAAACTTTAGGAACTTTGAAAATCTTTTTGCAACTTACTAAAAATAGTTTGAATGACAATAATAATTGATAAAGCAATACTCAGTCATTTAGACATGTATGGACATTCAGATATATATGCTGGAAATATAAGAGATAAGGGAAGAAAATATGCAAATAGTGATTTATACTGGTTTGGCCCAATCTTGACCTACGTCCAGTCCCCAAGCTCCACTTGAGATTTTCAATCCACTATCCTCTTGTTTAACCGGGCACAAGAGAAGCCTATACAAATGCACAAGTTCACCTAGGCACTTGTGAAGCCACCAAGATACACCTTTCACTCAATTACACACTTTGTACTCAAAGTTATCCTCTCACTAGGATATACTCCCCATTACAAGTTGTAAACTGATAACCCAATCTCCAAGTTCTACGACTTGAGATTCTTACAATGATTTAATAATCAGAAATGTTCTCTCTAAAAGAGAAGATGAATAAGCACTGACATACAATACAAATCATTTCACTCTTGTAAGTTCTGGCTGAACCCAAGAGGGGGGTGAATTGAGTGAAGTATAAAAATTTTCTTTTTCAGAAATGTTTTCACAAATCAGTAAATTCAACTTTCAAAAAGGCTGTGAGTTATAAACCAAATGATGACACATTCAAATCCGAGTGCTGGAAACATAACAGGTAAAGGAAGAGAATGTGCAAACAGATTTATACTGGTTCGGCCCAATCCTTGACCTACGTCCAGTCCCCAAGCCTCACTTGGGATTTTCAATCCGCTATCTTTGTTTTGCTTGATTACACAATCTGTAGCTGAGGTAACCCTCTCTCTAGGATTCACTCCCCTACTCCCCCTTACAACCTGTAATCAACACACTGCTTGATTACACACTCTGTACTAGAGATTATCCTCTCACTAGGATACATTCCCCCTTACAAGTTGTAATCAACACAATGTATATCCCACTCAAGATTACTCAATCTTGAGTAACTCTCATATAGAAAGATAATGTGTTTACAATAAATTTCCTCTCTTAGGAATGAATAGATACACACTGAAGATCAAATACAGATCACTTCACTCTCTAAGTTATTTAGACATGAAAAACAGAGTGAAGATGATGTAGAGGCAGAATATCAGCATATTGGCATGATAGGCTCGTATCTCTGCTGCTTTCTGCTCGAGTCCATCTCCTTTTTATAGGTAGAGAATGGTATGTGACCATTTATAACCGTTGCCCATATCAGACAAGATTCTGATTTAGCTTTGGTCACCTTCTCTCTCTTGCTTTTGTTCAATCCAGCTGGATAAAATGTTTAGATTTGACTTCTGTGGAATTAATCCGTTGGAGTAGCAGGTGCTGGATGTGGAAATCACTCTTTAATGCCTTACAAACGTGTGCAGATGAATTAACCAGAAGTATGCAACATTCTGGCTTCAGCATTCAATGTTCTGACATACTTTTTGCTTTTTCTTTAAGCCTTCATTAATCATTCTCTAAACAAGCTGAAACTTGTTAATAAACTCATTAATCATAGTTAAGAATAGTAGAGAATAATCCTGGAGAGTATTAAGAACAAATGAAGACTAATTGTAAAATCGTGTAAATCAAATTTCAAACACAACGTTGGAAACTCGAGTTTTGTTCATGGAAACTCGAGTTTTCAACTGTGCAATTTAGACAAAACTTGAGTTTTAATACTGAAACTTGAGTTTTCAAATTCCAGAGAGCAAGGTCGAGTTTTGAGCTTTTGGACCATGTTTGCATAAATGCTCAAAACTCGAGTTTTGGACTTTTAATGAAAATAGCACGTGGAAGTCCAAAACATCAAAACTTGAGTTTTAAAACTAAAAATTGAGTTTTCAAAAAGCTGAGAAGTCATATGCTCTCTGTTTGGCCAAAACTCGAGTTTTCAAAGTGAAACACGAGTTTTCACATAACTTGTGGAAAAAAAAACATTGAAAAATTCATAACTGGCCAAAACTTGAGTTTTAAAAACTGAAACTCGAGTTTTCAAATCATCGTGAAAATACATTGCTCTCTGCCAGATCAAAACTCGAGTTTTGAAATCAAAACTCGAGTTTTCATATTGTTATAAAAACTTTGAAGAAACAGCTCAAGTTGGAAACTTGAGTTTTCATTTTGAAACTTGAGTTTTCAAAACTTGGTGAAAACTTGAAATCTCTCTGTAAGGACAAAACTCGAGTTTTCAAACCAAAACTCGAATTTTCACTTAACAATAGTTTGAAAATGAAGTTTTGGCCTGAAGCTGAGTTCAAAAATCAAAGACTCTCTGTGTGGTCAAAACTCGAGTTTCCAAAGTGAAACTCGAGTTTTCACATAAACTGTGAAAACATGTGAGAACTCTATAAGCCAGTGACCATATCAAAACTGGAGTTCTTAAAGACTAAAACTGGCGGTTTTGAACTGTGTAAAATCAAATGCTTTCTACCGAACCAAAACTCGAGTTTTCCTCCCAAAACTCGAGTTTTCACTTGTTGATGAAAAATCAGTGAACACTTGTGTGTAACATCCCAAAATTTGGAAACTGAGAGTTAAATATGATTTGGGAGTGATTAAGGAAAATTTAGCCTTAATAAAGTTTGGAATTTATTTTAAGAATTGAAGGCATAATTTCTGTGAATTAAGAACAATATGTTAGGGCCTGAAGAAAATATTAGAGAAAAGGATAAATCCAAAGATTTATTACAAAGGATTGATTATGGCCTAATAATTGTTAGAAAAGAAGAATGTGGGAATTAGTAGCATTTTTGTGTTGGATCATACAAACAAAATCACCAACGGACTTAACTCCTCATTCATTAATTTCCTTGGCCCAATATACATAACACACTCATTCATGGATCATCAACCCAAAAGCCAATCAACATCGTTTTCCATCTCTATTCTTCCTCCGGTACATACACGTGCACACACCTCTCCTATTTAGTTAACTCAAGTCCACTTATCTCTCATATTTCATTTCTTCGGCATACTCATTCTCTCCGACTCGTAAACTCCCTCTCTTCATTTCACCTTCCTCAACTGTATTTTCTCTCAACCAGACACGACACCACACACCCTCCTATTTCCCAATATTCATTTCAGCAATTCACCCCTCCACCCTGTACCATTCTTGCTGTCAATTCAGAGGGAAACCGTGAGAAATCTGAGATCATCGTCCATGAAAGAAGAGAGAATAATCAGGGAAAAAGAAGAAGCTGTGATCAAAGTTGACATGCAAGTCGATATTTGGGTTTAGGACCTGAGAATCGCTGTGCCTGAAGGACAAGCGTAGTGATAAGAATCTGGTGGAAGGGATTTTGTCGGTAAGACCAACAGGTAGTAACTCTAATCTCACATTCCTTGCATAGCTATATATGTTTTTGTAAACCATATTGTATGTCTTGCCTGTATGGGGCCACCACCACTCGTGGCTCGATTGAGCGGAAGGGCCGACCATGGGGCCAACTTCCCGGTGGCTAGGCAGGGCCTAGTGCATTCATTATTTGGTATTGAATTACCTAAATGAATTTCCTTGTGCCAAGGTATTTGAAATCATTTTATGATTTACTTGTATTACAAGTTGCATTTGAAATGTAATACTTACCGTTTGAACTTGAATGCTTTATATGCTGTGTGGACTACTTTGTTTGGTTGAATTTACATGTATTGCATATGCACGAATTTGAGATTAACCTGTTACTCTGGGATTCATTTATTTGAATCTCAGAGCCTTCCTTGAATCCAGGACGTGGGCAGTCTAGTAGCGAAGGAGGAAGAGGCAAGGCATAGTAATTGCCTGATTTTGGAGAAGAAGGTGGTGAAGAGGAAGCAGATGAAACATTTGGTTTCATTTCTTTTTGTTATTGGGTTTTACTGTTTCCTCTTGACTAGTTGTTTTTGGTGATAGCCGTATGTGGTTACTGGGGATGTATATACTTAATTAGATACATACTGTCGTGTAGAAGTAGTTAAGACTTATTTATATATATATATGTTGCTAATGCCTGTTGCAGGGATGGCTTGTATATAACAAGCCCAGATAGTAATATAATTTTAAAGAAAGTTTGAACCACTTTTAAAGTATTTCCAAATGTTTTAAAGGAATCGGAAAAGCTCTTTTGAACTTTATTATTATTTTGAACTCTCTTAATAAAAAGGGCTTCTATCTTCAAGATACAAAACTAACCCAGTGTTCTAAATTTTCTTTAATTAGTGCATCAGAATACTTAGCTGATAAGATGCCACTCTGTTCTGGGCACAGAACAGTAGGGTGTTACATTGTGTAAAGTGAAAAATGGAGGTCTTGCTCAAAAACTGGCGGTTTTCATTTGTTGTAAAAACAAATATCAGAGGAACATATCAAAACTCGAGTTTTGTCCCCAAAACTCGAGTTTTGAACTATTTTATAAAAACATATGAATTTCTATGAAATAGTTCAAAACTAACATTGCTTTTGAAGTCTGGAGGTTTTGTGACTTGAAAATTTTGAAAGCACTTTGTTAAAACAAGACTTTAGTTTTCATATGTTCACTGAAAGCCTCAGAATATCAAAAACTGGCATTTTTGCCTTTTGAACAGATTTCCTCCAGAGAACCAAAAACTCGAGTTTTGACTCCAAAACTCGAGTTTTCTCTTGACAGTAAGGAGGTGAGATTTTGCAAGAGAAAACTTGTCAATTTGATTCTCATGGTTTAACAATTGTTCCAGTCATCATCAAAACACATTGAGAACTAACAACTCTCTATGTAGAACTATTTAAGCATTGAGAACAGAGTGTGTATGAGATAAACGTTTGATTCAGAATGTTGGCATTTCGACAGTATAAGCTCTCGTCTCCGTCATCTCCATTTTTGAATGGTTCTCCTTTTATAGTCAATGAAGAACATAGAGCAATTCTTCCAGGTTTGAATATGACCGTTGTAAGCATATATGACCGTTGGAACTTTTGACTGTTGGAGAAATATTACCGTTGAAGCTTCTGACATAATCATCCGCTTTTTGTGTAATCTAATGTTAATCCTTCATATAATCATCTAAAACTCATTAACAAACTGATTAAACATAGTTAGGAATAGTAATGAGTGATTATAAGGATTGATGAAATCACAAACAATGATTTTGGATTTTCGAACACGGTGATTTTTCTGTAGCAGAGAGAGTAACTCAAGTTATGCCTTGTGACTCGAGTTGTTTTAAATGCCAGAAGCTTTCTTTTTGAATTCTGACTCGAGTTGTCGTCTGTAACTCGAGTTGCCCAAATGTCATTTCCTCTCTATATGTGAGTAACTCGAGTTATCCTTCGTGACTTAAGTTTCCAGGTGCTCCAATTGCTCTCTGTGTTCTTGAATGACTCGAGTTGGTGGTCATGACTCGAGTTGCTACTGAGTTCCAAAATTCTGGTTGCTCTCTGGTTGAATGGGGACTTCAGTTGTTTTGCCTGACTCGAGTTAAAAATATCTGGTTGCTTCCAAATTCTATGAAACACTTGTTGAGTCAAGATTCATATGGAATTAGTTTCGTTTCGTTTCGTTATGCATAGTATGAGCTATATCCAGAACATCGAGGCTATGCTGAACTCAATCCAGAATTTCGAGTATCAACTTTAAAAACCCATATCTTCTTGGTATGAACTCTGTTTTGGTTGGTTCAACTCTTGATGGAAATCATTTTGAGTCTACTTTCAAATGGCATCGATTTCAGCTCAATCCAATTTGTATTTTATGATTTACACTCAAAATACCAAAGCTATGTCCGCACTGTGGCGTGAATTAATGGTCTATCTTGTGAAATTCATATCTCTCTTATCTGAACTATTTTGGGCTTGAAACTTTGTCACAATGACTCATTGGGAGTCTGGTTTTATACAAAATTGGTTTCATGTCAATCCGATTTCTGGTTTGTGAGATATCATCAAAATACCAGAGGTCGCCAGCTGAAACGCAAAATAGAGGTGAACAGAGTGGCTGAAATGCACTGTTAACTCGAGTTATTAGTGTTAACTCGAGTTACGTCCAGAGACGAAAATCACATTTTTTAATTCAAGTTACTCATACTAACTCGAGTTGGATCAGTCCAGAAACCCAAAAACACTGTAGCAAAGTCATTAACTCGAGTTATTTTGTTCCCAATTCGAGTTAACTCGTCCTGAATCTTTTTTTTTTTAAAACTCCGGATTGAGCCATTCCAACTTCTATTTGATCGTAGAGAGTTCTAGAATCAATCTTGGAACTTGTATAATGATATCTTCATTCCATTCATCAAGTTCTTCCTTTTTCCATCTCCTATCTTGATCATCCTTCATCATTTAGCTTGGACTCATCATTTTCTGCAAGTTCTACCTTCTTCAATATCTCTTCTTCTTCTTTCTGTAATCTCTTATCTCTTTCTTGATCTATAATTCAACTTGGACTAATCTACATTAAACATAGTTGTTAGTCAATGTATGAAATAAATATATCATCAAAATTTTTTGCTTTTATAATGGCATCTATATAAGTCATCATCAAAACAAATCATAACCAACACCATGGTCAAGGTTCTGAAAACCGAACCGGTGACTGAATCGGTGGGAGTACTGGGTCAAGGAGTGGATCAGACCGGAGTCAGAATGGGTAGATCGGTATTAATTAAAAATTATAATTTAATTAAAAATATTTTGTTAAACAATAAAAAATATTCATATTTTAAACAATATATTTTATTAATTATTTTTTACTCACTACTTTCAAATAGTTGTAAACATATGGAATATTATATTGTTTTTAAAAAAAACACACAGAGATCAGTTTCAGTTCACTGGCTTCCTTCCTTCCATTACTTTCTTCTTCTTTTTTCAAACCTTCCCGTACTTTTTGACTCATGTAAACTTGTGGCATGTTATATTGCTTCTTTTTTTTCATTGAAAAACGAGATCAGTCACGAGCTACAAAGAATAGGGTAGGCATGAAATTATGAATTGCAGCCTTACTTTTCCTTCCCTCTTTCATCTTTTACTCTTCCTCCCTCTTTCGTTTTTTTCGCTGGAAGTCTTCTTCCCTCTTTCATCTTTTTATTCTTCCTTCCCTCTTTCATTGGTAAGGCACCATCGGCACCTTCAGCAAATATGAGGCACCGCCGTTGACGAAGATGAGGTCTCTCCGGTCTGATTGATGGTTTGGTTTCATTCAAGTCTATGGTTTTTGTTTCTATCTTTCTCAGTTTACTACTTCTCTCTCTGGAAATTTCATGGCAACGGCCGCCGCCGCCGCCACCTCCACCACCAAGGCCTTCAATGTTGAGAAACTAACTCCATCGAACTGGATTTGTTCACACAATCAGCACCATGATAAGATCTCTCTCTCCTCCTTTTTCTTTTCTTGTTGTCTTCAGTTTAGGCGACGTTTTGGCCCCAAAAAAAAAATCAAGAACGTTGTGGCTCAGTCAACTCGGCCGGTTCAGGCCGAGTTGACCCCGGGTCAACTCGGGACCTTGATTCTACACTCCTAGCTCGGATCGGTTTTTCGGTCAGTTCACCGGTTTCCGGTCCAAACTGACTGGTCCAGTCCGGGTTTGAAAACATTGACCATAGTTCTCTTCCCACTAAACTAAATAGACTGGCAGGGTCTCCCAGGTCTAAATAAATTTAAAAAGATAATGAATAATATTTAATTCGATGTGAATACAAAGATATGATGTGTATTAAAGTTGATATTTTAGATTATATATATGTATAAGATATTTTTATCATCATATAAGTATTTATTATTATTATTATTATTATTATTATTTTCTATATTATTTTTGTTTATTAGGATTACCAGCTTTGCTGATGTTTGTGTTCTGGGCTGTGATGATCCTTCGGAGGAGCAGAATTTCAGTGAAACAGGTTTCAAGGTTGGGGCTAGCAATGAGAAGTGAGGAAAAATAGTCGGCTAATTCTAGCTAGTTTTATTTTACTTTATGCTTTGAATCAAACATTTTTATTTAAGTTTGGATTTATGTTAATGTAATAACGTAGCCTTGCACTTGTCCCAATACAAATGCGGCAGTAACCCTTCCCAAATTTTAGTTATTTTGAATTTCAGTAATTATTGCAATTTTATGTTATTATAATTGTTAAAAAATTTGGGGTGCTACACCTTATATAATAGAGCTTCATGAGGTCTCATTGATCATGTCAAGATGTAAATTGGGATTCTTATATTTGTCATGTTTATTATCCACTGGATTTATTTTTTGCTTACTACATGTGCATATTATACATTGGTTATTATCCACGATTTGAATGGAGGAATAAGGCTGTGTGTATTTATTCTTTACCTGATATCCACTTGCAAAAGCTCTGGGATTCATACAATAGGCATCACCTGGTGTCCTTTTGTTAAGGCTGTAACTTTATTGACCTTTCAATTATCCACTATGTATTGTTTGGTTAAGCATCGCATATGTTCCTGCACACAAAAAAGTCACAGATTAGCCAGATTCCTTAAACATGAAAGTACTGAAATTCCAAATCCTGACCAGTTCTTTCAGCATAGCACGCCATATCTAGGTAAGGTTGCCTAAATCATCTTTCATGTTTCAAAGTTGGTATTCATTGTATTTTCTATCCTTCACAAGTTCATAAGCCATGTATCTTTGTTTTTGTCCTCTCACCCGTCAATGTTTTAGTTTTTAATATATTTTTGTGTATTATTGTCATGGATATAATAGCTTGTTGCTTTTCCAACCCTTTGAATGAAAGCTACTCAAACAATTCTACATCTAAGGGACCTGCCATGTTTCTCTATGCATTCTTTTTTCATTGTGATATAAATACTTTTAATGTGTTTCATCTTAAAGATTTTGAATTTGAATTTCAAAATTCTGAAACTTTGCCTCCAAAATGTAAAGTAATCTCTGATACACTTTTTCCTCAGCGACCAAAAGGATAACATGAAAAGGGAAACTTGAAGCAATAAATATCTGTGTGGTTTCTTCTGCCAATGACCAGTCCTCATTTACCATCAACGAAAGAGAATGGTGCTTACAACAAAAGTTGAGAATGTCATCACGAATTAGTATGAAAGTTTCATGGGTCACATGTTTCACCTTTGAGGTAATTGCAAAACATTTGTGACTCTTCTTCAACCTCGCACGCATTTCCTTTCTTAGCATTCTCCATTGTTTTGGCCATTTGAAAACGAAATAGATAGATGATGGTTTTAATCACATGTATCTTCATTTTTGTCCTTTCTGCCATTAATGTTTCCATTTTTAACACATTTTTGTGTATCACTGTCTTGGAGGTAGTAGCATGTTGTTTTTCCAGCCCTTTGTTTTTTTGGTCAAAAGGAGATTCCATTAAATAAAACTTTAACGAAGTGCCAATACAAAAAGAGGAAACAACACAATAACAACCATAATAGAAAACAAACTGATACACAAATGGAAAATAAACACAACAAAGTAATACAAAAAGGAACAAGGAAAATAAATTAGTCACCATCCAAATAAGGATTGGAAAGCGAAGGAATATCCACTCCCGCACTGGTCTTTTGAGCCTCCAAAGTTAGAAGAGATAACAAAGCAGGTGTTAATCGCAGAACCCACCCAATAGGGCACACCCCTTTATAAGCATCAGCTGCCAAGAGATCCGCAGCATGGTTGCCCCATCTCAGGGAAAAAGATAAGGAGAACCCAACCCTAGAAGACAGAAGACAAATAACTTCCTGGATAATACTTCTACATTGCCAATCATACAAGTCTGGTGACTTGGAATCAACACAAGAAAGTAGAGGTAGGCAATCCGTTTCAAAGACCACCTTATCATGACCTAAGTCTAATGCCAACAGCAGGGCCCTTTTAAGAGCTAAGGCTTCAGTCATAAAGGCAGAGATAGACTTGACCTTGTCCACAAAACCCCATCTAAAAGAGCCGGTAAAATCATGACAAATTACCCCAATAGCGGCATCTTCTGCATGTGAGGAAAAGGCACCATCACAGTTAATTTTAAGGTACCAAGTGCCGGGGGGACCATTTAGGGCCAGGACTATCACAGCCCCTCGATCCTAAAGGTTCCTTAACACGTCTCGCACCATTAGCCCAAAACTCAAAATTACTTCTTCAAGCCAATTCAATAACAGTACCCGGGTTTGGCTGTTTATGGTCAAAAATCACTTCATTTCTAGCCTTCCAGATATACCACAAAAGCTAGCAAATTAGGGCAAGATCATGTTTACTTAGCAGGGGCGATTCTATCGTCTCAATCCACCACGTTTTGAAATTGGAAATTCTGGAAACATTAGCTTTAGCACCTAGCGAGCAGCCAAACCATATGCATTGGGTCCATGGACATTGGAAAAAGACATGCTCAATAGTCTCCTCGGCATCCGCACAAACTGGGCATAAGCTATCCTTAGACCTTCTTCGACGCACCAGAGCTGAATTGGTGGCAATTGCATTACTCAGTAGTCTCCATATGAATTGTTGAACCCGAGGAATCACTTTAATCTTCCAAATCAAATTCCAGCATCGAGAGTGGATTACTGTCGACAAGCCAGCTCTTTCCACACTAACAGAATTCCAGTTTCTCCAGCGATGGTAACCCAACTTCACTGTATATACTCCATCCCTAGCGCTAGTCCACACCAACTTGTCTTCCAGCCCATTAGAGGGGATAGGGATTGTATATATAGCCTCTTTGACTTCAGGAGATACATATGGGCCAATAGGTGAGAGGTTCCATTGCCCATTAACTATCAGGTCACAGACTCTGCCCTCTGCAATAATTGGGATATCAGTGGTATGAGGTCTCGTCGGGAAAACAGCTCCTAAGACCCAAGGGTCACCCCAAATTCTGATAGCAGAACCATTTCCGATGTCCCACCCATTAGTTCTCTATGTGTTTTGATGATTACTAACAATTATAAACAATATGGAGAAGGTTTGTCAAAGTTTAGAAATGTTTTAAACTTGTTATTTTCAATCAAAAACATTCTGTCTAAATCAAACTCGAGCCTGTCAGTGCCAAACTCGAGCCTGATTTTGACAGAGAGTACAAACCTGGCAATCCAACTTTTAAACTCGAGATTGAACCTGAAGTTTGAACTTAAACCTTTTGAAAAGTTTGTATGAACTCGAGCCTGCATAAGACAAACTCGAGTTCATCATTAACAGAGAGGTTTTGACTTTGAAAACACTTTTAAACTCGACACTTGTTTCTTCAAACCTCAAGTTTGCAAGTTTTCAAGGTAAAGTTTTCAAGCTTACAAAGAGTATGAACTCGAGCCTGTTATGGCAAACTCGAGTTCATCTCTGGCGGGACAAGTTTTCCAAACTTTGGGATATTTTCAAAGTTTACACTGTTTTATTGAAAGAAGAGTTTTCCAGTTTGAAAATTTCTCAAGTTACTTAAACTCGAGCCTGTCATTTTCAAACTCGAGCCTAGTTTTGGCCGAGAGCTTTCAGAGTTTTTCAAAGACAATCAAACTCGAGCCTAAGGTTTTCAAACTCGAGCCTAAAAGTTCTAGAGAGCAAAGAACTTTTCAATGTGTTTTAAACTCGAGAGTTTGCTCTACAAACCTCAGGTTTATCCTTTCAAGTTAAAACTAAGTTTTGACCTAAACTACTTTAAACTCGAGCCTATCACTTATGAACTCGAGTTCATCATTTAAACACAAAGTTTCCAGATTTCAAAATCGTGACACCCTTCTCTAGATAAACCAAACTCGAGTTCAAAACTAGCAAACTCGAGTTCATTTTAACCCGAGAGCTTTTTGGTTTTTCAATGACTTGAGAACCTCAGGTTTAGGATACAAACCTCAGGTTCACACTTTTTGAACTTACATATTTTTGAACACTGAAGCCTCAAACTCGAGCCTACAAGAACTAAACTCGAGTTCGTGACGCTGGTTCAGAAATTTGAATTTGGGCATCTCAGAAATCAGCATTGTTTGATCCTAATCTCTTCCAATATTATTCTCTGATATTCCCTGCTATGTTTAATGTGTTTGTTAGTGGATTTCCGAGCATTAAAGAATGTTTGGAGAGAGGTTGAAGCATAAAGCAAAAAGTAACTCAGAGCATTTATTGCAAAGCTCAGAAAGTTACTCCTTCTGCCCAAATCCTTCTGTACACATTCACAAAGCATTAAAGGATGATTACTGAAACAAGTAAACTCCTCTCCAACGGATTAATCTGCAGAAAGTCAACTATGATGACTTGGCCAACTGGATTAGGAGTAATCAAGAGAGAGAAGACCCCAAAACCACTTCAGAACACTTGGGCTACTTCTCCAACGGATCTATTTGGAAAGCAACGGTCATTTGTTGATCTCTGAGTATAAATAGAAGAGCATTCAAGTCTTTCCAATAACTACAACAACTGAGAGTGAAATTCATTAAGTGCTCATTCAATTCTTTCAGTTTTTCATCTGTATTGTATCTTGTGATACTTGTACTTCAGTGTTCATTTTATCTACTCTTTAAGAGAGTAATTTCTATTGTTATCCATTGATTGTAAAGAACCACAAGTCAGAGGACTTGGTGGTTAGGATAATTGATTGCAACTTGTAAGGGGGAGTGAGTTCTAGAGAGAGAACTACTCTTGAGTGCAGAGGTTGTAATCAGTTTGTGAGTTATAGTGGATTGAAAATCCCAAGTGAGGCTTGGGGACTGGATGTAGGTCAAAGATAAGACCGAACCAGGATAATTTCTCTTGTGCAAGCTTTCCTTCCCTTTCTTCTCTGTTATACTCTGTTCCTACTTGCTCAAAATAGAGGTGTTTCTTAAAATTTTTGAAGATACCCAATTCACCCCCCTCTTGGGTATCAAGCTCCACTTTCACCACCTAAGATCCTTCATGAGAAAATTTCTACCATCTAAGATACTAGACCAGTACCAAGATGCCTTATAGCCTATCTCTGCATTAATGAACTCTTGATCAGGGAAGTACACACTTTTTAGCACCCGAGCCCAAAGATCTGTTGGCCTTTGCAAAAGCCTTCATGCCGTCTTTGCTAAGAGGGCATCATTCATCCTCAGTATGTCCTGAAATCCCATACCACCTGAACTCTTGCTACTGGTCATTGCTCCCCAAGATTTCCAATGAAACTTGCCTCCAAAGGCGTTGTTGTCCCACCAGAAGTTAGCAATAAGGCTATTTATCTCCTTACAAGTCTTAATAGGGAATCTGAAACAATTCATTGGATAAATTGGGATAGCCTGGATAACCGCTTTGATCATTACTTCATGGCCAGAAAATGATACGAGGGAATGGCTCCAGCATTGGATTTTACTCGCTACTCGTTCTCTGATGTACGCCAGGGCCTGGTTCTTAGTTTTCCCCCAAATGCTAGGGATACCAAGGTATGTTCCCGGATCCTCTGTAGCTGGGATGTGCAGCACTCCGCTCACCATACTTTTCACTGCAAGAGGACTGTTAGCGAAGAAAAAAATACTAGATTTATCTAGATTAATAACCTGACCTGAGGCTGCGCAGTACAAATCCAAAATGTTAGCCAAATAAATACAATTTCTATGACTAGCATGCATGTATAAGAGGGCATCATCAACGAAAAAACTGTGAGTAAGAACTGGACACCCATTACTCAGTTTAATACCTATCAACCGCTTGTCAACTTGACTCTTACTTATCATCATAGAGAGTACCTCTGCAACAATAATGAAGAGATAAGGAGAGAGGGGGTCCCCCTGGCGAATACCTCTACTAGGAGAAAAGGATCTAATATTTTCACCAGATAAACATATGTTTAAGCTAACAGAGTGCACACATTTCATAACAAGAGACACCCACTCCGGACAGAAACCAAATCGTAATAAAACATTCTCTATGAAGTCCCATTCAACCCGATCATATGTCTTACTCATATCCATCTTAAGGGCGAATTCATACTTACCTCCAGAGTATTTACGGCAAGGGTAATGGTAAACCTCATGCGCAATAATGATATTATCATGAATACAACGGCCAGGTACAAATGCACTCTGGTTCTGGGAAATACACACATCTAGCAAAGGGCGCATCCTATTGGCCATGATTTTTGAAATAATTTTATAAGAAAAGTTACATAGGCCAATAGGGCGAAACTGAGACACATGTTCCGGTTTAAGAGTCTTAGGGATTAAAGTGATGTTAGTCATATTAATTCCATCCAAAACAGAGTGACCTGCAAAAAACTCATTGACCATAGAACACACAGAATCAGCAATTTCAGACCATGCAGAATGATAAAATTTACCAAAAAAACCATCAGTGTTAGTTATGATTAGTTTTGATGATGTCTTATATAGATGTCATTATTGAAAGCAAAAAGATTGAGTAATATATTTAGTAATATAGTTATCTCCTACTTTGACTAACTATTATGTTTAATGTAGATTAGTTCAATTTGAATTAAGGAGAATGATCAAGAAGGAGATAAGAGATGAAAGAAAGAAGTATATCTGCAGAGGTTGTCAAGAAAGCAAGATGTTATCAATGGATTTTGAAAATGATCAAGAGAAGAAGAAATGAAGAAAGAACTTGTTGAATGGAATGAAGATATCGTTATTCAAGTTCTTATATTGATGCTAGAAGTCTCCAAGGTTATATGGAAGTTGGAATGGCTCAATTCAGAGTTAAATCAAGCAAATATGAGGTCCAGGACGAGTAAACTCGAGGTTTGGGTATAAACCTCGAGGTTTGAGTGTCTTCAGCATTTTTGGTGTCTCTGGACTAGCAAACCTCGAGGTTGCAAGTGAAACCTCGAGGTTGCAAGTGAAACCTCGAGGTTACAAGTGAAACCTCGAGGTTTCAGTCAAAACCTCAAGGTTTCAGCACTATCAACAACTCTAGTACACTCTGTTCCACGTTCAGCTTCTGGCGACCTTCGGTAATTTGATGATATCTCTCAAACCCGGATTCGGATTGACATGAAACCAATGGCATATCAAACTAGACCTCCAACACGTACTTGTGACAAAGATTCAAGTCCAAAGGAGTTCAGATCAAGGAGATATGAATTTTACAAGTTGACACAAACTTCACCGTCACAGTCAGAACCAAGCTTCAATGTTTTGGGTGTATCTCCCAAACCACAAATCCAATTGAGCTCAAATAAGTGCCATTGGAAAGTAGACACACAGAGCTTTCCAACAAGAGTTGAACGGACCAAAACGGAGTTCATACCAGGGAGATATGGCTTTTGAAAGTTGACAGTCAGTTCAGGACATCGCAAAAATGCTGATCAAGAACAGCCTTCATTCATCAGATCTTAACGGACATAATATAATGAGTTTGGAGCTGATTCTTCTTGCATTGGATTCTTACCTCGAGCTTGGACATGTAAACTTGAGTTTGAGGTTTGGTATTCTGTTTTAAACTTGAGATTTCATGAAAATACTTTGAACCTCGAGTATGATGTTTCAACCTCGAGTTTTATCACTTACAGAAAGCACACTGGTTTTCAAAGTATTGAAAACCTCGAGGTTCAGTTTCAAACCTCGAGGCTGAGCCTTATGTTTAAACACTGAACTTTGCATTTTCAAAGGCCAACCTCGAGTATGGATTTACAACCTCGAGGTTGTCGGGCTCCAGTGAAAAATGAAGTTTTGAAACAAGCTTCAAACCTCGAGGTTACCTTTGGAACCTCAAGGTTTGTGAGTTACTGAGATTTTTCAGAAGGTTTCTTTTTAAGAGAAACCTCGAGGTTCACATAGCAACCTCGAGGTTGGATGTTTTAAAACCTGTGTTTGCCTGAAACCTTCAAGCAAACCTCGAGGTTGGATGAACTAACCTCAAGGTTTGTGACCGTTGGTGCTTTTTCAAATTTGTGAAATCTGCTATATCTTGTTATTTGATCTAATTGCTTTCATACATCATTCACTCATGTTCCCAAATATGATTAACAAGTTTGTTGAGTGTTTTTCAATTAGCACAGATCAAGATTATTGAAGATTTGTGAGAAAAAGCAAAAAGGTGAACAATGCATTTAATGCACCTGCACAATCTCACCTACTTTCAGCTAATCCATCTGAGCACGCCTAATGAACGTTAAAGGAAGCTTACTACATCAAGTAAAGTCAATTCCAACGGGCAGAAACTCAGAGAGACACATCAGACATCATTAAGACTTGGATTGGCAGAAGTTTAGAGAGAGAAACTGACCAAACTTAAAGATAATCAGCTACAACGATCTGATTGATTCTTCAACGGTCACAGACTCTTCTCTACCTATAAAAGACATGGATTGAAGCAGAAAATCGTGGAGATAAAAAGTTTACCATGCCAAAATGCTGATACTCTGCTTCTACATCCTTTTCACTCTGTTTTACATGACTAGATAGCTTAGAGAGTGAAATGAATTGTATCTGTACTTCAGTGATCATTTATCCATTCCTTTGAGAGGAAAATTATTGTAAACATATTATCTTTCTAAGAGTTACTCAAGATTGGGTAATCTTGAGTGGGTTGTACATTGTGTTGATTACAACTTGTAAGGGGGAGTGAATCCTAGTGAGAGGATTACTTCAAGTACAGAGTGTGTAATCAAGCAGTGTATTGATTACAGATTGTAAGGGGGAGTGGATCCTAGAGAGAGGGTTGCTTCAATTACAAATCGTGTAATCAAGCTTATTGAAGATAGTGGATTGAAAATCCCAAGTGTGGCTTGGGGACTGGACGTAGGTCAAGGAAAAGACCGAACCAGTATAAATCTATTTGCAAGCTCTTCTCCCTCATCTCTTACATTTCCAGCATTTAGATTTGAGCAATTATCAATTGTTTGAAAACTTACTTTTGTTACTCAAGATGAAAACACTGAATCGCGAAAATGTTTTAAAGATTGGAAATCTTTATACTTCACCCAATTCACCCCCCCTCTTGGGTGATAGCCGGAACTTACAATCAGGTCCTGACGCCTTTGTACTCCCGAGACTAAAAGCTATTGATTTAATCTTTTCCCTTGAGACAAGTAGCATAAGGCTTCGATTCATATCCTCAAAGATTTTGGGGTCGATATAGCTCAAAATAGCGTCCATTGAGTTCAAGCCAGAGGTAGCAAAGAGATTCTGAAAAAGCTGGCAATATTATGAGAAATAGCATCCTTCTCCATTAACCAGTTACCCCCATCATCCTTAATACAAGAGATTCGGTTCCTCTGTCTTCTTTTGATAGTAGATACATGAAAGAAACGGGAATTTCTGTTACCAGCTGCGAGCCAATTGATCCGAGAGCGCTACCACCAATATTGTTCTTCTAGCTCCAATAATCTATCCAGTTCACCTTTTACCTCCAGAATCCCTCTAGAAACATTAGGGGTTCGATCCCTAAGCGTCAACTCAGCCAGATGGGTCTTTAAGAGATCAATACGCTTAGCATTATTTGGGAATTCCTTCTTACTCCACGAAATTAGATTCAGCTTGCTTCGCCTCATATTGCTTAGGAAAGATTCCATGAACGAAACATTCTGCTCATAAAGGATCTGCCAACTTCCTCTGATTAACTCAAGAAAGTGATCATGAGAGGCCCAGGCGGCTTCAAAGCGAAAAGCCTGATTTTTCTTATATTTCTCATACCGACATTGGATAAACAAAAGATGATGATCAGAGGCCCTAGCCGGGTCAGTATCAAAGACCTGGAGAGAGGGAAACTCCTCTCTCAAATGCAAGTTACCCAAGGCCCTATCAATGCGTTCATGGATGGTATCCGGGCTATCTCGGTTATTACACCAGGTGAAACTGGGGCCATTGTAACCCAAATCCTCTAACTCACACTCAGCCACGAAATATTTAAAGTTAAGAATCTTCCTCCAGGCTCTAAGTAGACCTCCACACTTCTCATCTTGAGATAAGATATCATTAAAATCCCCAAGATACAACCAAGAGGTCTTAATGTTGTTACTAATTCTCCAGACCTCTTGCCAGCATAGCATTCTATCGACTTCATCAGTGGGACCATAAATAAAAGTGATATATGATGGAGTAGAGAGAGTTGCAGACATCACACTAGTATGAATAATATTCACTGATGAGAACAGAATATTAACCGTAAGCACATCAGACCACCATAACGCTGGGCCTCCACTTCTTCCAACTGGATCAACTATCCATTCTTCATTAAAGCCACATCTGCGTCTCACCTTTCTCACATATCTCGCTTTTTGTTTAGTCTCCATTAAGAAGACTAAATGGGGTTTTTCCCGGAAGCACTCTTCCTTCAAATTTCTAGCTGTCAAGGCAACCCCCAAACCTTGATAGTTCCATGCTAATAGATTCATGGCGAACCGGCGGTTGGTCCCATTCAACCACCGGCGTTTTGGGGAGACACCTATTCATTCTCCTCCTTACAGATATTGTCTTCATTCATCCAACTCTCAGGAAAATCAATTTCAAAAGAAGCTACAGATTTACCAAGCGAACCTTGGTCAACACTAGGATTCGACCGTCTCAGAAACTTTTTCACCGACCGAAAATTCCTACTTCTCCTATTCTGAACTTGAGCTACTTCCTTTCCTTTATTTAGCTCCACCTCAGAGTCAGCAAATAATTTCCTGCATTTCTTGCTCTTCAGCTCGCCAAGCTCTTCATCATAAGGACATTTAAGATTAATCCCCCTAACTCCAAGAGACACAGCGGATATAGGGGAGAGCCCAACAAAAGGAACAATGGATTGAAGCTTCGGATCTTCTTCAGGGAATTCAACCTTGTAAGGAAGAGAATTAGATTGTGTATCAAACTCTCCAATCTCCCTACTATTAACCCCCACCTCAGTTGGCACTATTGGATTAATTGGGGGTTGAGAGGGGATAGAGCTCATGGGTTGCATAACAAGGGAGCCGTCAGTGGGAGAAAGTGGGCTGGAATTATTGGTGAATAATCCCCCATCCTGCAAAAAAATGTTAGGCCCAACAGGAAAGGAATTTTCATTAAACTTACCCATAGCAAGCCAACGGCCCAATGGTTGAGTCCCAAAGCCCATCGCCTCCTCCACACACTTAGGATCCGCTGTACCCACTTGCCACGTCTTCCTCATGCCTGCGTCATCCACTGCACAACAGGTCACCATCTCCTCAGGTGCTTTCGGCGTTGACTGATCTAGAGCAGGGCCTGCAGCAAATCCTTGGTCAGAGACGACCGTTGGAAAGAGGTATCTCCGAGGCAAGATCCATCCGGTAGAATCTCCGTCGGCCACCACCGAAGTGTTTCGACGATCAAAAGAGAAGGTCGCAGGGACTAAACTAGAAACCAGCCTCGTTGATTCCTCGGATCTCTCCTCGCCTGAGGGGTTTGCCCTGCCTTCAGAGTTTACGGTAATACACGGCAGTCCTGGCACCCGAGGTGAAGATGGTATTTTTCCGACCAAATCATCCCTGCCGCTTGATTCTGAGCTTCCACAATAAGAGTTCTAGGAATTATTAGCCGACAAACAGAATTTCGGCCATCCCTCCTGACACACTTCTAAAATATTCTCAAAAGTACTCAACGCCTGAGTACCCATCCAACTTCCAAATTTGTGGTTAACCTCTGCATCCTTAGAAGAAGAGAGGTCCTTGCAGCCACGGCTATCATGTCCTATACATCCGCACCTATAACAGAAACTTTGCAACCGTTCATATTTCACTGAGACCCAAGCTGGTTTGTTCTTCTTCCTCGGAACCCAAAAGCCAGCAATGAGAGGAGCGTTTAGTTGAAGGAGAGTTCTAACTCTCACAATGCTACGGGTAAGCTTCCCTTCAATCTTAGGTAGTTCATACATTAATGGAGTTCCTACTGCCTTTCCTAGCTTAAATAGCATTAGAGCCATTAAAGGCTTCAGGAGGAAGTCCATGGAATTGTAACCAGAAGGGAGTATGACTAAAATCTACATCTTTCATAACCATATAGTCCTCCCAAATCTGGAGGTTCAACAGGTGCCCTAGAACAGACCAAGGCCTGCCTTTGAGGATCCTTGAGTAATCTTCAACCTTCTTAAAACAGAACAGAAAAATTAAACGGGTTCTATCCAACTCATGCACTTCCAGCTTCTCCCCAATATGCCATCCTTTCTTGATCATGGTAATTATTGTTGGTATATTTAGCTTCTTGCTAGCTTCGACCTTACCAACCAAGGTTCCACCATGACTTTCCATTATTTGATCGAGGTCCAGCAGGAACTCTTTTGGCAACTTAGCATCACTACTTTGTCCCACCTCCATGCTACTAACACAGCCAAGGCAAAGGAAAGACTTCACACAAATTGACACACCCTTCCCATTCGACACCAAGAAAAGAAGAGAAGGGGGGCTTCAACCGGATCTTCACAGCAAGACAACCAGACGAGGCTCACAAAGGAGGGGGGACCTCACAACGCTCTACACACAGGAGGAGGAGACTCTCGCAGAGGAGAGAAAAAAGCTATTCTCAATTCGTGATACTCAAATCATAATTCAGGTGTTCTTCCTAGTAAAAGGCCTTTTTCCAGCCCTTTGAATGTAAACTACTCAAACAATTCTACATCTAAGGGAGCTATCATGTGTCTCTATGCATTCTTTTTTCATTGTGATATAAATGCTTTTAATGTGTTTCATTTTAAAGATTTTGAATTTGAATTTTGAAATCACAGTTGTTGAAGAGTCTGAAACTTTGCCTCCGAAAATGTAAAGTAATCTCTTATACACTTTTTCCTCTATGACCAAGAGGATAATATTTCTTGTGCTTAGATGTCATTAATGTGATCAAAAAGTATTTGGTTGGTTATCCATTCTTGTCTTATATTTTGCTTTGTTTTGACAAAGGAAATACATGCATTCTTTTTTTCCTGCAGTGATTAATTGTTCTTTAACTTAAATGAAGTGTCTTAGGCTTAGCTAGATCAAGGGGCCCAAGGAAAATAAAGCACTTTCCATAATTTTGCATTATCCAAGTAGTCACGTAGGTATGCTGAGTAATTTGTCATTTGTCCAGTGGTCACAAACTTTCCTTGTCGTTAATTGTTTGACCTATTGGTTCATACACGTTTAAGCTAAGTATCCAACTAATAAACATCTACTTTATACTGTTATGTTGATTTTCAGTTTTATGTATTCCAGGCAAAGGATGCAGCTGTGCAACATTGGTCATTGTGTTTAATTATGCTGATTATTTTCTACTATTCCCAAAAAGGATCATATCAATGTAGTCTTTTTTTGAATACCTTAAATAGCAACATTTAGTCTTCACTTTCAAAATGTGGCTAATGTCATTCCTAAGTTGTGAAACTGTGGGGTTTGATGATGTTTATTTGTTTCTCACAAGCTACTTTCTGCAGGCTAGATTTATTTCATCTCTTTTTCATGTTCATTAGTTTATGTAGTCATGTACAGTGTGTTTCATCTTTGTGGGTTTTGTCTGTCTGTACAATGAAAAAGCTGGACCCGACTTATTCTGTGTCTACTAATTTTGTCTCATTACAATTAATTCTTGTAACAAGTTTATGGTTAGCTAGCTACTACCTCATAAAGTTGACTAAACCCAATTCCTTAAATAGGAATATGCACCATGCTCATGTCTCTTTTCTACACTTCTTGAAGTTGACAATGTTAACACGCAAACATATTATTGTCCTTTTCCTATTTGTCTATGTAGATTTTATTACAAGCAGAGGCACATCAGATTTGAATTAAATCGGATAGCCTCATGAAACAATTGAATGTGAGCTTCCGACAAAGGTTCTCTGCCGATATGAGATCGTTGTGTTCGATGAGGTGGTGAGTGCTTCTATTTTCTTCTACTATGAATATGAATTAATCCTCTGATGTTCTCTTCTTTTTCCTTCGTCAAAGTCGTTCCCCTCTCATTTGTCATAATCTCGCTATGTCTAACTGTCCTCTATTATGTCCCTCCTTTTTCTCCTCCCCATATGAAACTCTGGCCAAAAAACCTGGTCAATTTTCCAGTT
This sequence comes from Acacia crassicarpa, assembly GCA_034222035.1. Taxonomy (NCBI): domain Eukaryota; kingdom Viridiplantae; phylum Streptophyta; class Magnoliopsida; order Fabales; family Fabaceae; genus Acacia; species Acacia crassicarpa. The sequence continues at coordinate 9,593,910 of JAWXYG010000008.1, forward strand.
CCTTATTTTTGTCTCTAAATCGTGCTATGGAAAGGAACATCAGAGAATCATGCAAGAGGCAAAGTAGAGGTTGTCTACAACTATTGGTCATGTTCATGGCTGAATCTTGAGGGATTTAGTGCAGGGCTGTCTTTGACTTTGGTCCAATAATTATCCCTACACTCATTTGTTTTTCGGGAATGACGGATCAGTACTATAATCATATCAGGGCATTATTCATGAAGGTACTGCATATGTTAACATAATAAATAGTGTTGCAATCAATTTATATCTCTTTGAATTTTCTTTTTGTCTATGATATATATATCTATCTATTAGGGACTTTATAGTAAATAACTATAGGAGAGATACTCATTTACTCAGGAGTTAGTTAGAAGAGAGAGAATATTAAAAATGACATGGCAATGTATAGGCTATACATACTGTACTGAGGTCATCTTTCTTTTTTCGTAAATGAATTTAGTATATTTCCTTTCTTAGTTATATCAAGGTATCAGAGCCATCTATCTGGTCATGGTGCCGTCGCCGCCGGACACTAAATCCTAAGACCGTCTGGGTGAGCTTGAGTATTGGTTTGAGTTCCTCCATTCTTCCTTTCCATACGCATTTTGAGCAGAGTTCTCAAGAAATCGCACACCTCAAGAAGACTGCTAATCAGGCAATTTAACTGTAAATATTTTTATACTTAATTGATAACAACTCAATTACTTTTATTATTATTTAAAAAAAAAAAAAAAGCGCACATAGTATTAAACGCTTCTACAAAAGCACATTGTATTTTTGCCCTTAACCCTAAATCCATTCCATTGATATGTTCGTCCGGTCATGCGACATCCCCTTCGGCCCTTCTATCTCTCATTTGTGGATTTGCCCAGTCGCCCTGGCCGCGAGTCGCGACCCTCTCTGCCTCTCCAGTGTTCGATTATAGATCACTTCCAGTTCAAGGCGCTACTCGTCTCTCTCAATCTCTCCAGTCTTTATGGCGCCTCATATTGAGTCTCGACATCTCGTTCAACTCGTCACCCAGAAGCTCAATCTCTCAAGCTCCCTTTCTTATATTTGCCCTAACCGCGACCCTTTCTGCCTCTTCTGAAGCTCGATCGCTTCCAGGTTCCAGGTGCTCACTTCCAGCTGCTCCTCGCCTCTGCTCATCGCCCAGAAACTCATTTCCGAAGGTAATTATTTTCTTTCTTTAACCCTGCCCTTTCGCATTCTCTGAGTAATTCGTCTAGATCCTTTAAAGGGTTCAAGGTTTCTGTCTGGTGTGGTTTGTCAGAACTTGTTTCTGATTTTCTGTTGTTTTCCTGGACAATGGGTTCCGTAAATTCTTTCTCAAGTGCAACCCACACTTTGTATTGAGGTTGCTGCTCGCAATTGTGAGAACTGCCAGTTGCTGAAGGGAATATTCTTGGGTTGAATTTGTTTCACTTTTCAGAATCAAATTATTGTTAGTGTTTAGAGGTTGTTTACACTAGCATTTGCATATTCTCTAATATCTGAGCTTTGTTGCAACTACTAATTCCTTCAATAACTTGATATTAAGTTATTAACTGCTCCCTCTTAATATAGCGGTTGGGTCCAAAAAAATTTTGGTCTAAGGCATACGTCTTATGTAAAGGATATTCATCTTTTCGCCCTAGGTGCAACCTGCAAGCTCCCATCGCTCAGACCTCAATCTCGCGATCAGACCTCAATCTCGGTTTCGCCTTCGCCATTCAACGTGAACAAGCAGCCACCGTCCAGCTATGCAAGAGACTAAGAACACTACGTGCGCAAGCACCCACGATCCAGCTATGCAAGTCACTAAGAAGGCTAGAACTATGGGTAGCAAGATCAAGATCGGAATCAATGGTAATCTTTTACTTCCATCTGCATCCTGTTTTTTTTCTTTCTGCTACTAATTCTATTGGATAGTCTACCTTTCTTCTCTTCTTTTTTTTTTTTTTTTTTTAGTTTTGGCAATCAATTACTTTTGTTAGTGATTCAAATTTTTATTTTAGTTAGTGTTTTCACTTCCAGGATTTGGAAGGATTGGTCGCTTGGTGGCAAGAGCGGCTATGCAAAGAAATGATATTGAAGTCGCTGCTATTAATGACCCTTTCATTAATTTCTCTTACTTGGTATACATTACTGTTATCTGTGCTCATGATCCGTCTCCATATATGTGCAATCATAGTGGATAATAGGATTTCAGTTTTGTCTCTTTCAGCTTTTCCATAGATTTGATGTGTGTTCAGTTTAAGTTCCTAGTCTTAGTTGTTGACTGAATTTCACTGTGTCTGGCAGACCTGCATGTCTCAGTACGGCCTTGATCACGGGGGGTGGAAAACTCACGGTTTCACAAAAACTATCCATGGCGTCTATCTCTTTGATGAAAAGCCCGTCACTGTGTTTGCACGCAGGTAATGGTCCTGAAATTTTCTTATGGTTGGGCTTGTATATGTTAACACTGTGTCTCGAAGGTGAAGATATTATCCATTGACCTTAGTAACTTCATGCATCAGGTACCCTGCAGAGATCCCCTGGTTTCAGACTGGAGCTGAGTATATTGTTGAGACCACCAGTGACTTCACAGACAAACAGAAGGCCGCTGCCCATGTTGGGAAGGTTGTAGAGAATTAGGGGGAATTGGGCGAGAAACACATTTGAAGCAAGTGCTATTGCACTGCTCATTCCATTCATACACAATTATCAACATACATGAGTGATTAAGCTAGGCTCTTCCCTTTATATAGGCTAGCCTTAGACTCAATCATAGTAAGGCCCATAACATCTCATAGGCCCATAGGCCCACAACAATTACATATGAAAGCAATACAATCAAATCCTAATGTCCTACTCCTAATGGCCTTATAGAATTAGTAATATGCCACTATTACCCTTAACTACTTATTATTATCCCTAATTAGTCCTAAGGCCTCATAGGATTAATATTGTGCCCTAATTCCTAACCCTAACACATGTTATTTATGACTTATGTATCAGCCCATTTTAAGGTTTGCCTTTGTGCACTACCCCTTCTTATCTCATGTCTTTAGTTTTTGTCATTTGCTTTTCTTATTGATCCCACTTAACCGTAAAACCTTATTTTGTTAATAAATAATATTGCTTTCACTGTTATCTTTTCATATATAGAGCATCTCTTGGACTGATTGGCACTGGGTCTTGTAGATTAGCTATAAGCATGTCTTAAAATTCCGTGTAACATACACTTTGCTTAGCATTGCTTCTTCAACGGTATTTCATCACAGTTTAGTTTTGAGGGTTGTGTGAAATGATCTTTTGTCTGTTCTGTTTTGATTGAGCCAGGGTGGTGCAAAGAAGGTTATCATATGTGCACACAGTGAAGATGCTCCCATGTTTGTTGTAGGTGTTAATGAGCACGAATACAAGCCAGAGCTTGATATTGTTTCCAATGCAAGCCGCACGACCAACTGCCTTGCTCCACTTGCGAAGGTTATCAGGCCGTCAGATACTCGTATTGTTCTTGTGTCAATGCCGTACTGTTCTGTTATGTTAATCTTTCTATGTCAATTGTAGGTTATTCATGATAGATTTGGCATTGTTGAGGGGCTAATAACCACATTTCATGCCATTACTGGTGGGTATAATTAATGCTACTATCTAGCATCTCTGATTTGGGTGTTTCGCATAATCATGATTTTCATGCTATATTGCTGCTCAGCCGCCCAGGAGACTTATGATGGGCCACCAGGTGAAGAATGGATGGGTGGAAGATTCATTCCTAGCAGCACTGGATCTGCTAAGGTGAATAATTGGCATTCATATATTAGTGTTAGTTGTCACCTTTATCTGGTCTCCTTCAGTAATATACCCTTCTCATGCGTCAGGCTGTTGGGAAGGTGCTTCCCTCTCTAATTGGAAAATTGACTGGAATGGTCTTCCCTATTCCTTCTATGACTGTCTCTGTTGCTCATCTTACTGTGAGGCTGGAAAAGCCAGCCACCTATGACCAAATTAAAGCTGCCATCAAGTATGATTTTATTCTCAAAGTGACTGTTATATTTAAGTATTATTTGGCTTGTCTGATTCAATAGTACTGTTTTTCAGGGAGGAGTCCGAGGGCAAGTTGAAGGGAATCCTTGGTTACATTGAAGATGTGAAGTCCACTGACTTTGTCGGGGACAGGAGGTGTGTATTATCATCTCATTGGAAGTGATTAAATGCATCTAATTCTCTACCTTGTCTTCTTTGGATGCATATATTACCCTATTTGTCATTGGAGCTAAGAGTTGTGCGTTAATTCTTTTGTTTTTTTCAGGTCAAGTTTTTTTGATGCCAAGGCAAGTACTACTTTGGGCGACAACTTTGTGAAACTTGTTGCTTGGTATAGTAACGAGTGGGGTTACAGGTAATTTTTCTTTCTTGTTTTTGGCATATGCTTTCTTACCATTGCAAGGTAGCAGCATCAGTGGTTCTTTCTCAGGAAAATTACCAATCCATTGATGTCTAATTACAAGATGTCTAATGCTGCAGCACACGTGTTGTTGACTTGATTGCTCACATGGCGAAGTTTCAGCCTAATTGAGAGTTCTGAATAAATGGTTTATTGGTGCATCCCTGGTGTTGCTGTGTAAAGCGTTAGTTTCTTCTGCCTTTGTCTTTTTGATGGCCTCTCATCTGGGGAGGAAAATTTTCATGTGTATATGTCTTGACTTTTCTTTTTATGATATTTTACGGTTTCGTCTTGCCATTTCTGATCCTTGTTTCTTTCAAATTAGAGTTTCCTTAGCCTATTGAAAGAATTTAAGCAAGAATTTGGAGGTTGTGGTATGTTTAATAATTGAAGCTGCTATAAACCTTGGGTCGATGAGAAACACTGAAGCTGGCTGAAATCTCAGTTCCTCAGCGATTATGCTTGTGTGTCAATTGCTATTACTGTTACGGCCAAAATAATGATGTTTCATCCCTAATTTAGTAGCACGTCGACTTGGAAGAATTTCCCATCTGATTATTGCTAGAGTTGTAGCGTAATCGAAGCGTAAATATGAAATTTGTTTTCCAGCATTGTTATGCCTCGAGTAGAGTTGGGAAATAGGGTTAGCCTGGCCCTTTTAGGTGGGGGTAAGAAAAACATCTGATTTTTAGGCAGAATGCTTTTTTAAAAAAAAAAAAAATTTACTATTTTTCCATCATTATTTTATGGAAATATAATTACTAAATTCTAATTTAACAAATAAATATTGTGAACATTATGGTTTTGACATCATTTATAATCAAGGGTAAATTATTAGCCACACTAAGTAATGTGAGTACGTTGATTATCATTTTTATTTTCTTTGCTTCTATTTTTTTTATCTTTTTCGCTACTATCATCAATTTTAAAGATTTTTATTGTGTTTCATTTTGAGTAGTAGGCTCTACTTTATAGGTAAAACTATCAAGAATTTCTTCTCATGGATCATGAATACATTTATAATCTTTGTATACAACAAATAATAAACTAAAATCATAAAGTCATAGTATATTTATGATGTCTATGTATGTGAGGATAAACAACTCTAAAAATAGTTAGAAAGTTGGAATACACACATGCTGGGTTGACTCTTTTAAGCCCTCATCTTTGCAGAGCTGACTCTTTCAGACCCGATTTCCTTTGCAAACACCAATTAATAAACCTGACCCTTGATTTGAAAGGGCTAAAATGAGCCCCTGGGTAACCTTGTTTTTTCCTTGTTTCTGTTTCAAGCATGACGTTGCTGATTGTTGCCATGGGAGATTCGGATTGTTTAAGTTTGATTTTATCTCCTACTGAACACGATAATTGCATCAACAATTGAATCGGGAAGGAATCTTTACTACAATTTTAAACCAGAAAAATGTATTTGAAAAAATTAACTAATTATAAGAAAAGGCTAAACTGTAAAAATAAAAAAATATAGCAATATTTTGTTTTTATACAAAAAATATAGCAATATTGTCTGATAGTGTCTAAACTTTTGTACAACATTAATAAAGTGAGGTTTAATTGTCATTTCCTGCGACATATTTAGCATATTGCACAAGGTTAATTATATTTTTATTTAGATTGAATGATTATATTTATAAAAAAGTACTATGGAATGAGTGAGCAAGTTTTTTAGATGGGGTTTAAAAAAACTTTTTATGCCTTTATTTTACTTTATTTTTTATTATAAAGGTGATATGAATTTGCACTTGTTTTCCTGGTGCCATCACACAATCGTCGCCATAACATTTTTCATTAAACTATTTTCGATTCCCATGTTTAACCAACATGTCACCATTTATAATTTTGAATTCCATTCCTTTCCATCAAAAAATAGAAAGAAATAAAGGGTTTTCTTTTTTTTGAGCAATTACTAATAAAGGGGTTGAAGAAGAGTTTCTTTCCACGTTGATTTTGGATCCCCAAAAGCATCCACTGCCAATGTAAAACTTAAATTTGGGAGTGGTGTTCATAGTTAGTTGGGGACCCTGCCTCAAAAGATATGGTGCCTAAAAACATTCATGGTAAAGTAATTATGATTCTTTAAGGAATGACGAAAACCAGGAAAGAGAGAGTAAGTTAGCGTTGTCATTTTGAGCAATTGAAGAGAAGAGAACTAGGGTTGAATGATTGATAAATGCGAGTTGTCATTTTGAGCAATTGAAGAGAAGAGAACTAGGGTTGAATGATTGATAAATGCGAGGGTTTAACGTATGTGAATGATGATGATATGTGAAATTTAGAATAATTATATAAGATCGAATTGATTTTTTTAGAGAAATTTAAGAAGCTGAATAAATTACTTTAAAGTATTTATATTTGTCATTTTTATACCAAATTAATTCGTTTGACTTATAAACTAATATATAATAATCTAATAATATAAAACATATGCTATGATTAAATTACTTAATTAAATTTCCTTAATTTCTTTTTTTTTAAAAAGTCAATTGGGTCTTATATGGACTAAAAAGAATAATTTAAATTAAATAGGACATACCCATAGGTTAAGTCTTATAAAAATAGGCATGATCTATCTATTTATATATGCTTGAATATACATGAGTTTGATCTATTTACCACAAGTTCGTTTGAACTTTATCTAAGCTGGGCCGGATGTCCTATTAGGGTCTAGCCCTAGTTTTTTCTCACTCCTAGAAGATAGTTTGAGTAATATATAATATAAAAAGGAAAATTAAAGATATAAATAGATAGATAAATTTTACTAGTAGTTTTTTTTGCCAGCGAGCAATGGCGGACGCACGTTAATGCCCCCCTTGAATTTGGGTTGTTTTTTTCAAAAAAATAAAAAGTAAAAATTAAATTAATACATAATTTCCTATAATAAGAGTAGAGTGAAGGATTGAGAAAAAAGGCATACTAACCAGCTATCAAAGATGACCTTATTATTTTATTTTTTTAAAAAAATTAATATATGTTTGAATGATTGTCCACCTTTAATACATTAAGACTGCACTTCGTAATGGGATGAATGATGAATGGTTGAATGATAATTTAGAGCCTTATTCACTTGATTTCATAAATATTTTTTTGATATTTTTTTTCTTGTTTATTTTCTTTTTTTTTTAATGTATTTAAAATTTTCCTTAAAAAAAATTCAGGGGCACCCACGAATCCCCCACTACCAATTGTGCCCCTCTGTAATTTCCTAGGTCCTCTGTAATTTTCTAGGTCCGCCACTCCCTGCAAGCAAACAGTAAATGACACTGATATATTGATGATACAGATTACAGACTATAGAGTGGGAAATTTTTTTAAAAAAAAATAAAATAATAACATTATGTTGATTGAGTATTTTTAGCGTTGATTTTCTTAATCAACACATTTTACTGTTCATAAGGACTATTAGGCCCCAAAAACGTTGGAAACATCGTCGGGCTGTGTGGGTTAGCTAAAAAGACAGGTTTCATCCTTTAAGGTAGCTGACTTGCATCAAATTTTAATGGGAAGTCAATGAGAGTTGGCATAGATGGTAAGGGATCCAGGACTAGGTCCTTGGATCGTGAGTTCGATCCCCTCTGCCGTCGCTGGAACTCATTTGGTAGGCGATCTCGTAAGTCCCCAGTAAGTGCTTATAGAGCCCGGGGCCGTGCCCTAGCCTTGGTGGGGGACTGATGCCGAACTTCTCTAAAATTTTTTTGTATCAAAAAAAAAATTTAATGGGAAAATACAACCAAATCTCATGAAAGAGAAACAATTAAAACCAGTTCCCAATTTTAATGGGTCTTGTCATTTTTCACCCCGCCCGAGGCACCGCATTTCTTCCCTCTTTTCTCTTGCCGGGGTCCCACTTGGCCACTTTCCAATTAAGTTGTTTGGGTTAAGTATCAATTATGTCTTTGAAACATACGCTCAGAAACAATTTTATCATTGAAGTTTTAGGTATAACAATGTTGTCCTGAAAATCTCAAAACGTAACAATGTTGTCCCTCCGTTAACTGCCATAACGGCCAACTAATGTTTGACCATTAGCCCCACGGGTGCCAGCATTCTTTACCTTAATCTTACGCAGTAGTGTGGCAAAATCAGAAATAGTTTGTTATACTAATACAGCGGAAATTAAATTTGATTACACAACAGGGGTATTCCCAAGGTTTATACCCCTTTACATACATTTAGATTCATTTACAAACAGTGAAAATTAAAACAAACTGAATCACTGGCGCCCCTCGGTTCTTCAACTTTCCTTCTGCTAGGCCATCTTCAAGCAACTCTCCCTCATTGAGCTTTTTGTAGCACTACTCTCCTGTGCTTACCTGTCTATTGGTTGGTAGTAAAGGGCAAGGATGGAACTTGGTTGTGACAAGGGGGGCCATGCCCCCCCCACCCCAAAAAAAAAAAAAATTGATTAAAATTTTTTAATGGAACTTTTTCCTTTTTTTTTTTCTTTTTTAGTGTAATAATACAACTTTGGCCCCCAAAGTAGTAAAATTAAATTTTGGCCCCCCAATTTCTTCTTCTTCTTCATTTTTTCCCCTCTTTTTATATCTTTGAGCTTATAATTTAATCTTTGTTCCATGTGGGGTCTTGTATGATTTATGTTAATTTTGTCATTCTTTTCTATATTTCATTCTAATTACCTGAAATTTTTAGCTTATCAGTGAAATTTACTTTTGTGGTGTATCCCTTACTATTCTTTTACCCATTTTATACTACACTTGTAGATGAAGTTAATTGACTTAATTTCATAAATATATTTTTTTATTCTTTTCATTTTTAATGCATTTAAAACTTTCCTTTAAAAAAAAAATTTCGGGGCACTGCCCCCGAATCCTCCACCACTATTTGGCCCCCTAACTTTTCCTCCAAGTTCCGCCACTGGTAAAGGGTGAGATTCTGAGGAATCCCAGTAGCAGACAATACCAATACAGTACATACAAGATAAATGCTAATGCATGATATACTTGCCTTGCACAAGCTCATGTTAACATACTCAATGCTTCATACCATGGTAGTCAAAATCACGATTTAAACGTTAAAAACGCCGTTTTTACGTTTTTTGGAGAGCAAAACGTGTTGCGCTGTGTAAAAAAGGTGCCAGACGTGAAAACGGAAAAAACGCCGCGATTCAACGTGAAAGCGTAAAAACGCCGTTTTTTTCCAAAACAGCGCCGCGTTGAACAACAAACCAAACCAGCGGTCTAGCCAGCGGTTTTCAGCTCCAACGGTCCAGCGGTTCAGTGAATCAGCCCTAAATGAGTCCTAAATCCCTAATCCCTAATTCCATCGATTTCAGTCTCTCAACTCTCAAGTCCCGACTCCTTCAGAAACTGAGTCTGAGAATCAATCTTCACTCACTCACTCCGTCGTCCGCCGTCGATCAAAATTTTCTCCTCCTCCGCGCCCTTTCATCGACACCGGACCTCCTTCACTGCCTTCATCGTTGAAGAAGGCTCAACAGCAAGCAAAATCCCTAATCCCATTGCTCGAAGTCTCGAACTCACCGACTCTTCTCCGGTTCTCTCTGCGTGGTTGTTCTAGTTTCTCCGCTCAAGTGCTCAACAGCAGGCTTTGCTATTTTTCCCAAATTTTGGTAAGATTGCTTTGTTTGTTCTGGTTTCCTTGCGTGTTTGTTCTGGTTTCCCGTCTCTCTGTGTCTTGCTCCATTTTTGTGGGTTTTAATTTGGCTTTGAATCCATATTTGTGGGTTTAATCTGGTTGTTTACAGACTGAATTTATTTTTTATTTGTAATCTGGTTGTTTATCTTCTCAGCTGTCTTGTTGAATCTGGTTGTTTAATTTTTTTTTGGTTTTAATTACGCTTTGAATCTGGAATTTGCAATGTATGATCTGGTTCTGGACTTCTGGTAAATTGGTATGTTTTGTTCTGGAGACATGCTTATACAAACATTGGTAAAATTGGTTTGTTTTGGTAATTTGCAATGTATGATCTGGTTCTAGACAATTATATTGTGCTATTTCAATTGAATCAAACATTGGTAAAATTGGTCTATTGCTAGAAAATGGCTTCTGGTGGAAGTCATCTTAGTAAAATTGGTATTTTAGAACTTCTGTAGGCCTTCTGTTCTGTGCTGTTCTGTTCTGTTTGGTAAAATTGGTATGTTGCTAGAAAATGGCTTCTGGTGGAAGTGGTGGTGGAAGTGGAAGTAGTAGTGCTGCAGTTCAGAGTAATTCTATGCCTTCTATCCCAGCAAGTGGATCAGGAACATCTTCAAGAACTTTCAAGAATGCTCCTGGAAGTAGAACTGATGTAGCATGGAAGCATGGTACTTCAGTTGATGGAGGTACTAATAAAATTAAATGCAATTACTGCCAAAGGATTGTACAAGGAGGTGTTTATCGATTGAAACATCATTTGGCTTGCACTCAAAAAGACGTTGGAATATGCAAATCTGTTCCTGAGGCCGTCCAGAAAGAAATGTGGGACATTGTTTGTGGTTTACAAAAAAGACTAAACAAGAAATCTGGCATTGATGATGATGATGAGGTTGTACAAGGTGGAGAAAAAAGATCACGTGATAAAGATAAAGAGAGCTCTAAGAATATCTTCAAGAAAAGAGGAGCAAGCACCCAGTCCCAACCTACCATCAATAATATTTTTAAGCAGAGTTTAAGAGAGGGTGCATGTGAGAAGATTGCTTCTTTTTTCTATAACAATGCCATACCATTCAATGTGGCACGAAGTGTTGAATTTCAAGAGATATTTGAAATGGTTGCTCGACACGGTATTGGCTTTAAGCCACCATCCTACCATGAAATTAGAGAGAAATATTTGAAGAAACAATATATGGAGACAATGCAAAGTATTGAAAAACATAAAGTTTATTGGAAGGATATGGGCTGCTCCATAATGACGGATGGCTGGACAGATAAAAGGAGAAGAACGCTTATAAACTTCTTAGTAAATAGCCCAAAAGGAACTGTGTTTTTGAAGTCAATTGATGCATCTCACATCACCAAAACAGCTGAGAAGATATTCCATATGATTGATGAAGTAGTTGAGGAGGTAGGAGAATAAAATGTTGTTCAAGTTGTGACGGACAATGCTGCGAACTATAAAGCTGCAGGAGCATTGTTGATGGCAAAAAGAAAAAGGTTGTAATGGACGCCTTGTGCGGCTCATTGTATTGACCTAATGTTGGAGGACTTTGAGAAGAAGTTGCCGGTTCATCATGAGACAATTGCCAAAGGAAGAAAAATTACTACATTTATATATTCAAGGACTTCTTTAATTTCCATGTTGCAATTTCATACAAATGGAAGAGACTTGGTGAGACCCGGCAAGACTCGCTTTGCCACGTCTTATCTTACCTTGGGGTGCCTCAACGACAACAAAGGACCATTGATAAGGATGTTTACTTCAGAGCAATGGACGTCTAGCAAACTAATTAATTTACATAATTTCATTTAATTAATTTGCCACTTCCTCTATCTCAAAAAATAAAACTTATATAATATATAATTAAAGGAGGAGATAAATAGATATTCACAAAGGCAGTAGCTAGGCACATGGTTTCCCTTCATCCTACTCAGAATGCCAGACATGGCTGTCTTCTATGAGACGCAAGGAATTTACTTCTCTCTCTTTAAACATTTATTCCAACACATGCAAAAGTTACTGGACCAAAATTCATCGTATGAATTAATAAGAAATCAAGCAAAATAATAATAATTAAACTATTCAATGTGATCAAAACAATAATTATTTAAAAACTAAAACAAATCAAGTTGATTGTCATGGTCCAATAATTTTATATTTTCGCAAAAATGTTTCGTATAAAAATGTCCACTACCATGAGCACGTGAAAATTATTATATTGGATTTCAACTACATTTGTCTCCTGTGGCCCTGTTGTCATGTGGGTATTTTAAATAATTTTTTTTTTTTTCTGATACAGCCAGTGGGGGAGAGGGAGGCAGGGCTCGAACCCTGTCTCCTGTGGCCCTGTTGTCATGTGGGTATTTTAAATAATTATTGTTTTTTTTTTTGATACAGCCAGTGGGGGAGAGGGAGCCAGGGTTCGAACCCTAGACAAAAGGGAAGGTCAGTTCCTAAGGCTGGCTCTAATGCCATCGCGTTATGAGACGCTTGGCAAATAATTATTGTTTTGATTACATTGAAAAGTTTAATTTCAACTACATCTATTAGTTGATTACTTAATGAGGGTTTGAAAATCATATTATTTAATAAGGATAAAATAGGTAAATTCTTCAATTTAAAACTCATAAAATGACAACTAAAATTTTTTAGTTCGCAACGTTTTATATCTTGAACCAAATGGAGCATTGTGATCTTACTCAGATGATTACATATTGGGGCCCTAAATGTAATTTTACAAATGCTAATAAAAAGATTATCTAATGAACAGATCTTAAGACCACTATAATTTAATCAAAAGAGTCATTAAAAGATGGCCAGCGCTTTAGTAGCGTAGTGGCATAGAAGCTTAGCTCCCCTCCCCCATGATCAGGGTTCGAACCCTGCCTCATCTCCCTACTATATGTATCAAAAAGAGTCATTAAAAGATGAGCTTCAAAAACCAAAGCAACCTGACTCAATTGGCTCGTAGTTGGGTACCCTTGAATATCTAGTCAGAGGTTCGATCCGTAACGGTGTGTATAGAGAAAGTTATTTGGTCAGCACCAATACTCCTTCGATACAACTACAATGCAAAAATCTTTACTGTCGGCGGAGATTACCCTAATTTCTATTAAAAAAAAAAAAAAAGAGCTGCAAGTGATGGAACCAACTCACCCCCATAATAGACAAACGAATTGTCGGTTTGACCCACCTGAGGGGGGGGAATGATGTTTTATTATGAGAATCGATCGTATGGGAATAAAACCTCAAATGCCATTTGACTACGCGGAATGAATCATTTCATTTTATTTTAGTTCTATTGTCTTTTCCTTCATGTCAAACACATAAGTGGAGGAACACAAATGCCGTATTTTATTATCAAAATTTTAATTTTTAAATAAATATATAATTCGAAAATTTAAATCTTAAATCTCTTCAGCAAAATGATCAAGAGACAAGAGGCACAGGTTGTAGCTACAGCAAAATGATTTTGTTTTTTATTTATATAATTATTCATCATTGAAATTGATAAGGTGGGCTTCATAATACAACTTATTATAAATATAGTATAATATAATATCAATATTGTTAATTAATCTTAATACACCTCTTAGATGATTGAATATCATATAATTATGTAAAAGGTTGGAATTAAACATTCCTTATGAACATTTTGGTTTCTTATTCTTCTCATACATTGATTGGAACATGAAAGTTGCGGTGAGTAGTGCTGTAATTACCCCTTGTCCTTGGGCTCAACTGGTAAAAGGGTCGGATACTCGCACTAAAGGAAGAGGATTCGATCCTGGAATTGGTCAAGGCGCTGGGAGAGACATCCTAGCTCCTAGGTGCCAAAGTTAATTCCTGAAGGTAATAGACGACTCTATCACCTAGGAGGAAGGGAGATTTCGCCATGTCCTTGGATTGTAAATGAACCCGACTCTTTTCCTAAAATTTGTGTATAAAAAAAAATAGTGCTGCTATTATTTATATACAAGTAATAAATGAATTAACGGAAAAATCTCTTGTAAAGGCCAATAAAATATTAATTGATAAAGAGTTGTTTCCATTATTCAAAATATCAGTGAAGTGCAAGACCTGATTTATGATTTTTGAAATAAAAAAAGAAATAAGACAAATAGACACACACATATTTTTTTATCAAAAAAAAAAAAAAAACTCCTGCCAAATAATTATGGCTATTTTCCCAAAATAACCCTAATTAAATAACTATTTACTAAAATGCCCCTGTTTCCAAACTATTTCTCAATCTGCCCCTGTTTAGTTGACTAAATCATGATTTAGTCGACTAAAATGCGGGCTCAATTTTTTTTTTAACTTTCCCCGCGATTTAGTCGACTAAGTACGACTAAATCATAAAAAAAACACAAAAAGTTAAAACTTCGGAAGGCCATAACTTCCGGCTCGAGAGTCCAAATCAAGTGATTCTTTTTTTGATTTCACATAACTTTTTGAGATCTATGCAGTGACATAAAAATTAACTTTCATATTTAATGAAGAGAAAGGAGGAAAAACAACTGATTCTTTATTACGCAGGAGAAACTAACAATTCATTAAATATAATCAAGTGATTCTGATCACATAATATCTCCTGCACAATAAAGATAGGATATTGTGTGTATATATATATTTAATGAATTGTTAATATTAACATGAGTTGTTAATATTTAATATATATATATATATATATATATATATATATATATATATATATATTTAATGAATTGTTAGTATCTCCTGCACAATATGGATCACATTATATATATATATAAAATTAATTGTTAGTATTTCCTAAACAATATATATGGATCACATGATATGGACAGTTCAAAATCTAAGAAAATCTATATTCATGTATATTATATTTAATGAATTGTTAATATTAACATGAATTGTTAATATTTAATTAATATATATATATATATATATATATTTAATGAATATATATATTAATAATATGTATTTTGAATATATTGTATTTTGAAAATCCAATAATTAATAATATGGATTTTCTTAGATTCTGGAATGTCATGTTATAAGGAGCCTCAAAGTATCGACACTAAATTTGTGGGGCTTGATTATTCAAATTATCCCTCCCTGTAACGTAACAATTAATACTGGATTTTCAAAATACAATATATTCAAAATCGAGATTATTTCTTCATTAATAATATGGATTTTAAAAGAAAATATAAATAGAAAAAATATCGACACTAAATTTGTGGGATTTGATTTTAGGGGAATAATAGCGTTTGGAAGTTATGCATGAGATCATATGTTACAAGAGATTATTAATAATAAAATGGAATTGACTACAACTAAATTTTTTAGGGCTTGATTTTAGGGGAATAACAACCTCATCTACAGGACAAAAAAAGGTGATTATTCTTTGAAGTTTGAAGTTTAATTTCAACATAGAGTCAGAGAAGGAGGGAGATCCAACTAACTTAATTAGGGCATGGTTTTACGATTGATCTTTTATAAGATAAAATAAAAGGTTAGGGGGGTTCAATTTAGAATTTGAATTGTCCATATTGTGCAGGAAATAACACACACACACACACACACACACACACATATATATATTAAATACTAACAACTCATGTTAATATTAACCATTCATTAAATATATACACACACATATCCTATCTTTATTGTGTAGAAGATATTATGTGATTTAATAAAAAAGAAAACATCAAATAAAAGGAAACAATTCATTATATATATATATATATATATATATATATATATATAAGAATCACTTGATTATATTTAATGAATTGTTAGTTTTTCCTGCGTAATAAAGAATCAGTTGTTTTTTCTCCTTTCTCTTCATTAAATCTGGAAGTTAATTTTTATGTCACTGCATAGATCTCAAAAAGTTACGTGAAATCAAAAAAAGAATCACTTGATTCGGATTCTCGAGCCAGAAGTTATGGCCTTTCGAAGTTTTAACTTTTTGTGTTTTTTTATGATTTAGTCGACCAGAAGTTATGGTCTTCCGAAGTTTTAACTTTTTGTGTTTTTTTATAATTTAGTCGACTAAGTTACAGTACTTAGTCGACTAAATCGCGGGGAAAGTTAAAAAAAAATTGAGCCCGCGTTTTAGTCGACTAAATTATGGTTTAGTCGACTAAACAAGGGTAGATTGAGAAATAGTTTGGAAACAGGGGCATTTTAGTAAATAGTTATTTAATTAGGGTTATTTTAGGAAAATAGCCAAATAATTATTTCCGCTAGAGCTCTGTTGATGGCAGGGCTATGTGCCTATGTCGCATGTCCTCGGTGATGGCAGGGCTATGTGCCTATGTCGCATGTCCTCGGTGGTCTTTGATTGCCAGCAATTTTTTTTTTTTAAAAAAAAAGTATGTGTCAGGGCATTTATGTTATTTCCTTTTTATTTTAAAAAAGCCAAATCGAATTACATATTGTTTTGGTATTTTGAATATTTGAAACATCTGTCCATCCTTTATCTTTAGGGTGTGTTTGGTTTGAGGGGTGGAGGGGGAAAGAAAAAAAAGAGAGAAGGGAAAAAATATTATCAAAATTGAGTGTAATAGGGCCCACAAGTTTTCCTCTCCCCTCTTTTTTTTCTCTCCTCCTCCCTACCCCTCCCTCAAACCAAACACACCTTAGTATGTATGGACTTTGTAAGGGATTTTTCCATGATTAATAACCTAATAAAATTATTAAAAATTATTCTATTCAAATTGAATACTAAAATTTGTAAGATATTTAAAACTCGAATCTACTAAATAAATATAGGGATATATGTTTTAACATTATAATATTAATATAAAATAATAAAATGTATTACTACCCACTGCATAATTTTTTTATGTTATCATTTAGTATGTAATCTGAGATTCGTGATTTCTCCAACTCTCAACGGCATTATTTTAATCTGTATATAAATAACATATAAGAAGTCTAGAACACAATTTTTTTCTGAAATAAATCTTACTTGACAGAGTCCAGCTGTTCTAGAAGATTGTAGAAGGGTCGCCTCCAGCGAATTGACCACTTTGACCTTTGTCTTCGATCTCAATTTCACCAATGTCCACATTTCCTCCGTACCTTCCTGAGCTGAGGGTCTCTTCTCATGCTATATCTCATCATCATCAGTATTATATAAGATATATTTGGAGAGTTGATCTTTATCCTAAATATCAAACAAAGTTTCATATTTATCAACTTTTTCTTACTTTTTTTATATTGATGTTTTTTTAACAATAATAAAAAAGGAGATAGAATGCGAGAACTGAAAAAGATAATTATGATGTTTTATAAAATACATGTCATATTAACTAACTTAAACACTTTTCTTAATTAATCGGCTATCTTTAGCACTTTTTGGCACCATTTTGGTGCTTTACCTGCGTCGACCTTTGACGCTTTCCGGTGCCATTTTGGCGCTTCACAACCTGGTCCTCATCGCCTTTCTCTCATGCCGTCTCTTTTTCTCGTTCCCCTGTTGCTTCTCAGCCTCAGATTCCTCCATCGTCTCTCTTGCTTGTCCTCCCTATGGTTTCCCACTTTTCCAGTAAAGGCTCTTCTCTCTTTCCTCTAGTTGTACTCTTCCACCGCCTTTGTCTCTATTCCACCACCTTATTTCTTATTCCCCTTTCCACCGCCTTCCATTCTTTCTTCTCAACCGCCTCATCCTTCCATCACATTTTCCCCTTCTCTTGACCACCCTCTTCTTCTTTCTCCTTTGTCCACCCCCTTATCCCATTTCATTGCTTCACTTAATCATGGACTAAGTATGATTATTCTTTTGGAGCTATGCAGTGACGGACCCAGGAATTAATGTTTGTGGGTGCACAATTCGTGAGTGAATTTAGGGGTTTGGGGGCAACGCTCCCGAAATTTTTTTTTTTTAAGGAAAGTTTAAAATACATTAAAAATCAAATAAATATAAACAATAAAGGAAAAGAAAAATTCAACTTAACATATAAAAAAATTTAACAAGATTAAGGAACATGTTGCAACCTATAAGCTAGCTCATCTCAATGCTTCCTCTATTGGAACCTATAAGATTGTATCTTTTTTTTTGTATAGGGACACTAAGCAATTGAAGCTATGATTTCCAATTTCAAAGCAACTAAACAATTCGCACTCTCTGCCAATTTAGTAAGTAATCAGCAAATAATCCAAAACAAAATAAATTAACATCTAAAGGATAAAAAGATAGTATTTGTAATTAATAAATTATTGATAAGTAAACTAAATAGGTGTCTTTTTATATTTTTTTGCGTCTTAACCCCTCAATGAAAGATTGCGTCGCGGGTTCGAAACCCCTTGGGTGCTGTTTTTGTGCCAGCGTATATATGAAGGTGTTAGGATGTGTTTCACTGTTTCACAAAAAAATATATATGAAAGAAGCACCCTGGAGGAATCGAACAGGGGTTATTACACTCACCTCTATGGACCTATTACCAACTAGGCTACTAAGAAGAGTTGATATTGACTTCCTTCAAAAAATATATATATTATTAAAATGTTACTGTCTGCACTTGCCCACACTGACACCAGTGTGGGTCCGCCCCTGGAGCTATGATTATTCTTTTGTGTTTTAGGCTGCTCGTTGGTGGCTTTCATGCTTCAATAATATGGTGTGTGTTATTGTAGATTTATTGCTTGGGGCATCAACCTTTCCATTTGCGTTACCTAGAGCTTGACTGTTCACTTCTCTTTGCTTCTAGCATTTAGGACCAGTCTGTTTGCCTCCTCTCTCTCTTCCTATTGGGAGCTTCGAACCACAATATGATAGTTCACTTCGTTTTTTATGGCTTTATTTGAACCTTCTTATGTACTGAGACTATTTATTTCTTTGTTTTCTATTTGTTATCAAGTGTGTTGTTTCTCGTTGCAATTTGTTTGTTTCTTTGCTTTGCTTTTGTTTATGATGTAATGCAACTCTAGTGTATTATACTCATTTTATACTGTGTGTTTAATAAAGTGTCTTTTTGTCAAGAACAAACAAATTTCCTTAATCTAATTTACTTAGATAAATATATCTTATATTATGAGCAGAGAAGTATAGGACATAATTAAGTGTGTCTTTGTGTGTGTGCGTACGCTTGTGTGTACACATATATACACACACAGATATATATATATATATACACAAGTGATTATATAAAATGTCCCAAACTTAATTATGAAATTTGCTATCACATTGATGTCCCAAACTTATGAAACTTGCTATCACATTGATGTGGCTTTTATTGTGTATGAAGAAGAAACAAACAAATCTGAAGCCATGCTCATCAATTATTGCTACCTAAGAGCTTATTCGTTTTTTTTTTTTTTATACAGTCAGTGGGGGAAGAGGGAAGCAGGGCTCGAACCTTAGACAAGGGCGAAAGCCAGCTCTTAATTAAGATTAGCCCTAATGCCATCGCGTTACGAGGCGCTTGGCTAAGAACTTATTCGTTATTCATGCAGTTAGTTATGTACATGCCCCTAATAATCGATCAGTGGTACTACTCTACGTAGAGCTCGAATCAAATTTTTCTTCATAATGTATCAGTCATATCTTATACTCCCATTATACACTATTAAAAACATAAACAGAGGGGCCGGGAGAGATGCAAATAAAATATAAGTCCCACTAGATCGAACTTAATTAGTAAATTCATGCATGGTTGTATAATTAATATGTTAATTATTTGACATTTATGCCCAAACAAAAGCATACAAAATATATTTAAATATTATCTCCAATCCTTAATATATGACACAACTAACCATTTTTAAGGAGTTTAGAGTATTTATATTTATATTTTTTATATCAAACTAATTTTTCTAACTTATAAACTTATATATAATCAAATGGTACACAAAATATATTATGATTAACTGACTTATTTAGTTTCTTTAATTAACCTCTCAAAAAAAAAATCAACTTAGTCTTATATTAAGGACCGGAGAGAGGTATCATTATTGAGGATATTCAGTAGTCCTTTTTTTCTTTTTGGAGCCACATGGAACTAGTTTTAACCTTTAATCTTTGCAAATAATTCAGTGGAACATGGAAGCTAGGGATTATCTAGGTTTAATGAAATCCAGGTTCTGGATTTACTTCTGCAACAGATAGAGAGAGAGATGAGAGAGACACTTGTGGTTGCAGAGCCTGTTATCTAGCCAGCAAGAAGCAGATAGATCCTGGCATAACCAAACCCAGAATTCCATATATATGTAGAATCATATCAATCAATTCTAAATATTAAGAGCTGATGATAAAACATTACATATATATATATCAGCTTCAACTCATTTGGCCTAATAGCTCCATCACTTTCTCTTATCCCCTTTAGGCATTCTTACACAATGTAACATGACACTCACTCACACAAACACACACACTATTAAATTCGAAGACACTCAGAAACCATAATCCTAAGTTTAATTCAGTCCCCTCAACAACTCTGTCATCTTGTCCTCTGAGTAGATCAGCCACACACGCCTGCAACTGCAAGCGTGTATTGAAGCAATTATGCACATTCACAGCGCAAGCTTTCATATATATATATATATATATATATTGATTATGCCTCGTAATCACACGTCGTCACAGCTTATTTTATTTCTCAAGGGAAAAAAGGTAGGCCAAACAAACTTTCCGACCAACTTACAAATTAAAACTCAACACACATGATCATTCCCCAATATTCTATAACCCAAGCCAACCGTTATGATTATTCTCACGTTCTACACCTCCATTCACTCAACAATATCCTAACAACCCCCCATAAATAATATTACTGTATGTGGGCCCTAAATATAAGACCTAATTAACTTTTTTTTAAAAAAAGATTAAGGATGCTAAATATGTTACTTAGTTATATTAAATATTGTGTATGATTAAATCATATATTAGTTTATAAGTTAGATTTAGAAAAAAAACCAATAAATATATATATATACTTTAAAATAATCCATTCCATCTTTCTCAAAAAGTTAATTGAGTCTTACATTTATTATCGGATAGGTAGTATTAATTTATTAATTACTTCCCTTACATATTTATACAGTAATTGACATCGTACTCTAGCTAATTATTCACTAATTACCTTATGGTAAAACCGTGCGAAGCTATTATCACCACCGTTAAACTCTAGTCTGGCGGCGGCCGGGGTGGAAGTGGAGGCTGGTGTATAAGGCCAATCGGAGAGAGTGGCGGTGGTGGTGATCGTACTAACGATATTGTTGCAGTGTTGTTGTGGTGGTGGTGGAGATTGCAGCAACCTGATTTGCCTCTTCAAGAACTTGACGTACCTAATGGCTTCATCGAGCATGGATGCAGTGTCGAGCTTAGTTCCGCCGGGGACGAGTCTCTGGAGGATGCGAATTTTCTCGCTGATCCTCTCACGGCGGTGGCGAGCGGTGACGCTCTGAGGGTCGTCGCTGATCCGTACGTTCCGCCGCTTAGGTTTCCGGATGGTGGAAGGGTCGATGTCGACGGGTTGCAGAGCAGCGATCTTGTACATCATCTCCTTCATGGCTCCAAGCTCTTCTTCTTCCACTTCGTCTTGATCTTCTCCTTCTCGCTCCAAGTTGAAGCCAAACATGTCACTAATGAGAAAACCAGAAGATGAAGAAGAAGTCGAAGAAATCGGGTGGGTAGGGGGCCAAGAAGAAGCCATATTCTCAAGATTATTGTTGTTAATAACACTGGCGGTGAAAGAGGGATGATTGTTATTCTGGTTGGTATTCATTTCTGAACATTGAAATTTTTTCCAACACCAGATGGATAGATAGATAGATAGATGTGTATAGATATAATAGAAGTATAAAGCTGTATTCTGTGAGTTGCGAAAACAAAGCGTGTCTGATGAAGGAGGAGGGCTTTTTAGTGCAAAAGGGGATATAGTCATATAGCTACATGAATGAATAGACTTAAAAAGAAAAGGGGTTTACGAATGCGCTATACATTCTGCCCCAACCAAAAAAGAA
Source organism: Acacia crassicarpa (assembly GCA_034222035.1). NCBI lineage: Eukaryota > Viridiplantae > Streptophyta > Magnoliopsida > Fabales > Fabaceae > Acacia > Acacia crassicarpa. The sequence continues at coordinate 9,615,923 of JAWXYG010000008.1, forward strand.
AATGAAAATCAGTGATAATTAAGAATCATGTTAATCTCTCAATAAGGGTAAAAGAAAAAGGTATTCTAGCTAGGTTAAGAAACATTTGGACCTACAGATCGCGATTTTGGTCAAGACATGTTTTTCATTTTTGTCAATCATTTTCTAATTTATCTCTATTGATGCCCCTACAACAATAATCAAAGAGAATGGGGTAGGTGTTTTAAAAAATACATATCATAATAACTAATTTCTTTAATATAATCATATTAGATAAATCTTATATTAAGGAGTGAGGGAGTAGCAAGTTTCTGTATAAACAGCATCCTCTTATTCATACATTAAAATAAACAGAATGCAGATGCAATTTAACGTGTATTTCATTCCTGAATGTACTGTATCTGTATCTGTTTATTTTTATGGGGTTTAAGAAATTAACCGAACTGTGTCCAATTCGAGTGAAACATGCATGCACTAAAATCCTAGGGGTGCTTCTCCTTCTTTGACTTATATTTTATAGATAATCTTAAACAACCATAATAAAAATCACTTTTATACATGCCTGTAAGGGAGAATATAGAATTCAAAGGTGAAAGAATTTAACCTCGAAAGATCTCGCTCTCTTATACTTACTAAACCAGTAAACCTTATAAAAAGTGTAGTTTCAAGTTATGCCATGAGTAATTAAAAATATTGCTTAGGATTTATTCGATCTTGATAAGAGAACTTTCCTCCATATATCTTCCAAATTTCAGGTAGCTTAATAAATCCTAGGTTGATATATGCACTACTCACCATTGACTATTTATATTTATTTTGGAGAACAAGGAAGTATCTCTCACTGTTTTTTTTTTTTTTTTTTTGGTAATAACAAGCTAAGGAAGCATCTCTCGATGAATGCATGGAAAATTTTCTGCAAGATAAAAGTGCATTTTATTTTTATTAAAGAATGATATACATGCAGGCTTACTTACGTACTTTTTCCATATAATTTATAAAGATGTTATTAGTTCCACAAAAATCAGTTCTTGTAGGGCAATTTTCAAAGATTGTCACTTAATACAAACACGCAGTATAGTAAGTCATACTGTTCACAAATTATGTATGGTGACTCATATATCAAACTTCGTACAAATGAAGACACCTATAGTATATTTATATCATTTGTGAATGCAATATTAATGGAATATATATTGGTAAACTTTTGCAAAAAGATTTGATTTTCATTGCGATTATTTGTGAATGAATTTATTAGTAGATAAAATCAACCAAAACAACAAGTTTTATTTCACAAAATAGGGTCAGCTACATATGAGTCACACAAAGCAAAATCAACAACCAAATCATTGGATAAATTATTGATTAAGAGGTCCTATTCAATAACTTCACTAGTGTTTTTTTGGTCTCTTTCTGCCTCTTTTTATAAGACTTCATACTATTTGATTTACTTCATTGACACATTCAATAGCTTTCTTTATACATTGACCAAATCACTTTAGACGATTTTCAACTGGTTTCTCTTCAATATATGTCACTCCATCTTTTTTTTTTTATGCCCACACATATATCTCATTCACCTCTACTTTATACTTATATTATCCCTTTAAACCCCAACATTCACTGCCACAGAGAATTGATGGTAATTGTAGCAATGCAATAAAACTCCAATAACCTTTCTCCCATTAAACCACTCAACTTGAATTATATTATTAACATCTCAATCAATTACATCTTTTTGTATAATTGATAATATCTAAAATTTTCAACCTATGAAATCATTTGATCTCTCAATTTAACCTCCAAATCAGTCTAACAAGTTAAGTGATAAAATCATACATATGAAATATATATTATGAACCTTTATGGCTAAGAAAAGAAATGCAGATAAGTTTTCTCAGAATTTATACAGCAATATCTACACAGTATTAGCTAGTAGAAAAATTATTCTAACAACTTATATTATTAGTTAGCAATGAACAATAAAATATAGCTCATTTTTTGAGTTTTATGTAATCTACGGAATCCAATTAATTAGTTACGTATTGACAATAAACATGCATAATATAAATGTTCAATCATAAGAGGTGTGGTCTGATTTGTAGTCGATGTCACCGGATCTGTTTGGTCAGAGGAGCAGAAGTGTTCTTCAGGACATCAAGTGTCTTCTTTCTTCCAAGGTTGGGTTTTCTGGTTTCTTTACCCCAAGATGGGGTACTCAGTTAGCTGATTTAATTGCAGCTATTGCTTTTAAGATTGTGTGCCCTTTAGGGTGGGTTTTTCAACCAATACTCTCTTGTTCATCACTTCTAACCTTGGGTTTCGAGGAGGCCGATGATGTTTATGATTCTACTTCTACTCTTATATTTTTAATGTACGGTGCTTGGCTGATATTGTATCCAGTGTTTTTTGTTGTTGTTGTTGTTATGTTGATTGTATTTGTTTTAGATCTGTTTGTGGTTACTTTTATGTATTGTATCGTTTTGGAGTATTAATATATATATCTGTAGTTTTGTTCAAAAAAAAAATGATTGTTTTAAGTATTTAATTAATGCTGATTGTGAAATTTTTGATTAGCAGATTAGGGTTTCAGCATCAGTGTTTAAACACTATCAGAAATTTAAACAACTCTGTGGATATACCATGAAACCCAATTGCCTTTTGATTCATCCTTTTTCATGGGCTGAAGAATTTAGGGGAATTTATTCATGTAAGAAGAAATGTCAAAAGTCATAATTAAATTTTGACATTTACCCGGACTCCTTACCCTACTTTCGTACCTTTGAAAGCTATAATTACTTCCAAGAAATTAAACATCAACGTTTGAAAATGTCGGTATCCTTGAATATTCATCATTGATGAGATATCATTGTGTTGAATTTTTTTTTTGGATCAATATTGTGTTGAATTACTAAGAAATTATTCCAGCACCATGTAATTAACGTGGTTCCGTGTTATTGAAGCCAATTTATCTTTAAAATGAAGACAATTAATTAAGCTGATGTAATTTAATTTTTCCTTAATTAGAAGGTTTTCCATATCCTGAGAGTTTTGCCAATCAAACAACAAAATTTAAAATCTGTACATGTGCAACCTAATTTAATACTCCAGAATTATTGCAAGATATTACCTAATGGTTGATTGTCATTTATTTCTCCTTGTTACCTAATAAACATTTTATATAAATTAATAAAGTTAGTTAAACCTAGTTATTGCTGTAAAAATTACGCTGGCTAAAAGTCATTAGTTAGAAGAGTTTATTGGTTGGTTAGTTAAAAAGATTTATTGTTAGTTAGGGATAATATGTGAAAAAATAATAATAATAAGGTTTCAAATAAAATATGTCATATTATTTTCTTGGTCGATATATGTCATATTATGAAAAATATCATATATGCTTATAATAATTAAGATCCATAACGAGTACTAAGTATTTTGATGGAACTTTCTAATCAAGAATTTGATTGAAACTAATTCTTAGCCCAAAATGAAATATTCAACACGAAGTACATAGCTTTCAGACATATATACGTATATTTGTCCCAAAAAAAAGACATATATACATATAAAGTAACATTAATCCGTCATAGTAAAAGAGATGAAAGCTTCAACCAATCAATTTTGAAACATAGAATTAGGTCGAAAGCTTATGAAACAAATTGGATTGAACGTATGGAATCTGTCGCAATCAATTAGGGTTTAGAGATTATACACATGGGGACGCAGTTATGTATATAGATCAATTTCTGGGGTCATTTTCCTCTTCAAGCTAAGCTAGCTATATATAGTGGAAGACACAAATGCATGTGTCAGTGTTTGCTTGTTTGTCCGTATAAAGCAATTACATAATTGTAATTGTAAAGTTCTTATAAATCAGTTGAAAAAGAGTGTGATACAGTAGACTTTATACGTGTCCTTATGGAATGGAAAAGAGAACAAACTTGAAAATAGAAGAGTATAGATGTGTGTATATATAGAGAGAGAGAGACGGCAAAGTGGAAAGAAAGAGAGGAAAAGGAGGTTGTGTGGGCATGTTTTTCTGATTCAACGCAGGTACCATAAGTCATATGAATCTCTGAAAAAACCCTAATTCCATCATCAGTGTGTGGGACAAGTTAAGGTTGTGAGTGATCATTTTTTCCCTCAGTTCTCAAGTACAAACATGCGCTCACAAACATACACAACATCCTGAAATTGATCATAACTTTCGCTGGATACATCAATGTTATGATTCAATATATGGTGTTATACGCTAGCCCTTGCGCATGCACAAAGAGCAATCATTCTTTTTGGTAGCTAGGGTTTCATTTCATCAGTTGGCTTTATTTTCCATACTTAGAAAACTTGAAGAAACTACCCCTTTATGTGTAAGCCAGTCACTGAAAACAAATACGAATTAAGCTTTGCCAATTCTGTTCTCTCTCTTCACACTTCCTTTTCTTCTCTACATATCTATCTACCTATCTAACACACAAAAATCAAAAGCAGGAGATCAATCATTATCACCGTCTACCACTCTGATCCTTAAGATAATTAAAGCGTTTATAATAACCACATCATTAAAACCAAAGAAATGTGGTTAAATCCTTAACTTTGTTTAAAAATGAAAAAACTTCCAAATTTAATTACTCAGTGAAACCATGATGTATGATACCACTCTGGTCCTATTTATAAGTCTATTTTACCAAAAAAAAAGATGGTCCTATTTTTAAGTCCCCTCTTTCAGATAATAAATGAGATTGTGACAATTTTACCTATATTAATTATACAGATGAAGATTGTAACGCCTCATTTTCAATACCAAAATCTTGGCCAAAATAATAGTAACACCTCCAAATATAGGATATTCAACACTCAAACACATATTTACAATATGGCCAAAGGTAGAAATCCATTTATACAGGGCCAAAATAAATCCAATAAATAAGAGTTATTTTAAAATGCGGAAGTCTTTTAGGTTCATGGCAAATAAAATAACACAACATAAACTAAAGGAGTACAGAAGAGCCTACAAAGCTCACTCCATGGGTGCATTCCCTTGATCTCTACTAAGTTATTCACCTGAAAAATGTTAATATGGGGTGAGATTACACATCTCAGTAACTACTAAATATTTCTACCGTACACGAGCAAATAATATATGACAAAAAGATATGGGCTGATTTCAAATATATATATATAGATTCCATAATTTATCATACAAAATGATTTATACTAATAGTCATCAATATAGAAGGTATTAAAACATATATATCTCAAAAGTTCTCATCTCATGTCTTTACAGAATATTCATCATCATATCAAATTCTTGAACTGTTCAGAAATGCATTATGCAGTATGCAGCCTCCCTTATACCACCTCCATCCGTATCCGCTGACTGGAGCCATAGGCTAACACATAGTCCAATAGAAACTCATTCATTTGACTGAATTGTTCCAAGCTCACCAAAACTTAAGATACACCCGGCCAAAGGTATATAGCTTAAATCTGGACTATGGCTCCCCTCCTTTAAAATAACTAAGGAGGTGTCACATGTCCCACAACTCCAATGAAATCCCGGCCAGAGGAAAACATGGAAGATGGGGCCCTGAAACAAGTACCATCCACTGTGCACCGAGTGGTGGCATAAATCATTCTTATCATTCAAATCCCTCCTTACTCCACCCATCATAATACAACCGCCATGATGAATATGTTCACTCAAAATAATGCATTATTATACCATAAAGTTTTATACATCAATATGCGTATTTATGAATAGTAAATACTATGCGTATCTGTGAATAGTAAAATACTATGTGTATATGTGAATAGTAAAACACGGTATATATACATGAATAGTAAAAATGAAGAGTACATACGGTATGTATACGTGAATAGTATTATGAATAGTAAATACAGTATACGTGAATAGTAAAATGAATAGTAAATACGGTATACGTGAATAGTAAAATGAATAGTAAATACAGTATATGTGAATAGTAAAATGAATAGTAAATACGTGAATAGTAAATACAGTATACGTGAATAGTAACGTACGTATAAATAGTACCTCTGCAAATTTGCAAATCAAAGTTCCCACACCAGATCTTAAAACCATAAATATTTTCTAAATATTCTTGCCAAAATAGTAAACAAACAAATTTATAATCATACATAATTCACAAGTATAAGGAAGAATATTCAGAGTTACCTGTTACTTGCTAATACCCGAATCACCAACCAGCTATTATAACTCTCAAGCAAATATCTCTACTCTCTCTCTCTCTCTCTCTCTCTCTACCTCTCTCTATGGCTCTTAGAAGTTGTGAAGAATGAAATGAAATGGAAGGTCTATTTATAGTTGGAAAATGGGTCTTTAAGTGTAATTTTCGTCTCTGGGTCATTTTACGTAATTTTTCCAAAAATTAAAAAGAAACCCTCCCGTGACTACTCTCAGCCGCCCTCGTGAAAGTTTTAAAAATTTTTAATAATATTTTAATATTTTAATAATATAATATAATATTATTTAAATAATAAATTATTATTGAGTGGGTCCCGCGGCCATTTTTTTCAAAGTCACAAGAAAGTTTGTCACTCACGGGAAAGTTTGCAGAGAATTATTTTGGCCGTGGGTCCCGCATGAATAGTAAATACGTATTTAGGAATAGTAAATACCGTATTTTTAAATAGTAAATACGTATTTGTGAATAGTGAACACTATTCATATTTCACAAATTTCAAGTATTAAATACGTATTTGCGAATAACATATATATATATATATTTTTTTTTAAATACGTATTTGTAAATAGTAAAAACGTATACGTGAATAGTAAATACTATTCACGGGGCCCACAAAATACTGATTTCAAATTTATCACTTTCCAAAAAAATAGAGCCTACTAGTCTTCCCAAAATAGGTTTATGTTCAAGATATTAGATTCAAAATTCAGGATGTTACAAAGATAGAGAGAAAAAAAAAAGAGTTGAAAAATACTCAATTATAAATGAAGGCAAAGTTAAAAATTTATTCCATAATTATTAAGCTAACTACCTCTTCTTAGTATGCGTGTTTTGATCAAAAGGGACTTATAAGTGGTAATTACATCATATACTGCTATTTCTATACTAGTGATACCGGATAGTACTATGATCCTTAGTACAAGGCATATTAATTCTTAGAAGAAATATATTATCCTTTATTAGAAGTTACCAAGTGGCAGGGGTATTAATTACATTTTTTTTATTTCTTTATTGTTGATTAAATTATTTATCATTGGTTATGAATGTTGATTTGTGAGTATTTGTAAGAATTTTAATGTTGCATTATTTTTTTATAGTCTCTTTTGTATGATGAAAAAATTGTGTGTTAAAATTATGATATTATTCATTATTGGTTATTATTGTTCATAGTGGAAATATGTATGTTGGCAGAAGATTATCAATTTCATGAGTTTAATTTTTTTTTTTTTTTTTAGTTTCTTCTTTGGCTGAATCTATTAATTACATGAAGATCTTGATATTCAATGTGTTTATTAATTTGGATTATACTTATAGTGTGTAGGAGGTTCCATGATTTTTTTTTTTAATTACTGGGTTTTAATAAACGTATAGAATTGTATTTTGTACTGTTTCCATTCCAATTTAGAATATCAAAAGTAGTATTTATTTTGATAATAATGCACGATAGTTTTTCGTTTTCTTTTATAGGGATATATGATTTTTTTTTAGTCAGAGAATATTTTTTCTTGTTTCATATAGAATGGTCTTTCACAAAATTTGTGCATGTAACATTTAATTACTAATCATTGTAATTTTAGTTAGATTATTATTATTTTTTGTGTTGATCTCATTTGTAAATTTTTAGAGATTAAGAAAAATTCTGATTACGCGTCATAGTGATCGTGTTTTTCCCGGAAGAAAAAAAAGAGAGTTACAATAATGAGGAATCATCTTGTATTACATGCCTATATGCAATAATTTATAATTTCCTTAGACATGAATTGCAATAATTTATACTAGTAATTGATTTGATTATTAAATGCGTCAATTTATTTTAAATGAGAGACACCTAATAATTCATCCAGTAACAATGCATATTGAATATTAGAGATCCACGTGATCACGCAACCCTAACACATATAGGACCAACTCAATAATTATCTCCAACAATAATTTCAAGCTCCTAATTTATTGCTACTTTCGCCTTTTTTTTTTAAAGGCTTTGACACATAAATCAAGAAATATAACTACAGTATTTTTCAAAATTTCTAGAGAGGTGTAACAATATAGAGGTCATTTACAATAGAAAAAGCCTATATTTATAATAGGAACTACTGTATTTATAACAAAATTTAAAATCTGGCCATTTACAATAGAAAAAATCATATTTACAAAATTTAAAAAACCAATTGCACTTTAAAATTTCAAATCAATGGTTTTTTTATTAAAATAACTTGTAAATTGATAAATTTTATACTAAATACTTATTCTGTTGAATTGACCACTTTTATATATTTGTGGCATGTAGAGATGTTAATTAAGCTAGTAACTGAATTAGCTAGGAAATATGGAAGGCAACCATGATAGAAGTTGGATGTACAATCGCCTAACTGAGAGAAGAGAACTAACTCAAGCATTCTTGGCGGGTTTGCAAGAGTTCATCAATTTTGCTCTGGCACATTCAACTAATTCAAGTAGGAAGATCAGGTGTCCGTGTGTCAAATGTAAGTGTATAAGATTTGAAGATTTTGAGGAGGTCAAAATCCATTTGTGTAAAAAGGGATTCATGAAGGATTATGAGTGTTGGGAATATCATGGTGAAGTCCGACAGACACCGACACCTAGTGGTTATTACGGGGACAGTAGTCATCGAGACAACCTTAATCAATATGAGCAGTTGGTTATGGACGCTGCGGGACCGTCGATCGGCCGATATTTCGATCCTGTTACTCATGCTGAATCTTCATACATGGGAGAGGAGACCGATACACATGCTCAACCATCATATATAGGAGAGGATCCTCATCTGGAAGCCGATAGGTTCTATAAAATGCTTCAAGAAGCGCAACGTCCGTTATGGGAAGGTTGTGAACACTTTGAAAATAGTGAATATTCATCGCTATCGGCTACCCTAGCAACATTAAGCTTGAAGACTGATCACCATATGAGTGAGAGGAATTACAACGAAATGATACAGATCATAAGCAAGGTTGTTCCCAAAGACAATAATTTGCTGAAGGATTTTTACCAAGCAAAAAAAAAAGGTGAAAGAGCTTGGGCTTGGATGTGAAAAAATTCATTGCTGCCCTAGGGGATGTATGTTGTATTACAAGGATGATGCTGAGCTGACCAATTGTAGATTCTGTGGACATGACAGATATAAAGTTGTGAGGAAATGAAGGAAAATGACCCGTCAAGTGTTAAGCAAGATGCACTACTTTCCTCTGGTGCCCAGACTTCAGAGATTGTATGCATCAGAACAGACAGCTGCTTACATGAGATGGCATCGGGAGCATCATAGGGATGAAAACTTTGTGACGCATCCTTCGGATGCTGTAGCTTGGCTTAAATTTGACGAGGCGAATCCTTTCTTTGCTATGGATCCCCGTAATGTCCGTCTTGGTCTATGTTCGGATGGGTTCGCTCCTTTTGATAAAACGGGCAGGAATTATTCCTGTTGGCCTGTCATTGTGACACCATACAACCTCCCACCTTCTATGTGCATGAGAAGAGAGTTTTTGTTCCTGAACGCGTTAATCCCTGGGCCATCCAACCCAAAAAAGAAAATAGATGTATACCTCAGGCCTTTAATAGACAAGTTGAAGATGTTGTGGAGTGAAGGGGTTCTTACGTATGATATATCATTGAGTCATAATTTCAAAATGCGTGCTGCCCTAATGTGGACGATAAATGATTTCCCTGCATATGGGATGTTGAGTGGCTGGCAAACGTCGGGAAAGCTTGCATGCTCGGTATGTCTTGAATAGAACATGGGTTTTAGCTTGAAACACAGTCACAAAGTCTGTTGGTTTGACAGGCACCGGCGATTCCTACCCCCCAATCATCCGTACAGGACAAATAAAAAAGACTTCACGCGGAATGTTGTCGAACGAGCAGACCAACCTCGTCGTTTAAGTGGCCAAGAAATATGGGATAGGGTCAAGTACATTCCAAGTGTCGAAAAGGGGGCTGCTTCCCGCAAACCTGAGGGATATGGTATTGATCATCATTGGAACAAACGCAGCATCTTCTGGGAACTACCATATTGGAAAGATCAACTGTTAAGACACAACCTCGATGTCATGCATATTGAGCGGAATGTGTTTTGCAATATTCTGTACATCGTGATGGGCACCAAGGGCAAGACGAAGGACACAGTCAACGCAAGACTGGACATAGAAGAGATTTTCAAAAGGCCTGCTTTGCATTTGGTGCAGGATGGCAGGGGACAGATTTCCAAACCTAGAGCACCATACACATTAAACAAACAGCAGAATTTAGAATTGTTGCAATGGGTAAAAGATTTGAAACTCCCGGACGGTTATGCGTCAAACTTGAAAAGATGTGTCAACATGCACGAGGGGAAGTTCTTCGGGATGAAGAGTCATGATTGTCATGTTTTTTTCCAGAGATTGTTGCCTTGGGCCTTCAAAGCACTACCGAAGGAAATATGGTCTATTCTAACGGACTTTTCCATGTTCTTTAGAGAAATTTGTGCTTCAGAGCTTAATGTTGAAAAGTTACGGCACCTGGAGGCGAGCATGCCCATAACACTATGCAAGTTAGAGACGGTGTTTCCTCCTACCTTTTTTGACTCAATGGAACATTTGCCCGTTCACTTGGCTTACGAAGCAAAGGTAGGAGGCCCGCAACAATATAGATGGATGTATCCGTTTGAGAGGTAATATATATTTATTTTGATCTGTTATTAATTGACCGACATGGTATTTTAGTTTATAAATACCCTATGATATTCCATTGTAGGTTTTTACACACACTTAAGCAGAAGATCAAAAATCCAACCCACATTGAAGGATCTATCGCTGAAGCATATCTAGTCGAAGAGGCCGCTAAATTTTCGTCATACTATCATCCCCCTGAAATGATGTCAAGATGGAGAAGGGTACCTCGCAACGATGCCGGTGATACAAGGGATCAAAAATCAATATTTAATTATCCAGGGCGAGTCGTGGGAAAACATTGGAAATCAACTCTTGACGGAAGAGATAAGCAAGTAGCGGAGTGGTACATTCTAAACAACTGTGAAGAGGTCGCCGAGTACTTAAAGTAAGATTTTTGTTTTTCCGTTTTACTATTGTGGTAAGTATTAAAGTATTAACTTCATATATATATCTTTTTTTACAGTACTTTTCTAATTGGGTCCGATTGGAAAATCCTTCATTGTCGGTGTCCCAGGTTGATCAATTCACGAACTCTGAGTTTCCAAAATGGTTTCGAACCTATTTCGCGAAAAATCGAGAAGATCGCAATGAAGTTGCGTGGAGTTTATCTTATGGAGCTCCAATTAGTGTTACTCAATGCAACAAATATATAATCAATGGGTATCGGTTTTCAACTGTTGACACGGATGCAGGTACACAATGTTGCAATTACGGTGTATGTTGTTGAGGTGACCAAGTTGACGAGGTGGAGACTGTCTACTACGGGAAGTTACGTGACATAATTCAATTGAGTTATCCGTGGGACAAGGTGGTGACCCTTTTTAAATGTGAGTGGTTTGATAACAGTCCGCGTGGAACAAAAATGGACAAGCATGGAAATATTGAGATCTACTGGACAAGGAGATATGCGGTTGGTTATGACCCATTCATCCTTGCTCAACAGGCAGAACAAGTTTACTATACATCATACCCCACATCCCGCCAAGGGTGGAGGGGGGTTATTAAAACCAAAGCACGAAATATCATACCGAAGTCGAAAGAGTCGGATTCAAATGACGGTATGGCTGAACCGTTCCAAGCAATGTGGAACATCTACTGCCCATAAACATCGAAGAGAATGAAATACCAAGCAATCTCTTTGATTCTACTGCGGATTTAGAATTGATTCCTATACAAATTGACGATGACGAATCAGACGATGAGGCAGAAATGATTTACTCTAACAGTGAATCTGAGTTCGACGACTATGAGACTTCAGAGGAAGACGGGCAAGCAGATGTCGATGAACAGGAATCGTCCGGTTGAGATTTGTTAGTTCTTTGTTTATGACGATCTGTTATACTACATACTTTGTTACTTCACTACTGTAATCAACCCTAAATATCTTTTTATTTTTTTTATTCTTTGACCTAATGTCTATAAGTGTTCAGAGATGGAGCATCCAGGAGGATCTTCAGGTAGTGGACGTGGTGGTGGTCGATCCCGGCCCCATCCTATCAGAGGGGGTAGGGCGACGCCATCTGCCCCTTCTGTAGGCAGAGGGCGGGGCGGTGCCCCAGAGGTGCCACCGTTTAATATGTCATCGTCACCGTCGGGTTATTTGGCATCTTCACTGTCACTGTATACGTCGTCGTCGTCTCCGTCCACCCCCACTGATCTGCAGCAAATGGGACAACAGGTTTACTAGCCCAATTCTGTATGATTTACATATGTTTAGTTTCATGAAATCATCTATGTACAAACATCTTTAATATTTCACATTCCTTGCTTAGCACACCCCGTCGCCTCAGAGCCACGTCGGGGAAAAGGTAGTTCCTCCAATACACCAATCTGGGGCACAACAGATCCTTCGACAGGGATGCTTTGGATCTGTCCTAACGGCGAGTAGTAAGTCATGCCAAGTTACCAGTAATGTTACAAATCCCTTCTCTAATTGGTTTGTATGCTAATAATATTTGCATGATGTCCTCTGTCTTTAGCATTGTGCCTCGTGATCCGGTGGGGGCCTTCATCTCGGACCAATTATTCCGTAACTACAATCAAGCTTGGACCAGCTGGACAGCGATTCCTACGGAAAATCGAAATGCTTGGTTCGATGAGTTTATGGTAAGTTATTTGTTTATGGTTATTAATTAAGTACTTTTAAAAATTACCGCACTAAATGTTCGTTGTTGATTTTCAGGGGAGGCATATGTCGTTGTCTGAACATCGTGAAGCTCTGAGAAAAGCTTATAACGCCAGGGCAGCCCGGTGGTTGTCTCAAAAGCTTTATTGTTTGAGAGAGTTAAGAGGCAGGCGAAATTGGCTTCCACAGGACACTGCAAACGAATTATTTGACAATTGGGCCATCAATGAAAAGTTTCAGGAGAAGCATGCGAAAAATAAGCAAAATAGGGCCAAAATGGAAGGACCGTCATATGTTGGCGGCTCCATTCCGATGACTGAGTGGAGAAAGAAACTTGTGAGAACACGTTATTTTCTATTTAGGTATTCAATATTTTGTACTTTGAAGTAATTAACTATGATCATCATTTGCGTTTGCAGGCAGAGACTGGGGTTCCTCCAGAGTCGATAGGTTGGGCTACCTTTGAGCGGACCCATTCCCGGCAGTCTGAAGGAAATGAGAGGGAATGGATTAACTCAAGGGCCGGCCAAGTAGCGGTTAGACATTTATTGCCTTTATTACTTGTTTTATTTCATTTTACACGTCTTATTTATTATGTATTTTTGTCTTTGTAGGAAAACTATATGAAGCTGTCGCAGGAGAGAGACTCACAGCTTGAGACTGACCCCTCATCCTCTATGTCCGATAACGATAGTCTGTTCTTTAAGGCTATAGGTGGATTTAACAAGAAAGGGAGAGTCTTTGGATACAGTGCCGCTGCTAGCCGACTGAAGCCAACAAAGCGCTCCTCATCCGGCATTGAAGATGTTTCTCTAGGTAAACGTATTTGATATTGATAATTTCCATTCTCTTGTCCATTCAAATGAAGTCCAAATAATAAATGTACTTGATATTGTTTTTGCAGATGAGATGAAGAAGATGAAGGCTTTGACAGCACAGATGACTCAGGAACAGGAGTGGATGCTTGAAGAGCAAGAGAAGATGAGGCAAATGATGATTCAGGAACGAGAGATGATGGAGGAGCGGATGACTAAGGAATGAGAGATGATGCAGGAGCAGATGAGGCAGATGCAAGAGGAGATGATGAGGCAGATGCAGCTTCAACTCAAGTCCCTAATGAACAAGGGTTCGGGGTCGGCTCCTGGTGATGATGATGATGATCACAATGCTGCTGTTTAGACTACTGTTTAGAATTTGCTCTTTGTAACATTGTTAGACTACTTTTTAGTATTTGGTATTTGTTAGATTACTCTTAATGTGCACTCCTTATAATTATTATTATATCCATGAATCACTACTTTGTGTACTCACTTTTTTAAAATTAAAAAAAAATATTTTAAAAATAATTATTAGTTTTGGTAAGAAATTGTTTCTGTAGCAAACGATCAAATATGGGGAAATTTGTAAAATTTCAAGTTTGCTACGGAAAAATAAATAAATAAATAAAAAAGAAAAATAAAAAGAATTTGCTACGGGAAAAAATTCCGTAGCAAAATTTAAATTTGCTACTGAAAAAATTCCGTAGCAATTTGCTACGGAAAATTTTCCGTAGCAATTTGCTACGGATTTTTCTTCCGTAGCAAATTTGCGACGGAATGGAATTTCCGTCGCAAATTGTGACGGATTTTCCACGTCCGTCGCAAATTGCTACGAGGAATTTTGCTACGGAATTTTTCCATAGCAAAATCCATATTTTTGCTACGGAAAAATTCCGTAGCAAAATTTGAAATTTTTTGCAGTGTATGATAATAATCAACAGACATACGTAAACAACCGTCATAATATATAATAATACTTGCATGATACATAATAGTTTTATTTTACAATCGTTATTTATTCAGTAATATACATAACGGTATGTATATAAGAACTGTGACTTTTAATAAAGTTAATAACGGTCTCACGTAGACAACCGTGAAATAAGTACATAAATACTAGTTTATAAAATTAAAAAGAACCATGAACATTTATGACACGTGATGGTTTTTATATAATAAGTGTGATATATGGATATAAGTCTCTTTAAATGAGAGTTTCCGAGCTAGTTGACATCCTCATCTCTATGTATATAATAGAACAACAGTACCTCCAATACTGTGTGTCTATATAATTTAGCATGGATCAAGACATTACAAGCTTTATGGGAGGATCAATGACAACTATTGACGTATATAAGTGATAATGTGACTAATGGCCAATATATAATTGTGTATCTTTACAAATTAACCCCTAGGAAGCAAATAACTCTGGGAAAAAAACATATACTCTTATAAAAAAGAAAAAGAAAAAGTGGAGGGGTATGCAAACCATTGAATTCAAGGGTTTGCATAACTCTTGTACCCTTTATGATAGGTAATTTGTTTTTTCGCCATCTTCCTTTGCTTTTTAGGCTTAATTGCTAAAGAGACACAAGGTATATGTGAATACTTACATTGTGTGTGTGTGTGTGTGTGTGTGTGTGTGTGTGTGTGTGTGTGTGTTACGTGTGCGATTGATTCTGTCAGACCTAGCTATCACCCAAGGGGGGGTGAATTAGGTGTCTGATAAAACTTTTATAAATTTTGAGAATCTTTTCACAACTTACTGAAAGCAGTTCGTATGACAGTAATACTTTATAAAGTGATATATAGACATTCAAACATATATGCTAGAAATATAAGAGATTAGGGAAGAGAGTATGCAAACAGAGATTTATACTGGTTCGGCCAATCATTGACCTATGCCCAGTCCCCAAGCTTCACTTGAGATTTTCAATCCACTATCTTCTTTCAACTTGATTACACGCTCTGTACTCGAAGTAATCATCTCACTAGGATTCACTCCCCCTTACAAGCTGTAATCAATACAATCGATTTCCCACTCAAAATCACCCAATCTTGAGTATCACTCAGATAAAATGATAAGATGATTACAATGAATTTTCTCTCTCAAGAGTAAATGAATAAACACTGAAGAACAATACAAATCATCTCACTCTCTAAACTATCTAGACATGAAAAACAGATAGTAAATGATGTGAAGATCAGAGTATTAGCATGTTGAAGATGTAAGCCTATGTCTCTCTGTATGTCTATCTACTTCAATCTTGAAGGCTTCTCCTTTTTATAGTTGTTGTAGAGTATTTGACCGTTTGAGCAATTCTTCACATTTAGCATATGACGGTTGGAATAAATATAGCCGTTGGAAGTTACTCAGGTTCCTCGAATTCATCCATTGATTCCGTTATTCTCCATTGACATTCTTCTTTCAATTTGTCCGTTTGAGACTCAGTAAGAATGTAAAAGGAAACAGTCATGTGTCTTTATTGTTGCACAGAGATTTCTTGCCAAAATGGTGAATGTCTCTGCTTTTCATTAAATGCCTCTGACACATGGTTTCTTTAATTTGAATTCATCGTTAAACCATATAATAATCTTCTGAAACTCATTAGCAAACTCATTAAACATGGTTAGGAACAATAATGAGTGAAGATATAAAATAAGTAAACCATACTTAGAGATTTAACAAGATTCGAGTCGATGGTTTGCAATCTGAGAAGAATTGGCTCGAGTCGTACTTCTTTGGCTCGAGTCACGACCTCATACAGAAGCTTTTGCAGTTTGAAGAAAAGCACAATCGGCTTAAGTCAAATGGAGCTGGCTCGAGTTTAGCCTTAAACTTGAGTCACCCAACTTTGCCTAGAGTCAAAATCCCCTTCTCAAATTGCTTAACTCTCAGTCTTGCCATGACTTCGAGTTTCACATTCCCTGGCTTGAGTCAAATGCCTTTTCTCAAAAGTCCCTTACTCTCTGTCTTGGCTAGGCTCGAGTTTGGACTTCCCTTGACTTGAGTTGAGAAGTTCATTCCTAAATTTGTTAAACCACTTCTGCCTCTTTTAAGTCTTCTTTCTAATTCAAGAAGAATTAGCTCCAAACTCATTCTATGTAGTCTGTTGTCATTAGATGAATAGAGGTTCTTCTTGAGCAACGTTTTTGCAACATCCAGAACTAACTGTCAACTTCAAAACATCATCTCTCCTTCAATTGATCTTTGTTTTCTGTGATCTTGATCTTTTTGAAAAGGTATTTGAGTCTAGTTTCAAATGGCGTTAGTTTCAACTCAATTGGATTTGTAGTTTGTGAGATATACTCAAAATATTGAAGCTTGGTCAGCTGTGTGGCGTGAATTTCAGTTCCAACTTCTACAATTCATATCTCCTTGATCTGAACTCCTTTGGGCTTGAATTTTATATCAAAATGATGCATTGGGAGTCTAGTTTCATACTAAATTGGTTTCACTTCAATCCGATCTCTGGTTTGAGAATATCATCGAATTACCAGACCTCGCCCGAGCTAAACGTAAAACAGAGTAGAACAGAGTTGCTGAAAAGCACTGTTGGCTCGAGCCAATGCTGGCTGGCTGGAGTTTTGAGTCAAACTCAAGTCTATGAATTGATGGCTCGAGTCAACTCCCATTATATGCGTAAAATACTGTAGAAAAACGTTCTAACTCGAGTTAAAACCCCTTGGCTCGAGTTAGTTCATCCCGAAGTTTGATTTTGCTTATTTTAACTCCGAATTGAGCCATTCCAACTTCTATGTCATCATGGAGATTTCTTGAATCAATCTAAGAATTTGTATAATGATTTTCTCATTCCATTCAGCAAGCTCTTCTTTCTTTCTTCTTCTCTTTATCATTCTCCATAACTCAACTCTTTCTTTCTTCTCTTCTCTTCATCATTCTTTATCATTTGACTTCACATCTTCTTTGATTCAATTTCTTTCTCTAATTCAATACTTGTTTACTGTTCTTCTTCTTGATCATTCTTCATAAATAAACTTCACATCTTTGATTCTACATTAAATATAAGAATTAGTCAATGAGGGAGATAAATATATTATAAAATCTTTTTGCTCATAATAATGGCATCTATATAAGATATCATCAAAACTAATCATATCTAACAGATTCCAGCCACAAAGCCTAGAAAATCTGGATCCATCCATATTGCATGGATACTCGATATTGGAAGTACTACTCTATTTTATATATATATATATATATATATATATATATAGAGAGAGAGAGAGAGAGAGAGAGAGAGAGAGACGAGATCAAGTAGCTCAGAAACTCTCATATTGAAAAGTCTATGACTGACCACAATGTTAAATTTTATAGCTTTTAACTTGGTGCCATTTGTTCAATAGAAAAACATGAGAGAAACCTTCAGTCAAAGTAATATGAGATTTTCCAAAAAAAAAAAAAACATAACTTCACAATAGTAAATTCAATATGTCACCTGAACTAGTTTATTTACATAGCTTGTTCGTGTATGAGTCTCAGTACATTTAAACTAGTTTATTCATAGAGCTTATTTATGTATGACTCTCATCGGTACACATTAGCTAGTTTATTCATAACACCTACTGAACTTTTTAAAGTAACATCCAAAGATATGGATACATCCCAAAAACGGAGATATATTTTCGTTAGGAATAATATGTCCAGAAGTTACTTAAAAAAAGATCAATAAAGTAGGAATCTTTGGTCAAAGTAATGGATTAACAAGTTCCTGTAACAGGAAATGAACCTTCGATTAGAGCAATAATAGGTTTTATTTTTTTAAAAAAAAAAAACATAACTTCACAAAGGTAAGTTAATATCACCTTAAATGCTTTATCACGTCGTGACTTCACAAAAGCACCTCAATCGAATAAGTAAAACATAGCACCAAAGGAGTTCGACCTAGTTAAGGCTCACGAACAATGAAAACACGAGTTAGAGTAACTGAAAGCAACTCGCTCAGTAGTCGTTGAGACAAGTGTAAAGGTATTGACTAGCGTGATTGTCACTAAGAAGTAAGACGAAGGCTTTTTATGGTGGGGCTTGACTAAAAATGACTCTCGACGGTTGAAAAAGACAACATGAGTACTAAGGTCACGATGTTTGAGAGTTTTGTTCGAACGAGCTAAGTGTCAAGTGTGTTGTTGCATACACTTAAATTGAAGAGGAATAGTAAGGTTTTTTGGGTTGTCATGTCGCAGACTTTACATTAAGTTGTATCGATAAAACTGTTATCTATTTATTTATATTTATTATGGTTCTTTGTTAATAACTGTGAGTTATGTTATTGTTTTAACAAATACATATATTAAGGTTATTAGTTAATAACCATGAGGTATATTGTTATTTTTAAAAAAAAAAATTTGGGCAGCTAGTGCCCAAATAATTACATTTTTATATTTTATAAAAAGAAAATAAAAAAATATCATCATCTGGTGACTAGTTTCTTGATAGATGACATGAGGTTTGCTGGAATTTAGGTTTTTTTTTTTGTTCAATTTGTTCAAAGTATTGTCCACCACTGTTGTCCTCATCGTCATGTTCATTTTCATCTTCCTCGTCCTCTTCTTCATCCTCATCATCAAATTAGGGAGATGAAGACTGGGTCAGAGTATTATCATCAGCATGGGGAAGGCTAAAGGTTTTGAATCAATGCAATGTTTGTTGTTTTATGACGTTTCTTGCTTAACAATCTTCATTGTTGTGAGACAAAATATGATGTTTACTAATTACCACCATTATTTATTTGCTTGGACTTCTATTAAGTGACAAGTTTTATATAATAACCATTATGTATCTCAAATTGGCACCTTTGCCCCCTCCTCCAATTCAACTAATACGACGAATGACGAGATGACACAAGAGAAAAGAGTACTGGTATGAAGGAGGTCCAAAGCAAATTACGAGAAAGGAGAGGAAACGTTTTGTGAGGTGGAACAAGAAAATACAAATTGTGAAATCTAACAAATTATGAACTTGTCAGATTTCAAAATTTGACCTTTTTTATTCCATCTATAGTAAATTTCCTCTCATCTCTCTTAATTTTCTTTTTGGACCTCCTTTATGACAACAAGATCCTTCCCAAGTGCTCTTTACTCTTGTGACATATTGTCATTCATCCCTTGTTAGAGGGGGCACAGGCGCTGGCTACGGCAGAAAGGACGACTTGGTTAGGATTCTTAGTACTTGAGTTATTTGTTACAACCTTGAGGAGGAGGAGGAGGAGGTGGTGGAGGAGAGGGTGGTAATGGCAAAGGAACCCTAAGATCTTAACATGACGAAGGAGATAAGGAAGAGGCCAATAAAGAAAGGTAGTAAGAATTATATTCAATATTTGAGTTTAAATAGAGATCTAACAGATTACGAAGGGTTATGAGTTATAACTTATAACTTATGAAGGTCTTACGGGATTACAAAGGATTATGAAAGAGTTAGATGACGGTTGTTTCTAAAGACTGTTATGTTTTGTCTTCACTGATATAAGTGTTTAGAAGATGAATTGTTTGTAAGTGTTACATGCGACAGTTGTTTCTTAAGAACTGTCATTTTTGTCACTAAATAAATTATGGTTATTGGCTACAACCATTTTGTTTATGTTTTCGTGATTCCGCCTTGCAATACATAACAGTGCGCATAATTAACCATTACGTTTACGCATTATATATCTATGTGCGACTTCCACCTCGACATACATAATATTTATTAGCTATGACTGTTATGTATTAGGCACTGGCGGATCTTCATTAGGGCTACGAGGGCCATGGCCTCCCCAAAATAAAACTTTTTTAAAAAAATTTTAAAAAGGAACTAAAGTACAAATCTTTGAAAACTTTGTAGGGAGTATTATAATTTCTAAAAACTATGGGTCTTTTTCTGTAATTTTCCTTAGTCCCTTTTCAACATTAATTACAATTTTCAGAAATTCTGGGAATTTTTCTATAACTTTTCCCAATCCTCAAAACATTCATTCTGACCCTCCAAAATCTCAAATTTTCTTCTTAAACACCTACAATGCAAAATTAAGAACAAATAGTATCAAAAGTTCAAGAAATAATTTGTATGAATAATTAACAAATTATCATCATTTTACTTCTAATATCAAAAGTTCAAGAAATCATAACAAACCTCAGATTTTTTTTTTAAATTTAATATAATGTAAAATTTAATATAATATTTTAAAAATTTTATATAATCATAAAATTTTTTAATTAGTTAATAAGTATACATTTGGCCCCCCCCCCAAAAAAATATTTTCTTGAAGATCCGCCACTGGTATTAGGCGTTATAAATGCACAAATCTGTAATAGCGTATAAAGTCTATCCTCAAGTTGGGTTGTTAGCTAGTTATTCCTCTGAGGAGTTAATTATACTTTATTAGTATGATACTCCCTCTAGTCTTTTTTATTAGCAACTTCCTCTCTCTTTTGGTTGGTTTGTAATAGTTAATACTTAATACTTCCTACGGTTCAAAATATAAGAGCCAAATAACTAAATTAAGCAATTTGAAAAGTTAGTTAAAATTAATTAAAGACAATAAATATGTAAATAATATAACTTATTTTCCTAGAAAATCCCTATTTATGGAGAGGGTGAATGGGAGAGACAATGAGTGGAAAAAGAGATGAGAGAGAATGAGTGGAAAAAATATATGAGAGATACATATCATTAACTAGGGGTAAAATTAGAAAAATTATTATGATGAGACAAAAGTAAAGTGATTCTTATATTAAAAAAACCACACATCTTCAAGAGTTTGGCTGTAATATTTTGAATTAGAGGGATTATAAGCAACTTTTTTCTTATGTCTTAAAATTTAAACCACTTTTTCCTTCTTCTTTTTTACCCCTATTAAATTCATATTTTTATATTAATTATCCTCCACTTACCACTAATTTTCTTTCAGTTAATCATTTATTACTCTTTCTCTCTCATATTTTATACTACTCCCATCTTTTTACTCAATTTCTCTCCCATACTCTTTCCATAATTAGAGGCATAATTGAAAAAATATGATATTTTTTATACATTTATTGTTTTTAACTAATCTAAATCGTCAATTTGTTTTAAGCAATCAGAGAAAAAATTACTTATAAAAATAACCAATTAGAGTAGTTATAAAAAGACATGGATGAACTAGTGAAGAATTGGCGAAAAGTTTATCAGTGTCACATCTACGTTGACATATGTAATTGTAAAATAGATTTTTATTTAGTTTAAAAACTTAAAACCTCATAAGCTCATATCATATTTAATTATGGGGTAAACAGTGAGAAAAAACACAGAAAATTAACTTTTAGACAAGTACTGAGTGTAATTTATATAATGGACTAGCTCTATCCCAAAAATTATAAGTTTTAGGCCAATTTTCAGGGGAAAGGCACCAAAATAAGGGTTTTTTTTTTCAAAAAAAAAAAACTTAATTAAAGCACATTGGAAACTTTTTGTCATACCAATGCTCACGTCACTGGTGGCGTAAGAGGGGTTCAAAATTTTTGTCAAAATTTTTTTTCCTTATTTTGGTAAAAAAAAAAACCCAACTTTCAGGGTTAGGAAAGAGAAGGAGAAAAGGTGAGAAAAGGTATGGGGGGAAAAAAAAGTGAAGCTATGCTTGTTCCCTCTTTCAATGGCCTTCTAAATCTTTTCTCTAGACTCTCCCTCCAATCCCATCCTAATTTTCAACCTTGCTTGTCTTGTTTTGTTAGTATGAAAAAACTGCTTAAAATTTCCCAATTGCAAAATGTATTAAAACCAAAATTCTCGAGCATGTATAACTTTTTTTAATAGTGTAAAACATAATTTCAGCTATGTGAAAATATCTTCCATTTTGCACATAGTTAAATATAGGCCGAATAAGAGTGACATTCGCTAACAATATGTTCTTCCTAAATCTTTAAATAAATTTTACTATCGAGAATTGGGATGTTTCATTAACTTTTTTTTTTTTTAAGTCTGTTCCTCGGTCAAGAATTGAATTATAAAATTTTTATATTTCCATTATTATTATTATTGGACAAAAATGAGTTCCACTCTTTTTTTCTATATTACTATTTCATTGTCCCATTACGTTATTTTTATTGTTTAAAAAGATAAGAAAAAGAAAATCAAATGGGCGTTTTCAAAATTAACAAAACAGCACGGAGTACTGCAATTAATTAGCTCATGATTACTAATTAACAAGTCATTGTTGTTTATTGATGCGGGGTCTTGCATATATAAATATGTTTACTCTATTTATTACGTTACGTTTCTTGTCTTAAAAATGATGTTAGTGTATTTGGCAATCTATGTTAAATGATATGCCTGCAGTCATTTCGTACAATAACAATAGGTCGTGATTTTTATTCCCTTATTCTAAATGTAGATAATTAATTTATAGAGATTAAAAAAATTAGTTGATCAGTTAGTTATTTGTAAAAGATATATGTTGATTTCTCTCAAATACTCTTTTAGTCATTTACCTTGAAAACTACTTCCTTACGGATACTCGGTTAATATTTGTAATTAATAGGAATAATCTGGAAAAAAATAAATATCAATATAAAAGATAAAGTAAATTGATGCCTCACATTTAAGAGCAAAACGAATTGAAAACCCAATTCTTAGATTTATGCCAAAAATATAATTTTATTAAATAAACTAAAGATTATAAGCAAGAAAAAAGGCCAAAGCCCAACAAAAATATGTAAACTCAAACAATACCAGCATCTTAAACCCTAACTCTAAGTCATAAATCAGAGAACCACAAGAGCCTCCGTTGTTGCCACGCTGCCTGAAAAATGGAAAAACTCTGGTAAAGATGCCAAATAGAAGGGATAGAGATTCAAAGAACCACCCTAACTGCAGACTTATCACTACACAACACCCATCACGCAGAGACAAGTGCCACGGCCAAAGAAAACCCATCTACCCAAATAGAATCCAATCATTGCTACCAAAAGTCATAATGCACATAATAAAACTCTTCTCATATACTTACCTTATATACTGTAAATTATGATTACAAAATTATTTCTAAAAGCTCCAATCACTATTTCAAATTTTTTAAAAAAAAAGGTTTAGGAGCAAAAATACACATATGCTTTAGCTTCAGAAGCGCTCAGCACCATATGCTTTTTTTAGAAACATAAATATACATGTGGTTACATTTTAGAGCAAAAGTCACACCACCGATAAAATCTCGCCTATTGTAAATATAGCTTTTTCTGTTATAAATGACCAAATTTTAAATTTTGTTGTAAATACAACACTTCTTGTTGTAAATCTAGCATTTTTTTGTTGTAGATGACTTTTCTATGTTCAAAATCCAGGTGTTTAAATGTTGTTGTAAATATAGCATTTTCTGTTGTAAATATGGTCATATTTTAAATTTTGTTGTAAATACAGCACTTCTTGTTATAAATATAGTCTTTTTTTTTGTTGTAAATGACCTTTCTATGTTCAAAATCCAGGTGTTTAAATGTTGTTGTAAATATGACATTTTCTGTTACAAATACACCGTTAAGTTAGATTTTAACGGTGGTATGATTTTTGCTTCTAAAATGTAACCATATATGTATTTTTCTCCCGAAAAAAGCATATGGTATTGGGTGCTCCCAAAGGTAAAGCACATGTGTATTTTTCTCCTTTACCAATATATATATATATATATCACCGAAGGGGATAATTAGAATATGTACATAAGCGCTCACCGAAGGGGATAATTAGAATATGTACATAAGCGCTCCCCAATCAATCATTGTTAATTTGTTACTTGCTGACTTTATGTACTATTTTCTTTCATGTCTTTATTTTTATTTTTTAGCCACCGACACAAGTGGAAAAGAGAGGAGTGTACAAATTCAATTCTTAACTAAAAAAGAGGAAGCATTCATGGAAAAGCACTACAATTTTGATTATCCTCGGATTTGCAACTAATTATATGAATTTACACCTTTACTCTCTCCATCAATCACCAACTTCAATATCCCCATATCTTCTTGCAAGGGGCATAATAGACTATTCACATAATTTGTAATTTTGTATTACTATATTTTATTTTTTGGATACAATAAAGTTTTGGAGGGGTTCGGCATCAGTCCCTCACCAAGGCTAGGGCACAGCCCCGGGCTCTATGAGGACTTACGAGATCGCCAACCAAAGGAATCCCAGCGACGGCATAGGGGATCGAACCCACGACCCAAGGGCCTAATCCTGAATCCCTTACCATCTATGTCAACTCTCATTGGCAATGCCTCTCACTAATCCGCAATGATCCTCTCATGTCCATCACTTAATCTTTGAATTAATACCTCATTGAAAATTAATGACTAATAAATATAGAATGATTTTGGGTACTAAGCAGACTAATGAGCACCAAGAACTCATCGCTACTCTACATCATTCATATTTAATTTGGATGATTCAGATTTTTTTAAAAAAACTTTTATTTAATAAAAAATATTTTAATTTGCTTGAAATTAAAATAAAGATGATATCCAGTTATTTTTAAATGTTGGACTATTGTAATTTAAGCGGATTTAGATGTTGGACTATTGTAATTATATTTGAGCGGTGCCCGGTACCCGGTACGCTGAATCTATAAGCACAAAAACTGATTCCAATAAATATTGTCTCTTTTTTTAATGCTAAAAAAAAAAGAAAAAGTCTAGGTGAGTTAGATCTCGAGAGCCACCAAAACCAGACATATTTTCAGACTCAAAGAATACTTACTACATCAACAAGATTCAAACTCACAATCTTATAGTTATGAGCCAACCTCCTTACGAACTGAATCAACATTTGTTATTAATATTGTCTCATTTGAATGCGTTTAGTATGTCTGAATTTTAACAAACAAGTTTCTTGTGGAATAAAATGAAAGTGATTTGATAACATGTTTGTTAAAAATAGGGTGATAAATGTCAAAGGGTAGTTGCCTTAGCAGCACTGACACCTGTTATGCTCAGATGTGGTATCAGTTCAATCCCAATGTTGACATGTTTGTAAGTGTGCATGTTTTATATTTAAACTCAGAGAGAGTAAACTTTCAAAAATGGCGTTCATTTTACACTAACCCCTGAATATAACTAACAATTAATTAAGGTTATTTTTGCAACAAAGTCATTTGTTTTCTCCAAAACTTTATTAAACATAAAAGCACTGTGGTTGGAAAAAAATAAAAGCAAGGTCATGAATCAAAAGGAGCGAGAAGTATCTATCCGAACCTTCAAAGTTTAAGCTTCTGAATGGGGTCCTGGGGGAAAAAACAAAAGGCTTCTGAATGGGGTCATGATTCAATATAAACTACTGGAATTTGCATTAAACACCACCACAAATTTTAGAAGCTCAAACTTCAAAAGATTCAAATTGTTTGGAAAACTGAAATCAAATCAGGCCTTAAAATAAATTATAGTGTACCATATAATATATATATATATATATATATATATATATATATATATACTTACTTCATCCGGTTCTTAATATAAGAGCTAATTAACTTTTTTGAAAGAGGTTAAAGAAACAAAATAAATTACTTAATCATCATAGAATATGTTGTGTATCATGAGATTATAAAGCATTCTAGTCCTCAGAGTAGGCCATATACTTTTTTTTGTTTTTTATGACATTGATTTGAAAGTGAACCCCCAGTATATCACTGACCAGTATAATGTTTTTTTACTATAAATCTTCAAATTTTTTTTTTAATTTAGTGTGTGTGTATTCTATTTTTAAATTGATAAAAATTACTCAATTGTGTTTCATCTTGAGGAACAAATTGCATTTTTCTTTTTCTTTGTGATATGATGGCATTCAGCGATTTTCCACTCGAAAATAACAAGAGGTTAAAGTGATTAAGAAAAAGATATAAATGATTAAGGAGGCAATGATTGGCTTGGTACCATCAATCCCAAAAGATTATAAATTTCCATTCACGAGAAAATAATGCTAACCATTATTGTACAACTAAAACCAGAAAGCAGACAAGAAAATTTAACACAAATGGTGAGACATGTGCCAGCTTTCCAGTTAAGCATACCCAAACTTGCTGCAAATAATTACTAATGAATGAAAGTAACATGATTCATATCACAAGCTAATTCCAAATTGTCCATTCCCTAGCAGAAACATGGCTTATCTAGTGATTCTAGTCTAAAGCTTGTGACAAGGATGTAAACTCACAAGAGTTAAATTTTATTGATAAATAGATATTAACAATATATAATTAAATAATTAAAATATAAAAAAAATGACAACAATTTGATTTAAATATAGTTTAAATCCAAATAGTTGAAATTAAATCCATCAACATTCATAATTTATCATAGTCAACAAAGACATTTCTATGAGGTTCATATATAAAACCATTGAATATGATGAATAAAAGTAACTACATGGTTCAAACGACAAGCTAATTCCAATTGCCCATTGCATAGCAAACACGACTTATCTGGTAATCTTGTCTATTCTTGAGCAGATCTTGATGCACCAAAACCTGGCCTGCTCTTCCTGGTGCGAGCATTTGTATGTGTGCGTTGTCCTCTGCAAGGTAACCCATCCACATGTCTGAAACCCCTGTAGCACTGAATACTCACCAACCTTTCTATATCTTTCTCAACACACCGTTTCTGATAACATCAAAAAGTAAAATTGTGTTATATACATAACAGAACAAGCACAGGAGTTGTATCATTGAGGTAGAGAAATTTGTGCTAGAAATAGTCACAGAGATGGTACCAAGTCATTTCCGAGCATGTACTTGGAGAGTAATTCTCTAAGGGAATATAACTCTCTCTTACTTAGGTCCTTGACAAATTTGTTCTCAACCCCAAGCTCACAGACAATATGGTGAGCTTTGGAACGGCCAATTCCATGTACATGCTGCAAGGCATATTGGAGGCGCTTGTTGTCAGGGATCTCTCCTCCAACACCACCTCCAATATTTATATATTGTGCTCGTACACCACGAAGCTGCATTAGTTAAGGGAATAGAAAAAAAGATGAGATTGGTCTTTCATTTGGTTGCTGAGAATTGAAGAGAAAGTTGAAATTAGAGTTAGTAATGCACACAACAGTAGGCAGGGGATATAGGATTTCTTAGAAACTGGATATTTCATCTAGGTTTGAATGAACTAACTTGCTCAGATAAAAATGTGTTGAAGACTGGGACACAGATTAATCCAAGATTAGCAAGAACTATACAACAACAACAACCATTATCACATTAGAAGGGGTTAGCCATATCGATTTCACGGCGTCGTTGTGCTCTAACTAAATTTTTGGATATATGGCTGATAAAAAAATACCATGCAATAACTTCTTTTAGTGTTCTCTTCGGTTTCTTCTACCCCTCTTCAAAAAACTCCAAACTGTCTTATCTACTTTCCAAGCAGCGCCTCACAACGACCTTTCATTATACATGCCCAAACCACTTCAAAAAAAATTTCTATCATTTTCTCTTCAATAAATACCACACTTAATCTTCCTCATATATGTTCATTAAGAATCTTATCTTTTCATGTATGACCACACATCTATCTCAACATTTTCATATCTGCTACCCATATTTTATGCTCTTGTTCTCCCTTTAAAACCTAACATTTACTAGCATATAGCATCGCTAGTCATATAGCAGTTTGATAAAACTTCCTATTAGTTATGATCATGGTAGTTAAAACGGCGTTGTAAAACGTAAAAACGCCGTTTTTACGTTTTTCTCAGGGCAAAACGTGTTACGTTGGGAAAAAAACGCTGCAGACGTAAAAACGCCGCAAAAAAAACGTAAAAGCGTAAAAACGGCGAATTTTTGCAAAAAAACGCAGTTTTTACTAAGGGACTTAAATGAAAGTTTTAAAAGTTCTGAAAAGGGACTAAAGTGAGAATTTTTAACTATTTTGGGGCAGAACTAAAATTTCAAAAACATCTGGGTCCTTTTCTGTAATTAATAAATAAAGATCATTTTACCCCTAATTACACTTAATTCAATACAAATGTTCCTAACTCAACTTAGTACTTAATCATACAATAATGTCCCAGAAAATGCATTAAAAATCCCAATTTAATCATGTAAAATCATATAAAAAATATGGTTTGATCAATGAATGTTGGACATTTTGATTGATATTGGATTGATCAATATATGTGTGTGTGATGACAGATACCTTACTTTTCTTAAATTTTTTTTTATATACATATGCAGGTAAAAACTCTGTTACGTTTTACGATTTTTCATTCTCCTTCCATTTTTACGTAAAAACTACGTTTTAACTACCTTGGTTATGATAGATATAAAGCCTAGAACATAACTAATCCAAGCTAAAATTTCTCTTGGTTTTCAACAAGACAAAAGAGGAGGGCAGACACTCACTGATAAAGTTCGCTGAAGCTGGTAAACAACATCAGAAACAATTCCGGCAGAACCACGCACTCCAAACATTTTGCAGAATCCGTTGTTGCAAGGTCCAACAGTTATAATGGAAGAGGTCCGTTCTACAAGAGATGACACCACCACTTCCTCCTTCTGGTCCGTCCACAGCAACTCAGCAACAGCCTTGTGGCTGTCTGTTCAAGATTCACGGTGATAGAACTGGGAGTCCGAGCTGATTTTAGAGAAATGTATGTTTTTCCTGGTCAATTAGAAGAGATATCAGATGAGAGTGCCTTCACTTCTCAGGCCAATCTGCTTATATCCTCTTGTGCTATGCTTTGTCTTTGATGTTCAGAACTGTTCAATATATAAATGGGATAGGCCAAGAAGTGTATCAATAGCAAGATGCTTCACAAATAATCAAGATATATAATAAAATACTAATTAGTGTCTGAAATATAGTATCAAAATTATGAGTAGCAAGGGTTCGTATATAAAAGGCTGGACTTTGGATTGCCTTGAGGTCCAGGCTGAGCATCATTCAATGGTTGGGCCATGTTTTTCAGCCAAATGCCCAACCTGAACAAACAAGGCATAATTCTCTTAAGATTGAGAAATGCAATAATTTTCAATTCCAAGTCAAATATGCTTATAAGATTAGAACTCCTTCTATGGCTTTTCAAACCACATATTCCATAAAAGTTGCGACTTTTTTTAGTGACAGGAATAACAACAAAGAAATTTGCAAAAAGGAAAAAACAAGGAAAGCAAATCAAAACCATTTATCTCTATTAAACATGTCATCAAGCATTAAGGTCCCAATAGCATATACAAATATTCAAGTTGCTTGCTTAGCAATACCCAGGGCTGGGCACAGACCTCAGGGATGACCCAGCCTAGCATAAGTCTCACGTCCAAGGTTTTGACCTGTGGTCCAGACCGGCCTAGTCCAGACAGTTAACTAACCAGGGCCAGCCATTGTGGTTCAGGCCAGACCAGGCCACAAGACTTTTTTTGTTCTTTTAAATCTCTTCCAATTAAACCTTTCTATGCCACCATCTAGAAATTTGACAGATAAATCCTTTCCACAAATGATTTTATACCAAAAATCACAACTGCATCCTGCAAGGCGTTGATTTGGAAAACAATATGTAATCTGATAGCCTGAAGGATACAATTATGAATACAACAATTCCTGAAGTATCCGTGCTTCATGTACAAATGAGAGAAAGGACAGCAGATTTGATGAATATAGATCAGAACTCTACATACTAGAAAAACAAAGAAAGTTGCCTCTGAATTGTGACATTATTATCAATCTATATCGAATTGAGATTCATTGACTCTTAACCAAACTCAACATTGATTATCAAATCATACATTGGCAAACATGAACCAGATAAATAAATTGTTATTCTCCTGTAATACTCAGGAAACTGGTGTAAGTGGCTAATAAAACTAATTTTTCGAAATAAAGCAAACCCAATCATCAGTTTTCTGAAACGATCATTTAAACATCTGCTTGTGGAAGCCAATGTGCATTATCACTGCTAGCGATATTTCCAGGAAATCCAATAAAATAAGATAAACGAGGGCAATTAAAGTACCTGAAGAAAAATCAGTCGACGGCGACGGAAATGTCGAGAAGCAACAACTACACGGACCAGCAGGCTCACGGCAACAAGGAGGAGGAAGCCGAGAGAAGCAGAAGCAGAAGCAGAACACCGGGCGACGTATAGGGGAGGAAAATAACGGATCGGTCCCGGGTCAAGGGTTGATTATCCAACCCGTAACCCGTTTAAACCAACCCTTTGGGCCTCCATTAAGTTTTTTGCTCGTTTTGGTTTTGGATAAAAAAAAAACGGGTAGAAAAATAAGGTTGCCTAAATGGGCTCAAACTTGAAGCGAGGAAGAACATTATTACTTCAGCCCAAGGAGATAATCTGCAGTCAACCCAGGTTGACTAGGTCAACTTAAATAATGTCAAGGGCTCTGTCTATTATAGAGGCCTTGCCATTTGTGGTGGCATTATTCATTATAAGTATGGGAGCGGGATCATAGGCTTTTCTAAAGCAAATACTATTGAATTATCGTACGGATGTCATTGTCTAACTCTTGAGAGTTTTCAGTTTCGATGCTGCGAGTAATTTTAGACCGTTAGTCTCTGCACTTTTAATTTTTGTTTTTTTTTAAGAAAAAGACGATTCTTGAGGGGCCTCAACATGCACAAACTATAGTTTTTTTTTTTTTTTTTCACATACCACCTCTTCAATTGTACCTCTTCAATTGTCGGGGGTTGTCAAAGAAATAATAAATCTAATCGTCCTTATGTGGGCCATGATAGAGTCTAATCATAAAAAAAGATTGTCTTCCAGCAAACTAGCCTGTCCTTTTTAGGAGATTGGCAAGGTGATTGGAACAAGACACAATTCATTTTGAATTCAAATATATTATTGGATAAGATAAAGTCATATTACGTCATATACATCCATACACGGCCCAATCAATCATAATTCATTTTTTCTTCTAAGAATTCCCTTCAACTAATCATGTCTATTACGTGAATAATAGAGTTATGCTTCTAAAATAACCTTTAATTTTTATTAAAAGGCAGCCATAATCATAAATTATTTTTTAGAGAAAAAAATTATAAACTTTTAAAATTGAGACAAAACCGTTAAACCTAACTGACTTCTATTTATTATGGTCAAAAAATTAACTCAGTCCTTAAAGTTTTATTTGATATAACTCAATCTTTAAACTTTTGACTTGCTTGCAATTTAGTTCTTAATATTTTTGAGTCATCTTACATGACCAAAAAAAAATGTTCAAACCTTGTTAAAAATTCTTTGGGTGGATTTTACATAAATTAAAAAAATAAAACATAATATCCGTGTCCCACCAACTTGCATCCCCCTTTCCTCTAGTTTCCAAAATTCTTGTTGGGAATCCACGGCGTCCACATACAACTCCTCTTTTAAGTTTTAATATCAAATGGAACTATATATCATTCACATGATGAAGAAAATTGATATCACCTTATGCTTGAAATTAAAATAGCTTCTAAAGGATTTACCATGGACGTTGTTGATGCACAACAAAATTTCTAGAAAACAGAGATGATGCAGGAGGATTTGAGTCAGTGGGGATGGGGATACTGGCTATATTCTTTTTACATTAATGTAAAATCCACCTAAGCAATTGTTAACATTTTTTTGCCACATATGATGAATCAAAAATATTCGAGACTGAGTTGCAAGCAAGTCAAAAACTTAGCCTTAAGGATTGAGTTAAGCCGAATCAAACTCTAAGAATTGAGTTGTAAGTGATTTAAACTTTAAGGGCCAAAAGATTAATTGTTCCCTTTGCAATATATGAAAGTTAGTTAGGTTTAACAATTTTGCTCTAATTTTGAAAGTTTATGGTTACTTTTTCTTCAAAAAAAAGGGGGGGGGGAAGCTTATGGTTACTATTGTACTTTTGATAAAAGCTGAAAGTTATTTTTGTATAGTTAAAGGGAAATATCCAAATGCATCTCTTAGTATTTTAATTTTAATTAAGACATATTTGTAGCAATGAAAGTGAAATACTATTGTTTCATCCTCAAATGATAAATGATTGATCTCAAATATATATTGTAATTCAACTGTTACTTTTGATTTTACCTTGCCAAAGATGTATTGACTGACTAGGGCAACATTTTCATATATTACTACTATTATTATTTATTTATTTTTGGGTAAGAATTTAGGTGAATAGAGTCTCATGAGCTCATTAAGGTCAATATATCCCTCCAGACTTAAAAAGCAATTATAAATATACTTATAGATAAACTATCAACAAAGTTATTATATCAACCGTGAAATTTAAATTCACAACATTGTGAATTATAAGTCAACTCTTTATTAATTTGATCAATATTTGCTAGCAATTACTAGAATTTACCATGTATATACTCCATCTTTGTAGTGTAGAGATATTTATATATATATATATATATATATATATCAGGTTTTTCTCATTTTTCTCATATTCCCAAAAAAAGATCACAAGAAGAAGGATGCGTGTGGCACCAGTAGTGTTGGAAGATACTTGATCCACTCTTTGTGAATCAAGGCCCAAGCCCAATTCACTTAGGGCTATTATATAATTATGGTAAAGTATGGGTTTGAATAAAGATTTTTATCCTTGTAATTTGAAATTCAAATAACGTAACTCTCGTACTTGATATAATGGGAGACATTCAAAAACACATATGGAAAATTCTCGTAGAAACTACTCTCTTTGGTTGTCTTCTCCAATGGTGAATCTACAGTATAAACATGATTGAAGTTCATATCGGTGCTCCAATCTAGTGTGGGTATTCAATGAGTCAATCAGATTCTAGATGCGCTCGAAATCCTTCAGTGGTATCAGAGAAAACAATTCTTGAGGCATGTATAATATTATTATTCTACCTTCGCAACCATTGCTCCACTTTCTTCATGTTATATATGGATATTCTTATTCTTACCTTGATATTCGTCTATTCAAAGTCCAGTGGCATATATAATTTGCTTTCACGTATGTAGAACATATGAAACTAGCTCCCCCTTAGATAAAGCTTATGATTCTCTTAAAAGACTCATATGGAGTATTTGACATTTACTTATTCATGTTTCGTATTGCATTATGATGTCCATAATATCTTATTATATGGGAATTTAGGACAACTCAATAGTTTTCTTTTGTTCTATATTCATCTTAATTCTTCATATGTAATTTTTAGCCAAACAAATCTTTGAAGATCTTTGAAGAGAGAATTTTATTTATCTCTCAAACCCAATTTGATAGGTTCTCAATAACCATTAGTCTCAAGGCTATAAGAAATTTATGTCCCATTTTGTAACCAATAATTTCCCACAATTTCTCAATTTTCTTTTAGAGATATTTCAAATCTCTTGTGCAATTTTCCCTTGTTTTTCCAAGGAAACATTAAGTATTTGCTTTCAAGTCTTTTATACTATTTTGTGTTGGTGGTTGGATTGGATTCGGGACTTTTCTC
Source organism: Acacia crassicarpa (assembly GCA_034222035.1). Classification (NCBI taxonomy): domain Eukaryota; kingdom Viridiplantae; phylum Streptophyta; class Magnoliopsida; order Fabales; family Fabaceae; genus Acacia; species Acacia crassicarpa. Next base: position 9,650,121 of record JAWXYG010000008.1, read on the forward strand.
TCATGAAGTGGGCTCTTCCTTTTGAGGTGTATCATTTTCCTAAATCTCACCATGATCCGGAGTATTGACGTTGGGAAATTCCATTTGAAATTTCCTTTCACTATGATTTGATGTCTCTTTAATAACTGATCCTCACTTTCACCTTCTTAAGATTTCTCCGGATTTGAATCTTGACATTCACTTTCTTAAGATTCAAGACATTCAGGTTTTCCTATACGTTCGTCTTCTGAATTTCTTTCTACTCACACCTCTTGTTCAATTTCAGGCTCTAATGAATCTTGCTTTGAATCATTTTCCTCTTGACCTCTTTAGAATCTTCTCCTTCTAGGCTACCTTTGAGAGCTCAAACTTAAATGAACAAATCCCTATTTAAATAATCATTTAAAGGCTCACATTCCTCTATTGGATCAACATTTAGGCTTCATCAAATAATTTGTTCTTTTTATGATCAACCTCCTACGTGGTTCATACTCAAGAATGTGTTTTGCAACACTAATATGCAAGTTTTGTGGAATGGGAAACCTTCATGCTCCTTTACTCTTGAGAGAGGCGTAAGACAGGGAGACCCCCTCTCCCTTTACATTTTCGTCCTCTGTATGGAGCGTCTTTCCCACTTAATTATATTGAAACCAAAGTAAACTCTGGTAACTAGCAATCAATCAAGCTAGGACTAAGAGGTCTCTCCCTATCTCACCTTTTCTTTGCGGATGACTTGAATCTTTTTCGCCAGGCAACACCTCACTAGGTTGCTTTGATAAGTGAAACCTTACAAGAGTTCTGTCTCTCATCGGGTCAATCGAGTCAAGACTGAGGTTCAATTCTTTAAGATGTTGAATCCTCCTTGAGCAAGGATGAATTAGGCTATCAACGCACTAATTCCCTTGGCAAATATTTGGGAGTCCCTCTCCTTAACGAAAGAGTCTTAGCATCCAACTTCAAATACATCATTAACAGGCTGCAATTGAAGCTCTTTGGCTGAAAAAGTCGATCCCTTTCCTTGGCTCGTCAAAACACTCTAGATAAATCAACCGTAGCATCCTTACCCCTCTACACTATGCAAAGCACCACTCTACCCTCCTCGTGTTGTGCAAAGATTGGGAAGCTAATTAGAAAATTCATTTGGGGCTACTCAAATGACCATCAAGGAATCAGCCTTGTTAAATGGAAGGAACTATGCCAACCATCTCACCATGGGGGAATTGGCATGTTGAACCTTAAACTCAAAATAAAGCCTTTATGATGAAATTAATTTACAAGATCCAATCCCAACTAGACTCCCTTTGAGTTTGGTTTTGAAACAAAAGTATGTTGATTGGAACTTCAAAGACATCACTTGCCAAGATCGCATGTGCTACTTCTGGAGGAATTTTCTAAAGTCCAGGGATGAGACTTACTTTCACATTAAATGGAACGTTAGTGAGGGCAGCCAAATTAAATTTTGGGATGATTCTAGGTGGGTGAGAATGGTCCCCTGAAAAATTTATCATTCTCTCCCATCCCGAGTCAGGATATCTCTAAAATGATCTCGGACTATGTAAACGACGATGGCTCTTGGCGCTGGATTCTATTTCAAAATCTTCTCCTTCCTAATGTTTTGAAAGACATATCAGCCATTGCAATTCAATGAGACCCCCAAGCCCTGCCTTGTTCCTGGACTTTAACCAAGAATGGTGACTTTACCACTCAGTCAACATATAGAGCTTTAGAGTCCTTTAACTGGAATAATCATAAGGTCATCTAGTCATGGTTGTGGAAGTTACCTATGGCGCAAAGAATTAGAACATTCACTTGGCTTTTGTTGAAAGAAAAGCTGCTTACAAATGAAGAAAGATTCAGAAGGGGAATGGCATCTGACTATCTTTGCTCTCTTTGCCAACACAGTAAGGAAGGTCTGGATCATATTTTTAAAGGATGTAGTATGGCATCAAAGGTTTGGAGGAAAATATTGTTGTCATCGGATATGTGTGCAGATTTTTTCAAACTTGACATTAGAAGTTGGTTGACTTATCATTCAATCTCCTTCCCTAGACAACTTTTCGAAGATAGGCGTGTGTATCACCTACTGGAAGCTTTGGGAGGTTCGAAACAAAAGAATCTTTAATGTGTCTAATTTTACTCTTGAAGGGATTTTGGCTCATGTTAAATCTATAGTTGTTCGTTCTCAACTTAGTTTCTCTTAGTTCAAGCTTATCTTGTAATATTACTTTCTCATATTGTATTCTTTTTTGACCATTTATTAATGGAATTCCAATTCATTCTTTTTTAAAAAAAACAAAAGAATAGGAATTATTTAAACATTTATATTTGCAAAAAAAAAAATGCAATAAAAAATATTTATTTATTAGTTTAAGAATATGGGATAGGATATTGTCACTACCAAAGTCACTACCACTTTTTCACCGTTAGATCAAAATCTCATATACTTTTATTATTTCTCTCTCATATTGAGATTCTGATCTAAGGGTGAAAAAATAGTAGTGACTTTGGTAGTGACAATATCCTTGGTAGAAAAACTTGTTGCAAATGTCTAGTTATATTTGTTAGTCTGTTCTCTTTAGAGTATATAAATGATCCACATGTTTCATGAACTATAGATAATATGAATTTTGTTAACTTTTTATGTTGATAGAATATATGTGATTTATGACATTATTAAAAAATTATGGATAATTTAGTAATTTTGCAAACATTTAAAATCTTTGGCGAGAAAAAATTGATTTTGATATTTGTTATCTAGAAGTGTTGTTTTTTTCCTCTTGCAATTTATTTGATTAGGAGGAGTGGAGTTCACTTGAAGTACACAAATATATCTTTTTTTTTTTTTTTGATATTAAAATTTTAGGAAAGGGGTTGGGCTCACCCACAGTCCAAGGGCAGGGCGCTTGGAGCCCAGTCCACAGGGAATACTGGCCAGAGAGTACATAAGCCTCCACCTCTACCAGCGTTACCACTGTTTCCTAGACCCCTAGGATGCCTCCCCCAGCGCCTTGACCAATACAGGGATCGAACCCCCTCCCTTGAGGTGAGAAAGTCCGACCCCCACGCCAGTTGAACCCAAGGACGAGGGGTAAATATATCTTTTAATATGAAGGCACCAAACAAGTGAAAGGCATTTAAAAATAAATAAATAAAGCCCGTTACCTTTGTATTAATATTGTCAAATTAATCTTCTTAGCCTTTTCAAATCCCAAAAAAAAAAAAAAAATCCTCTTAGCCTTTTCTTAGGTTGGGCTGGGTTACCTGAGAAACCAATATTAGTAAGCCCAAGCCCAAGCTGCAATGACATTAAAAAAATACGGAAAATGTCACTAAAGTCCCAATTAAAAAAAAAAATACTATTAGAAAGATCTCATAATATATTGATAGTTGCTCTTTCACTTGTCATTAACAAGCTATGAGACTTTTCTGATATTATTTTCTTTAATTGGAATCTTGGTATCATTTTTCGGAAAAAAGAAGAAGCATAATTATACAATTCTTAGTTAATATTATATTTATTGTAGACTTCTAACAAGAGTTAAGAGACATTAAAATAACTATTAATGTCAATGAGCTCATGGTCTAGTGACATGTTACACTTGGAGGCTGTATATTCGACCCGTTCATAATTATTTATCTCTAATTAAAAGAAAAAAAATTGTTATTAATGCATTTTTTTTATTAGGTATGGAAATAGCTAGATATTAAAACATGTTACAACCCTTGAGGTTTAATCTACAGAACGCAATGTACAACGTGTTTGTTATAAAATAAAATTATTAGCAAGATTGGAGTGAAGTAAGAATCTCGCTAATATCACAAAAAGCTGAAATTATTGATGATTTCTTATAAATGCAATAAGAATATGCCGTGATTAAAGCCGAAGTTTGTTTTAATTGATATTTTGAGGCGATGTTTCTTTGTATTTGGTCATACTCATAAAGCCGATGGTTTGACTTTGTCCCCATGATATTAGAAACTGCATATATAAGATAGCACATCCGGTCCTAATTATAAAAACTAGTTGATTTTTTTCGGAGAGATTAAGGAAGCTAAATAAATTATTTAATCATTTCACATGTTGTGTATCCTTAAATTATATATTAATTTATTAATTAAATTAATTAGTTTGAAGAAAAAAATGAAAATAAAATATTCTAAAGTAATTTAATTAACTTCCTTAATCTCTTCAAAAAAAGTCAACTAGCTCTTATAATTACGACTGGAGGGAATAATTTTCTGAACTTCACCACGAAATAGTCTTAAGGAAATAAGGCTTGTGGTTATGTTGTTACTCATCAAATAATATTACTTCGTTATGAAAGAAGTCTCTCCCCCCCTTTTGGAGGAAAGTGAACGATCGACGAAAAAGGTTCGTAATCGGCTGGAGGCGGAGGATGGCGATGGTGGGACATCGGGTGTGGACAAGGATGTAGAGATGGCTGAGAAGGAAGAAGGAAATGGGGTTTCATATCGAAACAAATTGCTGAGTCTGAATGGCAGTGGAAAGGCAAAGCACACAGTGCAGGAGGTAGTGCTCTTTGAGACAGACTATCACATCAGCAAGGAGGGTTGTATCCCTTCTATCGACTTTTCAAGCAATATCCGAGATATCCTAGTGGCAGGCATGGAACGAACCCTAATCATCAAACTGCTTGGGAGGTTTATCACTTATCAGGATCTGTTGACGAGAACCAAAGCTATGTGGCAGCCGAGAGGTTCTTATAATCTAGTTGCCATGGAAGGAGGTTTCTATTTTGCAACCTTTGATCGGGAAGAAGACTACACAAGAGCGTTGATGGGTGGCCCGTGGATGATCTATGGTGCTTACCTCACGGTGCAGCCATGGTCGCTGGACTTTGACCCCACATCCGCCGTTGTGTCCAAGGTGGTAGTATGGATAAGAACCCCAGGCCTCTCTTTCAGGTACTATCACAAGAGCACCCTTAGAGTGATTAGCGCTCTCTTGGGTGAGGTGGTGAAAATCGACTACATGACAGAGTCCAGGGAGAGAGGGAAGTATGCCCGCATTGTAGTGCTCATCGACTTGTTGCAGCCCTTGACACCGAGGATCAAGGTTGATGGAAAGGCGTACCTTGTGGAGTATGAAGGGCTTCCAAACATTTGTTTTGAGTGTGGTAAATTCGGACATCTAAAGGAAAAATGCAAGGAGGTGCACTGGGCGAGCAAGAACAAGGAAAGCCAGGGAGCTGAGGACATGGATCATACCACTGGGAAAGATAACCAAGGCAAACAGGTAGTCACCGGTGGCCAAACGATGAAACCCCCACAATCCCAATACGGTGCCTGGATGCAGGTGCGGCACAACACAAAAGGAAAGAAACAGAATCAAGGAAAGTCGGCGTGGACAGTGGGATTTGAGATTAATGGGGGATCCCGTTATAATATTTTGTTTGATTGCGATGATCTTGCAGATTCCTCAGTGCAAATGGGGCAAGCAAATAACACAATAAGGGGGTCAATTCAGTATGAGCGTAGTGCTAAGGAAGGAAAACGGGTCAATGGAAATGGGCTGAGTGGGGGTGATAATCATGTGGGCCCTGTACGAACTCCAAATGCTACTAAGAAGCCTAATGCTGCTCCACCAAAAGAATATAGAAGGAAAGAGACAACAGCCTCTTCATCCCTCCCTCTGCCACCCGAGCCCACCCCTCCCCCCCCCCCAAAACCCATCTAATGGGCTCAAAGCACCGATAGATACTGTGCAACCACCCGCAACACAAGAAGGCATGGTTTCCTCAATGAACCCCCAGGATCGCGGCCAGGAGGAAAAACCATCAAGGAATTCAACAGGGGACAACAGTTCTTTTGAAGTTATTGTGCGAGAGACGTCCCTAGATAAGAATAACCACACTGCTGTGCTTCTGTAACGAAGCCGATAGACCCTCAATGAACTTTCTACTAATGCCTTGAACACCACTTCAACTATGGCGATAGTGAGAACGGATCAAGAATCATGTCAGCAGGGCAAGGAAAATACCCACAAGGCACCGACCACTACAAGAACAGCGCCACATGGGATTAAATTAAAACCTGGGATTACCAAAAACAAAAAAATCCAGAAGAGGACATTAGGAAAGCATATATCTAAGGATACTCTTGAGGTGCTACACGATGAATTGGAAACTTCTGGAGAAATATTGACGACCCCCTCTTGCTCGCAAGATGCCTTGTCACCGAGAATAGATCGAGATGATGACCCTTCTGGGTCAGGGATGAGTGTTTAACTAACCCATTTTTATGATTTTGCAGATCTTCGTCTGGAACTGCCAGGGGGCAGCTAGCAAGAGTTTTTTCAATACCTTCAAACATTTCATGATGGAACATAAACCTAATCTGGTTGTGTTAGTTAAACCGCGTATTTCAGGATGTACAGCAGACCGTTTTATCAGGCTATCTGGCTTTGAGTCTTCATATAGAGTGGAGGCAAGAGGGTTCGTTGGGGGAATTTGGCTCATGTAGAGGAGGGGGTTGACAGTTTCAGTTGAAGTATGTCACTCTTAGTTTATTCATGCCAAAGTGACGTTGCAAGAAGGATATGATGGCTTTCTGTTTTCTGCAGTTTATGGGAACTCGAATAACACGTTGAGGAAGGAGTTATGGAGTGCCCTTTCAGAGGTGGCCCGGACCATTACAACCCCATGGCTAATAACAGGTGATTTTAACGCTATCCTTAAGAGCAGTGAGCGAACAGGTGGTGTGGACACAAGGGCTAAAGGATGTGATCTGTTTTGAAATTTCATCTTTAACAACGCACTTACGGACCTTGGATTCTCAGGACCTAAATTTACATGGCGTTGGGGTACTTTGCTTCAGCGGCTAGATCGTGCTTTAGGAAACAAGGCTTGGTTACATACCTATGGCCTATCAGTGGTTAAACACCTCCCAAAGCTTAGCTCTGATCATCGGCCATTATGCATCCAGGTATGCCAGGGATCTGAACAGACCCGGCCGCCACCACCTTTTAAATACTTGGCGGCATGGGCCTCCTCTGAGTCCTTTGACAAGTTAGTTCAAGAGAATTGGTCGGCCTCAAAATCTATTATCGAGAATATTCAACAATTTACTGACTTGACTAAAATATGGAATAAAGAGGTCTTCGGTAACATATACCATTGGAAGCGCATACTTCTTGCACGGTTAGGGGGTATTCAAAAGGCTTAGGAGGCCCGTCCTTCCAACCACCTTGATCTAATGGAAAGGGAGCTGCGGAAGGAATTCGAGCTCACCTGTGAGCAAGAAAGTATTACCTGGGCCCAACGGGCTAGAGGGGATTGGATTAAGCTGGGGGACCGTAACACGGCCTACTATCATGCGAAGTCTGTTCAACACAGCCGAAGGAAGCTAATCTCAGCTCTAAGGGATGATTCTGGGGTGTGGTGCTATGACGCTGCGACTTTGCGGTCCTGGGCCTTTATGTTTTACCAAATTCTCTATACTAAAGATTCAGATTCCACACCTCCTTATCCAGGCCGAGGGCTGTTCCCTGCTATGAGTAGCGCCTTCTCGGAGTCTCTGGTGGCTACTATCTCTCTTAATGAAACTCATGCTGCACTTTTCCAAATGGAACCCCTCCACGCTTCGGGCATTGATGGTCTTCATGCTGCCTTTTTCCAGCAACAGTGGAAGCATGTGGGACCATCAATCTTCCAGATGGTTACAAATTTTTTTGAGGAGGGTATTCTTGACCCTCGCCTTAATGAAACCCTCATCACATTGATTCCCAAGGTGCCTATGCCGGAGTTTATTAAATAATTCAGGCCAATAAGCCTGTGTACGGTTTTGTATAAGACTATCACAAAAATAGTGGCGAACCGCCTTAAGAAGTGGTTGCCTCACCTAGTTCTTCCGAACCAAGCTAGTTTTGTGACAGGTAGACAAATCTCTGACAACATTGTCATCGCCCAAGAAGTGATCCACTCTATGCAGTCTAAGCGGGGATCGGAAGGTTGGATGGCCATTAAGGTGGATTTAGAGAAAGCTTATGATCGTCTTCGTTGGGACTATATTGAAGAAACATTGTACGACGCAGGTTTGCCTCCTAAGTTTGTCGATGCAGTTATGACCTGTGTTTCCACTTGCAGTATGAGGGTAATTTGGAATGGCGACCGATCAGAAAGCTTTTCTCCCACAAGAGGCATTAGACAAGGAAACCCGTTGTCACCCTATATTTTTGTCCTGTGTATGGAATGACTGTCGCAGCTAATCACTTAGAAGGTGGCTGGGAGATATTGGAAGCCAATTCGTATGGGGAGACAAGGCCCACCACTGTGACACTTATTTTTTGCAGATGACCTTGTCCTTTTTAGCTCCACAGATACCTCTCAGGTCACCCTGGTGCAAGAGATTCTTCATGATTTTTGTGCTAGCTCTGGACATAAAGTTAGTAACTCAAAAACGGCTATTTTTTTCTCTAAGAATGTCCTAGTTGGCACCCAAGTAGGAATCAGTGAGGAGTTAGGTTTCCAGCGAAAGGAGGACCTTGGAAAGTACCTTGGCATACCCTTACTCCACCAACGTGTTCGAACAGGCACCTATGAATATTTAGAAGGAAAGGTTAAGAGTAAGCTTTCTGGATAGGCAGCTAGGACTTTATCTCTAGCAGGACGCATCACATTGGCTAAGGCGGTCCTGTCGGCTATTCCGGCATATGCTATGCAAACCACCAAACTGCCTACCAGCTTGTGCAACCGTCTTGAACACCATATCAGGAAATTTGTATGGGGATGCGAAGACACAACTAGAAGACCCTCTTTGGTTAAATGGGAGGACATGTGCAAATCGGTAGCTTCTGGGGGTTGTGGCTTTAAAAAATTGGAAGTCCAAAATACGGCTTTCCTTATGAAGCTGGGCGTTACGTTACAGGCGCGGCCGGATTTGCTATGGGTTCAGGTACTATGTCATAAATATGGATGGAGTGATAATACAAGGCCACTTAAGAGGAACCAGAATAGCTCTTATCTATGGCGACAACTCAAGAAGATATGGGGAGATGTTGAATTAGGAACACGATGGGATCCAGGGAATGGAGACAAAGTTTGCTTTTGGTCGACTAATTGGGTACCTGAGGTTGGACCACTTAAGTTTTTGGCATTCAGAGAAATTACAACAGAAGAAGAACTCCTGCCAGTATCTAGCTTTATGACAATTGCGAGGACTTGGAATTGGGAGCTCTTTAGTCATGACCTGCCGAATCATGTTCTATCCCTTATTTCTGGCTGTACCCCTCCCACATGTGATGATGGTGATGCTGGCTGCTTTTGGGATTACTCCAATGATGGTAAGTTTTCGGTTTCCTCTGCATATGATTTGTTATGTAAAGACGAAGAACAAGTCCCTAACAGATTATGGGAGGTAGTGTGGAAGTGGAAAGGGGCCCAACGGGTGAGGGTGTTCTTGTGGCTTGCTGCGCGGTCCAACCTACTAATAAATTCTAAAAGGAAAAGATGACACATGACGGAGTCGAACCTTTGCCCAAGGTGTGGTGTGCATGCCGAAGATGCTAACCATGTGTTGCGAAGGTGTAGCTGTAACGCCTCATTTTCAATACCAAAATCTTGGCCAAAATATTAGTAACACCACCAAATATAGGATATTTAACACTCAAACACATATTTACAATATGGCCAAAGGTAGAAATCCATTTATACAGGGCCAAAATAAATCCAATAAATAAGAGTTATTTTAAAATGCGGAAGTCTTTTAGGTTCATGGCAAATAAAATAACACAACATAAACTAAAGGAGTACAGAAGAGCCTACAAAGCTCACTCCATGGGTGCATTCCCTTGATCTCTACTAAGTTATTCACCTGAAAAATGATAATATGGGGTGAGATTACACATCTCAGTAACTACTGAATATTTCCACCGCATACAAGTAAATAATGTATGACAAAAAGGCATAAACTTATTTCATAAATATAAATATATACCATACTTTCTCTTACAAAGATTATTTGTAAAAGTAGTTATCAATACAAAAATAATAAAATATGACTTTATATATATAAATATATTTTTCAGAAGTTCTCATCATATGTCTTTACAAATCATTCATCAGTCTATCGAATCCTTGATCTGTTCAGAAATGCATTATGCAGTATGCAGCCTCCCTTATACCACCTCCATCCGTATACCGCTGACTGGAGCCATAGGCTAACACATAGTCCAATAGAAACTTATTCATTTGACTGAATTGTTCCAAGCTCACCAAATCTTAAGATACACCCGGCCAAAGGTATAGAGCTTAAATCTGGACTATGGCTCCCCTCCTTTAAAATAACTAAGGAGGTGTCACATGTCCCACAACTCCAATGAAATCCCGGCCAGAGGAAAACATGGAAGATGGGGCCCTGAAACAAGTACCATCCACTGTGCACCGAGTGGTGGCATAAATCATTCTTATCATTCAAATCCCTCCTTACTCCACCCATCATAATACAACCGCCATGATGAATATGTTCACTCAAAATAATGCATTATTATACCATAAAGTTTTATACATCAATATGCGTATTTATGAATAGTGAATACTATGCGTATATGTGAATAGTAAAATACGATATATATACATGAATAGTAAAAATGAAGAGTACATACGGTATGTATACGTGAATAGTAAATACGGTATGTATACGTGAATAGTATTATGAATAGTAAATACGGTATATGTGAATAGTAAAATGAATAGTAAATACGGTATACGTGAATAGTAAAATGAATAGTAAATACGGTGTGAATAGTAAATATGGTATACGTGAATAGTAAATACAGTATACGTGAATAGTAACATGAATAGTAAAAATGAATAGTAAATACGGTATACGTGAATAGTAACGTACGTATAAATAGTACCTCTGCAGATTTGCAAATCAAAGTTCCCACACCGGATCTTAAAACCATAAATATTTTCTAAATATTCTTGCCAAAATAGTAAACAAACAAATTTATAATCATACATAATTCACAAGTATAAGGAAGAATATTCAGAGTTACCTGTTACTTGCTAATACCCGAATCACCAACCAGCTATTATAACTCTCAAGCAAATATCTCTCTACTCTCTCTCTCTCTCTACCTCTCTCTATAGCTCTTAGAAGTTGTGAAGAATGAAATGAAATGGAAGGTCTATTTATAGTTGGAAAATGGGTCCTTAAGTGTAATTTTCGTCTCTGGGTCGTTCTACGTAATTTTCCCCGTGACAAATTTTCAAACCTCCCGTGACTCTTCCCGTGGCTGGTTGTGGAAATTATTTTTCGTGGGTCCCACATGAATAGTAAATAATATTATATTATAATAATATAATATTATTATTCAAATAGTAAATTACTATTACGTGGGTCCCGCTGACAAAATTTTCAAACTTCACGAGAGTTTCTGTCGGCAGAGGAGAAATAATTTGACGTGGGTCCCACATGAATAGTAAATACGTATTTTGGAATAGTAAAAACGTATACGTGAATAGTAAATACTATTCACGGGGCCCACAAAATACTGATTTCAAATTTATTACTTTCCAAAAATAGAGCCTACTAGTCTTCCCAAAATAGGTTTATGTTCAAGATATTAGATTCAAAATTCAGGATGTTACATTTCTCCCCTCCTAAAAGAAAATTTTGTCCTCAAAATTTCGCTATAATAAGAATTCTAACCTATTTAAATAAATGAGGATAGGTTTGTCGCATGCTCTCCTCCGTTTCCCAAGTAGCATCTCCGGGAGCCATTCCTTTACACACAACCTTTACAAGCTAATATCCTTGTTCCTCAATTGCTTATCCCCCGCATCAACAATCCGCTCCGACTCAGCTTTATATATCATATTATCCCTAAGTCCTATCTCTTTCCCAAACATGCTCACCAAACACACAACACAATTTTCGTTCATCTTGTACCCAAAGTAATATTCAGACACAGGATCCACTAGTTCCTTATTTGAGCGCTTGGTTACACTGGCCTCACAGGCCAGTTCATTCTTCCTTTCTGCTTATTTCATTGTATTACCACGACACTGGATATTCAGATCTTACAGCTTAAGAAGTTACCCTCAGGCCATAATAACCACAATATGATATAATCTGATTATTCTGCCAACCTTAAGATAAACTTTAGACATACAGGTCTAATGTTACCATGATAGGCAACAAACACAATACTAGGCACATAAGTCTTATAGCCTAGAGATACCACCATATGCAAACTAGCTCAACGGGTCTTACCGCTTCAAGCCTCTGCTCGTCTATCCTATACCCGTGCTTCCTCAATTCAAGTTTAAGAAAACACTTACTTACTAAATCTAGCTTTCACCAATGGCAAGTAATTCAAAAACAAGTACATTTGGCAAGATTCCACAAACTAAGTATATCCACAACAGTTTCCAACCTCTTCTAGCTTGTACACCTTCCACCACAATCATAATGTAAAAGTCAATTCTTGTTCTGATTTCACAAGGATTCATTCCATGAGACATCATAGTTTATAAATGTCGATTACAAACTGGTCTTAAATCCTGTTGTAAATATTGCGTAAAAATTTCCAAACACAGCAAGTGCATTGGTAAGTTCAAAATTCAAATACTCAGGGACCTAGCAACTATTTTAAATAGTCACCAACTCCGAATACATTCCAGGTTCCAACTTATTCTACTCAACTCATCCATGAAACACTCAATTCATTATTTCTAAAGAAAGATTCTATTATCAAGATCATTTCCTATGCTAGTTAAACAGTTGGCAATCTCTGAACACCTTATACATGTTGGTATCACATGATTCGAATTCAATCCTTAGTATCTCAAAGACATATACTAAATATCATCTGTTCCTCTCATAGTTATCTATTAATCACACCCAAATAACATACTAATATTGTAACATAAATCACCGGATTTCATACTTTCATAATTAGACATACTATCTTAACTCAGATTGAATTCAAGTCTATTCTCAAATATTCCCAGACATTAATAGTCAAGTTTACAATTTGATTCTTATAACCTCAACATCAACTGATAATTCGTGTTTCCCCAAAAATACCCATTATACATACTAAGATCATGATTCACAATTCCTAATCTAATTCTTGGATTATACGAAGACTATCTACAACCTCAGCAGCATTCACAAGGTTCTAATTCTACCTCAACCTGCAATATCACAACGGCTCATTTCGTTCTTAAGTTCTATTTCAGCTTAGATTAAATTAAAGCCTATCCTCAACATTTACTATATTCATTCTAACATCTTACTGGCATTCCTAAGGATCACCATTTCATACCTTTCCATCGATCTTCCAACATGTTTATCCAAAAACCTTAGTCTTTGAATTATCTGTGACAAATTCATAGAGTTCTTCGGATACTCAGAGAGTGAAGAATGCTCTCGGGTTAATTGGCACAACTCATCATCATTTCAAATCTTTGGATTCTCTCCGGTTCATCTAATATTATTAGGAAGTCACCCTTCCCAAGATTACTATCACCTTAGCACGCTTACGCTTAAAATCCTATTTTCAAATGTCAATTCCGACATCTTGAGTCAGCTGCACATCCAAGACAGATTTCTTAGATAAATGCGCGTATAAACGTCCAAACTTAATTTCTTGAAAACACAGCTAGCAATAAATGCCATAGCGATTTCTGTCTGCAAAGGTCTAGGAAACTGCGACCCCTAACGGTGGCTAGGGTGCACTAGGGTGCGGTGCCATAAAATTTTCCGCATAACAACAAAATCTACATGATTCTGAGCTAACGACAGATGAGAATCCGATGCTGCTTAACAAAATATAGACGTTGCTAGCCCAGCTATAAATAGAGTAAAGAAAGAGTAAATGTTTCACGTTCTCTCAAACTTCACAAAACCTCCACATATTCATTTCCTCTCCGATCGTAACCTTCACTATAACCTTCCACATTATCCTTAAACATGGCCGGTTCAAGTAACTCTATTCCAGTCTCCGATTCATTCAACCCTTTCTTTCTTGAAGCCTTACTTCATGACTATCAGACTAACATGTTGTCTGATTTGTCAAACAATGCATCATACCCTTATCCTTCTTTACTTCCCCAAAATCCCGTAAGTATGAACGTTCATTCATCTGCCTCAACGATTAACATTCCTACTCCTCCTCCAAGGATACAAGATTCTATTTTTACAACTACTAACAGAAAGGAATCTGAAGCAGGTCCATCAAGGCGACCTGTCCAAAGGTGTCGTAATGTGGCAGAACTTATAGAGTCTACGGTACCTTCTCAACCAAGGAATCCTGCTTCTACCTTGACTGAGACTACTAATCCATTTTCATGTGGTTGCTGCCATGTTCTACGAGAGATTATTCATACCAATGGACTTCAATACCATAAACTTGAAGTTCATGGGAGGATTGGTATGATATGTCACGCTGTCTTTCACCAGGACGTACAAGGAGGTTCTTCCAATCCTCAAGTATTTGACTTTGGTAAGAAAAATTTAGAAGATGTCAAATATTTTCTAGAAAATTATTGTTTGAATCAAAATTCTTTAGGGTATGTCCTGGTGTCAGATCCCCTATCAGCCTACTATGAGGCCCTCTGTGTTGGTTTGGAATGGACTAAAAATCAAAATGAACTCCCTAATAGTTCATTTCCAACCAATACAGAAAATATATCCAATAAAGGAAAAGAGCTCATGGTTGTAAATAATAATCCTTCAGTCCCCATACCTAGTAATCCATACCGATCAAGAGCTGAACAAAATATTAGAGCTGCATCAATGTCAATTAATGATCTTAGAGACTTATTCCATTTACCTCAACAAGAAGCGGCTCAACAAGTTCGTCTATGCAAAAATGTTCTAATGAAAATATGCCATAGGGGAGGAATAAAGCATTGGCCTTATGTAAAAATTCGAAGCACTATGAAGCAAATAGCTAGATTGAGAAGAACAATGTCTCCTGATGGTCCTCTCTCAAGAGCAGCCGCTCAGGAAGAAATTAATAGACTTAAACTTGAGATAGTCGAAGCTTGCGGTGGGATTGTACCAACTGTTGTTCTTGATGCTTGAAATAATATAGTCTAGCCTTCTTGCTAATGTTTGTAATCTCTATTCTAGGATTCATAAGGATTTTCGAGTTTTCCTGCCAAACTCAACTTTATCTTATTAAATTCAAACTTAAGCCAGTTATTCTGTATAATCAAGACTATGCCCGTATTTTGTTATGGTATTGTCATCTGTTACTCATATAAATTAGCTAGGTAAGTGTAAATCTAGCGAAAATCTCTTCATACTTTTTACAACGGCAACTAATTGAATAACCATCAAATAGGGGCTTAGTCTTTCAATCACTTTCCTAGACACCAATAAAAATATTCATCCTAGAAAGTAATTTTAGGCCTACAGAATCCAATATTCAATAAATTTTCTACTTACCAACTTCCGCTACGCAGCTCTGAAATTTAATCTCAATCACATCCTCAAATCATAAATCCTCATTATCAATCACTTGAATATTTTGATTAACCCATTCTTCTCCTATCATGAATGTCACAAGAAAATTGGTAAAAAGAATCCAAAGCTATAAAGGAAAATGCACATGTTATGATATTTAATTTGCCATGACCTCAAAATTTTTAGAAAACTGATAGGAAATTTACAGATTGGCCAGAACCTTTGCTCTGATACCAAAAATGTAACGCCTCATTTTCAATACCAAAATCTTGGCCAAAATATTAGTAACACCACCAAATATAGGATATTTAACACTCAAACACATATTTACAATATGGCCAAAGGTAGAAATCCATTTATACAGGGCCAAAATAAATCCAATAAATAAGAGTTATTTTAAAATGCGGAAGTCTTTTAGGTTCATGGCAAATAAAATAACACAACATAAACTAAAGGAGTACAGAAGAGCCTACAAAGCTCACTCCATGGGTGCATTCCCTTGATCTCTACTAAGTTATTCACCTGAAAAATGATAATATGGGGTGAGATTACACATCTCAGTAACTACTGAATATTTCCACCGCATACAAGTAAATAATGTATGACAAAAAGGCATAAACTTATTTCATAAATATAAATATATACCATACTTTCTCTTACAAAGATTATTTGTAAAAGTAGTTATCAATACAAAAATAATAAAATATGACTTTATATATATAAATATATTTTTCAGAAGTTCTCATCATATGTCTTTACAAATCATTCATCAGTCTATCGAATCCTTGATCTGTTCAGAAATGCATTATGCAGTATGCAGCCTCCCTTATACCACCTCCATCCGTATACCGCTGACTGGAGCCATAGGCTAACACATAGTCCAATAGAAACTTATTCATTTGACTGAATTGTTCCAAGCTCACCAAATCTTAAGATACACCCGGCCAAAGGTATAGAGCTTAAATCTGGACTATGGCTCCCCTCCTTTAAAATAACTAAGGAGGTGTCACATGTCCCACAACTCCAATGAAATCCCGGCCAGAGGAAAACATGGAAGATGGGGCCCTGAAACAAGTACCATCCACTGTGCACCGAGTGGTGGCATAAATCATTCTTATCATTCAAATCCCTCCTTACTCCACCCATCATAATACAACCGCCATGATGAATATGTTCACTCAAAATAATGCATTATTATACCATAAAGTTTTATACATCAATATGCGTATTTATGAATAGTGAATACTATGCGTATATGTGAATAGTAAAATACGATATATATACATGAATAGTAAAAATGAAGAGTACATACGGTATGTATACGTGAATAGTAAATACGGTATGTATACGTGAATAGTATTATGAATAGTAAATACGGTATATGTGAATAGTAAAATGAATAGTAAATACGGTATACGTGAATAGTAAAATGAATAGTAAATACGGTGTGAATAGTAAATATGGTATACGTGAATAGTAAATACAGTATACGTGAATAGTAACATGAATAGTAAAAATGAATAGTAAATACGGTATACGTGAATAGTAACGTACGTATAAATAGTACCTCTGCAGATTTGCAAATCAAAGTTCCCACACCGGATCTTAAAACCATAAATATTTTCTAAATATTCTTGCCAAAATAGTAAACAAACAAATTTATAATCATACATAATTCACAAGTATAAGGAAGAATATTCAGAGTTACCTGTTACTTGCTAATACCCGAATCACCAACCAGCTATTATAACTCTCAAGCAAATATCTCTCTACTCTCTCTCTCTCTCTACCTCTCTCTATAGCTCTTAGAAGTTGTGAAGAATGAAATGAAATGGAAGGTCTATTTATAGTTGGAAAATGGGTCCTTAAGTGTAATTTTCGTCTCTGGGTCGTTCTACGTAATTTTCCCCGTGACAAATTTTCAAACCTCCCGTGACTCTTCCCGTGGCTGGTTGTGGAAATTATTTTTCGTGGGTCCCACATGAATAGTAAATAATATTATATTATAATAATATAATATTATTATTCAAATAGTAAATTACTATTACGTGGGTCCCGCTGACAAAATTTTCAAACTTCACGAGAGTTTCTGTCGGCAGAGGAGAAATAATTTGACGTGGGTCCCACATGAATAGTAAATACGTATTTTGGAATAGTAAAAACGTATACGTGAATAGTAAATACTATTCACGGGGCCCACAAAATACTGATTTCAAATTTATTACTTTCCAAAAATAGAGCCTACTAGTCTTCCCAAAATAGGTTTATGTTCAAGATATTAGATTCAAAATTCAGGATGTTACAGTAGCTATGCACAAGGGGTTTGGGCACACTTAATCCCTACACCTCAGAGAAGTCGTTTCTTTGAATTGGGTTTCAGGCAATGGCTCCTTGAAAACCTCTCAAGCACGAAGATGTGTAACACTAGGAACGCTCACTAGGCATGTACATTCGATCTCACGTGTTGGAAGCTATGGGATTCACGGAATAAAATGGTGTTTCAAAATACAGCTACTCAACCAGCTACGTTGGTTCGTGAGGTCAGGTTTCTTGCGGAATCTACCTTCAAGGCTTTTGATATGGATGAGGAAGCCTAGGGAGAACGAACGGGTAGGCATGGAAAATTAATCCACTGGATCAAGCCACCACTATCGGCTGTCGCCCTCAACTGTGACGGGGCTAAGAAAGATGTCGGAGCACGAGTTGGGGCTGGATGTGTACTCCGTGATCACAACGGTCAGTGGTTAGCAGGATGTTGTCGGAGTATCGGCGCCTGCTCGTCTCTCCATGCGGAACTCTGGGCCTTGTGGGATGGTCTTACACTAGCATGGTCGCTTGGGTATAGGGATGTGGTGATACAGGTTGATTGTATGGTGGCTGTAAACCTGGTCAAGAATCCAGAAATCTGCTCGCACGCGTCCAGGAGTTTGGTTCGTCGAATTCAGGTTCTATTAGACAAGGATTGGAGAGTCTCCCTTTCCCTTGTTTTTCGTGAAGGGAACCACTGTGCTGATTATCTAGCTTCTTATGCTTTGGATTTGGCTATTGGAATTCATCCCCTCCAGGAGGCCCCGGAGGGCCTAAAGGTGCTCCTCCAAGAAGACGCAGACGGAACAGGCGTAGTCCGACTGTGCGCTGATGCTAACTAAGCTGCTTTCTTGAGCTTTCCCTTGTAAACAAATAATAATAATAATAATAATAATAATAATAATAATAATAATAATAATATTACTTCGATTTTAATTATAAGATTATGTTGATTTTTTTGGACAGGTTTAAAAAGTTAAATAAGTTATTTAATCATATAATATGTTATGTATCCTTAAATTATATATTAGTTTATTAGTCAAACTAATTAGTTTGGAGGGAAAAAAATAAAAATAAAAATATTCTAAAATAATTTAATAAGCTTATTAATCTCTCTTAAAAAAAAAATCAACTTAGTTCTAAAACTACGATTGAAGGGAGTATTTGGTAAGGTCGAAATAAAATTGAACCCAGACAAAATTGAATAAAAAATGATCCAAGTTAGTAAAATAATAAATAATTAATGTGATTTTTTTTTCTTTATTGAATAATATCTGCGTTTTCCCTTATATCAGAACTAGTTGTGTACCAAAAAAGAAAGAAAAAGAAAATAGTTGTGAGCCCCTACCATTCATGGATTTTTAACTAAGGACGTTGGATTTTTCTTGTTCATACCATGCCATTAAATATAAATTGTATATATTATATTAACGTTTACAATATATTGATTATTCTTACCTTCAGGTTTCAAATGGTAGAGTCATCCACACTAAATAGTAATTCCGTGTGTGAACATATATAATTTATATTAAGGTTAATATTATTTTTAGTCCTTCAATTTTATTCTCTTTTTGGTTTTAGTTCCTCAAATTTTAAATAATTGGCTTTGATCATTTTAGGGGCAAAATGATACATTTTTATTAGATTATAAGGACAAATGTTTTAAATGAAATAAAACTTGAGGGACCAAAACCTCTGATTTAAAACTTGAACAAAATGAGTACAAATTTAAGGGACCAAAAACTATATTAATCATTTTATACAAAGTAAACTATTCACAGTACATTAGTCCCCCCCAAAAAAAAAAAACAACAACAACAAGAAGCATTCACAATCACAGACATGAATGATATATATAACGTGGGTAACAAATTTGATTGTAATTGATTTATAAAATTAATTTTTGGACATTACAATTACAGGACATGAATAATATAATTATTATTTGATGGAATTTTAATTTTAGTTTCCATAATTCGTTTTGATTTTTATAATTTCATAGAGATTTGGCCCTAACTTAACAGGGAGCACATAACCTGCTTTTCATCTTACATGCCCATCCCTAGGTATGTTTGGTTTGAGGGAGGGGGAGGGGTTAATCTTTGATATCATCTTTACTAAATTGTCTCTACAAAATTTTCAATATTCCAAAAACATACTCTCACTAAAAGGGAATATTTATTTCATTAATGGTAATTTGATCATTTCCTTATTTTCCTCCCTTTCCTCAAACTAAATAGGGATGAGACATTTTTTTATTTTTTTTATGTATATCTTTTTTATTTAGATTTAAATTATATGTTGTTTTTTGAAATATTTTTTACACCCAGTATCTTAAATTAATTAGTTTTTAGGATATTGGTATTATAGGAAAAACATTTCTGAATGCATAACTAAAAATTAATTAATTTAAGATACTGGGTGTAAAAAATATTTCAGAAAGCCATCTATAATTTAAATCTAATTAAATAAAATATATTTAAAAAAATAAAAATGTGCTCATCCCTTCAATAGGGATGAGCACAAAAGATGGACATGAGAGATTACTTAATATGAACCCGTAGCAATAGACATACTTTCAGGGAAATACACAAGAGTTGCTCATAAGAAACATGGTTGATGATATTGGTTTTGATTCATTTATATTTTTTCATTTTATTAGCCCCAAACACAAGAAGCAAAAATAATTTTTAAATTATATATTTTTTTGGTAGTTTTGTTTGTTTCTTTTTTCTTTTTCTAAAACCTCCTATTCGCTCATTCCCAGTAGTGAAGTAGTGAGCGGCTCAAAGCCCATGTACACTACACACGTCATTATGGCCTTGGGTCACATTAATACTTGCCACCTGCATGAATCCATAATTTTCTCTGAATTGACTGTCTTCTTGTATCCAGGAAAAAGAAAGGTACCGTGCTTTATAAGTTCGGTTTGACCAGAAAATTTAGTTTTTTTTTATAAGTTAATTTTGACTAAATAAATGAGATTGTGATAATTTTACTCATAATAATTATGATAAGAGAAATTAGTTAGCCACGTTAGAAAGAGAAAAAGATAAGAGAGAAAAAGATGAGAGAGATTTGACAATAAATTTTAAAAGGTACTCATTCATAAATGAAAAATTAGAAATTTGTTCCATAATCATTGAGATACTTACCTTTTCTTGGTATGTGAGATTTAGTCAAACTGGATTTATAAATACGAACAGAGTGATAGGGTCCATCTGCATCAAAACGCATAAACGACAGAACTGTTGAAGCCCTTTCTTACCAACACACAGTGATTCTCTCTCTCCCTGATCGTTTTCATTATACCAGATCTAGCATTCTTTTTCGATTCCACCCAAATTTAGGTCTTCAATGTTTCTGATTAATCCTCAATGTTCCTGAATTTGAATCCCCAAACTCCCGTCGCCCTTACTGTCCCTAATTTTCAATTCCGATTGCCAAACGCATCAACCTCGCTCTCTGTTTCTATGGTCCTGACTGTGAACCCGTGACGTATCCACTATGATCTCCTTTTGGCCATTTTTGAAACCGCCAAGCACGTCTTTGCATTTCCCGTGATCATTTTCCCTCCACTGAATTCCAACTTTCCAAACACAGCCCATCATCATCAATTCCATTCGTCGTCTTTTGTCGCCCTCTATAAATTCCCCTGCTTTACTCTTCTATGACCACTACTCCCAGAAATCCTCACTCCCCTCTCTTTCTTCCGAAATCTTCTTTTCTTCTCTTTTCCATGGCTTCCCTTCTCTCTCTTTCCCTTCTCTCCTTCTTCCTCTTCCTTTGTCTCTCCTCCGCCGCGCGCCACCAGCACAAACCACCACCCACCACCTCCCCCTCCGTTATCGTCCAGAACGCCTGTAAAGCTACTCGCTTCCCTGAACAATGCCAATCTTCTCTCACCAAACTACCTCCCGATCCAACTCCAGTTCAAATCCTTCAATCTGCCTTGTCTGTCTCGTCGGAGAATCTCAAGACGGCGCAATCCATGGTCAAGTCCATCCTCGACTCATCGGTGTCCAGTATTAACCGAACCACCGCTTGCAAGGTCTGCGTGGAGGTGCTCCGTCTCTCCGACTACCGAATCGGTCTGGCGAATAATGCGCTGCCAAGTGGCAGGAACAAGGACGCTCGCGCATGGATGAGCGCCGCCCTGCTCTACCAGTACGATTGCTGGTCCGCTTTGAAGTACGCCAACGATACTCGCCAGGTCGGTGAGGCGATGGCGTTCTTGGACTCGCTCACCAGGATCTCCAGCAACGCGTTGAGCATGATCGCGTCGTATGACGTTACCGGGAAGGACATCGCGTCGTGGAGGCCACCTTTGACGGAGCGCGATGGGTTCTGGGAGGGATCCGGGTCGGGTTCTGGGTCGTTGGCTTTCAGGGGCGGGTTTCCGGCGAAAGTAAAACCGGATGTTACGGTGTGTAAGGATGGTGGGAATGGTTGTTACAAGACGGTGCAGGAGGCTGTTAATGCTGCTCCGGATAACGCGGGAGACAAGAAATTTGTGATATATATAAAAGAAGGTGTTTATGAAGAGACTGTTAGGGTTCCGTTGGAGAAGAGGAATGTGGTGTTTTATGGGGACGGTATGGGCAAGACCGTCATCACCGGATCTGCTCAGGCGGATCAACCCGGAATGACGACATACCTTTCAGCTACTGTTGGTGAGTTTCATATTCAAAGTCTCATTTTCATGCCCTTTTCTATGGAATCTTCAGCTTGTTCTTTACTCATTTTTTGATTTGTTGATACTAATTGGATTTTTTTCTGTTTTTGGTTTTTAAATATTAATTGGAATTGGACCGCTCTGGCTCTTTGAACAAACAAAAAATGCAATTGGAAAAAAAAAAAAAAAGGCTTTGGAAGTTCCCCCTTGAAGATTTTGGATTCTGTGGGTGGTCGGTACCCTTCCTGAGCTCACCTTTGTATGACATTGTTTAGAAATTCTTTTCATGAAAATGCCCAGTTACCTAGACATGATTTGATTTCTTCTCTTTTTCTGGAATGCCTGTACAAGTTAGATTTGAAATTGTTTCTTGTAAACCCAAACAATTCTTTCTGAGAAACCTTCTTCTGTTAGAAGCTAGAATATAAGCATTGATCTGTTGAGAGTCCTGCCTATACGAGCATTGGTCTGAATTCTGAAAGATGAAAGCATTGATCTGTTAATTGTTTTGGCAGCTGTTCTGGGTGATGGATTCATGGCCAAGGCTCTCACAATCCAGAACACAGCAGGCCCTGTAGCTCATCAAGCAGTGGCCTTAAGATCAGACAGCGACTTCTCTGTGTATGAAGAATGCGAATTCGTAGGCAATCAAGACACACTCTACGCTCACTCCCTTCGCCAATTTTACAAATCATGCCGCATCCTTGGCAACGTAGACTTCATCTTTGGCAACTCTGCCTCCATCTTCCAAGACTGCCAGATCCTAGTCCGGCCCCGGCAAGTGAAGCTGGAGAGCGGTGAGAACAACGCTGTCACTGCACAAGGCAGAACAGACCCTGCTCAGACCACTGGCTTTGTTTTCATGAACTGCTTGATCAATGGGACTAAGGAGTACATGGATTTGTACCATAGCAAGCCTCAGAAGCACAAGAACTACTTGGGGAGGCCATGGAAGGAGTACTCTAGAACAGTGTTCATTAACTCTTTCTTAGAAGAACTGATCTCACCTACTGGGTGGTTGCCATGGGGTGGTAATTTTGCACTAAAGACCCTTTACTATGGAGAATATGCTAACACAGGACCTGGTTCTGATCTGAGTCAGAGAGTTCCATGGAGCAGCAAGGTCCCAGCTGAGCATGTGTCTGCATATTCAGTTCAGAATTTCATCCAAGGAGATGCGTGGATTCCATCATCCCTGATTAGCTCCTTAGATTTGTCATAGAGGCAATTAATTGCTTCTTGTTCTTGTCATAACTTGGTTTCCCTAAATAATGCGTAGTAATAGTAATATATAAGTATACAATTACTAGACAAAGATTCAGGCTTTAGCATGTTGGTCCTTCTTGCCCATACCCTTTCAATGGATATGGTACAAATGAAGAATGATCTGGA
Organism: Acacia crassicarpa; assembly: GCA_034222035.1. NCBI lineage: Eukaryota > Viridiplantae > Streptophyta > Magnoliopsida > Fabales > Fabaceae > Acacia > Acacia crassicarpa. The sequence continues at coordinate 9,673,915 of JAWXYG010000008.1, forward strand.
CCACCAAAAATGATGACAAGTGTGCGAAACAAGTGTGTAAAATTGTGTGGCGTAAAATAGGAGGACAAGCAGAAGGGAAGGAATAGAGTGTAATGTTTATGTAATGATACTATGAAGCCATCACGCAATGCCTTGGTGGATGATGTACAAGTGAGATGGCAAACACAGCAATTGATTCCTTTTCGTGACTTGCATTTATAATTATTAAAAAAAAGAAAATGATTGTGTTATCGGTGCAGTCTCTCTAGGATAGTCAATTACTAATCAACTTTAGTGGGAGGCAACTAACTAAAAAAGTAGGGGAAATTGGAGAGAAGTGCCCGATTACAAATTCTCCTTTTTTTTTTTTTTTGATATAGCCAGTGGGAGAGGAGGAGGTCGGGTTCGAACCCTAAACAAGGAGGAAAACCAGCTCCTAAGGCTGACCCTAGTGCCATCGTGCTACGAGGCGCTTGGCGCCCCATTACAAATTCTATAGCTAAGAACATCTAAATGCCGAGTAACATTTCTTTGTGTGTACAAACCCTACATAGCAACGTCTGTGCATGAAAAAAATTTAGGTCTTCCTCATTAAAAAATTCAAAATTGTGGGGGCAGGTGGGTTAGTATTTGATATAAAAACTAAGATTTGGTTAAGACATGTAATGAAGAGAGGGAGGGAAGCAGAGTCCATAATGAAAGTGTATGTTTAGATTAATTTGCAGAGAATAACTTTTACGATTTTTGAGATAAATATGTGAGATCAGTTTTATCTTAAGATACAGAAAATAGTTTCTGAAACCACAATTATATGAAATGACATGTGGTAATGACGGATCATATAAAATAGTGGAGTTGACAAAAAACGCAGGTCAGTGTTATAGTGAAGGTAGAGTGGTTGTGGAGCAACCACCCCATTTGGACCTTCCTTTTCTTCATTGTCAACTTTCTGGTCCCAAGCAAGTGAAGAAGTAGTGCCATGCTTTGCGTGTTTGTTCAACCCCCACATGCTTTCATCTTCTTTATCCTCAACGAATTCTCTCCTCAAATTAGATTCAATTGCCTTCTCTAATTTCATACTAGACTATAACACATGTCTTTTTGCATATGGTCTAAAATACTTCGTTCGGGTGAGTTCATTTTTACCTTAAATATAAGACATTTTTTATGCTCATCAATATTTTTTTTTTTAATATATCCCTATTGATGTTTTCTTAACAATAATTAAGGGGAAGAGGGAGGGAAGAAATTTAAAAAGATGATTTAGAAAATATAAGTCATATTAATTAACTTAATTAAGATGATCAAATTAAGTAAATACGCCTGATATTAAGGATTAAAAAAAAAAGTAAGTTTGACAAATTTATGATTATAATTGGAGTAGAGGGGACAGGATTACAAGAAGGCATGAAGTAGCTGTGGAGGAGTAACCGCCCCATTCAAGCTTCCTACTTCCTACTCAGGGGTGGATCCAGGAATTCATGGGAGGGGGGCACCATTGGCCGGCCGATTTTTTTTTTTTTTTTTACAGTAAAGCTTTAAATGCATTAAAAAATAAAATAATATAAATGGAAAAGTAAGACTAAGTACTGTTAAAAATAGTAAGGTTGGACACCATACATTTTAATAACAAAAATATATTACAATAAAAACAATTACAATGTCATCTTTTAGGCCTTATTTTTTGGAATTCCATCATAATTGCCTCATTATCAATACTATCAAATATATCTTTTTCAAAATAAGACACTAAACAATCATTCAACCATTCATCCCCTATCCGATTGCGAAGTGCAGTCTTGATGTATTTCATAGCTGAAAATGTTCTTTCCACAAATGCAGTTGCTACAGCCAAAGTTAATGCTAACTTTAAAACATTTTATTCAGTCATAAAATATTATGAATGGAAGTTAGTAGATAAAACATTTCACCAGTGACTAGCATGTTAATGCACTTAAATATCCAGTTAAGTGGATGTTCCAGTTTTCAGCCTATTCACCATATATAACAAAGAGTTGGCCATAAATACTAATAAATGATGCATCACAATTCAGTAATTTCCAGCAAGTAGGAAAAAAAATTATCAAAAATTAATTAAGAGCACCATCGCTCACTATACAAGTCAAACCCCATAAGAGCTTGCACAACGTTGATCCGGAGGAATAGAAGGGCTTTAAAAAAATAAATTAATTTTTTTTATTTATTTAAAAAAAAAGGAAAAAAGAAATTTCAAGGGTGGGCACGTGCCCCCTATTATATATGTGCGTCCGCATCTGTTCCTACTCCCAAATCCTAATGATGCGCTCCAAACTAAGTTCCATTCCATATCTGTGTTTGTTTTTCCCACTTCCACATGCCCCTACCCTCAGTGGCGGAATTGGCTTATGGTCTTAGCTAGTTTTCTAAAATTTATTAAAATATATATATTTATTATATAATATTTTATTTTTACTAATAATTTAACTCAGTTAATGTCTTATCTCCTGTATAATGTGATGAAGAGATGTCACATTTCAAGAAAGCCTAGAAAAATCCATTGGGTAAGCAAAAGTATTGCAAGGAAGTATCTATGTGATAAAGCATGGAAAAATCCATCACAAAGCACTAATTAATTACATTGGATGAAGAATATGTGTTGTAGGGAAATATCCATCGGATAAAGTATGCAAATTTCTATGAGATAAAACTATGTCACCTTTCAAATTTTTTTTTTAACAAACATGTTGAAGGATTTTTTTTTTTTTAATGAGAAAAGTTTAGTCTTACTTTTCCATCCGTCTAAATCAACCTAATTATATATAAATATTAAAATATAAATAAAATTTGAAGAAAGAGAGTGAAAGTTGGCTCATCTACTTAGTTATTGTAATATTGTGTGTGTGTGTGAAAAATGAAGCATACCATATTAGCGACTTATTAGCGACTTGAATAGAAAAATGAATAGTAATAAATAATAAATTCAACAAAATCTTTTTTCCCTAATCAGTTAGCTAATTTTTGTACCATCAAAATGTTTTTTTTTTGGCCTGGCCAAAAAAAATTTCCTGGTTCTGCCACTACGTGCCCTTTATTAAAACCCTTTATTAAAACGGAGTTTTCATTTAGGTCTTTGTGGTTTATATCAACGATCTCTGTTTTCATAACTTCTCGTACTGCTCCTTTGAACCTTTTGAATTACATAGAATTACTTCTCTTGTCTTTGTCTAAAATAAATCAATAAATAAGAATTACTTCTGTTTGTCTGGGATGAGAACAAGAAATAAGGCAACATTTACATCCCATGATGTAATTGTTTAATTTTTGAAGTATTTAATATTGATTGATTGTGATGGTGCTGGCACCATTATTTTGACTACCATAACGCTGAGTAACATTGATTTGAAAATATATTATTTGATAAAAGTTTATTTTGGCTAAGCACGAAAATACTTCTATTGCTGGCAATCATGTTTGAGGCTCTGTTAAACACTAAATGTAGGCACTTCTTCCAGTAAGGATGTAAACTTTCATTCGCCATGTTCTACGACATTTTCCTCTCTGCTTAGACCCAACCCTTCTTTTTCTTTATTATTATTATTTTTTTAATATACAAGGCGATAGGGGAGGGGGGATCGAACTCAGGATCAGGAGGGGGGAAATAAATCTCAATACTACTGCACTACTAATAGTGCTAATAGACTCAACCCTTCTTGATAGCTCATTACTTAATGAATGATGTATGGGAACAATTTTAGTATTTTAAAAAAAAAATCTGACAATTTGAACTTTTGGGCCAGCCTGTTAGCAGAATTTGTTAGGATTAGGTATCTTTGAATAAGCCAGGCCCGTTAACTAAATCTATTTCTACATGGCCCACTCATCTTTTTGTTTTTAGCACATTAGGGGTGAGACTGCATTCTAGTGCCACATAGGTCACCCTTGGTGCCACTCGCCGAGAGTCCATTGGTGGTTCGCTCATCTCTTTTTCTTTTTTTTTCTTTTTTGGATACACATAGTAGGGGGAGAGGGGCAGGATTCGAACCCTGAACATGAGGGAGGGGAGCCAAGCTCCCATGCCACTGCACTACTAAGACGCTGGCCGCTCATCTTTTAAAAAGCATAAGAAAGAAACGTTGTAACGGGGACGAGATTTGAACTTTCAACTCATGACTCATGAGGTTCAAATGTCACTACCAATGTAACGTGAGATTTCGTTGGTGGGTAATTTGTAAATATTATATGAATTTAAGGGCATGTTTGGACCTGAAACCTAACTCACCTAAACTTTTTGTATTAAAAAAAGCTTATGTAACTCTGATTTATGCCCTGGTTGTGGGAAATCATAATGAATCTATTGAACATGTTTTTTACTTTGCAGTTGGTGAAACCTATTTGGTTTGGTTGTTCTTTGATTTTTCTTGGTAATGAACATAACGTTTCTTCTATTAAAAACTGGACTCAAAACTGTTTTCACAATGTGCTGGGATCTATGAATCTGTAAAACATGCTCAAGAAAATGAGTTTAGATGGGATAATTTTTGAATCACAATGCAAGACTTTAACTAACTGTATTTCAAATAATGTTTCTGATAATCAAACATCCTTACTTCAAAGAAGTCAGTTCAGAATCATCAGTCTGTCGAATCAGGTGTTGAATCCACCATCTTCTTTGCAGTCTCTTCTTAGTAATGATTACACACGTCTTCACTTTAATCTGGTATTGATTGAGTTGTAATCTCTTTTAAGCTTTTGTTTTTTTCCTTACCTTTTGGACCAGAATGCTATTTAATTTCTAATTCATGGCTGGTGTTTGTAGTACTTTATTGGTGATGTTATTTATAATACAAATATTTTGGTTGGCAAAAAAGTTGAACATCGATGTTATAAAAAGATGGCATCTACTCCTCTCTTTCTATTTCTTCTTTATTACAAAATATTTCATTTCAAAAAAGAACATGGTGAGTGGAAAAATCCAAACTTTTCTTCATATAACCAATTGGGTAGTAAAGTTCCTCTACTGTTGAATTCTAATGACATCATTGACATGAACTATGATGATCTGATTACATTGAAGATCCTTTTTATGATTAAACTGAGAAGTATCTAACAGGTCAGAGGCCAGAAAGAGAAGCTTTGTTTGTAGCAGTAACTGCAGGTGGTGTTGGATTATAATAAGGCTCAACATCAGTCCAATTATTCTCTCCCCAGTGCTTCAACATGCCCTTCCAATTACACACATTATCTATACACCTTTTCAATCTCCAATCCTTCACTTTAATCCTCCAATGTCCATCCGTATAATTTGCCTTCTCAGCTTGCCTCCTATCAAACTCTAACTGTGCCTTCTGCTTTGACTGCAACAGACAAAACTGCTGCAATACCTCGGGCATTGCATCATGAACCCTCCACCATCTCTCGTGAGCAACATCGCTTGCAAACTCGTGAAAGATATCGAAGTTCCAGTTACAGTCATAGTCCCTAAAGCATAGCCATGGCTTCATTCCTAGATAATGAAGAACATAGAGAATTGGAGGGTCTGCTCCAAAAAGCATTGTCTTCATTTTTTTCTTCTCTTCCTCATCACCAACCCAGAAATGCTTCAAGAAGTTCATGTGCCTCGGAATCCTATGCCACCATGTGAATATCTCATTTAAATACCCTTGATCTCCTCCATTGTAGGACTCTATCTCATTAATATGATCCATCAGAAGCTGGAATGTGCAATTGGAAGGCTCAACCACCATAACACCTGAGTTAAAAAGTGAGGCATTGTTTCCTGTGGCTGTAATTTCTGGCAATCCAAAAAGGAAATCTATGTTTCTGAGTATGAGTAAGTCTGCATCAATGAATATGATCTTGTCATAGTCTGTGAGCTGCCATAGTCTGAATTTGCTGTAGTTCCATTCGTTGTAGGCATCTTTTTCGGCTTTCGGGTTTCTAATTCTTTGAATTATTCTTACTTTCCATCCTGCTGCTTCTAAACCACTTCTGTGGTATCCACTTATGGTCTCATCAACAAGTATCACAAGGTCCCTGGTTGAACCTGACATGCGTATGCTTTGTGCAGCAGCTATGGCTCCACAGACATAAACATGAGCTGAATGAAGAATTGTTGCATAGGCTTCTCTGTGTACATTGCCAGCATACACCAGCTCTGCTTCAAATGAATTCAAACCCAAAAACAGAGTTCCTTAGTATTTTACTTTGAAAAAGATGCACAACACTGATAAACTTATTACAAAACCTAATCATGATATAAGGGCTTGTTTGGATTAACATTGGCAAAAGTAAAATTTATTCCAACAGACTTTTGCATACTAAAGTTGGGGGGTAAAAGTAAATTAGTGTAATAAGATTTATGTCTAAATGAACTTTTATAAAAAGTCAGTTTGGGAGAAACTTGTTCAGGCAATATATTGAAAAGTTAGTTTCAAAAAGTTCAAATATAAAGAAAAGTCAAAAGCTATAAAAAGTTGTTTCAGCTTCAACTTGACTTTTAACTCAGAAACTTATTTTCTCATAAGTCATCCCAAACATCACATGTTAGGCCAAAATAGCTTTTCATGGCAGAAAAGTCAATTTGGCATCATGTAACTCTATAAAATATCCATTTGATATGTCTTAATTAATGAAGAACCAGATAAAAAGCACCTAAAAATATATCTAAGTTTATGTAAGAAAATATCACCTAAAAAAGTCGGCACTAAAAGTGAAACAGTAGTGAAAGAACTGACCTTTACCCCTCATGGGAATTGCAAGTTCACAAGATCCAACTGGGAGCTGAACTTTTTGTCTCAAGACACTCAAGTTTGGCTTGTACAGCCAAACATTTCCTTCACGTGCAACAAGTTCTTTGCAGGTAAAGAGATTTGGTACTGGAAAGCAATTACTAATGAAGAGAACATGCACACTGTAATTGCCTTTAAAAGAGGCTGCAAGCCCTGCTGCAGCAAGCTGCAGGTGAAGCCTAGCAACATCTCTTGACCAATTCGAATTTTTCGTCCGGCGACAAGGAAGTTTCACAACTATGAGATTAAGTCTTGTTCCGGGAGATCTAAGACTCGGTAGAGACGGGCAAACTGGGACTTCAGTTTCTTCTTCCTCATCAATCCATTCTGGGTATAGAGACTCCCAGGTGTCATTTCTTGCTGCATACTCAAGATGCAATACTATGTTCTTAGCATCAGGCATGAGTTTCTCCCATTTCTCTACTTCAGAATTGTTCAAGTTCAGAAGACCAACCCCTTGCAATTCATTTTTCCCACCCACCTTCCTTGTCACTGCCAATATATCATTCCAATTAATGTCCTCGTTCGATATATATCGGGTATCTGAGCCGCCCCATATCCACCTAATCACAAAGTAAAAACCCGGCATTTAGGAGGGCAAAGATATACTCCCTGTGGCCCTTAATATAAGATATTTTTTAAAGTTGATTTTGATTCTAAATATAAAATATAATTTTTATATTTGTCAATCTTTTCCTAATTTATCCACATTGATACTCCTTTAACAATAATCAATGAGGAGAGAGAATTAAGGAATTAAAAAAATGATTATAGTATTTAAAAAATACATGTCATATTAATTAACTTAACTAACTTACTTAACCAGATCAATTAGGTAAATATTTCTTATATTAAAAACTAGAGAAAGTATATAGATTTGTTGATATTATCTTGTGCATGTATGCAGAGAAATGCATACCCAGAACCTGAGCTTGATAAGTGGTTAGTGTTATAAACCTCAGGAGCATAGAGAAGAGTTACAAAAGTGCCAGAAATGGTTAGTAATAGGATGAGTTTTAAAAGGGAAAGTTTGCATCTTGATGAGCTCTTGTCTTGGCTTGTTAAATGGAAAGGCTTCTCCAAATCTTTCGTCTTACTTCTTGGCAATCTTCGTTTCAAGTCTTCACTGATCCTCGTAAATATGATCAACACCATGTTAATGGATAGAAAAGGAAAAAATAAAAATAAAAATGAGAAGAAACAATAATTAGACAATATTATATTATACACTGTTTATGAATTTTGTACTTTTCGCATAATAGAGGCATTAGCAGATTGATGTGTATTTTCTTATCGTCATATGAAACAAACAATAATTCCAATAAAAGTACATTATAATTTGATGTAAATGTGTCTTGAAGTACTTGAAGTGAATTGAACCCAAAAAAAAAAAAAAAGTACTTGAAGTGAGATTATATGGTATGAAAGTGGTGGGGTTCCTTTGGATGTAAATGACAAATATTTCGAGATAAAACGTCATTGTCGATTTCCTGAAGCTATGAGATATTTACAAGAATGCCATAGAAGCTACCTTTCTGATGTCCCCTCCTGCTCTGCTAACTAAGACTGATTGAACAAAACTTATAAATCCTATCAAGTTAAATATACTGCTACGACAACCACCAGATTTGAGAATTAGACATGACAAAACTAAGCACGTTTACATGCGAAGAAACTCTAAAAACTTAACCTAAAACAAACAAAACTTCGTGTAATAGACTTAAAACTTCAAATGCAACATACATTAATAGCAGAGAGCAACACATACAAATTAGAGTCAATAGGTTTCTGGTGACAGCAACTTTATATTATGAAGCATATAAGATATTAAACAGTGGTTTTTGAGACAAACTGTTCAAGTCAAGTGTATCAGTATGATGAAGCTGATGAAACAGAAAGAATTTAGCAGAATGAATGTGAAGAGAAGAAGGAACTGACATGGAAGTAGGTAAACGGTGTCTAGCTTCAACTGCATGTGTGGAATGACCCATTGTGGCTCTCATATTACCTATTCAGCCTCAAGGGTATGCAGCATCTGATCTGTACAATGCCCAACCAAAAGGGTGAAAAAAATAAAGCCATTAACAACACAAACTAAATCAGAATCCTCACGCTAATGAGCTTAAGGAAACCCCATATATATATATATTTATATATATCAAAGAGCAATAAACAAGATCATCACAACACGAATGATTCATGGGAGAGAGTATAGCTGAAGAAGCTGGCGATGTCATTTTCAACAGAAGCAGTTGAAGCAAAGGAAACTTATTGAAGGGCATATGAAAGTACAAATGAACCCAGAAAACCTGGAAAAGAGAAGAGGAGGAGAAATGTAGTTGAAGAGACACCTTTTGAGAGATGAGGAAGAGACAATTGATGGCATAGTTTGAGAGACTTTGATGAGTCAATATAGACCGACAAAATAAGCTGAACCAATAACTTCTTTTGCAAATTTTCCTTCATCTTTCAGTTTCATTCTTGTTCTCACCTACCCTCCCTCCCTCCCTCCCTCTCTCTCTCTCTCTCATATTTTTTCTCTTTGTAATTCATAAATTATCCTTCATCTTGCATAATAATCCTTTTTTCTTTTTCTTTTTATTGGTCAACCTATCAAGCGCCGCATAATAGAGTATAATAGCCATCTTTTACAATGATAAACTATTTAGGCCTTAGGGAGCTATTATATCATGCAAGATTTCACCTTTTCTTTTTTGTCAGAATGGTTCACCCAAAGAACTCATCATAGTTTAATATTTAAAGTTAGCCCTCTTAGCCTTTTTCTTCCTATGGAAACCTGAGAAAATGAGTTTAATTAATTCACTTTCTGATTAATCAAAAATTTCCATTAATTGATCAATATCTGTTTTCTGGTTGGAGGTTGAGGAATGATATATACTTCAAAACTGAAATATAAGTTCTTGAAAACAGTGACTGGAAGCCTAAGAAAAATATAGAAAAAATTGTCGTTTTAATGAGAGTAGTTGCTAGAGATTAGGTTAATGAAAATAATTGTTATATTTGATTTATAGTGAAGATAACCCACATATCTCAATCCAATGTCACTTGCCAAACAAGGATTTTTAACCACTTTTTCCCCCTTTCATTCCAAAGATATAATCTCCTCCTCTGAAATATTGTTACATTTGATTCTAGCTAATCTCAAGAAATTACAGGTCAAAAAAAAGAAGAAGAAGCAGTTAAAGACTCCTATCAATGTAATTCCTTCTTGGGAATGCTAATAAAAGTTCATCTGCATTTGAAGAAACTAGGTGAATAACATCTGGCACCTAAATTAGCTAGCAAAGACAAATCCAAAGAAGGGATTATTCTTTGCTATTTCTCAGATAGTTATGGCAAAGAACAGGGGATATGACATGATTAATCATGTTTTTAATTGATTGATATTGGTTTAAGTGTCCAATTCATATACTATTTCACCAAACCAATAGGTTAAGCATTCAAAGAATATCGTCAAAACCACAATAAAAATGTTGATTAACTGATCTTTTTTTTTTTAAAAAAAAAGGGATTGTTTATCTATCGACAAAGGAACATTGCACCAGTTTAGGCCACCCCTGTTCCCATCTAACTTTTATATACATGTTTTTTGCCCCTTAGTCTTTGCACTCAAGTTAAGCCTTATGTTGAAAGTCCAAAAAAAGGAAAAAAAATAAATAAAGGGTTGACTGGAGAAAAAGAAAAGAAAGCCTATTATTAAAAAAAAAAAAAAAACATATATGTATAGAGAGGGGGAGAGACAAAAAAGGATATAACTCAAATAAAAGTGAGGAAACTATTATAAAAGGAAATCTGTTGAAGCAGAGACAGAGCAGGTGGCAATGTCATTGAGTAAATGGAGTTGTATGGTCCTGTGGAAGCCTTGAACCTCTCGCTACTTATCCTTTTTACTCTATCCACAAATATGTAGATAATGAATAGTAAAGTAGTATAGTACAATATAATAATGGAGGGGGAAGGCAAAAGAAGGGAAGATGAAGAGGTAAGAGGGTATAAATGTGGATTGAATTGGAAGCAAAGTAAGTGAGGTATGGGCGGTTTCTTTTGGGGGTTAGCCCTACCTTTACACTAACAATTATAAGATTATCATATATACATGTTATTCTAAGCTTTAAGCATTTCTCCTTTTATTTGTCAAGTTACGAGTTTGATTCTTGTGAGTGGCTACTGCTTACCACTTGATTTATCTTGATCCTCCATTTCTGATAAATAATATCCCATCCGGTCCTAATTATAAAATCTAGTTGATGTTTTTAGAGAGATTAGGATGCTAATTAAATTACTTTAGAGTATTTTTATTTTTATTTTTTTTTCTTCAAATTAGTTAGTTTCACTAATAAACTAATATATAATCTAAGGATATACAACATATGAAATGATTAAATAACTTATTTAACTTCCTTAATTTCTCCAACAAAAGTTAACTAAGTCTTATAATTAGGACCAAAAGTAGTAGTAGACTTTATTTCAGTCAAGTCTAAAATAACTATAAAATTTCGCTGCATCTTGTTAGGCCAAAATGAAAGTAAGTTTTATGTATGAAAATAAAATGATGCCCTTACTTTATTTTTTTTTTTTTTTGAATCCCCTTATTTGTCTTGTAAACGTGTTTATTTGTCTTGGGAATTTCCTTATTGATTTTATGAAATGACAAAATGTTTTTGTTAACTCACTAGGTTTTTTTGAATCTATTTATTTGTTTTGCAAATATTTTTATTTGTCTTGAGAATTCCTTCATTTGTTTTTTTTAATGGTTAAAATGTTCTTATTAACACCATGAGTTCATTTGAATAATTTTATTTGTCTTATAAATAAATTTATCTGACATGTAAATGTCATTATTTATCTTGTAAATTCCTTTATTAAAAAATTTAAAAAATGACATTATTGTCTTTTCCCCCAAAACACTTAATTTCATTTTGGTCCAAAGGTGCATTAGTTTTCATGATTGTTTCAATTACATAAAGTTCTTCTTTTTTTTACCTGAAAATTATTTTTTTTTTCAAAAATTAAATACAATTTTTCTGAAAATTTTAAATTTTACTAAAATTAGTAAATTACAACTCTTCTCAGTTTTTGATCCATACACACACTTCATAAAATAAATAAATATAAGAGGTTTGTGTAATTTTAACTAGAGAAAACTATCCATTAGTCTCAAGCAAAAAACAAAAAAACAAAACAAAACAAATTGGTATTCCGAATTTTATCTAATACTAATTATTCCCAAATTATTTATTACTTACAAGTCCATTTTCATCATTTACAGATCAAGTTTAATAATTTAAGATTTACAAATCAAACTTTTACATTCACAAGTCAAGTCATTAGTATTGAATTAAATTCAGAGGACCTATCTATATTTAATTTTCAAATTCAAAGTATCCTTCTATATTTAATTTTCTTACTTACAATCTATGATATTTTTCATTCTTAACAAAACACAAAGGAAATCTATACAATTTTTTTTATTTCAATGAAGTTCGACTTTTCAAAATTATAATTTAAAAAAGATTTATGCAACTTTAACGATATAAAAGACTAAAACTTACCTACTAAAAAACGATTATACAAAAGAGTATACTAATGTTAAAGTGATAATTGCATAATTCAACCATTCACCTGTCGAGATTAAACAACCATTTAGTAGTATCTATATTCATAAAAATTATAGAAAAAATTGTAAGCCTTGAACTAAGCTTACTATCACTCATTATCCAAATTGATGTTCAGTATGCAGAAGGATAAGGGATGACGACAGAAATTGGTATAACAGCAAAACTGAAGTGTTTCATCTTGAAAGGCAAGAACTATGGATTTAGATTTAAGGAAAAAAAAAAAAAACAATATAACTGCAGAGACACCTGAGATGCAATGTACCACGTCATTGCATAAAGCAGGTCAAGAATGTCATCCCCATAAAACGTAACAACTCCATACTCCACAGACAGAGACAATACCAAAGGGAACAAGATAGAAAGTTCTTGATTTCCATCTAAGTAACCTTGGAGACACCCTTCTATGTCACGTCCAGCTAGGGGAAGATGACAAAATTGATCTCTCAGATTTTACTTTTCCATTCTCAGATTAGAATTTCAGACAGATTATTTTACAAATCAAAGAACCCTTTCCTCTCAAGACAAAAAAAAATTGATTTATATTACTGTGTAGAGTACAAGAGAGAATTGAAACAGCAAAAGGGCATTCTATGAAGGAGTATCAGTCAGCATTGCATTGGAAATAATCACACATCAGGGTCAGATTTCTCCTCTTTTGGCGGTGCATGCTGCCGCGTGAGACGGGATCTTGTCCACGGATCAAGAGGAGCTCTCGGTGGTGGTTGAGGAGTTGGTGGCTTTGACTGCCTCAGCTCATTTTCTCTATCAATAAACCTGTTTCAACGTATAACAAATAATTAATCAAGATGGGCCAATTTTAATATCCTCCTCCTTCTAAGCCACCCACAAGGCTTGATGGTTTAAGGTTTAAACTTCATAGTTGCATAGTTCACTATGACAACACAGTAAGACAAGCAGAAAGACCTTGCGTGTGTTTGACACTTTTTCAAGGAAAATCATGGTTTTGCTTAATTTCATCCAAATACCAAAAAATGAAAAAGTGCTTGTATAGCTTGAATCCCTGGTTTGATAAAGGAATTCCGGATCAGCTTATCAAAAGAGATTTTTGCGGTTGTTGGCGTAATAATGAGGCAGCAGAGTACCCAAAATACCCCCAGTTCAACTGCAAACCTTGTCTTCTTTATGTAATTACCCCATTAACTTATTTCCTTTTTATTACTTTACACATGAAAAAGTGTTTTTGATAACACGCATCCAACATTTCAATTTTATCAATATCACTTTTTTCCACAAAAATCTATTCCCCCCCCCCCCCCAAAAAAAAAAAAATTTAGTCTCCAAAAGCCAATCCAAACATCAAATACAATTGGTAAGCCATGAGTTATAATTCAAGACATTACTCAATGTAAGCCATTGGTGCAGCATCCCCCACTCGAATTCGGGTCCGAAGCACTCTAGTGTATCCACCTGCTCTATCCCTGCAAAATATATTTTCTTTTCAGTGTTATAAACTAAAATTCATAAATTGACCACTTAATTTACCTCCCTTTCAACACTCACTTGTATCTGTAAGCCAGTTCTGTAAATAGCTTGTGAAGTACATCATCTCCACGCACAAAACTGGCAGCACGCCTCACAGCATGTTGGGTACCCTGCAACAATTTAGGTTGGGGACAATACCTAAGTCCAAGAGGTCCAAGTAAATGTAATAAATTATTTAAAAAGTGAGTACTCTGAAGTCATCTCCAGTATCAATACCACAGTAAAAGATGTCAACGGTCATCTGATTCCCATAAATTATATTGACAAATTCACATTTAACTAGTTATTATACGATCTTATAATCTCTCATTATACGTCTGAAGCTAACAAAAACACTTGTACTCAACTTTGCAACCTCAAGCTTAAAAGAACAAAAATAGAAACTCAAAAACTATCAGAAGTGAATGGGATCAAGTGACAGCTTCATAACCCTAGGAACCAGAAAAATGTATTCCCTTCTTCACAAGAATTTGCCAATGTAAACAAAGCTTCACAATTCAAGCAGTAATACCTACTTCTTTGAACACAACCATTAAAGAAACAGCTGAACTCATTCTATAAATTTCAAAAACCTTGATCGTGGCATTGTTAAAGGTAAGAAACAAGGTTTCTGAACATCAACAAAATATCGATGGTAAGACAAAATGCCAACAGCAATGACCAATAAATTCAGTTTTATACCAGTCCTTTCCAGGACCCCAAAAAAGAATCCCCATAGACATACATGAAGGCTTTATATCGCATAAAAAAGGAGTTACGAACCTCTTTCCCAAGCTGTACCATGTTATCTGCAAGTCTGCGGATCTCTTTGGCCTACAAAAGAAATACAAACATCATACCTGCAATATTCGTGCCAGAATATTGAAATGTTCATATCTGAACTTCTACTGATATCATCCACTCTGATTTTATTACTCAACGAGAAGGATAGGTAATATAGCTCAGTAAATATATGCATTTGCCAAAACATTCTGATCATAGTTATTGCAATTGTACCAAAAAAATTGAGCTGCATCTATCAAAATATAGCTAAAAACATTTGAGAGATGACTCAGACTAATAACCGCGAAAACCGAGAAATGACAAGCCCGGAACATGAGGAAGGGGGGAGGGGAGGAATTACCTTGGCAACAGTGGTTTCGATACGCTCGTGCTTCACCAACTGCGACACCATTGTTCTATATAAGAAAGACAAATAAATAGCTTCCAATTTAGCAAAATTTCAGATAAAGTTTACATCAATAAGAAATCGATCTTTGAACTGGATTAACAACCTGAGCAAAGACATCCGATGACCCGTAGGTCGACCAAGCTTTCTGAACTTCGTCATTTTTCAGTGGAAAAGAGTAACTGATGGAGCAGCGTGAAATGAAAAACCCCCGAGATTTCGGTGTCGGACAGAGCTGAAGACGACGCGAGGGTTTGAGAGGGTTAGGGATGACTAAACATTGGGCTTTTGACTTCGTTTAGCTTCGATAGCCCAATATTCTAAATTTTGACAAAACCCTTGTTGGGCCTATGTACTGGACTTGGGCCTAACCTTACCATCTTTTTTCAAAATATAGTGTGCTATGGAATAGTGCTCAGACGAATTTCTTTTATCCTAAGAAAGGGCTTCGCCAAGGTGACCCTATTTCGCCCTTGTTATTTGTGTTATGTATAGATAGGTTCTCTTATGTAATTTGTGATGCGGTTGAAGATGGGAGTTGGAAGCCTATTTTTGTCTCTAAAGAGGGGCCTAAAGTGTCTCACCTTATGTTTGCTGACGATTTGTTGCTGTTTGGGGTTGCTACGGAAGCCCAGTCATGTTGTATGATGAGTTGTTTGGATAAGTTTATGTTAGCCTCAGGTGGTAAAATAAATTCTGCTAAGTCATCTCTCTTCTTCTCTATGAAGGTGTCGATCCATACTTGGTTGAGAATTAAAGACATGACAAATATGCAACTATCCTGTGAGATTGGGAGATACCTGGGGTTCCCTATTTCTCGTTGTAGAAGGAGAAGTTGTTAGTTCTCTGAGTGTTTTGATGATTAACAACTATTGGAAACAATATTGAAAAGGTTTGACAAAGTTTAGAATAATTTAAACTTGTATTTTTCAATCTGTCAAAATCAAACTCGAGCCTGTTAGTGTTGAACTCGAGCCTGGATTTGACAGAGAACACAAACTCGTTCAGTTGATTTCCAAACTC
Organism: Acacia crassicarpa; assembly: GCA_034222035.1. Lineage (NCBI taxonomy): Eukaryota > Viridiplantae > Streptophyta > Magnoliopsida > Fabales > Fabaceae > Acacia > Acacia crassicarpa. The sequence goes on from JAWXYG010000008.1 coordinate 9,689,994, forward strand.
GAGACTGAACCTGAAGTTTAAAGTTAAACCTTTGAAAAAGTTCACATGAACTCGAGCCTACTAAGGTCAAACTCGAGTTCATTGTTTCCAGAGAGTTTTTGAACTTTGAAAAACATGTTAAACCTTACACTTGCTTTCTTCAAACCCCAGGTTTGAAAGAATCCCAAGAAAGTTTTAAGAGCATGAACTCGAGCCTGTCATGGCAAACTCGAGTTCATCTCTGGCGGGACAAGTTGTTTGAAACTTAAAGATATTTTCAAGCTCTGCACTGTTCCATTGAAAGAAAAGCTTTTCGGTTTGAAAAATTCATCAATGCTCAAACTCGAGCCTAACATATTTAAACTCGAGCCTAGTTTTGGCCGAGAGCAAAGAACTGTTTTTAAGCTATTTAAACTCGAGCCTGAGACTTTCAAACTCGAGCCTAAAAGTTCCAGAGAGCAAAGAACTTTTGGATATGTTTTTAAACTCGAGAGTGTGTTTTGCAAACCTCAGGTTTGTGCTTTCAAGCTAAAACGAAGTCTGTTCAAAAGTGTCTCGAACTCGAGCCTAACTTTAATAAACTCGAGTTCATTTCAACCCGAGAGCATTTTAGTTTTTCAATGATCTGCAAACCTCAGGTTTATAAAGCAAACCTCAGGTTTACACTTTTTGAACTTGCACAGTTTTGAACACTAAAGCCTCGAACTCGAGCCTGTAAGAACTGAACTCGAGTTCGTGACGCTGGTTCAGAATTTTTGAATTTGGGCATTTCAGAAATCAATGTTATTTGATTCTATCTTCTTCCAATATTATTCTCTGATATTCCCTGCTATGTTTAACGTATTTATTAGTGGATTTCAGAGCATTAAAGAATGTTTGGTGAGAGGTTAGAGTATAAAGCAAAAAGCACCTCAGAGCATTTATTGCAAAGCACAAAAGTTACTCCTTCTACCCAAATCCTTCTGCACACGCTTACAAAGTATTTAAGGATGTTAGCTGAAACAAGAAAACTCCTCTCCAACGGATTAATTCGCAGAAAGTCAGCCCTGATGTCTTGACCAACTAGATTAAGGGAAAACAAGAGAGAGAAGACCCCAAAAACCACTTCAGAACACTTGGGCAACTTCTCCAACGGTCTGATTCAAGCTACAACGGTCATTTAATGTTCTCTAGCTATAAATAGAGTTCATTAACATCTTCAGAAAGAGACACGACTACTCTGAGCGAATTTCTACTAAACTCATTTATTGTGTATCAGCTTTCATCTGTAATAGTATCAATTTGATACTTTGTACTTCAGTGTTTATTCTATATACTCTTTGAGAGAGTTATCATCTTGTAAATCATCTACTGATTGTGATAACTACAAGTCAGGGGACTTGGTAGTTAGGGTGTATTGATTACAACTTGTAAGGGGGAGTGTGTTCTAGTGAGAGAACAACTCTTAGTACAGAGTGTGTAATCAATATTTGATTATAGTGGATTGAAAATCCCAGGTGAGGCTTGGGGACTGGATGTAGGTCGGAGAAAGGACCGAACCAGTATAAATCGTTGTGTGCAAAGCTTTTCTCTCTATCTCCTCTGTTCTGCCCTGTTCTGAAAGTGTAAAAACAGAACAAGTTGTCGAAAATTTTTATTATACCCAATTCACCCCCCCTCTTGGGTATAAAGCTTCTCTTTCATTTGGTATCAGAGCAAGGTCTTCTCAGAAGAGTTTAACCACTCGAGAAGGATCACCATGGAAGGAATTCTTCCAGATGGAGCTTCAATCAACAGACCTCCAGGTTTCGACGGCGAACACTACTCTTTCTGGAAAGCAAAATTTCGTGTGTTCGTGATGGCAACAGAATATGGTTTATGGAGGGTCTTTGAGACTGGAGACTATGTTCCAGTCAAGGTAGAAAGAAGGCATATGTGTCAGCAATATGGGGAGATAGCTCATCGGATGAGGATGAAGCTGAAGAAGACGAAAGCGAAAAAGCCAACATATGCCTAGTCGCTGTGGAAGAAGAGCAACACAATGAAAGAAATGAGGTATATGAATCTCTTCCTTCCTATGATGAATTGTTTGCTGAATACAATGTTGTTCAAAAGGAGTTTGAAAAACTTGCAGACAAGTATATGTTTTTGAAAAGGAAAAATTCTTTTCTTGAATTGCAAATTGAAAATCTCTCTTCTCCTCAATCTCTGATTTGTGATGAATGCTCTATCCTAGAGAAAAAGAATTCACAACTTACAAAAGCACTTGAGAAATTTACTAAGGGAAGTGAAATGCTCAATGTGATTTTGAAACAACAACGTTTTACAAACGATAGATCGGGCATTGGTTATAGACCAGACTTTGATAAGAAGAAAGGAAAGAAAAAGAATGGACAAAAATCCTATATGAATTATTTCACTAAATATGTTCATTCCTCAAACCCTTTTGCACATTGTACATATTGCAATAGGAAGGGTCATTCTACTTCATCTTGTTTTCATCGAAAAGAAGGAAAAGCTAAACCTGTAGGAAATTATGTCTGGGTACCAAAAGGAACATATGTTCCCAAGGTACATGCTAACCCCAAAGGACCCAAGAAAAGATGGGTACCTAAAACTTGATCTCTTGTGATCTGCAGGTATGTCTTAGAGCATCAAGGCCGAACAAGTGGTACATCGATAGTGGATGCTCAAGACACATGACTGGAGACAAATCAAAGTTTTTATCAATAAAGCCAAAAGATGGAGGTAGAGTCACATTTGGAGGTGATCAATCCGGGAAAATCACTGGCATTGGTGAGATAGGCAACAATGAAGGCCCACTCATCAAAGACGTCTACCTTGTAGAAGGATTGTGTCACAATCTCCTAAGTGTGAGCCAAAGCACCGATAAGGGTAATTTGGTAATATTTGACTCTGATGAATGCTTTATTGTTAAAAAGGATTTGATCTCTATGAATGATTTGAAAAACAAAGCCTTATTTAGAGCACCTAGAGATGGAAACTGTTATACCTTGAACCTCTCTAGCAATGGTTCTGTTTCTGAAAATTGTTTTGTCAGTAACTTGAATGAGAGTTGGCTATGGCATAAGAGATTAGCTCATGTCAATATGTATCAACTTGACAAGTTATTGAAAAAGGATTTGGTTATTGGCATTCCCAAATTGAATTTCAAAAATGATATGATTTGTGATGCTTGTCAAAAGGGAAAACAGACCAAATCTTCTTTTCAAGCCAAAAATGAGATTTCAACAAATAGACCTCTACAACTTCTTCACATGGATCTAGTTGGACCAGCTAGAGTCAAAAGTCTTGGTGGAAACTTATATACTTTGGTCATTGTTGATGATTACTCTAGATTTACTTGGACTATATTTTTATCATCAAAAGATGAAACATATGATCAGTTTGTTGTTTTTGCCAAGAAGGTCCAGAACGAGAAAGGTCTTTCAATTTCAGGTATAAGGACCGATCATGGTGGAGAATTTGAAAACAATGCCTTTGCTGAGTTTTGTGATAGTATGGGGATCAACCATAATTTCTCGGCACCAAGAACACCACAACAGAATGGTGTTGTGGAGAGAAAGAATCGAGTACTCAAGGAAATGGCCCGGGCAATGCTGAACGAATATAACACTTCACAAGTGTTTTGGGCGGATGCCATGAGTACGGCCTGTTACATCTCCAACAGAGCCTATGTGAGAAAGAAGCTGAACAAGACCCCGTACGAACTCTACAAAGACCGAAAGCCAAACCTCAGTCACCTACATGTCTTCGGATGTAAGTGCTATGTGCATAATAACGGTAAAGACAATCTTGGTAAATTCGATCCTAAAGCTGATTTAGCTATCTTTATTGGTTATTCTAATAGGAGTAAAGCATATAGAGTCTTTAATACTAGAACTAAGATTGTTGAAGAATCTATACATGTTGTATTTTGTGAATCTGAATCTGATAAATCCTTGGATGATGAAGAGGAGACTATTTTCAAAAACAAATTCTTTTCGAAAAATGCTCCTACTCCTTCTGAAAACTCTGAAAATGTTTTTGAGGCTGATCCTTGATGCTACCAAAAATTTAACTAAGCACCGCAAGTGTACGGGTCATGAAAATAGTAAGTGGCAAATCAAGGTCATCCCACAGAGACTCAATCAAACTGGTGATTAGGTGTCAAATTTCCTTTTTTCATTTAAGTTGAGCAAATAAGAAGTGTTTTCAATAGTAGTAAGACAAAAGAATTTAATAAAAACAAGCACTTTCAAAGAGAGAGAATTCAAATATCAAAAGGACAACCTAGAGATACTAATCCCTTGTTTGTTTCTTAGATTTTATTCCCACTATATTAATTCTAACTTAATTTCATCAGCTAATCTAGAGTATTAGTGTTTATAAGTGCCTGTCGGTCCACTTATATACCTACCTCAAATAATCATGCAATGTCTCACACAATTAATTAAGATGCAATTCAAACCGGGCTCACTCTAATTTGACTATGCGGAGCTTCTAGGTATATGTCTATCCTAGACGCAAATTAGATTAAAACCTAATTTCTCTATTAGATTTAAACCTAATTCCACATTATTTAATCCCAAGGTCAATTTAGGATTCCCTCTTTCAAGTCCAACCCTAAATCCCCAAAACATGCTCAATGGTGATCAGTCAATAAGCAATAAATAATAAAAACAGGATTAAATAAACTGATTCAAATTAAGCAAAACCAATGTGTGGGAATAATTCCTAAGTCTCAAACAAGTTCATAGCACTCTAGGTTGAAAAGAAAATTAGCCACACATGGCTATGAGAAAATCCATTACAAAAATAAGGAGTTCAGATCCCAGCATAAAGAGAAGAAGAAGAAGAAGAAATCTCAGAACAACTCTGCTTCTTGAAGTGATATCTCGCTCTGCTTCTTCTTTTCCTCCACTGTGTCGTGCGTCTTCTTTTTTTTCTTGCTGATCCGTGCTCTGTCTGATGCGTCTTTCCTTCTTTTTCCAGCGTGAATAATAATCTCTGATGCGTGTCCCCCTGTGCGTCCATATTGTGGCCTTTTAATAGATGAAATTTTGATCTCTTTTCCATTCAATTCGTGGGCCCAAAATGCATTCAATTCTCCAATTCCAATGGTGCCACAGCAATCAATTTGAAATAATCATGATCCCTGATTGTCAAAACGAAAGGAAATAATGATGTTATTATAATAATGACAACAATAATACTAAAACTGAATTCTTATTTCTTTCTTTTTTTTCTCTTTGTTTTGAAAAAAAACTTCCCATTATCATTATTTATTTTCTAAACTCAAAAACTTCTATTTTAAATTGAAATCCCCTGAATCATGCATTAAAATTGATATCTCTTAAAATCTCAATCAAATCTCTTTAATTTAGCATTGATGACTTCCTAAATATATCAAATTACATCACAAATCAATTAAAAATAGGAAGTCATCACACCCCCACACTTGCATCAAATCTTGTCCTCAAGATTTTTAAATTCTAAAACAACCAATTCATGAAAAGCAAAACAAACTTTCTCAGAAATCTTTTCCACCTTCCAAAAATGCAAGTAGCAAGGTAATTAATTTGGCAAGGATAAATCACAATAGAATGTCCCTCACAAGTGGAGTGTGTGCACTCATCTCTCCAAATATTCAAGGGCTTGTGTTTCACTCATTTCCACCTATTGCAACTCATCTCCTCTAAGCTTGTTCCTCATCTCATTCTTTACTAAATTATTCCCTTACATACACAAATAAGAAGGACTTTAACAATAGATAAATACTTTAGTTAGTGCCAAGTAGCCCAATACATAATATGAAGAATGAAGGGTTCTTTTTTTTTCTTTTTTTCTTTTTTTTTCTTTTTTTTTTCTTTTTTTTTTCTTGATTCCTTGAGCCGTTGTAAGTCCCCTTTTGACGCGACCCTGCACATGGGTGATGCAGCACCGGTTACTCAGTTATTCCAACAGGCACCTCAAGAGGCTTTTAGCCTAACTCTTAACTCTCCTTGACTTTACCGTTTGACGCGAGTGCCAACATTGGTGATGAAGTGCCCCCGGTTACTAAGTAAAGTCTAGAGAAGTCATTGGAGTTGTGTGCATGTGTGCGCATATGTGCTTTTTTTTTTTTTCAACCCTTTCAATCTTCTTCTTTTTTTTTTTTTCCACTTAGCACTCACTAGAGTAACCAATTAAAAAAAAAATGTCCACCCATCTTTATGTATGTAAAGGATTTTTCTTTTCTTTTTCTAGAGAGACTCAAAACAAGTTCTAGAGATAAAACCACAATAAGTGTACTCTCTCTTAAAATGGATGAATATTTGGGCTCAAATTCCTCACAGGTTCTTTGATATCCTAAAGTAAATTACCCAAACCAAATCGTTACCTCTTTACTAACATTCAAAGAATATAGAATCAATTCCCAATCAAATTCACTTCTTTTCATGTTCAAATTAACCCAGAATTTTTTTTTTTTTTTTTTTTTGAGGACATAGCAAGTTAAAATCAAGGATACCCTCACCCCCACACTTAAATGTCACATTGTCCTCAATTTGAACAAGTAACAACAAGTAATGGAAGTGAAGAGCAACCACATGTGTAGTGTAAGGGTAACACCAATTTCAGAGATTTCAAATTTCCACCAGTGGAACAACTCAAGTGCTAGCAGTCACTCAATAGTTATCACCAATAATCGTCACATGCATATATAACTAAGAGGAGCACTCATTCCCAAGCAATATATCATCCACAATCAGATAAAACAAATCAAGGAAAAGTAGAAGAAAACTCCCCTATTTGTCCGTGACTTGCGCTTTCAATCCTTGCCACCAAGGTAGAATACATCATCAGGGGCTATCTACAGTCCTACAAAATCAAATAAAGCATCAAGTCACACCTTGGGTTGCCTCCCAAGAAGCGCTTGGTTTATAGTCTTCAGCCTGACTCTCCCAACAATCTAAGTAGGTGATGACAAGCGGTGAACCATTGTTCGCCGGTTCACTTCACCACCATGGTAATGCTTCAGTCTTTGCCCATTCACTTTAAAGCAATCTCCTGTTTTCTCATCTTTAACTTCAATTGCACCTTTTGATAACACTGACACCACTCTGAAAGGACCAGACCACCTTGATTTCAGCTTCCCAGGAAATAAATGCAATCTTGAATTGAAGAGAAGCACCACTTGCCCTGGCTCAAAAGATCGCCTCAAGATATGATTGTCATGCCATTTCTTTGTTCTTTCTTTATACAACCGTGCACTATCATATGCTTGAAGTCTAAATTCTTCCAACTCATTCAGTTGTAGCAGCCTTCTTGAGCCCGCTTGATTGGGATCCATATTTAGCCTCTTGATTGCCCACCATGCTTTATACTCCAATTCTAGTGGTAAATGGCACGCCTTTCCGAAAACCAAACGGTATGGTGACATACCAATTGGAGTACGAAAAGCTGTCCTGTAAGCCCATAAAGCATCATCAAGCTTGTCAGACCAATCCTTTCTAGTTGGGCCCACAGTCTTCTCAAGGATCCTCTTAATTTCCCTGTTAGTCAGCTCACACAACCCATTAGTTTGTGGATGATATGCAAGTGACATTCGGTGGTGCACTTTATATTTCTCTAAGAGAGCTTTGAAATTCTTGTTGTTGAAGTGGGTCCCTTCATCAGTAATGATTGCTCTGGGGGTGCCAAATCTTGTCAAGATATGCTTCTTCAAGAATCGAATCACTGTGTTGGCATCATTAGCTTGGCAAGCCATAGCTTCAGCCCATTTACTCACATATTCCACAGCGACAAGGATGTACTTGTTTCCTCTTGAAGATGGGAAAGGACCCATGAAATCCATCCCCCAAACATCGAATAACTCCACCTCAAGGATTCCAGATTGTGGCATCTCATGTCTCTTAGAAATGTTACCTGTTCTTTGACATCTATCACACTTGGTAACAAATTGGTGAGCATCTTTAAACAAAGTAGGCCAATAAAAACCAGATTCAAGGACCTTTAATGCAGTTCTTTGCCCCCCATAATGTCCCCCATATGCAGATGCATGACATGCATTCAAAATTTCCTCTTGTTCTACCTCAGGCACACATTTTCTAATAATCAAATCAGCACATCTCCTAAAAAGAAATGGTTCTTCCCAAATATAATAGGCAACATCATGCAAAAACTTTTTTCTTTGGTAGAAATTCAAATCATGAGGTAATACTTCACACACAAGATAATTCACAATATCAGCATACCATGGCAAATCACAACTACTTACAACAAACAATTGCTCATCAGGAAAACATTCATTCACCAACAAGTCACTCACATGATCAGAAGAGTTCACAATTCTAGATAAATGATCAGCAACTTGATTTTTAATTCCTTTCCTATCAACTATATGCACATCAAATTCTTGTAGCAATAAGACCCATCTAATCAATCTAGGTTTAGACTCTTTCTTCCCTAACAAGTATTTAATGGCAGCATGATCAGTATGAACTATAACCTTAGCACCCATCAAATATACCCTAAACTTTTCAAAAGCAAACACTACAGCAAGCATTTCTTTTTCAGTGGTAGAGTAATTTACCTGAGCTGCTATTAAGGTCCTACTCGCATAGTAGATAGGATGGAAAATCTTCACACGCCTCTGTCCCAACACAGCTCCAACAGCATAGTCACTCGCATCACACATTACTTCAAAAGGTAGTGACCAATCAGGAGCTACAATGATAGGAGCTGAAGTCAATCTTCTCTTCAGTTCTTCAAAAGCCTTCATACACTCCTCATTAAACTGAAAAGGAGTATCTTTCTCCAGCAACTGTGAAAGGGGCTTTGAAATCTTGGAGAAATCCTTAATGAATCGACGATAGAAACCAGCATGGCCCAAGAAGCTTCTCACAGCTTTGACATTAGAAGGAGGAGGGAGCTGCTCAATCACAGAAATCTTGGCTTTGTCAACCTCTAAACCATTTTTAGAAACTTTATGACCCAGAACTATGCCTTCAGTCACCATGAAATGACACTTCTCCCAGTTAAGCACTAGGTTTGTCTCTTCACATCGCTTCAACACCTTTTTTAGATTGATCAAGCACTCCTCAAATGATTCACCAAAAACCGAGAAATCATCCATGAACACTTCCATTATCTCTTCTATCATATCAGAGAATATACTCATCATACATCTTTGGAAAGTCGCCGGAGCATTGCATAAACCAAATGGCATTCTTCTAAAGGCAAAAGTGCCATAGGGACAGGTGAATGTTGTCTTCTCTTGATCTTCGGGAGCTACCACAATTTGGTTGTACCCTGAATATCCATCCAAGAAACAAAAGAATTCTTTACCAGCCAAGCGGTCTAACATCTGGTCAATAAAAGGAAGTGGGAAATGATCTTTCCTTGTAGCATCATTCAACTTCCTGTAATCCATGCAGATACGCCAACCAGTCACTGTGCGAGTAGGGATAAGCTCATCTTGCTCATTAGTAATCACTGTCATGCCCCCTTTTTTAGGAACACATTGTACTGGGCTAACCCACGCGCTATCAGAAATAGGGTAAATGATCCCAGCATCTAACCATTTAATAATTTCCTTCTTGACCACTTCCTTCATCATAGGATTTAGCCTTCTCTGATTCTGAACAGATTTCTTGTGATCATCCTCCAAGAGTATCTTGTGCATTACAATTGATGGGCTTATACCTCTTATGTCTGCAATTGTCCAACCTAAGGCACCTTTATGGCTCTCGAGAACTTTCAACAACTGCTCTTTTTGATCTTCAGATAAGGAAGAAGAGATGATAACAGGTAGTGTCTCAGACTCACCCAAGTATGCATATTCAAGATGCGGTGGTAAGGGTTTAAGCTCTAGAAGTGGTGCTTGTTCAATGGAAGGCTTCAAAGAAGTAGTTTGCTTTGATTCCATCTCTAACGACTCAAACTGCTCTGATGGTTTCCTGTAATGAGGAGAGGCTTCAAGTAACTTCTTACATTCCACTATATTCCCTTCTTCAACCTCATCTGTCCCGAGTAAAACAGCATCTAACGGTTCTTTTATAGAAAAGGACTCTAAAGTCTCTTGAATAACCTCATCAACCATGTCAACTCTGAAGCAATCTGTAACATCCCTAGGATACTTCAATGCCTTGCTCATGTTAAATACAACTTCTTCGTCATTCACCCTCAACTTGATCTCTCCCTTTTCAACATCAATCAGTGTCCGAGCTGTAGCAAGGAAAGGTCTTCCCACAATGAGCGGTAGATCTCTATCTTCATCACAGTCCAAAACAATAAAGTCAGCAGGGAAAATAAACTTGTCAACCTTAACCAGAACATCTTCGATGATACCCTTTGGAAAAGCCAAACTTCGATCAGCTAGCTGAAGTGTCACAGAAGTTGGTTGAGCTTCACCCAGTTGCAATTTTCTAAACACAGATAGTGGCATCAAGTTAACACTTGATCCTAGATCACATAATGCTCTTCCCTGAAACTTTTCTCCAATTATGCAAGGTATGGAAAAACTGCCTGGATCTTTCTGTTTAAGAGGTAGCTTGTTGAGAAGAATAGCACTACACTCTTCGGTTAAGGCTACAGTTTCATAGTCACCAAACCTCCTTTTCTTACTCAACATCTCCTTTAAAAACTTCACATATTGAGGCATCTGCTCTAACGCCTCAAGAATAGGGATGTTAATGTGTAGCTGCTTGAAAATCCCCAAAAACTTCTTGTATTGCTCATCTAATGCTTTCTTCTGAAATCTTTGAGGGAATGGTAAAGGCGGTACCCATTTGAGATTATCCTGGTTTGCCTTCCCTTTCACTTCACCCTGTTTAGACTCAACCTCAACTTTCTCTTCATTGACTTTTTCATTCACCTTCTGTAAAACCCCTTCATCATCCTCTATAGTGACTGTAGGATTGGTTTGATCAGTAGCAGCTGAAGGTGTCTTCTTTGGTTGAGGAATCTCAGGTAATTCCTTTCCACTTCTCAATGTAAGAGCTTTGCATTCCTCTTTCCCTTCTCTACGAGGATTAGGCACAGTATTACTTGGCAATTCTCTCTGTTGTAAAACATTCATAGCATTTGTAAGTTGCCCCATTTGTACCTGAAGATTCTTGATAGTAGCAGCTTGATCCTGAGCATTCTTTAATTGAAAACTTGCAAGCTGAGATATCACTGCCTCTAGATTAGATTTGGGTTCTTGGGTTGGAATGACTTCCTTTTCCAATTGATGAAAGCCAGGAGGTGGCACTTGTTTCGTGTTAGAGCTTGATGCTTCATTAAGAGTCGCTCCATATTTCCAAGAAAGGTTAGGATTGTTTCGCCACCCAGTATTGTAGGCGTTGGAATAAGAATTGTTCTGGTTGCTGCCACGGTAGTTACCTGCATAGTTCACTGGCTCCACCTGTTGAGATATGAGGCATTGTCCATTACTATGGTCATCTCCGCAGTAATCACAAGAGGCATAAACAGCATTTACCCCCACATGTCTACTATTAGATCGGTTGACTTGAGCTTCTAAATGGTCAACCTTTTTGCTGATCGTATTCAACATTGCCAACAGCTTTGAAGAAGGGTCTTCAATAACTTTATCAACTGACTTCATCATCCTTCTGTCATTATTGTTCTGTAGAAAGTCAGTGGATAAGTCATCTAGGATTTTCCAGACACGATTTACCGGTTGCTTTGTAATTCCCCCATTAGTGACAGCATTTAATTCTGATTTGGATTCAGAAGTCAACCGAGCACTGAATATTTGAAGCAAGACCCATCTCTCTAGATTGTGACCGGGGCTCTGCCTAACAAGCAACTTGAACCTCTCCCACGCCTCATACAGATGTTCACCAAATTGTTGACAGAAATTAGTAAGAGCGGCTCGTGCATCCACAATCTTATTATGAGGAAAAAATCTTGATCTGAACTTTTCTTCCAGTGTCTCCCATGACGTTATGCTACCCTCTGCCAAGTTGTTGAGCCATTCTTTAGCTTTCCCTTGTAGAGAGTAAGGAAAAAGCCGAAGGCGAATCACATCATTAGGTACTCCATTTTGCTTGAATGAGTTGCAAACATCAAGAAATTGCAGCAGATGTTGATTAGGATCTTCTGAATCGTTCCCTGCATACTGACCCTGGAGTTCAAGCATCTTAAGCATAGTCTGCTTGATTTCAAAATTGGCAGCTTGAAATTCAGGCACTCTAATTCCTGATTGATACCCTTGAGATTGTCTTCCCAGAAAGTCATTGATACACAAACGATCATTTTCATCCTGAGCCATGTCTTCAGTGTCAGACTGTACTGCTGCCTCCTCTTGGTTTTGAGGTGTTGTAGCTTCCAAAAGCTCTTGGATCTTCCTTGTCTTTTGCGGTGTTTTAGTAGCTTTGGATCTACCAGTCATGTACCAGAGTACCTGAAAAACCAAGCAAATATCAAAGTATCAAACTAACACCAGAAAATATATAAAAATAAAAATAAAATAAAATTGATTTTTTTTAAAAAAAAAACACTCAAACTAAAACTACTAAAGGATTTATAACACTAATCACCAATTGCCTTGAGTCCCCGGCAACGGCGCCAAAAACTTGATGCTACCAAAAATTTAACTAAGCACCGCAAGTGTACGGGTCATGAAAATAGTAAGTGGCAAATCAAGGTCATCCCACAGAGACTCAATCAAACTGGTGATTAGGTGTCAAATTTCCTTTTTTCATTTAAGTTGAGCAAATAAGAAGTGTTTTCAATAGTAGTAAGACAAAAGAATTTAATAAAAACAAGCACTTTCAAAGAGAGAGAATTCAAATATCAAAAGGACAACCTAGAGATACTAATCCCTTGTTTGTTTCTTAGATTTTATTCCCACTATATTAATTCTAACTTAATTTCATCAGCTAATCTAGAGTATTAGTGTTTATAAGTGCCTGTCGGTCCACTTATATACCTACCTCAAATAATCATGCAATGTCTCACACAATTAATTAAGATGCAATTCAAACCGGGCTCACTCTAATTTGACTATGCGGAGCTTCTAGGTATATGTCTATCCTAGACGCAAATTAGATTAAAACCTAATTTCTCTATTAGATTTAAACCTAATTCCACATTATTTAATCCCAAGGTCAATTTAGGATTCCCTCTTTCAAGTCCAACCCTAAATCCCCAAAACATGCTCAATGGTGATCAGTCAATAAGCAATAAATAATAAAAACAGGATTAAATAAACTGATTCAAATTAAGCAAAACCAATGTGTGGGAATAATTCCTAAGTCTCAAACAAGTTCATAGCACTCTAGGTTGAAAAGAAAATTAGCCACACATGGCTATGAGAAAATCCATTACAAAAATAAGGAGTTCAGATCCCAGCATAAAGAGAAGAAGAAGAAGAAGAAATCTCAGAACAACTCTGCTTCTTGAAGTGATATCTCGCTCTGCTTCTTCTTTTCCTCCACTGTGTCGTGCGTCTTCTTTTTTTTCTTGCTGATCCGTGCTCTGTCTGATGCGTCTTTCCTTCTTTTTCCAGCGTGAATAATAATCTCTGATGCGTGTCCCCCTGTGCGTCCATATTGTGGCCTTTTAATAGATGAAATTTTGATCTCTTTTCCATTCAATTCGTGGGCCCAAAATGCATTCAATTCTCCAATTCCAATGGTGCCACAGCAATCAATTTGAAATAATCATGATCCCTGATTGTCAAAACGAAAGGAAATAATGATGTTATTATAATAATGACAACAATAATACTAAAACTGAATTCTTATTTCTTTCTTTTTTTTCTCTTTGTTTTGAAAAAAAACTTCCCATTATCATTATTTATTTTCTAAACTCAAAAACTTCTATTTTAAATTGAAATCCCCTGAATCATGCATTAAAATTGATATCTCTTAAAATCTCAATCAAATCTCTTTAATTTAGCATTGATGACTTCCTAAATATATCAAATTACATCACAAATCAATTAAAAATAGGAAGTCATCAATCCTGAAAACAATTTAGAAAATCCTGACCAGTCTCAACCTAGAGCTTGGAGATTTATAAGGAATCATCCTTTAGACCAAGTCATAGGTGATGTGAATCAAGGAGTTAGGACCAGAAATAGTACTCTGAATGAAGTTACATTTTCTGCATTTATTTCACATATAGAGCCCTCTAAGATAGAAGAAGCCCTTTCAGACAATGATTGGGTGATTGCTATGCAAGAGGAGCTACATCAATTTGATAGAAATCAAGTTTGGGACTTGGTACCTAGACCCAAAGACCATCCGGTAATTGGGACAAAATGGGTATTCAAGAATAAACGTGATGAGTCAGCCATCATTGTGCGTAACAAGGCTAGATTAGTGGCCAAAGGTTACAATCAAGAAGAAGGAATAGACTATGAAGAGACTTATGCTCCAGTAGCTAGATTGGAAGCAATAAGAGTTCTTCTAGCATTTGCATGCACAAAAGGTTTTAAACTCTATCAAATGGATGTCAAAAGTGCTTTTCTAAATGGTTTCATTCAAGAGGAGGTGTATGTTGAACAACCTCCAGGTTTTGAAAATGATCAATTTCCAGATCATGTTTTTAGACTAAAGAAAGCACTTTATGGCCTTAAGCAAGCTCCTAGAGCTTGGTATGAAAGATTGAGTCAATTTTTACTTAATCAAGGATTTATCAGAGGCAAAGCAGATACAACACTTTTCATAAAGAGAAACAAATTGAATGAAATTTTAATTGTTCAAATTTATGTTGATGACATCATATTCGGTGCTACTAATGACTCCTTGTGTGAGGAATTTTCCAAGACTATGCAGGGTGAATTTGAAATGTCAATGATGGGTGAGCTCAACTACTTCCTTGGACTGCAAATCAAGCAACAAAAAAATGGGATATTCATATCCCAAACCAAGTATCTAAATGATTTGCTAAAGAAGTTTGGGATGGACAAGTGCAATGGAGCTGACACACCAATGAGCACAACCACTTCCTTGGATGCTGATGAAGAAGGCAAGGATTTCAACATCACCAAGTATAGAGGAATGATTGGATCATTGCTCTATCTTACCGCAAGCCGCCCAGACATCCAATTCAGTGTAGGGATGTGTGCACGATTCCAATCCGCTCCCAAAGAATCTCACGCTGAACATGTAAAGAGGATATTCAGATATCTCTCAGATACAAAAACTCTTGGACTATGGTTTCCCAAAGGTCAGCCAGAGCACTTGGTAGCATATTCAGATTCGGATCATGCTGGCTACAAGACGGATAGAAAGAGCACAAGTGGCCAATGCGAGTTCTTTGGCAACTCACTTGTGTCTTGGTTCAGCAAGAAACAAACAACTGTGGCCGTGTCATCAACCGAAGCTGAATATGTGGCCGCCTCAAGTTGCTGTGCACAAGTGCTGTGGTTGAAACAACAACTTGCTGATTTAGGAGTATACTTGAAGGAGATCCCGATATTGTGCGATAATACAAGCACCATAAGCTTGGCCAAAAATCCCGTGCAACATACAAGAACCAAGCATATTGACGTGAGGCACCACTTCATTCGGGACCATGTCCAGAAGCGAGATGTGAAAGTAATGTTCATTCCAACTCATCTTCAACTTGCTGACATCTTCACCAAGCCTCTAGCCAAGGAACAATTCACTTTCATAAGGAGAGAATTGGGAATGGTAAATCCCAATGAATTGTAAGAAATACTCTCTTAAATCTAATGTTAGATATGTTTTTGATGATTAACCAATACTAACTTAAGCATCGGAGTTTCTAGATAGGTTCTGTGCAGGATGTTTTTGTCTAAAACTTGCTGAAATTGGGGACAAACTCGAGCCTACACTTGGTGAACTCGAGCACAAAAGAGACAGAGAAGAAATGAGAGTTTAAGTCTGGACAAACTGGAGCCTAAGAAAGGTGAACTCGAGCTCGAGAGAGGCAAACAGGAGTTGAAAGGCAAATCGTGAACGAACTCGAGTTCATTAGTGAATGAACCTCAGGTTCATTTCTGACAGAGAACAACGATGGAACTCAGACAAAGTGAACTCGAGCCCATCAATAACGAACTCGAGTTCGAAAATCACAGAGAGCAATCCTGCTGAGAAATCATTCTGAACTCGAGCCCATAAGTGAGAACCTCAGGTTCACGAGGAAGTTCAAGAGTTCACAATACACTCTTGAAGTCCAGGTAAGTGGATTTTTATGACGAACTCGAGCCCACAAGTTGTGAACTCGAGTTCATCGTGTGCCCTATATATACTACAGTTGTGAACTTTCCACTTCACCGCACTCGAACCTCCGGTTTGCCCTAATTCCTCTCATCTTCTTCATCTTCTTCATTCTCTGATCTCTGCGAAAATGACTTCCAAATCCTCAAACCCCAAAGAACCTAACCCTAATCCCTCTCAAACTTCCTCTCAAGCTCAATCTGAGCGTCCTGTTCGAACAAAGTCTCGGTCCACTCGTTTACGGTATGGCATCGACAAAGAAATCAGAGGAGTTCTGAGTGGCAACCCAGCTGTTCCTCCCTCTAGACCAAAGGGAGTAGTGATTGGAGAAGAACGAACAAAGAAGAGGCATGACCCTGAACCGGAAGTACAAGGAAGAGGAAAAGCTCCTCAACCTTCGGTCCCTTTGAGAGAGAAGCAGCCTTTCAAAAAGAAAAAGACTGCTGGCATTCATTCGGTTCCTACCCCCGGTCAAGGCAGTGGCCAACCTCAACCTTCACCTCAATCTCAGGACCAAGGTGGTCCTCAGGTATCTCAGCCCTTGCCTGCTATTTTGGACATTTACAATCATAAGAGGTGTCCCCCTGGTTTCAATGAGAATCCCTGTAGGATGACTCCTGAGGAGGGAACTCTGTTTAGAAAGAAGTTTGATGATAAAAGGAAATTTTGCCCAATTGTCTCTGTCGACATGGCAAAATTAAAAGAAGAGTGTAGCCTGGACTTGAGCCCTTGGTTGAAGCCTTTTGAATCTCTCATCTCCATCAAAAACCCCTACAGTCCTAAACTTGTGAAAGTCTTTTACTTTCACATGCAGTCTGACAATGTCCTAAATTCAGAAGGAGATTTAGTGGAAGAGAGAATTGTGACCAAAGTAAGGGGCCAGAAAATCACCATCACCCCAGCTTACCTCAATTCCCTTCTTCAAATTGCCAATCCACCTAGAACTGAGACTCATCGATATAGCCAACAAACCACATTTAGTTTGCTCAGACCAGATGTGCCTATTCCTGAGGGATTGGAAATCCTCAACTTCACACCTGCCTCTATGCCTCCAAGAAATCGGGCAATTTGGTACATTTACACAAGAAACTTACTGCAGAAAGGAGGCAATTTCACCCATTTTGCCAAGAAGGACTTCAACATATTTGCTTCTATCTTGGACAAGCAGCCTCAGAACGTGGGGAATTGGATTTTTCAGGAGATGGCCAAGTTCGCTTTTCACTCTAGACTGACCTCTCAGATACCCTTCCCAAGCTTGGTCTCAGTCATCCTTCACCACGAGAAGATTTGGTACCTGGCTGAGAATGATCCTCCACAATATCCAATTGAGTTTGGGCAACACATAATGAATCTCATGAGAGTGGATGAGCCCCAAGGATCTGACCAATCTAGAGCTCCTAAGAGATCCCGGCAAGCAAGATCAAGAGCTACTCAGTCCAGAGCCGAGGAAGCTCAGAGTGCTCCTCCTCCCTCTGATTTGGATGCTAGAGTTCAAGAGATTGTGGATAAAGCAGTCTCTAACTTGATTGAGGGGATTGAAGTAGCAGTAGGGAAGCTGGTTGCTGAGGTGAACAAGGGCCACAGTGATTTGGTGGACATTCAAGAAGGGTTCAGAGTAGAACAAGAGGCTCTAAAGAACCAGATCAGTGATCAAGCCTCCACTATCTCAACTATGTTGGTTACGATGATGAGTTTGAGCGACAAGATGGACAAAATATTGAAGACTCAGTCCTCGGATGCTTCTACTTCTGTGCCTGCACCTTCAGACTCTACACCTGTCCCTGAACCTCACCTTGATCCTATGTCCACACCCTTTGTCACTAATCCTATCACTACACCTCCCATTGAACCTCCAGTTTCTGACCCTCTGCCAGTAGCCCAACCTTCTTCTTCCCCACCTTTTGCTGATGACAAAGGGGGAGAGAGTGTTGAGTGATTTTGTTGGGAAGTGTTCATGCTGTTTGGATTTTGTGTTCTTAGTTTAGGATTTTGTGTTCTCAGTTTGTATTATATTGTTCAAAACTGAGCTATATGAAATATGAAATTTCAGTTGCATATGATTGGTTTGTGTTTCTGCTGTATTTTTGACTTAGACTCTGATAACGTACTACACTCTCTTATAATCTGCTTAATTTTTTTTTTCTCTAAAATTGGACTTCAAAAGAGTTTTTTTTTCAAATTTCAAAATCAAATTGTTTACAAAGTGTTGTCATCATCAAAAAGGGGGAGAATGTTAGTTCTCTGAGTGTTTTGATGATTAACAACAATTGGAAACAATATTGAAAAGGTTTGACAAAGTTTAGAATATTTTAAACTTGTATTTTTCAATCTGTCAAAATCAAACTCGAGCCTGTTAGTGTTGAACTCGAGCCTGGATTTGACAGAGAACACAAACTCGTTCAGTTGATTTCCAAACTCGAGACTGAACCTGAAGTTTAAAGTTAAACCTTTGAAAAAGTTCACATGAACTCGAGCCTACTAAGGTCAAACTCGAGTTCATTGTTTCCAGAGAGTTTTTGAACTTTGAAAAACATGTTAAACCTTACACTTGCTTTCTTCAAACCCCAGGTTTGAAAGAATCCCAAGAAAGTTTTAAGAGCATGAACTCGAGCCTGTCATGGCAAACTCGAGTTCATCTCTGGCGGGACAAGTTGTTTGAAACTTAAAGATATTTTCAAGCTCTGCACTGTTCCATTGAAAGAAAAGCTTTTCGGTTTGAAAAATTCATCAATGCTCAAACTCGAGCCTAACATATTTAAACTCGAGCCTAGTTTTGGCCGAGAGCAAAGAACTGTTTTTAAGCTATTTAAACTCGAGCCTGAGACTTTCAAACTTGAGCCTAAAAGTTCCAGAGAGCAAAGAACTTTTGGATATGTTTTTAAACTCGAGAGTGTGTTTTGCAAACCTCAGGTTTGTGCTTTCAAGCTAAAACGAAGTCTGTTCAAAAGTGTCTCGAACTCGAGCCTAACTTTAATAAACTCGAGTTCATTTCAACCCGAGAGCATTTTAGTTTTTCAATGATCTGCAAACCTCAGGTTTATAAAGCAAACCTCAGGTTTACACTTTTTGAACTTGCACAGTTTTGAACACTAAAGCCTCGAACTCGAGCCTGTAAGAACTGAACTCGAGTTCGTGACGCTGGTTCAGAATTTTTGAATTTGGGCATTTCAGAAATCAATGTTATTTGATTCTATCTTCTTCCAATATTATTCTCTGATATTCCCTGCTATGTTTAACGTATTTATTAGTGGATTTCAGAGCATTAAAGAATGTTTGGTGAGAGGTTAGAGTATAAAGCAAAAAGCACCTCAGAGCATTTATTGCAAAGCACAAAAGTTACTCCTTCTACCCAAATCCTTCTGCACACGCTTACAAAGTATTTAAGGATGTTAGCTGAAACAAGAAAACTCCTCTCCAACGGATTAATTCGCAGAAAGTCAGCCCTGATGTCTTGACCAACTAGATTAAGGGAAAACAAGAGAGAGAAGACCCCAAAAACCACTTCAGAACACTTGGGCAACTTCTCCAACGGTCTGATTCAAGCTACAACGGTCATTTAATGTTCTCTAGCTATAAATAGAGTTCATTAACATCTTCAGAAAGAGACACGACTACTCTGAGCGAATTTCTACTAAACTCATTTATTGTGTATCAGCTTTCATCTGTAATAGTATCAATTTGATACTTTGTACTTCAGTGTTTATTCTATATACTCTTTGAGAGAGTTATCATCTTGTAAATCATCTACTGATTGTGATAACTACAAGTCAGGGGACTTGGTAGTTAGGGTGTATTGATTACAACTTGTAAGGGGGAGTGTGTTCTAGTGAGAGAACAACTCTTAGTACAGAGTGTGTAATCAATATTTGATTATAGTGGATTGAAAATCCCAGGTGAGGCTTGGGGACTGGATGTAGGTCGGAGAAAGGACCGAACCAGTATAAATCGTTGTGTGCAAAGCTTTTCTCTCTATCTCCTCTGTTCTGCCCTGTTCTGAAAGTGTAAAAACAGAACAAGTTGTCGAAAATTTTTATTATACCCAATTCACCCCCCCTCTTGGGTATAAAGCTCCTCTTTCAGAAGTGAGGATTTTAAATACATTATTGATAGGGTTAGATGTAAATTGAGCACTTGGAAAGCTAACTGTCTTTCTATTGCAGGTAGAATAACTTTGGTTAAGGCTGTGGTGGGTGCTATTCCTATGTTTCCAATGCAAGTGGCTAAGGTTCTGGTGAGTATCTGCCTTGAAGTGGAACATTTACAACGTAATTTTGTTTGGGGTCATGTTGATCACTCTAACCACTCTCATACTATTGGGTGGGATCAACTGACGAGGCCAAAGGATTATGGAGGTCTGGGTTTCAGGAAGCTTGCTTCAGTTAATAGAGCTTGTGGGGCAAAGCTAGCTTGGAGCTTGATTTTAGGTGCTAAAGGATTATGGGCTGATATTTTACTTCATAAGTATATGTTGAGAGAGGATGATTCGCTTTTGAATTTTAGAACTGGTGATTCTAGACTTTGGAGATTCATTTGTGCTCAGAGAGATCTTATTGATCAAGGTGCTTAGTGGCAAGTTCGAAATGACCATTCTGTGAGTTTATTCCAAGATACTTGGGTGGGTGTTGGTATTAAACTGAAAGATTTCTGTTCTCGGCCTTTAACGAAAGAGGAGGAGCTTTCTTATGTTAGTGATTGGGTGAAGAATGGTACATGGGATGGGATACTGTTAGACTTGCAGCTGTTTTGAATGATACTAGTTTAAGTAGAGTGTTGCCTGTTCTATCCCCTAGATCAGATTCTGCTCAGGATTTTTTGGTGTGGGGAGGAAGCGTAGATGGATGTTTTTCTATAAAGAGTGCGTATTATTTAATTGAGCCAAATCTAACTCAATGGCATGATAAGCTCTTTAAGGTTATTTGGAAGTGGAGTGGTGTGGAAAGAATCCGGTTATTTATGTGGAAAGTGCTTCTTAACAAGTTGCCAACGAATTTTTGGAGACATTCTTGGTCTCAAGTTTCCCCCCTCTGTGGTTATTGTCAATTAGGGGTGGAGGATATCCTCCATATTCTCAGAGATTGCTCTTATGCTTGATCTTTGTGGAACAGGGTGCTAAAGCCCAGGTATGCTTCTTTATTTTATTCTGCTGATCTTAGGACTTGAATGAATATGAACCTTAGGAAAGATGTTGGTAGTATAGTAGGTATGGAATGGAATTTGTTTTTTGGGGTGGCCATTTGGAAACTCTGGAGCTGGCGGAATTGTTGTGTTTTTGAAATTAATTTTTCTAAGCCTTCGAACCCGGTTGCTGTCATTCTTGCTATGCTGGAGAAATACTGTATTTTGTCTGATATAGGTTCCTCGAAGGATGGAGTGGGTCTTCCGTGCTGTGGGGGTGGTTCAGACCTGCAGTGGGCTGGACCAAGGTGAATGTGGATGGTGCAGTGGCGTTTGGTTCAGATTTGACGAGTTGTGGAGGTGTTTTTAGGAGTAGCTCCGGTTCATGGCTGGTCGGTTTCTGCAAAAAGGTAAGTTGCTGTGGTGCTCAGATGGCGGAGGAATGGGCTATATTTGAGGCTTTGCAATTAGCTTGGGATTTAGGATTGAAGAGGATTGCTGTGGAATCAGATGCAAAATAAGTGGTGAAGCTAATCCTAGATTCTTCCTTTGTTACTGGTAGCATGATGATTTCTGAAATCAAACAGCTTTTACAACGAGATTGGGAGGTCCAATTGGTTATTATCAATCGAGCCTTTAATAGGGTTGCTGACCCGCTTGCAAAGATGGGTATTTCAGGTTCCTATGTGTTTAATGAATGCCCTCCTTATTTAAGATCTTGGGTTAGCCAAGAGTGTTTGAGATTTATTTCCTCTTCTATGTAATGTTTTTCTGTTTGTAATTTGGGTTCTTAGCCCTCTCCTTTAATAAAAAATAAAATAAATAAGTGCCAAGTTTGTGAGGGGTTGGTTTGGTTTTTTTTTTTTTATGGGACCCACTTTTCTTTTGTTTCTATATTTAATGTTTTTTGTCCAAATTTTCTACACTCTCTCATCATCCTCCTCTCTTACATTTTCTTTTTTTTTTCTTTCTTTCTTTTTTTCATTTGTTATCTCTCACTTATTCCGTTAATAAATGAGAGTAAATTAAGAAAAGAAAATGCATATTTTACATATTTATTGATTTTAACAACTTTTAACTAACTTCTTGATAAATATAAATTAGTTATTTTGCTCTTATATTTTGAACTAGAGAAAGTAAAAAGCTTTTTTTTTTTCAAGGCTAAACTACACAAAAGACAAATCTCAGCAAGGCATTCGATCTAGCAGAATGAACTACTCTTTTATGACATAGGGAATCAAGATTTGAATTTTCATTAGAGGAGGTGCCTATAGTTAATACTTAATAATACCTTGAATATGATTATTTCTAATAGAAAAATACATGCACCTACAAAAAATATACACAAAAACCCATAAACTTTGGGTGAGCTGTAGATGATCTCCCTTACTTATAATAAATCTTTAAATTAAGGGTTTTGATATTTCATGTTTTGACTATTATAACTCCTTTCCATCAAAATTAACCTTAAAGTTAACGTTTTTTTCATGTCTTAATTTTTATATTTTATATTATATACCACGTCATTTTAAGAAAATAGTATTTGGCATGTAATTTTATGCATTTTTCATTTTTCAAAAAAAGCATGGTCAATCAATATTGGAAGCGGCACTACTACAAAAAAGGGTTACAGTGTCGTTTTTTTGCACTTTTAATGTCCTTTTTTAAAGGAACGTCTATTTTGTAAGAATCGGCTGAACCCAAGAGAGGGGTGAATTGGGTGAAGTATAAAAATTTAGGAACTTTAAAACTCTTTTTGTAACTCACTGAAATCAGTTTAGAAAGCAATAACCACACATTTAAATATGTATACACATTTAAACATACATGATTGAAATGTAAGAGATAAGGGAAGAGAATGTGCAAACTGATTTATACTAGTTCGACCTTATCCTTGACCTACGTCCAGTCCCCAAGCCTCACTTAAGATTTTCAATCCACTATCTTCTTTCAATCTGATTACACGTTCTGTAACTGAAGTAATCCTCTCACTAGGATTCACTCCCCCTTACAAACTGTAATCAACACACCGCTTGATTATACACTCTGTACTCGAAGTAATCCTCTTACTAGGATTCACTCCCCCTTACAAGTTGTAATCAACACAATGTGTTTCCCACTCAAGATCACCCAATCTTGAGTAACTCTCAGAAGAATAGAATGATTACAATAAATCTTCTCTCTTAGAAGTGAATAAATGAACACTGAAGAACAATACAAATCATCTCACTCTCTAAGCTATCTAGACATGAAAAACAGAGTGTAAATGATGTGAAAACAGAGTTTCAGCATGTTGGAAGTGTAAGCTTGTTTCTCCACGTTTTTCTGCTTGAATCTGTCTTCTATTTATAGGTAGAGATCAATATATGACCGTTGCTATCCCAATAGATCCGTTGGGGAAGCTCTGTTATGTTTAGGAAGTGGTTTTGGCATATTCTCTCTCTAAACTCAGCTTAATCCAGATGTATAATTGATCTGAGGTGGCTCTCTGTGGATTTGCCCGTTGGAAAAGAGTTTTCTTGATGTAGTAATCATTCTTTACCGTTGTGAAGGCGTGCTCAGGTGGATTAACCAAAAGGAGGCTAATTTTCTGAAGTGCATTAAATGCTCTGAACACTTTATACTTTTTTGCCTTTGACCTTCATTAATCTTCTTCTAAGTCAACTGAAACTCACTTAGCAAGATGGTTAAACATAGCTAAGAACATATAAGAATGATTAATGCAAGTATATAGATCAAATGAATGTGTTTCACAAATTCGTGTGATTTGAAAATCAGTTTCAGCGCCCAATACTCGAGTATGTTCTTCAATACTCGAGTATGTCACTGTGTACTTGAGTCAATACTTGAGTATCCAAACTGATACTCGAGTATGCTTCTTCCAGAGGCAAATCATCGTGACTTGAACTTGAAAACCAATGTCAATACTCGAGTATGTAATTCTATACTCGAGTTTTGAATTGTTTAATGTGAAAACTTGTTTAAGTTCAAAACCTCAATACTTGAGTATTCATTCCAATACTTGAGTATTCAAATCATTGACAAATGGATAACTTCTCTGTATGGCCAATACTTGAGTTTGCAGACCAATACTCGAGTATTGATTCAATTTCAAAATTTGTGAAGTTTTTCTATGTCAATACTTGAGTATTCAAATGAATACTTGAGTATTCATAAACAGATGTTTAGTTGTTGAAAAACTTTGTAAGAGCCCAATACTCGAGTATGTAAAACCTATACTCGAGTTTCCAACAATTATAAAAGTTTGAAGGCTCTCTGTAAGGCCAATACTCGATTATACAAATGTCAAACTCGAGTATTCACTCAAGATAAAAAATTATTTGCTCTCTGTAAGTCCTATACTCGAGTATACAAGTCCCATACTCGAGTATTCACTCAAGGTGAGAACTTGTTTGCTCTCTGTAAGTCCAATACTCGAGTATTGCTCCCAATACTTGAGTATTGACTCAACTTGAAAAACTTGAGTGCTCTCTGTAAGTCCAATACTGAGTATTGTTTCCAATACTTGAGTATTGACTCAAAGTGAAAAACTTGATTGCTCTCTGTAAGTCCAATACTCGAGTATTGCTTCCAATACTTGAGTATCGCTTTGTCAAGATGGATTTGAGCAATTCTCTATCAAGTTAATACTCGAGTATTCATATCAATACTCGAGTTTCCATTTAACAGTTGATTTTTAGCAAATGCAAAAACTCCAAGGTGTGTTTACAATTGTTGATTATCATCAAAACACATAGAGAACTAACATATTTAAGAGGTGTGGATCTGCTTATGGCATCCTAAAAAAAATTAGGACACCATAAGTTAGCTTATGGCATCATAAGTCTTTTCTTTTCTTTTTTTTTTTTTGAAAAGAAAAAATGTCAATGTCGTCTCCTCAATCCTCACATCTCTCTTTAGAAGAACATTCCTCCAACAAACCAAGATCAAACTAACAAACGATCAAAGTCAAAGAACAAAAGGGAGCATGAAAATAAGAAGTAAGAAGTTCTCACCAGAAACCAAATCAAACTAACAAACGATCGGAAGGATTTCAAATGTAACAAATCACCAAAAACCAAATCAATAATCAATTCAATAGTATAATCCATCAACAAACTCTAATCAAATTGATATAGAAAGAAAGAAAGAATAGGCTAACAATCAACCCAAATCTACAATGAAGAAAAAGGAAAAAAAGATGAAATGAAGAAATAGGTGTCGAAATCTTTTGAAACAAAATTAGGGTGTTGAAATCTTCAAAGGCTTGCTGCCTTGCCCTCGATCTCATCGATGACGTTGTCGTCCTTCTCTTCCTGGTTTGATCTAGTGTTTTAGAGTGTGGTCACCGATTAGTAGAGATCTTCCATCATAGGTGATGTCGGAAGCTTCGGCAACGCCAACTATCATCACCAAAGCCAACAAACTCCACGGGCGCCACCACTTGTTGATCTCCATGGCTCTGTGTGGCGCGTCGACAACTCAAACGCAAAAAATGCTTACAGATTGAAAACCATTCTAAAAGCAAGTCAAAGCAAAAGCAGATCTAAAAGCAAATTGAAACAAAAGCATATCTATGGAAATCGAACTTGTATCTTTAGATCGCTGTCGATGGTGGATTTTGGTCGAACCTATGGGAGAGGGAACAAGTTTCGGAGCTCCGACATTAGTAGATGGAGGGCGATGGGGATCAGACATTATGGGAGGAGTGAGGTCCGACGATCGAAGAGGGAAGGAATTTCAAAGGAAGGAAGATGCAAAGAAGAGGCGGAATGGCTTTGGCTACAGATGCTTGAGGTTGGTTTTCCAAAAAGGAACTCTCCACGCGTGCGTCTTGATAAAATTTTAGGACGCCAAAAGTGACAAAAATGGAGGGAAATTTGACAATTTGGGTGGCAAATGAAAAGTCTAGCCGTAAAAACCCCTG
Source organism: Acacia crassicarpa (assembly GCA_034222035.1). NCBI lineage: Eukaryota > Viridiplantae > Streptophyta > Magnoliopsida > Fabales > Fabaceae > Acacia > Acacia crassicarpa. The sequence goes on from JAWXYG010000008.1 coordinate 9,716,175, forward strand.
CTTTTGGCATCCTAATTTCTTTTAGGACGCCGACGCCAAAAGCAGTGATTATTACTGTCAGATTGTTCATTTGCCGCCCATGTTGTTAAATTCCCCTCCTTTTTGGCCACTCTTGGCGTCCTAAAATTTTATTAAGACATATTAGGTATACTTTCTGCGTCCTTAAAATTAAAAGGACATCTAATATGTAAAATTTTCTTTAAATAATTATAAAAATGTCACCTGTCATATTTTACTTCCCTTCTTAGAAAACTGACGTCCTTTAAGAAAGTAGTATCCATTTTTTATAATAGTGAGTCTAGCTATCAATCAATATTTTTTTAAAAAAAAAATGTAAGTGATAATCTCCAAGGAATAATTAAAAGAATAAGATTGATAGATTGTATGGTAAATATTTTTTTATTGATATAGGTTATCCGGATATATATATATATATAGAGAGAGAGAGAGAGAGAGGTGTCAAGAGGAGAAAGAGAGAGAGAAATGTGAGAGAAGAAGCCACCTTGTTTTGGCATACGGCCACTGGTTTTCTTACTCAGTCTTCACCATGCTTGTTCATGTTTATCCTTTACTTTTACTTGTGTCTTCTTTATTTTTAATTCCCTCACGTCACCTTCTTTTCCACATCACACTGATATTAAATTCCTCATTTATATATGATCCTTCTCTCACACTCTAATCAATAATTGACGATAGGCCTTCCCTTTCCTGTTCTCTTATCTCATTGTCTGCTTCATCTTCATAAAGTCTTTAGTGTTAATGATGATTAAGAATATGTATGACTTCATTGCCCTAATTTTCCTCACATTGGTTTTGGCTGAACCCACGCGCATATTTATTATTCCCTCCTATCCTTAATAAACTCCTTCCATTTCTATCTGATATTTCTTAATATAAGAAATAAATCTGTTTTTATCTGAAATTTTAAATTTTCATTTTTATTCTCATTAAATACATATAAATTTTTATCTTTCCACAACAAATTTACATCCACTATCTCTTGTGTATTCTCTTTTTAAGCAAGGGTATAATTAAACAAATAGGTGTAAAATTACACATTTATTGTTTTTAACTAACATTTTAAACTATTTGATTTGAGTATTTGTTCCTTATAAAAAGGATGGAGGAAGTAAATATTTATTTAGTTTGATTAATTAAGGAAGTTAATTAAAATAGTTAATATGACATATATTTTCTAAAATATTCTAGTTATCTTTCTTAATTCCCTTTTTCTCTTTCATCCTTAATTATTATTAAGGGACCATCAATAAGGGTATAATAGGATAAGACTACCAAATATGAAAAAATATATATTTTATTTAGAATCAAAACCAACTCTCTATATTTGTCCTATATTAAATATTAAAGGGAGTATTTCTTTTTTGTTTTTCCCACCACATATCTATTATTTCATTAATTGTAAAATATTTTTGTATTAATTATTAGTGCAGCTCCTCGTTGTGTGTATACTCTTCTTCTCCACTAAATGAACGAGCACGAAACAATTTACTCTCAATTTCGGCTTTTGCTCTCAATTTCTGTGTTTTTTTCTCAACATAACACAATTTCATTAATTTAGGATTCTTTAAAAAAAATAATAACATGGAGATAACTTAGAGATGGGTGGAAAGACAAAAGAATTAAGCTTAAACTGATGGTTTTGTTCCATCACTACTAGGGGGAAAAAAAAAAGGAATATATGACCGACACATCTAGATCTCAATAGGTAGATCGATGACATTTTTGTAAATATTGATATAATTTAACACTAATAGCGCTTCTGCACTATCTAAATTATTTATTTTCTAAACCAGTTATAATTAATGTAATGCGCTAATGAATGCACTTGACCCTTGTCTCAACGACTGTCGGTGAGTTATTTTCATTCGTGAGCCCTAGCTAATTGGGTCGCTTTGTGAAGTTACGATGTAATAAGGCATCCAAGGTGAGTTAAATTGCTTTTGTGAAGTTTTTTTTTTAAAAAAAAATTTATTATTAAAACAAAACTTATTATTACTTTGATCAAAAGTTTCTCAAATTGCATCTATGAAGTTATATTTTTTTTAATAAAAACTCATTATTATTTTGATCGAAGGTTCTTTAACTATCTTTTGTGAAGTTACGTTTTTTTGGAAACCCTAGTATTGCTTTGATTGAATGTTCCTCTCCTGTTACAGAAAGTTGTCAACCTATTGCCTTTGATTCATAGTTCCTACTCTCTTGATCTTTTTGAAGTCACTTCAAAAGATATATGGATTCCTACATAACAAGTATTATCTTATAATTGTTATAATAGGTCAAAAAGAAATAACGATTAGGAACCATAATTTATCTACTTGGAGCAAATATAACATCTGCATATATGATGATTTGGAACTGTGAATAGTTAATAATGTCATGTATCATAATTTCTGTAATAATGATTGCATTTTTGTTTTTTAAGTTGTATGTAGAATTTATATTGCATAATATAGTTTTTAAATATAATAACTATATCGAACAGGGTTTTTGTAAAACAAAATAAATCATATATTTCTTTTAGAAAAAATGCCCACAACTTTAGATCAGGTATGAAATAACTTGGTCTAAAGAGTGTGTATATTTTTTTTATTATAAATTGAAAATTTCTAACACGGGTTATTTAACCAAACTTATTGATACAAGATCAAATTTAAAGTGATTTTTAAGACCAATCATATGCCTAGCCTTAATAATAACATACTTTTTAAACTGATTGATACAAGATTGGATTTACACCCAACCTAAAAAAACCAATTTCAATCTTCTTAAAAGTTTGTTTTTTTCTAACAGTGTATACCCAATTGTTTGCGTGTGTTTCAGTTGCTTTTCAGTACTATCGATCAAGTTACGTACTTTGATTTAGTGTAACATTCTTCTACTCCTCCATGATGATGATAAGAACATACTCTCTGTTTTTTTCCCCCTTTTTGCTCGAAAGAACAACGTACTCTTGTCTTTTTACAATTCAAACAAAATATAACCAATGATATTTTAATCATTTCATACTTATGCGTACCGTCCTCATCTCTTACATTATTCCACATGCAAGGTAAAACAAGAGGAGTACTAGAAACTCATCATGATCCAATTTAATTATCATAATAAATCATCTAACAAATTGTCCCTCTCCCCACAATTATATCTTATTTTTTCCTTAATATCAAGTAATCTTAATGCTCACATCAACCTGAATTGATAATTATATTTTAACAATATTTAATCTATAGTATGAGTTTCGTGTAAATTATTATATATGCCATCTAAAAGTAATGAAAGAATTCATGATTATTTATGAAAAATGCAGGTTATTATGTTAATTCACATTAATAATTTTCGTTCAACGCTACATACCTTTCCAGCTTTCCTCTATTTAATTTGTTTTGTTTTTACCGCTATACATATAAAGGTATGGACGTTAATTATTAGGATATTACTATTACCTTTCTATTAGCTGAAAAAAAAGAGTAAATAGAAAGGTATGCACGATATTAGGCTCAAAGAATAATTTCTGATGCAAATAATAATAAGAAAAAATACTTTATGAAAACAAATATACATTTTAAATAACTAATATAACTTATTTTATTCATATTTATATATTAATTTTTAACTTATATATTTAGAATTGAAAAGAGTATCTTTTATGGGTAGAAAATGAAAAAAAAAATTGAAAATTGCACCTAGGTTCCAAACAAAGAAAAATACGACAAAATTGTCTTTATAAATCTCAACAAAATTGTAGTGAAGTTGTAATAAACTTTTTTGCAATATTTTTCATTTGTGAAAAGACACAAATGTCCTCATAGAGACTCATGGACTTGTTAACGCAGACCCATAGAGTTGTCAAAGTATACTCATGAACTTGTCAAAACAAATTTATAGACTTGTCAAATCATATTCATTTATCAACACATGCACATTAATTTGTTCACATAGCGACACGGACTTATCAAAACATGGATATAGACTTACCAAAACAAGTTTATACACTTGTCGATATAGGCATATAGGGTCATTTGTGTCTTTTCATATATAAAAAAAAATTACAAAAAAGTCTCATCAGACTTCATTGCAAATGTGGATGGAAAAATCGTGAATGGAAAAAAAAGTTCTTGGGCGGGATAAACGTGGATTGCAAAGGGGATACTAAAGAGCAAACGAAGTCAAAACGATGTCGTTGTCTGGAAGGAAGACGTACTATCGAAAGGAAAGCCAATGCCCAATAGATATGTGAAGACTAATAATTCGTTTTCATATGTGAGTGACTTCCCAAAAAATATTTAATTCATGTAATAATCATCCACAAATTCATAGACGCAAGCTCCTCTAACAAACACAAGAAATTTCGGTGCAAGAAAGCCAAATTAAGAACGATACAATCTTCCTTTTTCATATTTTTTTTTTGTTTTTTCATTTCTCTTTAATTTTTAATTTAAAACGTGTGACTAACCGAGAATCTTCGACATTCAAACCTGAAATGAACAATGAACATGAATCTCTCTGATTTTTTTTTTTTTTTTAAATAAAACTTTAGAAGAGAGCTTAGACTCTCGTATAGTTCATAGATAGACGTTATCGCTTTGATCCATAGAGAATACAGAACTGAAAGTACACATGCATCCTCCTTAGCTTGTATTACCCCACTTCACTTAGCTTAGGATGCCTCCCCCAGCACCTTGACCAACTCCAGGATTGAACTTCCTCCCTTTGATAAGAGTGTCCAGCCCATTTGCCGGTAATCTCTCTTTTTTTTTTCCCCATTATACTTCCTCATGTACTATAGAGGATTGATGTTTGTCTTTATCCGTTTAACACCCTAATTCATTTTGTCGTCTCAAATTTATAATTTTTTTTCTAGATTATCTCTATTAATAATCCCAATGAATACTTAGGAAAACAAATACACATATATTTCAGGAGAGTTTGATTTTACATGGTTCTGTATTGTATGAGCTAAATATGTGACCAATTTTACCTCTTAAAGGTAAATGTATTATTTTTTTAAGTGGAGACAATCACTTGATTTTGCCACATTCAATTATTTTTGTTTTCCTTATGACTTAACGTTGAATAACTCATTAATAAATACTCCATCCGGATATGGGGGTTGTTTCAATCCTCAATATGTTTAACTCCCAAATTTATATAACTTTTTTAGATTATCCTTAATGATTGGACATGTTAAGGGGACTTCAATTTTCCACCATCGAAATAGCTCTCAATGCAAATGATTAAAAGATATATTTAATAAAATGCTAGTACATATTTCCTATAAATAAATGCCTTCATCTCTGTAAATTAGTTAGCTACCTACCTTTAATATTCAATATCAAATTGAGCAGAACGATAGGATTGAGTGATTTTTTTTTTTCTAAAGATAAACTTTTTATCTACTCCCTCGTATCGTAAGTATAAGATATAGTTAATTTATTGGAGAGATTAAGGAAACTAATTAAATTACTTTAAAATATTTATATTTGACATTTTTTCTCTAAACTATATATTTTACCTAACTTATATATATATATATTCTAAGAATACGTAACATATAATATGATTAAATAATTTATTTAGTTTCCTTAATCTCTAAAAAAAAAAAACTTTATTTTATATTTAGACTCTGAAAGAGTATATGTTACTCTCTTGAATGTTCCGTAGTCAAAATTTGCTTTAAAATGAAAGAGCGAAATTACCATCAAAATGTGAAACACTAACATGGAAATTATATGTTTATACAATCACATAAACACGAACAATGAAATCACTGCTACTATCAAACCATCTCTCTTTGCCTTATCAACCTAATTATTCATCTGCCAAACCATCAATTATTGTTTGGTCAAAACAAATTATTGTAGAATATATATAATGCCTTGAGACGAAATTGAATTCACTCTTCAAAAGCAGATCCAAAATTGGGGCTATAATTAACAGCTAAGCCATCTAGCAAGCTAGCTAGACATTGCAACAACTGAAGCTCATGTTAGAGAATTGACAAGACAAAGCAGAAAAAGCAACAGAAGGCAAATCCATTTTCTTAGGCTTCACCATTGGAGGAACCCAACACTTGCCAATTTCAGAACCATCACTATGATCTCTTGCTACAACCTTGTTATAATCATAATCCTTTCTTGGATTCTCAGAGAGCCATTTTGATTGCATGTAACTGGTTGTTCTCCATGGAGGAACATGAAGACCTCTCTGTCTAAGGGACTGTTTGGCTGCAGAACACAATAAGGATATTATCTTAGACAATCTGTCCTCATTTCCAACAAATATCACTGGCACTGAATCTATCATTTCTCTGTAGTATTGTGTAGGCCTTGCTAGTTCAAACTGAGATCTGAAGTCTATGTCCACTATTAGCCTCTCTGTTCTTCCATTCCCATCTTCATTCATCACTTCAATAAACTCATATTCACCTGTGTTACACAACAAACACAAAGTTTAGTTATAAAGGTCAGATTTTTATGCAGGGATCAGCTCAACTTAGCAGCAAAGTTCAGATTTTGAATGTTGAACTAGAACTAAGGACCCAAAACGAGATGACCCAAATCAGCAAAGAGAAGCAAGAAGCTAAAGTGGTTGATTGAGAGAGAGAAACCCACCTGCAGGACAACCTAAGGAAGTGGACCAGGATGTTTGACACAGAGAAGCATGAAGGCCATCGATTTTGAGGTTCTTGACAAGCCACTTCCTCAGATTCGTGCTTCTCTTAGTATCTCTTCTTCCTTTCATATGCTTCAACACATGTTTCAGAACCTTAGCCTCCGACGATGTCTCACTCCTAAGAACATCCTAAACATTCATGAAAAAATCAGCAACAAAAAATCGGACACCACAAGAAACACATATAAAAACCCCAGAAAGCTCTGAAAAATCTGAATTCATTGGCAAGAACCTGCAGAATAAGATACTGAGTTCGGTGGCTCAACGCGTGACAGTTCGAGGAAGAAGAATTTGTAGGGGAGGGAGATTCCGATTCAATGAAATCTCGTACCATCCGAACCAGCTCATCCTCCTCTAAGCTACCCATCTCTCTGTTCTTCCCCGTGATCAGAAAAGGGAAGGAGGAAAAAAGCAAGAAGAATGACAAGAACAGTTTGGTGGGGTTGTAGAAAGACTCAGTCTTTTTATATATACAAGGAGTGGGTTTTATGGCAGTGGAAAATTGAAATAAACAGTTAATAATACAGGGACAGATGAGGACACTAATTGAACAGAATTAGTAACAAAGACAAAATTTATTACTCCCTCCGTTTTAATTATAAGATATAGTTGACTTTTGGGGAGACTAAGAAAATTAATTAAATTACTTTAGATTATTTTTATTTTTATTTTTTTCAAACTATTTAATTTGACTAATAAACTAATATATAATCTAAGGATATAACATATGAAATAATTAAGTATCCTATTTAACTTTCTTAATCTCTCTAAAAAAATATTAAAATTAGGATCAGAGGTAGTGTTTGCTGGTTAGGTGGAAAAAAAGGAACCAAATTCACTGCGCTCATTGCAATGATAAGCTCTTAGAGCTTTCATCACTATACACCGTTGAGATTTAATTTAGATGGTATTGATTGATTGTTTTTTTTTTTTTACTTTCTTTCAAAAAAAAATTAACGTGTGCAAAATCTTGAATAAAAATATTTTCTGTCAGTTTTTCAAAAAATGAATCTTCCATTAAAAGATTATTAATTAAAAATTTTAAATCTAAACCATTAAAATTTTATTGGAACTGTTTATATCTTACTATAGTGTATCTCATCATTATGATGAGCACAGGAACTAGTCGGTAGTAAGTATATTGTAGGGAATATGCGTATCACTTAAAAAAAAGAAATAGAAAAGATCCGAAAAAATTCCAGGAGCTGCTCAGAAGATACAGTCTTTGATGTTTGGAGAAATATAAGGATAAGATGGAACAGATAAGGACAACCTGTTTACAGTATACATTATGATTTAGAACACGGAATCCACAGCAGGAGGATGGAGGGAATTGGGAAAATTCTTTTAACGTTTTAAAAAAGATTTAAAAAAATATTTAAAAAATTTCATAGAAAATTATGTGTCGAAAAAATCTCATTTACAATTTCTCCAACAGATGATTAACAATCCCTACTGGTAGGTTTTAACAACTTTTTAGAATCTTTTTAACATCAGAATTTTCTGTAAGACTTTTTTTATTTTTTATTTTTGGTCCCAGACCTTAAAAGTGATTTTTCTGATAATAATTGCTCTGAATCTGCGTTGTGATGGTTAATTTTGCCTATTACATGACTTTTATGTAATGTTTCATGAGGTTGAAAACAAAAATTTAGTTTAATCGTTGCGGAAACTCATAACTCCTTACGGTCCTCATGAATTATTAACCTTACCTCATTACACTAATTAGTTAATAATTATTAATCCGTAACTCTTTACGATAGAGATGAGTTTAAGGATTACTCGTTAAAACAACATTAGGGTTTAGGATAATTTAATAAAATAATTCTTAGAGATTAGATTTACCTAAGATCATTCAAAGACTTCAAGGTTCTTGATGTCCTCCACACGCTATCTCCCGATTGCAATGAGAACTCCTTCTCTTGAAACCTCCCACTCCTTAAATGCTTAAATGCTTGCTAGGCGAAGACAAGGTTGAGTTTTGATTTCTTTGGGTTTTGATTTTTTAAAGAAGATGGTGGTTTCTTAGGATTAAGATAAAGATAGGATGAACCCTTTTATGGATGGTGTCTTTTCCTCTCTAAACCTTTGGTATAGACCTAAATTTAGAGAGCATAAGGATGATTATAAAATGTCCAACCTTCTCCCTTTTATAGCCTTGGTGAGCCAAAAATTCCTAACCCTAATTGCCTTAGGAATTTTCAGCTTATGCACTAAGAAAAAGGCTTTAGGTAATAAGTCCACTGCTTATTAACCAAGTCACATTAAATTCACATCTTGATTGATTGATTGAATTTAATATGATGAATCATATCCATATCTTAATTGATGGATTGAATTTAAGATGATGAATCACATTTATTTCCTTTTTTTTCTTCAAAAAACGTGCATAAAAATGGCACTCAAAAAATCAGCACTTTATAAAAGTCTAACCCTAATTTAAGTGCTTACAAGAATGGCCCGATCCAAATTTGAATTGGAAAATACAAATCATAATGAATTAAATTCATATATTAATTGAATAATAATTTAAGATGATAAATCACATTCATCTCTTAAAATAAAGAGGGTGAACAAAAGAATGAGATTTCAAAGAGAAACAAACATCTTTGCTCCCCTATACCAAACGAACAGTAAACAAAAGAATGAGATTTCAAAGAGAAGACAAATTTCAAAAAACTTGAGAGCTTGTATAATAGGCAACCTAGCAAAGGCTCACAAACTTGAGAATTCAATTTTGCATGTGTTGTCGTCACATGATTTTATCATGCAAGGTAAAGGAAAACAAACAATTGACTCAAAAAAGAAACTGTACCAAAAATTAGAATGAATGAGAATGGCCCTACTCATCCTGCTAAACCGGAAACGTCAACACGTAGTCCTTTCTTTCTGCTTTTGTTGTTATACTTTTGTTGTTGTTTTGGTTTTTAACTACAAGAGCCTGTACTATTACCCAAAAAAAATAACTGTTAATGCACTTTTTTAACTGCCTGTACTTTTGTTGTTCTTTTTTTTTAATTGTATATATATATATACATACATACATATAAAGGGTAAAAAATTTCTCCAGTCACGAGAGATAAAGTTATCTCCAGTGATCCCAAAACTACGTTGTTTTGGATTAATGAAGGGTATTTCCATAATTTTGTTTATTTTTTTATTATATGAATTTTACCAAAACACCCTTTATTAATTCACCTAAAATTACAAACACACCCTTCATTAATTTAAAATGACGTAGTTTTGGCGTCACAGGAGATAACTTTATCTCCAATGACTGGAGAAATAATTTTCTCATATATGAAAGTTTCAAAACGTCACTTAATATGACATTACCTTATTTACTTTTCAACAGTATGGGCACCACAAAAACCAATAGACACTGGTCCGTTTGGTATAAGGAAAATTTTAGGAGGGAAAAAAGATTTGAAAGATGAGGGAAGATGGCTTGAGAAAAAATAAATTGTTTGGTAAGAAGAAAATAAAGGAGTGGTAGTTGGTAAAGAATTAGGAAATTTATATTTTACCCTTAAAAGAAATTAATTCAAAATAAAAAAGAAAAATATTTTTTGTTAAAATATATTTTTTTAAAAAAATATGCTCTTATTAAGTTCGGACTCGTGTAAAGAAAATAAATTCTCCAAATTTGAACTTTCCCTCCAAGTTCGAACTTCCTGCTAAGTTTGAATTTCAGAGATAAATCTGTCTAAAAATGTGAACAGTGACGTGGGAACATAAAATCTTACCAATTTTGGTGGGATCTGATCTTCCCACATATGAGAGAAGATTGGTGGGCCCGGAAACTTGGGTTCCTTGGAAGACTTGTGTAAAATGTGTACCAAACTGAGGAACTTACCAAAGTTCCTTTCCTTCTACCACCGAGGACAGCAGTGCAGTAACACAGCTGGTGGTATTGAGATGTCTTATATCTCTCTTCAGGTCCCGTGTTCGAATCCCCCCTCCCCTCGCCTTGTACCAAAAAAAAAAAAAATTCCTTTCCTTCCATACCAATTTCTTATACCAAATGGGCCTAAAGGCTTGTCTGGTATGGAGGAAAGAAAAATTGAGTTGGATTTAAAAAATTGAGAGAAGAGGAGTTAAAACATCTTAATTAATTTTTATAACTTTTTTATTTTATATCTTCTTTTTATTAAAATTTTACAACTCTCAATTTTTTAAATTTAACTCATAAAAATTTTCCTCCTCACCTTTTCCTTCGAAATCCCTGGTACTAAACACAATAATATTGATGTGACCTTTTTACAGTACTTCAAAATATTCATGACCATTTTTGTACCGAAACAAAATTTACAGTGACAAGTACACGTTAGCAACCTTCTTAACAACTACAAAAACAACAATAACATCATTATGAAACCTAGACACCATAAATTCTTTTGTAGTGAAAATGCACGTGACGATTCTGCAATAATACAAAAATGTCACTTCGGTTAATATCGCCTAGTGTTTATTACGATTGCCTTTTTGTGCAGTTGGAGAACAACAACAACAACATGAGCCACACACAAAAATTAACTGATATTAATATTTATGTGTTTTTTTTGTCCATGAAAAAGAAAAAGTAAAACTCAATAGTGCCAGGGGCACATTCACAAATACTAGAAAGTATATTTGAACATTACCAAAAAAAAAATAAGGGAAAATCCACCTCAAGGCCCAAATAACTAAAAATTATCAAAAAAATTCTAAGAAAAAGTCACATGTTAAAAAAGGCCCCAAAACCTTTTATGGTATTATTTCATAAAACGTTAGTTGTTAACGGATATTGATTTAGTTGTTAGGATATTGTTGTTAACGTCTACTAATTTAGTTATTCATGTTATACTAATATAGTTGTAAACGTTTATGAAATAATACCAGAAAAAACTATGAGGTCTTTTTTGACATGTGGTTTTTGTGGGTCCATTTTAATAATTTTTTGCTAATTTGGGCCCTAAAAGGAATTTTCCCAAATAATAATAATAATAATAATAAAACCATGAGCTGAGTGTTGAGAATTAAATAAATATCAAAACATTCACGATTGCTTGATGGATACAGAAAATCAAGAAATGACTTGGTCAATGCTTGAGGATGTCCTCATACCACAAGAGACAATCCTTTTTGGGTGAGACTTTTTCTTTGTGTGTGGAAAAGTGGAAAAATATAAAGAAACAACAAAAGCTCAGAGAGGGAAAAAGAACAGAAAAGAGAAAGGCATTGGATCAAGCAATTGGAAAAGAAAGCTGTGGATGAGAATGATCCAGAGAATCAACTGGTCGTCTTTTATTGCCACCATATATAATTAGAGGGGTCTTAATGTGTTCCAAATGGCACTAATTTATAAGCATTTTAATTAATTATTATTTTATTTTAATTTTTCAATCCAAGCAAAAAAACAAATCAAGGGACATTAAAATAATATTTGAAAACGCCTCGGCACATGTCTCCCAACAAAAATTTCACAGATGGGTGGTCCATCATAATCTGGAGGAGAAGAAAAATATTAATAAAAGCATTAAGAGGCAATGTGTATCATCTTGGACTATGGTTCCTCCCTTTTTTAAATGGGTCTCATTATGCAAAAGCTATGTGTCGAATGGCAGCATAAAGAATACTTTTTTCCTGGGTCCACTTAGAAAGAGAATTTCTTTATTGCAATCAGACTCCTCTTACCTCCTGAGCAAGAAAGCCAGTTAAGATTTTCCCTTTTCTTTTAAACTGTCATGGAGGCTGATCTATTTTATGGACGGGTTGGTTTAAGCTGTATGTGGTCTGGTTTGGCCCAGACCAGGTTGCACTCGACGATCAGATTCATGCACACTCATACTTAAGAACGGGTTTAATTACATGTTGAAAACCATCAAACCTATAATTTAAGGGTAAATGATTTCTCCTGTCACTGGAGATAGAGTTATTTCCAGTGACCCAAAAACTACGTCGTTTTAAATTAATAAAGGGTATGTTTGTAATTTTAGGTGAATTAATGAAGGGTGTAAAATTACGAAAACACCCTTCATTAATTCACCTGAAATTACAAACACACCCTTCATTAATTCAAAACGACGTAGTTTTAGGGTTACTGGAGATAACTCTATCTCCAGTGACAGGAGAAATACTTTTCTCATAATTTAAAGGAAAAATGACAATCAGGTTCTAAGGACCATAAAAAATAATAAAAAAGTTCCAACAGAAATTCACATATAAAAAAAGTCTCTAATATTATTTGTATTGAAACAAAATCCAAATTTTTAATTTTTGTTGTAAATATAGCACTTCCTGTTATGAATATGGCTTTTTCTGTTGGGAATAGCAAGATTTAAAATTTTATTGTGAATATAGCACTTCCTGTTGTGAACCTAGCTCTTTTTTTTAAAAAAAAAAATGATCTCTTTATACTTAGGGACTTGAGTTTAAAACAAAATCTAATTTTTTGATGAGAAAAGGATGAGCCAAAATATGAATCTTCTTAGCGCTAAAGGAGTAGGATCACATTCTTCATATACTTATATGGTATTGTGAGAAAAGGTTCTAAGATTGAAACTTGAAAGCAAGAAATTGTGTATGTTTGGTTTGCCGATTGGGTGCCTCCAATTGGACTTGTGCATTTTGCGCAATGGACTTATGGGAATTTCTTTTTTCTTTTTTTTTGTAATATTTGGTTGAGTAGTTGTTCTAAGGGAAAATTCCATAAAAATACCACTTAAATTTGCAAAACTCCCAAAAGTCCGTCGAATTTGCTAAAAGACTGAGAGGTGACAAAGACTTTTGGGGGATATGCAAATTCAAGCAAAATGACCATTTTGCCCTTAGTTATAAATAATAATAAATAAATAAATAAAAAGAAATACCCCCTGGCGGTGGGCCCCACCGCCGGTGGCCACCACCGGCCGGCGGTGGTCGCCGGCAGCCGGTGGGGCCCACCGCCGGGGGGGTATTTCTTTTTATTTATTTATTTATTATTATTTATAACTAAGGACAAAATGGTCATTTGGCTCGAATTTGCATATCCCCCAAAAGTCCTTATCACCTCTCAGCCTTTTTGTAAATTCGACGGACTTCTAGGAGTTTTGCAAATTCAAGTGTCATTTATTTGGAATTTTCCCTTGTTCTAATCGGGCTCATAAACCACAAGTTACTTATTTAAAAAGTTACTTTGGGGAGCTTTTAAGCTCTTTTTCAGCTTTTGAACTTTTTTCCAAGTTCCTAAAATAATTTTTTAGGATCATGAAGTATTTTTTTTTAGTACCGATCAATATCCTAAAGTATATTTTTAGTACCAGTTACTACTCTCAAAAATATTTCAGATTGACTATAAGTTTAAATCACAAAAACTACTTATACTATCGTTAATCCCAATATAAATCACATTTTACCGTCTGACTTTTTCATAAGGTATTTTTTCACCTGTATGCCAGACAAATCGATGGCTGAGAGACAACACAGACAAAAACTACTGGTTCATATTTCATATCAGGGAACCAGGAAAATCATTCTGATATCTCTGTCGCTGTACTTGGTTATCTGATGAACTGGGATGTACCTTAAACAGTGACAAGCACTAGGCATTAGATGATTTGGATCCTTAAAACATGTGTTAGTACTATTACTGAGTTTTAATGGTGTACTATGGCCATAAAGCATTTGTGGAAGTGAGAGATTGATAGTTGGATTTGCTGACAATGCATATAAAGTAGTTTCCACTTTCTCAGAAACGTAGGCATTGAAATTCTTGGATGGTTGAAATGTCAAGACAAGATAATATAAATTAATGAAAGTCAAAATCTAAAACATCAAATTCTTTTAAAGGATTTCAGAATCAAATTACCACTTATATTTTCCTTTCTTTTAAAAAAATGGGGCATGTACTAGTAGCCTGATGTTATAATCGGAATCGAACCAATGACCCTTTATTCATTGCGAAGTCATGCCACTTGGCATTGACACTAATTATGTTTTTTTTCAATATTTTTTTTATACATAAATTTTAGGAAAATGGTTGGACTTATCTAAGATCCAAAAGCGAAATCTCATTTCGTTCTATGTGATACTAATGTTGGCAGGGCAAGCCGTCAATTACCCTCAAGCTTTACTTAGACACCCAGGGGTTAGGATACCTTCCTCAGTGCCTTAACCAACTCTAAGATCGAATTTCCCTTTGGTGAGAGTATCTTTTTTTTTTTTTGTCAATTGAACTCAAAGACAAGGGATTATGTTTTTTAGAAGATTCTTACTCATACTTTAGTAAAATGTAGCAAACGGACATAGATCTCTCCCTCCCCCCCCCCCCCCAAAAAAAAAAAAAAACACAAACAAAAACAAAAGGAGAATAGTACATCGGGTTGGGTTTCTCTCATTATCACTTTCCCATTATCCCTCATCATCTCTAAATCCTATCCATCTAATCAATCATAATACCACTTTAACTTTTCTCTCACCTCCCCAATCTCAATGGCCTAGATGAGCTAATGAGAGAATGAGAAAAATGATGAGGAGAGAATCCTCTTCCATAGCACATCATGTCATTCATTGAAATTCCTAGCTGATAAAATTTTTTTAAAAAAATCATCAATTAAAACCCTAACTCCCAAGTTGAAATAACAGAAGAGGGGGTAAAACCATTTTCCATCAAAGAATAAGAAACTTAAAATCATCATTTATTCTTGGAATTTCAAGGCGATTCTGCAAAATTTCGAAGCAGGAAGCTAAGCAAGCTTCAAGTCAAATTCCAAGCCATGATATCTCAGAGGAATGATAGCATTAAGGTCATTACGGTTTTTATTACATGATAATTTAGTAGTGTGCTTGCATGTGCATCCAAGTACATGTTATAATTAAATAAACAATTTCATTATATGACACATACTCATTACTCAACATGAAATCTGATTTTTCCCCTTGGCCAAGACATGATATCTGATTCAAAGCACTCCGGATGTAAGGACTTTAATAGATTCATGTCAAGTAGATTAACTTTTTCTTCTTAATTAGAATGCAATGAAAAGAAAATAATGTGCATTTTCAAGTCCTTCCATATCCCTTAATTCTCAAGGTATAGGCAGGCATTCGATGCTGAATTGATCGCCATCACAGTTAAAGAGAAGTATGATTGCATCATATGGAAAGGAATAAAAGGTCAAGAGTGCTTTACCTTAAAAGCCTTAATTTGGGAACCTTTCTCATTCATTTCAACTGTAATTCAAAAACATGTATACCTTAGATCATATACTGAAACTTGCCTAAAAGGAGTACATTTTCAAGGTGCCCTATTTATGTCTCAGACAGATACGTCAGTCGACCATCTCTAAGAAAAAAATACATCTAATTGCCAATGGGAGCCAATGGAGGGGAAAAAATCATTGAATCTTTGGGGACAATAAGTTAGGGTTTTCAGAAAAATAATGAAAACCATTTCAAGAGGATCCAAAATTGAATCCCACTTCTATAAGATTTGATTAAGAGGAGGTATTTACGGTTACTCAGACAAAATGATGAGTAGGGTATTCATGCTCATAACCGTTATAATCATAATAAAGCCTCTCGCCTTTTGAAATATCACGAGTAGCAACCAAAAAGACCCTGCATTCACCATTAACATTGTATCTCACACATTTACAGTTCTGCTTCTTTCTACCTTCCCTGCACAAAATTGGATTTATTCTTAGCAATTAGCCTAAAATTAGCAAAAGCATTATGCATATACTTTCTTAAAAAAATATATACCAACATTCTACAAAGAAAAAACCCAAAAAATATATATATATATATTATTATTATTTCAAAATGTTGAGTTATTTACAAAGCACGTGAAAGCAATAGAGGTTATGCAGTAAAATACTGGTAGCATGAAATAATTATCTTTTTGTGATACTTCAGCGTAAGTGAGGCAGGCTTACTGTGTATGATTGTTGATGCCATTTATAAAACGAGCAATGTTTCCACGTTTATCAGGGCAGATTACAAGACTTTTAGCAGGATCAGTTGCTAGCAGAAGGGTCATCAGACTGTCACAATCATCATTTTCTCGGTTCTTAATGTAATCCACATCACCTGTGTATTCAGCAATGAATGTCATATCCTTGATCGGGCCATCGGCCTCAACCGTATACCTACATCACAAGATCAATTACCAGAACAAGTTTAGTGAATATTAATATTCAAGTATTGATTGCCAGATCTTTTTGTTAGAGAAAGGTACCCTTCACATGAATCATAAACAACCATAAGGGGAGAGCATTCGCCTCTTCTACCCATGGCTCTGCAGTGTTCCAAGGTCTCAATATCTTCCCTGGAAAGAACCTGAGAAAGAGAAGAATCTTCAATCAGACTAGCTCACAATGACGGATACATCTGCTACAATAAGCCGTTTTGTTTGAGGCTCATTTTGAAGGAAACTGAAACCAAGAGAGTAGTTAGTTGAAACCTGCATGCCACCATTTTCAAAATCGGCATGATTAGCAGACCTAGGAGCCATTTCGGGTGAGTATGTGAGATCATCACTGAATTCCATATGCAATGCTGTTAAAGCAGAAGCAAGAGAACCCATCTGTTTCAGTCTCCGGGAAGGATTGTCTGCAGGAATAAACGGCAATAATCTTCTTCGTTTCTTGTGCAATATCAGTGATGTGCGCCTTTTACGCTTCTTGGCATCTAGAAAACCAGAAAGAATGAGTCATGAAAACAAATCTTAAAATTAAATATATTATTTGAGAAGTAACAAAAGGACTCTGTAAAAAGTCAATGGAACAGAAGTATATGAATTAGAATACATTTCTGTCAATCACACACCACTTTTACTCATTATATACACATTGATGTTCAACTTTCTTTTCTACTAATGATTCTTTCACTTGAATAATGAAACCACAAACATGTTATTCAAACTTTTCCTTTTCCTTGGAAAGACTCATTCAACCAATCAGAAATTTCTATCAACATTAAATGTTATTTCCTTCGGATATATATATACTACACATGTCATTCTACTATAATTTCTCTACTATCTCATTGCTACTTGAGATAAAAAGTTGTCTTGCTGGAAGAGTGGAAAGCATAGGAGAATAGAAAGCACAATAGATGATCAATTTATTTATAAAATGTAGATCATATCATTTTTATAATTACTCAACATTGTCAGTTCCTTACAATTAATTTTTTTAATCAGAGTATGAGGGTCATTTCTAAACGCACATCCTTTTTTCTTTTCCTTGTCCATAGATAATGATCATGTGTAACAAAGGACTCAAAGGTAATCTATAACATCATGATTATTCAAGAAAACATCAATTACCTAAGCTTCCATTTGACCAGAATGATTATAATCTTGTTTAGCCCCCTATTGTTTAAGCCAACTATAAGTTTATATAACTCTGTCATGGTGGCTCAAATACATTTCAAATGAAATGGAGCATCAGTCATACGGTCAAGGGAATTTTGAGTTATATATACAAGACCAACGAGTGGGTGAGCCTTGGAGCAACAGTAAAAGTTGTTGTCATGTAATTAAGAGGTCACGGGTTCAAATCCTGGAAACAACCCCTCCGTTTGTAAGGGCAAGGCTACATACATATGACCCTACCCTGACCCCACCTGGAGGAAGTCTTTTACAGCAGACTGTCCTTTTTTATATACAAGACCAACAGCATATTTCCAAGAAAACATGATAATATACATGCTGAACATGCATATGTACATGCCTTGCCCTTGAATTTACATGAAATTTGCATAAACCATTTCCCCACATTGAGCAGATAATCACGTTTCCTATTTAAGAAGCTCAAGAGGAAATGAGCCAGCATGCCATTTCCTCTTGGAAGTTTTCCATTCAATTGCCCCTCTTTACCTTTAAGCGCTTATTTGGTCCACCAAAAAAAAAAAGAATTGAATGAACAATAAAATGAAGAGGGTGAACAAAAGAATGAGAATTCAAAGAGAAACAAACATCTTTGCTCCCCTATACCAAACGAACAGTAAACAAAAGAATGAGATTTCAAAGAGAAGACAAATTTCAAAAAACTTGAGAGCTTGTATAATAGGCAACCTAGCAAAGGCTCGCAAACTATATTTTAGGAATTTAGGTTGCCATGCAAAAAGAAATTAGAAGATGATGATCTTTTCCAGAAATTTCAATTGATAAACGCAATTTTAATGCCACTTTCATGAAAAGAGTGTAACAGATTATCAAGAATTGATTGGAAACTTGAGTCAATAACCATTCATTCAACTCTGAAGTCTGAATTCCATTAACTTCAGATAGCATGTAGCTTTAATTAGTTATCTTGTCATACCGACCACTAGAGGCATGTTAAAAACAAGTAGTCCATTTGGCAATACTAATCGTCTAATCACAACATGTTCTTTAGCAAATCATACTAAATTATTATGGTATTTGTACGAAACAGCTGTAGCCTTTATTTCCAGCACAACTGAGAGGAAAACACTTGAATGTTGTCGCTTACTCATACCATAAACTGCCACAGAATACCAAGCCCTCAATCAAACTGGCAGGGTGCACTTTCAAAAAGGTTAGTGCAATTAAAAGATTATATGTGTGATATGATATGCATGTTCTTTTTCCAAACAATTTCTTGCAGCGGATACTAATTGCTAAATAAAACAATTGGACCCAACATTTGAGCTACATTTATATTCTTCAACAATTACTGGTGATGACAAATGTATGGAGCATGGCACATTACCTTGGGTAGAAGAACATTTGTTTTTAAGATCAGCACATTTCTGAATCTGGAAAAAATCAATTATCTTCTTCTGAGAGAAACCTAAAATTGAAAAGAAACGCAAGGGCATTGCCACATTTATCGACTCCCAAGGCAAACAGCATAAGCAGGCAGAGTTTCCTGCGGCAGCAAAATGGAAAAAGCGAAAACAAAAAGGCCAACCAAAACAACAAAATCCCTACTTCTTACTCTCTTCTCCCCCGAACACTTAGGGCAAAGCCATGATCCAATAGGCACTCTAACAACAATAGGCCTCACGCATTTCATATGGAAGCCTTTATCGCATTTGTCACACAGAAGCAGCTCATCCGGGCGTTCACCTGAGCCACATTGGTCACACAACACATCGCTGTAATCATCCCTCTCCACAACAGCATATCGTGCCTTGGCCATTATCTCGGTCAATGACTTATACTTCTTGACAGGAGGGCAGGCCGGCGGCGGCGACTGACGCGGAGCTTGTGTACGGCGGATGAAGCCGATGACCCTCTGAGCCGCCGCCGAGGAGTTGGCCGGAGCCATACGTAAGGGACAGATAGGGAATTTAGGGAATAGCTAAGGGTAGAATCGGAATCAAATGAGGCTAACAGGGAGAGAAAGCTCTCTAGAGGAAGACGAGAATGGAGGAACAATGCTTTCTCATATTTGGTGCCTCTCTCTCGCGGGAGAGTGGCATTGACGAAAGAGAGTCAGGGCTACGGTGCGCTGAGGTGGACGCTTTTCATTGGATGTGCTAACGTGCGCCCACAGTGCGCACAGAATTTCATGCGTGCACTACGCGCACTGTGCCAATGGGTGCGACTCTGCGAGTTTTCTTCTCTGTTATTATAGCCGTTCTAATTGTCACAACCCCAAAATGTGCTTCTCTGGCTTCTTCTTTAGCTTTGTTCAACGTATCCTTTTTATTTTGTTAATTTCCAATTCCACCACTGTCAATTTTATAATTATATTGCCACCTCTTTATTTACACTACAGATTTTATATTAAAAATTAGAGGTAGTATTAAAAAATTGGGATAATTAATCTGTAAGCCGTTATAGTTTCAATCATTTTTTCCCCTTTTTTGTCAGGTCTTTATACTTTCACTTGTTTTTAATCAAACCCTATAGTTTTTCCCCCTTTTAATCAATTCCTTATAATTTCATATAATTGTTAATTAGCTTCTTATAGTTTTTGTATTCTTTATACTGTAAATTCTAATAGTATTCTAATAATATTTTGTCAAATATAAAATATAATGCTAAGTATAATATTTTTTTAATATTATAGTATAAAAATAATATTCTAAAAACAATAATTTATTGTAAATTTATTTTAATATTCTTTCAAATTTTTTAATTAAACGTATGTTTATATTACTTCTTTAAAATTCTAATATAAAATTTGAAACTTAATAATAAAATTTCTAAATTGTTTGTGGGTAAAGGATTTCTCCTGTCACTGGAGATAGAGTTATCTCCAGTGACTCCAAAACTACGTCGTTTTAGATTAATGAAGGGTTTGTTAGTAATTTTAGGTGAATTAATGAAGGGTATTTCTGTAATTCTGTTTATTTTTAATCATATACATTTTACCAAAACACCCTTCTTTGATTCACCTGAAATTACTAACAAACCCTTCATTAATCCAAAACGACGTAGTTTTGGGGTCACTGGAGATAACTCTATCTCCAGTGACAGGAGAAATCTTTTTCCCATTGTTTATATGCAAATTTAGTATAGTAATTGTTTTTTATAATTATTAATTAAAATATTTATTCTTTTTTAAATTAAATTGATGAATAAAGACCTATAGGACCTAATTAAAAATTATAAGAAACTATAAGGACTTACTAAAAACAAAAAAAATATATAAGGACCTGATTAAAAACAAATAAAAGAATAAGAACTCAATTAAAAAAAAACTATAGGGACCTAAATAGAAATTGTTTGACACTATAAAGACTTATAAATTAATTATTCCTAAAAAAAATTAGTGAGTAACATGAAACCTTTTTTTATGCATGTGCATCCTCCCATAGTAGGCCGTCCTATTTAAGGCAGAAGCATTGTCGAATAATAAATATAAGCACCTTTACTAATAGGGTTTTTACTTTTGATTCATCATGTTGTAAGGGAATATCCATCTCTCTAAACTTAACCATTGTTAATATCAAAATTCTTAAAAGGGAGAATCATTATGAGACACTTTAATCACTACAAAGTTTAAGTGAAATGAATATATTGTTATTGGCTAAAGTGCAAATCCGCCCGAGAAGTATTCGGGAATAGCAATATTGCCTTGAAAGGTTTTTTTATCTCAATATTACCCCTGAAATTTTAAAATATAACAATCTCACGCCTGTTTTAACCATAGCTTATGTTGACCATTAATCTTGACTACAATTACTTCTGGGGTAACCATATGTACTCTGATTTTTCTAACTCATCGTCACACATCATCCTCTCTTCTCTTTCTCTCTCCCTCCTTCCATCTTTCTAGAGGAAAACAAAACAGGTTTCTTCCATGTCTTCTTCTTCGATCATCACAACCATGGAGAACAAGCCAATAAAATTATAGTAGATGTGATGATCGAAGAAGAAGACAAGGAAGAAACCTTTTTCTCTTCTCCAAAAAGATTGAAGGAGGGAGAGAGAAAATGGGGAAGACAGGATAAAGTGTGATGAGTTGGAAAAATCAAAGTATATGTGAGTATCTTATAGGGAATTTTAGTCTAGATTAACGGTCAATATAAATTGTAATTAAAATAGAGGCGACATTATGTTTTAAGATTTTTAGAATAATATTGAAACTAAAAAAACTTCTAAAATAATATTTTTCTTTTACAAATACTTTTTGGGGCAGGTTTACAATTTAATCCTTACTTGCGGTAGAATGTTTCAAACCTCATAGTCCCTTTTTAAAACCTAGGTGACGTAAGAAAAGAAATATGGTCAAGTTTGTTAAATTCATCTGATTGAGTCAAAGCTTCTATTTTTGTGGAATACATATTGGGCTTCAATTAATTGTATTTTTAAATAAGAAGCTTGTATTTTTTTTTAATAATGAATGGAAATTGTATTTACTATTTTATTTTATGTCATCATTAACCTTTTTTTTTTCTCCTTCCATTGCGTAATGATTCTGAACCATTGTTTGTTATTGAATACCTCTTTTACGTGGCACATTTTGAAATGTTGCAACTGGAAAAAAACAAAGGTCATGATATTTTTGAAAATTTTCATATAGTTAAAATCTAATCTAATTCTGGAAGTTTTCTCGTAAGAATTACGATTGTCAGAATTTTTTTAAATCAATTTCCCCGAAATATTAGAAATGGAGTTATATCACACTTTACTATTTAAAATACTACTGACAAACTTTTAATAGTCAACATCAATATTTAATGATTAGTGTGCATTTACTTCATTTTTAACAATTTTAGAGAAAAAGTAATCCAAAAAACGGGAAAATCCTTTTCAAGGTCTATATTATTAAAAAAAAAATCTTAAAAAAAGTCCTAAGATTTTGAAAATTTTAGAAAAGGTTCCAAGATTCTAAAAATCCCAAAAAAAGCCCAACGTGAATTGTTAACGAGGCTGATATAATTATTAGTGGGTCCTAATGTAGTTGTTAACTGGGTTGATTTAGTTGTTAAAAAAATTGTTTTTAACCACTAAATTAGCCCAGTTAACAACTATATCAGTACCCCGCTAACAACTATATTAGCCCGGTTAACAATTCCGTAAATTCTGAAGGGCATTTTCTGAAATTTTCAGAATTTTGAGGCTTTTTTTAGCATTTTCAGAATCTTGGGCCTTTTCTGAAAATTTTTTTGATAAAAAGGGCCCAAAAAGGATTTTCCCTCCCAAAAACATGTTTGGATATTCACAGCTCAATGCTCTTAGACAAAAACTTTCATAGTAAAATTGAATCTTAAGCTTTTTTTTTTTTTTTCCGTATGCAAGACATGGAGGGTTTATGTTAGATTATTTAAACATAGTTATAAAATTTTTTGGATGGATGAATTTAGCAGGTAATATTTATTTTTCATTTTCATTTAAAAAAACAGCCACAGGTCATAATTAGTTAGAATATTTTAGTTTTGATCAGTTTTGGAAAGAAAACTTAATTTAAAATGGAATAAAATTTAGGAAAAATGACAAAAAAATACCCCTAAAATTTTAAAAATCCTATTGATAACAACAATAATAGGATTAACAAAGCCAATAAAATAATTGACAACTTATTTTATTACGAAATCACCTATTTAGAATTTTTCTTAAAATTTATGTCGATTTGTATATGTGCATTGAAAAAAATAAATCTTTTCATTTGAAATTTTCTTAAGAAAAAAAAATCATATCAATAAAATTTCTAAATTCGGTTAAACCATTATTAATAATAAAATCATATATGATAAGATTTGATTTAAGAATTATACCTAACAAATATAAGTAAATGATCCTAGATTGTACTCTTTAAAATATATAGTCTTACTTACATCTATGTTATCAAACTCGCGAGTTTATCGTTTGTCATCCACTAAGAATACCTATTTAATAATAAAAGTAAACTCTTATAAGTTTATAATTTGAGTTCATGATACAAATTTATATCACTACCACCAGTTTATTTGAACTCACGAGCTTGACAACCTTACTTACAATTTTTAAAATTATATTTATATATAGAAAGTAATAGTGTTTCTTTATGTCAGTTATAACCCTTTTTTTTATCACAAATCACTCCTCCAAAAACCTTGAAAGAAACGCTTGATGTCATTTGGGCTATAAGGACTTAACTACTTGGACAATTTTTTATAGAGATAAGGTTCGTTTTTATCTCATAAATTTTCATTAAGAAGTACTGGACATCTAAAAATTTTATAGAGGACTTTTATCATAAAAGTTGTAAAAATGTAGCAATTTCACCATAATGCTAACAATCATAATGTTTGTTGGCCAATTTTGCTGACATATCTCTGTCAAGTGAAGCCAGGTATGAATAGTTCTTAAAAACTCCTTTTATCACTGTGATTTTACGTTTTTATGATTTTTTTTTCATTAAAACGATTTTACTAATTTTCCAAACGCTTTTAAGTTTTTACGATTTTTTTAGGATTTTACTACGTTATAATTTTACGTTTTACGATTTTTCATTTTCCTTTCGTTTTTATGTAAAAACTCATTTTTAAGAACCTTGATGACCATATTATTACGCTTCCGCATCATCATCACCCTTATGTGGGCAAAAAAAAAACCCCTCTCATTCTTCATATTATCGGTTCATGAACAATCAACAAAATAGAAGTAAAAAATAATAATAAAAGTCAACCCTATCAAAATTAACCAATCTAAATAGAAAATTGGAAACAAATCTCTTCCCCTGCATAATCGCCCATCTTCATCTTCACCTCTGGATCCTCCATTGCGGATTTGTATATGCTGATGAATGATGATTATTTAATTTTTTTTCCTCTGTCCTAATTATAAGACCTAATTGACTTTTTTGAAGATATTAAAGAAGCTAATTAAATTACTTTAGATTTTTTTTAAAAAAAATTTCTTCAAACTAATTAATTTGACTAATAAACTAATATATAATATAAAAATACACAACATATGAAATGATTAAGTAACTTATTTAGCTTCCATAATCTCTCTAAAAAAAGTTAACTAGGTCTTATAATTAGTTTCTTAGTCAAACTAACCTAAATAAGTTATTTAATCATATCATATACCACTCTTCTCCTATTTATAAGTTTACTTTGACTAAATCTCACATACCAAGAAAAGTTAGTTGACATAATGATTATGGGGTAAATTTTCAACTTTACCCTCATTTATGATTGGGTACTTTTTTATTGTTTCTTCTCTCTCTATCTTTATGGGTGCAATTAATATGAGTAAAATTGTCATAATCTAATTTATTTCTGAAACTGTACTTATAAATAGGACCAAATTTTTTTGGTCAAACTGGACTTATAAATAGGACCAGAGTGGTATTGTGCATCCTTAGATTTTATATTATCTTATTAGTCGAACTAATTAGTTTAGAAAAAATTAAAATATAAATACTTTAAAGTAATTTAATTAGCTTCCTTAATTTCTTCAAAAAAATAACTTAGCCTAAAAAAAATTATGACAAGGAGACTAGAGGAGTAGCTTTCTCAGATTTCCCCTGATTTTACTGTCTTTCTCGTACAGTGCTCTACCTAATCCATTTAGCCTTTTCTTATGTGTAATACTCTCTTCAGTCTTAATTATAGGAATACATTTTAGAATTAGTCTTGGTTCTAATTATAGGACAAACTTTTAATTTTTGTCAATTTTTTTTTCCTAAAATACCTTTATTGATACTTTCTCAATAATAATTAAACACAATAATAATCTAATAATGCACATATATATACTATAAAGTAAGTATTACTTACAACTCATTGATGCCATATACACCTCAATTATATTTTTTTTAATAAAATAATTTTAAGCAATTTTTATTATTTTTTCTATATCACCTCTACTAATATTTCCTCCACAATAGTTAATTTAACAACACGCTTTTCAAAGATTTACCTTTTTTTTAAATAAAATAATTTTAACATTTCTTTAAAAATATTTTCGTGTAACTATTTATCCAAAGTGATTGATTTTTTTCCCCTAAAATAACCTAATAAAATAATAATTTCATAATATTTTTTCCATAGCTAAAAAAAATAACCTTGCATTTGTATTATGCACAATTAAATAGATGCTCTCTTGATAAGGGAAAAAAATCTTTGAAAAAATCCATAGAAAATAGAAAAAAATATTTATACACATTTAAAATTCATCTTATGATTACTTTCGTTTTTAATATTACAAAAATATTAGACGTGGCTATAAAATATTAAAAAAAATTGTGATCCAATTTTAGAGAAGAAGACAAACAAGTATGAAAGACAAACAATTGGTAAGCGATCTCGTAAGTTCCCAGTAAGTACTCATAGAGCCCGGGGCCGTGCCCTGGTCTTGATGGGGGACTGATGCCGAACCCATCCAAAACTTTTTTTAATCAAAAAAAAAATCAGCGAAGTCACAGAGAGAACCGTGCGCAGGGGGTTACCGATTGAACAGACTTTCCTTGATGTCATTTTTAATTTTAAGTAAAGGTATTTTAGGAAAATAAATATAATTAAGTAATTTATCTTCTCTCTTTAATTTCTTCAAATTTTAGTAAATTGAACCTCTAATTGGGACTGGAGGGAGTATTAGATTAATATGTTAGTTAATCATTAATTTTTTTAAAAATGATAAATACAATAATAAAATGGAAAAATATATTACATTTTAGGTTGGAAGCGGATGAGTAATATATGTGTTCATACAAAATTTTTATGTGTATGGTGAATTGATTATTTATGAATTTAAAAAATAAGAAAATTGTTGTTTTGTCCCGAATAATCAAAATCCAATTAATACAAGGACTTTTGAGCATTCGATTCGATATGATATTTCATCACAGGTCTTGTCTTGCACCAAATCTTACTTTTATCACTTTTATTTGTCTACAGGGTGACCTCGCATTATTTATCCATTTTCATTGTTACTTTCACATAAAAACGAGTTCTTATCTTACGATAATTAAAATTTTAGTTTTTATTTGAAAAAACAAACAAGAATATATGAATGTCTAAACACTTGTTGAATACTACATCTGGTCCTAATTATAAGAGCTAGTTGACTTTCTTTGGAGAGATTAAGAAAGCTAAATAAGTTATTTAATCATTTTATATGTTGTGTATCTTTAGATTATATATTAATTTATTAGTTAAACTAATTAATTTGAAGAAAAAAATAAAAATAAAAATACTTCAAAATAATTTAGTTAGCTTCCTTAATCTCCCAAAAAAGTTAACTAGTTCTTATAATTAGGACCGGAGGGAGTAATTCATATCTTTTGACTCATGGTTTATGTGTATAATTCATTTTCTTATACACAAAATTCAAATATTAAATCTGTCTTTTAAGGTTTATGTGTATAATTCATTTTTTTTAATATAACTTCTTGATATATAATATTATTGGACTGAAGGAAAAAAAATAAATCATTGGATTGAAATTAAGTATTGTGAAGACTAGCCATAAATAATTAATTATCTCTTTTTACACACAAAATTCAAATATTAAATTTACTTAAAGAACCCCCCCCCCCTTTTTTCCACTCAAATTTTTACTAAAGTTGGTTAAACTAAGCATTCTAACTTCAGTTATAATTATCTAATTAATTTCACTTAGAATGAAATTATCTCAGAGAATTACCCACTTTAGATTTTTTTTTCTCTTGTTTTCGCTTCACTCACTTTAGGTTCAATTAAATCATGCAATATATAAAGTCCTGAGAAAATTAATTTACAGGTCCTTATAATATCATTCAAATTTAAATAAGAACCCTATAATTTATTTAGTTTGAATTGAGCCCTTATTGTTTGAACTGATAACGTTGATTTATGACCTTCAAAAAATTTCATTCATAAAAATGCACATGTGTTAAAATGATGTAAAATGAAATGAAGAAAATTTCATAAAGTCCATGAAAATTTATAAATTAAAATTAATAATTCGTACCCTCCAATATGAATCCTTATAACAAATCAAACAAAATAATTACAAGAAACCAATTCAAAATATGGGGTAATTAAGTATGATATCAGCAGTCAACAAGGGAAATATGCTACTCCCTGATCCTAATTATAAGAGCTAGTTGACTCTTTTACAGAAATTAAGGAAGCTAATTAAATTACTTTAACGTATTTTTATTTTTAATTTTTTCTTCAAACTTATTAGTTTGACTAACAAACTAATATATAATCTAAGAATATTTAACATATGAAATGATTAAATAACTTATTTATCTTCCTTAATCTTTTTAAAGAAAGTCAACTAGTTCTTATAATTAATTCCGTAGTATTTGGGAGGTTGTTATAAATGGCCATTCAGAAACTATAATTAATAATTTAAATATTCATAAAAGGAAATCCATAACAAACTAAAAATTAAACACATTCCTATTTTGCCATCATGAGACAATTTGCTGAAAAAGCTATGCGTGTTCACTCAACCAGTTGAATTAAGCTTCACTTCTGTTGAGATCGTAATAACTCTTCAATATTTGTGTTAATTTTTCCTTCACAACATCAAGCTATTCATTTTTTAGAAATTTTAAAAAGGGTTAATTTACAATTTTAACCACAGAGTTTTTGTACTGAAAGTGTTTGACACAATTAAGTTTTGAATGATATAAAATGAGAACAATTTTTTAAAGAAAATGGAATAATTTTAGCAATCTTATTAAATTGGACGAAACATCTATTATAAAATTAAAAGTTACATCTTTAAAAAAAAAAAAAAAACTCATTCCGTCAAGCGCCTCGTAGCGCGATGGCACTAGGGCCAGCTTTAGGAGCTGGCCTTCTCCCTTGTCTAGGGTTCGAGCCCTGCCTCCCTCTCCCCTAAGCTGTATAAAAAAAAAAAAAACTCATTCCGTTCCCATGATCCATTATTACAAGCATGTGCTGCATTGTACGGAAGCATTAATGCAGGGAGGTGAAGCTCAATTTGTCCACGAATGTAGATATTAAGACAGGGAAAAAATATAAATATAAAATATTTATCCTTGTGGAAGAAATATTGCTACTCGCCTCATACTATTGGCCTACCGTCAAATGTCAATCGAATGTAACTGTGACCGTGTTTAATTGTCAAAATACGAAAAATGAATAGATCGCTTCATTTTCTCCATTATTTATGTTACTCCACCGACTTTTGTGTGTCCTCATTTATTAAAAATTATGCAGGGGTAGGAGTCCTTTAAAACTATATTTTATTTATAAGTCTTTTTTAATAAAAAAAATTGGTCCTCTTTAAAAATTAAATTTAAGTGTAATAAATGAGATTATGACTATTTTATCTATATATTCATTGTACTAATAAAAATACAGAAAAAAAAAGAGTTAAAAAATACTCTTTTATAAATTACGGTAAAGTTAAAAATTGTCTCACAATCATTGAGTTAACTTGATATGTGTGATTTAGTTAAAATAGATTTATAAATAGAATCAAAATTATATAGTATAAAAAAATACAATAATCTGACGTATGAAAAAAAAAATTTACTTTTTCAAGGCCAAAATTATAGCTGATGAGGCCAATTCTATTATTATTCACGGCTTTTCAGAATAATATGAATTATTATATTTTACTTTTGTTCTTAATATACTCCCTATTTAATAAGGGAAAAATATTTCTCCAGTCACTGGAGATAGAGTTATAAGAGTTTATTAGTAATTTTAAGTAGATTAATGAAGAGTGTTTCGGTAAAATTTATATGATTAAAAAATAAACAAAATTACAGAAACACCCTTCATTAATCTAAAACGATGTAATTTTGGGGTCACTGGAAATAACTCTATCTCCCGTGACGAGAGAAATCCTTTACCCATTTAGCAAATTCAATTAGATTAAAGAAGTTGATTTACTTAATTAGTTTATATGATATATATGTTTTAAAATACTTCTATTATTTTTCTTAATTCCCTTATTTTTTTTTCTCTTCCTTAATTATTATTAAGGAAGCATCAATATGGATCAATTAAAAAAATATTATCAAAATATAAAAAAAAATATATCTCATATTTAAGATCAATATTAATTCTCTAAATATAGTTCATCATATTAAGAATACTGGGGAGTAATATTGTGTGCTTTACCCAAATATATTGATTCATTTATATATTATATTATCAATTACCACGTAGGCACCAAAGATGATCTTCCCTTATTGCAAAATTCCAAAATTAGAAAAAACGAATAAAAGAATTCCAAATGATGATGGTGATACGATATATAAAGCACGTTTTTCTCAATACACATTCTAGAAAAGTGAATCATCTGGCCAATTGCACTCTATATAAAATACTATCTCTTTCTCTCTAAAATTTAAAATCTTTTTTTACCATTCCATTGGGTAGTAGGTAATACATCAACAAAGCTTCAGCGTGAAAATAAATTAAGCAATTGAAAATCCATTATTAAAAATTAATTTGTCAATGAATTAAAAAATCAATATGATAAATTAAAAAGTCATTTGGAAAGTAATAAAGCAGTCTTTATTGTCAAAAAGCTATAACCCAAATTAACTTTTAATAGAGAACATTTAGGAATATTGCAAATGGAAATAATAAAATAAAAAATACCCAAACGACTTTTTATAAGTATGGGTCGACCAATATTGGATATATTTACCATTTTGGTCCCAAAAGTTGAATCCCGACCCACCCTGTTGCCTAACATTGTACTCTATATAACCAGGACAATTTTGAAATTTCATTGTCAAAGTTATATTTTTTTAATTATTAGTGTTCAAATTAAATAGAGTACATATATTTTTTATTTTTCAAATTTTGTCTTTGCCGGAGAAAAAGCATGACGTCGTTTAATCGCTTATATAGCTAAAAGCAGCGACAAAGAGCGTGTTCGTTTCGCTTATCTATTGCTGATTGTGTGACTGGGGTCTCAGTCAATGTCCTCTTGCCGGTCAATATTTTCTGGCAATTATAATATTTAGTTCAGCTTCTTAATTATTATTAGAGATTATCACTTTATTTATTTTATTTTTATATTTCAGGACACCAAGATTTAAGATAACATATTTGTCATTTGGTCTTCTGAATACCCTCCATTTCTCTCTCTCCCCAGATACTGAAATTCATTCCCAAATCTTTTGCAGTCGGATCAACCATCTAATATGAACTTCCCGGGGAATTCCGCCGGCGGAGGCTCACCGCCGTCATCGAAGAAGCAGATTCTGCTCCAGGGGCCTCGACCACCTCCTCTTAGGGTCAGCAAAGAGTCTCACACAATCAAGAAACCACCGCTGCCACCACATGCCACCGCCGCCGCCGCCACCGCTCCCCATCAACAGCCGCGTCCCGCTCCTGATGATGCCGGCCAGCAGCGGCAACCGGTGATAATCTATTCCGTGTCTCCGAAAGTGCTTCGTGTTCCCGTCAACGACTTCATGGACGTCGTCCAGCGCCTCACCGGGCTACACTCCAGCAACGAACAGACGTCTGGATCCGGAGCTATTTCGCCAGCGGCGAAGCTGGCTTCGATTGAAAAGACAAGCCCATCGGAGAAGGAAAGATTACGGAGCGCCGGAGACGACGCGATGACTGAATTGGAAGGTGTTGAAGTGGGCCAATTTCCGGGAATACTTTCACCGACGCCAGCAAATTTAGGGTCAATACCATCGGATTATTTCCCTCCAATCGCAGAATCGCAGCCGTTTTTGCATGATTTGAGCCCATTTTGGTCGGGAAATAACTTCATGGGGAGCCCATCAGGATTGTTGTCGGCGGGCATAGTTTCGCCATTAGCGTCGCCGGATGTGTTCCGTCTCTTTGAGTTTTGACTAAAATTTTGGTACTTTTTTTTTTTTTTTTTGCCCCAGTAATTATTTTAGTGTGGTTGGTAGGTACAAGGTAGAGAATTTAAATTTATTATTCAACATTCTTCATTTCCACATTTAAAAAGAAAAATCACTGAGGTGGAATTTTGTGTACATTTTGTACAAAAATATGTGCAAGAGAACTTAAATATTTGTAATTCATGGGGAAAATAATACTTTTAGTGTTGTCCATGAAATAATGAAGAGCTTGTTTTGTTTTGTTTTTTTTTGATATAGTAATGAAGAGCTTGTTGAATACTCAGATTATGGGCTGCTTTACTGGTTTTGTGGTCACTTCCAGAATTCAGTTGCATCATTTTCACTTGTCCCTTCTTTTTTTTTCCTTATCTTATTTGTATTTTTTCTTTATGATAATTTAGTACCCTCAATTGTTTTTTATGTGAGATACTCCTTAGATATAAACTTGTTGGCTATCAATGGATCCCTTCGTGTTTTTTTTTTGGCCACTCTTCGTGTAGTACATTTAGTGCATCCAGGGAGACCAAAAAAAAAAAAAAAACTACTAATGATGATGGCAAATGGCTGGTTATTGTATGAGTTTTTCTTTCTTTCTGTTTTTTTTTTTTTTTCCCACGCACATTTTTTAGTATCACATTTGGAGGTTAATGCAAATGATTAAATTCATTGGTACCTTATATCCTGTCCATTTTTCTTTCTAGTCTTCACTCTTCAGTTTCTCACTGAGTTTTTTCCCAGTCCTAATATTCTTATTTATTCTCATAAATCAATTTACTTATAGAGAAGCACTGAACAAATAAAGAAAACCCAACAACTTAAATTTCAATGTATCACATAACAAAAGCAGGTAGGGTTACACTGTTGTCATTTAACAATTACAATTTAAATAAAATGTTTTCTGATTTACAATCTCCTCGCACGATACTATTGTTTATGATATTAAAAAATATATATATATATATATTTAGGAATTCTGACGTATCATCCTACTAAATTGTATCAATTTAAAAATTGTATCTGGTACTTATTTATGATTTAAATAATATTTTCTTATATGAAATTTTTTACATGTAAAAACGAGTATGACTTTCAAAGTATCAATAAAGTATCTACAATATCTCTAAAGGGTTGGTTGCTACTAAGTGATTAGTAAGCAATAAAATGACAATAATACAATCAATGAAAATAACTACTCTGTTTTTGTGGCTTTTTGCCTTGAAGAAAAGTACCATTTTATTCATATTTATAAGTTTAAATTATTTCATTCCTACGTTCTAAAGAAATTTATTCAACTCAATAAATAAAGACAATTTTTTCCCCCCTTTCCCAATTACCTAATCATACACGGTAAGTTTATTCAACTCAGTGAATGACTAAACTTACGGTGTGTGATTGACAGTTTTTTTGTTTTTTTTTTTGTTTTACGGGTTAACTTCAGTTTTTATTCCCAAGAAAAAAAAAAGATACCCATGTTTTGAGTATTAGACCCAACCCTCGGTGTTTTAATTATCGTCGACTAGGAGGCCCCAATCTTGAGTCTTTGATCAACTATCCAAGATGGACCCATCGGGGAATTCCTCCGGCGGCGAAACACCACCGTCGTCTCCGAACCAAACTCAACTCCACTGGCCTGGGCAAACTCATGTTACGGCCAACAATGAACCGCACATTATCAACGAACCATCTCTGCCATTGCCTAACGCCGGCGGAAGAAGAGCACCACCGTCGCCGCCCCGGCCTCTTGAAATCGAAGAGCCTCGCCAACCTCCTCTTGGAGCCAACCAAGAATCTCACATTATCAACAAACAAATTCCACCACCGCATCATGCTGCCAACGGAAGCGGAACACAACCGTCGCCTTCTTCCCAGATACGACATGAAAACTTAGAGCAGAGCTTAAAAGATACAATTCTTCAATTGCAACAACAGATTCTAAGACTCGACCACGACTTCTTCGGCGCAAAAACATATTCGGAGGCCTTCGAAATTAAACTTCTTCGGAATGAGTTAGAAGATAAATATCTTCAATTTCAACGTGATCCAAGAGTCCACCAAGAATCCAAACCGTCGTCGTCGTCCGAAGACCGGCGTGGTGGCGTTGTTGCTCGTTCCTGTGCCAATTGCAACAACACTTCAACAACCCAGTGGAGAAGTGACCCCACAGGTCAAAAGGTACTTACTTGCCTCATCCATTTAATTATTCCCTTTTCTTGTTCTTTGTATACACTCTGCATTCAAACAATTCAATTTCTTGAATGGCAATGGCAGTCTCTGTGCAATGCCTGTGGGATCAGACTCAACAACAGGGAGGAAGAGACAAGAGCCGCATCAGGATTACAGTCATCCAACGTAGTGTCGCCGCCACCCGAAATGTCACCAACGGCGGCACCAAGTCTTGCAAACAGGGTTCAGCTCGTGGAAAATATCTCCGGATTACAGTCATCACCACCATTGCGGGACCCACCAGAAGAAGCGTCCGAGACGGAGGAGTTGTGGCAAAGCTGGATAAATAAAAGTCCAGACAACAGCCCTGTTTGCAAGAGGGCAAAGATGGAGGAGCCACCGGCGGTACCATTGCCGGACCCATCAGAAGTAGCGTCAAATATGGAGGAGTTCAGCCAAAGCCTGACAGATAGAACTCCAGACAACAACCCATTTGTGCCGGAAAATAACTTCTTGCGACACTCTTCGGGATTACAGTCATCCAACGTAGTGTCGCCGCCACCGGAAATGTCACCACCGGCGGCACCAAGTCTTTCAAACAGGGTTCAGCACTTGGAAAATATCTCGGGATTGCAGTCATCACCACCATTGCGGGACACACCAGAAGAAGCGTCAGAGACGGAGGAGTTCTGGCAAAGCTGGATAAATAAAAGTCCAGACAACAGCCCTGGAGCATAGTGTATGCATGTAGTGTCACCACAGGGAATGTCATCGCCGCCGTCACCAACTTTAGCGCCGTCGTAACAAAGTTGATCAGTCCCGGAAACGGAGCCGTTCATCAGGATCTGGACCTGTTTTGATCAGAAATTAGCTTCATAGGAACCTTGTATTGGTAATTTTTGGTAGGCAAAGAATTTAACATTCTTATACACACACGAACTATCATTTTCAGTGACTGTCTCTAACATATACATAAGGCAGAATATGGTACAGTTTGTAGAGTGATGAGGCAATTGGATTTAGTTCTCATTTCTCAATTCTTTCTGTTTGTGTTTGTTTCTGTGTTTCCTTCTTTTATCTTTGTTTTGGTAATGTCGTTCATTAATTGGCATTTTTCAGGCAAGAATAACTAATTGGTATTGTTTCTTTATCGACTCCTTTTTAGTCAGTTTGTTTTAAACAGTGGCCACTTTCCCAGGTAGAAGTTTTTGTGCAGAAAATCCACGACAATGATCAATACTAATATGGGGTTAAGGTGTAATTTTGCCCTTAAAGTATGCGCCCAGGAGAGTAATTTTGCCCCTAAAGTTTTCGGTGTAGCAATTTTACCCCTGAAGTTTTAAAACGGAGCAATGTTGCCCCTCCGTTAAAAATCCTAACGGTCAACTAATGTTGACCGTTAGTTGACCGTTATGTTGCCCCTCCGTTAAAAACCCTACCGGTCAACTAATGTTAACTGTTAGTTGACCGTTAGGGTTTTTAACAGAGGGGCAACATTACTCCGTTTTGAAACTTTATGGGCAAAATTGCTGCTTTTTTTGGGAGCAATATTGCCCCCAAAGTTTTAAAATAGAGCAATGTTGCCCCTCCGTTAAAAACCCTAACGTGAACTGTTAGTTGGCCATTAGGGTTTTTAACAGAGGGGCAACATTGCTTCGTTTTGAAACTTTAAGGGCAACATTGCTACGCTTGAAACTTCAGGGACAAAATTGCTCCTGGGCGCATACTTTAAGAGCAAAAATGCACCTTATCGCTATTAATATGTGAGAAAAGTAAATATAATAATAAATTAATGGTATAATTGTACATTTATATTAAAAAATAAATGTTGTAAATTATAAATAGGGCTAATAAACATTTTCTCTCTTCTCAAGATTTAAATGTTGATTGTCTGTCAACTACACGCATGAAATTCTCATCGGCAATGAGATTTTGAAACTACCTCATAAAATGTCAGGTGCATTCTTATTGACTAGATTAATTTTTAGGCCAATTTTGTTTAATTAGCTTGTAATGACCGTTAATGGGTATTTAATTAGGTTAAGTGTATGGATTAAAATATGTGGGGGCCATAATATGTAGGGAGTGATGCCCGTTTGGGATAGCTTTGATAGAAATAGCTTTTGTTTCTGATAAACTTTTTTAATGGACTTATTTTCTAATGAACTTTTTCTAATGTAATTTGTGTTTGAGATAGCGGTGACAGAAGTGACTTTTGTTTCTAATGGGCACTTGTTTGACATAGTAGCTTTTAAAAAGATAGATGAGATGGAAAATGATAGAAAAGGGCATGAATCAAATTCACACACAGATATATATATAATATGTTGTACAAAATGTGATAATTTGGGATAAAAATTTAAAATAAATATAAATTTGTCAAATTTAATAGTAACATTATCATTAAAAAATAAATTTTTCAAATAAAATAGTTATTGCCTTTTCTTTTTGGGCAAATGAAAAGGAGAGGAGGGGGAGAGAGAAGGAAGGTTTTTGCTTTTTCTTTTTGGGCAAATGGTCCAAAAAAAATATTATAACTTTTGATGGGATAATAAACAACCAAACGTGTGGCTTCATGAAAAACGCCACTTCAAACCATGAATTTCATTAAATCTCAGAGCCAGTGGACTTTTAATGAGCTTATTGTAGTTTTTAAAGACATGCCACAGGCTCTATACATAGAAACAAAACACGCGAGGTTCTTGAAATATCAATGATGGTGACATGCATTGTAAGTTTTCCGGATTTGAAATTGGCTGAGAGATGGGCGTTGCAAACAAATATGCTTTTGGTGCGTGCACATTGTGCCATTCACGGTTGGCATGGTGAAGATAGAAGTGTCTTGTTTTTTTTTTCCCCCTTCTGTTAGACTTTTTTTTTTTGAACTTTTATTCTTAAAGTTAGATTGTTGAGATAATTTGTATTTGGTATAACAGTGATAGGAAAGTTTTTTTTTTTTTTCTAGATGACCTATTATTTAGCGTTGCGTTTGAAAAACCCGTTGAAATAAAAAATGACTAAAAGTAGCATAAATGTTATTGAATGCTAATGAGCAAGTTTACACAAAGGATTGTTCGTGTTTAAAAACAATATGAAAATTTTTGTCCATTAAATTAATTGAGTAGAATCTTAGATTGCGTTACCCATTACCCATGTAAACGACATATATGTTAACACAAACGTTAAAAACAATATGTAAATTTTTTCCTGTGACAGTTTAAATTAATTAATGTCGAGAACGAACACAGAAAGAAAATTGATTTCATGTGGAGAAATTCACAAACAATATTACTGCGATTGCTTAGTTTCTCATCATTGATATATAGAAGCTGCTGCATTGCCGTACTAAAACATTGGCAATGCAGCAGCTTCTATATATCAATGCATTCAAGACTAAATCTAGACCGCACGAAACATCCAGTCAATACAGCCAAAGCATTCGTGAAAAGAAATTAAGTCAGCTTAACCGGAAATTCCCTCATCGTATAAACTCTTAATTGAAGCACATATCTGGGAATCGGAAGAAGAGAGAAGAGATTAGAGAGAAGCTACTGTGTCTCCCTGTCCTAAAGCTCTGGTTTGATTTCTCTGGTGATGAAGACAAAAGGAGTAGCGGAGGAAGTCGATGGTGGTTGTAGAAGCTCCGGCGAATCCCGATGGTAGTCTCTGGTTCTCCGTCTGCGAATCCTGCGATGAGGAAAAAGCTTTCTTTCGGGGACTATCTACGGAGGTGATGGTCATTGACAGCCACTGTGATGTGATGAAGAAGCTCCGTCTGCAAATCCAGCTTCGAATTGGGGTTTTTTCCCCCTTACCGTCGCTGGGCTTCTTGTCATTCTTACTGCCAGTCCAAATAGCCGGCATCCTCGCCCAATTTTCATCTCCATCCATCTGACGTTCACGAGTTGAGTAATCCTCAGCCAACTTTCCATTTTCGAAATCAGTCCAAGGTTGAACCACGCACCATGGTTTGTGGGTTCCAACCTCAGGGCGTTCATTAAAAAGCTTCTTGCGATTGGAAGTGTTTGTGTTCCTGCTTTCAACAACGATTTTGCAGTTGAAATTATGCTGGGGACATAATCTGGTTCCATAGACAACGCAATTGTGAAAGAAACAATGGCCTCCCTGCAATTGTTCCGCATCCATGGAATTTTAGTGACTAGTTAATGGATGAACTTATCGAGTTATGACGTTCATAAACACATCAATTATTAAATAAATACTTGAACAGACTGATTTCATATCTGCAATATGCCAACTTAGCATCTGGGAGACACACAACATGACAATCCCGTTTCGTGTATAGCAGTAAGTAGTAGGAGTAGCAAAAAAATAATTTCCGACTTCTTCTCTTTCCTTTAGATCATGAGTTAAAGGGTATTATTAAAAAATAACTAATACTTAATTATTCTAGATTGGGTTATTGACCTAATTTAAGATTTTTTAACTTTACCAACCTTATATAGGATTATCCTATTTTAACCGTCTTTAAATGTAATTCTCCCCATAATCTAATGATATCATAACATATAATATAATTAATTAACTTATTTAATTTCTTTAATATTTTTTTTATAAAAAAACTCTAATTTATATTTAGAACACATGAAGTATAATGTTAGGGACACCCAGGGTTAAAGGGAATTGAGAGAAAGAGAGGTAAAATATTACGCTAGGAATGTGAGAGTTCCACCGTATGTGAGGGTCAAAAGTAATTTATTGTTTTCTTAGTGTCTATTTGAATCTTTTTATTTTTAGCTTATCTTATCTTCGTAAGTAAGTAGAAACTAGGCCAAATAGATTTTTACAAAAACTCTTATAATGAAAAGAGTTTTTTTTTTTTTTTTTTTGTCAAGCGCCTCATAGCACGATGGTACTAGGGCCAACCTTAGGAGCTGGCCTTCCCTCTTGTCCTGGGTTTGAGCCCTGCCTCCCCCTCCCCAACTGGTTGTATAAAAAAAAAAGAGCCTTTTTTTTTTTTTTTTACAATGAAGAAAAAAGCTAAAAGATAAAAGCTCTTGGGAGAAGGTTTTTTTTTTTTTTTAAAGCTCTTATTAGCTTTTTATCTTTTGTGGTGTAATTGTTTTCTCTCGGACTCGGCTTGTTCCATCTCATTCACACGATCTAACTTTCTCGAAGGATCATTGTTGCCATTCTTGCTGATTTCGGACGTTTCTTGCCGATCTCGGGTGTTTCTTGCCGGTCTCAGGCTCTGCTTTTCTTTCCCGCTGACAAGCTTCGATGGATTGATGCCGAAGATTCTCGCCGATCTCGTTGCCGTTCTAATGTTTGAAGGATCGTGTTGAGGTTGTCGCCGATCTGTTTATTCGTTGCAGTACCTGCTTCTCGCCGTTGGTCCGTCCATCTCTTGCCGAAGGACGCTTCCGACGTGGGGTTCCCTGCGATTCTTGATCTCGTTGGGAGATTGACCAAAATAAAAAAAATATTTATCAGATTATAGCAGATTAGAAACATTTTATCAAAATAATGTAGTTAGTGGCGTGATAAATCCCAATTTAATATATTTTATCCCGCCTTATTCATTTATTTTGGGGACTATTTTAGGCTAATTTGGATTTATTAGACAATAATTGGATTGTTAGTTTATTTTAGGAAATAATATAAATCAGAATTAATTATGAGATTATTGGACTTAAATTATCAATATTCTAATTGAGATCTTGTGATTGAATAATATTTCTAAATAAATGATAGATCACGATTTTATTTAATTCTTGCAGGATAAGAAAAGGATATTGGAAGATCCTACGATGCAGAATTAACTTTGGAAGCTAAAAGAAGATCTAATAGTGGAATTTTATTGGGCTTTTGGAATTTTAATTGGCTCAAATTGATACCCAAAAACCCTCTCTTTCTCCTATAAAATTAACCTAACAGCTGCAAAAAGAATTCACGCTCTCATTGAGAGCCGACAGAGCTGCAGAATATACACGCACGCGGAACAGGAACGCTGAGGAAGGAGAATTGATTCATCAATTCTCCCATTCATTCATCATCAATCAACCACGGGCCCACCTCCACCTATCCATCAAATACCTTGGCTCACATTTCTCTCCAGTGAATACGTGGTGACCGCGAGGTGATTGATTTCATCAATTCTTCTCAAGATTTCCTCATGCCTACGACGAATTGCTTGAAGCTTGGTGAGAAGAATATTTTCATGGCAGTGTAAACACTTGGAGGCAACTTGGGAGGAGCATGGAGAAAGCTAGAGCCTAGGAACTTACACTTGTAGACCACAAGGGAGTGTCTTTCTTTTTACCGTCTTAATTCAAACTTGAGGTTCTTTAGTTTTAAAGGGTTTTAAGTTGTGTTAATTGAGAACAATCTAGTTTTAGATTGTAAACATATTTCTTTTGGATTGGATTGATAATTTGAAGTTTTTATGTGTGAGACAATTGTTGGAGTTTTGTTTGCAACCTTTTGATTGTCAATTGAATTATTAATTGAGTTTTCGTTATTAATTTAATTGTCAATTTGGTTTATCATCTTAATTGTTTAATTGGGTTGATAAATTATCTAGTTGTTCAATTGGATAATTGCAAACAAGATTTTCAAAACTATTTTGTGATTGCTTTTTAATGAGTTTAATTAACCACCGCTTATTTCATTATGAGTTTTCTAATGGAATTGGTGTTATTGAGCTAGAGGGTTTCCCGTGTTCAATTAGGTGATTAAATTCATTAATCTTCCTTTGGTCTAATTAATTGGTTTGGGCTAAGAAAGTTAACTCCATGCAATTCCTAAGTTGTTCCCTTCTTCCTCATAACTGAACTAGATTTTTGTCATTTAATTTGATTTTAATCAATTTTCTTCTTAGGATTTTAATTTTCCTCTCATAACAAAAACCCCCCAAAAATTGCATTCATATTCATATAGGTTAGTTTCATTAGTTTCATTCTCATTTAGGTTTTAGAGTCAATTGCATTAGTGCATTTAGTTAGTTTAATTTCATCTAGGTAGTAGTATTTTGTATTTTAGTTTAGGTTCATTCCATTGCATTTTTTTTAATCACCTAAATTCAACCTAAAGAAAAACCCACAGATTGCTCCTTGGGAGAATGACCTAGGTTGCCACTATATTGCATTATTAGTTGGTCCTGGTTTAATTGATTGCTTTAGTGACGAAAGTAAGCACCATCATGGCGCTTGACAGACTCACGGTATTCATCACGCTAAAAAGACTCACGCCACTGACATATACTAACAAATAATTTGTCAGTGGACCTAGTGGCGGGACTATTATCCATGCCACTAGGTGGCGTGGCAATTGATTTAATCAGCCAATATGTTTAAAAAAATATTATTTGTCACTATGTGTTAGTGGCGTGAGTCTTTTTAGCGTGATGAATACCGTGAGTCTGTCAAACGCCACTAACTGCATTATTTTGGTAAAATGTTTCCAACCTGCTTTAATTTGGTAAATATATATATATATATTTTTTATTTTGGTCAATCTCCCTGATCTCGTTTATGATTATTTTTATTAGAAAAAAAAATGCTTAAGATAAAATTTTTTATCAAATAATAGCTTATTATTAGTTTGAGCTTTTACATAACTTTTAAACTAAAAAATTTATATAATCATCAAACAGTTTTTAGGTTTTTTTTTTTAAACTTTAGCTTAAAAAAAATCCAAACTGGCTATTTTAAATTGTTTTTAGAGATTAATCTATTGATTAAAAAGAGGTAGGGAGTTGATTAGGGGTACAACAATTTCATTCCATCTTTTTTTTTTTAATAAAGAAATTTTAGGAGGGGGGTTAGATTCACGCATAGTTCAAGGACAGGGCGCTTGGAGCTCACTCCGTAAAGAATTTTGGACTAAGAGTACACATGCCTCCATCTTAGTCTGAGTTACCGTTGTTTGGCAAACCCCTTGGATGTCTCTCCCAGTCACTTGACTAACTTTAGGATCGAATCCGCTCCCTTTTGATAAGAGTATCCGATGCCTTTATCAATTAAACCCAAGGATGAGAGATAATTTGATTCTATCTTGTTAATACGTATAAGGTACTTCCACATGCCAATTCCAATCGACGTGTGATGTCTCTAAAGGGATGATTACTACTACTACAACATTTAGTAAGCAACCAAATGACATTAATATTATCAATGAAAATAACTATTATTGAATTTTTGGCCCCACACAAAACAAACATAGCATATGGACTGTACCAATCAGCTCTGCTATGACTCTCCACAATCACTTATCCATCAGAACCTTCTTCAGTTGAAAGTTTTTTATCACTTAACTGGACTAAGAGAAAAAACCTCTTAAATTCATGATGAACTTTCTTTATAGATTGTAGGTAAGCCCAATCTGTTTTCTAAAATTTTCTTATATATAAAAAAAAAATTCCTTTACAAACATTATTGATGATACTAAACTTGTAATTCATATGGACAATAACAGTACTAGTACTAATTGTCCATGAAATTATATATGTGCTTGTTTTAGAGAAGTGCCTAATACTTAGTGTTTTTTTTAAGTACAAAAGTGACTACGTAGTTATAAATTAGGACCAAAAATACTATTTGACCATTAAGTTTGACTTTTTTTACCTATTGGACGATAGTGTGACTTTTAAGGTGTAAAGGTACACATGTGGTTTGTTCAAAAGAGAGCCCAACACCAAGTGCTTTTTTCAGGCGAAAAATATCATTTGACCATTAAGTTAACTTTTTTGGTGTGGAAAAAATAGTACTAGTCAGTATCCAAAATATAGGATCTTGAAAAAAATATTTCAAGATGCTAACTGACACTAAAAAATACTTCATGATCTTAGGAAATTATTTTTAGATCTTAAAAAAAATATTTCAGCGTACTGAATGGTACTAAAAAAATATTTCAAGATATTGACAGGTATTAAAAAGATACTTTAGGATACTGAATAGTACTGAAAAAATACTTCATAATCTTGAAAAATTATTTTAGGATCTTGAAAAGGTACTTTAGTGTATTGAATGATACGAAAAAATATTTCAAGATATTGATTAGTACTAAAAAGATATTTCAGGGGTACTGACTGGTATTAAAAAATACTTCAAGATATTGACTGGTACTAAAAAGATATTTCACTGATTAGTATTGAAAAATACTTTCTAATCTTAAAAAAATATTTCAGGGTACTA
The DNA here is from genome assembly GCA_034222035.1 of Acacia crassicarpa. Lineage (NCBI taxonomy): Eukaryota > Viridiplantae > Streptophyta > Magnoliopsida > Fabales > Fabaceae > Acacia > Acacia crassicarpa. The sequence goes on from JAWXYG010000008.1 coordinate 9,759,367, forward strand.
AATGGTACTAAAAAGGGTATTGAATGGTTATGAAAAATACTTCATGATCTTGAAAAATTATTTTAGGATCTTGAAAAAATATTTCATAGTACTGAATGGTACTAAAAAATATTTTAAGATACTAACAGATACTATAAAGATAAAAAGGTCAAACTAACCATCAAACAGTATTTTTGCACCTAAAAAAAACATTTGATGTTGAACGCTCTTTTACCCAAATCACATATGTATTTTTACACTTTAAAAGCCATGTCATCGTCTAGTAATTAAAAAAAAAAGTCAAATTTAATGGTCAAATGATATTTTTGCACATAATTTGTAACTACGTAGTCACTTTTGTATATAAAAAAAGCATTTGGTGTTGGTGCTCATAAAAAAATAAAAAAAACACATGTGTATTTTTGCCCTTAACACTTTTCCTCCCTATGTGGGCCAAACTTAATATTCTTATTTATTCTCATAAATCAATTTACTTATAGTGTGTTTGGTTTGAAAGGAGGGGATATAAAAGCAGGGAAAATGATCCCCTCCCCTTATTTGATTTAAAATCTTAAATCACCTCCCCCTCTTAAATCAAATAAAGGATCTTTTTCTCTCTCTTTCCCTCTAACAAACAAAATAAGGTAATATACCATTTCCTCTCCTCAAACCTGACGCACCATTAAAGAGGACCGCTCAACAAATAAAGAACACCCAATTAACTTAAATTTTAATGTGGCAGGTGAGAATACATTGTTGTCAAGTTGTCATTTAACCATTAGAATTTAAATAAAATGTTTTCTGATTTACAAGCTCCTTTGCATGATACTATTGTTTGTAATATGAAAAAACATTTGGGAATTGTGATGCATCATCCAACTAAATTGTGTCAATTTAAAATTGTATGGAAAAAAATTTATCTGGTAGTTATTTAAGATTTAAATAATATTTTATTATATTAATTTTGTTCATGTAAAAAATAATATGACTTTCCCAGTATCAAATAAAGAAAACTGATATCAAAATGAACAATAAAATTAGAGTAATTATATTTTCATTTATAATGCTCAAATGAAAGTAACTATATTTTCATTAATAAATAAAATTATTTATTTATTTATTTTCTTAATCTTAATCTTTTTATTTTATTATTATTATTTTTTTTTTGCAGAGATTAGCTTATTTCTAAAGGGATGGTTGCTATTAATCAAGTAGTAAGCAACAAAACGCAAATAATACAATCAATGAAAATGACTACTCTATTTTGGAAGCCTTTTGCCCAACACAAATGTACCACTTTATTTTTATTTATAAGTCTAAATTACCTAATTTTTACAATCTAAAAAAATTTAGTCAACTTAATAAATAAGGACTAAACTGACAATTTATTTATTTATTTTTGTTCTCATTCATTAATGAGTATTTTTGACCTCTTTTTTCTCACTACTAATCTACCATTAGTAGGGGCAAAATAGTAACATTTTTATTTATTAATTTTTCAAAGTTTATAGAATAATGAAACTTTTCAAAAGAAGAGAGGAGACTAGGATAGGGCAATAATGTCATTTCATTCATATTTTGAAATCAAAAATTATGGCAATAACTTAATTAGGTATTTGTTAAGTTGAATAACTTGATTTGGAATTTTATTATTTCGAACAATTTTATATGAGATTTTTTCAAATTAATTACTTTTCAATTTTCCCTATTTAATATTCACTCTTCTCTTATTATGAACTTCAAATAATCAATTTTTGTTAATTAAGAAAACAATTAAAATTAGTTGAATGCTATAAATATCTATTATTTTCTTGACTATGCCATTATAAATAAAGATGATAAATGAGAGAAAATAAATATATTAAATACAGTTAATAAGAGGTAAAGTTATGATAATAAGGGATGGAGGGAGTGTATAATATACCCCAAGAAAATAAAGTCAAGATAATAATAAATTAATGGTATAATTGTACATTTATTATGAAAAGTTTAATGTTACTTATAGATAGCGCTTAAATAAACCTTATCTCTTTTCCTCACTTGAGTAACATTTGGGATGAAAGTATTTATATTTTTATTGTTTTTCTTAATCTTAATTTTTTTTAGAGATTAATCTATTGATTAAAAAGGGGTAGTTGATTAAGGATACTAAAATTTCTTTCTATTTTATTAAGTAGGGAAAATTAGTAAGAAAGACCTCGGAAAAATAAAATTTATTAGATAAGACCATAAAAATTGTATTTATTTTGAAAGACCAAATATCTAAATATAAATTTAAAAATACTAAATTGCCTCTAATCAAATCTCATATCTTCATAATTTAAAATAAAAATTCAATATAGATAAATTTTGTTTTAATTTAAAATATATTATTATTACTACTACTACTATTATGGCGGTAAATTTAAAGGAGTTGCGCAATTTGGGTGAATTTCTTCCACACACAGTATAAATAACTTGAATATCATCATCATCATCCAATCCATCTTTCTAGTGACTTAATTATTATGATATGTTCATAAGGATGAGGGATCTGAGTTCACACTCTCCACTGACTCGTCATCAACCTCAGAAATAATACCAGACATTGTTATACTCTGGGAATCCAACGATTTATGAACCCAAATGATGGCCAGAGGCTAGGTCCAATGGATTTGAGTAAGATCTAGAAATTATTTTCTTAGAAATTAGCAATTTGACTGAGATTTTATTATTGTGGACGTGTAGAAAATTTGGAATCCAGATAAAACATTAGTGGATAAAATATAGTAAGTTTGATCAGGAACCATTTTCTTAAAAACAAAACAAATAAATTAGGGAGAATTTAGTATTTTTAAATGTATAGCTTAGTATTCGGTCTACAATTTTTATGATTTTTCTCAATAAATGTTATTTTTTCAAGGTCCTTCTTACAAATTTTCTTATTAAGTAATATGCATAAGAGTATTAATTTTATTGTTAACAAGAGGGATTTCTACATGCCAATCCCAATAGATGATTAATCTAGTTTCATGAGGGATTAATAAAAAAGCATTTTATTGCGATTTAGAGGCTTATAAGTGTTTATGCATATAAGTTGAGATAATACTGCATTCACATACTTACCTTATATTTTATAAATCATGATTGAAAAACTGCTATTAAATGCACGTTATTTCAAACAAAAACAAAGCAACCAAATGATATTAATATGATCAATGAAAATAACTATTTTCAAGCTTTTGGAGTGTGCCAATCAGCTTCACTACGACTCCTCCACATTCACTTATCCATCTCGAGCTTCAGAGAACCTTCTTTAATTGGAAGATTCTGATCCTTAACAGCACTGAAAAAAACACATAAAAGCATTATATTACTTATACTATTGTATTTAGAAATAATTTGTAAGTTTACTTTTACTATTGTTTAGTTTATACTATTGTTTTTTTATATAATTTTTATTATAAAAAAATGTAACGAGAATTACAGCTTATACTAAGTTTCATCTTTCGTAAAAATGTTTTAAACAGAAAAACTCTAGTTACCGGGGAGCATTTGGTAGGGAAAAAAAGTACTGCAGAGTATTGTCCTCCCTCAGCATAGCGGGCTCTTTCTTGACTCTTTGATCAACAGTCCAAGATGAACTCGCCGGGGAATTCCACCGGCGGAGAAACACCACCGTCGTCTGAGAACCAAACTCAGCTCCAATGGCCTGGGCAACAAACTCTTATAGCCAACAATGAATCCCACATTATGAACGAACCCTCTCTGACATTGTATGACGCCGGCGGAAGAAGAGCACCACCGTTGTGGCCCCAGCGCCTCGAGGAGCCTCGCCAAACACCTATTATAGCCAACCAAGAATCTCACATCATCAACGAACCATCTCTGCCACCGCGTCGTGCCGCCGACGACAGAAGAACACCTCCGTCGTTGACCCTGCGTCTTGGAGTAGGGGAGCCTCACCAAACTCCCCGTGTAGCCAACCAAGAATCTCACAATATGAACCAACCATTTCAGCCACCGCAACATCATGCCGCCAACGGAAGAATAACACCACCGTCGCCTTCTTCCCACAGACAACTTGGAATCCAAGAGCCTAGCCAACCTCCTTCTAGAGTTAACAACGAACAACCATCGCCGCCACTATACTTCGCCGGCCGAATAACAGAATTACAGGCCTTAAGTGATAAACTTCTTGATCTGCCATCAAAAAGATATAAACTTCAAAATCAACAACATGCTCTCAGAGTCAACCAAGAATCCCACACCATCAAGAAACCGTCGAGAGTCAACCAAGAATCCCACACTATGAAGAAACCATCGTCGTCGTTCGAAGGCCGGCGTGGGGGCGTCGTCGCTCTTCGCTGTGCCAAATGCAAAAACACTTCAACGACCCAGTGGAGAAGTGACCCCACAGGTAAAAAGGTATTTACTTGCCTCATCCATTTAATTATTCCCTTTTCCTATTCTTTCTTTCTATACAATCTGCATTCAAACAATTTAATTTCTTGAATCGCAATCTGCATTCAAACAATTTAATTTATTGAATCGAAATGGCAGTCTCTGTGCAATGCCTGTTGGAACAGACTCAACAAGGTGGAAGAGACAAGAGCCGCGTCGGGATTACAGTCATGGAACACGTTGCCACCGGCGAGGTCATCAACGGCGGCACTAGCAAGGTTTTTGCACGAAGTACGAAACAGAGTTGAGCTCATGGAAAATAATGCCAACCCATTTGTGCCGGAAAATAACTTCTTGGGACACTCTTCGGGATTACAGTCATCCAACATAGTGTCGCCGCCACTGGAATTGTCACCACCGGCGGCACCAAGTATTGCAAACAGTGTCCAGCTCGTGGAAAATATCTCGGGATTGCAGTCATCATCACCATTGCGGGGCCCACCAGTAGTGGCGTCAAAGATGGAGGAGTTCAGGCAAAACCCGACAGATAAAAATGTGATAAAACTCCAGACAAAAGCCCTGGAGCATAGTGTATGTATGTAGTGTCACCACAGGGAATGTAATCGCCGCCGTCACCAACTTTAGCGCCGGTCGTAACAAAGTTGATCAGTTCCGGAAACGGAGCCGTTCATTAGGATATAATTCTCATTTCTCAATTCTTTCTTTTTTGTGTTTATTTCTGTCTTTCCTTCTTTTAGCTTTGTTTTGGTAATGTCGTTCATATAATTGGCATTTTTCAGGCAAGAATAACTAATTGGTATTGTTTCTTTATTGACTCCTTTTTAGACAGTTTGTTTTAAACCGTGGTCACTCTCCCAAGTAGAAGTTTGTGCAGAAAATCCACGACAATGATCAAAATAATATTCCCCCACCCCGCTCCAAACGGACTTCCTAAAGATCGCTGGGCATTATTTAACCGGTTTTTACTCTAGGATTCACATATCTAACGCTGGGCAATTGTCGTGTAAACATAATACTAATCACATAGCTGCCGAGACGTATCTGATTACTCGTCTTGTTTTCACCCTTCTACAATATTTGGGGTACTTGATTTAATTGATTATTCGTTGCAAGTAGGATGTTTGTGTTCGAAATTCGGCATCAATGTTTTGATTGTGTTAAAGATTTGGTAGTACTATTTGATGTTAATTTACTAGGAATGAATTGAGTTGGAATTGGTTCATCAAATTAAACGATGTTTATTGTTTCGTCCATGCCCCTATCCCTTTGATTCTCGCGCCTAGGAACAAGAGAGAGATCAGATAGTTATGATGGGAGAGTTTCAATGGTTCATTACATAGTATTGGTAAGAAAGGCACTGTCTAGCTTACAACATGCATGTCTTTGAGTGAAAAACCATGAAATGGTAGGAACAGGCATAACTTTCACCTTTTTAATTATTATTTCAATCCTATCTTAACTGTGTCGGATTATTTGTCAACAAACATACTAGTAACTATTTGCTTAAAAAATGGTGTTTATGACTGTTGGTCTTCCAGTATAATAATGGAAATATTAGTGGCAAAAGCAGTAATTTGTAATTTGTTGATATCAACAATTGTTTTTGGGATTTCAAAGCAGAGTTCTCCTACTACAGTTAATGATGGTCTACTGAGGATTATTCTGAAAAGGAGGAGCTTAGACATTAACAGTCTTCGTGCTGCAAGAATCCAGGAGGCTGTTCATCCCACAACTCTAGGGAGTTTCCATGAGAATAATAATTTAGAAAAAAGCAGCTGTAGTATATCTTAAAAATTATCTTGATGTTCAATATTCTGGGGAAATTAGTATTGGTTCGCCTCCGCAAAGCTTCAATATAATGTTGTGTTCGACACTGGAAGCTCCAATCTTTGGGTCCCATCTTCTGAATGTATCCTCCCTGTAAGTTATGAATCATTCATTCTAATTAGATGCTCCCATCATTTGTTGATTGAGCCTATTTTCTTAAAACAAATCGTGACTACACGCTGATTGCCTGCTATTTCCATTCCAAGTATAGGGCGCGCCTACTAGTATTTACACCAAAATTGGTAACTTTGGATCAGCATGGCAGTAATATTTACTTCTTTGGCCATGGATCCATTTCAGGCTTCTTCAGCCAAGACAGAGTTAGAGTTGGGGATATCGCCGTCAAACACCAGGTCAGCTTTTTGGGTTTTTTTTTTTAAATAATAATAATAATAAGAGGAAGGAAATTGTTTTTAAGGTCCGGGAAGTATGATCTATTCAATTTTACATGCTTCAAATACGTTTCTTCTTTGGCTTCTATGACGGCTAGTGACATTGATCTTTGTTGAGATAACAAAAGAAGGAAATTGGGTTAAGTGCCAGTTTTGCCGTTGGAGTAGCCGCCCAGGAGCAATTTTACCCTTTAAGTTTTCGGTAGAGTAATGTTGCCCCTGAAGTATCAAAATGGAGCAATGTTGCCCCTCCGTTAGAAACCCTAAGAGTTAAGGGTAAAATTATTCCTGGGCGCATACTTCAAGGGCAAAATTGGTACTTCACCCAAGGAAATTTAGCTCACCAGTTTGATGGGACACTTGGACTTGGATTTAAGGATATTGCCGTTGGACAAGCCACACCAGTGTGGTACACTTTTGCACCTCACCTGAACTTTAATCAATACATTTCCCCTTTCTTGTTCATGTTACTATACTCTCTCTTATTTAGTGGGTGATTAATTTATCTTGGATGGTTAAGAATGAAGAAGAACCACTGTGATTTTTTCTGTGATTATAGGTATAATATGATTAAACAAGGGCGCTTGAGTCAACCGCTTTTCTTTCTTTGGCTGAATAAAGAATCAATGTCAAAGGTTGGGGGAGAGATTATATTGTTTTTGGAGGTGTTGACTGGAGGCAGTTTAGGATTAGGGGTGACCACACTTATGTACCAATTACCAAAAGGAGTTACTGGCAGGTCTGTTCTAATTAAAGCTATAATGATGGTGTATTTTGGTTTCTAATAGCCACTTGAAAGACTCAATAGTCTCATCATATAACAGAGCTGCTCCAAAAATGAGCATACTTCTATGATGGTTAAAACCAGAAAAGAGTGTAGAGTTGATGATTTGTATTTGTGTTATATGTTGTGTCCATTGATACAACCTCAGCAAAATGTGCATAGTCTTGTAGCATACGAGCATCTGCCTAAAACACATTGGTGATATGTTGTCCCATGTCCAATTGGTATTTGTGATAAAATGAAGGATTCTCATCAAGTTTTTTTTTTATTATTTTAAATATTCAAGTAGACAACCCACCTCTCTAGACTATATATGTTGTCGCATTTTTTTCATTAAATAGTTTATTGTACCCACCTTGGTATAACCAAGATTTTCTTGACCCTTAGCATATGTATTCATCAAGTCAAAAGCTTTCTTGGATTCAAGCCTAGATTGATCTACAAGATCTATTTTATGAGCTTGCGCTTCTGTTAAATTTCTCTGTGATGGTAACAAGTGCTTTTTTCTTCTATATGAAGAAGGTGAATTATGTTCTTCATTAAACTTCGTGACTTTAAACTTTTGAGCTTAACCAACATGAGATACAATCATTTTCATCTTACATTTGGTTCGTGTCTTTGGCAGATATCTAGAAGAGGTTTTCTCCCTTTTATCTTTTTTCCAAACACCCTCTTTACAACATACATATTTATATATAATAATTGAACCATCTTTTTTACTCTTTGTTCTATCATACTTTCTAACTCCAAACCCCATTTTCTTCCCATAATCATTCCAAAATTTTTCCCAGCAAAATATGACCAACAACTTACTCAAACATTAAAAGAGTTGAGTGATATATTTTTATTGTCTATATTATTTCAAAAAAAAAAAAAACAGACTAAATCCACATAAAACATGCTCAATAAATGAAGAATCTGATGGTGATTTTGTCTGCTCCTATTTAAATGGCAACACCCTTCCACTATTTCAGTTGAAACTTATTGTTTTCTTCACAATATTATAGTTTTCCAAATCTTCGATATTTACGGCATTCTTTATTTATTATTTTTTTTTTGGTGAACATTCTTTTTTTCACTCACAGACTTTTCAAACCTGAAATATTTCCACCATATCAGTCCAAGTGAATAAGGTGTACACACACACGCATCATAGACTTCGGCTTCAATGTTGCTTTTTGCTAACATAGACTTCGATATTCTATTTTGATAAGTCTGTGATAAGTCTTCGGCATTCTTTCTTACTAACATAGACTTCGTTTTCGTTTGTTGCTTTTTGCTAACAGAGACTCCAATTCTCTCACAAGCCAGGCCCCCCCCCCCCCCAAAAAAAAAAAAAAAAAAAACTTTTTTGCGTCTCAATTGTCCACTATGCAGAGTGAGCTCTTTAAACATTAACTGTCAATCAGTATTCCCATTTTCCCCCTCTTTATCTATTAACTGCCATGAACATAAAAAATAACTACAAATTTTTTTAGTGGTTTGATATTAATAATATTTTTAAAATCATATTGGTCATGAAATAATTCATGTTTTTTGTAGGTGATTATTATGGGGAAGAGTGCTATCATTGATACTTATTTTAAGATAAAGAATAGTGAATCTTTGCCCTCATCTATTCCTAATATTAAATTGTCAAATACTGAGACTTTTTCAATTATAGATGAATTAAACAATACGAAAACACGTAGAGTAAGAGTCAAGTAAAATGATATTAATTTCTGTAATAGATTTCTTTCAATTTTTTGTATAATAGATCTATATTATTTTTCAAGTACTTTAATTTATGATAGAATATTTTTATTTTCGCCCTATCATCAAAATTCCTAGCTTCGCCTCTGTCACAAGCTTCTAATATCTATATCTATATCCCATCTTTCACACACACACACTCTCTCTATATATATCCGTATGAAATCTTTTGCATTCTTATATATATCTATATCCTAAATAAACAGACAGGAGGAGGGAAAAAACTAAGAGCAACCTTTTTCTTGAATCTGAATTTTTCTTTGCAATGAAAAAGGGTAAGTTGATGTCTTCGTCTAATCTTCAATGCCAAGAAGCTAAGTTAGAAAGCCCTTTCCCTTTCCCTCCAAAACTTGGCGCCAAGCCTAGTCAGCTTGGAGAAGAGATCAATGGCGTGATGAGTGATATATAAATATTAATGGTTCAATAATAAAAGTAAATGAACGATTGAGATTAAAATAGGATGAACGGCCAAAATCACTCATGGAAATTGAAACGGTGCTCAAAGTTGACGAGCGCCCCCTGCCTATTGTTGCGTGGAGCATGGAAACTGGATCCCTAATGATAGAAACTGAAAGAATCCAATAAAAAAAAAAAGTATAAGAACATGATTCAAAAACAATGGAAACTATAAAGACCCGCATATATTTTTCTTATATTAAGATGCTTCCATAGAGAAGGTTGTTATGAAGGGTGTTAAGGGGTAGGCTTCATAAGAACATTTCAGAAGAGTGAATAACATCCCATTATAATTTTTTGTAGACAATAATCTTATTATTTTTTATATTTTAATTTTAATTACAATAGTTTCTAAGCTTGGTATCATCAAGGACAATTTATTGGACTTGTTCATTTTCTCATTGATTTTATGTATTGGTTTTTATTCTTCTTCTATAGTTTATGTTTAACCATGGAATTGACAAGAAAATTTTCAAGATTTGCTTTGTAAGCTTTCATGCTGAGATGATTTACATATTTTGAAACTGTTTCTATATGAATGATTCTTGTTGATTGACAGATGGAATTTGAAGGAAATCTATTAGGATTTTTGTGAACCTTCATACTGGTGTCTTCTTTTATAGAATATTATGGGTTTTTATTGTTAAAAGAATATCTCTGTTTGCTGATGGTAAATTGTCCTCACGCATGCTTGTCAACGACGCAATGACTGAATTGGAAGTGGTTGAAGTGGGCCAATTCCCTGGAATACGTTCACTGACGCCGGCAAATTCAGGATCAACACGTCAGATTATTTCTCTCCGATCGCAGAATCACAGCTGTTTTTGCATGATTTGAGCCCGTGTTGGTTGGGAAATAACTTCATGGGGAGCCCGTCAGGGTGGTTGTTGGCGAGCATGGCGTTGCTAGATCTGTTCTGTCTCTTTGAGTTTTGAGTTTTGACTAGGAATTTTGGTACTGCTGAGTATTTTTTAAAAACTTTTTTTCCTAGTAATTTTCTTAGTCTGGTGGGTAGTTTCAAGGTAGAGAATTTAAATTTATTATTCAACATTCTTCACTTGCATATTTAAAAAGAAAAATCACTGAGGTGGAATTTTGTGTACTTTTTGTAAAAAAATATTTGCAAGAGAACTTAAATATTTGTAATTGATAGGGAAAATAAGAGTACTAGTATGGTCCATGAAATAATGAAGAGCTTGTTGAATGTTGAATACTCAAATTAAGGGCTGCTTTACTGGTTTTGTGGTCACTGCCAGAATTGAGTTGCATCAATTTATTCTCAGAAATCAATTTACTTTTTTTTTTTTTTTTCCGTTGCCCACCCCGTTCACCAGGGCTTCGCCCTGACTAATTCGAATCCGACCCGCATCACGCACCTGGCTTTAGTGGGAGAGTCTCCCAGCAGGGTTTTTTTTTTTTGCATCCACAAGGCTCGAATCCGAGACTTTTGGTTAAGCGACACAAGCCGTTTACCATTTGTGCTAACCCTCGTTGGTTAAATCAATTTATTTAAATAGGAGCCGATAAGAGTTGGCATAGACGGTAAGGAACGGGCCCAAATCCAAAAAGGACGAGGGTTCAATTACCCTTGGCCTTAGTGGGGGACCAATGTCGAACCCACCTAAACTTTTTCATATGTATTAAAAAAACATTACTTAAATAGGAGCACTGAACAAATACAGAAGGATTAAGGTGCAAAAATATACATGTGTTTTTCTCCGAAGAGCTCCCAGTTGCAAGTGTTTTTTTTTAGGTGCAAAAGTGACTATGTGGTTACAAATTAGGTGTAAAAATACTGTTTGATTGTTAAGTTTGACTTTGACCGTTAAGTTTGATTTTTTTTTTTTGTGCTGATTGGACAATGATGTGGCATTTTAAAGGTGCAAAAATACATATGTGATTTGTTAAAAAGAGCGCCCAACACCAAATTTTTTAATTAAATTTAATAATTTTACATCAATTAAAATTATTTTAAGATCTTGAAAAAATATTTCAAGTATTGACCGGTACTAAAAGGATACTAACTGATACTGAAAAAATATTTCAGGGTAGTGACTGGTACTGAAAAGAACTTTCAGGATACTGACTGGTACAAAAAAAATACTTTATAATCTTGAAAAATTATTTTAAAATTTTGAAAAAATATTTCAGGTATTGACTGGTACTAAAAGGATACTGACCGATACTGAAAAAAATATTTCAGGGTACTGATTGGTACTAAAAAGTACTTTCAGGATACTGACTGGTTCAGAAAAAATACTTCATAATCTTGAAAAAATATTTCAGGTATTGACCAGTACTAAAAGGATACTGACTGATATTGAAAAAAATATTTTAGGGTATTGACTAGTACTAAAAAGTACTTTTAGGATACTGACTGATACAGAAAAAATATTTCATAATTTTGAAAAATTATTTTACGATCTTCAAAAAATATTTCAGGTATTAACCAGTTCTAAAAGGATACTGACTGATACTGAATAAAATATTTTAGGTATTGACTAGTACTAAAAAGTACTTTTAGGATATTGATTGATACAGAAAAAATACTTCATAATCTTGAAAAATTATTTTATGATTTGTAAAAAATATTTCAGGTATTGACCGGTACTAAAAGGATACTGACTGATACTTGAAAAAAATATTGACTGATACTTGAAAAAAATATTTTAGGGTACTGATTGGTACTAAAAAGTACTTTCAGGATATTGACTAGTACAGAAAAATACTTCATAATCTTGAAAAATTATTTTAGGATCTTGAAAATATATTTAAGCTATTGACTGGTACTAAAAGGACACTGACTGATACTGAAAAATATTTGATGATCTTGAAAAATTATATTAAGATCATGAAAAAATATTTTAGAGTACTCACTGGAACTAAAAATATACTTCAGCAAATTTTTTAAGATTATAAAATAATTTTTCAATAGCATGACATATATATTTTCTTGGTACCAAATAGTATTATCAAAGTATCTTTTTAGTACCAGTCAGTACCATGAAATATTTTTTTAGATCTTAAAATAATTTTTCAAGATTATGAAGTATTTTTTAGTACAGGTTAGTATCCTAAATATCTTTTTTAGCACCCGGTAGTAATTAAAATAAAATTAATAAATTAAAACAATAATTTGGTGTTTAGCGCTCTTCTTGATAAATCACATGTGTATTTTTGCATATTGAAATGCCACGTCATCGTCCAGTTAGCAAAAAAAGTCAAACTTAACCGTTAAACGGTATTTTTACACATAATTTGTAACCATGTGTGCACCTTTGCACCTAAAAAAAATACTTGCTACTGAACGCTCCTCGGAGAAAAGCACATGTGTATTTTTTCACCTTAATCCAATAAAGAAAACCCAATTAATTTAAATTTTAATGTAACACGTAACAAAAACAGGTAAGAATACATTGTTGTCATTTAACAATTAGAATTTAAGTAAAATGTATTCTGATTTACAAGCTCCTCGCATATGCTATCGTTTATCATACAAAGAAATATTTAGGAATTGTGATGCATCATCCTACTTATAAATAGGACCAGTGTAATAACATGTGGAGTGTGCCAATTAGCCACAAATCCATTAATTGGGTTGGCATATTCTTGAATGACCCTGCCACGAGGAAGACTTCTCTCCGTTTTCAGTATAGATCCATTCACCTCGAGCTCTGAAGAACTTTCTTCAATTAAACTCTACTATCCAAGATGAACCCGCCGGGGAATCCCGCCGACGGTGAAACACCACCTTCGTCTCAGAGCCAAACTCAACTCCGGCAAACTCATGTTACAGCCAACAATCAATCGCACATTATCAACGAACCATCTCTGCCATTGAATAACGCCGGCGGAATCGAAGAACCTCGCCAGCCTCCTCTTGGAGCCATCCAAGAATCTCACATTATCAACGAACAAGTGTCGCCACCGCATCAACAACATGCTCTCGAAAGAACATTTTCAGAGGAGTTAAAATATCAACTTCTTCTGCTATCGAAAGAAGATCAACTTCTTCAAGATCAACAACGAGCTCCCAGAGTCAGCCAAGAATCCCACACCATCAAGAAACCGTCGAGAGTCAACCAAGAATCCCACACTATGAAGAAACCGTCGTCGTCGTCCAAAGGCCGGCGTGGGCGCGTTGTCGCTCTTCGCTGTGCCAGATGCAAAAACACTTCCACGACCCAGTGGAGAAGTGACCCCACAGGTGAAAAGGTACTTACTTGCCTCATCCATTTAATTATTCCCTTTTCTTATTCTTTCTTTCTATACACTCGGCATCCAAACAATTTTAATTTCTTGAATCGCAGTGGCAGCCTCTGTGCAATGCCTGTTGGAACGGACTCAACAGGGTGGAAGATACAAGAGCCGCGTGGGGATTACAGTCATTGAACACATCGTGGCCACCGCCAATGTTATCAACGGCGAGAATAGCAGAGGCTTTGCACGTATTACGAAACACAGATGAGGACATGGAAGATAATGACGACCAATTTGTGCCGAAAAATAACTTCTTGAGACCCTGTTGGGTATTAGATCCATTGAACATAGTGCCGCCACCACCGGAAATGCCACCACCGGCGGCACCAGAAGAAGCGCCAGAGATGGAGGGGTCCGGGCAAAACTGCACAGATAAAACTCGAGAGAACAGCCCTGAAGCATAGTGTATGTATGGAGTGTCACCAAAAGGAATGTAATCGCCGCCGTCACCAACTTTAGCGCTGGTCGTAACAAAGTAGCTTCTATCAGGATCTGGATTTGCTTTTATCAGAAAGTAGCTTCTCAGGAACCTTGTATTAGTATTTTTTGGTAGGCAGAGAATTTAACATTCTCACACACACAAACCATCATTTTCACTGACTGTCTCTAACGTAGACATGAGGCAGAATATTGTATTTTGTACAGTTTGTAACTTTGTATAGTGATGCGGCAATTGGACATCGTTCTCATTTCTCAATTCTTTCTGTTTGTGTTTATTTCTATCTTTCTTTCTTTCCTTGTTCTGTCTTTGTCATAAAATTTAATAACTTCTCAATTTTACCTCTATTTACTTAATACTCACTCCATCCTATCCCGTTTTATGAGTTTCAAATAATCGATTTTTGTTCATTAAGAAAATAATTAAAATTAGTTAATGGCTATAACTATGTCTTATATTTCTAACTTTGCCCGTATAAGTGAGAAAAAATAAATGTAATAAATACAATTAATAAGAGGTAAAGTGGGAGATGCCCATTAACAAATTTAAAAGTTACTCCTTCTTAGGCAGCTAATTAGATTATGGTTCTTATCCATTGCCAATATAATTAATGTGATGCGGGGATGCTGATCGAAGTACTATAAACAAATCGAAATGAGAGTTGTAGTTCAAGGTAAATGGCTATGGTTGTGCTCAAATTAAATCCTATTGAATCAGTTTCTGAGTATAACAACTTTGTATTTTAAAAAAAAAAAATTGTGTTGATTGAGTTTTGACAATATTTGCAGGAGATTCTTCAAGTTTTGGATGGCACTACTGGTTTGAATATGTTACCACAAGCACGAAAGTTTAATGACGTAAATCCACTTCTGCCTTCTATAAAGTGAATGTTTGTCTTCATGTTTCTATTTTTAAGAGATTATTTTACATGTCTAAAACCCTCTTGTGGCCACACGAAGATCCATTTGGTTTATGTCTTTGGAGTAGATATACGATTTTTGAAGCCAAGGATCTGGGTAGATCATTTCATGGCTTCCTATGTAATATTCACTGCAATGGTCAAAATGATGTAAATGATTGAGTATGAAATTCTGGTGCTCCAGAGTTTTAGCTGGAATAAACCAGGAAATCATGAGATTTTATAGGTCTATTTGAGTGCGTGTTGCTGCTGAGAGTTTTCTAACTCATACTTCTCTTTGCCTTGATTGTTTCAACTATTCCTGCCCATATATCAAGTTCTGATCCGACAAAACCCTGGTTTTATCAATGATTGTTGTTTTTGAATGGGGATATGGATGCACGTAATTTGGAATACCCATGAAATTTGTGGAAGGCGTTGAAGACCTTCAACCTTTTGATGTAGAGGCTTTTTCTCACATTAATTTTTGAAAGCAGGAAGCATATAACATCAGACATTTTAGTCAAAATTTCCCCCTCGCCTCCCCTCTTATCCCATCAAACCTAATACACCTTATTAAGAGGAACATCCCCTTGATTGGAGTGTATATTATATTGAGTGATATGTAATATAAATAGTATAATCATGGTTCAGCTGTAGTATAATAAGAGTGTACAATATAGAAAATAAAGTCCAGATAAAAATAAATTAATAGTATAATTGTGCATTCATTATGAAAAATTTAATATTGTGACTTATAAATAGGGCTAAAATAAATCTTCTCTCTCTTCCATATAAATAGGATTAAAGGAGCATTAATTTGGTATTAAAGTATTTATATTTTTATGGTTTTCTTAATCCTAAATTGTTTTTGGAGGTTAAATTATTGATTAAAAAGGGGTAGTTGATGAAGGATACAAAGATTTCCTTCTATCTTATTAAGTAAAACGCATAAGAACATTAATTGTTATTCTGAACACGAGGGATTTCTACATACCAATCCCAATCGATGACTAATCTAGTTTCTTTCACCTGTGATATCTCTAAAGTTATAATTGCTAGTACAACATTTGGTAAGAAACCAAATGACATTAATAATATAACTATTTTTGAAGCTTTTGGCCTACACAAATGTTTAACTCTTTTTGTTGATTATCACGTCAAATAGTGAAGAGGCGGAATAAATATATGATATTAATTAACAAGTTGTTGGTTAAAATAGTAAGTGATCACCTCATATAAAGAAGTAACATAGAAAAGAAGAATCATTTACAGTAAAAAAAAAAACAAGATTTAATCAAATGAAAAATATAAATTGATGACGATTAATATAAAGAGGTCTAATGATGAATCATGAATGACGTAGTAAACAGGAAATTCCAAATTTTTTAGAAATTTTTATGACACTTTTTTCTAAATAAGAAGGCCCACAGTAAGGCTCAACTTAAGCCCAAAAACTGAATCATCAATCATCAAATATCATTAAATATATACTACTAAACCTCCTAGCCATCCATTTATTAGTTCACATGTTCCACCACTATAGGTGCCATGTCATCTCAAAATTTCCTGCCATCTATTTCTCAATTCACGCCTTTCCTCCCTCCATTTTTTTAATTTCAAATTTCAAATTTTAATCTCTCCCTATAAAATCACTTCAAACAACCTAAGAAACCAGTCACTATTAAGCTCAAGCTCGCCAGTCGCCTTTCGTCCACCACTCAGGATCTTCTTCTTGTCGTCTTCTTCCTCTTCTGTAAAATCCTTTCTCACTCTTTTCTTTGGCTCCCTTATTTTCGTTTCCAAAATCTGATTTCATCTTCTTCCCCTCGTCTGCATCAAGCATCTCCAAATATCGGTTTTTATCCTTTACCAGTTCTTGACACCGGTTCTCTGATATGTGTCTTTTCACATCATTTATTCATAAGTTTGAACCTTTTGATTCTTAATCCCTTTTTCCAGTTAGGAAGCTTCATGTTACGGATCATGCCCTTGGTGCCGAAAATAAGTGGAGGTTAACGCTCCTTTCAATCCCCAAATCGGTGAGCTTTTTCGCACATTGAGATCGTTGCTCCTCTCAAACCCAAAATCGGTGACTTTTGTTACAGATCACCGAGCTTGCTTGTACTGGCCAAGATCGACGAGCCTTCTGGCAGGCAGATCTTCTGCGAACTTATGGGGTCAAGATCAATGAGCTTGTGATCAAGACCGTCGAGCGTTCTTGATGGCAAGTCCGCGACAAGCTTCTGCGGGTCAAGTTTGACCAGCTTTCCTATTTGCAGATTGACATTGTGTCATTTGTCTTAGGGCCGAGAATGGATCTGAAAAGGCTCAACGGTGAACTATCGTGGTTTTGCATAAGCAGTGGGTTATGGGCGAAAGTAAACCTTGGAAAGGAAAATGCACAGCTACCTAACTGTTAGCTATCAAATAGACCTCTTGAAGACCTAACGCCTCATGAATCATGGGAAGCAAAATGCACAGCATCCTAGCTGTGGTTTCGTGGAGGACTGTGCAAAACGCATAGCATCAGTTTCAAACGATAGTTCTTTTTTTTTTTTTTTTGGTGATACTTTCAAACGATACTCTGCAGAAAAAAATAATAAAACATACACACAGGCACACCCATTTCAAGATTTTGGAGTGTAATAATATAGATGGACAATTGTGATGCCTTTGAATTATTATTTGGAGTAATTCCTTCAGCCATTGTGGTCCAAGATCTTTTGCTTATTCTCGATTATTCAATTTAATATTAATAATAAATTAAGTATAATAACCAATTATTACCACCACTGTATAATAACCCATTATCAAATATCTAAAACTAATTATTAATCATCCTCCACCTATAATAATTATAATAATGATTAGCCTTTCTTTTTTTTTTTTTTTTTACCTAGATTTATTAATCATCCACAATTCAATATGCGTAGGCTTTTTATTTTTTTTCCTCGCATATATGTGTTGGCTTTAGATGCTTTAGTTCTACAACCTTTATATAGACATAGCAACTTCATTCTTTCTACTCCAATCCAATATTAAACTTCATAAATGGTTAACTCACGGTTTTTTCATAACCAGTTGAAACAATTAATGTACGGACAACTAACATACGTAATAGTAGATTTTAACATCTATTATTTACAACCATTGCAAACAATTTCAATGAAACTCTAATCATTCCGAGATGTTGAACCCTTCCCAGTTGTGGTCAACAATGGATGGCAGTTTCCAAAGTTTAACACCAGGATTTCCCAACGTCATCTTACAAAGTTAAAGAGGATATTATTATTAGCAGATATGCTGAATGTCCCTGCACCAGTGACAATCCACCCATTCTTGAACTTCAGTTAGTTGATTTTATTATTTTTGGGACCATGGTGAGGGCTTGAAATTTTTTTATAGTCACTGCAGACCATGTTTACAATCATCATGTTTCTACCTTTATGACGCAGAAAGATTCACGGATGATGGTGAGAATCATGTCAGTTGAGTTGATGGACATGCCCTACTGGAAGATATTAGAGGGTGGCTGTTATCAGATTAATAGGTTTATTGTTAGGGGGCGAAGGTGTTCATGATTCTCTGCATTTGCTGATTACTCAACATTCAACAATTACTCCTTCTTAGAACGATCAAACTCCAAATCGACATTTTATCCTTAATATTGTGGATGATAATTGGTGTGGTGTTCCGATTAATGAATTTCTTATTGGTAATGTTATGTGCAACATACGAATTCCTGTTCCGACTTAAATATACATAAATGATGGCAAGTTTTTTTAATAATTATGTGTATAACCCTTCTACCTTTCAGATGTATGTGGCATTATTCGTACATACTATCGGTCATCTAAGTACAAGTGTAGGGGATTTATTCCATGACATTGATTTTGGAATTGGAGGACAAACGGTTTGCATTCTGTAATTTGAATTTTCTTCATTGACATTTAGATTTCATAATCACTTTCAAATTTTAATTACACACCTATTATTTTGTAGGAAGAAGTTCCTTATAAGATGTGTCTTGATGTATCACACTTACCTATATAACATTGGTATTTGAGGGTAATTATAACTAAGACCGATGTAATTAATTTGATAAGCATTAAACGCAACAATTACTCTTAATAGAAATCTGTACGCTTCGACGGGAAAATTACAAATAAGAAGTTTAAAATCATATTAGTTGTACTTTTTGAAACTAATAATGGCAAAAAGAAATAGTTGACTGATTAACATTATGTTCCGTATAGTATTTTTATCCAAACCTTGGTGTTATAAATATTATATGATTTCGTTCATGGAGAATGTGATGTTTTTGAAATGACATTAAAGAGCTATTCATTTAGAACGCATGTATAGTTTACGAAAAGGGATTTTTTAGTACAGACTAATTTTATATGTTTCCCAACAAATATTAGAACATCTTATTTTATACTTTGTTTGAAGTTCTTTTTTAATTTATTCTTTACATTTTAAAATTTCCCGATTTAGATTTATTAATATGTCATTGATGTGTCAATCAATAATATTAAGTTATGTTTTTTTATAAATGGAAAAAATGTACGCATTTATTATTTTTTTTTTGGCACTTTTCTTCATGGAGTTTCCTAACTGCATTACCTTTCCCACAAGAATTGTTCTATATATACAAGTCGTCTGTACATGAAACACCAAAACCTAAGAACAAAGCATAACACATTACTGGTATTAAGCTATCTCTGACATTGTCATCTTTAACCAATTCTGCAGTAACGCACTACTTTTTCAATTCAATACTCTTATTTATACATATATATTATGTTCAACAATGACATACGCTCCATCTGTGTCGCACGATGAATAAGACTTTTTTTTTTTTTTTTTGAAGTAGACGATACCAAAGACACTTGGTCAGTAGTCTCAAAAGTTTTGAGGAAGTGGGTTGTCAAAAGAAAGGCTGCTCCATATACGGTATGGAAAATAGGCATGCTATTGTCTGATGAAAAGGTGCATATGTAAATATCTTGCAACCTATATAATTAGCGAGTTTACACTACGTAGCTCTACGACATAGTTTTTATAAAGTTTCTGTTATTGAATCTTATAACTATATGTTGTTTTAGGGTACAAGGGTCGAGGTTTCTACTATACACAAAAATAGCATTGACAAAGTGATAGACGATCCGAAAGAAGGAGTGGTATACAACTTTCAGAATTTTTAGGTACTCGAAAATGATGATAAGTATAGAATCACAATAAGTCCATGGAGATTCAACTTTCATCCATATACATATATCAAAGAATCTGATATACTCATAATGGATGAGGCATATGATTTCAAGATGATTGTAGACATACAACAAGGAAAATTCACTGACAGAGGGTTAATAGGTTTGCCCAAATCATTTGAATAGTGTTGATCTTAGCGTTGACACCTATCATTTTGCTCATACATTATCTTTTGATTCATAATACATTATTGCAGATGTTATTGGATTTTTACAAGCTTTCGGACATTTAGAGGATCAAAGAAGGGAGTTTGATAATATCAAAAGTAATATTAGTTGATATATTTTTTAATCAGTCATCATTTCTTCCGTTATAGTCATTATCGTAATATTCAAATTGTTAGATTTGTGATTGATGATATGTTTCGTTTTATTTTAGTGAAAACTTAATAAATATTACTCTTTGGGGATGATTGTGCTAAAGAGATTTATACAAAGAAACATGAGGACATGGAATCTCCAATTATAGGGCTTGTACAATTTGCCAGACTAAATAGAAAAACCTTCATATCATGACCCCATCTTAGAAAGAAAGGAATTTACATGTAATAGATTAATTGACAGATAGTTGTATGTTATTATCAGATTATAGACACTTGAATAATGCCTTTAACACAACTTTGTAACTTTAAATCCAAACATTACAGAGGCAGCTTTGTTGAAGGAAAGGTGGGAGAATACTTTAACTAATTTATAAGTTTAGTTATTGTATTTTTGTTTATTTTGTTCATACAAATTTCTTTATTTGTGGTTAAATATTATATTCAGACTTGGCCAAGACTCTATTAGCAGTCAGCTGTTTAGTCAAATATCAAGTGCAAATTATCCGATATACTTAGCTGAATCCCTTCTAAGTTTCTGAACAAGAATTCTATTGTCTGACATTTCTAAGTTAGATCAAGTAAATATTTTGTTTTTTATTTCTCCCTTATTATTATGCCATTTTTTAAATGGAAATCTTTTTTAATGTGTTATTCATTAATCAACATTTTGCATTTTCTGATATGTTTAAGAGTGTGATGTTGTGACAAAGGTAACTATTCAAAAATGTGAAACATTGTATGGTTGAGTCTATGATGCATGTCCGTGTGATAAGAAACCTGAATACCAGTCTAATGGATCTCTTAAATGCAGAAAGTGCACTAAGGATGTACTTATGACTATTCCGAAGTAAGAAATTTATATCACTCTCACTTTGTTTCCCAATTATTTGTACATGGTATACTAATGGCTTTTACACGCATTTCCATTTAAATTGATAGATATAAAGTTCACTACAAAGTTTACAACAATTGTGGCAAATGTTCAATCATATTCTTTGATCGTCATGCAACTGATTTGTTGGGTAAATCTGCATCAAAGATCAAAGAAGATATGCACAAGGTTGTCAAAGTACTAGTAATTTATATGATGGTCATTAAATTATATGAATGTAGTTTAATAAGTACATATATGCGTTTGTTTTTCATATAGGAGGGTAGAAATACTACTATTCTTAAAGAGCTGGATGAAATTGTTGGAAAGGTTGTAATTGTCAAACTTTGAATTAAGAGCCACAATATAAAACATCGGACAAGTAGCATTGGCGTCACACAGTTTGGTGGTGATAATCACTTGGTGTAATAGTATTAGTATTCAAATGATGAGGTTAATATTCATAGCTTTTTTTTTTTGGGGGGGGGGGGGGGGGGGGGAGGAATCATTTGTAGTATTCGAAGCTTTTCCATTGAATTAACTAAACTTTTGTGTTCCCACTTTTAGGAAGAAATACCAAACACTATAGAGGTACAATGTTTAACTCATCATATGATTAAAATTATGCACTTGTATTGTTAATCCTGATTTTTGTATATGACTGGGGGAATCAACTAGGGAAAGTGTCCACACGGAATCACATGATTGTGTCATTAAAGATGATGATAATGTATTGTCGCAACTCACAACACCAACTAATTGAAACAAAAAAAGGAAGACACTTGTAAATGATGTGCCAATCGTGTGTGAAGATCTTGGACTTGCTGAGTTGTGTATCCCAAAATTGAGCTCCACAAAACCTATTAAAAACATAAAGAAGGAGAAATGATATTGCTATTTTTAGCAAGATGATTTATTATGCTTTAATCAGTTTGGAAATTCTGGTGTGGAATTATTTGAAACATTCAATGGTTAATGTTACTTCTCCATTATTTAGTACAGTATTAGAATTTTTATTAGACAATGTTATCCACGTTAATATAGTTAATCGGTCGTTTTTGTTTGCGATGTCTTGATCAACATTTTTAAATAGTAACAACATTTAATTACAATATAAGTCTGATTATATTATGTTTTTAACGAGTTTTTTAAAAAGAAAAAGATGAATGTTTCTATTTCTTGAATTTCATATTTACATGGAATACATATCCCTATATAATTAGCTGTCATTCCTTTTTCCTTCAATGTACACCCCATCACTACAAATGATCTTAAAGTAAACTACAACAAGAAAAAAGAGAGCGAGGAATTATTGAATGACATAAGTGTTGGTGAAGATATTCTGATATACATAATAGATATGAACCCATTTGAAACTAAATTGTCTTTCAGCATGACAAGAAGGCATCCCCATTATCATTTCCTTTGCTATGACAATAAACAAAAGCCAAGGTCAATCAATGGCAAATGTTGATCTTTACCTACCAAACCCGACTTTTTCACATGAGTAATTATATGTTGCCCTATCAAGGGTTAAAGAGTTTTAAAGGCTTAAAAATACTTATATTGAATGAATTCAATAAATGCACTAGTACTATAATAAATGTTGTTTATAGAGAAGTTTTCCAAAACCTTTTTTTACATTGATAGCCGAACAGTAGGATTTTGTATGCAAAAGTTGTGACATTTGTATCATGAATTGGATTCAATGAAATGGTGAAGTTATAACATATCATGGTATGTACTTTTTTATTTTAAATGTGTTATGTATCAATAAATCTGTGTAACGCACGAGTCGAAAGTCTTATTAATTTCAAAATTGAACCAAAATTTTTGGTTCGGTGTTTTTTATTTTTCGGTTTCGGTTCGGTTTTGAAAATATATGATTTTTGGTTTTAACCGAAAACCGAATACTCACCGCCAACTTTATAGGCTTCACAAATGCTAATATTTTTTTTGATCGGAACACAAATGCTAATACAAAATATAGCAACCCAATCTAATCAAATTCCTCTTTTACACATTTTCACAAACACCTTGTGTGCATCTATTTTCGAACCATTTACCAAACCTTCTAGTCCTCAAATCTCTTATACAATAATTTCCAAACATCAATTTAAGAGTGGTATATCCCACAAACTAAATTCTTTATCAAGAATCAATTTAACCCAAGAAGAAACATGGCCAAAATCCCAGCTTCCTTTTACATATATCAATACAATTTGAGTGACATTACCTATACAAATAAGCTCCTTAGACTTTAATTCCAATCTGTTTCAACATCCCTTCTTTCCAAGACACTCTCGCTCAGCTGCTGAAACAAATAGGAAGAATGCAATTTAACCCACCAACCTCACATACACACACGCAACAAGAGGCAGGGAAGGAGAGATTGAATATACACACCAATACAAAGACAGTGAAAGAGAGGAAGATAAAGTGCTTCGAACATACCCAAAAAATAAAAACCAGAACAGGATGACTTAAGGCTCTGTACGCACACACGCACGGATGGCGGCAACACAAAACGTAAAGGTAGAAGAGAAGTGAAGCTCCAGCGAACACACCGCAGCAACACATAAGGAGCGATTAAAAACACTGAGCAAGGAGAAAAAGACAGTCTTGAAGCTTCAAAAAATTTCCCCAGATTATACTATTGAAAGTGTCGAACAAAAGGAGGAAAGAAGAGAGCAAGGTTGAATATAGGAGAAACAGATCACAGCTTCAAAGATTTCTTTCGTTTTCTTTTTTCTTTTTCCAGATGTGATCGCCGAAGGAAGGAAGCAAAAGAGGGAGAAAAGCGCTGGGATGAAGCTTCTGGTTTCATGAAGCTTCTTCTCCGTTCCCTCTCTCGCGCTTCTACGGGAAGGAAAGAAAGAAGAGAAAACAAATGATATGCTGATTTTTTTTTTGATTTTTTTTTTGGATCATGACATTAATAATGCCTCTAAAGTTCTATCCAAAATAATAATAATAATTCCTGAAGTTTGTGTTGAATTTAAGAGGTTTTTTTTTCCTTTTTTTTTTTATAGTACAGGCGTGATTAGAAATTTTTGATAAGATTATTGAATTCAGATCAAACCGGCCGATTCAAACCAGAAACCGGTGAACCAATTCGATCCTGACATGAACCCTTGTTTTCTTGTTATTATTATTATTATTATTATTATATATAATTTCATATTAATACCTCTAAAATCTTTATTTTTTCATCGGTTTGGTCTAGGTTAGCTATGTTTTGATCTTCTAACTTTTTACCTAATATCTCAAACGATTTAACGAGTAGCCCAATCAATCAAATATATATACTACTAAAACTCTAAGCAACTCATTCATTGGTCCATCTGTATGTCTGATGTGTATATTTCCTTCAATATTACTGGACGTGACATGGAACTACCCACAAATACTCCACATCTACAGTTATCAGATATAATTTATTGTTTAGCCTCATTTTTTCAACCTGCATTAGAAAACCATTGGCTATTTCATTGCTTAGTTGTACAGTCGCATTTATAGTCCTTATATTTTCAACCATCTGAGCACATTCTCCATGTATTAGCATGCATATAATCAAATATTTAATTATGCTAAACGATGATAGGGGCCACATCCACCACTTTTTCTTCCAACCACATCTCAATTCACAAGTATTTCCTCCCTCCATTTTTGTCGATTTCAAATTTCAAAATTCAAAGGCTAATATTTTAGTATAAAATCACCTAAAACATCAGCCGAAACAACCTGTGATACCAGTGACCATTACTCAGCACAAGCTTGCCACTCGCCTTTCGCCGACCTCTCGGATCTTCTTCCTGTCATCTTCCTCTACTGCAGCTAGTCCTTTCTCACTCTTTTTTCCGGCTCTCCCTTCTTTCTGTTTCCAAAATTGGATTTGATCTTCCACCTGTTGTCCGCCTCAAGCCTCCTCAAAATATCAGTTTTTGTCCTTTCTGCAGTGTGAGTATGGCATTTTTCCTCATCGCTACTGATTTAATGTATTTAGTGATCTGTTCACAAGATGATGATCTCAAGGTTCGGTGATGGCACGTTGTAGATCCGATGATGATAACACCATATCACAGCAAATCACGCCTGAACACACTGGGGTGAACGACGGGAAGATTATCGCAATGTCTACCTCGAGCATAGCAGACGGAACGATGCCATCGTCAAACGGAACAAAGACGACGTAGTTGGCGTGGCTTAGCACTGTATTCGGGTTCAGAGCAGAGAGCAATACTCAATTCTTAGTCCCACTTTATTATATTTTTATTATTCTATGCTTTCTATTTCAGTACCCCTGTTTTATCAGCCATTTATGTTCTGTGTGTCAGCACCGTTGTAGTAAAAAATAGCCAACGTGTTGTTCTCAATCTTTTGGTCTTCTCAATGAATGAAATGCCATTCTTCGCGTTTGCAATGGTCCTTCTTTTCTTTCTTTTCTTTTATTTCTTTCCCTTCAACGCAATAGTCCTTTTTGGCAGTTATATATATATATATATATATATTTCTTGACACATCCATCATAACAAGAATACTTAAGTAAATATTATGTTGAATAACTTTCATAAAAATATTAGTTAAAAAGAAGTTAGTTTAATTATTTAAATAATCTTATAAAATAAATAATTTATGAATCATCCACCATTTCTTCTATTTTTATCGTCCTTTCACGGCTTAAAACTGTAAAACGTACACTAAGGGTGTTTTTCTAATTTTTTTTTAAAAAGATGATTGTGAAGCAGGATATGCTTTTTTCCCCTGAAATAAGGAATATGTTTTTGAAATACAAGAATGTGAAGTGCTATTGACGCTTAGGTTAGCCATGGGTGTTTTTCTAAAACATTTTAAAACATTATATTGATAATGATATTAAATTAATTAGGAAATTTAAAATTTAAATTTCAATATAAAAGAATTGATTAAGGCTCACCACAAATTAGTGATTTAGATAATTATAAAACCCAATTCAAAATTCAAATTATTGTATTTATTATTCATTTATTAATTTATTGATTCATATTATAGGAAGTGAAAGATTCTTGGGAAGGAAAAACTCATTATAATGTATATGGGAAGTTGTGATCTGGAAAATTAAATAAACTAGTAATTAATATGGTCAAATTTTGGATTTGGTGGCAAATATTACCTTATTAAGCACTAACCTCCCACTATCCACGGATTTAACGATAAGTCTGTCGCAATAAAAGCATACTATTTTTAATTCGTCTTCAAAGATTGGTAATATCAAGTTTTTTTTTCCAAGTTTTATTATTTATTCAATGACGTATTGCAAAGATATATACTTATTATTAATATTTATTTATTGATGATTTTTATAATAATAATAATAATGATGATGATATAGATAATGATATCAAATTATTATATTGATAATGATATTAAATTGATTAGGATATTTAAAATTTGAATTTCAACATAAAAGAATTGATTAGGGCTCACCACAAATTACGTGATTTAGAGAATTATAAAACCGAATTCAAAATTCAAAATATTGTATTTATTATTCATTTATTAATTTATTGATTCATATTATAGGAAGTGAGAGATTCTTATGAAGGAAAAACTTATTATAATGTATATGAGAAGTTGTGATCTGGAAAATTAAATAAACTAGTAATTAATATGGTCATATTTTGGATTTGGTGGCAAATATTACCTTATTAAGCGCTAACCTCCCACCATCCATGGATTTAACTTTAAGTCTGTTGCAATAAAAGCATACTAATTTTAATTCGTCTTCAAAGATGGGTAATATCAAGTTTTTTCTTCTTCAAATTTTATTATTTATTCAATGATGTATTGCAAAGATATATACTTATTATTAATATTTATTTATTGACGATTTTTATAATAATAATAATAATAATAATAAATTATTATTATTATTATTATTATAGATAATGATATCAAATTATTATATTGATAATGATATTAAATTGATTAGGATATTTAAAATTTGAATTTCAATATAAAAGAATTGATTAGGGCTCATCACAAATTACGTGATTTAGAGAATTATAAACTGAATTCAAAATTCAAATTATTGTATTTATTATTCATTTATTAATTTATTGATTCATATTATGGGAAGTGAGAGATTCTTAGGAAGGAAAAACTCATTATGATGTATATGGGAAGTTGTGATCTGGAAAATTAAATAAACTAATAATTAATATGGTCATATTTTGGATTTGGTGGCAAAGATTACCTTATTAAGCGCTAACCCCCCACTGTCCACGGATTTAACGATAAGTCTTGCAATAAAAGCATACTAATTTTAATTCGTTTTCAAAGATTGGAAATATCAATTTTTTTTTTGTTGCAAATTTTATTATTTATTCAATGACGTATTCAAAAGATATATTATAGATACTAATTATTTTAATTTCATATCTTAACTTAATTGTACAAGAGAATATGTGTTTTAATTTTTCCCTAGCATGATGTCCATTAATTATATTTTGATAATTTAAATGTCTTTATTCTCTTGAATGTGTCGATGAGATTTTTTTTTCCCATTTACTTCTGACTTAGTTTACACGTTCATTTTGGAGACGGGTATTAGTTTCAAATTAATACTTAAATGTTTAAAAAGGGTTGTTGTCATTATTTTGAAAAAACAAATATTAATAAGAAACAGTAATTTAGCCTTTAAATTATTAACAACTTCCATGTGATTCAATAAATTATTTATGTAACTGATTCCTACTTAAGCGCTGACCTCTAATAGGATCAGCATTTATTTAAGGGTAAAGGATTTCTTCAGTCACTGGAAATAAATTTATCTCCAGTGAGCCTAAAACTACATCGTTTTGGATTAATGAAGGGTGTTTCCGTAATTTTGTTTATTTTTTTTTATCATATGGGTTTTACTGAAACACCCTTCATTAATTCACCTAAAATTACAAAACACACCCTTCATTAATTTAAAACATTTTGGGGTCACTGGAGATAACTTTACTTCCAGTGTCTGAAGAAATATTTTTCCCTTTATTTAATCTTTGTGCATGAACTGCTTCATTTAACATTATATATTTTTCCACGTTTCCATCCCTTTCCCCATGTACGCATTTCTTTTTAGGCCTGGAGTCCAGATTTGCCAAAACATCATTGGTTAGTATAGTTAGGCGATGCCTTGGCTAAAAAAATTGGGCAGTGGATTAGCCTATATATATTGGTTTATTAGGTGGGGATTTCGATTGGTTTAGTTGGGTGGGGTTTTCAAATTTCAAATTTCTCTAAAGTCACTGATATATGTGATTCTCCCTCTTCCCTCGGCTTGATCTTAATTTTGTTTTTTGTTTTTTTTAAACAAAGTGTTCATAAATCGTTATCCATGAATTCACTATTATTATTTATGGAATTTAGATAATTACTATTTCTATGCCAATAAGAGGATTATAATTATACTTGTTATTAATATTTATTTATTGATGATTTATTATTGTTGTTGTTGTTGTTGTTGTTGTTATTATCATTTGAGTGGATTGTTCCAAGCCCACCCGTTCTTAAGATTCACCTGGCTAAAGTGTTAGAGCTTAATTTTAGACCATGCCTCCTCTCCTTAAAAGAACTGGTGTAAGGCATCCCACTAGATTCCTTTTAAATCTCGAGTTTGAATCCTGGAGGAGACATCGTTTTAAGACTTGGGAGAGATAGCCCCTAAACCGGAATGATAATATTAAAAAAATTTTAATAATTAGCATGCACAACTAAATATTTTTAAGTGGCTGAGGTTATTTTAATAATTAGATATAGAAAAGTATATTTTCAATGGAGGTGTTTTTTCTAAATCGGTGGATAAAAAATTTAATCGTGATCATAATTCTAGAAATTAACTTTTAGGCTCTCATAACAGTGTTAGAATTGAACTAATAAAATTTATACGGGTCAATATCTATTTGTATTGTATGGTTTGCTTATGACATATTTTTTTCAAATAAAGTCTTAATAATCATTTACCTTTTTCAAATTAAAAGTGAATCCATCAGAGGTAGTAATATTTATGACATATAATCTTAACATGTGATGGAAAATTTGATCCCTATTTTAAAATGCATGTTTAACCAACTATTTTTAAGTGGTTAAGATAATTTTGATAACTTATTACCAAGAAAAAAAAAGTATATTCTTAATGGAGGGATTTTTTTTTTAAAAAAATCGATGAATGAAAAATTTTGAATGGTGATTCTAATTTTGGAAATTAACTCTTAGGCTCTATGTTTTATCTGGGGGTTGATATTTTTGATATTACTACAGCGTTACAATTGAAACAATAAAATTTAACATAAACTATTTCTATTTCATATGGTTAGTTTTATCCTATATATATGTGTGTGTGTGATCCTTAGGATATTGATAAAACTACAATATTGGAAGGATTTAAAATAATGATCAAAATATAGAAAGTGACACTAATATGAAATAGGGAAAGGCATGGAGTGAGAAATTCTTGGGAAACAAAAATTCATTAAGGTGTATATTGGAAGCTATGATCTAAAAATTGAATAAAATAATTAATAATTAATAAATCAAAACTACCTTTCAAGTCATATTATTTGCTTGTAATCAACTTTTTTTTATTTGAAAATTTGAAATAAATCACCAATCAAATAAAATGAGGGGGAGATGATCGAGTTATAATTTATAAAAATCCATCTAGATTGTATATTTAAATTAAGATTAAAATTTTAAGAAAATATAATGAGTTATTATGAAGATACTCTATTTAAAAGGAGAAAAAGAAATATGAAGGATCAATAAAGATAGAAACAAAGAATACCTTGTAAAGGGAAGACTCATTGATGTGGTTGTATGTACCTCTCAAATTAATAGAGTATTAACACATGGAAAGCTACACACAAAGGAAAGTCAATTTAAGACAAGCACATTACCACAGGGAAAAGAAAATTTCAAATTGCTGTTTCGTCATGGGAGAAGTGAAATAACATCGGAAAGAAATAGAAGGTGTTGGAAATTGTGAGCGTGTATGGTATATAAATGAGAAAAAAAGGTAGGACTCATGGATTGGTCACTAGGATGAAAAAACATGTATTTGATTTATTTTGGCAATGCATAATAAGTGCATCTAAGGGTTTAGCTCTGTTATGTGATGTACGACCAATTACTATTGACTAAATTTACATTCAATTTTGGGATGTAATTTATTGGGTTTAGGGATATTTTATATTTAATTATTTTAGCTGATATGCCTTTAAATCTCAGCTATGGTTTCTATTTATTCTCTATGATTTTACGATTTCTTTCAGGGGTATTTTGTATTTAATTATTTTAGATGATTGGCCCTTAAGTTTCAGTCAAATTAGGATAGTTTTAATTTGATTTATTCTCCATGATTACAGGAAAATTTAGGGCTAAAATAATTGACACTAAACCTAATTTAGCCTATATGTGTCCACTGTTATGTGGCTCATGAAGTGAGAAGCTCATAGTATAAAATTTCTTAATTGAGGGGATTGAATTTATTTATAATTTATAAATTTTTGTTGTTTTTAATCTATTCCATTACTCCTCATGGCTTTGACCGGAAAAAAAAAAAATACTCCTCATTGCTTTGGAATCATATTATTTAGAGTAAAATACTCTAACCTCCCTTGTATTTTGCCTTAATTACAAGCACTTCCCATCCGTTTTGAAAACCTACACTTAGTTTCAAATTGTTAACTATGTTAAGGATTTTTATTTTTTTAATTAAAATTTATATTAAAATAAATTTTATTTACTAATTCACACTTCATCATTACTAATATCCTAATTTTGGCTAAAATTATTTAAGTAATTTAAGAGTTCTTTTTCTTTTTCTTTTACTTAATTTATTTTTTACTTTTGTAAATAGTAATTTGTTAATTTTTTTTTTCATATTGAGATGAAGACTTCATTAATTTAATTAATGAAAACACATAAAAATTAATTAAACATGTGATTATTCTTTTAATAGATGTATACTTAAATAAACATGTTTATAAATGATTATGAAAAAAATATTTGAAAAAAAAGAATAATATAAGTTATGTCTCAAATTTAAATTATTAATAACATATAGTGAGGTGTCGTGGATAAAAAAAACAAAAGAAATATGTTCTTAGTTATTTAACAAAAGAAATAAATTTCAATAAATATGATAAAATTTTAAATTTTTCAATATAGTAGAAATCAAAGAGGGGCATTTTGGTGAAAAAATGTTTAATAGTCAAATTTAACAGCAAACTAACTGTTGGATGGATAAAAGTAAAATCTCAAATATGTGTTTAAGAGGTTTCGGTAGCTTGCATTCTAATTTCAAAGAAGGTCTATATACATTTTTCAAATAGAAGGGAGGTTTGTGTAATTTAGGTAAAACAGATGGGTAGTCAATGTATTTTACTCTATTATTTATGTTATTTTCAATCTATTCAATAACTCCATATTAACTACATGCGTTATGAAGAAATTTTTAATAAATAAGTAGGAAAAGTTTTTTTATGTTTTATACTGAATAACCTAGGGTGTTTGATGAATTTTTAGTTGTCAATTATAAAAACAAGTATATTTTTAAATATACACATATTTAAGTTTTTCATAAAATAAATATATGAATCAAGGATTTTTTTTTGGATCAAATTAAATGCTACATAGTCATATACTAATTTTTTAAGCATTATTTGTTTCATTCCATCCCAATCTGCTGTGTCAAATGTGCGTGACTGTTTCTACAATGGATTTTTTAAAAATTGTATGATAAGGGAGTTTCAATTTGGTTATTGAAAGAATTCCGCACATTGCGCATCACACGGGTCATTTTATTGTCGGGACGATAAGTTCAAAAATTCACTTTATTTTTTCATGGACATGATGATCACTTCTTTTTTACTTTTTCCTTTTTTTTTTCTGCGTCAAATAATGACTATTGTATGTTTATTCCATTCTAACCAAGTGCTCTGATATGGTTAAATGTGTGTGGCTGTCTATAAAAGATATATTGAAGAATTGTATGATGGTACTAAATTTTTTATGTTGATTTTTTGGAACATTATGAAGGGACTTTTAGTTTGGTCCAACCGATCCTTATTGGCATCAAAAGGTTATGTAATTGAAAGAAGCTCGTGCATCACACGCCTCGGGGCATATAAAATTGCTAATTTTAGGTGTTTACCTGTAGTTTTTCCAAAGAAAAAATCTACATATTGATAATTTTTATTGCATGTGATTGTGCAACACATAGGGTGGTTTGTCTTGACGCATCAAATAATAAAATTTTTTGATATAATAGTGGAACTATTAAATTCAATTAAAAGCAAGATAGGGGTGAGTATACGACTGATTTAAAACCTTTAGTCGCCTCAGGTTAAATTAAAATAAACTAAATTATGTAGTGAAGGGCACAACTTAGGTCATGTTCTTTTTTTTTTTTTTTGATACAGCCAGTAGGGGAAGGGGAGGCAGGGGTCGAACCCTGGACAAGGGGGAATGCCAGCTCCTAAGGCTGGCCCTAGTACCATCGCGCTACGAGGCGCTTGGCCAGGTCATGTTTTCTTAAGGAACTATTTATTTGATTCCTGAGTTAAACTAAATGACAAAAACATTTAAAGGTGTTTTGATTTTTGATTTTGATTTTTTACTTTTTTAATGATGAATAACAACCTAAACTACTATATTTCTGATTTTTGATAAAATGATGAATAGAAGTATGAAATGTTCCTTGGAAGTGAACCTATAGCTATCTTAGCTTGCCTAATGTCATGTGAGTTAATTAATTTACCAAGTCTAATTAAAAACCCCAAACACGGTTTGAGTCAAGTGATCTTTGACAAATAATTGTCCTAAACGCTAGATAACAACAACTTATTAACGTACTTTTGAAACCACTTGGTGTGCAATTTAAATCGAGTTAGTAAAACTTGCTTCCTTAATGAAGAATACTCACAGAGACACTGAATAGCAACACAAATCACTATCATACCTAACAACGTACTCGATAAAACAATTTCAATGAGTGCGAATGAAAATATATAAAATCAAAACATAAGTGTTACAACTCAATTCAAATTACAATAATCCAACTAACAATGATTTAAAACTTGATACATTTTAAGAAGTGGTGCGTAACTTAAAATACTTTGAATGTAAGTAGGTTGTTGGTGTTGAAGTAATTTGAATTTTTAAATCTTGGAATTAAAGTATCTAAAATATTAAATTCAACCAAATAAATGGTCATGTAGCAATTGTCATACTTTTTTATATTTCAATAATTTTTCAAGAGTTCAACAATATTTTTCTGTCTCAATATTTGAATTTAGATTAGTTACTCATTTTCTAATGCATGTAATAAGTAAGTCACACATGATTTAATCCGCGGGTTATACCGAAATATCTTTTTGAACCTATTAGTTTAGATTTTTTTTTAACGTCTTTATGTTAACAATAATGAAGATGCTTTCTATCCGCGCAACTAACGGGTAATTAAGGCAAAGGCCTTAAATGATGTAAAATATGAACTCATCTCAATCTAAACTACTTTTCAATATGACAGAGGCAATTTTCCATTACAATTTCATTTGCAATGACGATAATTAAGAGCCAAGGTCAATCGATGTCCAATGTAGGTCTATACCTACCAAGTCCGGTTTTTTCACATGGGCAACTATATGTTGCACTATCAAAGGTTAATAGTTTCAATAGGTTGATAATACTTATATTGGATGAGTTCAATAAATGCAATATATTACAATAAATGTAGTTTATAGAGAAATTTTTCAAACCTTTTATTGCAATAATAGGATGAAGATAATCTTCCTTATCACCATATAGGACTATGTGAAATGTATCATGATTATGATGTAATGAATTGGTTGAATAATAACATTGTAGCATATATTGATCATTTTAGCCCATTTGTAGTTTTAACATATCCGTGCAACGCACGGGTTGAAAGTCTTGTTTTAATGACCATATTTTCAATTGAGAAAGGTTCTTTAAAGGAGTCCACATTTGGTGCTTATACATAGCTGTATTTATGTGCTTATACCTTTAATTAGAGGTATAAGCAATTTTTTTTATTTTTTTATATATTCTATTTATTTAGATTTAAATCATATGCTGCTTTTTGATATGTTTTTTGCACCCAGTATCTCAAATTAATTTTTTTTGCACTCAGTATCTCAAATTAATTAATTTCCAGTTCTGTATTTGTCTGTAACACCAGTATTATGAAAATTAATTAATTTGAGATACTGGGTGCAAAATACAGAAATTAATTAATTTGAGATACTGGGTGCAAAATACATATCAGAAAGCAGCATATGATTTAAATCTAAATAAATAGAATATATAAAAAAATTAAAAAAATGCTTATATCTTTAATTAGAGATATAAGCACATAAATAAGTACCTAAGTATAAGCATCAAATGTGGACTCTTCTTTAAAGAAGAGGTGAATGGATCTATATTGCAAATCGAAAGAAGTGATTGTGGCAGAGTCATTCAAGACTAATGCCCACCCTATAGATTTGTTGTTATAGCTGTAAACTTACACTGGTCCCTCCTGTTCGAATTTGCATACTCCAAATGTTATTACCTGATCCTATTTATAAATACAATTAAAAAAAATGGTCCTTTATTATAGAGTGAAAATTGTAATAAATAACTTTGTTATGGACCGGCCCAACGATCTAGGTCCATGCTACGACCCAATATAACTAGAAAGCATAGCCAATATGAGCATAGCTGATATATCGACAGGATTCTACTAAGATGAGATCTATCCTAACCAACACCCTGAGATATTCGCCCCTGATATCTTGGACCCGGATCTTGTCACCCCGAGTATCCCGACATACCGAGATACTCGCCTCGGACACCTCTATAAATATAGAAGGAAACCAACCAGGTGCACACATTCTAACTTATGCTCTATTTACTTTCTGTCACACAGAGCACCCCTGGCTAATAGCCTCCAAGTTTATTGCGAACTACGTGGACTTTGATCCATTCAAAGGGTACGTAGGCTTTAGGCTTGACACCTAGTCAAGTCCAATTAAGTCCTGTTCACCGAACAAAACAAACTTAATATTTATTAAGAAGGATCATAAAAATGCAATTGTTTTGAAGGACCAGAAATTAAAACATTAAAATAAAAAGATTAAATTGTTCTTAGTCAAATTTCCTATATTCTCCCTAATTAAATCAGAATTTGAAATGATTAATGGACACGTAGAGACCAAAACAGAATCTGCTAAGGGGGTAAAAGCTCAGTCAAAAACTGAAGAGTGAAGACTAAATCAGAATCTAGAGTGATTGGTGGATGATCACCACATAGAGACCAAAAGAAAATCTACTAAGGAGGAAAAAGCTTTGTGAGAAATTAAACCGTGGAGACTAAATCAAAATCACACAGTAAAAATCAAAATAGAATCTATTAAGGAGGAAAAAGCTCAATGAGAAACTGAAGAGAGAAGACTAATTAAAAATAAAAATGGATAGGATATAATGTACCACTGCATTTAATCCTTTGCATTAACTCCCTAATGAAATAATAAAAAATGTATTTGGTTAACAAGAAAAAAAAACTCATACAATAATCAACCATTTGCAATGCACTAAATGTACTACATGGAGAAAATAATAATAATAATAATAATAATAATACACTGAGGAATCCACTTGAATTGATAACCAACAAGTTTATTATTTGAAATTATCATTTAATTGTAGAGGATACGCTGGGACATAATTTGAAATCACGAGAAGCAGATAAAGTGAAGAAATTATTATACTTACTTTATTGATAAATTATAAATAATATATAAGCATTACATGATAGTATGTTATCAATTTAACTAATATCTAGGATCACTTACATCACTGATCAAGGTAAAATAAATTGAAATGACTCTATTACGCTCTAAAAAATAGCTAACCACATGTTTAAAATAATATAATAAAAAATAAGCACCCTCCAACACAATAAACAATTAAAAAACTAAATAACTTGACTCCTTTTTTTCTTGTGCAACGACGTTGAGAGAAAAGCTGAGTCTGTTATCTTCAACTTTCCGGTGGTGACGGCGGCGGCGACGGCACTATGTTCAATGGATCTAATACCCAAGAGGGTCTCAAGAAGTTATTTTCCGGCACAAATTGGTCGTCATCATCTTCCATGTCCTCATCTCTGTTTCGTAATACGTGCAAAGCCTCTGCTATTGTCGCCGTTGATAACATTGGCGGTGGCCGCGATGTGTTCAATGACTGTAATCCCCACGCAGCTCTTGTCTCTTCCACCCTGTTGAGTCTGTTCCAACAGGCATTGCACAGAGGCTGCCACTGCGATTCAAGAAATTAAAATTGTTTGAATGCCGAGTGTATAGAAAGAAAGAATAAGAAAAGGGAATAATTAAATGGATGAGGCAAGTAAGTACCCTTTCACCTGTGGGGTCACTTCTCCACTGGGTCGTGGAAGTGTTTTTGCATCTGGAACAGCGGAGAGCGACAAGGCCCCCACGCCGGCCTTCGAACGACGACGACGATTTCTTTATACTGTGAGATTCTTGGTTGACACTTAGCGACGACGACGACGGTTGTCTCTGGGAAGAAGGCGACGGTGGTGTTATTCTACCTTGGGGATGCCATGGCTGAAATGCTGAGTTAATGTGATGTTCTAGGTTGCCTATACGTATACGGGGAGTTTGGTGAGGCTCCCCGATTCCAAGACTCAGGTTCAACGACGGTGGTATTCTTCTTCCGGCGGTGGCATGATGCGGTGGCGACACCTGTTCGTTGATAATGTGAGATTCTTGGTTGGCTCCAAGAGGAGGCTGGCTAGGCTCTTGGATTCCAAGTTGTCTCTGGGAAGAAGGCGACGGTGGTGTTATTCTTCCGTGGGCGGCATGATGATGCGGTGGCTGAAACGGTGGGTTGATAATGTGGCATTCTTGGTTGGCTATACGGGGAGTTTGGTGAGGCTCCCCGATTCCAAGACTTAGGGTCGACGACGGTGGTGTTCTTCTGGCGGTGGCATGATGCGGTGGCGACACTTGTTCGTTGATAATGTGAGATTCTTGGTTGGCTCCAAGAGGAGGCTGGCGAGGCTCTTCGATTCCAAGTGGTTCTCTTCTTCCGCCGGCGTTATTCAATGGCGGAGATGGTTCGTTGATAATGTGCGATTGATTGTTGGCTGTAACAAGAGTTTGCCGGAGTTGAGTTTGGCTCTGAGACGAAGGTGGTGTTTCACCGTCGGCGGGATTCCCCGGCGGGTTCATCTTGGATAGTAGAGTTTAATTGAAGAAAGTTCTTTAGAGCTCGAGGTGAATGGATCTATACTGAAAACGGAGAGAAGTCTTCCTCGTGGCAGAGTCATTCAAGAATATGCCAACCCAATGGATTTGTCGCTAATTGGCACACTCCACATGTTATTACACTGGTCCTATTTATAAGTAGGATGACGCATCACAATTCCTAAATATTTCTTTGTATTATAAGTGTTAAAAAAATAATACTTCAATACTGAATGCTTTTTATTCATTCGTTCCTTATTCCAAAATGGATAAGGCACATTTATCCAGATGGAAATTAATAACTTTAAGCAAGAAAATAGGGAACAACTTCAAACAAAAAAGTAGAAAACAATCCTAACAACTTGCTACTTATTTAAAATTCTTAAAATACTGGAAACAATAATTTAAACTTTAAAATAACAATAATTAAAAAACAAATTTATTTTCAACAATAAGCAATAGCATATGCAAGGAGCTTGTAAATCAGAAGACATTTTACTTAAATTCTATTTGTTAAATGACAACAATGTATTCTTACCTGCTTTTGTTACGTGTTACATCAAAATTTAAGTTAATTGGGTTTTCTTTATTATGATCAAAATTTGTAGAATATTACACTTATCGAATCTTACTTCTTTTCTATGAAAACATATTCCTCCTAGATTTATCCTTCCACAGGTTATGCTTTTCAGTAACTGTCAAAATATGTAATTACAATATTGCCCCTCCTGCTGATGTTAAGAATGTTCTTATAAAAGTATAAAGACTATTTTGATTGAATGATGATTCTCCCTGTAAGTCATATTAATCGGACAGTCTGTTAGATATATACACAGTGTGCCGGTTGTATGGAGGCCGCAAATCTCACGAGATTACAATAATAAAAAATAAAATTAAATCTATTTACAACTAATCCCTATTATTTCTCCTATCTCTTAGTGATCCGAAAATCCCTCTTATTAGTTAGTGGTAATCTTTACCGTTCTTTCCCCCGAAAATTTGTTTATATAATAAAAGGGAAAAACACTTCTCATATTAGGAGAAGTGTATTCTCATGTTATATACACATGAAATGATGGGACCCACGTATATATATAATTAGCATATTATATATATATATATATATATATATATATATATGGGTCCTACCATTTTATGTGTGTATAAGAATCTTCTTTTTCTTATGTAACATGAGAAGTTTAAACCCCATAATAAAACTCCACTGTTGGTAAGAATGTTTTAGTTTATTCTGCTCAATTGAGAGTATGTCAGGCCGGCAATTCAAAGGAACTCTTATAAGAAAAATAAAGGAGGTGATTATGTTATTGAAGGACGTTGAGCTAGTTTTTAATGAAGGAGCTTCTGAGTTAATTGTGGTACTGTGTTTCACAGGGTTACGTGAGATCTCGGTGGTTTCCAACTAAATGGTAAGTTTTTTTTTAATCTTCTAGTATGAATTACCTTTTTTTCTTTTGTATTATATGTGACTTTAGATCTTGGTGATGCAGTCAATCAAACCACTTCGGTTGCGTATTCCTACACATTATCCAAATTGCTCTCCAATTCTTTTAGATGAAATGCCATCAGAATCCACCAGGTCTGAGATTTGGGCTGTGTGACTATCATTTATATTTTATAGCTTATTTTCCGATTTTTATACAGGTGATTTGTGTTCTTTTATTCTTATATTTCATCTTAGCAACTTGATAGTGTGATTAGTCAATGAACCTAAACAACTTATTTGCACAAAGCATTCTCATACAGAAATGGGATTTGGTGCATTCTTTTGTGCATCTCTTTAAGAGTAAATTTAGAAGCAAGGAAAATATATGTATGATGTGTCAATTAATAATAAAATAAATCATATGCCAAGTTGATGAAGGATTATTATTTATCATGATTGTGTTCTTGGACTTTGTTGTATCTTAAGCGTCCTCTCCACTTGTTATTGTTTTGGTTTGGACAGAGACGAGCCGGCTGATCTGTTAACAAAAAAGCAAGACTGAAGCTCCAGCGTTCTCTTCAAAGTCTGGATGATCCCTTGTCGATTAGGAGCATAGCGTTGTCATGGGAAGAATGTGTCAAAGACGCAATGTTGGGTTATGAACTCGAGTCTGGTGTTGGAAAACTTGGCTTCAAAAATGGAGGGTGGATGATTTTTTGAACAAACTTAACTTTGAACGTGGGCAAGGGATTGATCTTTCTTGTAATGTCGATACAAGAAGATCTAGCCACCTATGCACGGGGCAGCAAATAAATTTTCTGTTATCTTAATAAATTGTGCGGTTATTCCATTTTCACTTTTGAATATGTACATGTACTGAAGAAGCAAATATTCAAACATTAATCTCCCATGAAATTTGAATCTTTGTCACCCGAGAAAGCCCAATCTTTTTTCTCCTAAAAAATAAATTCTAGATAGGAGAAATCATTTTATTTTATTTTTTCATGTGCGCTTTACATCTGCAGATGTTTTTTTGTGTATATTTTCTCCCTCGCCCAAGAGATTATCTGTATTTTTTGGGCAGCTAATTTTTTTAAAAATTTTATTTTAATGATGTTTTCATCCTAGAGTTTTAAAAATTCAGCTTATGTTTATGTTAAGGAAAACTAGATCTTGCGAAATGCACAGGAAAGACAATGAGTTAAAAGTTGTGTGGTAATATAATATTGTAAATAATTTTTTCCCATGGCCATATCCAATTTTTAAATATCCTAGATTTAGTTGAAAAATGTTAAGAAGATCAAAGGTATAAAATGAAAAAGTTAGAGAATCCTATTTATAAAATTGTGACTAGAACAGCTCCATATGAATTGGATAAAAACCTTGCAAAATGTATGCTCTTTTATTGATCGAACAAATTTAAATTAGGGCTAAGTAGCAATTTTGCCACAGAAGTATATGCCTAGAAACAATTTTGAATTGGAAGTTTTTTTAGGAGCCATGTTACCCTAGAAGTCTAAAAACGTAGTAACCTTCATTAGCAACCCTAATGATCAAACATTAATTGACCGCATTATGTTGACATGGATTGTCTACAATTGTCACTTTTTTTTAAGTAGTAATTTTGCCCCAGAAGTACATGCCAAGGAGCAATTTCGCTCTAGAAGTTTTTTTGTTTCAATATTGCTTCGAAAGTCTAAAAACGTAGCAATGTTATCTCTGCATTAACAACCCTAATTAATTGTACTTGACATTTTTTTGTAAGCTTTATTATCTCTGCTTATAATACACCAGAGATTTGTTAATCATTCATGTAGATAATTCCACAGACGAGTGATTATAATTTGGAAAAAATTGTTTAAACTGCCTGCGACGTATTCGTTTGATCTTTTGTTTGGACAAATTCATTCTTATTTTTTTGTTTGATTTGTTTGAAACATTTTTTCTACACAAATTCTTTAGACGAGTAATTATTGTTTGATTGGGGAATAGCTACGATAAAGGACGCTATGGGAGAAAGAAAGAGAAGGCTATGTTTACCTTTTTTTTAAAAAAAAATTAATTAATTGCGACTCCTACTCCCTCCTGTCATGATTATAATTATAAGATCAAGTTGACTTTTTTCATGAAGAAATTAAGAAAACTAAATAAGTTACTTAATCATACTACCTCCGGTCCTAATCATAAAACCGGATTGACTTTTTTGGAAAAATTAAGGAAGTTAAATAAGTTATTTAGGGTGTGCATGGTAACACTCCCAGAATGACTTTTTTCTTAATTTCTGTGCTCCGGAACAAAAATGGATGAGAATTGTGTTTGGTAAATCCGGTTTTTTTTCTTGCTCTCGGGATGAACCGGTTTATTTTTTGTGCTGGGGAGTAAAAAAAAGAAGCTAAAAATTTTAGCTTCTCTATTCCAGGGCAAAAAATTAGAATTTATTTTTTCCTCAATCAAAGCAGAAATTTACCCTCGTTCACCACCACCGTCGCTCCACCACCACCGCCGTTGCCACCCCCAACACCACCGCTGCCCCACCGCCCCGCCACCGTCACCGCCACCACCACCACCATCGCCATCGCCCCACCACCACCACCACCACCACACCATCACCACCGCCACCGCCGCTGCCACCACCACCGCCACCACCAGCCACCACACCATCACCACCGCCATCGCCACCACCACCAGCCACCACACTATCACCACCGCCACCACCCCACCGCTACCACCAGCCACCACACCACCACCACCGTCGCCACCGTCGTCATCACCACTACCGCCATCGCCCCGCCACCACCACCATCGTCACCACCACCACCACCGCCACCGCCACCACCACCCCCGCCTCAGCCACCACCGCCTCCCCCACCCCCGTCGCCACCACCACCATCGCTCCCTGCCCCAGCCACCACCACCACCACCGTCCCCACCACCACCGCGCCCCGCCGCCGCCACAACCGCCCCCTGCCCTGCCACCACCACGGCCACCGTTCCCACCGCCCCCCGCCACCGCCACCACCACCACATAAATAATTTTTTGAATATAATAATTACATAAATAATTTTTTTAGGAAATTTAAATTTAAGTTTATTTGTAAAGTATAATAATTATATTAATTATTAAAGAAAAGGATAAAATGGTAAAAATAACTCATTGATCCTTCATCTTCCTTTCTTACTATTTTTTTAACTCCTAAACAAGAGGAGGAAAAATGTGTTACCAAACGTAATTCTAATTCTCGGGGTAAAAATAAAATGGGTTAACAAACGTAATTCTGATTCTCAGAACTCTTCCAAAGCACGGAATCATAAAAAACTGTTTCATCTCAGAAACAGTGCTGGGCAACAGAATGGTTGCCATGCACACCCTTAATCATATCATAGATTATGTATCCTTAGATTATATATTAGTTTATCAGTTAAATTAATTAGCTTAGAAAATAAAAATAAAAATACTTTAAAGTAATTTAATTAGCTTTTTCAATCTTTTTTAACAAGTCAACTTGATTTTAAATACATTAAAAAAAGAATATAACAATAAAAGAAAAGAAAACTTCAACTTAACATAGAAAAATAATAATTAAGAATCAATTAAGCTATTACAACACCACGATGGGAGAAATGAATGATGAGACATTAGAGTAATGAAAATAGTTCAGGTATAGCTACAACGAGCGGATTTCTTAACAGAGTGTTCCGAATTCTGTGTGTGCACAACACAGCACCATTGGAAGATGACTCCACAGTGCAAGGGTCAAAATTCATAGTGCAAGGGTCAAAATTCATACCTTTTCTCATTAAGTCAGGCCAACCACTACATCAAGATTCTGCTGCATCAACTGAATTCCTGAATGTGATGGAATTGTCAATGGAGTCATTATTATTATAGTCTCAGAAGCAAACATTTTTAGACAAGATTGAACTCACTTTGAAGATTGTGGATCCAGCTGCATTGTAACTGGTCCATCGTTAACAAAACTGACCTTCTCACCATCAAAAGTGCGAGGATAGTTAACATATGTAGCCATTAAACAGTACAACCCAACTAGTGCAACATTACAGAGAAATTCAACTGTCCCCCCAAATCTCTCTCCCGATTCCCAACCTGCATCAGACAGATTCTTTCATTTTTGATGGGGCTAGTTGGCTAGGCTGGAGCTAAAATCCTCTGTAGTGAGTGGAAAAGAAGGAAAAGTGAAATAACACTGCATCAGTTTTCTAAACAATGAGACTGCTAACTACGTAGTGGGATACATGGTGGCTATATTAAGCTATGCTAATCTCCACCACTAGCAGAATTCTGTGAATGCAATGTGTAATGACGGGAATATCAATTGTTTGACCGATAGAAAAACCCCATGTTCTACATCAGAAAAGGGTGAGAGACTTGTGGTATTCCACACATGGCAATTTTACCCTCCTTAGGCATCGAATCACAACTCAAGTTCGCTTTTTCATTGAATTATAACAAATAGATATTAGGTATGAGCTATAAATGTGTTCAATCTTATAGAATGTGCCCAGTACCCAATCCATGAATCATCATACTCAATATGTAAAATTTACCTATGAACATGGCGTATGTTTAAGTAATTAAGTCAACAAGGGTAAAGGCTGAAGTGCTATTTCTTTACCAAAGAAACAAAACAAAATTGCCTCCCTGCTATATTTTATCATTTCAGAAATAGATACCTTCAGCTGATAAATGAAACAAACTTGAAGCTTACCTTTTATTTCATCATTGCTATAGGCATTCCTGAATCTATCAACCAAAGAAGCATAAAACGGCTTTGCTTTCCGAGGGGGCATTGCC
The DNA here is from genome assembly GCA_034222035.1 of Acacia crassicarpa. Classification (NCBI taxonomy): domain Eukaryota; kingdom Viridiplantae; phylum Streptophyta; class Magnoliopsida; order Fabales; family Fabaceae; genus Acacia; species Acacia crassicarpa. Next base: position 9,803,580 of record JAWXYG010000008.1, read on the forward strand.
ACGTGAAACCAAAATTATTCTTTTAGTAAAATACTCCCTCCGGTCCTAATTATAAGAGCTAGTTGACTTTTTTGGAGAGATTAAAAAAGCTAATTAAATTACTTTAGAGTATTTTTATTTTTATTTTTTTCTTCAAACTAATTAGTTTAACTAATAAACTAATATATAATATAAGGATATACAACATATGAAATGGTTAAATAACTTATTTAGCTTCCTTAACCTCTCCAAAGAAAGTCAACTAGCTTTTATAATTAGGACCGGAGGTAGCAACAACTAAAGTCCTTCCCACTTCCTTCCTCGTTCATAATTAAGAAAATCGAACAAACAAACATAATTCAAATACCTAATAAAACTTGATAATTCCTCTGCATTACCTGCAAATTAAGAGCAGCCCAATCACCCAAACTGCCAAAAGATTAAAAACAACATCCTCAAATTGATGGGCGAGATGGAAGAACAGCGACAGCAAGCGACCACCTGATAGGAACCAGCCATTATTTGTATTTATTATGTGTCTTGTCTTACATGTGACAAGTGTCTAGTGTTAGTTAATGTCAGTTTTATAGGATAAGATAAAGTAGTTATTTTCAGTTATAGATAAGGTAGTTATTTTCAGTTTATCTGTTAGCCTATAAATATCATAGATGTGTTCTACCAAAAATATGGATGAATAAATATATGAATGTTTGAGTATTTTGGTCAAGGACTCAGATTTTGGTTCTTGAATATACTACTAGAGTTTCAGATTCTAGCTCTAGTTTATCTTTCTCTTTCCCTATTTCTATTTTTATTTTCTAGGTTCTAACAACTTGGTATCAGAGCGGTGAATCTTTGGGCCTATTTGTAATCAATGGTGATCACACATCAGTCCTCTCACAGCAATGATCTTATATTGCCTAAACCTCATCCTAAACCCAACCAAGCACTCTGTCCACCCAATGAAAATAATAACCCATCACCAAAAGGCCTCTTTTCACAGCAACTAGGTGCAATTTTATCCAAGTTAAATCGTCTAGATGCAGACCTATTCAAATTGAAGAAACAGAAAGAGTATTCATTTTCCTTTGGTCATCCCAGTGAAGCCGAATTACAATGGCAGACTTCTGGATGTTTTTCTTTTTCACGGGAAATTTGGGGTCATGTGTTGCTGACAGCAAATACAATTTCAAAAGAGAGAGAGAGAGAGAGAGAGAGAGAGCAATTTTCAGAGGCAGTTATTACCATCAGTTATCAGTCAAACTTGGGTAGTTACCACTACAGAAATTTCTGAAACTGACAAGCAGTAGTTACGCAGAGATAAAAGTTATGTTTCAGATGTGATGATAATTTATTACTGGTCATACATGCAAAACTGCTCCCTTCCTTCCTATCGCCTTGAGGACAAGGTTGTTCTCTTAGGGGTGGATATTGATAGGAACCAGCCATTATTTGTATTTTATGATTTATTATGTGTCTTGTCTTACATGTGACAAGTGTCTAGTGTTGGTTAATGTCAGTTTTATAGGATAAGATAAGGTAGTTATTTTCAGTTATAGATAAGGTAGTTATTTTCAATTATAGATAAGGTAGTTATTTTCAGTTTATCTGTTAGCCTATAAATATCATAGATGTGTTCTACCAAAAATATGGATGAATAAATATATGAATGTTTGAGTATTTTGGTCAAGGACTCAGATTCTGGTTCTTGAATATACTACTAGAGTTTCAGATTCTGGCTCTAGTTTATCTTTCTCTTTCCCTATTTCTATTTTTATTTTCCAGGTTCTAACACCACCGAACGTGACTTCAGACGAAACAATTATATTTCTCTTCAATATTCTGACTTTCAAGTTAAACTTAATCACACTAAGCAATAAAATTAAAGAGACCACAAAAAACATCAAGATTCTCAGTACACACAAGAAGGATCAAATGAAGGCACAAGTTGAAGAACAAGAATGAAAGGGTTTTTAGTTACCTGGATGAAGGTGGTGGAAAGATGAAGGAGCAGGTGACGGCCGTAGAAGTAGGCGGCGGCGACGCTGGAGGGGAACGAAGCAGAGAAGCCAAGTGAAGATTTGAGGAGCGAAGAGGGAAAAGGGTTTGGTTCTCACATACCTCGGCAATTTCCTTTTTTTTCATTTATTGAAAAAAGACACAAGTTTGTGTCTGCACTTGTGGTTCTTCGCGCATATGTGGCTCTGCCACTGCACACATGTACATATATATATGCTTGACAAAGCTTATTCAATCAGAAGCAATTTTTCCGTGATGTTCTAGACGACCAAGTCAAAGTAGCACTATTATCCAGAACCTAAATTACATACACTGCAAGTAGCATAGACAGAATTACTAAAATAAAAGGTCAATCTTAACATAGAGTGTAAGAAAATAACAGAAAGCACACAGAGAATGGGTTAAAGAAAAGAGGAAGAAGGATTATTAGATATATTAGACTTGCTGTACTGTGGCACCTGGACCTATACACGTGTCACCATCTAACTGAGTTAGCTACTTTACCTTTATTGTGTAAACACTATATACTGTGTAAACACCCATACTTCGTGATTAACAAATAGAAATACAGAGAAATAGATTTTTCATTCTCTCTGAATATACTCTGGTTTCTGGCATGGTATCAGAGCCGGCATCCAGGGCCTGACTCCAGTCGCCGGTAAAATCGAGTGACATTAACAGCAAAGAGAGATCTCCAGTCCGGATTGATCATTCTTTGCCCAAAATGTCTACGTCTAGCTTTGTCGATGTCGCTAGTGATTCTGGATCTACATCGTCTTTTCCTCTCGGTGCAGCGTCTCAGCGTGTTTTTTCAAATAAGAAAATCACTATCCAATTAGATGACCACAATTTCCTTCTCTGGAAGCAGCAAGTGAATCTGATGGTCAAACAACATCAGTTACATCGTTTTCTCAATGGCACGATTCCTACATCGCCGTCGACGATACGAGCTGAATCTGGTATGTTTGTACCTAATCCTGAACTTGATGAGTTTGAATCACTTGACTTTGCTTTGGCATTGAAGACTTCCTATTTTTTAATTGATTTATGATATATTTTGATATATTTTAGAAGTCATCAATACTAAATTGAAGAAATTTTATTGAGATTTTAAGAGATATCAATTTGGATGTATTATTTAGGGGATTTCAATTTAAAATACAAGTTTTTGAGTTTAGGAAATAAATCATAGCAATGAGAGGTTTTGAATAAATTCAGTTTTATTATTATTATGCTTAACATATAATTTCCTTTTCTTTCTCATTGGCATAAGGATCAGGGAAGGTGATTTTTCAGAACAAATTGAATGCTGTGACCGTGGGAATTAATGGCATTGGAATTAATGGCATTAGGTCCCACGAAATTGAATAGAAATGAAGATGATAATGGGAAGGTCAAGGATAGCTGCATGTCTGCACGTGGGGAGGAGCAATGAATTGAAGAATATTGATTTCATTGAATTAAAGGGGGGCCCACGCATTGAATGGAAATTGGAACCTAAAATCTATATATTAAAGAGAGGCACAGAGATGTAGAGGGGAGAGACGCACGGCACAGTGAAGAAAAATTTGGAGCGTGAGATTTTGTTGGAGACAAAAAGAAGAAGCAGAGTTGTTTTAGGATCTCTTCTTTCTTCTTCTTCTTCTCTTTATTTTGGAACCTGAATTTCTTATGTTTGTTATGGATTTTCTTATAGCCATGTGTGGCTAATTTTCCTTTTCAACCTAGAGAACCTATGAACTTGTTTGGGTTTTAGAGATTATTCCCACTTGTTAGTCTTAATTTTATTTCAGTTTATTTAATCATGTGTTTATTGCTATTGCTTAGTGAGTGGCCACCATTGAGCATGTTTTGGAGATTTAGGGTTGAACTTAGAAGAGGGAATTCTAAATTGACCTTGGGATTAAATAATGTGGAATTAGGTTTAAATTTAACGTGAAGTTAGATTTTAATCTAATTTGTGTCTAGGATAAGGATATACCTAGAAGCTCCGCATAATCAAATTAGAATGAGTTCGATTTAAAAAAGCATCTCATTTAGTTGTGTGAGGCATCACGTAATTGATTAAGATAAGTAGATAAATGAACCGGAAGGCATTTATAGACATTAATACTCTAGATTAGCTGTTTAGGTTAAGTCAAATTTAATTTAGTGGGGATAAAATCTAGAAAAACAAACAAGGGATTAGTGACTCTAGGTTGTACTTTTCGATATTGGAATTTGCTTTTTTTGTCAAAAGTCTTTTGCTACTATTAGTTCTTATTACTTTTCTTTTTGAAAACAATTCTGACTCACTCAACTTAAACGAAACAAGGAAATTTAATATCTAATCGCTTGTAAGATTGAGTCCTCGTGGGAACGATACTTTTCTCATCACTCTATTACTTGATACGGCCCATATACTTGCGGAGTTTGATGGATATAAGGTTTTTCCCTATCAGCATCGTGGCTCTTAGCCTCGGTTGCACCTTCTATTCTTCCTGAACTCGTTGGTTTATAAACTGCGGCACAGATTTGGAGTAAACTGAACAAATTATACTCTACCAAATCAGATTCCAAAATCCTTTTATACAAAAATCAGTTGAGTGGCCAATGGAAGGGGACTCTGCGCATCCGTGAGTATTTGGCCAACATTAAATCTTTGTGTGATCATCTTGCGGTCTTAGGCGAGAAGGTATCTGAATCCACTCAGGTTTCGTATATTCTCAATGGCCTCACCTCTGAATTTGAGGCTATAATCACTGTGATCAACGCTGCCCAACCTCCATTTGACTTGGACACTGTCAGCAATATGCTTATTGATACAGAGGCCCGTCAGCATACTCTCATGGCTAATATTGTCTCTGCTCAAGCGCATCATCTGTCCTATCTCTCTGTTGAGGATGATGAAGTTGATGCGTATGCATTTGACTCTCAGGCACCGTTTGCATTCACTGGCAGAGGCCATCGTCCTCCTGGTGGACAACAATTTTTTCGTGGAGGAGGAAGGTCTACCCGCGGTCGTGGTGGTCGCACATTTCATACTCATCCTCAGTGCCAGCTTTGCACTAAGGTTGGTCACATGCTCGCACATGATACTATCGGTATGACAATGTTTACACTACTCCTTCATCGTCTAATTCTCCTCTTGCCTATTACGCTACTGCTGGTCCACTTGCTGGTTCCTCTTCTACTCCGATCACAGCTACTCAGGCTTCTCCTAAGCCTTCCACTATAAGCCTTAGTCTACCACGCCTACATCTGCTTCTGGCTCTACTGTCAATGTGCCACCTGTTGAGAATCTCTGCTCTTGCTCAGGCTTATATCACAACTCCATCCTCAGTTACTGACTCTGCCTGGTATTTTAATTCTGGTGTTACTCAACATATTACTTATGGTCCTACTAATTTGAATTCTTTAGCTCCAGGTACCTCTCATGGATCTGTTCAGGTTGGCACTGGTGATGCAGCCACTATTTCTCACATTGGTGAGTCTCACATTTCCTCTGATGTGGCTAACTTTCATAAGAACAGAGTTTTATGTGTCTCTCGCATGAAAAAAAAAATTGGTCTCTATGGCCAAGTTTACTAAAGAAAACAATGTATCTGTTGAATTTTTTCCTCATGGTAGTATTGTGAAGGATTTGCAGATGAGACATATCCTTATGCATGGGCCTGAAGTATTAGGATTATATCCTGCTCTTGATTACACCTCTCCCTCCTCAACGCTGGCGGTTCCTGATGCTGTATATTCTGCAGTTGCTGCTACTGATTTGCCCTTATGGCATTCCAGATTAGGTCACCCTTCATTAGATACTATCAAACTTGTTCTCAAAAGCAATGCTATCCCCTGTAATTTCAGTTCTTCTTTACCACTATGTTCGGCTTGTCAGCTAGGAAAAAGTCATAAGCTTCCTTTTTCCTCTTCTACTACAGTGTATCAGCACCCACTGGAATTAATAATAATGGATGTTTGGGGTCCTACTGTTAACTCTTAGAAATTGACAACATTCCAACATATTTTCTCTCTCTTTTTTATCTATTTTTGGTTCAAAATGTGCATATCAAAGTATAAGGCAAATATCAAAGAAATTCTTGTTATATCCTATACAGTTTATGATTAAATTGATACTTGATAATTGCTTCCTCTTTTGTAGGAAGATAGAGACAAATTTTGAAGCTCTATAAGAACCAAGAAACAAGAAAGAAATAAAGGAGGTGAAGCAGTGCAAAGTTAGAAGGACTCTATACAACTAGCCGCGAAAAGTCGACAACTGGCCACAAAAAGTTGACAACTGGCTGCAGCCAGTCGTGAAAAAGTGCAGAAAGTACAGCTGCGTGTTTTACTTTTCAAAAGCAGAAAAACCCTATTTAACCTAAAGGAAAGGGCCGAAAAACACACTCTTGACCTAAGAAAACAAGTGGGCACACAAGGGAAGAGCTTGGGAGAGAGATTTGGACAATCTTGGAGGCTTGGGTGCTCAACCTAAGAGAGATTTTGGAGATTTCACCTTGGTTCTTCCTTTTTTCTCCTCTTTTCTTCCTAGTTCCTTCATGTATTCAGTTTCTTTGCTTAGAATCTCTTTGTATTTGAACATGAGTAGCTAAACCTTTCATTCTAGGGTTCTTTTGACCCTTTGTATGGATTAATACTTGGACTTTCATCTCTTTTGATAGATAAATATATATATGTGTTGATTTCAACCTTGGCTTAATGCTTCTAAGTGATTGGCCTCCATTTAGATGATTTATTCACATAGGTTTTGACTCTAGAGAACTAATCTAGGTGTAGAACTTGATTGAAATCATGCTTGTCTTGAAGTTTACTTGATAAATGGATGGTTTGTTGGTAAAATAGAGATATATTTACTAACCTGCATTGTCACATTAGAGTTGTTACTTAAATATTGATTCTCACGAATTGTAGTAAGAGATTGTGCATTTTAATGAAAAGAGAAACTTGATTTTGACTTGAGAGAGCGTTTCAAGTGTTTTTGAACCCTAGACTAACACTTATATGTATTGAAATGCTACTAGAGAGGAAGTTAACCAAGTTTTATGAAATGCAAAAAGGAGAAAAAGAATCCTAGGGTCCATTATCCTTGAAGTCAAAAGTCATTTGCCTTTATCAATTTTAAGTTTTAGAAATAGTCTTTAAACATTCTCATTCCAACTTAAAACTTTGTTCTAGCTCAACTTGATGAAATTCACTAAGCCTCTTGTTTGACCAATTTGTTAAACAAATCCTCGTGGGAACAATACTTTATTTATCACTTTATTACTTGTGAAACTTGTACACTTGCGAGGCGAACACCTGCCCCGCTTGTTTCTCATGGATTTGCTTATTACATTGCTTTTGTTGATGCCTGTACTCGCTTCACTTGGGTGTATTTATTACGTACAAAATCAGAAGCACTCCAAAGATTTAAGGAATTTAAGACCTTGGTTGAAAACAAGTTTGATCATAAAATCAAGGCTGTTCAAAGTGACAATGGAGGTGAATTTACTGTGTTCCAGTCCTTTTTGGTAGCCTCGGGTATTGAGCAACGTTTCTCTTGCCCTTACACCTCTGAACAAAATGGTCTTGTTGAGAGGAGGCATCATAGCATTGTTGAAACAGGCCTAACCTTACTTGCTCATGCTTCTCTTTCTCTGCATTATTGGCCTGATGCTTTTTTGTCTGCTGTATTCTTGCTTAATAGGTTACCCTCAAAGGCTATCGATAATATGTCTCCATATGAAAAACTTTTTGGCTCTCAACCTGACTATTCTCTGCTCAAGGTCTTTGGGTGTGAGTGTTTTCCATATACCAGACCATTTCAGGCTCAAAAGTTGAATTTTAGATCTACCTCGTGTGTATTTCTGGGTTATAGCAATCACTACCGAGGTTACAAGTGCCTTGATTTACAAACGGGTAAACTTTATATCTCTCGGCATGTTCAATCTAATGAACAGGTGCTTCCTGGAGGACAACAATTTAGTGTCAAAACAGTCACCAATAGTACAGCTGTCACCCCTTCTTCATTACTTGGATTTCACTCCTCTTCTGGTGGGCTGTCACCTTCAGTTTTGCCATTGCTTGCCCAGTATCCAGTATTTCCTCTCAGTAGGTTTAGCCCTCTATGGATACAACATCTCATCCACCTACACCTGATCCTATTAACACCCATTCAATGGTGACCAGGTCCAAGGCTAGTATTTTCAAACCTCGGGTGTTTCTTACCTTTGATGACACTACTTGTCCAATGACTATTATTGAAGCCTTAGCAAACCCTCTCTGGCAGCAAGCCGCGTAGGATGAATTTGATGCCCTTATCGAATTTGGCACTTGGGAAATGGTTCCTAGACCTTTCGATAGGCGCGCCATTGGCTGCAAATGGCTTTTTAAGGTCAAAACACATGCTGATGGCACCTTAGCTAGGAGGAAGGGACGTCTTGTTGCAAAAGGTTTTTCTCAAGAAGCTGGAGCAGACTATAATGAGACCTTTAGCCCTGTTATCAAGGCTGCCATTATAAGAATCCTCATTACTCTTGCTGTCACTAATAACTGGAAATTATTTCAAGTTGACTTTAATAATGCCTTTCTCAATGGTGACCTCTCTGAGGATATTTTCATGGATCCACCTCTTGGTTTTGAGCATCTGTTTGTTGATAGCACTGGTCAACCCTTGGTTTGCAAGCTTAAAAAGGCTCTCTATGGCCTTAAATAAGCTTCACGAGCATGGTTTCACAAGTTGCAGGATTTTCTGTGTAGCTTGGTTTTCACCCTTCCAAAGTTGATCCTTGTCTCTTTATTCAAAGTGATGATCAGCATAATATTTACCTTATGATCTATGTGGATGATCTCATCATTACAGGGACTAGTGTTACAGCGTGAGGAGTCTGATTGATCGCACGAGCGGGATTTTCTCCTTAAAAGTTCTTGGTGAGCTATCATATTTCTTAGGTATCAAGTTCTAGCCTTCATCCTCTGGCATGTTTCTGTCCCAACACAAGTATATTCTTCAGTTGCTAGTTGATGTTGGACTGTTGGCAGCTAATTCTGCCTCCACTCCGATGGCTGTTAATACCCACCTTACATTAGCTGTTGGTGATTTTTTCTGTGATCCTAAACTATATCGCAGCATCCTGGGTAAATTGCAATACCTATGTTACACCAGACTTGATATTGCTTTCACTGTCAACAAACTCAATCAGTACCTCCATGATCCTCGCATTCCTCACTGGTGTTGTGTCAAACGCTTACTTCGCTACTTAGCTGGTACAAATTCCTATGGGATTCTTATCAAACCAGCGTCACAACTGTGAGTTCAATCTTTTGCTATTACTGATTGGGGTGCAGACAGAGATGATAGGCGCTTAGTCAGTGGTTTCTGCAACTTTCTGGGTCCTAATCCAATCACTTGGGCTTCTCATAAACAACCCATTGTCTCCCGGTGTACCACTGAGGCTGAATATCGTTCAATTGCTGATGCAGTTCAAGAAGTCATGTGGGTTATGGCTCTCCTTCAGGAAATGGCAGTCTCTGTCATTACTCCCCCTTTGATCTGGTGTCACAATTCTGGTGCAGTTGCGCTAGCTGCTGTTGGTCAAATTCTCTTATGGCAAGAGAACCAGTCGAACAAGTAATAAAGTGAAAGTAGAGTATCATCCCATAGAGACTGAGATACCAAGGAATGACGCTCGATTGCTATGATAGTTGTGAAAGCAGAAAATAAATAAAATAAGGTTGAAAGGTTGTGGTGATCATGCTACTAGCAAAAGTAAACAAAATAACGGTAAAAGTGAGAAGATATCAGTAAAAGGTTAGAATGGACTCAGAGTCACCCTTAAGTGCGTCAATCCCCCAGTTACTCTACCCAATGCTATAGCATCTACACTGTACAGCTTCCGCAATTGCTACAGCATAGCTGCTACTCACAAAGCTATTTGGTTAACCCACCTTTATAGTCTTCCGAAGCTTCCGCGTCCGATACGTAGGATGCTAACTATAATCCTTCCATATTCCTATGGCAACTTTCTAATTTAGATCTTTGCTATGCTCAGGGTGTTATGGTTATGAGAGGTAGACCCATTCTTGAAGCCCACAATAATAGGTCAAGTCGTGCACGGGCTGCTTAGCAAACACTGTTTCTCAGAGGTTTAACCCCAACTCTTTGCCAGTAAGTTGAGGTTACAAATCTAGCCCTTAACTTCTGTTAACCGACTAGTAATTAAAACACCAATACGCAAACCAAAATTATTGAACTTGCAACTGGGTTCATTCGACACTTAAAGATTCATCATCGTCCAGCCATATAAAAATCAGTTCATGACTGACGAGGAAGACACGAAACAAACATTAATAGAATGACCTATGATCAAAATACGAAATAAACAAAAGGAAAATAGAAAGCTTGAACAGAGTTCCGAGGCGTGGATGAAGTCTTGTCACGTCACGACTCCACGTCGTCTTCTCTTTGTCGAACTGCAGGAAAGGATGCTGGGTTGTCCTGGAAATAGCGTGCTTTGTGAACTTTCTCATTCTTCTCTTGAGTCTGCCGAAGATAGAATTCTGTCTAGGGCTCTCCGACTACTTTAGGGTTCTCTCGGCTTCCTTTTATAATTGAGTTTTCTTGCGGCGCAAGTTGCAGCGAGTTGAGATTTTTCTATTCCGTCAAGATTTGTCGTATCTTCTGATTAGATTGCTTCTGTTGATTCTACGGGATTCTTTAAATCTTTTAGTTCCAATCCTCTGCATCTTCTATTCCGTTACGTCAGCAACCTATCTGTCAATATCACCCTTTTATTTTATTCCTGAAATCATCTGGATAAAAAGGTCATAATATAAGCCGCATAGTATTGCGTCCTCTACTTTGCTATAGCATTCGTGTACCTTGTATTGCCCTTCGGTTTGCTGTCCGAATGCTATAGCATCGTATCAACTCTGCTACATAGTTTTCCTCAAAAGCATCGCGAATTACGCTGTTCTCAGCACATATGGATGATTTCTATCTCTTAGTCCCTATATCATGAATACACGCCTTTTTGCTTGTTTAAACCATAGTTAAGCTTATTTTTACCATTTAATTCAGTTATGAAGTATAGAGAAAATATAGTATTATTTGTGCTCATCAGCTGCCAATCCGGTGTTACACTCCAAATCCAAGCATGTTGAACTTGACTTGCATTTTATCCGAGAAAAGGTTGCTGTTGGACTTCTTCAGGTTGGCTATGTTCCCTCCACTAAACAGGTAGCTGACATGCTCACTAAACCACTGTCATATGGGATGTTTGATCATTTGCGCACACATCTGAATGTTATCAACAAAGAAGAAAGTATTAATTGTCTTTGGGATGACCTTGAGGAGGATGATAACTGCCCTCTTCCTGATCGTGATTGTTGTTTTTTCTGATTCTATGTTTTTCCTTGTTGCTCAGCTGAGTGTAGTAGAGGGAATATTAGATATATTAGACTTACTATACTATGGCACGTGGACCTGTACACGTGTTACCATCTAACTGAATTAGCTACTTTACCTTTACTGTGTAAACACTATATACTGTGTAAACACCCATACTTCGTGATTAACGAATAGAAATACAGAGCAACAGATTTTCCATTCCCTCTGAATATACTCTGGTTTTTGGCAAGCATCCGCAGGGTGAGATCTTCACAATTATGCTGCTCTATGTGTACTATTCATCATTGGCCCTTAGTTTTCATGCCTTCTTCCACTCACTTGTGCTTCGCCGTATACTATTTTGCTCATTTTCCACAAGCTTGTTGTCTATGTCATCTCCATTGGCTATTCTAATCGCTCCATTTCGCTCATTTTCTAGAGGCATGTTGTTTGTGTCATCTCCATTGACTATTTTGCTTGTTCTGTTTTGCTCATTCTCCGCATTCTTGTCCATAGCATCATCTGCATCAGCTATTTTGATTGTTCCGTTTTGCTCATTTTCCTGATGCTTGTCCACCATGTCATCTCCATTGGCTATTTCGCCTGCTCCTTTTTGCTCATTTTCCACATGCTTGTCAACTGTGTCATCTCCATTGGCTATTTTCGTGTTGTCAGCCTTGTTCATTACAGAATGAAAAGCAAAGCATATGTATAAGGAAAACACTTAAATGTACTATTTAAAACATCAATATTTATAAGCATGCTCAATAATAGCACCATTATAAAACTAACATTACAAATGTTAACAACAAATTAGAGTACTCTATGTTCTGCAATTTCAAATGCCAATCATCTTGAAATTGGTTAAAAATATGGGGGGAAATGAACAAACCTTCTCAGCGAGACCATAAGGGGGCATGGCTTCATAAAGCTTGCGCATAAGCATTTCTTCTTCCACCTATATAAGAAGGCCTTGAGCAGTCAAGGATGCCAGTTTATGATCATGAATTTATGTAGTGTGTTTAAAACAGACCATTACAAACACAATTCCAATACACTAAATTTATCTCTAACAGGGTTCCATGCAAAGTATCATTCACTTACAAACAGTATAATACTTGATACTTTCTATTTTTTTTGAATTGGCATTAAATAGGTGTTGGAAAAAAGGATGTAACTGATGAACCCAACAAGGGAATAACAATCAGAAAAAGAATAAACCATGACAATCAACAATATGAGCCTGCCCAGCAACAGAGTTACTTAATTCCCAATGTAAGAAAGTTATGATTCAGTTATGTTTATTTCATTTTACACAAATTTCACAAGTCAAATCAGAATAAATGGAGATCGTGCTTCAACAAAATAGATTAAGCTTTCTCCTCCTCCTTTGATAGAAAAGCAATGCGTATGACAGGTAGATATTGAAAATATTCCAAAATTAGAAGCCCTGATCAACAGGAGAAATAAAAGAAAGATGAAGAAACCTGAAGTTTTTGCATCTCGTTAAACATTAACTTACAGGAGTCCAGAAGGAACTCGTTCTGTTTATCCAAATGCCTGTTAATGACATGATCAAAAATTCAAAACTATTCGATTTTTCTAAAAAAAAAAAAGAAGAAGGAAGGGAGGGAGGCTGTAAATTTAATGTTAAGAGCATAAGTTCAAGGAGTACTTCAGTAACTCTACGGAGTGCTTTGGGTCAAGCTGTTTAGGCTCCATCCTAAGACAATGAACAACCAAGCCAGCAACAGACTACTCCAGAAAGGCACACACTTTGTAGATTATCTTCTTCAAGCTCGAAATCCGAAACAAAGATTTTAGATAGCCATTCGAATATGAATTCAAGAATTATTAGGTTTGCAATATGATTTTATATCGCTCAGAGATGCCACACCGGCAATTCTCAAGTTCAACAGCCGCATCTCCAACTATAATCCTGCATCAGTATCCAACAAATCTAAAAGAAAAGAAAAATTAACACAATATCAGTTTCATAAATAGTAAGTAGAGCTAGTAGGCAAAGAGCTTTCGAATTCGAGACAAGAACACAGGATACACCTTTCCAGAATTTCAATTCAGAAAATCTCCGCTCCCTAATCTAACCAATCCAAAAAAAAAAAAGGATAATAAGTTACATTCAGAATCACAAGTTCAAAGCAATTTTTTTGGTTTAAAAAATTGTCCTTACACTGGAGAAGAAATTTCCTTTTTTTTTTTGGTTACCAAGGAACATATATATATTAATACTAATAATAAAGGTTGCGATTACAATAACAACCTAAACTGCAACAAACTAAACAACAACAAACCATAAGACTAACAAATACAGCAACACCAAACCAAATGTAAGGAGAGCTAGCCACTACAAAACAAATAGGAATAAAAGTAACTCCAAGACTTTCATCGGCTTCCTGGACATCCGAGGTTAGAAAGGACATGAAAGAAGGTGTTGGTTGTAAAACCCACCCGATCGGACACACCTCCTTATAAGAAAAAGCTGCAATTAGATCAGCTACACAATCACCCCTATAAGGGGTATAGGACAGAGAACACCCAACCTCAAAAGAAAAAAGACAAGTAAAGTCTTGATGAATACTTTTGCTCCTCCATTGAAGCAAGCTAGGTGACATCAGACGCCCACCGAACAAAATTTGGCTAACATTAGCAATGTGGATTCGCCACCATCGAACGATCCTAACAATGGTCTTCTCAATGGTACAGCACATAATAGGAATAACCATCGATAAATCCCTTTCCCCAATATCGCAAATCCAATCAACAATATAGAACACCACCATACATACCCAAATCCACAACATTAGAACAGAAACACAAACGTAAAGCACTGAAAATAAAAGCAAAGAAGAGACATCCCTTAAGTTAGAAACCACCGGCGACCAGGAGACCACCGACGATTCAGAGGCCGCCGGCAAGCAAGGGACCACCGACGAGCTAGAGGCTACCAACGAGAGAGAAGTCGAACCAAAAACTCCCACCACCAAAGATGGGGGAGGGCCACAACTACACCCAGAAACCAAAGGGACGCTAGAGCAAGGAAGACGGTGAGGAAGGAGACCAGAGGAGAGTCGGCGCCGAAAAGGAAGGAAGGCCGTCGCTCTATTTCTCCGTTCCAACCTAAAACCTACCTGATCTTTGCTCATCGATGACCGATCTGCCCTTCTGCCGCGGTTGTGGCTTGAAAGGAGGCTTGCTGGCGGCAAAGCCACTGCCGGCGAGGCAAAGGCTATGGTGAAGAGGGGGGCTAGGGTTTCGACGAGAAGGAGAGGTTCAGAGAAAAAAAGTTGCGAGCTTCTTTCCCATATAACAAAAGTATTTCTAACAGAAGAAATTTCCTTTTAACAGAAGCTATAAAGATATAAACAAAAACGCCTGCTCGCCGATTCATAGCCTATATATCTTATTGGCCCTCCGGTGATCACCAACCGATTGTACAGCGAAGATATCAATTACTCTATTACTTTTATTAATTTTAGGGAAAATTACATATAGGTCCCAAGGAACAGAGTTATTTACATTTAGGTCCCTTGAAATGATAAAATTACTCAGAAGTCCCAAGGGACTTCTGAGTAATTATTTCAGAACGTAAAATTACTTTGCTGCCCATAGTGCATATTTCACACAAAATCGATTAACAACAGAAAATGCATAAATTAACAACAGAAAATGCATGTATTAACAACAACTTTTGAAAACCCTGAATTTGTCTTCTTTCACTTCTAGAATTGATTAACAACAGAAAAAGCATAAATTAACAACAGAAAATGCATGTATTAACAATAATTTTTGAAAACCCTGAATTTTGTCGATTAACAACAGAAAAAACATAAATTAACAACAGAAAATACATATATTAACAACAACTTTATTTATTAACAAAATTCAGGGTTTTCAAAAGTTGTTGTTAATACATGTATTTTTTGTTGTTAATTTATGCATTTTCTGTTATTAATCGCTTCTGTGTGAAATATGTACTATGGGCAGCAAAGTAATTTTACATTCTGAAATAATTACTCAAAAGTCCCTTGGGACTTCTGAGTAATTTTGTCATTTCAAGGGACCTAAATGTAAATATCTCTGTTCCTTGGGACCTATGTGTAATTTTCCCTTAATCTTATTACTATTATTCTCAACATGATGTTCAAGTGATATTTTTTTTTGTTTTTGTTTTTGCAACATATTTCTTGTTTTTAAATATGAGATCTCCCACTAACCCGATATGGGACATTTGAACCATTCAATGTAAAGAAAATTTATTTTTAGAATATTATATCTATGGGAAAATTATAATAAAGGACCTAAGAAAAATAATATTTATTAAGAAGGACCATAAAAAATGATAATTATTTTAAAGGACCAAAACTTAAAACATTAAAATAAAAAGACTAAATTGCCCTTGGTCCTACAATTTTTGTGTAGATGTAAGAAATCCTAGAAAACATATTACTTGTACAATTTCAAATTTTCGTGCTTACTGTATACTACCTTAGGTCTTGAAAAGATATAATTTCATAAAGATTCATAAATTCATAGAACACAGGGGGAGGAGGCCTGGGAGATCTTTGTCTATGGAATAACCTATGGTTCCTCCACGGAGAGATAAAAAATTACCAGTAGTGACTTTAACTTACATATTCCAGATTTTGATTTGATCTCTATTTATTATTTTTAATCAATCACTTTAGATTCTGATTTAATTAGATATAATATAGGAAATTTGACCAAGGGCAATTTAGTCTTTCTATTTTAATGTTTTAATTTTTGGTCCTTTAAAATAATTACCATTTTTTATGGTCCTTCTTAATAAATATTATTTTTCTTAGGTCCTTTATTATAATTTTCCCTATATCTATTTAGCTGAAGAAATGTTACACACAGTTACAAGTTAGAAAAGAGTTACACTCAAATAAAAATAAATTAAACGTGAATCCTTAAACAAATTCAAGATAGTACCTCCCAACAATTAATTTTGCTATGACAATTATCAGCAATTTTTTTCTTATTATTTTTTGCATTGAGAAAAATATAAATCTAGTTAATTTTAAAAGATATTTATAAATAGACCATATTTATATCAAATTCTCCAATCACACATTATTATATATCCTATGTTTTTTTATAGATTTATAATGAAATAATATTAATTTAAAAATAGAACACATGATAAAATATAATTGAAGAATATAAAAAACATCATATAAGAAACTTGAGTTAATATTTTCCTTTATAACTTACTCCCTCCGGTATTTATTATAATGCACAATTAACCATTCTCACGAACTAATAAAAATAGTTAAAGTCAATAAAGTTGTCCTAAATTTACGTAACTTTTAATATTACCCCTACTAAAGGCCCATTTGGATGAGCTTTTAAAAAAAGAGTATTTTTTTAAGCTCCAAATTGGAGCTTTAAAAAAAAAAAAAAGCAGCGTCTCGGCTTTTTTTGTGAATTTTTCTTTTTTTAAAAAAATCATCCAAGCATATAAATTAATTAAAAAAACATTTTTTTGCGTTAAAAAAATGTTTTTTTTAATAAAAAAAGTCATCCAAACGGGTTTTAATTGTACTAAATTCTAACTTCATATTAATTACTACTATTACCTACTATCCTTATTAATTATGGGTATACAAAAAGGACAAAATACAATAGTTAGTTGGTGTTTTATAATAATAACAGAGGGAGTATAATATTAGAAAAATCTTCCTCAAGGCCCAAGTAACCAAAAAATTGTCAAAACAGCCTAAAGAAAAGTAAAATGTTAGAAAAGGCCTAGGACTTTTTATGATATTATTTCAGAAAACGTTGTACTGATATAGTTACTAACGCATACTGATTTAGTTGTCAGAATATTGTTATTAATGTACACTGATTTAATTATTAATGTTCTATTGATATAGTTGTTAACATTTATAAAATAATTCCCAAAAAAGCCTTAGGGTCGGGCCTTTATTGACAGTGAGTTTTTCTTAAGTCTTTTTTAACAATCTTTTGGTTATTTGACCTTAGCGGCATTTTCCCATTAATATTAGCGAGATAAATAAAGATAAGCCGGTACTCTCCCGATAAAAGGCTACTTTCTTCTGCAACGAGAGGAAATGCAAGTGGCAACGAGCAGGGACGGGCCTTAGTTGTTCAAAAAAAAAAAAAAATGTTCAATTTTTTTTTTAAAGGATTAATATAAACAACGCGCCAGTCCAACTTATCTATTAAAATTAATATATCCTGTGCAGCAACGCGCCTATCCCTAATGTCTGCTGTTGTCTATTAAAATTAATTTTGACACTTAGCTCTCATTTGATTCCTAAGGATGCTAATAAAACTTTCAACGTTGATAATATTTTTACTCTTGTTGCAAAACACTATCCTGTTGATTTTACTGAGCAAGAGAAGATAATTTTGAAGTCTCACCTTCAACATTTTGTTATTGATGCTTCTAATCATCTTCAGGGGCGAAGGGAGGGGGGCTAGGGGTGCCCCTAAATTTTTTTTTAAAAAAAGTATATATATTTATGGGGACGAAGAGGGGAGTTGAGGAGCATGGGTGTTAAGCTATCAGCAATGTATTCGGTTGCGGAAACCTCAACAACACAACCTGATGCTATACATATATATATTTTCTTAGACGTCCCTTCACAGCCATGTCAAACCAAAGCTTGAAACAATATATACACATTCAATGTTTCAAATACAAATATATAGCACTGTGTATGTTTAACCAAAAGATTTTAACAAATAAAACATATATACCGTTAAATAGGTGACGTTTAAACTCGTGTTCAACATAAAAATGATAGAGTACATGTATTTGAAACGCTGTATAATTCAGATCAGAAGCTGAATTATTACTGGTGGATTAGATATTTGTATATGCGAAATACTTAGAAAGAAAATAAAACTGTCATTTTCAAGCAAGCAAGAAGAGAAAACTTGTAAATGCATCATCAACTTGTACCTACTAAATGCGCAAGTGGGTTAGTAAGGGTAATAAAAAGTCTTTTTTCTTTGTCACCGCCAACATTAGGACAAGAAGTTGCACACACAAAGCGAGGGAGGGACGGTGATTATATTAGGTTTGTATTATATATATGTATTATATTTCAAGTATTTTTAGTTATAATATACTTTTTTAAGTTTTGTTTATAAGATCAAATTGACTTTTTTAAAAAGGTTAAGAAAGTTAATTTAATTCCAGTTTTATATAATTAGGACCGGAAGGAGTAGTGTTTTTTATTTTCGCCTCACGTCAGTAAAATTCCTGGCTCTGCCACTGGTCATCTAGATTTGAAGAATCTATTAACTCTATCTGAATTATGTTGTGCTTTGATGAAAACCACTGGTCATCTAGATTTGAAGAATTTATTAACCCTACCTGAATTATGTTGTGTTTTGATGAAAATAGGAAAATCTAAGGTATATTACTTGATTGATCGATTGATTCGCCTCTTATTAACTCTTCCAGTTTCAACCGCAACTTCAGAACGCTCGTTTTCAGCAATGAAAATAATTAAGATAAGGTTGCGTAACAAGATGGAAAATGATTTTATTGTAAATAATATGGTAATTTATATTGAAAGAGAAATAGCTGACACTTTCACTATCAAGTTAATTACTGATGATTTTAAGTCATTAAAAGAGTGAAAAACATTAATTGAAGTGAAGGTAATTTTTCATTTTTCATTTAGTATAGTTTTTTATTAATTTTGAATTATAAATTACATTGTTAACTTTTTAATATTTTGATATATTATATAACAGGTAATCTTCTGAAATTTTATAATATCTTTTTATTTTGTAATTGATATAATATCCATATTAAAGACAGGTATATTATCTTAAACATTAGAATTGTTAATTATAAATCTAAATATTTTAAAAATGTTATATAATCATAAAATTTTTAATTTGTTAATAAGTGTTCTTTTAACCTCCAAATATTTATTCCAATATCCGTTAAGTTAGTGTTGTCAATGGCCTTCTCTTTCATTAAACGTTTCCTCCTCTTCTCCGCCGCGGTCATCTTCCTTTGCTCAGGTTTCTTGCCTTGGTCCTCAGCCTCAGCTTTTTTTTTCTCCAGTTCACAGGACCCTCACCCAGACCAAGAATTCTGGTGTTATAGCTTGTCTTCGAGCCGGTAGGTGTATCTATTTTGCACCATTTTCACATTTCCAGTGCTTTGACGAGATACTGTTTTTTTTTTGTTTTGGCTTTCATATATCAAGTATAGTCCTACCCATTTGTTTTATTTTCTTTAATGCTGATCACTTGGGTGGGGAGTTCTTAATTCTTTATTCTTTACAATTTGGTTCAGTTCGTTGGTTGATATTGCATTTGACTGTTCTTAACTCGTTCTTGTAAAAAGATATGTGTATTGATATCTCATCTTAGTACTATTCTTCTGTGTCTTACTTTGTAATCTTCTATGGTCGCTGCCGACTCGTTTTATATTTTTCACTTATATTTAGAGTAGAAGTGGCCTTAGAAGCTGCGCGTGCTGCAGTAGCAGGAGGCATTCCAGTTGTGAGTTTTCTTCTGATTTTCTTTTCTCCATATCATTTTTAACAGCATTTTTTTATTTAAGTCTCAAGTTAACCTTAATATATGAATAAGATAGAGTGCTTTTGGGAATATAGTAGGAAGTTACTCTCCCTTGTGCCATTTCTCTATATATGAAGTTAGAAGTTTAACAACAAATTGCTAAGACAAAAGAAGGTACCTGATGAAAATTGTGGATGTTTAGAAGTTTCATGAGTCACAATAAATTGCCTCTTCTTGGTTGACATTTTGAGAAACAACTAATGGACTATTACAAATAGATTTTCTTTTTTTGTTTCCTCTTTAAATTTTCATTATATATAAAAATTTGTTTTACTCTTTCTTGTAATGATTAGTTTTTCATCACATTTTTTCCTCTTGACATGCAGTTGGAGGTTGTGTTGTCTACCCCAGGTGTATTCGAGGTATTTGCCCAAGCCTTTATGGTTATTTTACCGCACTTGATCTGAGCTTATAAGTTTATGTGCTCTGTTTGTGGTCTGAATCTGTAGGTCAAACAGCAGCTGGTAAAGGAGCATCCAGAAATGGCTCTAGGAGAATGCTTCCATCCTTTAAAGTTTCTCGCTTCTTGCATTCCATCAATGTATTTTTGAAGGTGTATTAAGTCCATAAATGCGGAGAAATTGTCCTCATATGTTCTCATTTGTCATTTCAAAGAGTTTGTCCAGAGGGAATGACCTGATAATGAGATTGGTTTGAAAGTTTATACTTTATAGTTTATAGAGAGTCCTTAGTTCTTCATGCATTATATATGTAAATTGATAAATTTAATATTGAAGTCATATCATCCATTAAGGTTTAGGATAAGGGTCAAACCTAATAATGCAGTATGAGTAGGTATAATTCTTACTATTTAACTGTGTAGGTGGTATTAAGAATTTGTAAATTCGTTATTCAGCTGTTGGAATAATGTTGGATTTAATCAGAAATCATCTGCTCAGATATTCGAGAATTTTTGAGTAAATCCTACATTATTTATCAGTAAAATTCGAATCTTAATAGAGTATCATTAAAATTTCTTGTATGAATGTATGTTACTATGATTTTCATGACAAAATATATAGAATGCCCCCCCCCCCCCCCCAAAATTTTCTCTGGTTCCTTTTTCTGTTCTACTTAGCTTTGTAAATAGTTTCAATGGAGTTATCCTCAAGCCTGGAAACTATGTGTGCTGTCTTGAAACTGTATAAGAATAATGGGGTTTCTTTAACTTGGGAAAGAGATTGATAAGATGGGAACTTTTGGTTGATTGTTTTCATAAACTTAACATTTTTTATATTTATTTGCATCCTTTGATTTCTGTAGGTGTTCTATTTCAGATTCTTACTGTTTGATTTAGCATGTAGATGATCGAGGCTATTTGCAATTTCCAGCATTATTGACTTTAGACCATACTTCTCTTTCCACATAGTCTGAACGAAAGAGGTATTTTTCTCTGCACACAATTCTCAGAGTTGAGGATGCAAAAACTGCAATAAAAGCTGGCGCCAAATTTCTCATGAGTCCTGCAATTGTGAAGGTCTTAAATTTTACTATGTTTATGCTCGGGCATGAAATTATATGCTACTTTTAGATCTAAATGTTTGGAGATAGCTGACCATTGTTGTTGAACTGAAAGCTCAATGTAAATGGACATGTAGGATGTTTTGTAAGCCACTGAAGCTTTTTTTCTCAGGACATAATGGATTATGTTCAATGCACTGAGAGTTTATATATTCCTGGTGCAATGACTCCAACTGAAGTAAGAATCAACTTTCAAGCAACCTATGAATCTTTGCATGATTTATTCTTGCATCCTTGTTCACCTTTTGCTTGAATCAAGCATTCTATATACCCTCGTTGACCATCATTGTATGTACTAATGCAGATATTATCTGCTTATGAAACAGGTGCCAAAATAATTAAGGTGGGTGTTTCATTATCTTATTTTTTTCCTAGGCTTAAGCATATTGTGATATATGATTGACTTGTACTTTAGTCATATGTGAAATATGAACAATTCATGAGAAGGTTAGTATCTTACGATTATCTTCCCTTGTTGACTGACAAGAATCATGTCTATCATATATTTTAACATAATCGTTCCATGAGTCTTACACTTACCTTGTGGAATAGGTTTACCCAGTTTCTGCACGTGGAGGAGTTCGGTACATATCAGCACTCAAGAAACCCTTTGCTCAAATCCCATTGGTTGCTTCTCAGGGCATAACAATAGGTACTTTTGCAGGTTATTTGGTGAATTAGGTACTTTTTGCAATTACTTCTGTTGGCGGTCATATTCCAAAGCAGGCTACTTCTGACTTAATTAAACATCTTAGAGATCAAACTTAGATATTAATGCTTGTATGTTTTTGTAACTTGTGGGGATACCATAGTCAAATAATATGCATGTCAGCTTCCGTAATAAGAGAATTTTGTGTAGTTATTAGGTGTCTATCTCCCCAGAAATGGTTATGATTCAGCTGAATCTTCAGAATGTTCCTCATGGCTAAGCATGCTCATATTCAGAGTGCCGTTTCACCTGGTAAATTAAGCAGTGAAATAGGCGTATAACATGAATATACTTGGCTGTATTTGAAATTGTTTCTCCTATTTCTTTATTTATCTTTCTAGAAAGTTTGGGCAGTTAGTAAACTCATAAGCAGTTGTTGTTGGTTAACTTTACTTATTACATGACTTTCATGCAAAGTTTCATGGGGTTGAAAACAAAAATTCTGTTTAATCGTTACAGAAACCTGTAACTCTTTATGGTCCTCATGAATTATTAACCTTAACTCATTACGTTAATTAGTTATTAATTATTAATTTATAACTATTTACGGTACTCATGAGAATTCACAACAATTTATAATATTCATGAGTTTCAGGATTACTCGTTAAAACAACTATTAGGGATTAAGATACAACTATCAGAGATTAGGAGTGCCTTAGATCACTCGAAGACTTCAAGGTTGTTGATGTCCTCTAACGTTGATCCACACAGCTATCCCCTGATTACAACGAGAACTCCTTCTCTTGAAACCTCCCACTCCTTGGATGCATGCTAAGCGAAGATAAGGTTGAGGTCTGGTTTTCTTGGGTTTTTATCTTTTTAAGAAGGTGGTGGTTTCTTGGTATTAGGTTGAAGATAGGATGGACAAGGTTGGAACCTCACCCTTTTATGGACGGCACCTTTTCCTCTCTAAACCTTTGGTAAAGACCGAAATTTAGAAAGCATAAAGACGTGTAAAAAACGTCCAACCCTCTCCTTTTTATAGCCTTGGTGGGCCAAAAATTCCTAGCCCTAATTGCCTTAGGAATTTTCAGCTTATGCATTACAAAAGGGGTTTTAGGTAATAAGTCCACTATTTGTCAATCAAGTTACATTAAATTCACATCTTGATTGATTAATTGAATTTAATATGATGAATCATATTTATATCTTGATTGTTGGACTCAATTTAATATGATAGATCACATTTATTTCCTTTTTCTCTCAAAAAAGTCCATCATAGGGGCACACTAAAAACCAACACTTTATAAGAGTCTAACCCTAATTTAAGTGCTTACAAGAAAAGCCCAATCCAAGTTTAAATTGGAAAATCCAAATCACAATGAATTAAATTCATAGCTTGATTGATTAATTGAATTTAAGATGATAAATCAAATTCATATTTTGATTGATTGATAGAATCAATCATTTAAAATGATAAATCACATTTATATCTTAATTGATTAATTGAATAATAATTTAAGATGATGGATCACATTCATTTCTTAAACTAAAATTCAAAATCATTTTTAATTCAATCCTCACTTATTATTTTTCCTATCTTCATCTAATCATCATTGGATCTTTATATATATATATATTAGATAATTTAGAATTATCTTTTATAACCTAACCTTTTTGAATCAAATTTCAAAATTTAAAGTTCAAACTTAAATTCAAGATTAGAATTCCAAATTCAATTTGCCTTAAAAGCCTGTTGGGTCTTCCAACACATTTGGGCCCTTTTGTAGAGAAACTGATTTCCCACTTGGGACCATATATGTGATGCCATTTTGCTTCTTATTGGGCTTGGAGTCTCACTCCAATCCAATTACACATTTACTCTTGATAAAGCCCAATAACAATTATTGGCCCAAGTTTACTAATTTTAAGCAATCAGGAATAACCTTTGTGTGTGACCCATTAGGCCCAATTGGTCACTGACATAAATAAACTTCAACCAATTAAAACTCCTTTAACGGGCTCAATTTATTTAATGACCTTATAAGACACTAGCAATGCTTTGTGGCCCCAGAAATAATTGAGTTGATCAAGTGATCTACCTTTCATATTTGGATACCGTGCAGGCATCATTTCTCACAACATCATTCACATTTAGTCGAAAGCAAAGATAGAGTATCATCTCTCTTAATTGACTAAATGTGGCTAATTCACAAAACTAGGGATCTTATATTAACTCTATAATGGATCATGACTCTTGATAATTACTTGCTGTTTGCACAGGCTCCTGAGTTAATTAGAAGTTATCCAAGCTCTACCGGTCTTGTGAATAGCTAATTCCTAGTAGGGGACTGTAAGTCCTTTTGGCATGTCCATTTATACTCATGTATTCGAGTTACACCTAAGAGTACACTGTTCTCCCTATTTTTAGGTAAATAGAGTTGTACAGTATAACCCTAGGAGATAATGTTCGATGAGATCCTTAAGTTTAGGGTGATTTGTACTACCAAACGATGAGAGACTTTACATACCCAACGATACTCTCTATAATGAATCGTTGTGGAGTCTCTCTGTGGGTCTGTTCAGTACAATTTGTTCTCTAACAGATCTACCCACGATATCAACTAAGGCATCTCCATGCCTATATTCTAAAAGGTCCCTACCTTATATCTCTATACAAGTAGATGATGTCATACTAGTCTTATTGAGATCATCAATGCCCTTTCTTGGTGATTCAAGACTAGAAACAAGTTTTAGGTAATAGATATACAGTGTTCTCAAGTCCTTATGATCATGATCTCTATTGTTGATCCTCGAGATTAACACATATTCTATTTTTAGGGCTTTGATCTTCAAACACATATTTACTTTAAAATAAGGGCGAGACATAAATATGATAAAGATAAAATATGCTTATTTGTTAATAATGAAATACTACAACGTAGAAAAAGGTGCTAATCTGTCCTTATAGATTGTCTCTAGGACACCTAAATACTAACAGTTGCTTCCTGGAAACTATGGTTGTTCTTTTTAGGAAAGGCTTGCTGTAGAATATTTTGACTAATTTCTGTACATAAACAGCAACATATGTATGCATCTTAATCAGCAGATCGAGTTCTTGTCATGAGTGTCTCATGCAAATGGCTTTTTCTAACTGGTTGTAGATTCAACTGGGGACTATATTAGGCAAGGAGCATGGTCAGTAGTTCTATCAGATGCCATATTTGATAAAAGAAGCAATTGGACAACATAATTTTGAGAAGATATTTGAACTTGCTCGCACTGCAGCCCTGCTGGGTCATGTTGCTGTGAAATGGTGATGCAATCCTATTCTTCCTCAGAATTTAAATTAGGAAATTCTTATTCTATTGTAATTAATGTAATTATTCTAATTTTAAGCCAATCCTCACAATGATTTCCCATACATGCTCCTGTGGAGAGTAAAATCTGCCACTCCTTGTAATGCACCATACTCTCAGGACTCCGCCTATGCTTCAGTGCTTTGAATATTGTGTTCACAGGTTACCTGTGATACTGCAAATTACTTCAGACTTTTGGACACACACCCGTTCATGGTTGCTATGCAAACATTACTTGTGGAATTGCGACTCAAGACAGTTCCTTGCAGTTTCGTTTGATAAATGCGTGGGTTCTTACCTGGTTTTTTGCGTTGCTTGCAGTAGAAAGAAGAGCTCTAATGTTACATCATGGAAGCTACGGGTAATTTTCCTCTTTAATCATCCTTGCCCTGCTTCAAGCAACACAATCTTCTCATGGTTTGCTAATGCACATACATGCACACTAGTACAGATGAGAATGCACTGAAAGTTTTGTTTTTGCCCATTTTTCTATTAAACATGGGTTCTTTTCAGCATAAAGCCCTGTTTTTAAAGGACTCTTGTATTTTCACCCCCAAAAAAAAAGGCTTGTATATAATTCATTATGTTAAGTCATAATATTCTGGTTTCCTTTAATGTAAAATTGTAAATGTAGGCTTTCTATATTTTATGGTCGTCACAGGATAATAAAATAAATAAACAGGGGACGGAGTTAATTTTGGCTTCCTGTTCCCTCTTTCCCTTTGTGATTTGTTTTCTTTTTTTGTTTTGTTTTGTTTTTTTTTTTTTTGATAGGATTTGTGATTTGTTTTTTTTTTTTTTTTTTTTGGATAGGATTTGTGATTTGTTTTCTAATCTTGCTTCTTCTTATTTACTTGCCTCTGGATTTAATACCTGACATTTTGATCGGAGTTATTTTTTAGTAATAACTATAAGTTCTTATACAGATTGATTAAATAAATAATATTTATTACCAAAAATAAATTAAAAACTTACAGAAAAATATCTAACTAGGCCAACCTTCCATCCATGTAAACCATTCTAATCATGTTTATCTTGCTATAATTTTTATTTAGTATTGCTTGACATTGATAACCATGATTTCTCAAAATTAAATAAATAAAAACGGATTAGGTCAATAAAATTAAATGATGATTTTAGTGTCTATAAATATAATTTCAAAATACAAAATTATAAGTGAAGTCAGATTACTTATAATTCTAATTAAATGTAAGCCAATTTATTACAACAAAATAGCTTATGAAATTATATTTTTTGTTGTAAATTTTATATTTTAAATAAAAACTTATAAGTGCTCAATTTTGTGTGACTTTGTTGTTAATTTTTCCGTAAATGAATAACACAGGGCACAATTTTTTACCAAACAAGTGATTTACAGGAAAGGACCGGCATAATTCTTCATTTGTCTTCGCAGAAAAAATCTCTATCCCTGGGTAGAGGGAATATGAATTCGAAGAAGGCACTTGGCGAGTTGGAGAATGAATCCTGAGCGAGAGACATAACAGCGAAGAATGAGCTCGCAGCTATTGACTCTTTTTCCTCTAGCTCCAGCTCCACCTCCACCTCCACTTTCACCCATCTTCCAAAAAAATTCATCTCAATCCTCAGTCCCTTCTTCCTCATCCCACAATAATAATAATCATCTTTACGAAAGAATTTACATCCCTTCTCATGTCTACAGACACCCTTCTGCTATCCTCTTAGAACCCTGCACATCCATTAAAGAACTCCACGTCTCCACCAAATGTTGCCTCTCATCATCAAGAATGGCTTCTACCATGAACACCTCTTCCAGACCAAGCTTGTCTGTCTGTTCTGTAACTAAGGTAGCATCGGTGAGGCTGCTCGTGTTTTTGAGCCAATTGAACACAAAATCGATGTGCTTTACCATACTATGCTCAAAGGGTATGCCAAAAACTCAACTTTAGACGATGCTTTGTCTTTGTATCATAGAATGAAATTGGATGATGTTAGACCCGTTGTTTATGATTTTACCTATTTGTTGCAATTGTGTGGTGATAAATTGGACCTCAAGAGGGGTAAAGAAATTCATGGGCAGTTAATAACTAGTGGGTATGAATCGAATTTGTATGCCATGACTGCGGTTGTGAATTTGTATGCAAAATGTAGATGCAAGGTTGATTTGAGATCTGGGTTTGGATCTTTTGTCAAAGTCTTAACGGCACTTGAAGATATGTATTTCAAGTGCGGGTCAGTGAGAGATGCAAGGTTGATTTTTGAGGGTATGAATAGTAAGACTGTTGTTTCATGGAATTCCATGATTGATGGCTATGGACAAAATGGCGAACCTGAAGAAGCGTTTGCAACTTTCCTGAAGATGTTGGATGAGGGGCTGGAACCTACAAATGTTTCCATAATGGGAGCTTTACATGCCTGTGCTGATTTAAATGATCTTGTACGAGGGAAATTTGTTCATAGATTATTAAATGAATTAAAATTCAATTCTAACATGTCAGTTATGAATTCTTTAATATCCATGTATTCCAAGTGTAGGAGAGTTGATATTGCAACCACAATATTTGATGGTATGCAGGAGAGAACACAAGTCACTTGAAATGCAATGTTATTAGGTTATGCACAAAATGGTTGCATAAATGAGGCTCTAAATCTGTTCTGTAAGATTCAATCTGATGACATAAAACCAGATTCTTTTACATTTGTAAGTGTGATTACCGCTCTTGCAGATTTATCCGTTACCCCCCAAGCAAAGTGGATCCATGGCCTTGTTGCAAGAACTTAGTTGGACAGGAATGTCTTTGTTGCCACTGCTCTTGTAGACATGTATGCGAAATGTGGAGCTAAGAAAACTTTTTGATGCGATGGAAGAGCGACATGTGATATCGTGGAATGCGATGGTTGATGGGTATGGAACACATGGCCTTGGAAAAGAAGCTTTGGATCTATTCACTGAAATGCTAAGGGGCTCGATTAGGCCAAATGAGACAACATTTCTGTCTGTTATCTCAGCTTGCAGTCATTCAGGTTTTGTGGAAGAGGGCCTCGACTACTTTGAAATCATGAAGGAAGAATACGGCCTAGAGCCTTCAATGGATCACTACGGTGCCATGGTTGATCCACTTGGTCGAGCTGGACGGCTCGATGATGCTTGGGACTTAATTCACAAAATGCCCACCGAGCCAGGGATCAATGTTCTAGGTGCTATGCTCGGCGCTTGCAGGATCCATAAAAATGTAGAACTGGGGGAGAAGGTTGCTGACAAAATTTTCGAGCTAAACCCAGATGACGGTGGCTACCACGTGTTGCTTGTGAACATGTATGCCTCTGCTTCAATGTGGAACAAAGTGGCCAAGGTAAGGACAGCCATGGAGAAGCAAGGGATTCAGAAGACTCCGGGCTGCAGTTTGGTGGAACTGGGAAATGAAGTTCACACTTTCTACTCTGCAAGTACCAATCACCCACAAGCCAAAAGAATCTATGCTTTTCTTGAGAATCTAGTAGATGAGATAAAAGCAGCTGGTTATGTGCCAGACACAAACTCTATTCATGATGTGGAAGAAGATGTGAAGGAGAAATGCTGAATAGTCATAGTGAAAGGCTTGCCATCGCATTTGGAAACACAAGGCCAGGTACAACAATACACACAAGGAAGAGTCTGAGAGTCTGTGGGAATTGTCGTAATGCAAGTAAGTACATTTCACTTGTGACAGGGAGGGAAATTGTTGTGCGTGATATGCGTCGGTTCCATCATTTTAAGGATGGGAAGTGTTCTTGTGGAGATTATTGGTGAACCAAATGATTGATGATTTGCCTTGGTGTTATGATTAGTTTATGAGATGTTTTAGGGTAGATTTGGATGTACAACAAGATATATTTGTGGATAGTAATTGTAAGAAACAACCGAAATGGATATAAGACCTCTCACTCAACGTTTTAGTTCTTAATGAATAATGAATGTTAAGATGACTTACAAGGGACTCAACCTTCCTAGAGACACTTAATCTTGGCACCTCCATGCTTGTAATTGATGTAAGGAGTACATTTCTTTTTCTTTTTTCCTTAAAAAAAGGGTTTATGTGAGTTGGGTTCTTAATAGTTAAGACTCACTTGAAAAGCGTACCTCAAAGCATAACGGACAATTATAAATTAAGATTCTTGTATGAATAGCAGCATTTAAACCTACATTTTTGTGAGATATGAGTTGCATTTTTGTTCATCGAACTTACTTTTATTGGCATGGAAGCACATCTCATCCCAATCATCTATACTTATTTAATTTAGACATTCTAAGTATTTTTAATTGATTTTACCAATTAAAGCAAACTAAGGGTAAGTTTGGTTATTCAATGTTTGTTTCATAGAAGGACATTTACAAAGGCCAATCCATAAAAACTACCCAAAGTTATTTTTTCTAAATGGACTTTTTTTATTAGTTTTTGTTTTTGTGAATGGACTTTTATAAAATTATCATAATATATCAAAACCTTAATTTGCTAAAATTACTTTTAGAAAGTTACTTTTAGCTTTTCCAAAGATAATCAAATACTTTGGTCCTTTATAAAAGATATATTTACCTAATTTGATTAGATTAAGGACATTAGTTGAATCAGTTAATATGACACGTATTTTTTAAAACATCCCACATATCTTCTTTAATCTCTTCATTTTTTCTCATCCTTGATTATTGTTGATGGAGTATGAACATGAGCAAAGTAACGAAATATTGACAAATACGAAAACTATCTTATATTTGATACTAAGATCAATTTTCCAAAATATCTTATATTACAGACGGAAGAGGAGTATACACTAGTTTCCCTATTACATCATATGCAAAATGAATAGCATTTGCGTTATATAGTGTTCTTATAATTAAAATCGGAGGGAATAATATTTATTTTTTTCTTAGCTTAATTTCATTGTTACTCTTTAGTTGAGCTCTTCCTTCGTTTATTAAGATTCTCTTCATTTAAAGTATATTCTCTTCCTTCGTTTACCAAATACATGTTTTACTATTATATTTGGGAGTTAATGTAAAGGATTAAATTAAGTGGCACATTATATCCTATACATTTTTCTTTTTAGTCTTCGCTCTTCAGTTTCTCACTAAGCTTTCACCCTTATCTGGGCCAACTCTAATATTCTTATTTATTCTCATAAATCAATCTACTTAAATAAGAGCATTGAACAAATAAAAAAACCCAATTAACTTAAATTTTACTGTAACACGTAACGAAAACAGGTAAGAATACATTGTTATTATTTAACAATTAGAATTTAAGTAAAATGTTTTCTGATTTACAAGCTCATCGCATATACTATTGTTTATAACACAAAGGAATATTTAGGAATTGTGATGCGTCATCCTACTAAATTGTATGAAGAAAAATTTATCATGTAGTTATTTATGATTTAAATAATATTTTATCATTAAGAACACCCATATTTAACTTGTAAAGAAAAATTGGTTAACAGAATTTTAAGATTTAAATGGTGTTTTGCTGTAATTTTTCTTGTTTTTCTTTAAACCAAATTATACTTATAACTGCACCAGTGTAATAATATGTGGAGTGTGCCAATTAGCTCTACTATAACAGGAGGCACCACTATAACCACAAATCCACTGGGTTGGCATTATTCTTAAATGACTCTGCCACGATCACTTCTCTCCGTTTTCAGTATAGATCCACTCACCTCGAGCTCTACAGAACCTTCTTCAATTAAACTCTACTATCCAAGATGAACCAGCCGGGGAATCCCGCCGGCGGTGAAACACCACCTTCATCTCCGAGCCAAACTCATGTTACAGCCGACCAAGAATGCCAAGTTATCAACGAACCATCTCCGCCATTGAATAACGCCGGCGGAAGAAGAGAACCACTCGGAATCGAAGAGCCTCGCCAGCCTCCTCTTGGAGCCAACCAAGAATCTCACATTATCAACGAACAAGTGTCGCCACCGCATCATGCCACCGCCGGAAGAAGAACACCACCGTCGTTGACCCTGAGTCTTGGAATCGGGGAGCCTCACCAAACTCCCCGTATAGCCAACCAAGAATGCCACGTTATCAACCCACCGTTTCAGCCACCGCATCATCATGCCGCCCACGGAAGAATAACACCACCGTTGCCTTCTTCCCAGAGACAATTTGGAATCCAAGAGCCTAGCCAGCCTCCTCTTGTAGCCAACCAAGAATCTCGCATTATCAACGAACAAGTGTCGCAACCGCATCATGCCACCGCCGGAAGAAGAACACCACCGTCGTTGACCCTGCGTCGTGGAATTGGGGAGCCTCACCAAACTCCCCGTATACGTATAGGCAACGTAGAACATCACATTAACTCACCATTTCAGCCATGGCATCATCATGCCGCCCAAAGAAGAATAACACCACCGTCGCCTTCTTCCCAGAGACAACTTGTAATCCAAGAGCCTAGCCAGCCTCCTCTTGTAGCCAACCAAGAATCTCGCATTATCAACGAACAAGTGTCGCAACCGCATCATGCCACCGCCGGAAGAAGAAC
Organism: Acacia crassicarpa; assembly: GCA_034222035.1. NCBI lineage: Eukaryota > Viridiplantae > Streptophyta > Magnoliopsida > Fabales > Fabaceae > Acacia > Acacia crassicarpa. The sequence continues at coordinate 9,835,587 of JAWXYG010000008.1, forward strand.
ACCACCGTCGTTGAACCTGCGTCGTGGAATTGGGGAGCCTCACCAAACTCCCCGTATACGTATAGGCAACGTAGAACATCACATTAACTCACCATTTCAGCCATGGCATCATCATGCCGCCCAAAGAAGAATAACACCACCGTCGCCTTCTTCCCAGAGACAACTTGTAATCCAAGAGCCTAGCCAGCCTCCTCTTGTAGCCAACCAAGAATCTCGCATTATCAACGAACAAGTGTCGCAACCGCATCATGCCACCGCCGGAAGAAGAACACCACCGTCGTTGACCCTGCGTCGTGGAATTGGGGAGCCTCACCAAACTCCCCGTATACGTATAGGCAACGTAGAACATCACATTAACTCACCATTTCAGCCATGGCATCATCATGCCGCCCAAAGAAGAATAACACCACCGTTGCCTTCTTCCCAGAGACAACTTGTAATCCAAGAGCCTAGCCAGCCTCCTCTTGTAGCCAACCAAGAATCTCGCATTACCAACGAACAAGTGTCGCAACCGCATCATGCCACCGCCGGAAGAAGAACACCACCGTCGTTGACCCTGCGTCGTGGAATTGGGGAGCCTCACCAAACTCCCCGTATACGTATAGGCAACGTAGAACATCACATTAACTCACCATTTCAGCCATGGCATCATCATGCCGCCCAAAGAAGAATAACACCACCGTCGCCTTCTTCCCAGAGACAACTTGTAATCCAAGAGCCTAGCCAGCCTCCTCTTGTAGCCAACCAAGAATCTCGCATTATCAACGAACAAGTGTCGCAACCGCATCATGCCACCGCCGGAAGAAGAACACGACCGTCGTTGACCCTGCGTCGTGGAATTGGGGAGCCTCACCAAACTCCCCGTATACGTATAGGCAACGTAGAACATCACATTAACTCACCATTTCAGCCATGGCATCATCATGCCGCCCAAAGAAGAATAACACCACCGTCTCCTTCTTCCCAGAGACAACTTGTAATCCAAGAGCCTAGCCAGCCTCCTCTTGGAGCCAACCAGGAATCTCACATTATCAACGAACAAGTGTCACCACCGCATCATGCCACCGCCGGAAGAAGAACACCACCGTCGTTGAACCTGCGTCTTGGAATCGGGGAGCCTCACCAAACTCCCCGTATAGCCAACCTAGAACGTCACATTAACTCACCATTTCAGCCACCGCATCATCATGCCGCCCAAAGAAGAATAACACCACCGTTGCCTTCTTCCCAGAGACAACCATCGTCGTCGTCGCTAAGTGTCAAGCAAAAATCCCACACTATAAAGAAACCGTCGTCGTCGTCGTCGTCCGAAGGCCGGCGTGGGGGCCTTGTCGCTCTCCGCTGTGCCAGATGCAAAAACACTTCCACGACCCAATGGAGAAGTGACCCCACAGGTCAAAAGGTACTTACTTGCCTTATCCATTTAATTATTCCCTTTTCTTATTCTTTCTTTCTATACACTCGGCATTCAAACAATTTTAATTTCTTGAATCGCAGTGGCTGCCTCTGTGCAATGCCTGTTGGAACGGACTCAACAGGGTGGAAGAGACAAGAGCCCCGTGGGGATTACAGTCATTGAACACATCGTGGCCACCGCCAATGTTATCAACGGCGAGAATAGCAGAGGCTTTGCACGTATTACGAAACAGAGATGAGGTCATGGAAGATAATGCCAACCAATTTGTGCCGGAAAATAACTTCTTGAGACCCTCTTGGGTATTAGAGCCATTGAACATAGTGCCGCCGCCACCGGAAATGCCACCACCGGCGGCACCAGGTCTTGCAAGCAGCGTTCAGCACGTGGAAAATATCTCGGGATTACAGTCGTCACCACCATTGCGGGACCCACCAGAAGAACAGTCACAGATGGAGGAGTCCGGGCAAAACTGGACAAGTGAAACTCGAGACAAAAGCCCTGAAACATAGTGTATATATCTAGTGTCACCAAAAGGAATGTAATCGCCGCCGTCACCAACTTTAGCGCTGGTCGTAACAAAGTTGATCAGTCCCGGAAACGAGCCGTTCATCAGGATCTGGACTTGCTTTGATCAGAAAGTAGCTTCTCAGGAACCTTGTATTAGTATTTTTTGGTAGGCAGAGAATTTAACATTCTGTAACACACACGAACCATCATTTTCACTGACTGTCTCTAACATATTCATAAGGCAGAATATTGTATTTTGTACAGTTTGTAATAGTGATGCGGCAATTGGACATCGTTCTCATTTCTCAATTTTTTCTGTTTGTTTATTTCTATCTTTCTTTCTTTCCTTCTTCTATCTTTGTCATAAAATTTAATAACTTCTCAATGTTACCCCTATTTAATTAATACTCACTCCATCCCCTATTATGAGTTTCAAATAACGAATTTTTGTTAATTAAGAAAATAATTAAAATTAGTTAAAGGCTATAACTATGTCTTATTTTTCTAACTATGCCCGTACAAATGAGAAAAAAATAAATGTAATAAATACAATTAATAAGAGGTAAAGTGGGAGATGCCCATTAACAAATTTAAAAGTTACTCCCCCTTAGGCAGCTAATTAGATTATAGTTCTTATCTATTGCCAATATAATTAATGTGATACGGGGATGCTGATCGAAGTAATATAAACAAATCGAAATGAGAGTTGTAGTTCAAGGTAAATGGCTATGGTTGTGATCAAATTAAATCCTATTATCACTTCCAAATATTCTGAATCAGTTTCTGAGTATAACACCTCTGTATTTTCCAAAAAGAAATGTGTTGATTGAGTTTTGACAATATTTGCAGGAGATTCTTCAAGTTTTGGATGGCACTGCTCGTTTGAATATGTTACCACGAGCACGAGAGTTTAATGATGTAAATCCACTTCTGCTTAATTTCAAAAGTGAATGTCTGTCTTCTTGTTTCTATTTTTAAGAGATTATTTTACATATCTAAAACCCTCTTGTGACCACACGAAGATCCATTTGGATTATGTCTTTGGAGTAGATATACGATTTTTGAAGCTAAGGATCTGGGTAGATCATTTCATTGCTTCCTATGTAATATTCACTGCAATGGTCAAAATGATGTAAATGATTTTGAGTATGAAATTCTGGTGCTCAAGAGTTTCAGCTGGAATAAACTAGGAAATCATGCGATTTTATAGGTCTATTTGAGTGTGTGTTGCTGCTGAGAGTTTTCTAACTCATACTTTTCTTTGCCTTGATTGTTTCAACTATTCCTGCCCTTGTATCAAGTTCTCATCCGACAAAACCCTGGTTTTATCAATGATTGTTGTTTTTGAATGGGGATATTGATGCACATAATTTGGAATACCTGTGAAATGTGTAGGAGGCGTTGAAGACCTTCAACCTTTTGATGTAGAGGCCTTTGTCGACGTCGATCATGCATATTTACGTAGCTTTTCGCATATTTCGTAGTTTTTTAAAATTATATAACTTTTTATATCATTTTTCGCACATTAATCTTTGAAAGCATATCATATCATATCAGACAATTTAGTCAAAATTTCCCCTGGCCTCACCTCAGTGGCGGAGCCAGGTTTAGAAGTTTGTGGGTGCACAATTTATTGGTGGGATTCAAGCTGCCTCGAAAATTTTTTTTAAGGAGGATAAAAGACAATTCACTTATTCGTAAAGTTTAGAACCAGAAATGAGGTTCAATTGAAAAGTGTTTCCAAGGAAATCAATTTAAACAGAACAATATACTCTAATCCCATGGCATACAGATATTCAGATGTTACACAACTTCAAGTAGCTCAAGCTTCGCAGAGTTAAAGAAATCATTTAAAGGGTTTCTCAACAATCAAATTGAGCATCAACTTATACAGACGCATATTCATAAACTATTAAAATTTAAAACAATATAATTTTATTGAAAGCAACACATGTACTTTCGCAAAATAAAATAACAAAAAAAAAGAGGTTCCCCAATTAAATTCTAGGTCAATTTGCTAGCTCCCTCGTGCCTTTGTGGTTTAAAGCCTTACTTTCAAACAACAGGGTACAAGTTCAAGATTTGGCATTCCAAAAAAAAAAAAAAATCTAGGTCAATTTGATATAATAAAAACAAAATACGTTTTGGGATCCAACCACATGTAATTATCATTCGTCTCAATACTTTAATAAACTTACCCATAAGAGACAAAAACCCAAGATTGCCATCACCTTCAATCAGAACCTCGGCTTCATCGCCATCAATACGCCTCATGGAAGACGAAGTCGGTTTCTTCTTCTGGGTCTGTAGAGATATTTCGGCTGAATTGAGGGGAATCTGAAGAGAAGCAAAGGGGGCGAAGGAGGATCTGGCGGCAGAAATTGGAAGGAGAAGAGAGGGCGTGGGGGAGACGGAAATCGCGAGCGTGGGGGAGGATGAAAGTCGCAAGCGTGGTGGGGGACGGACGAAACTCGCGAGCTGGGAGTCACAGGTATGGGATTAAGAGTGGGTTCTTTCATTTATTTACTTTATTTTTAAAAAAAAATCTGAAAGTTTGTGACCGCACGTGCGGTCACTTGCCCATACGTGCCTCCGCCCCTGCCTCACCTCCTATCCCATCAAACCTAATACACCTTAAGAGGTACATCCCCTTTGATTGGAGTGTATGTTGAATGATACGCAATATAAATAGTGTAATCATGCTTCAGCTGTAGTATAACAATAAGGGATGGAGGGAGTGTACAATATAGAAAATAAAGTCAAGATAATAATAAATTAATAGTATAATTGTGCATTTGTGACTTATAAATAGGGCTAAAATAAATCTTCTCTCTCTTACATATAAATAGGATTAAATGAGCATTAATTTGGGATGAAAGTATTTATATTTTTATGGTTTCCTTAATCTTAAATTGTTTTTGGAGATTAATCTATTGATTAAAAAAAGGGGTAGTTGATAAAGGATACAAAGATTTCCTTCTATCTTAATTATTAAGTAAAACGCATAAGAGTATTAATTTTTATTATGAACACAAGGGATTTCTACATACCAATCCCAATCGATGACTAATCTAGTTTCACCTGTGATATCTCTAAAGTAATAATTGCTAGTACATCGTTTAGTAAGAAACCAAATGACATTAACACGATTACTATTTTTGAAGCTTTTGGCCTACATAAATAATGTAGCCAATCATGTCTGTTATGATTTCTCCACAATCCCTCGAACTTGACTTCTCTCTTTTTTTTTTTCCCCTGATCTGCTCTCATCCTTTACCTTATTTATGACCATTGGATCAAAGATTTAATGGTGTACATTTAATATTTCATTCTCATCATTCTCTCAATTTCCTTCCTATTCTTCTCTTTCTTCCTTTTATAAAAGGAAAAGAAACATTAATAGCATTAAATATGCACCATTAGATCTTGATTCAATAATTATAAAAGGGGTAAAGGATAAGAGTGGACCAGTAGAGAAAAAAAAAAGAGAGAGAGAAGTCAAGTCCCAATCCCTTATCCATCTTGATCTTCAGAAAACCTTCTTCAATTGGAAGTTTCTGACACTTAACTGCACTGAAAAACAAAAACAAAAAAAGCATTATTACTTATATTATTGTATTCAGGAATAATTTGTAAGTTTATTAGGTTTAAACAATTTTTATTATAAAAAAATGTACCGAGAATCAAAGAAAATTGTTTTATATTAACTAAATTAAACAGAAAAACTTTAGTTGCCGGTGAGTATTTGGTAGAAAGAGAAAGTACAGCAGTGCCGTCCTCCCTCAGCATATTGACCCTCTGATCAACTGTCCAAGATGAACCCGCCAGGGAATTCCACCGGCAGAGAAATACCACCGTCGTCTGAGAACCAAACTCAACGCCGATGGCCCGGGCAACAAACTCTTATAGCCAACAATGGATCCCACATTATGAACGAACCATCTCTGCCATTGCGTGACGCCGGCGGAAGAAGAGCACCACCGTCGTGGCCCGGGCGTCTTGGAATCGAAGAGCATCGCCAAACTCCTTTTATAACCAACCAAGAAGTTCGCTTCTACCAACCACCTCTGCCACCACATCGTGCCGCCAACGGAAGAGGAGTACAACCGTCGTGGCCTCAAAGTCTTGGACTCGAAGAGCATCGCCAAACTCCATTTATAACCAACCAAGAATTTCACTTCTACCAACCACCTCTACCACCGCATCGTGCCGCAGACGGCAGAAGAACAGCTCCGTCGTGGCCCCTGCGTCTTGGAATCGAGGAGCCTCGCCAAGCTCGTCTTGTAGTCAACCAAGAATCTAACATCATCTACGATCCATTTCTGCCATCGCATCGTGCCGCCGACGGAAGAGGAGCAACACCGTCGTGGCCTCAACGTCTTGGAATTGAAGAGCATCGCCAAACTCCTTTTATCATCAACCAAAAATCTCACATTATCAACGAACCATCTCTGCCACCGCAACGTGCCGCCGACGGCAGAAGAACACCTCTGTCAATGACCCTGCGTCTTGGAATCGAGGAGGTCGTATATCCAACCAAGAATGTCACATTATCAATCAACAATTTCAGCCACCGCATCATCTTGCCGCCAACGGAAGAATAACACAACCGTCGCCTTCTTCCCAGAGACAACTTGGAATCCAAGAGCCTGGCCAACCTCCTTCTAGAGTCAACAATGAATCACTCACTATCAGGAAACCATCGCGGCAACTAAACTCCGCCGGCCGAAGAACAGGTTCACAGGCCTTAAAAGATCAACGTCTTCAACATCAACAACATGCTCTCAGAGTCAAACACGAATCCCAAACCATCAAGAAACCGTCGTCGCCACTATACTCCGCCGGCGAAAGAAAAATTTCATTGTTACTCTTTAGTTGAGCTCTTCCTTCGTTTATTAAGATTCTCTTCATTTAAAGTATATTCTCTTCCTTCGTTTACCACATACATGTTTTACTATTATATTTGGGAGTTAATGTAAAGGATTAAATTAAGTGGCACATTATATCCTATACATTTTTCTTTTTAGTCTTCGCTCTTCAGTTTCTCACTAAGCTTTCACCCTTATCTGGGCCAACTCTAATATTCTTATTTATTCTCATAAATCAATCTACTTAAATAAGAGCATTGAACAAATAAAAAAACCCAATTAACTTAAATTTTACTGTAACACGTAACGAAAACAGGTAAGAATACATTGTTATTATTTAACAATTAGAATTTAAGTAAAATGTTTTCTGATTTACAAGCTCATCGCATATACTATTGTTTATAACACAAAGGAATATTTGGGAATTGTGATGCATGCGTCATCCTACTAGATTGTATGAAGAAAAATTTATCTTGTTATTTATGATTTAAATAATATTTTATTTTTAAGAACACCCATATTTAACTTGTAAAGAAAAATTGGTTAACAGAATTTTAAAATTTAAACGGTATTTTGCTGTAATTTTTCTTGTTTTTCTTTAAACCAAATTATACTTATAACTGGACCAGTGTAATAATATGTGGAGCGTGCCAATTAGCTCTACTATAACCGGAGGCATTATTCTTAAATGACTCTCCCACGATCACTTCTCTCCGTTTTCAGTATAGATCCATTCACCTCGAGCTCTACAGAACCTTCTTCAATTAAACTCTACTATCCAAGATGAACCAGCCGGGGAATCCCGCCGGCGGTGAAACACCACCTTCATCTCCGAGCCAAACTCATGTTACAGCCGACATTGAATCGAACATTATCAACGAACCATCTCCGCCATTAAATAACGCCGGCGGAAGAAGAGAACCACTTGGAATCGAAGAGCATCGCCAGCCTCCTCTTGGAGCCAACCAAGAATGTCACAATATCAACGAACAAGTGTCGCCACCGCATCATGCCACCGCCGGAAGAAGAACACCACCGTCGTTGAACCTGAGTCTTGGAATCGGGGAGCCTCACCAAACTCCCCGTTTAGCCAACCAAGAATGTCACATTATCAACCCACCATTTCAGCCACCGCATCACCATGCCGCCCACGGAAGAATAACACCACCGTCGCCTTCTTCCCAGAGACAACCATCGCGGCCACATCCTCTAAGAGTCAACCAAGAATCCCACACTATAAAGAAACCGTCGTCGTCGTCCGAAGGCCGGCGTGGGGGCGTTGTCGCTCCTCGCTGTTCCAAATGCAAAAGCACTTCCTCGACCCAGTGGAGAAGTGACATCTCAGGTCCAAAGGTACTTACTTTTGCTTCATCCATTTAATTATTCCCTTTTCTTATTCTTTCTTTCTATACACTCTGCATTCAAACAATTTTAATTTCTTGAATCGCAGTGGCAGTCTCTGTGCAATGCCTGTTGGAACGGTCTCAGCAGGGTGGAACAGACAAGAGCCGCGTCGGCATTACAGTCATTGAACACATTGTGGCCACCGCCAATGTCATCAACGGCGATACTAGCAGGGGCATTGGACGAATTACGAAACAGAGATGAGGTCATGGAAGATAATGCCAACCAATTTGCGCCGGAAAATAACTTCTTGAGACCCTCTTGGGTATTAGAGCCATTGAACATAGTGCCGCCGCCACCGGAAATGCCACCACCGGCGGCACCAGAAGAAGCGCCAGAGATGGAGGGGTCCGGGCAAAACTGCACAGATAAAACTCGAGAGAACAGCCCTGAAGCATAGTGTATGTATGGAGTGTCACCAAAAGGAATGTAATCGCCGCCGTCGCCAACTTTGCGCTGGTCATAACAAAGTTGACCAGTCCCGGAGACGAGCCGTTCATCAGGATCTGGACTTGCTTTGATCAGAAAGTAGCTTATCAGGAACCTTGTATTAGTATTTTTTTGGTAGGCAGAGAATTTAACATTCTTTAACACACACGAACCATCATTTTCACTGACTGTCTCTAACATATACATAAGGCAGAATATTGTATTTTGTACAGTTTTTATAGTGATGCGGCAGTTGGACATCGTTCTCATTTATCAATTCTTTCTGTTTGTGTTTATTTCTATCTTTCTTTCTTTCCTTGTTCTGTCTGTCATAAAATTTAATAACTTCTCAATTTTACCTCTATTTAATTAATACTCATCACTCCATCCCCTTTTATGAGTTTCAAATCATCATCGATTTTTGTTAATTAAGAAAACAATTAAAATTAGTTAATGACTATAACTATGTCTTATATTTCTAACTTTGCCCGTATAAGTGAGAAAAAATAAATGTAATAAATACAAGAGGTAGGATATTGTCACTACTATCTTATGTCACTATCATTTCACTACCATTTTCTTACCCTTAGATCTATTATTTGATCCAACAGTCCTGATTTACCCTACTTAAAAGCTTCTTCCTTCCCCACATTTCTCTCTCTTCTCTTCTGTTCTCTCGATCCGCATCGTCGCTAGGAATCGCCATCGTCCCTCCCCCTCCTCTGCGCTCCTCTTCTTCACTCCACCGTCCTTCTTCCCACCCCAACCACCGCCCCGCTCCCTCTCTGCTAGGGTTTACTCCTCTTAGGGTTTTCTTCGGTCGTCATGAGCGGCAATGATGAGATGCCATGGAGTTTGGCTTTCGCTTTTATTTGGAGGGTCTCTTCTCTCTTTCTAGTGAAGTTTTTGCTCGTGTCCCTGTGGCGTCGACTTTGGGGTTGATGGTTGGGATCACAGTCTCTAATGGGGATGATCGGCGATATGCAGCAGAAGGAAGAAAGGTGCTTTGCATTCCTCGATCTAGTGTGACAATCCGCTTACAATCTCTGATAGGTGCCTTACTCCACTGTCCTCCTTCCCACCCCAACCACCAAAATCCTAATGCTCTTGGTCTTAGCATGTAAATTTGCCTTTTGCGTTACGAAGGGGCAAAATTGCTCCAAAAAAAAACTTCTAGGGCAACATTGCTCCAAAAAACACTTTCAAGGCAAAATTGCTCCTCTGGGTATACTTCCGGGGCAGATTTACTACTTAACCCTATAATAAAAATCCAAATAAACATTTGTCCTTTGATAAAAGAAAGGATAAGCATCAAAGAAAGGATAAGCGATGGTTTGAAAGAATCAAATTTTTTCTTTATTTCTTATAACTTTTAATTCCTTGAAAAAAAAAATTTAAGTCTAGTTGTGGGGTTTAAATATTAAGTATGAATCATAGTTCTAATACTTTAGAATCCATTTTCGATATTTCGTGCTCCATATACTAGAATAAATATCCGACGGGGTGAAAAAAACCATTTCTATCAAGATGACAGACTTACTTTCTGTACTATCAATAGGATCAATTATAACAAGTGACACAATCATATTCCATAAATACAGAAGAAAAGAAATTCTATGATCGAACTAAACTGCCAAACCAAAATAGAATGGGCTAAAAATCTAATACCCAAGTGCTTCACTTTGTATTGAAAAATTAGTTAGTTGGTTCCTATGAATATAATTCATAGAAATTCCGTCTAGTAAAATGGAAGAATTATAAATCTCCAAAATAATATATAGAAATATTGCAAGTAAGGCCATTGCGAAACCCATCAAAGGAGTAGTTCCCCAACCAGGAGCTACTTTACCATATTCCGAATTCAAATGTTTCAATAAATTCCCTACAATAATTTGTCTTGGACCAGATCTAGAACTACCCTCAATAGTTTGTATAGCCATAGATCCTATTTTTTTTATTCACTGATATCTGTTGACTTTGTATACCATTCAGCTATAAATAAATGATCTTATCCTAGATCCATTTTGGTCTTCAAATTATATAATAATGGAAACAGAAACCCTAGTTGCCATCTCTATATTTGGTTTACTTGTAAGTTTTACTAGGTGCGGCTTATATACTGCTTTTAGGCAATCCTCTCAACAACTAAGAGATCCATTTGAAGAACATGGGGACTAGTTGAAGTAATGAGCATACCAGTATTGGTAGGCTCGATCATTACTTCAATTGAGATAAAGAAAAATCATTTCATCTTTTTAGTTGGAACTTTGGGTGTTTCTCTAAAAAAGATAGTGAAAAAAATAACTCATAACGTAGAAACTAAGAGGAATGTATAAACCAATGCTTCCATGTATTTGATCGTGGTTTACAAATTATAGCTTTGTTTGTGGCCTCTAGGGAGGATTGATGACGACTACATCAAAGATGCACTTGCTAGTATTAGTACATCTGAGAATTCTTAATTGGTTAGTTTAAATAGCCCCAAATTGTGGAACAAAGGAGTATCCTAGACCTATACCGAAGTATTAACGGCGATTCTCAAATATCACAGAACATAATGAGATACGATGAGATAGAATGCAATAGAAACAAAGACATAGGTTTCGCGTTACCTATTCTTAATGGTCAAAGTGAACCCTTTCATTCTGAATTCTTTCATTCAGAATGAATCAAATCTTCCCAAGTAGGCTTCGAACCTACAACCAGTTAGTTAACAGCTGACCGTTCTACCACTAAGCTACTGAAGAACAACATGAAATTAGATGTCATAGAGTTCAATTCCCGTTTTCAACCCATGAACAATATGAGCTTGAAGTTTCCTTCGTAGCTTGTGTAACTTCTTCATATATAGTGGCTCCGTTCCATGCCTTATTTCATAGGGAACCTCAAAGTGGCTCTATTAGTCTATCCATATACTAATTCCATTCATTTAATAGTCCTTTCTTTGGTGTCATTGAGATAAGAGATGTTGTTTCTAGTCTATTTGTTTCTATTTCTATATATATGGAAAGTTTCAAAATTATCATATAATGATCTAGAAATCATAATAGAAAAAAGGGGGGGGGGAAGAAGAAATTTTCATATAATAATATAGAAATTACAATAATAATTAAAAAAAAGAATTATCATATAATAATATAGAAATCACAATAGGAAAAAAATTTTGTCATATAATAATATAGAAATCACAATAGAAAAGGGGGAAAAAAGAATTTTCATATAATTAGATAGAAATCACATCGAAAGCAAAAATAAAAAAAAAATAAAAAAAAATCATATAATAATCTAGCAATCACAATAGAAAAGAAAAAAAAAAGAATTTTTATATAATAATATAGAAATCACAATAGAAAAGGGGGGAAAAGAATTTTCATATAATAATTTAGAAATCACAATAGGAAAAAGAATTTTCATATAATAATCTAGAAATCATGATAGAGGGGGGGGGGAAAGAATTATCATATAATAATATAGAAATTACAACCAAAAGGGAGGTTTATGATGATTTTAAAGTGTTTTATATTAGATAATCTAGAATCTTTATGCATAAAGATAATTAATTGAATCGTTGTGGTTGGACTCTATTATGGATTTTTGACCACATTCTCCATAGGGCCCTCTTATCTCTTCCTTCTTCGAGCTCGGTTTATGGAAGATGGAACTGAGAAGAAAGTATCAGCAACAACTGGTTTTATTATGGGAAAGCTCATGATATTGATATCGATCTATTATGCGCCTTTGTATCTAGCATGGGTAGACCTCACACTATAACTTTCATAGCTCTACCATATCTTTTATTTCATTTATTCTACAATAATACTACTCACATACACCTTTTGAATTATGGATCCACTAATCAAAATTCAATGCGTAATTTTAGCATTCAAAGGATCAAATATTCTTAAATAATCTTATTTTTCAGTTATTGAACATTTTCATTTTACCAAGTTCATTGTTAGTCAGATTAGTCAAAATTTATATGTTGCAATGCAACAACCAATTCTTATTTCTAACAAGCAGTTTTGTTGGTTGGCTAATTGGTCACTTTTATTTATGAAATTGGTTGGATTGGTATTAGTTTGGATACAGAAAAATAATTCTATTACATCTAATGTACTTATTTGATCTAATAAGTACATTATGTTAAAAATGAGAAATTAGATGTCTCGAATCTTTATTATTTTATTTATTTATTTCCTCAATATACTATTTAGGGAGAAGGGGGAACACGATTGTCTGTTTTTATTTTCAAAAACAAACTGTCAGAAATTCAAGAAAGAGGTGAAATTGATTTTTTTAAAAAAAAGAAAATAGGTACAGTCTCTTTCTACTTTTCTTTTTTGGGAATATCTTTCTACTTCTCTTTCTCTGAAGGAAAGAGAGAATTCATACAAAATCGATGAAAAAGAGGAAAAAGATAAAGATATATTTCGATTGGAAAACATTTTTTTAAGGATGATTTTCGATAAAAAAAAAAAAAACAGTTACATCGTCCTTTGCGATATATAAAAAATGATTGATTTGAAAATGCTTTAACAAATGAAATGTCACAATTCTCTTTTCATACATCTCAAAGTGATAAAAGAAAGAATATATATTACGTAACCATCTAGTTTATCAACTTTTCTTGAAATGATGCAAAGAAAGACATCTTTCTGCACAATAGATAAACTCCTATGATAAATTGGATAATCATTGGAGTTCGATTAATGAACAAAAAAGAAACAACCTAAGTAATCAATTTCTAAATAGGGCCGAAGCTCTAGATAAGGAATTTTTTGCTTTGGATCTACTTGAGAAAAAGATTAGATTATGTAATGATGAGACTAAAAAATACTTACCTAAAATATATGATGTTGAACGGACCCTATCGCAAACGAATCAAAAAAAAAAAAGTTTTTTATTCGCAATCAAGAATAAAACTTAGACAAAAAACTGCATTTTGATAAATAAGATTCATACCATCCTTCTTAATATTAATATTGATTATCCAAACTTTGAATAGAAAATAGACAGAGTTGATAAAAAAATCATTATCAAATGAAGTTCTTTTTTTAAAAAAAAAAATCTTGATCAGTCAATTTTCTGGAAAATCAGTATCCAATTTCAATTTTAAAGGACTATATTTATTTCGAGAACATGAAAGGAAGGATTCAAAACCAAAAAAGAAAAAATGAAATTTTTATTTGACGCAATTCTAACTGATGCGAACGATAAAACAATTATAAATAGGAAAAAATGTATTGGAATAAAAGAAAGCATTAAAAAAGTTCCTTGATGGTCATACAAATTCATTAACGAAGAAGAATACCTAGAAATCACCAATTTATGGGAGTGACCCGAAAGGATTGGAAAGGGAAGAGGGAGAATCATGGGAAGAGAAGTAGAGAAAAGCAAGAAATTTAAAACATAAATAATATACTAGAATTAAACGTACAATCAAAATAAAAGAAGATGAGAAAGGAATGGGGGTAGACCTCACCAAGACCTAAGCAGTTTACTGGAGGATCAGAAAGGGAAGAGGGAGAATCATGGGAAGAGAAGTAGAGAAAAGCAAGAAATTTAAAACATAAATAATATACTGGAATTAAACGTGCAACCAAAATAAAAGATGAGAAAGGAATGGGGGTAAACCTCACAGAGACCTAACTCATTAGAGACAGAGGATAGAAATGCATATCCAGATCATAATAAAACACAAGTTTATTAAAATTTAAAAACATACAAACGAAATCTGGAAAACAAAGAAGAAAGTAGGCAGAGGAAGGATAGAGAGGGATGAGAGAAGGTAGAGAGAAGAGTAGTGAGAGAAGGGGTGGTTCGGAACCTGTCTAAAACTGAATGGAGCTTCAGCTTATAAAGACATTCAAAATACTGTTTGTGCAGTTCTGGTTGGTGACCGGTACTATTTGGTATTATTTTAATAATTAGATACAGTGCCTGCTGACACTACAATAACTAACTATTATGATCTACAGACTATAGTATTTGGTGCTACAATGAAAATACCTAGCACTACCATAGTGTAGATTGGAACAGTTTATATAGTTTTATACATGAAAGCTACTGTGTTTGGTGCTTCCGTAAAAAACTGTTAGTTTAATTTTCGCCTAGGTTGATGACGTAATCTTTATCATCACTTTGGGCTGGATCTTGTTCTTTTGAAGAATTAGCCTAGTTTATTGTTTCAGCTTCATCCTGTTGGAGTTGCTCGAGCATGAGGCTGAGTTGTTTAATGTACTCCAATTTATTTGCAGTAGAGGCAAGAGTGCTTTGGATATAGGTTGTTTGATTTAAAAACCTACATTGTTTCATAGCAAACAATAAACTTGGATTTTCTTTGAACCATAATTCTACTGCTTTGAGTTCACCTTTGATTGATCAAATTTTGCCCACTAACGAACAAAGGGTAATCTTTGAAGGATTGGCAAAGTGGGAGAATCCCCGTTTAAATGAGAAAATCTGTATTGTAAGGAAAAAATCCAAGATACAAATAATTTTGAAAAATAATGAAGCTTTATTGGAAAACATTAGGTGAAAAAATTCAGGGATAGGCTTAAAGAAGTCCCACCAACATTGAAACCATTGAGGAAATGTATACTTGGTTTTTTGTTTAAAATAAATAAACCAAGTATGTTTGAAAATTTTATTTTGATTCCAAAAGACATTATACCAGGCATCACAATAATCCCAATAAATATATCCTTTGGTTCAAATTTAATGTTAAACCATTTGGGTTTATTTAGATCTTGTCCCTACTAGGAAGGTGTAAGGACTTTTAAGTTTTGGAGAGTAGAATGAGTTATGAAAGTTTTATCTTTATCCATTTTTCGAGATAACTCAATGGATTGAGAATAAACCAATATTAACTCATAATATTCTCTTGTGTTTTCTAAGTCGGTAGGAATAAAATGAAATCTCGAAGGGAAGACCTTTAATGCTACCTGATTGGGTGTTTGAAAGAAAAAGTTAGGTTCTCTTTGTAGGATATTCTTTACCTTATTTTCTTTTGGAGTGTAAGGAGTATCCATAGGATTAATAGCTGATGTAGCTAATAATGGTTTAGTAACCTAAGGAGGCCTTTTCTGGGCTAGTTTGTAACATTCTAATTTTTATGTTAAGATTTAATTACAAATTATAAGAATTAATCATAATACATGAATTTGTCATGTAATTATCAAGATAAAATTTTTTATTTAAAATACTATTTATTAAAAATAAGTGAGTGAAAATAATAATATTTATTGTTGTTGTTAATATAAATAGAGAGAAGAGAAGATTAAAATAGATATATAATAAAAGTAAATGTTGGGTCCTCTAAAATAAATTTCCCTTCAAAGTTTTTTTTAAAAAAAGTATATATGTTTTTTTTTTTTTTGACAGGTACGCTGCCACCATTATGCATTAGGTGGCTGCCACCTGCCACTGTACGTGGCAAAGAGAGGGAGTATAATTTTTTTTTAAAAAAAAAATTACTCTCTGATCCATTGCCTCAATACTCCTATATATATGTATGTTCATTGTTTATTTGGCAATTAGTGATTGTTTGTGTAATCAATGAGTGACCGAGAGTGAGCTCGGGAAAAAAGTGAGATGGCGAGAAGAGAATAAAGGGAATCTTTAAGGTACGTTATTAATTTTATAAAATCATCTAGGTAGTTAAATTAATTTCTTTTAAATAAACTTTTTTCGTGAAAGTTATTCTGCGTATTTTTCTCTTTCTAATGAAGGTAAAATAGTAATGATTATTGAAAATTTTGGGATTTGAATATTAGTAAAGTTTTGAGTTTTGGTAATAGAAGACCGTATATATAAAGAGTATGAATGATAAATAATTTTAATCGGTTTGGATTTGTTAGTTTGTTGCTGTAGGAATTTAAAGTTATTTTCTATCTAAAGAAATTAGGATTTATGTTATATAGGATATTTTCACCGATTAAATGAAAATTTAAGCATTTAGTTGTATTATTAGAGGTATTATTTAAGGTTTAATCGGTTAGTTTTGTTAAATCATAAATCATATGAAATTATGAACTAGTATTTGGGATTTTAAATTAGATATTTATATGATTTTGAATACATGGAGATTGTTTAATTAGTATTAGGTTAAAAATTGAGGAATAGATAAATTGTCCTTTTTTAGGAAAATTAAAGTGAGATAATAGTTTAATTAATTATTTAATTATGGTATTAGTAGTTATTTTTGTTAATTTTATTAATGTATAATTACATATTTATTTTTAAAGGGGACTGATTTCTCTTACACTTAGTGTCGTGTCAATAACTTGAGGTAACCACTTTCCACTCATTGTACTTGCTTGTATGATGGTTTGTGAGTAATTTTTAATCTATGAAAGCTATGTTTCTTATGAAGTTGCCTTGTGGGATTTATTTTGCAATGATTAGTAATACTATTTGTTTTGGAAAATGTATTTTTTATGATTTCTTGAGCTGAAATAATATTGTTATCTTAATGATTATTGTGATGATGTATTACTATCATAAAACTTATTTGGAATTTCATATATTCATGCCAAGATTATGATGATAAGAAGCAGTGATGGTTGTGGAGTGATGATGGGAATTATTGTGTATATAATACCACGTGGTATGCCACCACTGAGCGCAGAGTGGATGGCCGGATATTGCACTAAGTATCACCCTTTTCCTTTGGCGGGGTAAAGGGTCAGCCCTTGAGACAGTGACACCTTTCCATATTCGAAGGAAAGGGAACCCATGGTCAAATATGAGTTCTATAGCCTTTGGCCGGGCTATACCTCATCATTGGTGAGCTTGGTGTAGTCTTGTCATAGAGACTAAACCTATTACGTTATAGCCCATGGGTTCTGTCAGCGATTATAAGGATGGGGGGTGATAAGGATTGTCAGGGTATCGATATTTTACTTGGCATGTTACATATGTGATTCATGAAATGAAATTTGATATAGAAATTTTATTACAGAATTTGTGATTTGGTTTAATAAATTTGTAAATTATATATCTAGTATTTTGTTATTTAAAATGTTCCACTTGGCACCTCACGAGCACATATTAGCATTTATAATGACCTGGATTGATGGTTACAAACATTTTTCAGGTGCTAGTTCTCGAATGAGTCCATCAGGGAAGGCTTCGGAAGTTTAAGCTACTTTTGCTAATGGTAGTGCTTCCAACTTTTTGGTACATGTTGAATTATTGTATATTGCCACATTAGGGCTCAGTTGGCATACTCTAGTATATTTTGGATATTTTAACAAATTCTAAAGCAATATTTAGTTTAAAAATATGGGCCTAGTGAAATCTATAGCTTAAGAGTGTGCACAAAACATTTTAATAAATGGTTTAATAAAGTTAATAACTAATAATTGTCCTTTAAAATGGAGAATGTTACAATTTGGTATCAGAGCCAGTGGCAATATACAATATACAACATACCTTCCCTGTTTGGTTATGTTTTATTCATCACTCACTTGATATATTTGGGTTCCATCCTTCAGGGGAGAACCAAAAGTTTTGTTCACATCGTCAATATAATGATGCAATTAGGTGCAATTAGGTGGTATATAATTTAAGTTTAGTAGGAATTTAAAGTTAAAGAATCATTTGTGGACATAGTGACTGTTAAATCTTTTGTTATGAAACAACAAGATGTAGTTATAATTGTGCTTTTGTCCATAGAATTGGGTACCTTGAGACTTCTTTACTGTCCTAGGATAAAATGAAGTCAAATAAGGTTCTGTTTTCAAAAGGTATGTAATAATCATGATCTTCTAGCTAAGTGGTATCTTATTACATGTTCAGTCAAATAATTGTTGATAAAGTTGTCGATATGTGAATTCTTACTTCTTAACATTGAGAAAAGAAGAAGGGAGAGAGATAGAGTGTTTGGACGACTTTTAAGGATACAACAAGTGAGAATTATTAAATCCCAATTGAAATATCTATTAAGTGATTGTATGGTTGAGAATATAAGGATTAAAATTGTGTAGGTTGTTTGCCAGACATTTAGAAGTGTTAAGGTATACAAAGCAATGAAGTTGGGAAGTAAAAAATGGAAAAAGAAAAAGTGTTGTGTAATAAGAAAAAGTGTTTAGATTTGAGACAATTATGTCAATGGTATTCTTTCTGTGGAAAAAAAAAAAGAAAAAAAAAGAAGAAGCTAGACATTTGTATTTGAAGGACATGAGATAATAATTGATTTGACATATTTATACTAAAAATCATCGATGTAAATAGGGGTATGAATTGGTTGATATTAATGACACTATTTTGGATTACAAGTGTAGAATAATAGTTACATATTTCGTTATATTGTGTCTATTAAGGAATTGTGGTTTAATATGATGTAGGTGGAAATGAGTGTAAATGAGAGTTTCTTAGCATAGATATATTATTTTATGTTCTGTTGTAGTTAATTTATAAGGAAAAATCAATTGTTTTAATATAGTTACTTGATTTTGAAAGTATTTCTTGAAGGAATAATGGATACCCTGATAGTGGGGGTTTAGGCTGCAGTAAATTAAGGCTGTGGGAATATGTGAGGTAGCATAGAATTTAAATTATGTTGTTAATTCTAAGGCTTCTGATGCTAAGATAGGATATGATTTAACTCCTTAAATCCTATCGGAATTTTGATGTTAAGCAAACTTAGGCAAGAGAAATCTCTAGATGAGTGATATTTTAGAAATTATCATCAGAGTTGAAATCCTTTGATGTGAGATTTGAATGTCTTGAGGTATAACATATAGTGTTCCTTAGGGATTCCATGAGGATATAGATCGAATATGGAGAGGATTGAGGCTAAGTTTGAATCTGATCAAAGTCGAAGTAGTGCCTAGGTCAAAGTTAAATGAGTGAATTGGGTGAATTTGTGGGTGAATTGGGTGAATTGGATTGACCATCATTGAATGTGATTTTAAGCATTAGGATTTACCTTGACGAAGGGGATTTTAATTAGGCTCTGAGATTAAGTAATATGGGATTAGATTACGATTTAATTTGCGGTTAGGACAGACATATACCTAATGGCCCCATATAATTGTTGAAGAGTGTGTTTGATTTTTGTTGCCTCTTGAGTAACTATGTTAGACATAACAAATTATACTCAAGAGAGGGTTGTAAGTGGACCGACAGACACTTATAGCTATTTATACTGGAGATTAACAAAATTGATATTAAAGCTAATTAAATTAGTGAAAACAAGGTTTATGAAGCTAATAAGGGATTAGTGACTCTGAGTTGCTCATTTAATTATTGTGGTAGTTTTCTTATTTTTATTTTAGTTTTGATTTTCTTTTCCTTTATGTTAATTAAATTCAATTTGTTTTGCTCAACTTAAACGAAATTGTGAAATTAATGCTTAACTAAAGTCGTGATACTAAGTCCTCATGGGAACGATACTTTTCTTATCACTTTATGACTTGATACGGCTCATGCACTTGCGGATTTTTTTTAGGCTATAAAGTTTTTCCCTATCATCACACACTCCCATAGTCCATTTTTTCTTTGAAGAATTCCCTTCAACTATTCGTGCCTGTCAACAAAGAAAAATAACATAGTTCAATTTTGTGAATGTTCAAGTTAAATATCCAAATACATGTCTTATTATTTGAATCTTAAATAAGACATATTTGTAGCAATGAAATACTATTGTCCTCCTCCCCTAAATGATATTGATTGATTCCAAATATCTATGATTAATATTCTCTATAAAGGACTAGAAATGCCTTGCTTACGTATCATTGGAAAGTGCATTAACATAAATACGGTAGTAAAAAGAGATAATAAAAAAGTGTGTAAACTATAAAAATGAGTCAAGGTAGATTGGCCCACACTAGCACTTCCGCGTAATAACTCTACCAAAGATGATCTTATTACATGAATAACTTCGGGTATGCCAGTTATAATTTTGACTACCGAATAACCAATTTGGTCCCAAGGTAAGGAATAACTAGTTACACCAAAGGATGCAATTAATACATCCAAAGTTACACCTGTAACCCACGTCAATTCACGAGGCTTTTTAAAACCCCTGGTGAGATACACACAAAATATGTGCAGGATCATCATTAGGACCATCAAACTTGCCCACCATCAATGAACTGATCGGATTAACCAACCAAAATTAGCTTCAATCATTATATATTGAACAGAGGCAAAAGCCTCAATAACAGTCGGACGATAGCAAAAAGTGATAGCAAACCCCGTCACTACTTGGACTAAAAAAAAAAAAGTAACTGTAATTCCCCCTTAACAATAAAATATGTTGACATGAGCAGGAACATAATTACTAGTTATATCATCTGCAATAGCTTGAATCTATAGATGTTCTTCGAACCAATCATAGACTTTGAGATAGGTAAACCAAGGGGACTCCCCCCTGAGAACCGTATATGAGAATTTCATCTCGTACGGCTCAAACAAAATACCCAAATACTAGTTCTAATGGATATGTGTAATAGAAAGTTTACAACTTCTCAACTTAACCCTATGATTCCAATCTTCTCTGAAGATACAAAAAATAGAGATCCGAAAGCTCTTCTTTGTGGTTATAATGTCAAAATCTCAAGTCGGCTCACTCGTCTTTATTGTAACTGGCCTCTTGAATATTCTTTAACTTTTCTTTTCTTTTCTTTGATTTTTTTTATTTTGTATGTAATATGGCTTTACTACTGTCTTCTTTATTATTGATAGGAACTCTCTTGTTAAGACCTTATAAAATCGATTTTTAAAAAAAAACTCAAATTCATACTAAAACCATGATGATTCAATAAAACCTCTAACCTAAGTCCCCAAAAAAAAAATCCTTAAGTAAGAACTATTGGATCATCACTTATTCAATGAATAGATATAATAAAAAAATCCAAATGAACGTTTGTCCTTTGATAAAAAGAAAGGATAAGCTAAGCGATGGTTTGAAAGAATCAATATCTGACAGAGTAAAAAAAAAAAAAACCATCTCTATCAAGATGATAGACTCACTTTCTGTACTATCAATAGGATCAATTATAACAAGTCACACAATCATATTCTAGAAATACAAAAGAAAAGAAATGCCATGATCGAACTAAACTACCAAACCAAAATAGAATGGGCTAAAAATCTAAGACCCAAGTGCTTCACTTTGTATTGAAAAATTAGTCCGTTGTTCTTATGAATCTAATTCATAGAAATTTCGTCCAATAAAATGGAAGAATTATAAATCCCCAAAATAATAGATAGAGATATCACAAGTAGGGCCATTGCAAAACCCATCAAAGGAGTAGTTCCCCAACCAGGAGCTACTTTACCATATTCTAAATTCAAAGGTTTCAATAATTCCCTACAATAGTTTGTCTTGGACTAGATTAAGAACTACCCTCAACAGTTTGTATAGCCATAAATCCTATTTTTTATTCATTGAGATCTGTTGACTTTGTATACAATTCTGCTATAAATAAATGATCTTATCCTAAATCCATTTTGGTCTTCAAATTATATAAAAATGGAAACAGCAACCCTAGTTGCCATCTCTATAGTTGGTTTACTTGTAAGTTTTACTGGGTACGCCTTATATACTACTCTTAGGCAACCCTCTCAACAACTAAGAGATCCATTTGAAGAACATTGGGACTAGTTGAAGTAATGATTGGTAGGCTCATTACTTCAATTGAGATAATGAAAAATCATTTCATCTTTTTAGTTGGAACTTTGGGTGGTTCTCTAAAAAAGATAGCGAAAAAAATAATTCATAATGTAGAAACTAAGAGGAATGTATAAACCAATGCTTCCATGTATTTGATTGTGGTTTACAAATTATAGCTTTGCTTGCGGTAATTATGGCCTCTCAGGAGAATTGATGATGATTGCATCAAATTAAAGATGCACTTGCTAGTACTAGTACATCTGAGAATTCTTAATTGATTAGTTTAAATAGCCCCAAACTGTGGAACAAAGGGGTATCCTGGACCTACACCGAAGTACTGACAGCAATTCTCAAATATTGCAGAACAGAATGAGATAGAATGTAATAGAAACAAAGACATGGGGAACGAGTTACCTACTCTTAACGGTCAAAGCGAATCCTTTCATTTCGAATTCTTTAATTCAAAATGAATCAAATCTCCCCAAGTAGGATTCAAACCTACGACTAGTCAATTAACAGCCGACTGCTCTACCAAATTATATTTGGTGTCATTGAGATAAGAGATTTCGTTTCTAATCTATTTGTTTCTATATATATATATATGTATGTATATAAAGTTTTAAAATTATCATATAATAATCTAGAAATCACAATGGAAAAGGAATAAAAGAATTTTCATATAATAGTATAGAAATTGCAATAGAAAAGGAGGAAAAATAATTATCATATAATAATATAGAAATCACAATAGAAAAGGGGGGGGAAGAATTTTCATATAATAATCTAGAAATCACAATAGAAAAAAAAATAAATTATCAAATAATAATATAGAAATCACAATTAAAAATAAAATAAACAAAAATAATTATCATATAATAATATAGAAATCACAACCAAAAGGGAGGTTTATGATGATTTTAAAGTGTTTTATACTAGATAATCTAGTATCCTTATGCTTGAAGATAATTAATTCAATTGTTGTGGTCGAACTCTATTATGAATTTCTAACCACATTCTCCATAGGACCCTCTTATCTCTTCCCACTCCGAGCCCGGTTTATGGAAGAAGGAACCGAGAAGAAAGTATCAACAACAATTGGTTTTATTATGGGACAACTCATGATATTCATATCGATCTATTATGCGCTTTTGCATCTAGCATGGGGTAGACCTCATACGATAACTTTCATGGCTCTACCCTGTCTTTTATTTCGTTTATTCTGCAATAATAATAATAATCACAAACACCTTTTGAATTATGGATCCACTAATCAAAATTCAATGCGTAATTTTAGCATTCAAATGATATTCTTGAATAATCTTATTTTTCAATTTTTGAACATTTTGATTTTACTAAGTTCATTGTTAGTTATTAGTCAAAATTTATATGTTTCGATGCAACAACTAATTCTTATTTCTAACAGGTAGTTTTGTTGGTTGGTTAGTTGGTCACATTTTATTTATGAAATGGTACTACAAAAAAAAAAGTATCGTTTGCCGCGGTTAACTTGTAGCGGTTAAAAAACACCACTACAAATGAACATTTTGGTGCAAATTAGTAACGATTTTAAGCCAAACCACCACAAATTAGTAACGGAAGCATTGGCGCCAAATGGTGACCATTTTGCTTCGATTTTTGTAGCGGTGACACAAAACCAAACCGCTACAAATATGGCGCCAACCTTGGCGCGTTATGGCGCGAAGTCTATTGCAGTTCCTTCCTAGCGGTTTTGTCAAAATAACCGCTACAAAAAAATTCGAAACAATATAGTTTTGTCACGGTGAGAAGAAAGCGACACCTTGACCGCGTCCAAATGTTAATATTTGTAGCAGTTTAGGCTATAACCGCTACAAAATTTATTCTATAAATAGCCCTTGCGTCCGTACAACAACTACAAATATTCAAAAACATTCTAAATCAGGATTATCGCTAAAAGAGCATTTTCGGCTTGGTTAACGAAGACCTGCATATATCTGCAGTGCTGATTTCAGGAGATGAGAGCTGCAGATATTTGCCTCCCTTCTCATCATTCAAGCCGAGGATGTTCATTTAGTGAAAATCCAGATTTAATTACTTCATTGACTTGAAGACTTCTCCTCTTCTGAAGATTATCCAACATACCATCGGAGATTGGGTCCAATATAGCCACCAATCTCTCTGGGAAATATCTCTGATCAAAAAGAGTCAGTGAGTTTTTCTTGGAAGATCGGTGGCTATACTGAATCCGAATCTTCACCGGCATGTTGGAACATTTTCAATAAACTTGTTATTTCTAATTTATTAACCTCAGCTCTTTTAGGGAAATTAAAGAAAATAATTGAGAATGTTTTTATTGTAATAAAGAAAAAATCCAAACTAATTAGTTTGGTAAACTAATTAGTTTGGAATTTTTTTAAAAAAATATATATTAAATTTGTAGCGGTTTTACTTAAAACTGTTACATAATTTCGAAAGTCATTCATTAATGTTCACCAAGAATGAGGCACAATTATCATGGTGGAGGTAGCGGTCTTGGCCTAAACGCTGCGAAGGTATTAAGTTTGTAATTGTTATTTGGTCTAACCGCTACGAAATGCAGCGGTTT
This sequence comes from Acacia crassicarpa, assembly GCA_034222035.1. Lineage (NCBI taxonomy): Eukaryota > Viridiplantae > Streptophyta > Magnoliopsida > Fabales > Fabaceae > Acacia > Acacia crassicarpa. The sequence continues at coordinate 9,860,420 of JAWXYG010000008.1, forward strand.
TTATACTTTCCTTTTCACTTTTGAAATTCACGCGTGCGCTCTAGTTTTACTGTTCACCTCTCAATTTCAACTTTTACCTTTCAACATCATGGTTTCTCACGACAACGAAAAAGAGAAAGTAGTTGAACCCCAGAAAAGTCCTATCAAGGGTACGGAAAAGAGAAAGTAGTTGAACCCCAGAAAAGGCCTATCAAGGGTGGTGGTGGTAGTAGTAGTAGTAGTAGAGGGGGCAGTAGGAGAGGGCGTTGGCCTCTAAATATCCCCCTTCAGCCCCCTCAGGTAAATATCTCCCTTCAGGCCCCTTAGGTTGGGAATAAGTTTGATGGGCTCTTTGCAAATGACCTAATTTCAAACCCAGAGACCCTAGAGAGCGTAGGTGGAGATCGAGGAGCAAATCTATCGATTGACGACATCCTCAATGAAGAAGATGAGAAGATCGAGTTTGAGATTCCCATAGCAGAAGCGGAGTGGTTTCTCGACCAGGAGAACGAGCGGGACCAAGGGAACCCCCGACCGTCGTTTTCTCATTCCACCGGATTTGTGGTGGATGTCGTAGGTAAGTATAAGTAGTTTATTGGCAAAAAATAAAATTTAAATTCCTAGTGTGTAATGAAAATTTATTTAAATACAATACAACAATTTTGTTATAATTGTGCAGATCCACATGGGAACATCTGCAGGAGGACGCTAGATGTTCACACGCTCAATCAGCAGGACGACTACCGCATGATAGTCCCCTGGAACATGGACACGGACCAACCGATCGGCAGCGGTGGTCACCTATTGAACCGATTCCTATCACAATTTGGCGGGAATTGGGCATGGTTCCTGATCTATTTCCACGATTGGAAAAAGGTCCCAAAGGACAACAAGGACAAGGTGTTTGAGGATGTTGTGCAAGTAAGTTATGTTGTGTAATTAAATTTTACATGTTAATAGTTTTAAGTTGTATAAATTGTGGTTAATTTAGTTATCTATTTCTTAATTAATTATTACTTAATTACTAATTATTTTATGATATAGAAAAAGTTTAAATTGTGAGCCCACGTAAAGAGGTATGTAAAGATGAAAATGGGAGAAGCGTGGAAGAGTCGGAGGGGTCATCTCTACACCCAGCGGAATGGAGATTCGACTATGCCTCTTCAGAAACTAATGGAGAACGTCCCAGATGGAGTGGAGGGAAATGACTAGGCAACTTTTGTCCAATATAGGAGGAGTACAGAGGCACAGGTACATTTTTTAATTAATCATAGTTTAGTTTTTTTTTAACATGAGGGTATTGTATAGTTTAAAATTTGTTTTAATTAATTTTGTTTTAATGTAGTTTAAAAATTTTAATATAGACAAAATTAATGTAGTGTTTAGATTTGGTTTAATTAGAGTAAAATACATTGACTACCCCTCTATTTTATCTTAATTGCACAAACAACTCATTTATTTTGCAGGCTCTATCACAGAGGAACACCAGAAGCAGGGCAACTCAAAGGGTCAATCACAAGGCAGGATCCAAGACATTTGCTGTGACCTACAATGAGATGGTATGTGAAAAGTTAAGTTAATTTTATGTTAAATGATTATTGTTTTGTTTTAGAAATAACAAAGTTTATATTCTTTTAGCAAGAGAAGGCTCGAGAGGAGAACCGTCAGACGGACTATGGGGAGTTGTATACACGCACCCATAGGCACCGTGATGGGACACCGATCTCTGAGGCAGCAGAGGAGATAATAGTAAGTTACAAAAAACTAATTATATAGTTAATGTTGTTTATTTAAATTTAATTAAAGTGATTGATTAATGTTTTATGAAAAATGTGCGACAGGCCTGGATTGAGCAAAGCCAGCAAGAGATGTGAGCGTCGCAGCCCCCAGAGTCACAGGGTTCTGTTGATCCTACAGCCACATTGAAAGCTGCTGTGGGCCTAGTCGAGCATCCTGGTCATGTTAGGGGCTTTAGCTAGGTGCCAGGCCTAGCATGGTGTATAGCAAGGCCTCCTCCTCTGCCGTCAGGACCTCCGGCTCGAGCAAGTCACCACCGGAGGCGGTTGATGCGATGATTGCCGAGAAAGTTGCCACGCAGGTTTCCAAGCAGCTTGCCGGGCAGGTTGCTGAGCAAGTTGTTGCAAAGAGGGTCAAGAATAAGGCCAAAACTAGGCGCATGCAAGAGAGTCTCAACTGTTGCTTCGCTAATTAGAAGCATAGCTGGCAGTCACTTGTCGGGGCCCTGACAAAGTTGCTACCTAACAAATGGTTTCCATCTCCCGAGCCTCTGCCTCCGTTCATCTTCGAGGATTCCCCCCCCCCCCCGCCTCCCCATCCAGATCTTGCTGCTAGTGAAGACGAGGGCATTGTTACCTCTAGTCGAGCCCACGCCGCCCCTGAGAGAGACCCCCCCGAGACAGGACCTGATCATCGGGCACCTGATAGTTAGTTCTTATTTTCTTTAGTAATTCATTTTGTACTGCTGGATGTTTGTTGACAATTTTATTAAATTTAAATATTTGTCATCTTATTTTTTCAGTAGGTTTTTTAAATTTAAATTTTATTAAATAATAAGCGGAGTTTATAATTTGTGATTAAAAAGATATGTTAATAAATTTTGTAGCGGTTATCATGCTAAAACTGCCACAAAATATATTTGTCGCGGTTTCCTTATGGAACCGCCACAAATTTGAATTTCAAAGTAAAAAATAACCGCAAAAATTTTCAAACAGTCATCATTTGGTAGCGGTTTATAAACCGCGACTAGTTTATGGCGGGATTTTCAATTCAAATTTGTAGCAGTTAGTTAACCACGACAAATTTGAATTGAAAATTGGTCACGGTTGAAGTCGCGGTTTCTAACCACTACAAAGTATCCCAGGTTGCATTTAAAGATCTCAAGTGCTGGGATGAAAGTAATTAAACATTGTCTCCACATTTATATACTTTCCTAGCTTTGTTTACTACAGATGGATAAGTCATGGATCAAGATGCCGCACAGTTCTCCTGTATATTTAGCGGGATTGAAAATTTTCTTAGATTTCCCGTTCTCTCATGCTAACATTAATGGCAAGATTGTGTGTCCTTGTTATAGATGCAAGTTTAAGAAGTGGCAAACACGAGAAGGTGCTATGGAACATCTTCTTATTAAGCCTTTCCCAGAAGCATATACATTCTGGGATGTTCATGGTGAGAAAGGTGGTATGAGATATGGGGATCATCTTCCTCAAACCTTACAAGTAGGAAATCAACTAGATCAACATGATCCAGTTAATGAAGCTGTTTGCGACGCTATTGGTGTTCAAGACGACAACTTCACGGTAGAAGTGCAGGGTCCTGAACCAGTTTTCTGCAGGAATGAAGCAGCTCTGGAATTTTTCAGCATCATGGATGAGAGCGATCATCCTTTGTATCAAGGTTGTCAGAAATACTCAAAATTATCCTTTCTGATCAAATTGTACCATATCAAGTGCATGTGTGGGATCACTTATATGGCGATGTCGATGTTGCTGGAATTACTACGAGATGCTTTCCCTAACGCGGAGATTTCCACAACCTTCTACGGGACCAAGAAGATAATCAACAGATTAGGATTGAACTACGAAAAAATCAATGCCTACCCCAACAACTGCATGCTTTATTGGGGGGAGGACACTCAGACGGAGACTTGTAAGAAGTGTCACACTTCGAGGTTTAGGACAGTTCAGAAGGGAAAAAAGCAAAAGAAGAAACCCGCAAAGATTCTAAGGTACTTTCTTTTAAAACCTCGCTTACAAAGATTGTTTATGTCGTCTAAGACAGCTGAGCATATGAGGTGGCATAAAGTCGACAAGAACAAAGATGTAAACTCAGACATCCACGGGATGGTGAAGTGTGGAAAGCATCCGACTCAGTCTTTCCTAATTTCGTGGTGGACCCTAGAAATGTTCGTCTTGCTTTGGCAACCGATGGTTTTAATCTATTTGGGAATCTTAGCACAAGTTATAGTATATGCCAGTTGTTTTGATACCTTACAACTTGCCACATTGGATGTGTATGAAACAAAGCTCCTTAATTATGTCCATGATCATTCCAGGCAAAAAGGCACTGGAAAATTACATTGATGTGTATCTACAACCGCTTATGAAGGAGTTGGTGGAGTTGTGGAATGTAGGCGTCGAGACGCATGACGCGCACGAGAAGACACTTTTCAACTTGCGTGCGGCGTTGATTTGGACTATCAGTAACTTCCCTGGACTGGGAACATTATCCAGGTGGAATATGCATAGTGGCCTTGCATGCCCGGCTTGCAATTTTGACTCTGACTCAGTACGCCTTCCCCACAGTCGTAAGTGGTGCTTCATGGGTCATCGAAGGTTTCTCGATGGTACGTACAGGTTTAGGTTGCAACGTAATCATTTCAATGGGCAACAGGAAAAAAGAGGACCTCCTCGCATATTATCCGATGTAGAGATCATAGAGCAGCTTGTGGATGTTGATAATGAGTATGGGAAAAAAGTCGATCCAACAAAGGTCGGGACAAAGACGGTCAGGGCTTTTGGTTTTGCAACCCAGCAATGGCGGAAGATAAGCTTCTTGTTCACTCTTCTGTATTGGAAAGATAATTTGCTCCGACACAATCTGGATGTCATGCACATCGAAAAGAATATGTGCGACAATGTGTGGCACATGGTTATGAATGAATCAGGCAAGCCAAAAGATCATTTTCAAGCGAGGAAAGATTTACGGGAGATGGGGGTTCGTGCAGACGCGTGGCCGGATGAGCATGACAAATTTCAACCGGCAAAATTCACGCTAACAAAACCGAATAAGGAAATCTTCCTCGCCACTTTGAAGAAAATAAAAGTTCCTGACGGGTATTCAAGTAACATTTCACGATGTGTGGACGTGCAGGCTCGAAAGGTTACTGGGCTGAAGAGTCATGAATCACATGTGGTTATGCAGCAGTTACTTCCGCTGGCCATAAAAAATACACTACCTCTCGATCTATCGATCGTTTTGGTCGAGCTTTCTACTTTCTTTCGGAAGTTGTGTTCCAAGGTGTTGATCGTGGAGGAGCTCGACCAGCTACAACATCAAATCATTCTTACGCTGTGCCATTTGGAGATTATCTTTCCTCCTTCATTTTTCACGGTCATGGTTCACCTGACAATACACCTTGTTCACGAAACAAAGCTTTCTAGCCCAATTCACTACCGATGGATGCATCCTATTGAGAGGTACTCTTTTAAAATTAATTAATTCAGCATTACTTCCTAGTCGCATGTTTAACCATTGATGTATCGACATCTTTCCTCATTACTTTATAGGTTTATTGGGAAACTAAAATCTTACGTGAGGAATAAGGCGTGGCTTGAAAGTTCAATAGCAGAAGGTTATATTGGGGATGAGGTCTTGTATTTTTGTTCCAGGTACTTTGATGACATTGAGACGTCATTCAACCGACCACCTCGTGTGAACGATTGTCCTGAGCCAGAGCCAGAGCCGTTAGCTTTAGAGTTGTTATTCCCTCATGTTGGTAGACCAGTTGGCGGATGTGAGAACTTCAAACTCACGGCACTTGAGAAGTTTCAAGCACATAGACATGTCTTGATCAATTGCACTAAAGTTGAATCATACCTTCAGTAAGGATTGCACATAGATATATATGTTATCCTATATGTTTCCTTACATTTTATAGGCACATTTCTTGCTCGTCATCGCATGTTTAATTGCAGGGAATTCAGGAGTCATGTGAAGCGTCAACTGAGGATCCGTACACAGACATCCTCCGAAATTGATAGAAAGGTCCACAGAGAATTCCAGGGTTGGTTTAGGAGGAGAATAATGAATGACCACAACCCCTACTCACTAGAATTCAGAGCTCTCGCACTCAGCCCGCTTGACCACGCCCAAAGATTTACAACATACAATGTCAATGGCTTCAAGTTTTGCACAGTTTCACGAGATCAGGGATTGCTGACCCAAAACTCGGGTGTATATGGCACGTTTGGGACAAGGAGTTATGCGAGCAGCAGTGACGGGAACATGCAGTTCGATGACGTCCTGTATTATGGAAAGCTGCTTGATGTGGTCAGGATAACTTACCAAGGCCTTTTCTCTATGACGTTGTTCAAGTGTTTGTAGGTGAATACAACAACGTCCCAGGGACTCATGACTAATGACTTAGGCATCACATCAGTGAATTTCTCCCGGCCTATTCACACTGGTCAGTCTGAAGATGACGAGCCGTATATTCTTGCCTCAGAGGCCCATTAGGTTTATTATGTCGCTGATGAAAGGCACAGGGATTGGAATATGGTGGTTCACTTAAAGCCTTGGGACCTTTACGACATGAGCGATGGTGAGAACGTCACCTACGATTGTGAGCCGCTCCAGCCTGCCAGTTTCAAAAACTTCTTCCCAGACGGTGATGACACTTTACCTATAGTTCGGTACGTTTTTTAATATACGCAATATGAAATATAAAAATAGCATTTCACAAAAGTTTTATATATGCCTTATTCCATATTCAACTCACACGTAACTTGTTATACAGACTTTCTTTGTAGGGATGCTGACGAAAATTGAGAAGAAAAATTATCCCTACTCTTCATTTTACTTTTTTTTTAAAGAAATAACCCAAAAAAAAAAATTTGTAGCGGTTCATAACCGCCACTAAAAACAGAAAAACCGCTACAGATTTCAAACCGCTACAAAACATTAAATTAACCACTACTAAATTAAACCGCTACAAAAACCGACACCATAACCGCTACAAAGTGATGCGCTGAGATCAAAATAAATACCCCCACCGAACCACAATTAATATGCTTCAGTTTTGTTTTCTACACACGTTTTCTTTCTGTCTTCTCTCATATTTTTACGTTTTCTCAACGAGGCAAAGTGTTTGAATGGGGTAAGTGTCACTCAGCTTGATCAAATCTAGTGATTATTGAAATACTTGTTTTTTCTTCTACCATGTTGATATTAACTTCTCTTATTTTACAGGTACATTTTGTCAATTTTCAACTTTCTTTCTACTTTCACATACTTATTTTTCGATCTACTTTCCCACACTTTTGTTTTATAATTCATTTTATTTTAACTAACTCATAAATTGTTGTTATTATACTTACATATTCTCATTGTTTTACACATCTATAGTAACCTTATACAATCAAATATCATTTTTAATATCATTTATTTTCAATAAAAATATAATGATTAATAATTTAACATTTTTTAATTACAATAAGAATTGTCATAAATATTTTTTTTCAATTTCATCCATTTGTAGCAGTTACAAAACCGCTACAAATACCAAAATACCAACACATGTGCCAAAACTACTTTTCAAACAAATGAAGTCAATTTTTGTAGCGGTTTCTAAACTGCTACAAATATAAAAATAAAAAATGTCGGTAAAACTTTTTTAAAAATAATGGCAGGAATTATTTGTAGTGGTTATTCACCAATACAAATATTCTAGCAGTAATTTTTTTTTTCGATATTTGGACAATTTAGTAACGGTTATATAACCGCGACAACATTGATTCATTTTGTAGCGGTTTGTTTACCGCGACTATTATGTACATAAGTTGTCAGCGTAGCCTTATATAGTAGCAATCAACTCGAACCGCTACAGTTACAATAGCAGTTTATGTGGATGTAGTTGCGATTTATTTTAACCACTACAAATTGGTTTGTTTCATTGGTTTTAGTAGCAGTTTGTCTAACCGCGACAAATGTCGTTTGTCGTAGCAAAAACCGCTACAAATCTGTGATTTTGACCGCTACTAATGGCCTTTTTTTTTTGTAGTGTGGGTTGGATTAGAATTAGTCTGGATACAAAAAAATAATTCTATTAAATCCAATGTACTTATTTGACCTAATAAGTACATTATTTTAGAATTGAGAAATTGGATGTCTCAAATCTTTATTATTTTATTTATTTATTTCCTCAATATACTATTTAGGGAGAAGGGAGAACACGACTAAATGTTTTTATTTTCAATAAAAAAAACTATCAAAAATTCAAGGAGGTGAAATTGATTTTAAAAAAAAAAAGAAAAAATAAATGAGTGCAAAATCTCTTTCTGCTTCTATTTTTTGTGAGTATCTTTCTACTTCTCTTTTTTTTTTTTTTTTAAGGAAAGAGAGAAGTTGCACAAAATCAATGAAAGAGAGGAGAAAAATAGAGATATCTTTTGATTGGAAAAACCTTTTTTAATGATGATTTTCTATTATAAACGATTACATCGTTCTTTGCGATATATAAAAAATGATCGATTTGAAAATTCTTTAAGAAATGAAATGTCACAATTCTTTTTTCATACATCTCAAAGTGATGGAAAAGAAAGAATATTTATTACGTATCCATCTAGTTTATCAACTTTTCTTGAAATGATGCAAAGAAAGACATCTCTCTTCACAATAGATAAACTCTCCTATGATGAATTGGATAATCATTGGAGTTCGATTATTGAACAAAAAATAAACAACCTAAATAATCAATTTCTAAATAGGGCCGAAGCTCTAGATAAGAAATTTTTTGCTTTGAATGTACTTGGGGGAAAAAACAGAGAGAGAGATTAGATTATGTAATAATGAGACTAAAAAATACTTACCTAAAATATATGATGTTGAACAGACCCTATTGTGAACGAATCAAAAAAGTTTTTTATTCTCAATCAAGAATAAAACTTACACAAAAAAACTACATTTTGATAAATAAGATTCACGCCATCCTTCTTAATATTAATACTGATAATCCAAACTTTAAACAAAAATAGATGGATTTGATAAAATTTTAAAAAAAAACATTATCAAATGAAATTCGATTTTTTTAACTTGATCAGTCAATTTTCTGGAAAATCAGTATCCAATTTCAATTTTAAAGGACTTTATTTATTTCGAGAACATGAAAAGATGGATTTCAAAGTTAAAAAAGAAAAAAAAATGAAATTTTTATTTCATCGCAATTCTAACTTGATGCAAACAATTAAACAATTATAAATAGAAAAAATGTATTGGAATAAAAGAAAGCAGTAAAAAAGTTCATCAATGGTCATACAAATTCATTAACGAAGAAGAATACCTGGAAAGCAATAGTACAAGAGAAGATTAGTATCCCAAAAATGAAGAAATAAAATAAATGAACATCATCTAACTCAAAATAAAGATTTAACCAAAAATTTATGGAAAAAAAAAAGGATTAATTCTTTACAGAAAAAAAAAACAAGAAATAGACTCATTAACAAATAAAAAAAATGAAAAAACAATATGGGTGTGATCTTTTATCATATAAATTTATTAATTATGTAGATAAGAAGGACTCATATATTTATGGATATAGATCATCATTCCAATCAAATAATAACCAAGTAATTTCTTATAATTGCAACACACGTAAAAAATAAAAAAGGATATGAAGGATGATATTCCTATCAAGAATTATATAGGAGAATATTCTATTCTAGATATGGGAGAAAAAGAATACGGATAGAAAGTGTTTTGATAGTAGAATTCTGAATTTTTGCCTTCGAAATAAAATGCATTTTGGGGGTTCGATCGATACCAATTATTATTTTACGCTTCATAAAGAAATAAACACATCCAATAATAATTTTTTTATTTAAAAAAAAACTTTTTGATTGAATGGGAATGAATGTAGAAATACTAACTCGTTCTATAATACCAATTATTATAATGCATATAGGTAGTTTATTATTCACCCAAAACGAAGCAAATTATGTGATAAGGGTTTCTCCACGTACCTCGTCACTGCTAGCTCTTCCTGAATGCTGAAATCACACCATCCTGAAGGATTCTCTTCAGTTTTACGTGCCTTGTAATTTGTAAATGAGTCGTTTTAACGCTTCCATGCATCATATCAAGTGTAAGCCACAGAATTTAGGTATACAAACATATGATGAGCTAAACATATGATAATATAACTTTCAAAGTATCAAAAGAAGAAAAATTATAAGTAATATGCGAGAGTGAACATGACAACCTTCTATACATACCAATATCTATAATATCTAATGGTTGCTACCGAATCAATTAGTGAGCAACAAAATGACAATAATACAATTAATCAAAATATCTACTCTATTTTTTAAGCCTTTTGCCCAACACAAATTAACCTACTATTTCGGTCCTATTTATAAGTTTAAATTATCTAATTCCACGTACCAAGAAAATTTAGTTAACTCAATCAATAAGGATTAAATTGACTTTTTAAAAAAAAAAATGCTCTTATTTAAGAATTGGTATTTTTCAACTCTTTCTTTTCTCTACCATTAGTAGGGGCAAAATAATAATACTCTCATTTATTATTCTAAGAGAGGATTTATAATATGGTTTTTTTTTTGGGTCAAATTGTACTTATAAATAAGACCAGTGTAATAATATGTGGAGTGTGCCAATTAGCTCTACTATAACAGGAGGAACCATTGTAAGTTAAATCCATCGGCATAGCATTCTGCCACAATCACTTGTCTCGGTTTGCAGTATAGATCCATTCACCTCGAGCTTTAAAAAGCCTTCTTCAATTAAAAGTTCTAATCACCGCGCGCGCGCACAAAAAACAAAAAAACAAAACAAAAAAAACCTCTTAAACACTGGATCCTCATTAGTATTTTCTCATTGTCCCTTATCAGTTTTAAATCCGGACCATACATTTAATATAATTGTCCACACAAGAAACCTCATTAAATCAAATCAACAGTTTGGATTGGATGAAGAGAAAGTTAGCCAATGAGAGAATCATCTTTCCTGTGTTAGTAAGTAAACTTAGACCCGGGCCTAACTGGCCAATTCAGCCCAAAAACCAGAGAATTGGTCGGTAAGCCAGTTCGGGTATTAACCCAGTTTAGTTTTTAGTTATTTTGTTTGCTTTATAATTTCATATTAATAATCCTAAAATCTGTACTTTTTTATCAGTTTAGCCCCCTGGTTAGCTCCGATTTAACTTGTTGGCTATCAATTCAAGTGGATCCCTTCACGTGGTACTTTTTTTTTTTTTTCCACTCTTCATGTAGTACATTTAGGGCTAGTTTGGTTTGAGTGAGGGGGAGGGGCTAATCTTTTACCTTCTCTTTACCAAAAAGCCTATAGAAACTTTTCATTATTCTAAAAATATACCCTCAACAAAAAAGAATTCCCTTCATTAATGGTAATTTGGTCAATTCCCTACTTTCCACTCCTTTTCCTCCCACTCTTTCCCCTCAAACCAAACACACCATCAGTACATCGAGGGAGACCCCAAAAGGGAGGGGGGGGATAATGATGATGATGGCAAAATGGTTGATCATTGTATGATTTTTTTTTTTCCAGCATAATTTTTTTAGTATTACATTTGGAAGTTAATGCAAATGATTAAATTCAGTGGTACATTACATCTTATGCATTTTTCATTTTAGTCTCTGTCTCACTGAGCTTTTTCCCCCCTATCTGGACCAGCCCTAATATTCTTATTTATTCTCATAAATCAATTTACTTAAAGAGGAGCACTGAACAAATAAAAAAAAACCAATCAACTTAAATTTTAATGTATCACGTAACAAAAGCAGGTAAGGATGCACTGTTGTCATTTAACAATTACAATTTAAATGAAATGTTTCTGATTTACAATTCATGCATCATTCTACTAAATTGTATCAATTTAAAAAATTTATGAAGAAAAATTTATCTTGTAGTTATTTATGATTTAAAAAACTGATATCAAAATGAACAATAAAATTAAAGAAATTATATTTTCATTAATAAATAAAATTAATTTTTTATTTTGTTTTCTTAATCTTAAATTTCTTTCTATCCTATTAGCAACCTCAGCTAAGTAATATATATATATATATATATATATATATATATATATGCGAGAGTATATATCAATATCTATAATATCTCTAAAGGGATGTTAGTAAGCAACAAAATGACAATAATATAATCAATGAAAATAACCACTCTATTTCTTAAGCTTTTTGCCCAGAACAAGCTATGACTTTTGTCCTATTTATAATGTAGCCAAGTTCTTCCATGTTTTGAGTATTAGACCGAACCCTCATTGTTTTAATTATCGTAAAGTATTTGGTTTTTTAAAAAAATAAAATAAAATAAAATAAAAGATATTGCCGAGTATTGTCCTCCCTCACCATAGCGGTCTCTACTGTAGTCGACTAGGAGGCCCCAATCTTGACTCTTTGATCAACTATCCAAGATGAATTCGCAGGGGAATTCCGCCGGCCGCAAAACTCGACCGTCGTCTCAGAACCAAACTCAACTCCACTGGCCTCGGCAAACTCATGTTACAGCCAACAATGAATCGCACATTATCAACCAACCATCTCTAAGAAGAGCACCACCGTCGCGGCCCCAACCTCTTGAAATCGAAGAGCCTCGCCAACCTCCTCTTCGAGCCAACCAAGAATCTCACATTATCAACGAACAAGTTCTGCCACCGCATCATCATGCCGCCGACGGAAGAGGAGCACCACCGCCATGGCCTCAACATCTTGGAATCGAACAGCATCGCCTAGCTACTTGTCTAACATACCAAGAACGTCACATTATCAACCAACCATTTCAGCCACCGCATCATCATGCGGCCGACGGAAGAGGAGCACCACCGCCGTGGCCTCAACATCTTGGAATCGAACAGCATCGCCAAACCCCTTTTCTAACATACCAAGAATTTCACTATATCTACCAACCATTTCAGCCACCGCATCATCATGCCGCCGCCGGAAGAGGAGCACCACCGCCGTGGCCTCAACATCTTGGAATCGAACAGCATCACCAAACTACTTTTCTAACATACCAAGAATTTCACTATATCTACCAACCATTTCAGCCACCGCATCATCATGCCACCGACGGAAGAGGAGCACCACCGCCGTGGCCTCAACATCTTGGAATCGAACAGCATCGCCAAACTCCTTCTATAACCAACCAAGAATCTCACATTATCAACGAACCATCTCTGCCGCCGCATGATGCCGCCGACGGCAGAAGAACACCTCCGTCGTTGGCCCTGCGTCTTGGAATCGAGGAGTCATCCAACGTAGTGTTGCCAACAAGTTTTTCGCAGGAAGAACGAAACAGAGTTCAGCTCTTGGAAAATAATGCCAACCCATTTGTGCCGGAATATAACTTCTTGGGACCCTCTTCGAGATTACAGTCATCCAACATAGTGTTGCCAACATGTTTTTCGCAGGAAGAACGAAGACTTCAGCTCATGGAAAATAACTTCTTGAGACTCTCTCCGGCACAGTCATCCAACATAGTGCCGCCGCCACCGGCGGCAACAAGTCTTGCAAACAGCGTTCAGCTCGTGGAAAATATCTCGGGATTACAGTCATCACCACCATTGCGGGACCCACCAGAAGAAGCGTCAGAGATGGAGGGGTCCGGGCAAAACTGGAAAGATTAAACTCCAGATAACAGCCCTGGAGCATAGTGTATGCATGTAGTGTCACCACAGGGAATGCAATCGCCGCAGTCACCAACTTTAGCGCCGGTCGTAACAAAGTTGATGAGTCCCGGAAACGGAGCCGTTTATCAGGATCTGGACCTGCTTTGATCAGAAAATAGCTTCACAGCAACCTTGTATTGGTAATTCTTGGTAGGCAAAGAATTTAACATTCTTATACACACACGAACTATCATTTTAACTGACTGTCTCTAACATAGATACATAAGGCAGAATTTGGTATTTTGTACTGTTTGTAGAGTGATGCGGCAATTGGATATATTTCTCAATTCTTTCTGTTTGTGTTTATTTCCGCCTTTCTTTCTCTCCTTTTATCTTTGTTTTAACTTATGTTTTTAGTAAAAAGTTTTGTTTATATACATTTAATTGTGCTCCTCCTTCATTTATGTTCACGAAGTATATATGTAATTATGTATATATGGGGGACAGATTAAGTAAATTTATGTTTTCATAAAACCCTATATCATTATAGTTTTCCCCCCTTTTGATATAATATACCATTTTAGTCTATATTGCACCGACACTAACACGAGACACGAAATATGACACGACTCGACACTCCGACACATTAATCCTAAGAAAATCTAAATTTCGACACGTTAAGACACGTTTTGATATTTTATATATATATATATATAATAATTTACATTCAAGTTCAATATTCCGTAAAATCTTAGCCTCTAGCTTTGACTTATTATAAATTCAACCTCATCATGAAAGACTTGCCTCCTTTTAAAAATATATATATATAAAAGAAAAATTCATCATCAATTTAGTAATATTCAAAATCACTTATATTTTTAAAAAATAGGAGTGTCGAGGAGTGTCGGAGTGTCTAACGGTGTCAGAGTGTCCGGCACGCATATTTTTAAAAAATAGGAGTATCGGTGCTTCATAGATTATAGTTAGGAATAATTAGAAAAGCTTAGTTGAGCATCAGTATACTTACTAGAATACTCAATTTCAAAAAATATCATCCCATTGACATAAAAAAGGCCTCATGTCTTCTTGGGTAATGAGTAGCAAATATAATGACCGATTTTGGTTTTACAGATGACATTAATATATTGATTTGTAAGAAATGCTTGTTGGAGGAAAAATCCTCATGCTTCCGTTGGTCTTGTGTACGAAACAGAAAGTTAATCGTTTTGGCATGAGTTTGATATGTCCGATGAAGAAAAGGGGAAAAACCTATGCAAGCATGTTGAATCATTGATGATCATATATGGATTAAATAGTTTTTTTCACCTTATTATATTTCGCAAAAAAAAAAAAATTCTGAAAGTTTTTTTTTTTTTTTGGCTAGAAAATTTTAAGAAAGGGATCGCACTCACCCACTTATAGCCCAAACACTCCTATTGTTTAAGCTCAAGGAAGAAAATGTAACAAGAATTTTCAGAAATCTATATATTCCCAAGATTATTGCTATTCAGGTTTGGAATACAGCTCCCGTGTCACAACAACAATAAAGCTTTATCCTATTGGGTCAGTTCGGATACATTGATCAAACGACGACATTGAGCTCGGTTAAAAACCAAGCTCCCTGTATCACAAACAAAAAAGAAACAAAGAAAGAAAGCCAATAAAAGCTATGCAGTGCAGGGACGTGCTTTTAACTAAAATTATCAGTATCAGAAGTACTAATTAAGGCTCTGAGATACTACATAAAATCTCCAAAAAGGTTGAGAAACTCAAAGGAGAGAACCCAAAGAAAATGGAAAGAAGGAGAAAATCTGTCATAATATATTTACAGATTTATAGTTCAAATCAGAACCTATTTGACCTTGAATTGCAATGCAGCATCTATCTTCAGCTTAATGATTTGTATTAATAAGAATGTGAGTAAGAATTGATCACTACTTTGAAGAACTTGAATCAAAAGTGTCATGTTCTTGCCATGGTAGACTTGCATGAAGGCCCAATCAAAGTGCCAACCCTCTCACCTTTAATGGCTCTTGAGATATTACCCGGTTTGTTTAGGTTGAAGACAACAACTACACCAAAACAAGATGGAGAATAAGAAAGGGAAAGCTCATCAACACAGGACATTTCAGTTTTAATAACATTAGAAGCCAATTGATACAAATATACATATAAACTGAGTATCTTGTGTCAATGCTTGTCCACTCCACCAGACTTACCAGGAATATTGTTTTCCTGGCACAAAGTGATGGCGGTCATGTCCATTACCGACAGATCTTTCGAGGTTACCTCCTCATACGTAAGCTTGTCCAGAAGACGTGCATGTGGATTATGTCTTGGATCAGAATCATACACCCCATCAACATTTGTTGCCTTGAGTACAACCTCAGCATTAACTGAGTAAACAAACGATGGAGCAAGAATAAGTAGACAGCAGCAAAATTCACAGTGTATGGTAATGGAGATACGATTAAGAACAGATATTATAGGATAGCAGAAGGGGTCTCAGCAAACTTAACAGTCTGCATTTTTTGTGAAGGGTATTTGGAATCTGGAAGGACCCACAACCAACAGTGTTCCCAAATCCCAACTAACAGAACCTAATTGGTATGTTACTGTGAAAACTTCACTATAAAATACTCCATCTAATCCTTAACATAAGAGCTAGATGATTCAATTGTGGATATCAAGGGAGTTAGTTAAGTTAGTTATATAAAAATATGTGTGGTTTGTCTATAATACCCTTTCTAATTATATGCATTGTAACTACTCTTAATGGAACCCCCTGCCTATGTGCATTCAATCAATAGGATACTTTGGTGAGAAAATTATAAATTTGAGGAACAAATGGATTGAGGTCTTATATTTAGGACCAAAGTAACCTCCTAATCTAACTCTTATATTTATGGCCGGAGGTAGTATTTACTTACTTTCCGCACATCGAAGTGCTGCAGCAGTATCAGTGGTAAAAAATGGATTTCCAGTTCCAGCAGCAAAAATGACAACCCTTCCCTTTTCCAAATGCCTCACAGCCCTTCTACGTATGTATGGTTCTGCAACCTCTGACATTCGAAATGCAGTCTGTACCCTCGTGGGAATGCCAATACTCTCCATCGTTGCTTGAAGAAATATTGCATTCATGACCGTTGCCAACATCCTGTAGAATAATAGAATGGATACAATAAGTAAAATAGTAGAGTCACTCCATCATTGCATTAATATTAAGCTGTCGATACTGAGGACTGATGCTGATAGTACAATCACAAGCTTTGACACAACATTAAACAGGTCTAACCAATTAAAGAGAAATTACCCAATATAATCAGCTGATGAGCGGTCCAGGCCACTTGATCCAGTCCAGGAGGATCCGCGAAAGATGTTACCCCCACCTACTACTAGTGCAACCTGAAACATTGACCTCAAATAGTTACCTACTTCTGAAAATGCTTTTAAATTGCAGTGATCATAAAAAAATCATTTCCCCCTTCTCCAGCAGAATGTTTAATCATTGGCATAATACATTATACTAATACTCCCTGGTCCTTATTATAAAGCATCAACTAGCAAGTGCATTTGGTTCTTTTTATAAGACACTATGCATTAATTATCTTTTTATATATATGCTCATAATTAATAAAGGTAGTAGGTGGGAGTAATAATTAATATGATATTAGAGTTGAGTGTAATTCGTATGGGTAATATTGGAAATTACGTAATTCTAGGACAACTTTATTGAATTTAACTTTTTTTTTTGTGAGAATTGTTAATTGGTAACTAGAGGGAGTAGTTCCTACTAAATCTGCAAATTCCAATCATATAATTATCCAAAGTATATTTAAATACACGAGGAAGCAGCAGCAAAACTAACTAGCAGAAGAAAGATGCAGTATATAATCACCTCAATGCCAAGGCGAGTCACAGCAGCAACCTCCCTTGCAATGGACATAGTCACCTGAATTCCAAGAAAACACAAAATTATACCGTAGAAACAAACCAGAGAACAACATAAGATAGTTTCACTTTATTTCTCTGTTAATTTGCTTCCTAACCTTAGGGTCAATGTTCTGGGAGCGATCTCCAGCAAGAGCCTCTCCGCTTACTTTGAGCAAAACCCTTTGCCATTTGTATGATTGCTTACTAGATTCATCCACTGACAGTCCAAAGGTAGACATAGATGACATTTCAGGCTGCATGCTGATAATTTTACAGGGCATAATAAGTATTTATTAAGTAGAAGTAATTGATAACAGACTCAAATACAAGCATAACGAAGAACAGTGGAATTCCCATAATAACAATCAAGCAAAGAATCAGAAGATCAACCAACAGGAAAAGACTTCTATTACCCATTGAATACCAGCCAAACAATAAATTCCATGTAAAATGAAAAAAAAAATGCCAGCGGTAAAAGATAAAATCAGTTATGGAGTAAGTTAATTGTATTTGAAGAACCACTTAGAAAAAGTTATGTTTATACAAGTTTGAAAATGATCTCTTTCCTTAAATCATAATGATTTTGGAATCCGAATGTGCTTCGTCATTGAAGTTTCACTTTCACCAACATTTGGAAATGAAAAAATTGGGTGGACAATTCCAAAACAGGATCAAAACGTTTATACGAGAAAGGGGTGTAATCTTCAACAAATAAGGTCGAACCGCAGAAGCATTTATCCAACTAAACTACAAGTAAAGAACTAGACTGTAAGCCTCAAAATTTGCACACACAAAAATGCCAAATATGCCAAAGAATTGAGGATGAGAAGAGAGAGAGAGAGAGGAAAAGAAGTAAAGGGCGTACCGAGAATTGAAGGGGTCAGAGGAGGAACCCATTCCAGAAAAAGAAGAGCGAATGAGGAGCTTATTGAAGTAGGATGAAGAATTAGGGGGTCTGAAAGAGCGAAGAAAAGGAGAGAGAGGAGAGAGAGAGGAGAAGGAAGAAGGAGAACGGAGAGAGAGAGTGGAATTGGAAGAGATGAGAGGGATGGAGATAGCCATCGTTCACAAATCACACTCCTGCTTGCCGCGCTCACCCTCCTTCTTCTTCAACTCCCAATTACCTTCGCTGCTCCCATAACGCCTAGCCGCTCTGGATAAATTTCATTTCTTCCTTTTTTTTTTTTTTTTAAAGAATAAAATTACACCAATATCGTATTTTACATAATATGAAATAGTAGAAATATTTTTTTGGTGAAAAATAGTCAAACTCACACCAAGCACTTTTAAAAGACTTTTTGAGGCACAAGATTTTGAAGTTTAACTCTCTTAAAAGGTATAATAGATATATGAGTTGGGAAAACATTTCTCATGTCATAGGAGAAATGTTTTCTTATGTTATACACATATAAAATGATGGGACCCACATATATATATATAATGAGTATTATATATATATGTGGGTCCCACCATTTTATTTGTGTGTAGGAATCTTTTTCTCTCATGCAACATGAGAAAATCAAACCCTGTTACGGACTGGCCCAATAGGCCCAGATCCGGACCTCGGCCCAACTACGCCTATAGGAGAATCCACGCTATATTAGGAAAGGATCTGAGATCCCACAAATCTAGGATCTCGTCAATGAAGATTCTCTTTCAGTCATAATCCCAACAAATCAGCCCCTGATCTATCAATCAGGGATATCGCCCATCAATATGGAGATATACGCACCAGACTCCTCTATAAATAGGGGGAAACCCTAAACAGGTGCACACGTTCTATTCTATACTCTATTTACATACTGTTACACAGAGCACACACCCCACTCCCCTGGCTACACGCCTTACTGTTTGCTGCGAACTACGTGGACTTTGATCCCTTCAAAGGGTACGTAGGTTTTAGGCTTGACAACCTAGTCAAGTCCAATATCTGTGTTCTTAGAACAGAACAAACCCCATATGAGTTATTTCAAAAAGAAATTAAGATATGGTATGTAGGAGAAAACAAAATACTTTCTCTCCCTCTCCAATTCCTTTTTATATGGGAACCGTGAGTACCGAATATTGGAATAAATATTTAGGGGTTAAATATATACTCATTTAAAAAATTTTATATTATTTTTTAGATTAACAAAAAAAAAATTTGGGGGGAGGGGGAAAATTAGATTTTACATTATATACTCAGTTTTAAAAAAAAAAAAATTTTTGGGGGGGGGGCCGTGGCCTGCCCTTATCGTTATTAAACCAGTTTCGGTGTTTATCGCAATGATGATCACTAAAAACTCTTCATCATTGCAAGCCGTTCAGATCTAATTTAGATTGTTTAAATTGATTTTTTTTATTTTACTTTTTTCCGAAAAAGAAATATTTTAACACGTACAAAATTAAGGGAAAAAAATCTCTTAACGGTGGGTTTTTCAACAAAAAAAAAATCGATAAAAAATTCATTAGTGGAAAAATCTTAAATACCAACTGTCGAAATTTTATTTGAATTGTTTAGATCACAATACAGTGAATAACTTTCAGTGATGAGCACTGAAACTATTCATTTTATAAGAAGGTGAAATTTGGAATCCTTGACATTTTTTATAAGATTTTACTTAAATTTATTTAAATACTTAATGTTTTTATTATTTTTACCCCTGACTAATTTCGCATCTCTGTTCTCTTTCTTCACCTTTTTCTCTTGTTACACTCACTTTTGTACTTTTGTTATTATTGTTTTATTTCTTTCTGTTTTTCTTACCCGGTTATAAACAAGAGTATGCTTGAAAAAAAAAATATTTGCAACATTTTTATTATGTTTAACTAATTCCTTAAATTACTATTATTAGGTTATGTGGTTCTTATAAGAAAGGGAAAATGACAGTTAGATCCTAAAGACCACAAAAATAGTAAAAAAGTCTTAACAAAAATTTATATATTAAAATATTATTTGTATTGACAATAAAAAGTGCTATATTTACAATAGGATTCATAACAAAATTTAAAAACTTGGTTATTCATAGCAGAAAAGTTATATTTACAATAGGAAGTGTTATATTCCCAACAACATTTAAACACCTAAATACAGAAGTCATTTACAACAGAAAAAAGTTAAATTTACAATAAGAAATGCTATATTCACAACAAAATTTAAAAACCTATATGTTATTTCAATATAAATAATATCAAAAAAATTCCTAAAAACTTTTTTGATATGTGAATTTATATTGAGACTATTTTTATTATATTTTATATTCCTTGGGACCTGACTCATTTTCCCCATAAAAAAACCAAGAGAGGGCATTTTTTACTAAGCTTTTCATAGGGTTCAAAACTTCAAATTTGCAGCCTCAATCCATATTCATATGGGTAGTGGGCCCCATTTGTCAGACCGTCCTTTCTGATAATATCTCCCGCTAGCGCCAACACAACGGCAAAATACTGAAATGAAAATGTCGATGATAACGAGTTTTAGATATTTTCTTCAGTAATCAGTAATCATTTATTCCCCAAAGAGAAACAAAAAAAAAATGTAGTATACTGGCCAAAAAATATTAGTATCCATATTAAAAATACAGAAAAAATTATATAATTATTTAAGGTTTTTTAATCTGTATACTATAAAGATATTCTGTCTTTCCATTATTTAAATAAATTAAAATTATCCAACCTATAACACGTGTTTTTTTTTTTTTGATAAATAAGAGTTTTGGAGGGTTCGGCATCAGTCCCCCTACTAGGCTCTATGTGCATTTAGCCTACCAAAGGAATCCCAGCGACGGCAGAAGAGATCAAACCCATGACCCAAGGGTCTAGTCCTGGATCCCTTACCATCTATGCCAATTCACATTGGCACCTATAACACGTGTTAAATAAGTAAAATCATCCGAAACTCTTCTTTCACGTTGACATAGACGTTGTGGGCCTTGTTTGAAATAGAATAAATACACAAAGCCCAACACTACAGCCCAACTTAGTAAATTAATCAAAACCAGGTTTTTTAAGCAAGAAGAACAAAGAAAGTGGAACCCTGGTGGGCTAAACAGTATTCTGACACTCTCACAAATTAAGTGGTTGGGTTTCTCTCCCCATTTTTTTTCTCATTATCCCTCATTATCTTTAAATTATATCCATTCAATCAATTACAATACTACTTTAACCTCTCTCTCATCTTCCCAATCAACGACCCAGATGGGGCCAATGAGAAAAAAAGAAGAAACAAAATTATGAGAAAATCCTCTCCCCAAATTAAGAGGGTTCGATTCTTGACTCTGTTACGATCCTAAGAGAGACATCATAAGCAAAGTGAAGTAAGGTAACGTAAGTTAAGGTGGAGGCATCTGTATTCTCAATCTGGTAGCCCTTGTGGATCAAAGTAAAACACCCTGCTTTTGTACAATGGATGAATCCAACTCTTCTTTTAAAATTCTTATATATATATATATATATATATATATATATATATATATATATATATATATATATAAGAAAGTGGAAATACAATTAATCAACAAAAGGAGATATAACCAACAGGGTTGGGTCTAGCAAAATGGGTTAATCCCTCACAACGTGACAGACCAAGATTCGAATCCATGCTGAGAGAGGTACCCACATTTAGTACCCAATAATACCTTGAAAAATATTGTCTCCAATAAGATACATGTGCCTACAGAAAAAGGATATAATAAATTTGTTAACTGTTAAGGTAACTAGATCCTTCCTTAAAAAATGATAAATAAACACCAAAATTATTGAAAACTCATGAGCAGATAACGGCACTAAATTAATCAAATATTATATGCAAGCTTGTCAGTTGTCACAACTTCTTTTTTTTTTTTATCAAACAGTTGTCACAACTTCTTTGATATTTTTTGCTTGTTTGTCAAAATCATACCTATATTAACATCTCTATTTGTGAGGATTAAACTACCTTGCATCTATAGAGAGATAAAGTAAATGACTCAATATATAGATTAGAGCCTTACATTGAATGAGTGAGAAATAACTAACAACCAATTATCCTCACTAGCCAATATTCCAATAGGGTTCACATTGTTACTATTACTAAACTATGTTCTCCATTTGATTACTTTTTTTTTTTTTTGCCCACCTAGTTCACTGGAATTTTCAGTTCCGGCTAATCTGATATGTCTCAAGTCGGGGCCATAGTCGTAAGAGAAGGGTTCCCAACATCATTTTCTTCATTTTTACGCCTTAAACAGAGGACGTGATTAAAGAAAAGCAAGTTTCTTTCACTTGTTCCTATCAGGTGTCTGTCTTCATTTAATTATTTTATCACAATATTGACTATGCCTTTTTAGAAATGTGTAACATTGAAAACCTGTTTTTCAATTAGTTCAAATTTTTCTTACATGGGCAATCTCTTGAATTGAAGAAAACGTTTTTAGAAAAATGGCCTTTTATTAGGAAACCCTACCATGTGCAATGCATTACATAAAGGAAAGGTGTCTAATTTGTACGTATAAGCAATGTTAATTGGAACACAATATAATAACCTATAGCCCAAAACTAATTGAATTTCTTTGATCTCTTCTCCAATGTGAATTGATGTAATATTCACACCCCCAAAAAAACTGCTGAAAAAATCTTTCTCCTAACAAGTGAATGGAGGAAAAAGGGCTCACATGTGAAACCAAGCAAAAGAACTTGGTATATGAGATAGTCAATATATTTCTACAGCCGAACAGGCAATCCAAAGTTGTGAAATGTCCTTAGAGTCCCATCACAACTAGCTGTTACAATTGACAAACCCCAAGGATCCTTTGGACATAGCTTCTTCTGTTGATGATGACTATAATAAGCATCTTCTTCTTCTTCGGTAGAAGGCGAAGTCCATGTAGGAAGTTTCTCTTCAGGCCAGGTCATAGAACCCCGACATGTGTGATCAATCGAGAACCAATTGCTATGAGGAAAACACTGTCCTCTAACTCTATCTTCAAGCATTTGAGGTTGTAGTAAGTCTGAAGAACTGTACTGTGTTAAACCAGTAGTGACCATTTGTTCTGTGCTCATGCCTGACCAAGGTACTACCACAACAACACCTTTTGAGAAAAAGTATTCACAAAACCCAGTGGATTTTTTGTGTTTAGGTGATGGGTTTTGTAAGTCACATGAGTTCCAAATGTACACATGAGAATCCTCTCCAACTGAAATTATGTGTTTTCCACTTGTAAATGAACCACACATCTGACTTCCTGACCTAGGAAGACCTGTTACAACCAATAAGAACAAGTTTGTGAAATTAGTACATCCTAGTACAATCTTACTAATGACTCAAACCTCAAGTAAGTAGTACTATATACCTCTGTATTTGTGGACAACATCAATCCCTTCCAGTAAGCAAAATTTGGAATCTTCTGATATGATCAGAACTCTCTGATGTCTCTCCTGGGAAAACTGCAGGGAAATGATAAGGAACTATGATATGTTAACAAAATGAGGCATTACAAGTTGTCACCATCATCATTATTATTAAAAGTGTTAAGATTAAGACCTGAATTCCACTAATTTTGCTGCCCCTTGATCTCTTCTTTCCATCAACATGAATCTGTGCCTCAAATCTGCAATGTTCATCTAAACCAATGAAAAATCTTAGTCACTTTTTCCCTTTCGATTGAAGGGGTAGGGTTTATGAATTATGACTAGAGAATCTAAAAGAGCATACCTGAAGTAACATAAAAGCGGCAAGTGCCTGAAATGGAGCCGACTACAAATCCCTGTATAGAATAAGCAGTTATTAAAAAAAGTCGATTAGATTGGAGCCATGTTGATAAGATTCACAGAATCATGAAGAAATGATTAATCCTCTTTAGTCTTACTTTCCCATCTGGCCTGTAACTTATGGCAGTTATCACTTCATGTATATCCACCCAGTCAACAACCCTCTCTTCATGTAATCCCCATATTCTGACTTTGCCATCAATGGACCCACTTATGAAGTAATTTCCATCAACTGGATTCACTTGAATGCATGTCACTGCTTCCATTACAACAGAAACACAACCACAATTTCATTCTCAGTATATGTTTCAGAACTTAAATTTGTGTTTTAATATGAACCAAGCATGGCGTGGCCGTGGTGCATTGTTAATAGGGAAAATCAGTGAAAAGTCATTATTTAAAAATTTCATTGGTTAGAAAGATCTAAGTTCAAGCACCGGTATTTTCTATGTATGAAAACATATTAGATTCTTCTGACCAATAAAATTTCCAAACAGGGACTTGCCCCCAGTTTTCCTCTATTGGTAACTGAGAGAAAAATAATCTTACCATAATCATTGTGACAAAAAACACTTAAGCACTGATCACATCCAATTTGCCACAAACGGACGGTTTTATCCATGGAAGATGAAAGGAGAATCTGCAACCAGGTGGCTTAGGAGTTAGGTCAGATTGGATGATAACGATTTGCAGAAACAGATTCAATATGAAAGATCACATGAATGAAAAAAAAAAATAACTCACATCTGAATCAGACCATGCCAAGTCCAAGACATCACTAGAATGACCATAGAATTCTTGCATTGGTGATTCCTCAATTTGAAAAACCTTGTTTGGAAGGACAAGGCAGTTTCTTTGACCTAACTGTTTCTTCCAAGAACAGAACATGTCTTGTTTGACTTTGGTAACTACACTGTCCTCTGCATTGAAACAGTCACTAGATATGTCCTGTAACACGACACGCCATATTCTTACGACTCCATCTTCGCCTCCCGTCGCAAGATACTGCCCATTGGGACTGAATTTCATAGTCCATATAATGCCATTGTGAGCTATAATCTTTTGTCCAACATATAAGCCACTTAACTCCTTGCACCTCTTCTTGTTCTGCCTCACTTTTATCCTATGACTCTTATTTGCCCCACTTTCTTTTTTCTTGTTCACAAATCTCTCCCACCATTTATTCTTCTTCTTCTGTTCCATATCTAGATCCGCATGTCTTTGTTGGACTTCAGATTCTGTGTGTCTGGTTTTATGAAAGCTTACATCTTCTTTAGGAAACATTGTCATTTCATCAAACATGTTTGCTTCAGAAGTTTCTTTCTCAACTACATTATTTGAGACAGCTCCATTATTGTTGTCCCTAATGCTTATCTGTGGTTCCAAGGATGTTTTTGAAGACATATCTGATAAGCCAGGAAAACCCATTCCCTCAAGAAAACGTCGACGTCTTTCCTTCACACTTTGAGGTTCATTCACCCAAATCTCATAATCCAACTCGTTTGAACCTAAATCAGAAAGTTCTTGAGGTAACAGATAATCTGCTGAGTCGAAGAACACATCATCATCATCATCATCATAAATAATATCTCCATCATTTTTAAAACTCAGCATATTTTTAGACTTCCACACAAATTCCCCACATGAAAAATTTTCACTTTCTAAAACACCTGCTTCCCTCAATTATCCGAAACCCAGTAGAGGAGTACAAAAATGTGAAAATGAAGGGCTAGCTTTTCTTGTTTTGTGATTGAAAATTTGCAACTAATATCTGCACACACAAACAGAATAATAAATGACACAAAAAAAGGTCAGTATCAATCATAAAAGTCAGGGACACACGAAAATATGAAAAAGCAAGGATTTTTAAAAACTATTCTACTTCAATGTGCTTTTACTTGGTCAAACAAACAAGAAAATTGATCATAATCTCTGGACATGATACAACTGAATTACAGAGTAATATTAAATATGGCATTTATGATACAGCTAATTCTGTGATCATTGATTAATAACCTTCCTACAAAAGCATTAGGGGGGGAAGAAAAGATAAACAAAACTGGCTGCCTGCAAAAAGCTCAGAGACATGTATAGATATAATGTGTAGGGATCGAATTGATACCCTCCTAGCGAAAGCGATTACTCAGAACTCTGAAGACCTATATCGCCTATGAGGGTTTCCTTATTTTACAGAAATATATGTAAAAAAAAAAAAAAAAAGAGCAAAAGAGTTTGAGATTTGAATTTCTCGAGCTTTGTGTTTCAATGGTGTATGTTTTGTTCCTGCCATTGCTACTAGCTAACACTAGGTTCAGCTATGGCTATTGGGGCACATTAATTATCTAATTAATTAAGAATAATAATACTTCTTTCACTTGTCTTAATCTGAATAAATATATAGGGATTTGTGTTGTGGGTGTTGGCAATTCAATCATGCACTATTAATAAAAACAGAGGAAAGGTCATTTATTGTGTCAAATGACATCAAAAGAATCATTCTGTTATCACTTGTCCTCACAATATTCTCCAAAGCACAATCTTTTTTTTGTGGGCATTTGATAATTATGTGAAATATTAATACCATCAAGTTAAAGTCATGAAATTGAATTGAAACAACTAACCATTGAATCTCACAGTCTCAGTGAGGCCACGATCGATCTCTGTTTCATGATAAGGGATTTCATAAGTGAGTCATAGTTGTTTGAGACAGAGTTTGTAAGACGAGAGAGAGAAGATAGAATTGATGCTATATATCGAAGCTTCCAAAACCATTTTCAGAGTTTTTGATGATTTGACATTAACTCTGTCATCTATCAATCTGGCGACGATCGGCAAATTTTTCCAATCTATATGAGTGCAAGCTTCCATCGTGTTGATTTAATAACTTTTTTGTTTGTTTGTTTGTTTTCTTTTTTAAATCACAACAATAATTGAAATATTCAGCTTGGAGCACGTAGACAGAGAACATGTATGATTTCCAGCGATAGACACTGTTTACTTAATTTTTGTTGTTTATTGGGTTGGAATAATATGAGCTCTAGCTGGAATCAATAAGTGGTAGAATCTCACACTCGTGTGTTAATTCATCCCACTTGATGAATTGATTCATATATTTACTATCGCCATGTGCTGTCAATTAGCCATATATTATTAACATTAAGCATGTTCATTTAATTCTTTTACATTTTATTAAATTCTACCATAATTAAAATGATTTTTAAAAATAAAATAAAAATAAATTTATGTAAGGAAAAGCGCAAGGATACATTGACATTGCTTTTTTATTTTTTTTTTAATGTGAGAATAAGTGCTTCCATGAATGTGAAAGTGTAAAAAGTAATGGAACTACTACTCATCTCTTGTGTCGGCATGCAAGACAAATAATAATGGGATACTTTTTTATTTGATTAGTTTATCAATATATATAGTCCTATTACATGTATGTTGTATTGTTAAAATATTTTTCAAAAAGGAAAAGTAATAATATATATCACTTGGAAGTGTGGTGCATTTCTATTCAGTGAACAACTAAGACAGAAAAAGAAGTTAGAGGTGAAATATGGGAATATGAATGAAATATGAGAAAAGATGTCTCACAGCAAAGAAGAACATAGAGAGCATAATTTTGCAGAAAGAGAGAAAAGATCAGAGACAGCACGGAACAAGAGACTAATACATTATATTATATACACGTATATATATGAACTTAAGAGATAAATTAAAACAAGCCTATATATATAGATGGATGGAAGCAGAGAGGAATTAAGAAGATATATATATATATATATATATATATAGAGAGAGAGAGAGAGAGAGTATATATATATATATATATATAGAGAGAGAGAGAGAGAGAAGAAATGAGAGCTAACCTGAAACAATAGGAGGTAGTGGAAGAAGGAGAAGAGGAGGGAGGACACAGCTGCTCTAAATTTAAACCAAAGTTTGAGTATTAAAAGCATATATGTCTGTGTGATAGAGGCTTAATGTGTGAAACACAGAGAGGACGAAGACATATATAATGGCAAAGGCATATGATTGATGTCTTCTTATATATAACCTTTCTTTACCCAACTTGGTTTCTATGTTGTCTACGTATCCTCAAAATGTGTGTGTGAGAGAGAGAGAGGCTTTTCTCTCTCCCTAGACCAAATGGCATCATATATCATTCAAGTTAAATCTATAAAATTAGCTTTGTTGTTGCTATATTATAATGATACTATTATAGTGAAGGATTGTGGACCAAAGGCCTTGTAATCTAGTAATACAAAATGCTTCATTGTAAATAAAAGGTCGCGGATTCAATCCTACCTATAACTAGTGTCGTAATAAGTGGGTTTGGATTCTCTCATAATCCTTTTTCTCTTTTTCTTCTCAATATCTAATCTCCACCCTCAAATTTTAAAAAATAGATGATCTAGATTTAATATTTTATAAAATTATTATTTTGAACATGAAAAAATAAACTTAACTGTTAAATTATGATCTATACAATTTATACTTGTAATACAAACAAAACAAAAAAAATTGATTTATAAAACACTATTGTCATTGTTTTAGAAAATATCAAATCTAAACCGTCCATTTTTTAATTTAAGGGTGGAAATGGGATTCTGAGAAAAAAAGGAGAGAAGAGATTCTGAGGAAATCTGCTCCCGTCGTAATAATATTACTTTATAAGAAAAGCAAGGTTATTAAACTTGGATCGGCCATTGAACCGATCTAGGTAGTAGGTTAAGGGTTCATGAGTCAGATCGGAGTTAAACTAGAGCTAACCTAGGGCTAAACATCTAAAAAAGTGAACTTGAACGATAATATTTTTAAAAATAGCCTTAGAATTTGATAATTTTTTAAGATCAAATAATAATTTTTTTTTTGTGATTTTTTTGCATTAGAAAATAGACATCTGAAACTTTACACAAAATCTTAATTTATAATTTTTGAGGATATGTAAAATTAGGTATAAATTTTTGAAATCGGAAAATTATAAATAATCATTAAACCGGTTAGATGAATGGTTCTACAGTTTCGTAGTCGAACTAACCGGTCTAGTTTTTTTTTTTTTTGGGGGGCCGCCCGGACCCGGGGGGTTGGGTGGGTTGAAGTAGAGAGATAGATGTTCCTAAATGTGAGGGACATATCTCCGCTGAATCTTCTCTCGATTTCGTCTCATTTATTCCTCCCTATATACCTACCTCACTCGTTTGCTCTAATTTTATTATATATCATCTTCCTTTTTCTTTGCCTCACACTCATATATATGTATATATGCGCGCATATATGTGTAAGACCCTAAAGGTAACCATATAATATTCATTTAAATATACATACACAGACAGATAAAAACACACAGTATGAGTTGTTCGAACTCTCCAAAATCTTCTTCAAGGGTTTTTTCTAACGCGCCCCCATAAAAGCCTAAAGGTGGCCATATCCCTTGCGTTCCACGCAATTTCCAAAAAGAAAATTAACTAATCACTTCTCGTGCGCATATTATATATATATATATATATATATATATATATATATATATATATATATATAGTACTACATTATTTCAACATAAAGACACAACTTCAATGGTGTCACTACATTATTTCAACATAAAGACACAACTTCAACGGTATCAACATATACACATATGTGTGTGCATATATATACATACACATATCTGTGTGTAGTACTACATATAAATATATATATAATATACAGGAACTGCAAGCATGTCTATAACTCTCTTCAAATTTCCAAAACTATCTGTTTGTACCCAAGTGTTCCCTAGACCATATATAGCTTTGACGTGGTTCACAATTTATATGGATCACGGTATCTTGGCCATTATTAATGCTATAAATTTTTAGTTTTTCAATGGAAGCGGATACCCTCATTAACGCCTTTCTCATCATCCCTCATTATCATTCCATCTGGACTGTCCAATTTTAATCCAAACATCCAGAGTGCGATAATTTGAAATAGATGAGATGTCTCCCTCTAGATGCTTGGATCAAATTGAACGGGTCTAGATACAAGGATAATGAGAGATGATGAGAGACTCGCCGGTGAGAGAAAACGGACTCGTTTTTCAATACCATTCAATAATTCTACTAATGTGACACACTCTTTTTTTTTTTTTGTCTATCGGTATCCAGAGCTTCACATTGACTAATCCGAATCCGATCCAGATTGTGCACCTAGCTATGGTGCGTGAGTCTCCCAGCAAATGTGACACACACTTTTCTTGGAAATACGCAACATGTTCATTTGCCTTCAGCTTATATATGTCACATAATTTCTATCCTTTTTATGGTCTTATTATATATATAGTTAACATATGATATATGCTTGTTCTCTCTATTCCACAATATCCAGTTCGGAAGGGAATTAATAAATGGATTAAGCAGCCAATCTACATAGGAAGTACAGGCTCTTGAGCAATATTATCTTGGATGT
Organism: Acacia crassicarpa; assembly: GCA_034222035.1. Classification (NCBI taxonomy): domain Eukaryota; kingdom Viridiplantae; phylum Streptophyta; class Magnoliopsida; order Fabales; family Fabaceae; genus Acacia; species Acacia crassicarpa. The sequence goes on from JAWXYG010000008.1 coordinate 9,890,907, forward strand.
CTTGAATCTTTATTATTTTTTTATTTATTTCCTCAATATACTATTTAGGGAGAACACCACTGCCTGCTTTTATTTTCAATAAAAAACTGTCAGAAATTCAAGAAAGAGGTGAAATTGATAAAAAAGAAGGAGGTAAAATTGATAAAAAAGAAAAAATAGGTGCAAAATCTCTTTCTGCTTCTCTTTTTTCGGAATATCTTTCTGCTTCTCTTTTTTCAAAGGAAAGAGAGAATTCGTACAAAATCGCTCAAAGTTTTTTTTTTTTGTCTTAATATTACCTTAAAAGTTTCAAATCATAGCAATCTTGTCTTATTCCGTTAAAAAACTAATGTTGACCGTTAAAAAATTGACATTTACCATTAAAATTGTGACGTTTTGAAACTTCCAAAGCAATAATAAAATAGTAAAAACTTTCAAAGTGACATTACTTTTCAACGAATATTTTCAGGACAGATTTATTACTTAACTCTGTATAAATTAATAATCAAACTTTTAGGAGTAACTAAAACCAGGATTATTTGGCTACAAAACACAGGCCAGATCAAAGGGACAGACAAGACATAACAGAATAGGTCATTATCAATCAATTTCTTCAGGCTAATAACCAAATCCAAAAGGCCTTTTGTGGGGCTTGTTTTATTGTGTCATATCATGCAGCCCCACGCCAATTAAATCCTTCAAAAGACCCCACTCACATGCCCTCCTCTCTATATAACAAATACGTATATCTTCTCTTAATTTATTTAATATAATTTTCAAACCCTCTGGATCACTGCTAGCTAGCTGCCTCTGGCATTATTTGGTCTTCCTAAATTTATTTATTTTATATACATATCTCCTGATTAGTCTATGATTACAGAGACTGACCTGAAAGATACGAAGATCCCTTTATTGTTAGTTAAGATTAATGATAATTACTTATAATCTACAGCAAGTTACATATACATTTAGAATGCATGTGAAGAGATCAGATATTTAATTAGCCTACCTAATTGCTGATATTTTCACAATATATATCTGAATAAGTTTATCATTGCCTCGTATGCTTCTTAATCAAGATAATGCACACAGATCTCTATGATTTATACCTATCTAGTTCACATGAATCGAAGAGTATAGTGCACCTGCCTTTTCATTTATTTATTTTTTTTAACTCCACGCACGCTCATAAGTTATACAGATAAGCTTGTTACATAAATTAGGATCATTATATTCATATTTATAAATATATATTCTTATGGCCAGAAATGATTCTTCATTTGCATGTTGATGTTACTTACTGGGTCCAAGTCAATTATATATAGTGCAAATTTACACACACACGCATGTGTCAGCGTGTGATTTGCTATATGCATGTGTCAGGCGTTTGCTCTATTTTGTATAAGAAAAGGAACAAAAGTATGAGTCTGCGGACTGTGAGCAAGACACATAGGTACTTAAGGGAAAGAAGGAAACACACAATAATTTAACGATGGGCTGCTTGGTTCAAACTTCAAGCACATATTTGCTTGTATTATTATATGTGTGTTTGTGTTTGTTTAGCTTTTTATTGAAATTTGACCAAAGGGTTTTAATTTCTTCTTTTCTTCATTTGAGAGCAACAGCACAGGAAAAGAAAAAGCATAAATAGGAGAAAACATTTTTGATACATTGGTGGATGAGATGTGATTTGTCTGATACGTTCACATATATATCCTATTTAATTTCATCAATATAATCTCTTGAAATGTACTATATATATCTCTATTACTTAGTTATTTAAAAGATACTATCTCTAGTCTTAATTATAGGATAAAATTCATAGTGTAAATTACACTAAAAATTAAACTTTATCTTATAATTAGGACCTGAGAGAGTATTTGACAAGGTATGTATAGCTAGCTTTGAACTTGTTTTGTAAAGTGTGAAAGGCGCGCGCTGAGATATATCTAGTCAACACTTGGTAGAATAGAGCCAAAACCCAATTCAAGTGAGGTTATTGTGTACAGATAAATACATATGGGTACAAAGGAAGAGTTATATCTTAATAATGTAAAACTTAAATCATGGTAACTCTCTGGGGTAACTTTTCTCTCTTGCCCTTTTCTCCTTTCATAATGAATCTGCCACATAACGTGATGAGAGTTCATATCGGTACTCTGATCTCGTGTGAAAACTACTTCAGCAGATCAATCAGATTTCATATCAGCCAGAAATATTTTAATATGCATGTAGTTTTAGATTGAGGGCAAATGAATGAGGAATAGGGTTAGGTAAAAGGGAGAGTGATAGAGAGGTAATATAAGATTTGGGCATGCAAAAGGGAGCGTGGCACACTAATGATCAAGGGAAGGGAGGGACTTTATTTGCCACAAGATGAAGCTGAAGGAAATGATGAGAGTGGGTCATGAGTCAAAGGACATGCATTTGTGTCTACTAATTCATTTATTATTATTATTATTATTTTGTGTGAATATTATTGGTTGTGGTGATGATATATATATGACCCACAAAATGGCTTTTGCCACAAGAGGGAGGGAGACACTTCTTGCTCTCTGTCTCTTCATTACAAACTCATCATTCTCACTAAATTAATCAGTTTCTGTCTTCTTCACTGCCAATTCCTATTAATGGACTTCGCTGCCTAGCTATCCCCAAAGTTGGATTCTTTCACTTGCAATTCTCAAATATGAAAAAGGAAATTGAAACAGGAATCTTTAACTTTGTGAGTTTGGTATCTTTCTGTTAATTCTATTTATGACATTGAAATTCAATCTGTGTAGACTGATTTAACCAATGGACCTGTGACCCATCCTCTAATCTGTTTGATGAAGAGTTTTGGACATATCAACTGAGTTGGATTGCATTATATTTGTGCTTTAACAACCCTGTTTTATCATATAATATGTGGATTATATATGAATATTTTTGTTCACATGAGAATTAATATTTTTTATTTAATTATTAATCTTTTAGGATATAAAATATTTTCTTTTACTTTAATTAAAGTATATTATTTTATTCATGACTTTGATAACCTCGATTTAACCATGATTAGACCATTCACTCTTGAACTACGTACTCATTTAATTGTTTAAATGACCATTCACACCCAATATGTTTGTTGTATCAAAAGGGAAGAATCCTATTGTTAACATCCTTATTTAATTTGAGCCATATTATATTTAAGCCCAAACCTATGGCCTTAAAAATAATTTTAAGTCATTATATAGAAATAGAGTAGGAAGTCTGGAGGCTAAGTCAAAACCATAATTTCATGCACCTCAAATGGAGAAATGGGAAAAGTGGCTAAAATAATAAAGTGGCCCCCTAATGACACATCTCTCATTAATCAGGCATTCTCTCAACAATACATCTAACATATTTAACATCACTTTCTTCCTCAAATCCAATTCTTTTACCCAAAATCCTTCAAGCTTTCATTAAATATAAGACACATTTTCCATACGTTTCAAATTGATCTTTTTAAGTACATCTGATGTGGAAAGAAAAAAAAATAAATACTCCCTCTGCTCTATAGTATAAGACATATTTAGGGAGGAGTTTATCTTGGTTTAAATATAAGACGCATTTTTTACATTTGTCAGTCTTTTCCTAATTGATCCCTATTAATGCTCTCTCAAACCAATCAAAGATGATAGGAAATGAAGGAAGTATAAAAGATGACTATGATATTTTAGAAAATATATATCATATCAATTAACTTAACTAATTTTCAATTAAATTAAGTAAATATGTTTTATATTAAGAACTGGAGCGTAATTATGAAACTCATCATCTATAAGATCAGATGATATATATTGGTTGAATTGAAATTGATGTGAAGGTAACAAGATGAGAATTTTGGTAACATAGAATGCAATTCACTATAAACCTTAAAAACATTTAATATAATGAAGTAAAAAACTAGATGAACTTTTTCATGCATTAACCAGAAATTTTGAAATGAGAATTATTGTCAATAGTCATGTAGGCTAGTAATATGAGAGTTTCATTATAAATGAGATGTCACATACAACCTCAAGCCAGTAGCACTTACCCCTTTTTTTTTGGGGGGGGGGGGGGGGCCTCCTCCTTGGGTTCAACTGGTGTAGGGGTCGAACTTCCTCACCTTACGGGAGGGAAGGGAGGGGATTCGATCCCTGCATTGGTTAAGGCACTGGGGGAGACATCCTAAGGGTCTAAAAAGCAGTAGTAACGCTGGTAGAGGTGGAGGCATGTGTACTCTCTGGCCAGTATTTCCTATGGACTGGGCTCGAAACGTCGTACCTGTAGACTGTGGGTGAACCCAACCTCTTTTCTAAAATTTTAGTATTAGGGGGGGGAGGGAGGGAAATAAGTACACTATTAGACATACTGTGAGATGCAACTTGATGTTGTTTTGATCATGACAGATTTTATATGCAGATATAGAATCAAAAAATGAGAGTACTATTAATCATGACTCACGAATAGTATAACTTGTTTCAAATATCTAGAGAAAAATGTGATTTATTATATAAATTGATAAAATGTATAACAACAGCATAAAAGTGAAAGATTATGAGGGAATTACATTGTTTTCTTTTAATTTTTTTAAAGAAAATACTTTTTCTTTTTTGGGTGAAAAACCATGAAAAGATAGACCTCGTTAACAATGAACCTAGTGGGTTTTCACAGAAATTTATTTCAGGCGAGCCCCAAGCCCATAATATAATGATTGGATGGTAGGCCTAACGGGAAGACGGCCCAATACTTATTAGAGGCTACAAATATTGGGATGGAAGGCCAGGTTTAAACATGATTTATGCATGCGTGTTAGGCTTGTAGAAAACCATTAAAGCAAAATTAAAAAAAATAATAATAGTAATAGTAATAGTAATAATAATAAATAAATAAATAAATAATCAATATTATATACACTATATAGCTTAATCATTATCAGACATGTTAAAGTAATACATCAAAAGAAAGGTTGGATATTCTTGAAGGTAGATAAGTTCATCGAGTTGGCAGGTACAAAATTAGTGCGGGTGGTGGTATAATTAATCCACTTATTATTACTCATTATGGTATATATTATACTCCCTCCGCTAATAAATATAAGAAAGAGTTGATTTTTTTTTTGGAGAAATTAGGGAAACTAATTAAATTACTTTAGAGTATTTTTATTTTTATTTTTTACTTGAAACTAATTAATTTCATTAATAAATTAATATATAATCTAAGGATACAAAATATATGATATAATTATATAACTTATTTAGTTTATTTAATCTCTCCAAAAAAAATCAACTATGTTTTATATTTAGAATCGAATGAAGTATGTATTTATATTTATATACTCATTATTCATTCATGTTTCTTTTGATTTTGAGTAAAAAGGAGGAAAAGTATAGCATCATTTGGATGGTATGCATATATATATATATATAGAGGAAGTAATTAATTAATCACGAAACCTTAGATACGAAGTGATATTATAATAATTACAATTATGATGATGATGAAAATAATAATACGTGCACGTAGTTCTTTTATAAGTAAATATGATAGTATTAATAATTAATTAATATATTATTCGTATATGAGAGGAAATATAAGGTTTTCTTGTATGATTAGATATAGTGTACGGAGGGGAGAGGATGAAGTAATGTCTAATCAAATAGGTTGCGTTTGGAGAATTTAGTTTAATTAATTAATTATATCCAAAACCTCAAGTCCAAGTATAATTAAGAATTAATTAATTAGAGATAGAGATTAGAGATTGACGGAATCAGATGACTCGGCCGCGTATGTGTCATCATTTTACCCGATTTTTCATCCTTTATTGGAAAATTACTAAATTGGCCCCATGAAATTTATATAATAAAAATGAGATAGGATTTAGATAAAAATTAGATATAGTTTTAAGGGAAAAAAAAAAGGAGAGAGCCCTTATCTTGTTATATCTTAGTACTACTAAGGATAACAAAAATTAATTAATAAAAAATAGCTAATAAAAAGTAATCCAATTTAATAAGGATGTGGCTTGTATCTTACAAAGATAAATCAATTTTATTTTTAATGTAAAATTTTAATAAGGGAGAAGGACGTATAAAAGGCACCAAAATTTAAATGTTCCTTTTATTTTCCTAGTCTCTACAAAATGGCTTGATTCCTTTAAAATACTCAGAAAAGAAATTTGTGTGGAATGACCTATTACCTTTAGAAAAATTAGTTGTAACTGTGTTTGATGTTTTTGTTATTTACATAGTTGAAAGGTATTTTCTATAGTCATTAAAACCGGACAAGACCGCTCCGTTTGGGCTGAAAATCGACAAACAGACCACTTTACTGGTCTGGTTCGACTTGTTTGACTAGTTCCCTATTTTTTATTTTAAACATCATTTAATTCATTTTTTTAATTTTATTTAGAACTTTATATTAATAACTTTGAAATTTCACTTTCTTAACGCTCTAACCTCAAGTTAGCTCCAATTTAATTTTAATCTGATCTACTAATCTAGTGGCTGATTTGGATTTAATAACCTTAGTATTTTTGCATCTTTATTCCTTTTCAGAATACATCCTAAATAAAGAGAGAAAAAAACGAGAAAAATACTACTCAAATTTTAAAATCCTAAATCAATAATTTCTTATTAAAATATATTGTCAATTTTTATACTCTTATAAACAACAAGATTAAATTCAGATTTTGAAGTTCACTTGTGATTATCTTCCCCCCACCCCCACCCCTTATAATATTTTTTTTTTTTAATCAGAAAAAGGAATAAAGGTAGAGGAGTCATTTCAAAGGGAGATTGGACTGGCAGTCATTTCCAAAGGGAATGGCTCTCGCCTACCCCACTCTCTTATTATAGAAAATTTTACGAAGCCACGATTAAAAATGGAAAAATATAAATTAATACTACCTCCGGTCCTAATTATAAAAGTTAGTTGACTTTCTTTTAAGAGATTAAGGAAGCTAAATAAATTATTTAATCATTTCATATGTTAAATATTCTTAGATTATATATTAGTTTATTAGTCAAACTAATAAGTTTGAAGAAAAAAATAAAAAAAATATTTTAAAGTAATTTAATTAATTTCCTTAATCTCTAAAAAAAAAACAAAAGTAAACTAGCTCTTATAATTAAGACTAGAGGGAGTACTACTTTACCAAATCTCGTGTTAGAACTGAAGTAAGGGTATGAGATTTCTAATTCTAACTAAATTGTCCTGAGTTAAGTTATAAAATATGAAAGTGAAGTCTTTAATGTAAAATATGATATTGTTAATATACATACGGATGTTGTTATTGACCTCTGAAACTAGTACCCTCAAAATTATCCCTGATTTTTGAGATATGAAGTCGGAGACATGAAAACAAAGTCGTTAATCTAAAATATGACGTTATTAATATAGATATAGATGTTTTTATTGACCGCTAAAACTTGTACCCCCAAAATTATTCCTGATTTTTGGGATATGAAGTTGTGAGACATGAAAATAAAGTCGTTAATTTAAAATTTATTGATCCGTGAAATTGTGCCATTAAAATTATTCCTTTGGATATGAAATTGTTGAACTTAAAAGTAAAATCGTTAATGTAAAATTTGATATTGTTAATTGACTCTTGAAACTTGTACTCTCAATTTAATTTAGGACATTTTGGTTGTTTGACCAAAATTAAAAATTTCAAATTCCTACTTTAGTGTTAATTTGAGATTTGATATATTGAGAACACTAATTTACCCTTTTCGTTGCTTAATTACTACCTCCGGTCATAATTATAAGAGCTAGTTGACTTTCTTTGGAGAGATTAAGGAAGCTAAATAAGTTACTTAATCATTTCATATGTTAAATATTCTTAGATTATATATTAGTTTATTAGTCAAACTAATAAGTTTGAAGAAAAAATTAAAAATAAAAATACTTTAAAGTAATTTAATTAGTTTCTTTAATCTCTCTAAAAAAATCAACTAGCTCTTATAATTAGGACCAGAGGGAATATATTTTTGTGGAATCTTCCCTCCATTATTGTCCTCCAAAATCCAACCCTGCCATGCCCATGCACCCTCAGATTCTTAATTTATTTCACCTAAAATTCCCCTCAAAATAATTCCCTCCCCCTTTTTATTTACTTTTTATTTTACCTTCTTTTTCTATCCTCCCATACTCTACTCAATTCAGTACGTTCCATGTGGGCCCACTCACTGTTGCTGAATTGATCTTTTGAATAAACACCCCACTTCGCTCCTTATTCAACTCTCCCTGTGTCATGTATTGGACACCTTATGCTCATGACTCTTTAGTCAAACCAATCCACACCCTTGTCTAATCAATAAAGCAACTAACTCATATATATATATATATATATATATATATATATATATATATATATTTTGTTATTACAGAGAAAAAGTAATACTCCCTCGACTCGACTTAATTTTAAAGAGACTAAGGAAACTAATTAAATTATTTTATTTTTATTTTTTTTCTCAAATTAATTAATTTAATTAATAAACTAATATATAATTTAAAGATACACAACATATAAAATGATTAATTAACTTATTTAACTTCTTTAATCTCTCCAAGAAAATCAGGATGGAAGGTAGTAATAATTATAATTGAATTTTTATTTTTTATTTCTTGGGGGAGAAAAGATGGGGTTGCATCCCCAGCCTCAGGAATGAGTGTAGTGTGGATGATCCAAATCCAAAGGTCAAGTCTAAACAACAAAAACGACTTGTCGCATTAGGGATTCAGCCAATTGGTGAGGATGGTGATGATGAATACGACGAGGTGGAGGAGGAGGGGTAGGATTTTGGTGCTGTTGCTGAGAAGTGTCACGTGACTTGTAAATGCACACCCAACATGGGACCCCATCGAATAATGGCACTTTCCACTACAAAACCACTCCCCCCTACTTGGTTTTTAATCAGTGACCACTGACCCCACATCATCATCCAATACCTACTCGCCCATATACTACTCTATAACGTACACACAATACCCATACAAGACATTCTTGAAAATTAGTTTTTGGCTTAAAAGTAAGACATCATTTCTATTTTTATTAGTTTTTTTAAATTTGTCGCTTATTTATGCTCATTCAACAATAATTAAAAAGTTAAGTGAGTGAGGGGATTAAAGAATTGAAGATGAGGGGCGTATTTTAAAAAATAAATGACATATTAACTAATTTCATTAATTTAATCAAATTATGTAAATATGCTTTATATTAAAAAATTATAATTAGAGGAACAATATATTACTCTTCATATCTCATTTATAAGTCATGGAGAGAAGTCTTTTTATCTTCTTTATAAGTCAAATCATTAAGCTTTTCATCTAAACACTATTAAAGGTTTGGATGAGTTGTTTTACCTTAACCAAAAGTCACGGGTTCGACCCTTGAGGAATGCAGTAGTCTAGGTGGTAGGATGACTGCCCATGTGGGTCGTACCATGGCTTGACCTAAATAAGTGTGATTTATAACTCCTTGAGGAGTTGGCTAGTATACTAGGTGTTTAAGCTCTTAAGATGTAGTGTATATACTAAAGCTAGTATACTAGGTGTTTAAGCTCTTGAAATGAAGTGTATATTAAATAGAGGTAAAGTTATAAAATTATCAAATTTTAAGAGAGAGATGATAAAATATGGAGTCTACGCTAAATAGAAGCAAAGTTGTATTTTAAGACGGATATAATAAAATGAAGATAATTCTTGATCACGGAAAACCTTCATTAGAGGGTAGTAAATTATTGTGTGGTTTTTTTTAAAAAAAATGAATAGAAAAGGAGGAAGAACATAAAAAAGGGGGGGATAGTGCTTGGAGAACCAACCTTTTTTTTATTTATATTTTTTGGGTGTTCTTTCTTTATGTTGCGGGCAGCTAGTTGCAGCCAATCCACACATTCCTCAAGACGCACCATGATCCAATACTACAAAAACAAACAAACTTTGAATAGGTTTTTTTTTTTTAAAATTTTTATTTTGTAGATCATGGGAGGCGTGTGAGGTGAATAACAATGCTCTTGTTTTATTTATTTAATTTTCTTGGGGAGAACCCATGGTCCTTAAGTTCCAGTAATAAAGAAATCGGACACTGTTATTAAAAAGAGAGAGTTCGATTCTAAAGTTAGTCAGAACGCTACGAGAGGCATTCTAATTCTTGGGTGCCTAAGTAAACGTCTAAGAATAAAATTTGTCCTACCATTAGATTATAGGTGAACATAATCCTTTCCTAAAATTGTTCATATAAAAAAAATAATGAATAAATTTGAAAGGAGAGATTATGGAAGGCTTTTTTGGATTAATTAATGAAGATATTGAAGATGTAGGGGGATGGGAAGTGGGCATTAGTTTTTATCCAGTTTTTATGTAAGCCGTAGGGATTGGAGTGGTCAAACCCTTCATTTTAATCAATTACCTTTTTTCTTTTTTTTTTTGTCTCTCTCTCTCTCTCCCTCCCCCTCCCTTTTAACACATTTCTTTTTCCATTCAGATTCCCATCCTTTTCATTCTTTTCTTGCAAACGAACAAATAGTCCTTAATTAATTAATCATTGATCATAAACAAAAGCCTGCATTATCACAGTCAGCTAAGCATACCCATTTCAGCATTTTGCGGCACTCTTTTTCTTTCTCTTCCTTCTTTCTTTTGCCTCTCCGGCTAATAAAGCCTTGTCCTAATGACTCCCTTCCTCTCTCTTCTCTTCTTTCTTTCTTTCTAACGACTTGATGAACGGGATCAAAGCTGTGATCTCTTGCTTATGAGTAAACCTTCATGCAATCGAATCATTGGCGGACCCATGTAGGTTTTTGTGGGTGCAAGTGCACCCATAAATTTGAAGGAGCTATATTTTTTTGAAGGGACTTTGCAATAAGTTGTCTAGGTGGTATGGTGGTAATTTCACTAGTCCCACAGTAGATCCTGTATTCATGCATGGACAACTTTCTTACCTATTTTTAATATCTTATCACATATGAGAAATCATAATAATTTTTGCTTGCATGTTGCTTTGGAATTTGATTGTGTAACATCTGAGTCTCTGTATGCCATGAAATTAGAGTATATTGTTCTATTTAAATTAATTTCCTCGAAAATACTTTTTAATTGAACCCAATTTCTGATCCTAAATTTTATGAAGGTGTGGGTTGCCTTTTATCCTCCTTAAAAAAAAAAATCCCCCGAATCCTACTATTAATTGTGCACCCACAAACATTACAACCTGGGTCCGCCACTGAATCGAATAAGAGATCATTGGCATTCCTGTTAAATCTTCAATCCTCCTGAAAATATGCGAGCTTTCATTGTTTTCACTCCACTCCATCGCCACCTGTAGAACCATAGCCTAAATAATCAAAGCGACAACCTTAATACCTCATAAATCAAAACTCTACATAACAATAAGGCTAAACTTGGCAGAAGTCTCACAAATTTCATTTCATGTTGTGTTCCTTGTCCATTATGTTAATCAATTATCAACCTAAATGCTCAACCCAGAAGCCCTGTTATATATCTGGGGGGAAATACACACACATGCATGTGTATAGATTTATAATTTATCAGAGAGATGCGAGTTCAAGAAGGAAAGCAAGAATGGAGAATCTTTTACACTTGAATCTCGTAGATTTCTTGTGGGTTGTACATGGTAAAGAAACATTCATTTTTACTGTCATTCCGTAAATATCAACAGTGTGTTGAACTTATTCATCGTCGGAAACAGAAATTGAAACAGAGGATAAATATGACTGGCATCAAATGAATTTTTGTTTTCTATATTTCATTTACTAACAAAATTTTCCTTTGATTTACAAACTTTTTTTTTTAATCTGTCTGAATCTTTTCCCAGAGGAGGGGAAGATGAAAAATACGGCGAGTATCAGAAGGGCATGATATGGGTGGTCTTAGTATCATAACAAGAAAGACATGATTTCGAGTTGACTCGAAAAATCTTGAGCAAATCGGCCGACATTTGACGAACCGTCGGCGAACAATTGCTCTGCATCAGAATCAGAAATTTGGTGAAACCGTTGGCCATTGCCACCACTTCCTGCGCCTTCTGATCGCGAAACAGATAACACAAAGTCCACAGTATCATCACCGCATGCTCCGTCGCGATCATCGATATCTTCATAACTTTCTGCAGTACAGCTGGTAAACACACCGGGTCCTCGGAAATCTCTGACCTGCCTTCTTTGGTTGACGACACCGCTTCGAGAAGTTTCAGCACCATTTCCGTAACGGAAGTGCTCGAGTTTGAGCTGGAAAGTAATTGCGAAAGTGCCTTGATAGCTCCGATATGGACCAATTTCAACTTATTCCGTTTCGGCGTAGAGATTGCAATCAAACACGATAAGCCGTTTTCGATTAGCGCTGGGTCTTTAACTGGAGCGACTGATTTGAGCAATTCGGACATTAGACCTTCCTTTTCGGCAATCATGTATTTGGCCTCGGGGTCCACCGCGATGAACCTCAGGATCCTCGCCGATCCGATTTTCGAGCCGGTGCCGCCTTGTTGCAGAACAAGGAGCAAAGAAGCTAGGCAATTATCGTGGCTCTTCAACATCGATTTCTTCAACTGCTCTCGATCTTCGATTTTATCTAGAACCGCATCCAAAGCATTAACGACTCTCTCGAGCATTTCCACGGCGCCATTGACATTGTCGAGTAAATCTACGAGTGAAGGCACGAATCCGTCTAACTTCGCGAGGAACTCCCGATTCTCTTCAGATTCTTCGGCGAAATATAAAATTCTTGACAAGGAATCGAGGCAGTTCTCGCCGTGGCCATCCAAGTATTTCATAGAGTCGACAACCTGATCCGGGGAGGGGACTGTTCTGGTGGCCGGAGAATCGGCCGATTCGACTCGGTTCGCAACCGAGTCGGACCAGATCTGGATAAGCCTCTGTAGAGTACGGTTCGGAACAAATTCTTTGGTTTGCAAAATCTGCATGGTTGCAGGGCAGGTGTTGTTGCCGTTGTCGAGCCAGCGTTGGATGCTGGAACGGTCGTAGGTAACGCCGGTGGAGAGACTCACCGGAGATTTCATGATATCGAGGGAAATAGGACACCGGAAGAAGCTCGGAATCGTGATGTATAGATCGTCCCTCACCATGGCGGTGACTGCCGTTTGGCCTCCGTGAAACTGAGAGAAAGCAACGGAAACACAGAGAGAGAAGAGAGAGAGGTGGGAAGTGGAGCGTAGAGGAGAGGGAGTGTATAAAGAGGAGAGAGAGAAAGAGAGAGTCAAAGGTAGGTGACGTCAGAGAGGTTCACATTTATTTTTTTTCCCTATTTTAATTTTTTTGAAAATAATATTCTGTTGCATTGTCTTTGCCTTTTGGTCTACGGTCAATGAGGGGAAGTTAATTTAATTGAAGTTGAGGTGGGGGTAGTGATCCCATGTCGCAGTGTGAAGAATTGAGTAAATTGACATCGTTGGATGAAAAAGGCAGATGGAAAGTAGGAGTGATGGAGGGACCAGATTAAAATAGGGGGACACGTGGGATAAATTGGAGAAGCGCATTATGAGGAGGAGAACGTGGGGGAGAAGAAAATGGGGACCACTGTGTAGATGAGGGGCCACAAGGGGTTCCTTTGGTCGACCTTCTGACATCATTCTAATTGATTTCTTGCAAAATTGCTCAGAAAGGACTGAATGATAAACATATTTATTATTGAGTGACTCAATTGATTTTTATTATAAGATATCAATTAATAATTTTTATATATTAATAAAAATAATTAAAATAAATAAAATTATTTTAAAATTTAAATAAATTTTAATATTATCCTTACTAATTACACTATATTCTTATATTATATTAATTAATATTCTTACCTACTACCCTTATTAATTAGAGACATGTATAAAAAAAAATAATTAATATTTATTAGAAACAAATAAATATCTTATAAAAGAGACCAAATAGATTTATTAATTGATACATTATAATAAATACTAAAAAGAGTAATTAGTAATAAGGACAAAGTTTCTTATTATTAAAAAAAATATTAATTTTAAAAAGTTCAAAATGTTGTCTAATTTACCCCAAAAAAAAAACCTTAATTCACAAGTTGCCTTCAACATTTTAAAAAGGTTTTGCATAACATAGAGCGCAAGAATACTAAAATACCCCTATTTTCAAAGTCTTGCTCTTGCATAATGTATAAGTGGTTGCGTTACTTCATAACTAGTTTTCTTTCAATTACGAGACTCATACCGAAATTTTAAAGCATTCGAACAAAAAATAAATAAATAAAAATACTTTATCCCTTATTATTTGCTTAATTTAATTACAATAAAAATTAGTTTAAATAGTTAATATAACATGTTTTTTTTCCTAAAACACTTTATCTGTATCTCTTTTACTTAATTATGGATTTATAGTTAAAAGAGAATCAATAAAGATAAATTGAAAAAAGGTTAACAAATATAAAATAAAATAAAATAAAAGTCTAACACTTCTAATTAATATCAACTACCACGAGAAGGGTATAAGATCTCCTATTTTCAAGAGTTTTTTTTCTCCATAATTTACAAGGATTTATGTAAATATTTTTTAGGAACCAATATTTTAACACAAGACCTATTGCAATATAATTCATCCCAAGTCGCTTGAAAGAATATTTTAGTCATCTTCCAAGTCGAATTATTAAATATACTTTCATTGATTGTAAATATATACATCGTTAACCCTTTAATTGATGTAATTTTTATAATTAACGAGAGATAAAAATAAAGAAAAAAACAATTAAATATTTAGACAACTCTTATTAAATTCTTATTTTAAAAAATTGAGGTAATTGAAATATACTCGTAGCAATTTTGTAAAAAGGACGGGAGAGAATATCAACGCTATCTTGTGAGTGGAGGAGGAGGCCATGTTACCCAAAGTACCTTTTTCACTTTTTACCTATCATAAATTCTTTTAAATTTCATTTATAATTAAATTTTTTAGGAAAAAAAAAAACTAATGCAAGCCTCTAAATTTTGGATTCTGAGTATCCTTCAATCTTGGAGGGAACATAGAAATGAGAGATGGTAAAAAGTGAGGAATATATTGGAAGAGAAAAAGAGGGGCAAATAATAATAAAACGGGTCAAGGAATAGAAGTAGGAACTGAGGAGTAGCCATAATGGCACCGAAAGCCACACACTTTTCTTTGCAGGTGAAGACCAAATTTCTTGGCCCTTTAAGGAACCCCTTTTTTTATTTTATTTCCTTAAAAAAATAGGTATTTATATAATTAAATTTAGTATTTGTTAGAAATTAATTCCGGAGAACCTGGCTTCACGCAACAAAAAGAGAAAGCAAAGTCGATTTACTCCTTATTTGGCTGAACTTATGCAAATGAGATTCACTAATTAACTTTTTTTAATTTATTTATAAACACTAATTAACTTTTATCTCAACTTCAAGTTTAGAAGAGTGAGTTGGAATGAAAGTCAGTTTTTACACCCATTAATTTAAATAATTCCATCATTGGTGTGAAAAGTTTAAATGTAAAGTTGTTACCTTTGATCTTAAATATGAGACCTAGTTAATTTTTTTTTAAAAAAAAAAGATTATGAAAGTTAAATAAATTACTTAATTATATTATATGTCGTGTATGAATAAATTACATATCAATTTATAGGTAAAATAAATTATTTTAGATAAAAAAACATGAATGTAAATACTTTAAATTAATTTAATTAGCTTTATTAATTTGATAAAAAAAACTAAAATTTATATTTAGAATGGAGGTAGTATGTAATAAAAGTGGAAATATGCCGTCAAAAGTAATCAACACACTTTATTGGGACAAAGAGAGGTGTGGGAGGGAAGGATGAAAGTACTAGAACCAATAATACGGGTCAACCCGCCCATAACCCACAAGTTTTGACATGGTTGTCCCAACTCGTAAAGGTGCGGGTGGCACATGTCCGATCCATGTGACCCGCGAGTTGATGCGGGATAGCCTGCTGGTTGATGGGTTGGCTGGCACTTTTCTTTTTTAAAAATGATGATTTTATATTATAAAAAAAATGATGATTTTATAAAATTTATAATTTTCACACTCCTACTTGGTGCCTTCCAATCTTAAAGAGAAAAAATATCAGCCTCATTGCTTAAGGATGATTTGATTTTTTTTGTCCATAAACTTTGATGAATTTAATAACTTTATCTCTTGAATTATAAATTAGTTTTTAAATTTTTATAAGTGAAATGCTTAATGCTAAGAAAATAAATTTGATGACTCATATATATATATATATATAGGTAAATGATTTATCTAGTGACTGAACTTAAAAGTTTCTCATGTGAACCAAAACGACATTGTTTGGTTTAGTGAGGGTACGCCAGAGATTTTAAAAAAAAAAATTCTGTGTCACATGCTTTTCCGATTGACTCTCGGAAATTGCTATCGAGTATTAGTTGTGAAAATCAATCAGAAATTACAGATCTAAAAAGAATTACTTCCAGCGTGAATTAAAACCTTATATCTAAATTTAGAAATCAAATCCCTAATGCATCGCTAATGAGCGAATGAACCAAATCACAGATAGTTCTACAATTTGAAATCAAATTACAGATAGTTTAATTCTAAAATCAAATCGCTATCAATAAGGGTCACAAGTGCAGAATAAACCATTATGGCTATTTCCGATTGCAGAACAGTTACAGAATAAGTGCGATTTGAATTAATGTGATTTGTCAGATTGAATTAGCGTGGGTGTAACGCGCTTGCAAATAGTTTTTTGTTTTTTTTTTCATTCCAAACAAAAAAGTGTTCGTGTCTTCACTAAACTAAACGATGTAGTTTTAATTCACAGGAGAAACTCTTAGGTCCAGTCATTGGACAAATCATTTATCCATATATATATATATATATGTCTTAGACTTCAGCCATCTTATAAAAAACATGAAAATAATAATAATTTTTTAAAATATAGGCCTGTGGGTTGGCTCTTTAACCCGCAACTACGGGATAAAGTTAGGATTTTGGCAGCTCGTAATAGTACCATCCGCATAGGCTGGTGGGTTGGTTATGCGGGCTGACCCGCATTCCCCCACTCTAAGTGAGAATTAGGAGTGAGAAAGGGTCAAAATATCAACGACAGAGACTCACATTTTGACCTATCCTCTTTAATCATGTCTCTGCCTCCCCCAATTTTCAACTCATCCAAAAACAACATAACATAAAAATGATAAATACTCCAATAAACTTCAATATTGTTACCCATTTGAATACAACCCCTCAATTTTATATGTACCTTAATGCATAACACGTATTTAAGGGACTCACTTCTTATTTTTACCCTTTCCCTAATTTTAATCTACCTAACTCAATAACACTCCAATAATGAATTCAATTATATAGTCATTTTTTAAACATAATTATATCCAATTCTTAATATAAGACCCCATTCTCCTGTTTTTAGAAAAAATTAAAAAATTAAAATAATTATAACATATGTGGTTTATCATTTAATTATATAAGTCAGATAAATTAGTTTGATATAAAAATAAATAAATACAGATACTTTTAAGTAATTTAGTTAGTTTTTATGTTAATGACATGATGTAGTATTTTTTTTTCAATTTAAAATATATTTAATGAGTTAATTATTATTATATTATGGGTGAGTTAGTTAAAAAAAATGATATAAGAAAGAAGGGTGGAAGGTACGAAGAAAGAATTAAAGGCATTGCTGTAGCCAGCTGGGTGGATCTGTACCGTCCGGCACTTCAAGGCGTCCACTTGCACCTTCTTGCAAACAACTTTGAACCTTTCAAACTTTGCATTTTAATTTGAATCATCGCTGTCTGTATGCACCCTTATATGACATACCCTTTGCCTTGTTTTATGGGCTTACTTAACCATTCGTCACATGCATTGAATTAAGTTACATATATTTGATTCAATAATTTATTGTTACCCATGGTTTTGAATCTTCAATCGCATTAGTCGGTTCGACCCAGACACTAATGAACCTGTCTGGTCATCAATCTGGTTTATTATTTAAGAAAAATGATAATTTTTTTTATATACTTTTCTTTCGAATGTCATACTAATAACTTTGAAAATTTTAATTTCTAACCGGTTTAGCTTGAGTTATTTTCTATTTGATTTTGGTCTGACTCACTGACCTTAACCTAATATTACAACTTGTTTAATGATTGGTTCGAGTTTAAGAACATTGTTGTTAACATAATTATCTCTAGTCAAGTAATAATTCAAGAGTCTTAATTCCTAGTATTAACTTTGATCCTATAAATATAAGGCATGTTAGTAGTTTATAATGCAAATTACATTATAAATTATATCTGGAGAAGTAATAAACAAGGGAGGCATATTGACCAGCGTTACGCGTATTTGGTTAGTGGTCATGCACCAACTGGGTTTCACACTCACTTCTTCATATACATCTGGCAACTTCAATAGTTAAAACTTAAAACAGATCATCAACATATTGGATTGGATGATATTTTTTTCCCCACTTTCATTTTTGACTTATTTAGTATTATATGACAACCGTACTTGTGTGTCCTGTCGTGTCGTGCCGCATACTCATAAGTCATAACTCATAACTTCTTTCATTAACTCCACATTAACTTCCCCCGTCACGTACGTCCTTTGCTCTTTTCAACCTCCTCCTCCCATTTCTCTTCTTCTTTTTTCATTCCTCTCTCCTCCTTTAATTTACATCTCTTTTCATCAATGTTAAGTATGAAACTGTGGTTTTAGAAATTTTTATTTTTTTTAAAGTTAAGATAAAACTCTTCACATATATTTATTTTATAAATTATAAAAATTATTTTTTAAAAATTAATTCAAACATCTGAAACATTTTGAGTCCAACACTTTAAGTCTTTAGAGTTTATTTTTGGGAAAATGCATTTAAAGGCTCTTTTTAGAGGAAAAAAAAATCCCGAAAGGGGCCCAAGATTCTAAAATTTTCAAAAAATGGATTTTCAGAATTTATGTGAGTTATTAATAGGGCTGATATAGTTGTTAATCGGGGCTGATATTGTTGTTAATGTGACTGATTTAGTTGTTAAAATATTGTTGTTAATGCGACTGATTTAGTTGTTAACGAGTATTGATTTTGTTATTAATTTGACTGATTCAGTTATTAAATTTTAATGAATTTATACCAGAAAAGACTTTTGAGCCTTTTTTGGCATTTTCAGAATCTTGTAACCCTTTTTGAGATTTTTTTTTCCTAAAAGGCCCCCTTTACCCTTTATTTTTCCTAGTTCATTTAGTCATTAATAACCATGAGGGTAGGTAATTAAGATGACGGGAGGCTCAGAGAGAGAGAGAGATTAAAAAATTTAGTTCACCGCTTTTTATGGTTTATGACTACCGATAGCTTTCTTTAGGTGTCATTGAATTGCCATATCCTTACTCAAAAATCAAAAGCCACCTTGATATTCTTTTCTAACCTCATGTGATTGGCTAGTACTCTCTTAAGTCCTAAATAGTTGACTTTTATTTTATTTTTCAAAAAAATAGATTAATTAAACTACTTTAAAATATTTATATTTATAATTTTTTAGACTAGTTTGCCAAACATATAAACTTATATACTTTCTTTGGTTCTTATTATATGTCATAAACTAATAATTTTCATAAATCAAGAAAAACAGCTAAAATTAATAAAATTGTCCTAGAATTATGTAATTTCTAATATTATCTCTACTAATTGTACTAAACTCTAATATGATATTAATTATTACTCTCACCCATTGCCTTTATTAATTAGGGGCATATATGGAAAAAAAAAAGAAAGATAATAATGCTCCTTGGGAAAAAACAAGTGCTTTATAAAAAAGGACCAAATGCACTTGCTAGTTGGTGCCTTATAATAAGGACTATAATATAATGATACATAATAAATGATATGATTAAGTAACTTATTTTGTTTCTTTAACTTATTTTTTTTAAAAAAAAAGTCAACTCTATTTTATATGTAAGATCGAAAGGAGTACTAAAATCCTTTTGGAAAGTCTATGGTGTGAGGGAACTGGTCACTGCTTCCGAATTCTGACGGTGGATACCCTAAACCTACTAAAAAAAATAATAATAACGTCATGTGATTTCAATTATTCTTGTTTCAGATCGAGAGCATTGTAGATTCCAGTTTTTAATCATCTAACATGATAAGAGGCATTTACATTATTTTTTTGGGTCAGCAGAGGGCTATTTAGGTTTAAGTCTTCTAATACTACTGTGATATTGTAGGATTCCATACATTCATCTTGTTATTGTTTTCATACCTTGTGTCTTACGTTTATGACCAATCAATAAAAATAAGGGTTGTTTTCAATTAAATGTTTTTTTAAAATTTTTATTTACAAAGCTCAAACTTTATTGGTGATGATGATTAATTTTATACTGCTATATTTAGTATTTATTAAATATTTAATAACACTGTTAAATATCTTATATAAGTTTTTTTAAAAAAAATTAAGAAAATAAAAACAACGTAGTACGTGTTGGTGATAATTTTTCCACTCAACTAGATTTGTAAGCAATCCTGTCGACGACCAAAATAGTAAATATATGTGGAATCTTCAACGCTCTCAATTATTCAAGAAGGAAAGGGAAAAAAAAAAGATTCATTAAATTTTTGGACTTTGTGTCCCATGTTCTCATCCCCAAGACCCGTTTTCCAAATCACAATCGCATATTTCAAACATATATATCACCACACTGTTCACTTTAGACCATGCATATGCATCTTTCAATTTTTTTTTTTAAAAAAAGAAAAAGTGTTTAAATGGTAGCAATGCTTTTATTAATCAATAAGTTAATAGTAATTCGTATTTATATTTTCTTCAAATAATTTATTCCTCGCCGCCGCCCTTTAATGTAGAAGATGATTTGAAGAAAATAGTAATAATTGATGAGGAAATTAAATTAAATATAAATATATAATATAGGTGTGAGAAAATAAGAGATGAGAATATAAAATTAATTAGGAAATAGTAATAGAAATTTGACCAGATCAAGATCAGAGTGATGGCTGTCGTGTTAGACTGAAGTTCCGCAACATAATTAAATTGATATATTCCAAATGTTTTATTTTGTTCTTAATTAGGTTCGTTTGTCTGTAGTTCTCATCATTTCAAATTCAAAAACAACTTTGCCTCTTTCAATTTAATTATCCTCTTTCTTCACGCACTTCCTTCATTTGTCTCTTTTTCTCTTCTTATAAAACCATTGTCATCTGGGACCCCAATTTTTATTTTTATTTTTTAAAAAAAGATTACCAAATACTCCCCATCCTAATTATAAGAACTTGATAACCGAATTAAGTAATTTAAAAAACAGAAAAAAATTGGATTTAGGTTTCAGGTAAGAAAAAAAAACTATAAAATAATCCGTTGAATTTCGAAATAGCATTTAAGTAACATTCTATATTTTTGCCATAAATTCCAATTTCATTGATGAGTCCCTGAGCGTTTGACAGCTGGAAATTAAATTTGGAATTTATTGCAAAATGTTTCATAGAACTTAAATACAATTTTGAGATTTTAAAAGACCATTTTGTTATATTTTTTCTTGCTTAGGACCTAAATATAATTTTTTCTTAAAACATAGTTAAAATTAATTAAAATAATAAGTTGGGAGAATCCCATATAAAGACGGTTGAAATAGGGAAATCCTATATACGGCTGATAAATTCAACAAATCTTAAATTGGGTCAATAACGCAATTTAGGATATTTAAGTGTTGGTTATTTTCCAATAATACCCTTAACCCTTAATCTAAAAAAAAAAAGGAAAATTTGATATAGCCCTCTTTCATGCGCCCGAGTCAGATGTCAACTACAGAATTAGACGTGGTTACCATCGTCGCTCTCTCTCCTATACCTAAGGAGCGTGAAGGATGCAGAATACCTAGAGCAATTCAGAAATTTTCTTGGAAACGTACAAACAGGAAGACGTCAAGGAAAAAAATAACAAGGGTAGCACAACTCAACTTTAAAAATAAAGCAGATAAACAAAAACCCTCTATGTTTCTCTATAATAGATCATTAGATCACCGCCTCGCTTGAAGTAATCGATTATGCTACTATTTATAAGTAACTAAATTTTGAATGACTATGAATGCAGAAATTACAGTCCGACACTTAGAGTAGTCGTCGACGTAGGGCAATGATTACCGTTCGACACTCACATCGTCGTTATCTTCGCAGGTAGAAATTACGGTGCAACACTCATGGTGGTGAAGGCGGCGACTTCTCATGGCGTCTTTCACAGGAGAGAGAGAGAGTGACGATGGTACTCCTTGCTTTTCCTTTATTCTTTTCTTTAGATTGAGGGGTAAGGGTATTATTGGAAAATAACCAACATTTAAATATTATAGATTGGGTTATTGACCCAATTTAAAATTTATTGAGTTTACTAGCTTTATATAAGATTTCTCTATTTCAACCGTCTTTATATGAGATTCTCCTTAATAAGTACGTATTGAAATAAATTTTTTTAAAAAATATGCCCTTATTTATAAGGGATGATTAGGAAAGAGAAATAGAATAAACATAAGTCTCACAAACCCTTGAATTAGTATAATATATATAATTAATGAGGGACATATATGAAAAAATTTATTAAATATCGAGACAACTTTTATTTGTCTTTTATAAAAAGAATTAAAAAAATTTAAATTTTGGGCTCTTATTAAAAGTACAGAAGGAGTATATTTTTCATTGTTCATCGTGACAATCATGAATTGGAATATTACGAAGCAGCTTTATATAAGAGTAACTACCGTTTTAACTTTATATAAACCCCAAACATAAGACATAAAGCAAAAGGCATTAAAGAAACAAGGTTATGCTCCAAAATATATTTCGCCATTACAACATAATTCAACTTTAAATCGAATATTCCCCGGATATTTTTTTTTTTTGGTCTGATGGATATTTTTGTTGAGTTCAGCTTCCTTTACCTCTTCTTTTTTCGCTAAAATTATTATTATTATTATTTGGATCCACCTAACCTATAATAATATTAGGGAGAAATCCCTCTCAGGTCGGTCCGAAGGGAGCAGTGGCGGAGCCAGGTTCTAAAGTTTATGGGTGCACAATTCGTTGTGAGATTCGAGAGTGTTGCCCCCGAAATTTTTTTTAATGAGAATAAAAGACAATCCACTTATTCGTAAAGTTTAGAACAAAAAATGAGGTTCAACTGAAAAGTACTTCCAAGAAAATCAATTTAAATAAAACAATATACTCTAATCCCATGATATACAGATACTCAAATGTTATACAATCAAATTCCAAAGTAAGATGTAAAGAAAAATTATTATAATTTATCATATGCGATAAGATCTTAAAAAGTCAAACATCAACAAAAGAGCAAAGGAGCATAACAAATGCTATAACTCACCAGGCTATCCACCAGAGAGCACGGTACTTTCAATAGATCAAAGGAACGGTATAACCCAAAAAAGTTTCTACAAAAAAAGAAACAAAAGAATATAAACAATAAAAGAAAAAAAATTCAACTTAACATAGAAAAATAATAATCAAGAGTCAACTAACCTTTACATAAGAACGATTATAAAATCATTCTTCGATTCTTCATTCCTTAAAAATATTACATTATCTCTTCATCATCAATCGTATCAAAGGAATTGGGAGGGGAGGTTTTTCATTCATTCATTTTTAAAAAAAAAATCAGAAAGTTTGTGGCCGCACGTGCGGTCACATGCACCTGACTGCCTCCGCCCCTGGAAGGGAGCAACAAAATTTTAAATCCCACAAGAAACTGAAATATCAAAAAACTCGATTTATATGATTAATAATTTCTTAGGACTTTTTTATATCTGAATTTCTTGTAGGATTTTTTTTAAAAAAAATTCTGTTGGCCCTTTAGTACCTGAAAAGGTTTTTTTCCCCTAATATTAAGTTAGATTTGAATATTGTTGTTTGTTTTAATTAATAATAACCTTTTAAATATATTTTCTACACTTACATCGATTCAAATCTTTTACTCAAGTGATCACAGGCACAGCCTCCCACCAAGACCCATGCATGTTGTAAGTATTTTGATTTGTTTTAATTATAATTATAATCACAATGAAGATGCGAAGTCATTAAAGTCACCGCATCTATTAATGGCGCATACAAAACTTTTTCCCCTCATTTTTATATGTAAATGTCAAACGATATAAATGATCTTCATTTTAAATAGTCATAGGGTCATAGCTCCTTTTATTATGACCAAGTATATGATCCTTCCTCGGGTGCTTATTATAAAGGCATCAATTAACAAATTTATTTGGTCCTTTTTATAAAGCACTTGCTTGTTTTTAATTAGTATTAATTATTTTTTCCATATTTGATTTGTCATCTGCCCATAATTAATAAGAATAGTGGGTGAGAATAATAATTAATATGATATTAAAGTTTGGTGCAATTAGTAGGGGTAGTATTGGAAATTACTTAGATTTTAGGATAATTTTATTGACTTTAATTACTTTTATTAGTTTGTAAAAAAGTTAGTTGGTGTCTTATAATAAGGATCAGAGAAAATACGATGATAGTTATATTGATTTCCTTTAATTCTTATTATACTCGTAATCACAATGAAATCTTTTAAAGTTACCATGTCAATCAATTATACATAACAGACTTTCATTCTTTCTTATATCACTATAATCTTATTTATAAGTCTATTTTGACACACACACAAAAAAGAGAAACAGAAAACTTGGTTTTATTTATAAGTCCTGGCCTCTTTCAAGTAATAAATGATATTGTGACAATTTTTCCAATATTAATTATACCAATAAAAATAGAGAAAGAAGAAAGCGTTAAAAGATATTAATTCATAAATGAAAGTAAAGTTAAAAATTTACTCTATAATCATTGAATTAATTACCTCTTCTTAATATGTGTGATTTAGTTAAAAAGGACTTATAAATAGAACCATAGTAGTATTCATCTTTATCAAATTCATAAACTAAATTATTTGATCCATTTTTAGGGTAAATGTTTATAAGTTGCAAACCAAAAAAAAAAGTATATCCGCGTAATTTTTGTTTAATTATTATTTATATTTTTTTTTACTTCAGGTATATTTTGTAAATCATCAATTTAAAAATATGATTTGAAATGTTTTCGTATATAGTTGGGTGAGTGTCGCCCCAGACTTTCCTCCCATCCTCTTCTTCATCTCAATCGTTGGATCGAAATCTCAACTGTTCAGATTTAATCTTTTATAAAAATATTATTTTGAATATTTTATCAATAATTTAATTTCTTATTAATTTTTTTATAAAAGATTTAATCTAAACCGTTGATATTTCAATCTAACGGTTGAGATGAAGAAGATGATAGGAAAAGGATAGGAAGGGAAGTGGATGGGAGCCAACTCTGACCTTGTAATGGGTTAGGCACTACCTTAAAACAAAACAAATGTGTGTGTAGCTTTTTTTTTTTTTAGAAGAAAAATTAATTATTTTAGCTATGATTTGATTTTCGGGTTATGGCTTGTAACCACCTCTTCTAACACAAATATCTTATATAGGATTCAAATTAAATCCAAATCTTAAAAAGATTTAATAGGGCTTTACACTGTTAAAGGAACTCTGTATTGGTAGCTAAACATGTTACTTCTTTTCAAGTTATTCCCTATATAAACCAGATGTATACCTACCTTAGTTGTATAATTTCTTCCATTTATATATAATTGATCATTTTATTGAAAAAAAGTCATTTTTTAATACAAAAGATATAACTAAATTAAATAAAACAGACTATAAAGGGGAAATAATCCCAGTCTCTCATGTAAAACCAAAGGCTTTAAAAGCTCAGGGCACGTGTCAAAAAAACCAAAGGAAGGAAGACCCCCGTTTTGCAAGAGCATCTGCCACTCAAGAAAAAAGTCATTTAACAGCTAATGATGATTTTGATTTTTTTTTTGATATTAAAATTTTAGGAAAGGGGTTGGGCTCACCCACAGTCCAAGGGCAGGGCGCTTGGAGCCCAGTGTTCGCAGGGAATACTGGCGCTCTTTTACCTGCCCAGCGTTACCACAGCTACCTAGACCCCTAGGATGCCTCCCCCAGCGCCTTGACCAACGCAGGGATCGAACCTCCTCCCTAATGGTGAGAAAGACCGACCCCCACGCCAGTTGAACCCAAGGACGAGGGGTTGATGATTTTGATTTTTGAATTTGGATTGTATGTGCACTATTTGAAATGGGCTTTGGAGAATCTTGATTGGCCCAAACCATAAAGGAATCAATAGACCAACACACACAAAATTCATGTCGGCAATGTGTTTTGGGTTGGTAATGATGAAAATCTAAAGACAAAAATAAGAAAATAAATTTTAGCAGAAAAGTATTGATTAAAAGGAGATCAAAACCATTCAACAAAAATATAATAAATGAAACATACTTTTCTATACATTATATGAAATTTAAAATGAGTCACACTATATTCATAATTTATGAATAATATAAGAGTAAAATATACACAGATTTTATATGATATGTTTTGATATTAATGAGAAAAATATCTGGTTTAGTGAAATGAAAAATGGTAGGTGGCCATGCTTTTTGCTGGGAAATTTGGTCGCCGCTTTAATTTGCTGAGACTGGTTTTGCGCATGAAGCTGCATTTTTATTTCCTTCCAAGCAAAGATTTTTTTTTTCTTTTTGATATTTCTTAATTAAATAATTCTTCTTGCCCATACCATACACCCCCCCCCCCCCAAAAAAAAAAAAAACACTCACACGTATCGACATTGTTTTGACATCCTTATTTTTACATCTTCTGAATCAGTAAGCCACACTAATTCATATTTAAAGGGGAATTACTATGAGGCTTAAAAAAGATACTTAATTTCAAAAAAGTCCCAATGACAAGTGAGGTATTATCAATTTTTATATTAGAACTTCTTGTTGTATGCTTCTCACCTTATGTGTTTCTTACATGCTCATCCCTCTAATTAGAGGGATGAGAATTTTAAAAAATTTTGTTTATATATTATATTTATTTATATTTAAATTATATGTTACTTTTTGGAATCTTTTTTAGACCCAGTATCTCAAATTAATTAATTTCCAGGATATTGGTATTACAGGAGAAACATTTCTAAATGCAGGACTAGAAACTAATTAATTTGAGATACTAGGTGTAAAAAAAATTCTAAAAAACCGCATATAATTTAAATCCAAATAAATATATTATATAAGAAATTTAAAAAAAATGTGCTCATCCTTCTAATAGAGGGACAAGCACCTAAGGATGTGCACCTAATGTGAACCCGAACTTTTTGGCAATTAAGTCATTTTCTTGATACTCTACCTCATAATAATTGCCCCATTATTTAAGTTTAATTACTACTAAAACATGTTATAAACTTATTTCTAAATTATATAAGTTATATTCCAAAGTGTTTATGTAACATTAAGAGATTTATTCCAAATATGTCATTCTTCTTAATTCGCAACAAAGCGATAGAGTATATATTATAAAATTTATGGTATTTATTAGGAGTAAAGATATATAGAAACTAAAACAATTTTTAGAGATTTTAATGATGCAAATAACTTTTCTTCATTGTATGAGTGAATTAGTTAGAAGTAACTTATATTATGAATAACAAGGAACACAAGAGAACCATTATATTCTTTTTTATTAGCTTGCAAAATAAATTGTATTTACATGGGACTGTACATAATTTGTATATTGAAGTAGAAAACTTTATACTCCTCCGATTCTAAATATAAGACGTAATTTATAGCGAAAATTATATTTTGCACGGTCAACCAATGCTTTCAAAATGAAGGGAGATGAATTATATGCCTCTTATCTCTCCCAACTACGATTCTTCTTTTTCAATCTTTCACGATCCTGTTGTTTTATCTAGAGTTTCTACTGTATATAGCTAGCTAGCTCCTTTATCTTATATGCAAAAAAATATGGCTCCTTTTATAATTAATTAATTTTTTTTAAAAAAAATCAGAAACACCTTTTATATATTTCATGGTATACAACAGCTGTGCGTACGTTCGTTTCATGTTATGAATAATGAACCACTTGAGAGTTGAAACAGTGAGATATATGAAAGTGAAAGAAAATTTCAAGTTCCAATAAATTTTTTATGATCTTTCTCACGAGCGTTAATTGATAATGTTACTTTATTTTCAAATTCCAGCTTAGTCTATGGCTGGAATACGGACAGTATCAAAATCTGCAAGTTCCCATTTATTAAAAGGTCGATATATATATACACATACATACATATATGCATTCTCTATCATCAACGTACCAACCTTGTCCTTGACTTGCTTTAACCCATATTCAACATTTGATGATTTGGAATTTTTCAAGCTCATGAAATAATCATAGGAAAGCCAGAATATCACGCATCAATCTATCTCTATATCATAAATGTTGCTATACGTTACCTTCGACGTACGTAATGGCTGATGTTTGGTCATATATATATGGATGAATTGTTTCTCTCTGCAATAACCACCCCCACTTTCCTCTGCACAAGATCAACAAGCGATATAAAGCAAAAAACACCAACACCATGATTCCATATTTCATTTCACTTTATTGATAGATGTACTACTGAAACAATTAAACATGATCTTCTGGTTTTGGTATTGTGCTCTGCGCGCTGGTGAAATGTTGAAACTTTTCATTTTTCCCCAGAGAATAATAAGAACCCACCACCATTTCATGAATCAAGAAAGTTAAAAAGAAAAAGTTACATGGGAGACAATAGACATCATCTGTCATGAGGCACCATCTTGTAATTTTCTACAAATTTAACATTAGTGGGGTCCAATCTCAGCATCATACTACTACTACTGTTCCTTCTTTTTCTGGCTTATCACAACACACACACACACTGTCTATATATATATATATGTGATTGACCTGGCTCCTGTATATCATATATAGCTAGGGGAAACGGAACAGGTCAATAACATTTATGAGCATGACAACCTATTTTCTATACATATGAACTCTTTTGTGAGGGTTGGAAATTAACTTTTCTATTAATCAGATCATCTATATATATGGCTATCAAATGTCAACTCAATGGGCGTCATATGAGAAAGTAAATGTGCTAATTCACCTTATAGAACGGTCATATCTAAAACAAATATAAAACCATATAGTGTATATTATTTCAAAATCAGCATCTTTCTGTTTTAAACTTGTTTACCTTGAAGTCTAATAGTAAAGAGGAAACAAAGACAAAAGAAGAGCAGAAAGGAAAAAATGGAATGTGTTTTTTTTTGGGACACACACCTAGTCCCACACATATTCTTCCTACATTGGACGCAAGTGGCTTCGCGGACCGTCTTGGCGCAATTTCATGCATCCTAACCCCCTTTATATATATATATATAATATTTCTACATGGCCAGGTAGTAAAAAAATAATTCAGGATATTGAAAGGTATTTAAAAAATCCTTTATAATCTTAAAAAATTATTTTAGGATCTTCAAAAAATATTTTAAGATCATGAAAAAATATTTCAGGATACTCACAGGTACCAAAAGAATACTTCATGATATTGACTGATACTGAATTGATCTTAAAAAAATTTTAGTCTATTAAAAAAATATCCTAAAATATATTTTTAATATTAGTTAGTACCTGAATTATTTTTTTTAAGATCATGA
Source organism: Acacia crassicarpa (assembly GCA_034222035.1). Lineage (NCBI taxonomy): Eukaryota > Viridiplantae > Streptophyta > Magnoliopsida > Fabales > Fabaceae > Acacia > Acacia crassicarpa. Next base: position 9,920,545 of record JAWXYG010000008.1, read on the forward strand.
ATTATTTTTCAGTGTCCTTTTAATATCAGTTAGTACCCTACAATATTTTTTAAGATCATAAAGAATTTTTTTAATATTATTTAGTATTCTGAATTATCTTTTTTATTATCTGACACAGTGTTTGAATTTTTTTTAAAAATCAAATAAAAAGAAAAGAGGGGGGGGGGGGGGGGTTAGGCCGCAGTGGATCAAAGCCACATCCGTATTGGACGGGCATTGACTAAAACCCTCTACTCTGGGTCCCTCTGACATATTTCAATCATCCCCATCTTCTTTCTTCACTCTAGCTGGTTTTGATATTAAGGGGCAAATTTATTATGAATGTTTTTATTTAAGAATAATGTTACCCATTTTTTTTTTTTGCTGTTTAATGTTGCAAGTGTTGAAATAAAGTAATATTACCCTTTAATGTTAAAAATGCTATCAATCAACATTGATTTCTTAATGGTTAGGTTAGTTTTTTGACGGGACGGTGGAACATTGCTCAATTTTAATATTTTGAGGGTGATATTAAATTCAAAAAGATTTCTGTGACATCATTGCTAAAAATTATTGCTCTTAAGAGAAAAGTTCTGAAATAAATTTCTAACAGTAACCCCAACACACCCACATCTAATCACACCACACAATAATCAACCTTTGAACTGATACATGCACGAGAGCGAATAGTAAACTGAACAGTGTTAGACAAATTGGTGAATTGGGGATTTCTGACAAAGAAAAATGGATAAAACAAGGTGTCTACTTTGCTTCTGTGCGTGTCTCTGATATTTAAAAAAAAATGCTCATCCTCTAATAGGGGTATGAGCAGAGCACATAAGTGATTAACAGAGAGAGGAGAATGGGAACAATGGAAATTGGAAACAGACAAGAGGGATGGGGAAAGACTGAGTTCAGATGTACAGAAAAGTAGAGTTGGAACATCTATATATATATATATATAAACAGTTCACTTACTACTACGGTCGATACTGTTAGTGAAGTTTGACAAAACAATGCACAAAAAGGATTAGGTTTTGACAACTTAAGAGTTTGGGCTTAGGACACACAGTCACAGACAGATTCATTTGTACCACGTTCATGCTGATCCTGAAAATCTATAGTATGTAAATATATTTTTGTCTGTCACACAGTAAATTAAAAATTCAAATTAAGAAGGAAAAAAGGAGTGTTGATTTTTACTCTGTGAAAAAAGGAGGGGTCTAAAACTACAGTTTCCTAGGTCATCCATTATTAATACTAAGTGGGCCCAACCCGAACACTAACCTAACCACAAAAAAGATGACATAACAGTGAACAAATCTCTCTCTTTTCTTGGTGTTCCCCCAAAGAGCAAATCCCTCTTTTACCTATCTCTTCTTCTTCTTCTTCTTTTGTTTTGGTTGTTACAATAATTTATATATATTTGTAATAATCATCATAATTTCTCTCTATCCCATAAAGACCCGTTCCAAAAAGCTTTCCTTTCAAAACTTTCTGCCTTCCAAACATTAACATTAGTTCTGCAGCTTGTTGAAGCATCTCTATTCTCTTTTGACCCAATCTCTCTCTTTCTCTCTGCATATTGAAAATTCCCATATAGCCTCAACTACTATATCTTCTTCTTCTTCATTTCAGTTCATCATCAACTTCTAATTAAGCTAAACCAATGGGTGTGTGTAGTAGTAGAAGAAAGCCTGTAATTCTAGTTCTGTGGGTTGTCTTGTTCATCATCATCGTCTTCATATCTGGGCATTCTCATGCTTCTAGAACCACCAACGTCTTCAAGTTGAAGCCAAAATCTCATAACACAGGTCACTTCTTTGGTTTCTTGCCCAGAAGAATGCCTATTCCTTACTCTTCTCCTTCAAGGAAGCACAATGACATTGGCTTAAAAAGCTGGAGATCACCATGAACAAGTTTCTGGGAAAAACAGAGAGAAACAAGGGAGATTATTATTATTATTATTGACTGATATTGTACATGGAGGTTTGTTCATTGTTGGTACGTATGTTTGATGACTAGCTATGATCATATATATATGTTCTTTTTTTTTTTCCTTTTTTTTTTCCCAGAGAGGATATGTAATATGGGTATGAAGATGATTGATCGATCTATAACACTGGATCTCTCCTTTTTTACTCAGACGACGAGGAAAAATCCATATATGTTTCAATGATCTAATTCTCTTTCATTTTTGGTTTTGATGATCTTTTAATTTTGATCAGTGTGAACAACAGCAATTGATATATAGATTCTCTCTCTCTCTCTCTCTCTATATTTGTATACCTCTGTTTATTTTTTGTAAAACTACATGGAATTTTACTTTATTTTTTTGGTGAATATAATAAGGCTGTACTCTCTATCGATTTGGTTGGATTCTTGGCTTCAATTCAGCTAAAGGAAACAGTTCATTCAATATGAATTCAGTCAAATCAATATTCCATTCTTTATGGTGTTACTTGCAAGTTTGTTTGAATTTTCAAATGAACTCAGGAAAAAAGAAAAACCACTACTATTGAGCCTGTTTCACTTTTAATCTCTGTAGTTTATTTTTAATTTAATGGTGTTAAGTGTGCATCAGCAAAAGTAATACTGTTTAATATGCATATGGTTCTTTAAAATTAGCTCCATAAGCTAAAACTATCATATATATATGTATATATATATATATACACACACATACATACACCGTAATATTTTCTATAGAATTAATGAGACAGCAGTTAAACCTACTCCCTCTGAATTTTCTTGCAAACAAGCAACTGATGCCATCAAATTCTGGTAATCTGATCTCAGAGTCATGTGTTCGGTTGCGTGTATTCCTTTCTTGATTTGATATATATATATATATATATATAGACACACACACTCATGGAGAGAGGAATGAATTTGATGGTATCTTCCACACGGGTGGTATAAAAATACACTTCATTGGGAAAAAAAATGATAATTTTTTTGGATGTATAATGATAAAAAGTAGTTTTACTTTTTTTGGTAGTGATAATGTGTAAATTTGCTCAATTAACGCCCAAAACTTTGCCCAAGCATCATTATTTCATGTCATGATCACGACTTCCAATTGGTGAAGAAGTGGGGCAAAATAAATAGTAATACCTAAAATATAAAAGTAAAACAGAAAAATGTCCAATTGCTCGAAGGTACTATCAAAAATATATTCCTCAACCTCATGTATTAGTTAATTATTAAAATAAGTTTAATTATATTGACAAATTTATCGTTTAAAATTCTTTAGAACATGCACGTCATCATATGAAACATATGCGAACAATAATTTAATTTTATACTACTAATAAATTACTTTGATTTTCAACTTTTGATGGATTATGATTATTAAAAATTAAATTATATTCCTTTCATAGAAATTAGTAATAGTAATTAGGAAAATATAAAAGTTATAACTTGGTTTAATTTCGTCGGCCAAAAAAAAAAAACTTCGTTTAATTTCGACAGAGTCTACATTGTGAAGCAACATTGGATTCCAAAGGAAAGGACATTATAAGTAGTAAAGAGTTTTTATTTTGTCTGTATTTATATTTTTATCATTACACTTTTCATTTCAATTTGTGTGATTTGTGCAAAAATAAATTTCTAATGATAGCCAAATATATACGTGGAAATGTTCGAGTGCGAATTATTAAAAATCAATGGAAGAAAAAGTGGTACTGATCTCTAATTGTATAATTTTGATGATAATCCCAAAATATAAATGATTATTGAATCCTTCAGGTGTTGTTTTGTGTTATTACTTAATTAATAATAATTTGAAAACCAAAAAAGCAAAAGGCCTTTGAAAGTGATTAATTAGCTTTATGTAATGCTAATCTTTGTTTGCAACTTTTTATACACTCTTCTTAATCTCATAACCAAAAGTGATTGACAAAACCAATGCCTACTTGTATTCCATTTACATTTGCCACCAAATAGTGTTTTGGTGCCATCTTAATCAGTGATTGGTTAAATATTAATAAATTTTTATTTTTTTTAAAAAAACATATGTATAAATTCCTATGTATAGATATGGTTGTGATAAATCTTTTATAAATTTTAAAATTTATTTAATTCTCAAAACGTTAGTTCATAATGTTACTAACGAAAGATGAATTAATTACTTCATAGGGTTATCATATATACATGCATTAAATGTAACACCCCAACTTTTCTAAAGCATTCTCGAAATTATTTGATCAGAGTTCAAAATAATTTAACCAGAGTTGAGCAACGAAATGATTTTAAATACAAAGTAACTGATATTCAACCACTGTAGTGTACTGGTTTGTTGATACAAAGAGTTCGAAAGACTATACATATCTACAGGACTTTCTCCAGCTAGTCCTTCTGCCTGCTGCTTACCCTTATTTCTGTTTCTGTTCACTCCGAAAATCCTGAAGCTACAGTAAGAGCTGAGGTTCAATACCCATTGAACCTCAGGTAACGGTTAACCTCATGCTTATGTATCAAATATGTATGACAGATATTCATGTCAAAACAGCAATAATCACATACATTATTCATATATTCACATAATAACATAACACAGCCACTGCAATATGCATGTTATTATAGTCTGCACTATTCACCAGTGCCACGGTGTACATCCGTGTCCTCAGCGCTAGGAAAACATAACGGCGTTATCAAGACTATAACCCGTATCAAGTTGTATGTGTATGATCAATTTTCAAAAACAGAACTTCAGACTATCTATCACATATAAGCATACCATAAGCATCAGAGTTAAGGTTACAATACGCGTCCGTACCTTCCTTCCACGTGAATAGTAAATTACTATTCATGTATACGGCACTATTCATGTATACGGCACTATTCACGTATCCCCAAACTTCCTTTGAATCTGACTCCGGAATCCTCGGATATCCTATAATATCATTTTTATCAGTGACCATTAATTTTCAGCATTTGCGGAAACTATGTTGGATATTCACTATTCATGTGAATAGTACCAGTAAAAATATTTTTACCGTGCCGGTAAATATTTTTTTACTGTGCCAGTAAATAATATTTACTGTCCAAGGATAATTCTTTTCTGATGTGACAGATCAGACTAAGCTGCAGCCACAGAGCATACTCAGAAAAACTCTATCTGGCATTTCTACTATAATTACCAAAAGAAACTACCAAATATTAAGACTAGAGACCAAAGAACTTACCCTTGAAGTTCCTGCTCATTCTCTCCAGCTTCAAGAACTTTACTCTAAACTCTCTCTCTAACTCTAAGAATTCTCACTCTTCTCTTAAACTCAACTGTTGTTCTCTGAGTTTGGTGTGAAGAAAATGAAGAAATGAAGCCTCTATTTATAGTGAAAAAGCATGACACTATTCATACTTTATCAGGTCAGATTTTGGCTGTTGGATCTTGACTTTAAACATGGCTTCATCTCAACCGTCCAATCCATTTGCTTACGTCATCGATGACGTCATCAAGATGCTTACGTCATCGATGACGTCATCATGACGATGACACTTTCTTACTCTTTTGCATTTATCCTATAAAGATTCCCTGATCGGTGTTCTAATCGCGTTATATTAGAAATTCTCAAGAATCCGGAAGCACAGCCTTGAAGTTCTATTTTTTCCTCTTCAGAAATATCTGGGTCAACTAAATTTTTGATCCTATTTAGGGTATTCCGTAACCTGCCGAAGATTTTAAGTCGGACACTGACGGTTACAGAAATTACTTCGGGTGACACCATCTTCTAGACAAAAATTCACTGATTCATAATATGTGCAGTTGTTTACTACTTAGTTCAAGGATTTTGAGTTATGATTTATTTCCTACAGGTTCCACTATCTGTCCTGCTTCAAAATATCGGTTCAACCTATCTCAAATAATCATTCCGCCGATTACGGAAATGACTTCGGAGATAACCCACTCTGAGATAAAAATTCACTTATTTATAATATACCCTTACTTTAAAAACCTAATTCACGGTTTATTGGAAATAATTTTATTTCTATTGTTTTCCAAAGTATAAGATATTATATTATAATATTATTATTATTGAGTGGGTCCCGCGCGCAAAATTTTCAAACTTCACGGGTGTTGGCAGAGGAGAAATAATTTGACGTGGGTCCCGCATGAATAGTAAATACGTATTTTCAAATAGTGAATACGTATTTAGGAATAGTGAATACCGTATTTTTGAATAGTGAATACGTATTTGTAAATAGTAAATACTTTTCATATTTCTCAAAATATCGATTAAATACCGTATTTATAAAAAGTGAATACGTATTTGTGAATAGTAAATACGTATATGTGAATAGTGAATACTATTCACGTCCCACAAAATACCGTTTCAAAATTCGCCATTTTCAAAAGTAGAGCCTAGTAGTCCTCCAAAAATAGGCTAGTTTTCAAGTCTTTAGGTCCAAAATTCAGGATGTTACAATTCTCCCCCCGTTCAATAAATTTCGTCCTCGAAATTTGACAATATAAAATCAAAAGGTTATCTAGACCTCTAGTCTATTCCTTCATTATGCAAACTTAAATAGCACGCATCCTACTATTCAATGTCTCAATCTTATACCCAGGTATAGTACTAAATTACAGGACTTGCTGATCTATTCTCACAGTACTCGGTTACACAGGCCTCACTGCCTGATTTATTTAGCCTATCGGCTTAACACATATTGGCCTTCCGCATCTGCTCATCAATTTCATCTGAGTCTTTCCCATTCAAGTTCTCGAATTACTTTCACTTACTCAACACTATAGCTGACAGCTATTAATTGACTTAACTATTTAGTATTCCAGACCTTTCTAATAGTTGCTGTTCCTGTACCATAATTCCCAATTACACTGCTTTTCTTTTCAACACGATAGCGTCGACAATCATGTCATTGCTACCCAAAATTATTTTCTTGTCTCATTTTCAAATTTTCAAACATGAAAAATTTTCCGTGGTTTCAGTACATTTCACAATCCGCACTATACCACAAAGTAATAGTGCTATAACATTTTTAAACTTAATCGCTGCCATCACAAATTCGTGAAAACATTTTTCACTGCCGGATCATTTTCAAAAACTTTTATTACCGGCACATATCTTTGAGGGAGCTAATTTATTTCACAAAATTTTACAATTGAGAGTACACACCATCATTTTAACCATTTGGTACAGTAAGCGCCTTACCCCAATCCTCAAATCCAGTCTCAACAGTACTATCAACAATGTGGGAGAACCTCCGCCCCTCTCTCAGGAGACCCAGTGTTCACACTGGCACATAAAGTAGCAATCCTATCTAGCGGAACTCAGTCCAGTCATAGACAGTCAGGTTTTACTAATCAAAACATACGCCCTAGGCGAAATGTTATGGATTGGGTGCGTTCACTGCTGGTGCGATTTCCATTTTCTCAAACCAAAATCCCTCCAAAACTTTTTGTTCAAAAAAGAACATTTATCAAAGGCCAGCGATTTCAAACATTTTAAAACATCTAGCAAGACCCAGCAAACTGTGTACATCTACAACAGCTTCTGTCCTTCCAGTTTTGTACTGACTTTACCACAACATAGTTAAAAACTCAGTTTCAAACTCTGGGTTCTAACAAAACCGTTTGTACAAGACAACATCATGACCATCACTGTGGTCTCAAATTCTGTTGAAAAATATTTCATTTGAAAACTCGATTTCACAAATTTGAAAGTAAACTCCGAAAATTTCAAAATAGCAGGTGCATTGGTAAGTTCAAAAATTCAATTTTTTTAAAACCTTACTTAGGAATCAGACAACTAACATTAGAAGGTCATTACTAACTACATACATCTGGACCTTTGTTCTTGACTACTCAAACCATATGTATAATGCTTAGTTTGTTCTACTTAACTCATCTGGCTATTCCAAACTTTGCCCGTTATCCTCGGGTTTCACAAGCTTTTTGGGACACTTCTCGTATTTGTTGTCTAACAACCGTGGGCTTCTGCTAGCTTATAACACAATATGTGCTATATAGCACTGGAGCGACTCATGACAATATACTAGATTACTGAAACCTTCACTCTAAGGAAACTATTCGATGTGAGATTCATTATAATGTACATACCTTGAGAACCGATGCACTTGGTAACTCTACTTTATGGTTCGTTGTCACGGCGGCTCCACTCTACGGTTCGTCGTCACGGTGGCTCTGCTCTACGGCACATTACTCGGCGCTTCACTCAGTCTTCTCAGACCAGTCAGCTTTTCCGGTTAGCATCCTTGTAGGTAAACCTCCTATATCAGAACTCCCCGTAGGTATCCTTCTCCGATTAAACTTTCCATAAGTAGCGCCAGTGATCGTCTTTGAATCATTATAATGAGAACTCAAATCTTAACAGGTTCCTATCCTTTAGTAGTTTCATAAACCGTTGTTTCTATGTCTGCCATCTTATCTAGGGTCATTCTATTTGTGGACTTTCACTTTCTATTTAGCTCCAAGCATAATTCTTAACTCAATTTTCCCTATCGGGTAGCCACTTACTTTAAAGGGAATTTATTAGCCACTAACATCTCTATGGTTCTTGGTCCCACCTTGAGACCATAACCTGGTGGCTACTGAGGTTTCCAGCTTTCGTATGGCTCTGTTAAGGAACTATCTCTTAGGTATTTGGAACCTAGGCAAAACTCACTCATATTTTCTCAGGGTTCCCACTCTCACAGGGGTCATAGTTCTGAGATTTCTCTCGCCTAAGCAATATTAACTTCATAATGTCTATTGATTCTTGGTACTAATATTGGTATACTTACTACTGGGTACCTACAACTCTCATAGGCACTAGTATGACATAACTGTCTCCCCAGAATTACTGGGTACTTTCCCTCTTCTGTCAATTGATCACCACCGTCAAGGACTTAATCAAAAGATCTTCGTCCCCGGAGCCACGCCCCTTTGCACGCATGGTGTCTGGCCTCTACAAGGTAGGGATTTCCTTCTCAAGATAACTTAACAAGTTATTATTTTCACAAGGTCACTAAATCAATAGGTTACTAGCCAAGGAAAAACCTAAACAGTAGGTTATTGTTTACCGGAAAACTTAAGTCATACTGACTTCTCTGTACTACTTCCCTTGAAACTCTGGGCAGGGATTTAACTTAGACTCCAATTCCCATATCAAAAGTCTTAAAGTTCAACAATAGAAACCATATTCTATGTCATCCTTTCTATATCAGGGTTTTAATCTCTTAACCCTTTTCCTTAGGGTGTACGTCCTTTTTGTATCACAACACCAGTATTATATCAGTACTTGTACTTGTTTTTCGAAATACTTTTAAAACCATGGCTTAGAGCCTAACTTAGTTAGTCAAACCGATTGGCCAGGTAGGCGTCTATCATGGGAGCCTCACCGTGCTAGGGTGACTGATTGGCTGATCCACATAGACTCGGCCCTACCTTCGGCACCAATGGTTTACTGTAACTGAGTCGGGTTCATACCAGATAAAACACTTTTGAAAACTTAGAACCTAACTCCGCTACTCAGACAATCCGACTAGGCAGGTGTATTTGTGGAAGGCTCACCGAATTCAAGGAAACTGATTGCCAACCACAAAACCCCTTTCTAGATATCAGACTGTTTGGAGTAACTTAGTTAACTTAGTGCCAGAATGCCTGCTCTGATACCAAAATGTAACACCCCAACTTTTCTAAAGCATTCTCGAAATTATTTGATCAGAGTTCAAAATAATTTAACCAGAGTTGAGCAACGAAATGATTTTAAATACAAAGTAACTGATATTCAACCACTGTAGTGTACTGGTTTGTTGATACAAAGAGTTCGAAAGACTATACATATCTACAGGACTTTCTCCAGCTAGTCCTTCTGCCTGCTGCTTACCCTTATTTCTGTTTCTGTTCACTCCGAAAATCCTGAAGCTACAGTAAGAGCTGAGGTTCAATACCCATTGAACCTCAGGTAACGGTTAACCTCATGCTTATGTATCAAATATGTATGACAGATATTCATGTCAAAACAGCAATAATCACATACATTATTCATATATTCACATAATAACATAACACAGCCACTGCAATATGCATGTTATTATAGTCTGCACTATTCACCAGTGCCACGGTGTACATCCGTGTCCTCAGCGCTAGGAAAACATAACGGCGTTATCAAGACTATAACCCGTATCAAGTTGTATGTGTATGATCAATTTTCAAAAACAGAACTTCAGACTATCTATCACATATAAGCATACCATAAGCATCAGAGTTAAGGTTACAATACGCGTCCGTACCTTCCTTCCACGTGAATAGTAAATTACTATTCATGTATACGGCACTATTCATGTATACGGCACTATTCACGTATCCCCAAACTTCCTTTGAATCTGACTCCGGAATCCTCGGATATCCTATAATATCATTTTTATCAGTGACCATTAATTTTCAGCATTTGCGGAAACTATGTTGGATATTCACTATTCATGTGAATAGTACCAGTAAAAATATTTTTACCGTGCCGGTAAATATTTTTTTACTGTGCCAGTAAATAATATTTACTGTCCAAGGATAATTCTTTTCTGATGTGACAGATCAGACTAAGCTGCAGCCACAGAGCATACTCAGAAAAACTCTATCTGGCATTTCTACTATAATTACCAAAAGAAACTACCAAATATTAAGACTAGAGACCAAAGAACTTACCCTTGAAGTTCCTGCTCATTCTCTCCAGCTTCAAGAACTTTACTCTAAACTCTCTCTCTAACTCTAAGAATTCTCACTCTTCTCTTAAACTCAACTGTTGTTCTCTGAGTTTGGTGTGAAGAAAATGAAGAAATGAAGCCTCTATTTATAGTGAAAAAGCATGACACTATTCATACTTTATCAGGTCAGATTTTGGCTGTTGGATCTTGACTTTAAACATGGCTTCATCTCAACCGTCCAATCCATTTGCTTACGTCATCGATGACGTCATCAAGATGCTTACGTCATCGATGACGTCATCATGACGATGACACTTTCTTACTCTTTTGCATTTATCCTATAAAGATTCCCTGATCGGTGTTCTAATCGCGTTATATTAGAAATTCTCAAGAATCCGGAAGCACAGCCTTGAAGTTCTATTTTTTCCTCTTCAGAAATATCTGGGTCAACTAAATTTTTGATCCTATTTAGGGTATTCCGTAACCTGCCGAAGATTTTAAGTCGGACACTGACGGTTACAGAAATTACTTCGGGTGACACCATCTTCTAGACAAAAATTCACTGATTCATAATATGTGCAGTTGTTTACTACTTAGTTCAAGGATTTTGAGTTATGATTTATTTCCTACAGGTTCCACTATCTGTCCTGCTTCAAAATATCGGTTCAACCTATCTCAAATAATCATTCCGCCGATTACGGAAATGACTTCGGAGATAACCCACTCTGAGATAAAAATTCACTTATTTATAATATACCCTTACTTTAAAAACCTAATTCACGGTTTATTGGAAATAATTTTATTTCTATTGTTTTCCAAAGTATAAGATATTATATTATAATATTATTATTATTGAGTGGGTCCCGCGCGCAAAATTTTCAAACTTCACGGGTGTTGGCAGAGGAGAAATAATTTGACGTGGGTCCCGCATGAATAGTAAATACGTATTTTCAAATAGTGAATACGTATTTAGGAATAGTGAATACCGTATTTTTGAATAGTGAATACGTATTTGTAAATAGTAAATACTTTTCATATTTCTCAAAATATCGATTAAATACCGTATTTATAAAAAGTGAATACGTATTTGTGAATAGTAAATACGTATATGTGAATAGTGAATACTATTCACGTCCCACAAAATACCGTTTCAAAATTCGCCATTTTCAAAAGTAGAGCCTAGTAGTCCTCCAAAAATAGGCTAGTTTTCAAGTCTTTAGGTCCAAAATTCAGGATGTTACATTAAAAATATTATGAAATTTTAAAGAAAATGTCTTCAAACAAAAATAAATTAAACTATATTGATAAAATTCAGCTTTTAGAAAAGAAATTGTTATCCCTGCTAGGAACAAAAGTGGGAGTGGGATATATATTAAAGTAAACACAGCCTGGAGATTTAATTATGATTAATTCTTTGTCTCCCACTATTAAGTGAAAATCAAACAACAATAAACAACAATATCACCAATATGAGCGTTGCATTTCTGGGCCTATTTGGGGAGCGATGGGGCTGAAAAATAACATTAGAAAGGGAAAAATATGGTAAGAGTAAATTGGGGTGTTTAAGTTGTCATTTTTTCAAATAGGATTTTAGGCAAAAAGCTACTTTTAAGAAGAAAAATACGGTAAGAGATTTAATTATGATTAATTCTGTGTCTCCCACCACTATTAAGTGATAATCAAACAATAATATCACCAATATGAGCGCTGCATTTTTGGGCCTATTTGAGAAAGTGGCGGGGGCTGAAAAAGAACGGTAAGAAGGGAAAAATACAGTAGGAGTAAATTGAGGTTTTTGAGTTGTTATTTTTTTAAATAGATTTTTAAGTTAAAAGCTACTTTTAAGAAGAAACCACTAAGACCTGCTTTTTATAGTATAAATGGACTTCTACTACTATCAATTCAAACACAAATCATATTTACAATTTAACATTTATTTTATTTTAACTTTGTAAAAAATAAAAAAAAAATCATTTATGTCACCGCTCATCAAATCGTAGAGAATCTTTCAATTCCAATTCTGGAAAAATTTATGCGGATACATAGCGCTACAAACTCTTAATTAATTTCCCGTACCATGTGATGTTGCTCACAAATTCTATGACAAATGGAGCGTACATAGTCAAACTTGATTGACTAATATTGTTTGTAGGGTTCTTTTCCTCACTTTCTTTCAAAATTGCATTTAATTTTCTTGACCATTGACTTCGAGGTTTCTATTAAGAAATATAAAAGGACTGTTAGTTGAATAATCAAGAATAATTAAAGGAGAATAGCCATGTCCTTTTGGATTTGGATCATTATGAGAAGAGGGGTTTTAAAATATGAATATGGAAGCTAATCATGGTTCTGCAAACCTAAGACGCATGCTTTTGCCGCTTTTGTCGTTTAAAGAAGGTAAATAATGAAACATTGAGCATTCAACTGCTAATATATTGTTACTTTGAATAATTAGCTTTAATAATCTTTTAAAAAAAGAGACAAGAAAATACTAATTAAACTCCAAAATCTCAAATAAATGATTTCTTATTAAAATGAGTTCTCAATTACTATATTGTTATAGTTAATCTCTATACTCATCTAAGCATCAATACTTATTTGAGATTTTAAAGTTCAAGTGGTATTTTAATTTTCTAATCTTTTTTTTTTTTTTTGGATAATCTCGATTATAGGATGATGTAATATCCTACTCACCCAACTTTCTCATTTGCTAATATCTTCTGCTAAAGATTTTGTGGTTTAAATCATGTGTGCTTTGGAGTGGGACCATCCTATTTATTTTGAGAAGTGGGCCCATCTTTTGATGTGAAGTAGCCATTAAAAGATAAACTGGTAGGAAGAGGAGGCGCTTCAATAATATTTTGACTATTGAGTAGCACCTTCCTCCAATTATACTACCACCATATTGGTAAAAAGTAGTATTAGCATAATAATGTTTGTGTCCCTAGAAATTAGTCTCTAGCTATTGGTAAGAGGATACCACTCGTTTCCAACCAAAAAAAGAAGAAAAATTAACATATTGAGACTATAATGTTGGTGCAATTGGTAAATCATTAGTTCATAACCCATAAATTTATAAGTTCAAATCTCGTTGTCAATGTGAGGATCTTTCTAGTGGATAGATGATCTATAAACATTTTTATAAATACTATTTGAGCTTGAAAACGTGACTTGAAGGCTTGAACCTAACAAATCATTGGGGCTATAACTCAATCAACTAAACTTTTATTTATATAAAAAAATATTAAAATATTGATAATATTGTTAAAGCCTTAATCCAAAGCATTATTACCCCTAATGTAAGGAAGCTTCTAAAAGTAATGTTTGATCTAACACAAGTAATCTTATAATGTTAGGGCTTTTTTTTTTTTTTTCCTTCCTCCAATTCTACACTTATTTCATTCACAATGTATCGAGTTATGCACAAAAACATAAAAAATATGGAAAAATTATTCATAAAAAAATAATTATCATAATATAAAGAAGCATACTTACATCAAGTTCTTTATATCCATTATATCAAATTCTTCAATCACGCATGACTATGTGTCCTTTCGTTAGGTTTTAGTTAAATGATAATAATTCAAAAATAAGATATATGGAAACATGTGATTGGAGATTGAAGAAATGGATATAAGAAACTTACCATAAGTATTTTTCTAATATAAAACATATGCCTCTAAAAAGTAATATTGAGATTAAAAAATAAATCATTTTTAATATGATATATACGTAACAATTATACATTATCCTTTACATGATCTTTTAAAGAGATTTAAGGGATATCCAAGCCCTTTACGCTAGTGACTCACCTAGGTGATCATCACTCCACACACTCTTTATTGTATAGATGTTGCTCTTCATCACCTATCCCATCTTCAATAGTGTTCTTCGTATATATGCGTAGTAGTATGAAATGCAGTGGTAAATTGACTCACGCTTCTTCATTATTGTCTTTGTTCAGTACGTGATAGGGTTGTTTTATGTTTTCATGAGTTTCAGTTTTGGTATGTTTTTGTTTTGCTTTGAGTGCATTGGGTCATGCCATAATGTTGGATTTGTCTTCTGAATTTTATAGGTACAATTTGTTTTTATAAATATTTTTCCTTGTTTTAATAAATTATCTTCATATAAAAAAGAGTTTTAAGGGATTATAATTAACCTATTTTGTTGATAATTATACAAAACTCTCTCTCTCTCTCTCTATATATATATATATATATTGTATTTTACGGTGCCAAAAGATAAAGGTGCCACTATTTACAACACCATGCGTTGTTATGAATTAAGGTTCAGCAATTGATGTCTTATAAAAGAGATTGAATAATTGCTATGATTGCATTAGCGGTAAGTAAATTTATGATGAGCCCCACATGGTTAAAACACATGTATATTCATATCAATACTCATTGGAAGGTATTATATTTTATATTTGTAATAGACTTTTACAGATGATTCATTATGAGACTGTATTTGCAATTATTTTTTTTTTATTTTTGGCTCAGTAGAAAAAGTGCCAATGATAATTAATGATAAATACGTAGAAATGATTGTTTGTGTTATTGGTGGACAACCCGGATGTTACTACTCAGAATTATGGATTCTACCATGCCACCTAATTCTGAATTATGATCACCATACCAATTCATATTCATTAAAAGTAATAAATCAATTATCATTATTGTTGCTAATTGAATTTTAATTTCCTATAATATTTACCATTTCAATAAATTTATATTTATATGGTAAAAGCTATTAATTAATTAAAAGTCATGGAAAGATGTGTCCAAGTAACTAAATTGTTATATTCTAAAACCTAATAATTAGGTCCTATCAATTTTTTTTTTTAAAAAAAAGCAAAATAATTAGAATATAATTGAGTTGAAGTGTACATACCTACTTTTTCCTAACTCAGCATAACCTTGTGGATTCAACTAAGTTTTTCAAAATAAGTTGCATTGTTAATCCCTAATATATAGTACTTATCTGATTTTTAATGTAAGACTTATTTATTAATTTTAGGAGATTAAAGAAGTTAAATAAATAAACACTAAATTATAATATATGTGAAATGATCTCTTTAAAAGACTGTGTTCTTCAATCAATTTATAAGTTAGAGAAATATTTTCAAGAAAAATGATAAACATGACAAAAATTATAAGACTGGATAAATGAGTGCTTCTTCTGATGTTTTAAGGATAGCTTGCTCTTATATACAAGACAGGAGGTAGAGAGTATTACTTACCAGAGTTTATATATCTTCTATCGATATATTGATGTCCTCCCATATTTACTCGGTTTAATTGGGAAAAGAAGATGGTAATTATTATTATAATGAGAAATTGGAAGGTGCATGCTTTGATAATGAAGAGGCAAAAATTTAAATAATGTAAAGTGTATAATATACATTATTACCTTTCAATTTTCATCTCCATTATTACCTTTCATTTATATTTTCATCATTGTTTCTGTTAAATGAACTCTATCAACAACAAAAAAAAAAAACACTAAATCCAAATAATGTAAATTGTATAATGTACACATTATATGTGCATGTGGAAGCTAAGGAGAAAATTTAAATACGTTTTTGAGTTAATTAATGAAAATGATGATGGAGGAATCAAATCCAGTATACATAGATATTAGTTGATGACAACTTATTTCGTATGCTCAAATAATAATGAACAAAGCATCATTTACTTTCAAGTCACTGCTCCTCTTACCTTTTCAACCTCCCCTCTTCTATATATTTCTTTCCTTTCCTTTGTTTAAAACTTTAAACATAAGTCTTCTTTTACTAGAAGTAACCTTAATTAGCTTATTTGAGGGGCATGCACGGTCATATATTAAATATGAATATTGTTGGAGGGGCTGGATCTCTAAAGAGTATAAGAAGAAGAGATAAAGAAGAAAGTAGTGTACAATATCTTCAAAGCGTGGACAACACTTTCCTTTGAGTTTAATCCGCCCTCACATATTCTATCTAATAAACTGCAATTTGGATTAACAGGCAAATTTACTGCAAGATATAATGAAGACCCTAAAGTATAGAATACACTTACAACATTCAAGTCAAGACAACAATAACTTTTATAAAGTGACAATTTGACTTTATCTTTGTGTGTGCACTCAAAGACAAAAACAATAAGTTTGATCTCTCATTGTGTGATTTTTTATATGATTTGTATTGTATGTCACAAATGAAGTGATGATGCAGGGTATTTATAGAACATGAAGTGGTGTCTTAAAGTGGTGTTTTTTGAAGTAACACATTTTCAATTAAAAGTCATGATCATATGTTAGATTCATAAGCCTTTATGAACCAACATAACTTAAATAACTAATGGTTATTTAAAATAACTCTTCTATGAAGAGTAGGGATGGAAATAAGCCAGGTCAGGCTAGACTTTGGCTAAACAGGTCTAAGCCTGTAATAGGGATGGAAGGCCTGAGCCTGAATGTATGTTTTTTTTAAGGCTCAGGCCTGAGCCTTCATAAGGCCTGGTAAGGCCTGAAGCCTTTTTAAAGGCCTACTTGCAATGTAGGCCTTTAAAAAGGCCTCATATTATAGGCCTTGGAGGCCATAAAAAGGCTTTGTGCACATTAAGCCTATTAAAAAAAAAACTATATAAATGTAGGCTTTTAGTAGAATATATGAATAAAAACAATAAATATTTTATTATTTATATTATATAAATATATTTATATTTATTTGATGTGTAAACAGGTCAGCCCTGAAGGCTTACAGACCAGACTTTAACTAAATAGGCCTGGCCTATCTACACATTTAGTCCTTTAAATAGGCCTTGGCCTGATCTTTTTAACAAACAGGTCAGGCCAGACTAGGCCCTAAACAGGCCAGGCTGTAGGCCCCTATTTCCATCAAGAGTTACACCTTTACTGTATGAAGGGTCTTCTTGAAAAACCAACAAAGTCTTTCACTAAGTAATAGTTACCACACATTTTTTCATGTGTCTTTAGAAACTCAAGAGACATGACTTTGGTGACCTCTAGAGCCTATTTGGTTTGAAGGGAGGGGATGAAAAGGGGGATGGAGGTGAGAGAGTGGAAGGAAATGGTAAAAAGTTACCTTATTTGGTTTGGTTGGTGGGGATAAGTGGGGAGTTTTTAACAATTCTTTGTTTAGTTTAAGATGATATGGAAGGGAGGAATGATAACAATTTACCATTCTACTATAACATATTTAGCTATATTTTTTATTTTTATGTTATATGCATTAATTTATATCTTATCTAATTAATATAATAACATTTTTATTCATAATTAATATAATAACATATATATTTTTAAAATCAATTGTATAATAATATTTTTTTATACCTATAATAGTATTTTTTGTTTATAATAAAAAATTTTGATTTTAAATTAATTTCATAATAATATGGGATAAGATATTGTCACTACTAAATCACTACCACTTTTTCACCGTTAAATCAGAATCTCATATACCTTTATTATTTCTCTCTCCTATGGAGATTTCGATCTAATGGTGAAAAAGTGGTAGTGACATAAAATTGGTAGTGATAATATCCTAGCCCTAATAATATATTTTTAATATAAAAATAATATATTTCTTAAAAAGTATATTATTTTAAATTTAATAAAAATATAATTTTCATTGTAATAATATTTTTATTTAAAATTATATTAACATATTTCATAAATTTAATATTTTTTATTTCAAATAAATTTTATAATAATATTTTTAAAATTTTATTTCCTGAAAATAATTTTTTCTGACAAAATATTTTTATTCAAATTAATTTAATAATAATATTTTTATTTAAATTGGTATGAGAATATGTTATAATTATAATAATTTTTTATTCAAGTATACACTTTTATATTAAATTATTTTTAATAATTTTTGTATAATTTTATAATAATAATATTTTTATTTATCATAATATTTTCATTATGGACATTATTGGAATATTACATAATTTATAAGCATAAAGTGGTCCACAATTTTGGCTCCCGTTCAAAACCCTTCAATTTGGAGAGGAGCCAAAATAGGGAGTGTTGGAGGGGAGATGATAGAAACTTTGGGGTCATTGGGGAGGGGAGGGGATGAAAACTTTGGAGTCATAGGACGGGTTTATTTTTTTTCCCCTTTCATCCCCTTCCCTCCAACCAAACGGACCCTTAGACCCTATTTATGACAAAGAAAGTTTGGGGATGGAAAGAAAAGAAAAAGAATGGAAAGGAAGATTTGAAAGATGAGGGAAGATGGTTTGATTTGTTTGGTAGGAAGAAAATAAAGAGGTGATAGTTGGTAAAGAATTAGGAAATGTCTATTTTATCCTCAAAAGAAATTAATTCAAAATAAAAAGGAAAAATATTTTTTTTGCTAAAATATATTTAAAAATATATATTATTGTTAAGTTTGAGCTTGTGAAAAAAAAAAAATTGGCTAAGTTCGAACTTTCCCGCCCAGTTCAAACTTCCTGCCCAATTTGAATTTCAGGGATAAATTTATCCAAAAAATACTTTCCTGGGAAGATTGAGCTTTCCTTCCATTTTCGGATGGAAAGTATTTTCCCTCAAATATGGAAAGATTAGACCTCATTGGAAAATGCTGACTGAATTTTCTCTATACCAAACACCCCAAATCCATGGGAAGATTGGGATCTTCCCTTTCTTGAGCCACTAATTCTTTATAACAAATGAGTCCTTAGTGTTATCGATCCCTTCATGTAAATTTCTTAATTTATAGGGACATTACTATTCAACAAACACATGTCTTCATTTTAAAATATTCCAACAATCATCCTAAACTCTAGTCTTTAATATAAGGTTTGATTTGTAAAGCAATTTACACTATAAACAAGATCTTATATTTAAGACTAAAAGTGATACTTTATAATAAGATTTCATACTACAATTTGTTATCCTGTAAGAGACTAGCTCATTTCACTTTATTTTACCTTGGTTGTATATCTCATTCATTTCTATTCTTACTTTTATTGGTAAGAATACTATTGAGTTTTTATCAAAAATACGTTGAGCATGGAGTTGGCTTTCCTCCTTTGCTACTAACATCCGCTGCCTTCCAATTCTCTAGAACGTTGCCGCTTTGAAGCAAAAAACAAGCTGGTCCCTCTTTTTCTTAAAAAAAAAAAATTAGGGTACTGGCAGGTACTAAAAAGATACTCTATGATACTGACTAGTACTGAAAAAATACTTCATGATCTTAAAAAAAGATTTTGGGATCTTGAAAAATATTTCAAGGTACTGAATGGTACTAAAAAGATATTTCATGATACCGACTGGTACTGAAAAAATACTTCATAATCTTGAAAAATTATTTTACGATCTTGAAAAAATATTTTAAAGTACCGACTGGTACTAAAACGATATTCACTGATATTGAAAAAATACTTCATGATGTTAGATTTTTTTTTTTGAAGATTTTGAAAAAATATTTCAGAGTACTTACTGTTACTAAAAATATACTGCAGAATATTTTTCAAGATCCCAAAATCATTTTTTGAAGATCATGAAGTATTTTTTTAGTACCAATTAATATTATAGAGTATCTTTTTAGTACCTGTCAGTACCCTAATTTTTTTTTTTTTTAAAAAAAGAGACACCAGCTTGTTTTGTGCTTCAAAACGGCAACGTTTCAGAGAATTGGAGGGCAGCGGATATTAATAGCAAAGGAGGAAAGCCAACTCCGTTGAGCACTATATGCTTTTCGGATGAGCAAAAGTACCAATAAATATTCAAAATGAGATAAAAAAAATGTTAGTTAAACATAACTTAACACGTTACATGTGCAAAAATACCCACCACAAAAAATAACCGCGTTATATTATATTTAATGATCATGACGTTTTTGTTTTTATTTTGAATATTCAGTGGTATTTTCGTAGTATCTCCAAAATGGTGAGTATTTTTACACCAAATATCCTCTTTTTAATTTCTGTGTCTTTCATTCATATTATTCATGTGTTAGTATCATTTGGCAGATTCCTAAATCATACTTGAAAAGATTTTTCATTACATTTTGCTAAGTTAGTTGAACCTATTTTCTTACTCTATCTAATCAACTTTTGCCTTTCGTGTACGTCTTTTATTCTGACTTTGCCTAACATGTATGGTATGGCCAATATTTTTTTTTATATTCTTCTTTACGACTAACTGTTGTCTGATTGTTTTTTGACTTTGTTTGCTGTTGTCTACGACTTTGCTTCTCTCTTCGTTGATGTAAGTGGATAAGATATATCCGCAAGTAGGCAGAAAAGTTTGACATTTACATAGTTAATGTCTGAAAAGCATTGATTTCATGTGGAAGGGAATGAGCATTCTTTGGCAGAGAAAGAGACTAATGAAAGGAACAGCATACAAAAACATATAGAAGCCTATGTTATGTTGCTGCTGATTTGGAGAAATTGGCAACAGCCTATACGAGATATGTTCATTTGCCTGCTTCGCTATAGGAACCGCTTTCAGCAGAGCAAAGGACAACAGTGGACTCAACTGGCAGCAGAGAGAAGCCTGTTCCCAAATGTTTTCGATTCAAACCCAACTAAGGTTGTCATCAAGGTGAATCTAATTTGTAAGATAAACAATACCAATTATAAAATAAATCATACTTTTACTTTTTTTATTTTGTTTAAAATATATTTAATATGTCTTAAATGTATACACACACTTTCTATACTGACCCTAAAAAATTGTTTTACGAACAAAATTTAAAATAGTTTCATGTACTTTTAATTTACATATTTATAGGTGGTTTAATTTGGGAGTATTTTATAATGAAAAATATATCTATATAATTTTTAACGAAATATAAGGTAAAAGTTCATGTTATTCATTTATATATGATTTATTTTGATCATGCTAATCATTACCAAAAGCAATCCCATAATTTATATACTCATTCTCATCCTAATATGGGATATATTTAGAAAGTTGATTTTAATTTTAAATATAAGATATATTTTTTTATATTTGTCGATGATTTTCAGATTTATTTTAACCAATCAAGGAAGAGAAAAATGAGAGAATTAAGGAAAATAACTAATATGTTTCAAAAAATACATATAAAATTAATTAACTTAACTAATTTCCTTAATTTAATTAAATTAGGTAACTATGTGAGTAATTGATAAACACATACATTTCATCTCAAAAAACTAGCTTATGACATTGTTTTGGTAATCACTTGCACTATAAAAAAAACAAGAGGACAGAAGGGGCAGAAATATTACTGCATCATGCTATACTTTGGTTAGATGGATAGAACTTTTTCTTCAATCCTTACAGAGAACTAACTTGAATCCAACTTTCAATGTCAAAATTATCAGGGTTATTAAACCTGGATTAGACTGGCCGGTTTGGCTCTAAAATTGGAAAATGGTCTAGTTTAGGCATCAACCCGCTCCAATTAAAAAAAAAAAAACAATTTTTTTTTCTTTAGAATTTTATATTAATAACTCTGAAATTTTCATTTTATCACCGATTTGGCCCCAAATTAGCTTGTGTTTGACTCCTATCTAACCTACTAACTCTTGACCCAATACCTTGGCCAATTCAGTTTAATAACCTTACAAATTACCACAATACTCACAGACTCATGTTTGGATGGAACCACTTTCCCTACCTATCTTGGGATAGGTAAGGAAAGCTTTTCTTAATTTGGACCGTCCAAATTTAATTTTTTTAAAATTGTCGATTTTAAATGAAAAAAAATCTTTTTTAAAAAATATGCTAGTTGAGAGATTATCTTTATTTTCGATTCTGTACCCATTAAAATAATTTTTTTTGGAAAAAAAAAGAAAGTAAAAAAAAGATCTGGACCGTCCAGATCAGATCTGAACGGTCCAGGGGAGAGGAGCTCCTCCTACCTATCCCAAGATAGGTAGGGAAAGTGGTTCCATGTTTGGATTGAAATTAATAGAATACTCCACAAAGAAAACCCAACAGTCCAATTGAAGCAATAACCAGTCATGTTAAATACTCCCTCTAATCCTAATTATAAGGCACCAACTAACAATTCTCGCAAACCAATAAAAATAGTTAAAATCAATAAAGTCGTCATACAATTTAAGTAACTTCTAATATTATCCCTACTAATTGCATTGAAATTAACTCTCAACCACTAGCTTTATTAATTATGAGCATACATTAAAAAAAAAATTGATATACTTTGGAAACAAGCAAACGCCTTATAAAAATGACTAAATACAATTGTTTGTTGGTGTCTTATAATAACAACATGAAAACCAGCACTACTAGTAGTGCAGTGGTATTGGGATTCATTTCCCCCTCCTGATCCTGAGTTCGATCCCCCCCTCCCCCATCGCCTTGTATAAAAAAAAAAAACAACATGAAAGAATACTACTCCCTCCTATCTTAATATAAGACTTATCTAGAAAATTTATCTTGATCATAAATACAAGACTTATTTTTCTTATTTTTCGTTCTTTTTCATAATTTACCCCTATTGATACTCCCTGAATAATAATTAAGGATGAGAGGAAATTAAGAAATTAAGAAAAATAATCAGAGTATTTTAAAAAAATACATATCATATTAATTAACTTAACTAACTTTTTTAATCTCATCAAATATACCATATATTATTAAGGACATGAGGGAGTACTATTTTGTGAACCAGAGTTGTTTTGTTTCCCATTTTTTAGTATTGATATTTCCCCTTTTTACTTAAAAACTATAATTATTGATATACATATATGTACGTATTCTGCCAACATACATTTGATCAGTATGGATTTTATAAAATTTAATCACTCAAACACACAAATATGTTAATGTCAGATACAAGTCTGTGACCTGGTTTAAACTAGAACAAAGTGCCGTTAACACACATATACGTGTACATATATATATGGTCAATTGAATTGTGTTTATATACAAGTTTCACGTGACGAATGAAGCTCGAGCACAACTGTACGTAGCTTAAGCAAATAACAAGAAATAGTAACTATTAACAAGGAACACATTCATAAATAATCAGATGGAAACATGTTTTTCATTACCGCACACGATCATTTGCCACAACAGTCAGATCAGTGGGAAAAAAATCTCAATCTTTCTTGCAGCACGGTTTCACTCTGCAGCACTTATTTTGTTTGGTTGAGAAATGAATAATCTGATCAGTAATGTGCTTGTGACTTGAACCATTTCGCAAAGATGACGATGATGACCATGAACCATACAACAGTTCTGCAGCTTCAGCAGAGAAACCATTTTCGCTGAGGTCAAGTAATTGCAGGTTGTTTGCCAGACCAATAGCAGATGATAGTTTTCTAATTAAATGATTGCATTTGGGAGATGAAGAATTATTTCTTTGACATGAACTAGCACAACTGTCATCAATTCCAGAAGCTGCAGCTTCTACTCTCGTCTGATCATCTTGATTGTTAGCAACTTCAAGCGCACAATTGCCATTATTGGGAGTGCCAAGAACCTCTTTAGTATTTTCCAGTTCCATGGGAGAACTTAATTCACTAGTATCTAGCTTCTGCTCCAAGTTTTCTGAGCACCCTTTTACTGAAAAATCATGTTGTAGAGAAGAAAGTTCATTTGGAGCAGCATTACCTGCTAGATTAAGCTCCTGTAGGCAATTGTTCTCTGGTAGAAAAACAAGATATATATTAAGTAAATGCATTTCCAAACGGATGAATGCCTACCAGATATGATTAAATGCCTACCTGCTAGTGCCTCAAATATGTGGAGAATTCCAGTAAGCCCAAGCTGACAGTTTCTAAGGACTAAAACTTTTAGACAGCACTGTGGGTCTATTAGCAGAGAAGAGAGAGTATTGCTGCCCTGTATTCATGACGGATATAACAATTTACAGCTGAGCATACCAAATAATGATTAACTGATTAAATACATCAGATAATAACTGATTAGAATTAATTCGAGATGCTAATCTCTATATCTATATATAATATAAAATCTACAGAAAACTATAATACTAATAAGTCATTAACTACATAACTCATCTGACAGACTATGCAAAATAAAGGACCCGCCTTCTAGTTAATAGACTAAGTTTAATACAAATGCTATGCATCTCTATAAAAGAACACAAATTACTTTAAATGGTTATGATGTGGTAAAATCATGCGGAATACATACACAATATTTAAACAAAACCAGCCAAAGAACATTCATTACTAGAATAAGGACATGAAAGATCGAAAAAAGACAATATACAAGCAACAAACCTCTGGCATAATAGGATTTCCTTCCATTTTAAGCTCAAGAATGGAGCAAAATGAAGAAACACCTGCATTCAAAAAGTTATTAGATGTAAGTCCGCAATAAGATAGGTCAAGTTTCACAAGTTCTTGTGTCTCATTGAACAATGATCGAGCTAATTGCATTGCCCCTTCCTGCAGAAGAACATCAATCAGAATCAGAGAACCACTGGGGTAAGCATGTAGAAAAAAACACTTGTGGTATCAAGTACTATCAACAATATTATGAACACATGGTAAACATAGATATCACTCACATTTCCGATTCCAGTGCTTCCAAGCATTAAGCCTGATAAAGTAATGGTCCCTGCAAGCTGGCAAAGGGTATCAACAACCGGTTTGCCTAATTTTAAGCCACTCAGATTCAGCTCAGAAAACCTACAATAACAAATTTAATTTTGCTTGAACTTAATTTACATGCCATAATAAATGTTGCGAATTACAAGAAGATGCTCCGTAGAGACAGATGATATATATCTAATGTGAAATAATTTGAGGGAGAGAAATTAATCTGAATTCATTAATCTTAATCTCTGAATCAAAGAGAATAAATATGGGCCTTTATATAGGCAAACCTAAAACTAATCCTAGAATCTAATAAAATCTAATCAAATCAAAATAAATCAAAACGGTTAAGATATAATATATCTATATCTAATCTTAAGATATGATATAATATATCTATATCTAATATAATGATAAGATACTGGCTTAATAAATAATTCATAACAAATGCATAGAATTCCCACACTCCCCCTCAAGTTAGATCATAGATGTGAATCATGTCTAACTTGCTTATACAACTCTCAACTTCCTTAGCACTCCCAATCGTCATCCACTTCAACAGATTCTCTTTTGACAATTGTGGCCGAGCTGGCAGTGGGTTGTTTTGTAGTCTGAAGAGCAGCTAGCATTTCCATGATTTTGTTTAGCTGATCAGTTTGGGATGATTCTTTGGAGGCTTCAGTTACATCATCGCTTCCTTTCTCTATCCTTGGCTTCCAGTCTGCAGGTTTACCATGAAGGGTCCAGCAGGTATCCTTTGTGTGCCCCTACTTCTTACATTAATGATCACAGACTGGTCGACTTTTAGAACCTTTTGAGTCCTTGGATCTAACCGCGAGAGCAGAGACCTCAGGAGTTGTAGCAGCGGAATGATCCTGAAGCATTGATTTGCGCCTGTCCTCTTCATTACGTAAAATGGTATAGACTTCACGCACAGAAGGCAAGGGCTCTTGACTGAGAATCCGAGACCGAACGTCGTCATAAATTACGTTAAGGCCAGCCAGCAACTCATACTCTCTCCTCTTCTTTCTCTTTGAGATCTTCTTTAGCATCATTCCTGCAATGATGAGTTTTATTCCTTAGAGCATCAAATTCTTGCCAAAGAGCTGATTTTTCGAGATAATAATAATCAAGTGGCATGTGATCTTGTTTGAGTTGCCATAACTTTTTCTTAACATCAAATATGCGGGACCGATTCCCTAGAGGACTATATGTCTCACGCAGGGCTTCCCAAATTTCTTGGGCCTAAGGAAGGTACACAAAACTCTTCTTAATTGAGGAAGACATCGCATTGATCAACCAAGAGGATACCAATGCATTCTCAGACTTTCATTTTCGAAACTCCTTGGTTTCTGATGTTGAGGGCCTTTTTGCTTCACCAGTTATATATTCAAGTTTATCCCGTCCATCAAGAGCAAGAGTCATTGATTGAGACCACTCTCGATAATTATCACTAGTAAAGTTTCTCAGAGACAAGGAGAACCATAGAGATGTCATTAGAACCCAACCGTGGCACAGATGAGGTGGCGTCGGAAGTAGTAGACATAGTGACAAGTGTGTGATAAAAAAAGTCTCAGCTTACAATTACAATGGGAGTGATCAGACGTAGGGCAGAAAGAGATTCTGGATTGAGCCCAATGATAAATGAAACCCAATGGACCAGATCAACTAAAAACCCGATAGATCAAATAATAGCTTGATATCGACAAAAAACTGAGAATCGTGAACCTGATACTGTATTAAATGACGAGACCGACGGACTTGAGATGAGCTTGAGGCTTCAGAGTGACAATAGGACTCGTGAATTGAATCGAGAAGGACCTTCTGTGTCTGGTTCGGAGGTTGTCAATCAGTACAGAGTAGGCCGCGAGACTGCACAGTTCAGACTGATATGGCGAGACTGCACAGTTCAGATGAGGGAGTCGCGGGCTGTGACGTTGAGAGAGTCAGAGAGCGCCAATGCTGATTTTAGAGGACGCCGATGCTGACTAAAAGACGGAGTCGAGGGTCTGCAGAAGCTGCTCGAACAAGAAGGTCTGCAGAGACGCCCGACGCCCGACTGTAGACGGACTAGTTGAGGGTCTGCAGAGGCTGAGTTTGCAGAGACGCTCAATACCACCACGGACGTGTTGAGAGTCTGCAGAGGCGAGTTTGCAGAGACGCTCGGGAGGACCAGGTCGAGAAGAAATTAAATTGATTAATTTCTTGTAGGCTCTGATACCATGTGGAATAATTTGAGGGAGAAATTAATCTGAATTCATTAATCTTAATCTCTGAATCAAAGAGAATACATATGGGCCTTTATATAGGCAAACCTAAAACTAATACTAGAATCTAATAAAATCTAATCAAATCAAAATAAATCAAAATGGTTAAGATATAATATATCTATATCTAATCTTAAGATATGATATAATATATCTATATCTAATATAATGATAAGATACTGGCTTAATAAATAATTCATAATAAATGCATAGAATTCCCACATCTAATTTCTACCTTTTCAAAGTAGAAAGCTTGGCCAGTAGATTAACAATAGCATTTCCAGATACAGGGTTGTTATAACCTGACAAAGAGGAGAGAGAGCCCATTGAGCTAAAAAGTTACATTTGACGGGTATTTGAAAAGAATAGTAATTACATTATACCAATACAAAGCTGTGAAAGTACAGATTTAGAGTCCAATGCGTCGGCCATCTTTTGAATGGTTCTAGATGTGATATGACAGCGCTCTACATTCAAGCTACATAGGACTGCAAAACAGAAGAACTGTAAAAAGAGGCAAAGAGACTTATGAAGGTCTAATAGCAGAAATTCACTTACAAGAACACGAGAGAACTAGAGTAATGGTAAGCGTAGGTTTTAGCTTGTGGTAAATTATATAGTAATATAGATTTTCTGTATCTTGTAACAAACAAACGAACGGGAGGAACTGACTATCAACATCCCTCAAGACACAACGCAAACTGCCATATTTAAAATAGACAAAGGTAGTGGCCTAGAATTAACTCAGGCCGTAAAGTTAGGATGGGGTGGATAATGACCAAGGTTCTTGATGTAACCAATAAAAAAAGGACAAAGGTGCAGAAATTATGCTTACCAGTACATTTTTCCAAGATAGTTGAAAGATAAGATCCACATGCATCAGTAAGACGGTTTCCAGAAAAGTTAAGCACTTCAAGTCGAGTAAAAAGAACCGAGCATTCACATATCTGAGAGAAAAATGTAGGCCCCGCCTTATAAATCATCAAAGTCGAGCAAATAAGGACAAGCTTTCTATTTTTTTAAGCAGAGACTGATCAACAAGAATGTCATGGATTATAACTTTCTTTTATTTTTTGGCAACAGGTTTTGATTCAAAAACTTAAGAAGCAAAAGCTTTTAATGGGCATAGGACAGTGGTTGCTGATAATATTTCAGAAAATTTTATGCATAAGCAATCACGAATTCAATTTCCAGAAATATTTTTCATTAAGATACCCCTATCAGTTATCAAAGAAGATAATTGCACCTATTGAATTTGAAATCCATACCTAAAATCTCCTTCCAACATTTGTTAACATTTGAGAAGGAGAAAGAAAAGACAATCAGGAAAAGGTCAAAATCATTGCACATTGAACCATACCTGAAACAAAGCGGTTGGGCCAAACCGATTGCAATGCAAGTCCAAAGTCAGGCCGCCATAAGATTGGCCTGATGCCATGAACACTTTCTGAAGTTTCTCCATCGTTCCATTTCCTAACATATAGAAATCCCATGTAAAGCCAAAACTAATGAATAGATTGCACTTCTTATATCTGTACTTCATATTTCAAGTTTTAGTATTTCTTTTGCCCGACTCATCTGAACAAAATATAGATGAGTTGAGGGGCGTGCATGCGCGAGCACACACAAAGAAGCTTCTCTTGGAGGTGCATAGAAGAAATCAGAATGCATATATGAGAAGCCCTAAAGCAAAAAAGCCACAAACACCAGCCACATGTACCTAACATATTGTGAGAGAGATCAAGCATTGCAAATCTTTTGTGAGAAAGCAGTGCATTTAACAATGGAGTTACGGACAAATCTTGCAGGTCGCACTCAGTCACAATAATCTCATCATCTGAAACCTGGTGGATCAAAATAAGAAGCCACAATCAATATAAATTATAAAAGCTCTAACTTTTTTTTTTGGCCAATATAAAATCTCTAACTAAAAACTGTATTATTCATTAGACAATATGGCTTATTCTCAAGATCTGTGCAGTGAAAAGGATCCGCATCTAGTCAACAATAATTCAATCCAAAAATTTTGATTCAGTGTAGTTGATGAAAGCATGTTTTTATGATCATTTGATGGGAGGTTCGATACAGCATATCGTTCGTTGATATCATGGGGTCTGTTGTGGTTTCTTTGGGTCCTCTCGTTCCTTAAATTAAGAGTTTAATGGGAAGTCAAGATCGTCCGAACTCAGTGAGAAGCTAAAGTATGTGCACATAACTTGCGACGTATGGTATGGCTTTGCAGCTAGACAGACATATTGGGCTAGTTATGCCGGATATAATTGGGCCATGCTTCAGGGCCCTTTTGTACACCAAAAAATAAAATAGCAGTGCACTGGACACAAATTTTTGGACTGGATTTCTCTCACATTTACAAGAATAAGTGAGTATGGTGTACTTAGAGATGAATAGCAGGAAAGGAGATAGTAAGTATAATGATGAGACATGAATCTTATAAATAATTAGATTTTTCTTTACGCCCTCTTTAGATGCATGAATGCAAGATGTTGTCATAGTCATAGACGTTTCTTTTATCCTTCGTGAAGTTTGAACACATCTGTTGGCAGAATCTACGAGTGCAAAAATCAAGGTAGTGCTCTTCCAAATCAAAGCTACAGCCTCGGAAGTCGTTGTCAAAGTGTTTTACCATCATTCATGAAGAATGTAAGAAAGAATGAGTATCAATATTCATTAAATATAAAATCTAGGAATAACATTATTCACAAGTTATCCGCATGCAATACATGGCAAAAGTATTATACAGAAAGACGCGTCCAAAACAATCTCCAAAAAAGAAGAATCATCACTTTTTCTTGCGAAACGGCAATGAGAGAATTGACATGACTGCGTTTCATCTTACCTCTAAATTGTATAGTTTCTTGAGTACCTTGAGATTTGGTACCTCGGACAACTCCTCACAGCAGTCCATGTACATTTTTATTACGCACTTCTGAACCCATCCTGTAATGGGGAAAAATTAATTGAATATCTCATTGCAGAGGGTTGATATATCTGACATCAGTGTTAAAAGTGATACAGCTACAATACAGAGCAAGCCTATGATACCTCATGTATCTTCCTTTAATGCATTCTACCTCTTATGCTTAAATTAATTGCAGCATCAGTGAAATATCTAAGGACAATGAAGGAGACAAAATTTTAATCGACTAATCTCAAGAACCAATTCATCCATTATGTGGCAAATGAATAGGGAAAGCAATCTGACAGTTCTTGACCAGAAATTAGATTAACAAAAAAGAAGCTGCGTTAATTGTAGAAAGTAGAAACCACTGCATGGTGACCTCCCTAAAATGAAATAAAACAGCTGTATTACATACCATCAACGGAAACTTCAACCATGTCATCTCCCAGATATTGCAAAAGATTTTCCACAGTTTCTAGGGATTCCAGATCTCTTCCAGCACATTTTATGTGCTGAATGATGGGCAACAAACCTGCAGATAAACATTTTAGCACAAAATAGTAAACTCAAAAGTAAACATATAGAATAAAAATGAGAGTTCATACAACTAGATTTTCAAATTGGTTGGTGAACTTATTTGCCGACATTAATTGTGAAAAGGAACACTCCAATTATGAATTGCGTACCCTCAGATCTTCTCTCTCTATGAAGCTGTAGATAATATAAGCATGCAACTTCAGACTTCAACTGATCACTAGCAACAAACGAGGTTGCTTCCATGTAAATCAGGTCATTTTCAATCTTGACTGTAACATCTTGCTGCACTTGGATAAAGGACGTGGAGAAAGGTTAGAAAGAATATAGGTCAGAAACAGTGACAAAAAGGATTGGATGAAAAATGAATCTCAAATAGATTCTGCGTATTGGAGCCATCACACAGAACTTACATCTCGTTCAGAACTACGCCTCATGGGACAGGCGATTGCATGGTGCAATAGTTTTCCAGAGGCATTCGTATCACATTTTGAACAACTAGCAATATCAGGTTCGGTAACTATATCATTGCTCAGAGATCGAGAATTGCTGGCAGTTTTTGTGGCACTGTGAGGATTCCGGCATTTGAAGGAACTACTGTTTTCTTCAACCTTAAATGGACATTTGAATCCAAACTCTGAGACAACCTGCCAATCAAGTATGGATATACAGGCTTATATTCGATTAAATACAAAAGTATAAAACACAGACTTCAAGTTATGATTCAAAGATTTTTACCTGAATTTTGGTAGCAGGACTGGCACCACTTCTTTTACTCTCTACTGCAATTAGCAAAGCATAGGCCATCACTTAATTTTGGTATTAAAAAGTCTCAAGGTTTAAATCAATTAACAATCAAAACTTACTTGCATCAGAAGTAGAGAAGTCTTCTAACTGACAATCACGTGACTTTCTCTTTGAATGCTCCATCTCATCAACATTCTCTTCCTCCTCCTCATCATCGGAAAGGATTACACGGACACGTTTAGAACCAACAGCCTTCTGACTGGTAGTTTTTGGCAAGCTTTTAGGTGACTGCTGAGGTTCCTCTACAGAGTTGCCAAAACCTTCCATGAAACCTGCTTTTTGGGATGATTTTTTTCTGGACTGAAAGACTGACATCAGGGGCATGTCATCGTTCCAATCTTCTCGAGCAGTAGTCATTTTTGATTCAGATCCACTATTTGAGAGATAACCTTCTTCAGTATCAGTCTCAGAGCAGTAATCCTCTTGTATATCTTTTGGTTCAGTGTCTTTATCTATTGATTTCTTCAGCTGATCAATTAAGAGTTTCAACCTCCTTTAAAGGTTGAAATTTAATGATTAGAAATCCACAGGTCAACTAGAAGGTATTTTGACTCAGGTCCATGAGTAATTCAAACCTAACAGCAAAAAATAAGCCTTCCATAAAAATTTACCTGGTTTCATTCTCATTATCAAATCTTATCATGTTGCTATAGTGCATATTTTCCAGGGCAGAAAGCTGTACAGAAGGAAGGTTAGCTTCAACAGCAATCCTGCGATATCATGTCAGATGAGCAGTGATCAGAATAGCCATCAAGAAAAGTTAACAAGGACACCTTGTTGGAAAAAAAAGAAGAAGAAGCTAACAAGGACATATCTATGCATGCGACTCTAAGTGGACAATGTTAAGTCTCACATTGGCTGCTTGTGCAATATCACAGATTTTACAAGAAAAGTATTTTCTTTCGTTTTTTTTTTGTTGGTAAATTAAAGAGGCCAGGCAATTCCAAAAATTTTTAATATCCATTATCTTAATAATCTAGTTGTAATAGGGGAAGTCAGAAATTGCAACTGAAATTTGGGGCTAAATTACCGTTTGGTCTTTTTATGGAGAACTCTCTTTCAAGAAGCTAAACTTTCAATTGAGATTCTCACTCTAAATTTTAAATTAGAAAGGTGAATCTCAAAGTCCAACCAATGGTTACACATATATCAACCTCTTGAGAGAACACCACTCCATAAAATTATCGTGGATGATTTATTTAGCAGTTTCTTTTGATTTTAATAAATGTACTTAGAGCCTAAAGACATCCCCTCCTGCAATAGACTTTAGTAGGATTCTTAGCATTCATGACATAGCAATTTTTGGATCACTTGAATTTTAAATGAAATCAGTTTGTTTAAGTAACCTCTAATAGGCATGTGTTGTATCTTGTATCTCCATAATTCTGACAGAGACACAGAGTTAGGTAGAAGATAGAAAAGAGTGAGAGGGAATAAGGGGGATACAAACCAGAGGGGTTTAAGAAGATAGAGAACAGAGAGGCAAAGCAAATCTGAATAGTACTCTATTATTCCATCATAATCTGTTGTATACAATGGCATAAGGCCCTACTTATAGAATATAAGGACTTAATGATCACACTAAGGCTAAAACTAAATAACGTACCTAGTTCTAACTAATTAACTACCTTTCATATTTATTTACAATTATACAACAGCAAGTCACTATCTTTAGGAATTTTTCTAGCAATTTTCTCACATGTAATGGAAGAAAAATTCAGTGTCTCCCATTAATGTTCACACAATCATGGGCGCACCAAAAGCATATGGGAAAGACTATTGTGTTCAAAATTAACCCAACTCCTGGTATAATGTTATAGATGGAGATCAATTTCTATTTCCATACACTTCATTCTTTATATTGAAATAAAGTCGACCGTAAATTTCAAAAACATGGATATTAGTACCTGTAGCTCTCTTCAAATGCAGCTAGTGCTCCTTTGCAATTGTGAACAGAATCCAAAACATTGCCAATATCAATTTTCACAAGTGCTTGGCCCTATAATCATAACCAGTAAAGAATAAGAATCAACCAAGTAGCATGTACATCATGGAATCCGTGGCAAGATATCTACTATTAGACAGTCAATTCAACCATGCAATTAAGAATTATAAACTCATTTACCAATTAAGTAATGCTATTGGATTGAGGTTTTTATTGTCTCACAAGAAGATGACAAAAATGTGAACTTTACATTAAAATATCATGCAGTGACATTAGCATCAAACCTACCTCTAAGTTACCAATTGTTTTGTACAATTCCAAACTCTTTCTGTACCATTTGATAGATTCATTGAAATTTCTGAGCTTCTGATATGATTCTCCAAGAGCCAGATATGAATCACTGAGCTTTTCATCGTCACGCAATTCACTTGCTATTTCTTTCTTCTCCTTTGCAAATTCACAATGCTACACCATGACAGTTCTCATCAAGGAAATTTGACATTCTATTAATTAGCCACACATAAACATAGCTTTGAAAAGTCTCCACGTAGAATTCATGCGTATGGCTTCCAATTGATTAACTAAGACAGAAATGAACTACTGACATCCACGCATACTTAACAAAGAGTAACTGTACAAACTAGTGAAATACAAGTCCTTAATGAAACATTAGTATCACAAACTAACAGAACATCTTTCCTATGATATCCAAAGTAAAACTGAAAATTTGAATGAACATGTCACAAAGAAGTTGGAGACCCATGCTTCTCCATCACTTCTATCCTAAATCGATAATAGAATGTACAGAAGAAAGAAATGCTCTTTGGTTAAAATGGGTGTTGTATAAAGGAAAGTTTGAACATGAATTACCTCATCAACAGTTAGAATTTTAAAACATTTCAATTAAAGAGTCGCTGCAAACTTGAGACAAGATAATGTGATTTTAACAAAATGATCTCTCTCTCTCTCTCTCTCTGTCTCGCACACACACACACACTTCATAGAGAATTGATACCTTCTCCCATGCAATGATCATACTTGATTTCTCAAGAAGGCGATCAACAGAAGCATTTTGCTGCAGAAGATATTTACGCTCATGTGCTGAGCCTCTTGTAGCAGCCAAATATCTTTTAAGCTTTTTGAAGTTCTGCTCTTCTTTCTTTAATTCATCCATTACTTTGACAGCTTTGTTTACAGTTTTGATATTTTCATCAATTTGCCTAACCAACGCATCCTCGTCTTCCAAGGATTTCGCTAGAGTAAGTGCCTTCTCGTAATAAGAACGTGCTTCATCATATTTCTGAGTCCTGTAATGCACTTCACCAAGATTAATGTAGCCCTTTGCTTCTCCTTGACAATGTCCAATTCTGTTACAAATTTGGATGTCCTTCTCAATGTGTTTTCTAGCTTTTTCCCACATTCTCAGTTCCATGTATACATTTCCAAGGTTATGATGGAGCCTGCTGCGCCCATCGTCATCTTCGCTGACCTCTTCTTCATTGCAAATCTCTAGTCCTCTAGTTAGGATTTTCTTAGCCTCTTCCAAGTTATCAAGTTCCATTTCCAGCATTCCAATATTGTTGTGTGCATCAATATATTCTTTGACAAAGGAAGACTTATTAGTTGGTGGGTCCTCCTTAAGAATCTGTGCTAGCTCCATAGACGACTTAAAATACTTTTTTGCATTTCGTATTGAAAGATGATCATGTTCTGATCTTGAAAATAATTCATGATAAGTACGACCGAGTTGGGTGCTGGCCCTTTGCTGCTCAACAAGGTCATTAGCATCCCTAGCGAGCTCCAAGTGTTTTTTCTAAAACAGAATGGGGTGTAAACAATAAGAAATCGAATATCCAAAAAGTACACCGATATCCAATATCCGATTTTCAAAACTGGAAAGTGAAATGAAAAGAATGAACCATCAATATGGTTGTTCGGTGCAGTTAGAAAAAGAAAAAGCATAATGTGATAGAAAGCGATTAACTTGAAAAATCAAAGTAGTAAGTATTCAGCAGGATTAGGTGACACTCTTACTCGAAGGAGTCCTAGAAATTAACATGCATCTTAATCGCATAATTATTCAATATCCCATTTATCAACGAAAGAGACTGCCGGAATAAGAATCTACTTCATCATCCACATTCAAGATGCCTGATGCTCCGCCCAGCTTAACCAAGGGAAACCCCTTTCAAGCCTCTTCTCTCAATAGTTCCTCGGGGGTTGCTGATGTGACAGGGAAAATCAAATTAATTACTTTCACGATTAAAAAAACCTAGAACCATACCTGATACGTTAGAGCCTCGCTGAAACGCTCAAGCCGAAGATAAATTTCTCCAAGAGATTGACAGGTGGGGAGCAAATGCTTCTCGGGCAAATATTTGAGAGAAACCTCATAGTCTCTTCGAAGCCACCTGAGGGCCTCAACGTACTCTCCTCTATTCTTCAATATGTTGCCGATCACGTTCGCCCATCGTGCCTCCTCCTGCCTGTTCGCCTCGGCCTTCGCATTCCGGTATGCTGTCGTCGCCGCCTTCAGTTCGGTGTCATGTCCCGCCATTTTCTTTATTTACAGAAACGATAGAGAATGACTCAGACGATTATTGTGTATCAGATTGAGAATTAAATTTCCCGGAATTGAGATTCTGAATATTGTTCGACGACAGATTGGAACTTCCGCGCTGTTCCTTTGAGCTGGAAACTTCAACCTTCTTCCCCCCTCCCATAAATTTTTTTGGTTCTCGCGCCAAAACCAGGGTTCCGCCTTTTTTTCCCCTTTTCTTTTTTAAAATTTCAAATATAGTCGGATTTCTCAAGCTTTTTTGTCCATTCTCATTTTCTACAATTGCTACTCAACAAGACTTTCTCCCAATATGTCAATTTTCTACATGGATTTAAATGAAGAACACATGCTTGCTACTTGATAACAAAACCAAATAATAAAAACATGACATTATTTGAAATCAAGGTTCTGAAAAACTTCTCCATACACACAACATTTGTTGTTACACTATTGGATTTTTGAATTTATCTAATATAAGTATCCTCAAATCTTTGAAGGTTTTCACTCTGGATAACGCAACATATTATTGTCCATATAAAAATACTGGACTTGGAAGGTAGAGAGACCTACATGTGACATTGATTGACCAAAGTAGAGACCTGTGACAGAGAAGGTGGAAACCTACATATCAAATATATATACATTGTTAAATTTTAAAAAATAAATGGTTTAGATTAAATGTTTTATAAAACTATTACTATAA
This sequence comes from Acacia crassicarpa, assembly GCA_034222035.1. Lineage (NCBI taxonomy): Eukaryota > Viridiplantae > Streptophyta > Magnoliopsida > Fabales > Fabaceae > Acacia > Acacia crassicarpa. The sequence goes on from JAWXYG010000008.1 coordinate 9,957,471, forward strand.
ATATAAATGAATAAATTTAAACTTTTAGAATCCGGTCTATACTATAATTGTAATACAGAAAAATTAAAAAATTAAAATTTATAAAATGTTAAATTGAAAATGAGATTACAAGAAGATAATGAGAAAAATTAAAAGAAAAGTATCATATTCCTTCCCAGTTCCCAGCTGGGTGCCTCCAGTCCACAATTGTATTATTTGTTTAAATTATACTGTAGATAGTAAATTACTCATTAAATATGATTTAAATTAAGAATTTGTTCCAACTTTAGTCATGTTAATTATTAACCAAGGTTTTAGATGAGAGATAAATAATTAGACACGTTTTAATATTAATTACCTTAAAATCCCGAGAAGTACACTTTTTGAAAGATGTTATATATGCACTCTAAATCTTGAAGTAAAAGCCCTTGATCTATTTTTTTTTTTAAAAAAAAAAACAAAATATGAATTACCTTAAATAAGTGACTTCTGTTAGGGATGAAAGCATTCGTTTAAATGTGACTTATATTGTGGATAAGTAAAAAGAAGTAAATATTTTTATTAAAATTAAAAGGTAAATTTTTGTTTTATCTGATTTTTTATAATCACAAGTATTGTACCAGTGGTTTTATAAAGAAATGGGTGAAGGTGCAAAACTACCCTAAGTTTTTATCAAAAATGGGTCTACCATCATATACTTTTTAAAGGTGGGAAAGTATTTGCAAGATTTCTAAATAACAGCAAAATACCAACACCATTGCTTTGTCTTTTAGTGGATAGAAAATGCTGATATAAAAGCTGGCGTGGCTATGATGATTTCCTAGCTGATGGTGGAGGGGAAAATAAAAATGGAAAGTGATCCATACCGGTGTATCAAATCCGCCTCGAAAGCATAGGCTCAGGAGAAATATTGCTTTGAAATTTTTTTTTGTATTAATGTTGCCTTAGAAATTTTAAAACGTAACAATATTACCCTATTCCTTTAAGAAACTAATGCTGAATATCAAAAAATTGATGCTAACCATTAACTTTTTAACGGAAATAGACAACATTGTTATATTTTGAAACTTTCAGGGCAACAGTAAGACAAGCAAAACTTTCAAAGCAACATTGTTCCTCAACAAAAACTTTCAAAACAAATTTGCTACTTAACCCATCCACGTATACCTATGAATATTAATTTATTATTTTTTTAGAAAAAAACTAACCTACTCCCACTGCAACTCATCTCCTTCTTTTCTTTATCAATCCTATCAATTCTTTCAACCACTCCCGCCCATCGATTATTGATAGGGTTATTAAAGCTTCATTAAATGATTATTGCCCTTTATTGTTACGTTGTCAAAGTTTTTTTCACTTAATCTATTTAAAGATTTAGTTTTTGATATAGCACAATGGTATCATGAGATTTATGTTCCCAATCCCAACTAATAGGATATAAAACTTTGTTGTTCACTACTATAGAAAATGGCTTTAATCACAATTATTTTTGACCAAACTCACGGTTCCGAACCGTTATATATGGTGGCACTATATATGCTTGTGCATATACTTAACGATTTCGAACCGTTATATATTTAGCAACTATCATAATGGTTTCACTAGAACACCCTTTATGTATTAAGGCATAGTGAAATCACGATGTGGCATAATAAATAAATTAAAGGGCTCATAAACAATCACTATATATTTAGTAATGTATTGTCGACATAATACATAACGGTCTCACCTAAACAGCTATTATCACATAAAAAACTATAATTGAGTTAATGCTAACAACTTTACTTAAATAATTGTTATATATATTTAATGTACATAATAGTTGTTAATTAATAATCATGTAATTTTTTTTATATACATTATAGCTGTTATATTATAACCATTATGTGCTTTATTGTAATACTAACGGGTTTACTTAAACAATCATCATATTAGTTAGTCGTCTGGTCTTAGAATTCGGTATTTTTTAGACTAGAGTTTCTTTATCCGGTCTTTAAAATGTCGATATTTTTAGACCGGTCTATGGTTTGGTCCTGTTTTAAAAGTTCAGTTTTAGGACCGAACAAAATACATATCAAGTCTATATAGTACGACTTTTAAGACTTAACTTTTAAAATGTTTGGTCTGGAAAAGTTTCTTTTAGACCGGTTCGAATCCGGTCTTAAAAGTTACGGATTTTTAACACCGACTGGAACAAGACCGATGTCGCGTCCGGTCTTACAGTACCTATTTTGTCTGGTCTTAAAATCTTTTTTTCCACCCGTGATTATAGCTGTTATATTGTAACCATTATGTGCTTTATTGTAATACTAACGGGTTTACTTAAACAATCATCATATATAATATTGACAAACATTACAATTGTTAAGTAAAAACAATTAAGTCTGGAGGTTAATACCTTTTAAAAAAAGGGGGGTATTTGCTTTCGATATCCCCTACATACCGTTGAATTAATGAAAAATGTGTTTATAATTGTTATGGACCGATATATTGGGCCTGTTAGACATGAGGCCCAGTGAGAATATTCACGGTGGAATCCTTCTTTAATCAGGTAGAGTGTTAATTATCTCTGCATAGTGCCTATAATCCAGGACCGTACAAGTAGTGGAGCAAGCATTTGCAGCACATGGGAAGCATACATTGCCTGAGTAACGGATTCACAGTCATGGGAATGAAACCCTAGGTAATCCCTATAAATAGGATATTACCCACCAGGTGCACTCTCTACATTCTCTATTTCCATTATTTACGATTTAACTTCACTGTGCACACACATCACCTTATTGGCGAAACGCCTCTCCTGTGTAGCACAGTGATCAGAGAGTGCTTCTTGATATCTTCCTTGTAGGTATCGATTAGCTATCCTCTTCTCTTACGTGCTTAATCCATAAGCACCTGAAGGAAGTCGCTTGATCCTACATCAACATCTCCTAGCCCCTCTAGGCTAGACATTTATGTTCTATTAATGAATAGTAATTTTAGGTGAATTGATAAAGGGTGCAAAATTATAGAAACATCATTCATTAATCCAAAACGATGTAGGTTTAGAGGTTACTGAAAATAAGTTATCTCCAGTAACCGAAGAAATCATTTACAAAAAAAATATATTTTAAAAATAAAAGAACGAGGGATAAAAAAGAAAAAACATACGTTTTAATTTTAATTTAGTATAAGGTAGGATAAATCCTGAACATAAAATATCATAATCTATAATAAATCACAAGCTATTTATATTTATAAATAATAATATGATTTATTTTTAATTATGTGGAGAAAGATTAGCTTTAGAATTAGAGTTTAGGGTATTGAAAATGCTCTCCACAGGAGTCATGCTTAACATGCTGCCTAATGTACGTAATTGAAGGAATCAATTTTATCATTTCCAAATCACGCAAACATTTTCATGGTCTGAAATCACTTATTTTATTGAACAAAAAAATCACTTATTTAAATATATATTACTTTTGAAAATCAAACAAATCGAAAACAAAAAAATTAATAAGTACTTCAATCCATTAAAAAAGTATGCTCGAAAAAAATGATCCCTCATGCAGACCTACTTGCTAAAATAATGGAAATTGATTTTTTTTTTTTGGAAACAAACTGTTTTATTATAAAAGATCATTATATTCTCATCCTTTTCTTTATATATTTTTGTATTATGCATAAATTTTTTTCATCATAAAAGCAAATGAAATGGAACTTAAAAAGGATAATATATATATTTGTTTTTGGTCAAGAATAATATATTGGTATCGATGCATCTCATAGTTGAGGTTATTGAAGCAAAATTCTGACTTCGACCCTGTTTTTATTTTCACTTTTTGGCGTTGAATGAGGGCAAGAGGAAACTTATCTTTTCTACTAATAAATAGGCTATCAAAGAGGAAACTTATCTTTTCTAATAAATAGGCTATCATGATGTTTTATTATAAATTAATTGACATGATTTTTTATAATAAATCAGTTTCCATGATTTTAGCGAGCAAGTGTGTTTGAGGAATGATGTTTGAACGGGTAGGAGCTAGAAATTATAATTAAGGGGTGAATATTATAGAATAGAACTTAAATTTTTATGAAATTGTATTTCATCCCAAAAAATCCAATATCTTCATTTTAGTCCCTTCAAAAACAAATAGTAGGGACTAAAATAAAAATTTAAAATTTTTATAGGCCTGAAATATAATTTTCTAAAAATCTAGATCACATTCTGCAATTTTAGGGGGCCACCCCTGGCACCTCTCTGCCTTCACCCTTGGTAAAAATTATGGGTTTGTTTGACATGAGTGATTTAGAGGGGTAAAGAAAATTTTTGAGTCGAATTTAAGAAAATTGGCAAAGTAAGGTTACAAAATTTTAATTAAAAAAGAAACAAACGATAAAAGAATAAGAAAAATTAGTTAAAAACTTTTAACTCTACTTCTCTCATTTTTTAAAAAATCCAACTCAAAAATAGTTTTCCTTCGTTCACTCTCCCCTCCCTGGTACCAAACAAGGTATAAGGTTAAATGATGAGAATAGAATGATAAAGAAGAGGAGGCATATTCTTGCGAAAAAGGGGAAGCCCAAGCAGATTCTCTTGTTTAACTATGGATATTAAACTATATATATGTACCAAAAAAAAAAAAAACCACAAATCAAGAGAAAACTCGAGTGAAAAGCAAAAACATGTAATGTGTGCGGGCTTCCCTAAAATATTGTCTTTAATAATTTGCATTACAAACTATTTAATTGTTGATGAAGGTTAATTTCAATTTAAACTTGCTGAGATAGGGTTCGAATATATCCTTTTTAGGGAATACAAAATTAAATTATGATATAAACTAGCTAACTCTGTTTTAAAAATAAAAGAACGACAGATTAAAAAACAAAAAGATAATTTTTAATTTTAATTGAAGATGAGGGTGCGTCCCATATAATTCTCTATAGATTTGGAAAGGTACGTTGAACTCTGCTAATTTTATTAGCAGGAATTTGGAATGGAAAGTTGCTTCTGGTTCATTTATTCCCCTAAACCACTATTTGTGGTGGCCCATGCATTGAGATATGCCTTCATCTATGAAGCTTCAAAATGTGGCCGCTCCCAATGAAGATTAGTACAGTTGGCTAAGATGTCGATCTTTACCCCAAAAGGGAAGGGGTTCGATACTTGTTGGTTAATGTGAGGGTCTCATTGGTAAGCGATCTGTAAGTATCTCTATAAGCCTTCTTTGAGTCTGAAGGCATACCTTGACCCTGGTGGGGTAACGGTGTCTACCTCCATCTAAACTTTTTTGTATATAAAAAGATGTGGCCGCTCTCATACTGCATTCTTCTTCCAATATCATTCTAGCTAAATGGAAATATGGAATATTTCCTTGATTTGAAGCTTGTATTCCCCTCAAATTGCTGATAAAATTATTTTGACTCCAATATCTTTCTTCTTTGATGAAGACTCTTTAGTCTAGAAAGGCAATTATTCAGGCTTCTACTCTTCCAAGAATGGTTGCATTAAATATTTGTTAGACTCTTACTCATCTCCTTTAGCCATTAATCCTTTTTGGAAGTTTCTTTGGTCAATCTCACTTCCTTGTAAATCATTGTTACTCACTTGGAAGCTTCTTCATAAGGCATTGCCTTCTTCAGATATCTTAAAGGCATGTCATCTCAATACATTTGGTTGGTTATTGTTTGTTTGGGTGTAACCAAGAGGACACTTGATCATCTCTTGTCCATTTGCTAGATCTGTTTGATTTGGTTGTCTCTCTAATAGATTTGATGCTTCTGATATGTCTTCATTTCAAAATTGGTTGAAGACGACTCTGCAACAGTTTTATAAAGATGATAATCATCCCCATAAAACACCTTGTGGCATAAAAGGAATCTAATTCTTCATCAGGGTGTCTATTTGTTGCCATAACTAGTTATCAAAGAAATCATTGGTAAAGTTGAATACAATGTCATAGCTTTCTCTTCCAAAAAAAACAAAGGTTTATCACGTACTATTTACACTTATAAATAATGTGATTTATTTATTTTAAATTACGCGTGAGTTTAAGATATTTATCAAGGAGATTCTAAAAATTGTAATTATTTAGAAATACCAAATATTAAAATCTAAATTTTCATTGGTTGATTAGGTTTCCCTGTGCAGAAAAAAATCCCTTCAATATTAAAATAAACTAGCATACGGAATTCATAACGTTGACTTAAATTTTAAAAATAAAAAGAAATTCATTGTTAACGATTTTTTTTTTTAAAAAAAACACTTAAGTTGATGACTTCCCACTGAATGTAATTGAAGGAATCAAATTTATCATTTCAAAAATCAGGGAAACATTTCTATTGTCTGGAATTTCATTTTGCAAATCAGTGAGGCAATGCAATGAAGACACGTATGATATGTATAGGCACAAATTAGAACAAAAAAACCTCTTGGTGCCCGGGACAATACACACGTATTGAATTATTGTCAGGATATAGGAATTCTTTATTTTTTGAAATATTTTTTATAACACTTTTACTTTCATATGGAACTAATAATTACAATAAAATCTAAAATGTTGGTTTACTTTTTCTTTTTTTTGTGGGACCAAAATATTGATTCACCACACTGCATCCTCGGATGATAAATTTGTTGGATAATATAAAACATTACATTTTAGTAATTAATTTTTTATTAAAATGTAAGTGTGTTTTTTTTTTTCTTTACCCCTTTTTCCAGAATAAGTGTGCTCATCAAAACCTTAATCATGTGTGTTAAATGTTAATCACAGCAATATAACAGATCCATCAATATATATGTGTGTGTGATTGCTTTGCAGGCAGAAAATAATGAGAACAAAAATAATAATTCCAACTAATTCAAATGATTAGTTGAACTATTTATTTTTAAAATGTTTATTTTAAATAGAAATAGACGACACTTGCATTATCAAAAGAATGCCACCTACGCTATCAAAAGAATGCCACTTGCAGGACTGTTAAAAGAAAATGGAATATAGTTGAATGAAAAAAGTAATATAAATAACATTGAAGGGTCATACTTAGTCTATTATTAGATATTTTTGGTGCTGTTAATTCAAATCTGAATAGTTAGTTATACTTAGAAATAAATGAAATTTTTTTGTCACCAACCAGAAATGAATTAAACTAAGTTAATGGAATAATTAAATTAATTTGTTGAATTAAAAGATGATTGGGTAAAAGAATGATAAAATTTCTTTCTACTAGTCTTAATTCAATATATACGGTTTACACTTTCCTTACACTTTAAACATATGAACCAATATATGTGAGAGCGATTTGGCTAACTTGTAGTCAAAGAAAATGCTAACTAAATTGACTGCTGTAATTATCTTATAATTGGATCTTCTTCTGTGATAACCTCCTTTTGGTGGCCTCCAGGATAGCTTGAGATCTTACCTTTGATGCCTCTTTAATTGTCTCTTGGTATTTCTGCTCAATCAGATCTAACTCCTTTTTCAACTCATCATCTATGATAGACGGAGAAGAAACATCAAGGAAGTTCAACATATCATCACTCCCTAATTCTGAAGTCTTACTCTTAGAATAATCAGGCCATGCTTCTATTGTGGATAGAAAAGAGCATTCAGTTTCTCCAGGTATTCTGGGCAAGTCATTAAATGTTGACCCCACAGATAAGAATGATACTGAGGATAACTTCTTCTCGGTAATGTCAGATGTTATAGAAGCATGTGAAATCTCATAACACATATCATCTATGTTAGTAATATTTCCATGATCTTTGTTGGCATGGGATGAAGATTCAACTAAGCTAGAGTTACAATGGCTTTCTGAGGTGGCTGGCCTTCCAATGGAGCGTGATATATCTGTAGTAATAATTTGCATGGAATCGGGTTGTTTTTGTTTTGCTGATTCCAAATCTTTTTGTCCAGCAATAGTTCTCTTACAACTTCCTGAAGCTAAATGAGCAATATCTACACCAGGCTTCCAATAGGGAACCAAATTAATCAATAACAAGTCCATCAACTCAGCTATAAATTTTATGTTTTGATCCCGAACTTCTGGAAGTTGATCCCGAAGTTCCGGAAGTTCCGGATGCTCAACCATTTCACTTGAAACAGAAATAGCAGTATCTCTATCAAGGTAGAATAGGAAATGAATATTTTTTGCACGACCTGCATTGAAATACCATAACATAAGGTTATAACAACGTAAAATGAAATAATAACTTGTATTACTGAACAAAATAAACATAGATAATTGAGTAACACAAATATCTCTTGACACAGTTGTTGCTATTATGTGATGCTTATTATGAGATATTGGATATTAATTTCTTGTCAGCTTTCTTTAAGAGCCGGAACAATGTCATATATAGTAAATTCAATTTTCATATTAGAAATAAATAAAAATACAAAAAAAATAGATAACACTCATACTAACCGCCTTGATCAGCTATCCGAACAGCTATTGATACAGAATTGTCATCACTTTTTACACCTTTTAGAGTGAAAATATCACCTCTATTCAACCTTTTTATCTCAACACATGGAGAACGTGAAGCATCACCATCACGTATAGTGATCATAGGTAATTCACAAGTCTCATCAAGATCCGAAGAATTTGATCCGTTTCGTTGAGTAACAGGACCTTCTGACATAAGAATACGATCTCCAAAGGCTCCAAATTTAGGGATGACAATGTCGGGTAATGATAGACGACGATTTCTAGCCAAACTATTAATTTCAAGAAAAGGGTCCATCAAAAGCTCCTTTGCCGACATTCTTTGAGATGCCGGGACTAGACATTTCTCAATAAATAATTTCACTTCTGGATCTTTGACTTTAGAAAGAGAAGCAGGTTTTATACCCTAGGAAATCAAATATTGTGTGAAAGTACTCAGCAACAACTTATGGATTAAAATAACAAGCTATCAATTTTCAAGTACATAATACTCACCGATGAAACCTTCTTATATATCTGAGCTGAGGTTTTACATTCACTATATGGATACTCAGAAGTCACCAACTCAAGAATACACATTCCAAATGAATATATGTCAGCTAATTCATTGTAACTTTCATTGTACAGCTCAGGTGCCATAAACTCAGGGGTTCCTACAATAATAATATATATGTAGAATTACTTTACAATAAAAAAGCAATGAGACAAATAACAAGGAAAATGTTGTCAATGAGTTCTTATAAAAGCGTGACGAGAAAAAATAAGTAACTGTGCTGTTGTTTTATCAGATTTACTGTTTTTAACTGAGCATGAAAAGAAGAGTAAAATGGTGATAAACAGAATAACATACCAATTACACTCTCAGCATTAGCCCCTTCCAAGAAAGTTGCCAGCCCCAGATCTCCAATTTTAACTTCACCTTGGTTTCCATTGATAAATATATTATCACATTTCAGATCCCTATGTATAACAGGTGGGTTATGACTATGGAGGTAGTTTAAACCCATCAAAATCTGTCTTGCCCATCCTTTGACAGCCTTCACGTTAAAGTTCTTGTGCTTCTTACAATACCTAAATCATTCATCACGTCCACTAAAAAAACAGTATGATTTCACTATAAAAGTAAAAGAGGTTAAAACAAATCTACAAATGAAAGTAAACATACTGTTTGAGGCTACCCGAGCAGAACAACTCAGTAATGATGTTAACAGTCTTGCTCTTATTATCAATCCAGGAATTGTAGAATTTTACGATATTATTGTTCTTCAATGATTTTAAGAGATTCACTTCTGAGTAGAGCCTTTCCAAGTCATCTGGTGATTGTAGCACCTCATCAATCTGAATCTGGTTCCAGGCCACTTCAAGTCCACTGACTTCATCCAATGCCTTATAACTGATTAATCACAAATGATGAAATCAAGGAATGGCGAAGTAAGGTAGTGTTACAAGAGTGTAGCACTGCCATAAACACCAAAACAACCAAATTGCCCGTAAGGCAAAAACTATGGATATGTACCATGTCTTGAAAGCACCTTTGCCGATCACATCTTTATACTGTCATGGATGCAAAAAGCAGCTTCAGTTTGGTGGAAGTATAATGATTCTGAATACTTTGTAAAACTTTTAACAGAATTACTCCCTTCAGTTTTTACTATAAGATATATTTATCTAATTGGATTAAATTAAGGAAGTTAGTTAAATTGATATATATTTTCTACAACATCTTAATCATCTAACTTAATTCCCCGCATTCCCTCTCCTCCTTGACTATTGTTGAAGGAACATCAATAAGGATAAATTAAGAAAAAAAGGACAAATGTGAAGACTATGTCTGATATTTAAGACCAAGATCAACTTCCTAAATATGTCTTATATTAAGGACCAGGAGTGAGTGTTAGATTATAAGATAAAATCCTAAATATATTTGTATTATACAACTGTAAAAATTCATTCTAATCTATAGCAAATATGCAAGGGGTACGTGTCAACTGGTACTCCTTTGTCCTATTCTCATATGAAGGACTCTGGACTGCTATAAATATATACATCTGAGCACTATCATTGTGTCTGGGAAGGAGGGAAATGCACTCCACACACACCTCTATAGGAGTTTATCAGAAGGCTACAAGAAGAATGACAGGGTAAACAAGTGAAGCTGAAGACAAAAAGCAAAAGCTAGCACAAAAGATTAAACAAGCATATTACCCTAACATAGCGACGGGTTGGATCAACTTCAAGAACATCAGGATCAGGAGGCTTTGCATGCCCATTACACTTCCCTGAGCTTGCACTCGCCTCACTCATCTATGCCTTGCTAGGCCCCAATCCCTATACACATTCGTGAAGACACAAGCATAAAACTATATTGTAAATAACAAAAACACAGAGGAGTAGCACAAATCAACAACAGATTGTTCGACATATCTTGAAATTCAAACTAAAAATGTGAGGTATTCAAAGGGAATAATAAAGAAAATAATTCATGATTACAGCTTACCGTGACAAATTTCAAGGTGAATATGCTGCACAGAATAAGAAACAATTCAGATTTACAATGTATCGGAAAGGCATAAGCTGAACGCGAAAATCTCATTCATCAAATCAAGAGAGAGGGGGAGATAATGAAAAAAAAAAGTTTATTTGTTAATGAATTACTACCTTAAATGCAGAGGAAAGTTTATCAAGGGGATAAAGATTGAAGGACATGAGAGAAAGAATGATCGAACCCAGATCAGAATTGGAATCAATGACGTACCGCCACCTCCACCTGTTCTTCTTCGAACAAGGAAGGAAAGCAGATACGGCGAAAACTGGGCGCCATCAAGCCGCTGACTATTTATACTTATCCACGTCCCTATAAATATCCTTTTTTTTAAGGACATTATTTTAACCCCCCTCCAGCCTCACGATTGCTATGTACGGATGTACCCGAAGGATGAAGTGATTAACAATCGATTGTTTTGGCCGAAAAATTCGATTTTTCAATAGGTTTTTTAAATTCTAATTAATATTAATATAAACTATAAAAGTTCAAAACCGAATATATTATCATTTGTGAGCTTATATCTCAGTTTTTTTTTCATTTTTTATCCACATCATTAATTAAAAATTAAAGTAAACTAAAGTCCTGATTTCTCATTTAGGTTCAATATTTTTGTTATAAAATGTTATAATATGACAGGGATGTCCAAAGACTTAATATTAATTACAGATTTAAAAAAAAAAAAAAAAAGGGGGACTTCCGAGCTAGCCCAAGCTTGAGTTTTTTTTTTTTTTAAAGATCCAAAAAAACCATTCTATACTCAAACCCCTTCTACATCCATCATATGGTTTAATTGACTAATATTACTTCTTATATATTAAATATAGAATAAAAATTATAGTGATTTTATCCTATATCTAAGATGGGGAAGAGTATCATTTTAGACTTAAATGTAATCAAGGATTTTCAACTCTCTTAATAAATATACTTTTCATTATGCGTTTAGCTTGCTTTGGGGCTTTGTTGCTTTGGGGCTTTGTGTCGTGGGAAACATGATACATGAGTTCCAACCATGATAGTTAAAAACTCGATTTATTACTGCAATTTTACGTTTTGACGATTTTTTTTTTCATTAAAACGATTTTACTAATTTTCCAAACGCTTTTAAATTTTTACAATTTTTTTTACGATTTTACTTCGTTATGATTTTTCATTCTCCTTCTGTTTTCAAGTAAAATATATATTTTCACTACCATGGTTGCAATAAACAAGTTGGGCATCGAATGCTAAAGCTTTCCTAGCTTCAATTTATTTATTCCGATGAGGACTGACATAAAAAATCACGAGGGATTTTGATTCTTTATTTATTATCTGAATAGGTATTTGTTATCTCATGTAGGCATAGTTGCTTTTTTGATCCTCAGTTGCCAAGGACGAGTATGTCATTAAACCTGCCATATTTTCCAATGCTTGTAATTTTCATAGTCTTAAAATATAAATTTGTCCCAAAAGTTATTTCTTATAAGTAAAGTTGTCCCAAAAGTTATTTTGAGTTCAAGTTGCTTCAGAAGTGTTAAAAATTAAAAATGTTGCCATTTACTAATAAAAATGTTAGCTGTATGCATCAATTTTTAAAAATTAATGGTAGTTTTTTTATTATGGTAGGAAAATATTGTAATATTTTAAAACTTGTAGGGTGACATTAAACTCAAAAAAAATTTCATGACAATATTGCTTATAATAGAAAACTTTCAAAATAAATTTGCACCTTAACCCAGTTTTTCGTTTGATGCATTTTCATTTTGTACTATTATATATTAATATCAACTTAATAGCAATAGCCATATAAGACGTTCACTTTTTATTATGACTCAATTTATTGTTCCTTTCACCAGTGTCGGCTCATATGTGGTTAGCATCTGGCTTTGTGTATTGCTTTTACTTCTCTCAGCCATTTCAAGTTTTTTTGAAATTTAAAATGTTATTTCTCATCTCTTTCCTCCTTTTATTTCACATTCTCACATGCCTTTCGGATTTTTAAAGGCTATCATTTGCTTAAACGTTCTTCGCTTTCCTTCTTCCTCTGAGCGAAGCTGTAGATGAGATCATCTTAGTGAGGTCGAAGATTGGGCCATTTGAGCGAAATTGAAGCTCGGGATGGAAAAGAAGTTGAGAGTGAGAAGCAAGTTGACAATGATGCGAACATGATGAGAAGATAGAGGGAAGGTGTTGCAAGTCGGGTCATATGTGATTTGTTTTTAAAATCTCTGCAATGTGAGTGTTTAAGAATGCAACAAGAACAATAGGTTCAATTCTACTCTCTTGATTCCTTTTTCATCAATATTTTACGATGAATACGATGGTAAAACCAAAAGTGTAAAACACATGTAAGAACTTGAGAGGCTTATGGTGCATTCCATTAATGTCAATACCCATATGTGTAATTATATGTCGCTTTATCAAAGACTTAACAGTATTGCAGTTTGAAGATTCTTATACAAGTTAGGAAAAACAAGGGAAAATGTACAACTAGCAATGTCGTTTACAGGAAAATGTTTAGAGAGATAATTGAGATATTGGATGTTCATTTTATAGATATGAATGTTTATGTAATCTAATGGCTAGCATATTGATATTATTTTGTTGTTGCTTTTGAGCTACTATATACGTTACTAAACATGAAAGCTTATAACTACTGATATTACTGTGGTGCATGTTGTGTTTTTGGATAAAACGATAACTTATATTTTTTGTTGGCCAATTTGAAAACAGTTCTTTTATTTTACTATGCTTTGTTTTTTATTCAATTAGTTAATAATTTGGATGAGTTTAAGAAGATGCCCCATAATTTTTTCGAATTGTTGCAACGTGCAGGAGATTTCATCCTTGTTTAGTTTAACATGAAATCGTTCTATGGAACTGGTAACTTTATAACTTAGTGACATAAGAGGGTGGGCACATTTTAGCAGGTGCCCATTTCCTTAGGTCATGGGTTAGGGTCTACATATCTTTGACACTTGTCTATTTAAAACTATTCAGTTCAAGGATCCTTCATAAACTCAATAACTGCTTGATTAATTGTGCTTGTTTCATATGAACTATTTCAATTTGGGAGAAAGACAAGAAAATACAACTAATGCTTCAAAATTCAAAATCAGTCTTATATTGTGAATAAGAATATACTCTCTCTGGTCTTTAATATAAGGACCGAACTAGTAATTGTGTTTGGTCATTTTTATAAGGCACTTACTTGTTTCCAAATCGTATAATTATTTTTTTACATGTTTGCCCATAATTAATAAGAGTAGTGGGTGAGAGTAATAAATAATATAATATTAGAGTTTAGTGCAATTAGTATGGGTAATATTGAAAGTTACTTAAATTGTAGGATAACTTTATCGACTTTAACTGTTTTTATTGGTTTATGAGAATTATTAGTTGGTGCTTTATAATAACAACTAGAGAGTGTATATATTAACTACAAGAGTATAATAATTGACTACTCATTTTAATAAAAAATAATTGATTTAAGATTTTGAAATTTAAATGATATTTTCTAATCTTTTTCCCTCTTCCCTTTTTGTTCGTGTGCTTAGTTTTTCATATTAATTGGATATCAATGGAGCTAATATTAGCTAAAGTTGACCATAGATAACTCTTCTGAGCAGATTCACAATGCTCCTCTGGCCCAGCTTTATGGTCTTGGCTACCAATACTCCCTTCAATCATTAATATAATAAGAGTTAGATAAATAATTTACAAATATTAAGAAAATCAATGAAGTTATTATTTAGAGTAAAATACTCTGATCACACTCCTATTTTGTTTTAATTACACAGACCTCTTCTCTATTTTGAAAACCTATAGAAATCTCCATTAAATTAAAATATATGTTATACAAACCTCCCTCATATGAGTAAAATACTCTGACTACCCTCCTATTTTGCCTTTATTTCACAGACTTCCCCTTTATTTTGAAAACATATACTTAAGTTCAAATAATTAACTCCATTAAGAATATTCTAAAAATATTCCAAAAATATAGAGTAGTATTTTTCTAATTAAAGTTTATATAAAAATAAAATTATATATTATTTTACCCTTAATATTGTACTTAATCCCTAGTTTTACTTTTATATTTTGACTAATATTGTTTTAAATAATTTAAGAGTTGTTTATCTTTACAAATAGTTATATCTTTGATTATTTTAGCATTGGTTAATGTAAATATCATAGAATGTTGAATATTCAAATAAGTTTTTAAATAAACATATGCTTGATCAAATGTGTTTATAAATATTTGTGAAAAAATTATTAAATTAGAAAGTTAAATGACACATGAAATCTCAAACTTATATAGTTTATTATATTTAATAAAAATATGCGTTTAATTTATATTTTTAAGTCAAAATTAATTTATAAGGTCAAAACTAATAAATTTTTTAACAAATTAGAAAGTTAGAAAATCTATTAGAATACATTTTTGGTTGTATAAATTTGGTTTTATATTCTTAAATAATTCTAATACTGAAGAGGGACATTTTGGTAATAAAAAAAAAGTTCAAAAGTCAAACTTAACGGTTTGGGTGGATGGAAATATAATCTTAAAATATAAGAGAGGTTTGTGTAACATAAATTTTAATTTTAAGGGAGGTTTCTATGAGTTTTCAAAATAAAGGGGAGATCTGTGTAATTAAGACAAAACAGGAGGGTGGTTAAAGTATTTTACTTTAATTTTAAGGGAGGTTTCTATGAGTTTTCAAAATAGAGGGGGGGTCTGTGTAATTAAGGCAAAACAAAAGGATGGTCAGAGTATTTTACTCTATTATTTATGAGGGTTACGGTGCAAATTTGCCTTGAAAGTTTTTACAAATAAGCAATATTACCTCGAAAGTTTTTTAAAATTCAATGTTGCCTCGCAAGTGTTAAAATAGAGCTATATTGCCCATTTACGTTAAAAAGTTAACCGTCAACGTCAGTTTTTTAATGATAAACGTTAAATTTTTAACAAAATATGACAATATTATTATGTTTTGAAACTTCCGGATTGTCATTGAACAAAAAAAAAAAAAGAAAAAACTTATAAGGTAACATTGTTTTTGAGCGAAAACTTCCGAGCAAATTTATACCTTAACCTATTTATAATAAAGTGTATTGGTTTCATGAAATACCATTAGTAATTATATGGAACATAACCATCTCCTAGTAGAAATTTTATTTTGAATTTTTTTTATAATAATTACAAAAGAAAAGGTATATGCGTGACACATAATCAATCTATTAATTAATCTATTTCATTCAAATACTATAAATATATCATAGTCTCGTCTTATAATACTTCGGGTGCTAATGAAACTATTTTAGTGAAATTTAACTGTCTCAATTCCCGAGCGATCGCACCAAAAATTCGAGTTCCTTTTGGATTTCCTTCTTGATCAATGACAACTGCAGCATTATCATCATATTGTATTATCATACCGTTGTTACGTTTGAGTTCTTTACAAGTACGTACAATTACAGCTCTGATCACTTCTGATCTTTCTAACGGTGTATTTGGTACTGCTTTCTTGATTACAGCAACAATAACGTCACCAATATAGGCATATCGTCGATTACTAGTTCCTATGATTCGAATACACATCAATTCGCGGGCCCTGCTGTTATCGGCTACATTCAAATGGGTTTGAGGTTGAATCCTATCATTTTTTTCTCTGTTCTTTTAGTGCAAACAGTGCAAAGGGCGAAGTAAAAAAAAGAAAAGAAAAAGAAATATTGTGTATCAAAATTTGGTATAGGAATCGGTATCTAACAAATTCAACAATTCCGAATTCCGGCATAATTTTCATAATTTAAATGAAAAAAAAAACATCCTAATGAGATTCTAATCTCAAAGAAAAAAGGGGGGATATGGCGAAATTGGTAGACGCTATGGACTTAATTGGATTGAGCCTTGGTATGGAAACCTACCAAGTAATAACTTTCAAATTCAGAGAAACCCTGAAATTAACAATGGGCAATCCTGAGCCAAATCCTGTTTTCCGAAAACCAAGAAGAGTTCAGAAAGGGAGAATAAAATAAAAAAGGATAGGTGCAGAGACTCAACGGAAGCTGTTCTAACAAATGGAGTTGACGACATTTCGTTTCCTTAGTAAGGATTTCGTTTCGTTAGTAAACCTTTCGGGAAGGGAGGATTAGGAAAATCCTATTGATTGCAATTTTCTCCAGACCCCCGGGAAAAGCATGAAAAAAAGGCTCGAATAGTACGATCCCGCCGTCACCCTAGAATGAAAGGGGCGATCTCGTAGTTCTTGGTCTGTGAAGATACGTTGTTAGGTGCTCCGTTTTTATTTTTCCATTGAGGCCGAACCTAAACCTGTGCTCGAGAGATAGCTGTCCATATACTGATAAGGGATGTATGAATTCTCGAGAAGAGAGGAGCCGTGGTGGTCCCCCCGGGACCGCCCGGATCCCACGAGTGAATAGAAAGTTGGATCCACATTGGATCTCACCTGAATTGCCCCATCTATCCTTCTGAGGAGAAGTTTGGTTTCAAACCCCGGTTCGAACAGGAGAAGTACGCCATGCTAATGTGCCATGGATACTTCAGGGGAAATAATCAATTTGAGAGGCAAAGTGCAAAAAGATATTATATTTAGGACAAAAATGAAGTCATTATCTAGATCCTATAATTTGGAGCTGGCTTACCTCCTTTGCGGAAAGCATCCGCTGCCTTGAATGTGGTCGTTTTGTGCCAAAATGAATGTACCTGGTCTCTTTTAAAAAAAAAAAAATTCAAGGTACAGCCGGGTATTAAAAAGATAATTCAGGATACTAAATGATACATAAAAAATTCTTTATGATCTTAAAAGATACTTTTAGGATCTTAAAAAAATATTTTATGATACTGGGTGGTACTAAAAGGATACTTCAAGATACTGACTTGTACTAAAAAATAATTCATGATCTTAAAAAAATTACTGAATCATACTGGGTGGTACTAAAAATAATTTAAGATACTGACTGGTACTGAAAAAATAATTCATAATCTTTAAAAAATTATTTTAGAATCTTAAAAAAATATTTAAGGTAATTACGGCTACCAAATATATACTTTAGGGTGTTTTTTCAATATTTTTTTAGTACCAATCAGTATCCTGAAGTATCCTTTTAGTACCACCCAGTATCATAAAATATTTTTTAAGGATCCTAAAAGTATCTTTTAAGATCATAAAGAATTTTTTCTGTATCATTCAGTAATTTTTTTAAGATCATGAATTATTTTTTAGTACCAGTCAGTATCCTTGAAGTATCCTTTTAATACCACCCAATATCATAAAATATTTTTTTAAGATCCTAAAAGTATCTTTTAAGATCATAAAGAATTTTTTGTATCATTCAGTATCCTGAATTATCTTTTTAATACCCGGCTGTACCTTGATTTTTTTTTTTTTTAAAGAGACCAGGTATCATTCATTTTGGCACAAAACGACCGCGTTCCAAGGCAGCGGATGCTTTCCGCAAAGGAGGTAAGCCAGCTCCCTATAATTTGGACAAGAGGTAGTATATGGTTTTTTTTTTTTTTAAATTCCAAATAATCCCCAATGCAGCATACTCACACACAAAAGAAAAATTTCCTTATATTAGCGACTAAAATGCATATTTCACCCAACATGACCTTTGTTTTCAGGACATGTTCACATCTGACGATTATAAAGTTGAATATAAATACGCCATTTGGAACCCAAATCAGAATCAAAATCCTGCATAAAGTGAGAGAAAACACATACTTCGAACTCTACTTCCTTCAAATTGCAAGATCAGCCACACAATCTGTATTCCGTGGCACCAACCAGTAGTGAATACTTCTGCAGGAAAACAAACGGGACCAGAATCTGGCTGACTTCTTGTTTGGTAGTATCTGGTAATCAAGTAACAAAACATGTCCAATTGTCCTAGAATATGGCTTCCCTTCACATATCATGTTTTGCTGACTCAATGATTGCTCATCGCTGGTCCTTTGAGATTTTATCTAGAGCATCAAAAACATATTGCACAGTAACATCCTCCACAATCACGGTCTTATCTCTAGACTTGGAACCAGTACCTAGTGATACTTGTCTCCGTTTTACTCCTAAAACCTGCAATCACCCATTGAATGTTACAACAACAATTACGTTGGTGAGCACAGGATAAATAAATATCTAAAGCAGCATACGCAAGCAGCAGCATCAGATTATAAACCATACTCCTCTAGTCCTGTGTAGGGCTGATTGAGGAGTTGATTTTTTCAAATTACCTCTACTGTTACTCTCTCAACAATAATCAAGTATTAAAGAGATGGAAGGATTAAGAAAAATGATTAGGGTGTTATAAAAAAAACAAATGTCATATTAACTAACTTAATTAACTTTCTTAATCTAATCAAATTAAGTAAAAAGAACTGAAGATCAAGACCAAAGGAGTATAACAAAAGGAAGCTCATTTTGGTGGAACCATGATTCTAGAAGGTCAGGATCTCATGGTAAATATATAAGTTGTTGATACAGCTCAATGGCATTCAACGATCCATGTAGCCGAACTCATTTTATAGGATGAGACTTCGTTGTTGTATAATTTAAAAAGGTAATGGGATGAGGCTTTGTTGTCATTGTTGTATAATTCCATAAGGTAAGATAAACCAACTACACAATCCAATGAAGAAGCTAAAAGCCAAGCAGAATCAAAGGCCCTAGTGATTCCCATATAAAACATGAAGAAAGATTTAATCAACTATCCGCATGAAAGTCTAAGAGAACCAATATTTAGAATATGACTGCACAAGAATTTTTTATCCTTCCAGCACTAACCCCCGTTTCCACCATTGCAAGATGATTTTCTTAGCCATGTTAAAAAAAGAAGAAGAAAAAATTATCCCTAAATTTTAACATCTGATACTGGAAACTCAATGAACAAGCAACAGTTGACTCTGGCTCTCTCTCGACATTAGGGCTTCGCAATCTCTCCTCAGAGAAAATTTGTTTTCTAAGATACAAACTGAATCAAACTCAGGGAAAATAAACTAAACAATAAACTAAAAGAAGAGCTTACAGAGCTTATGTAATCAAGAAGAGCGGCATTTGCTTCTCCATCCCTGGCTGGAGCGTCAATTTGCACTCCAACAGCTTCATCACTGATATCTACAATTTCATAACGATTAGGAACAAAACCCAAAGCAAACAAAATTGGATTCATAATAACAAAAAGAAAAAGAAAACGATAGGTACCTGTTATGGAAGCAGTTTTGGAACCGGGCTTGGCGTGGACGGTAATAGCAACGGAAGAAGGAGTCATGGATCGAATACAAGAAGGCCAATTGTTAGCTTTTGCTGATTGAGTTGGTTCGCTCTTATCAATCTTCGCCTTGCCCCTCTTCGCCGGAGGCATCTTAAATTTTCAGATCACCGGTGCCGTGGCGGAGGACTCCCAGGGCTGTGCCGAGACTGAGACTAATAACAAGGTGCCACCCGGCGTACACACTACACACGAGCATCGATCTCAGTGTGTATGTGGGTATATATATATATATATATATAAAATATAATAATTATATATCATTATGGATTAGTAGTATATTGCGTATATCAATATTTATATAAAGTTAAGAACAAATCAAAATGAGGCCAAAAGTTATAGTTACTGTTCTCATTTGCCCCCCCCCAAAAGAACGCCACGTCGCGGATCAGCATCGATCTGGCCTTTAAAAAACAGAAAATTAAATAAATAATATGGCATTTGGGTCCCCTTAACCATTTCTGACTTGATCTGAATCTGAGAGCCGCACGTAATCGTTTCCCGAAACTCGGTAAATCCGGACGATGGGGGCTTCCAGTTCGACGGTGCAGAGCCGTCCGACGGAACAACAGGAGGTGGAAAACGAAGCATCTTCAATGGGTGCTCTTCCTATGCTTCGGAGAGCTTTCTCCAAGCTTGCTGATCCTGAAACAAATGCCGTTCCCCGTGAAAATTTACAGGTACTGAAAAACATTACTAGTAAACTCACAATTTTATGGTTTTTTTTTTCTTGTTCTTTTTTCCTTTCCAGTTTTGGAAGTATGGAATTGCCTAATTCTGATGAAAGAAAGTCAGAGTAACTGATCATAATAATGTGAAGTTAGTTTTGGTTTCTCAGAAATTTGTTAAATCGAGCACGCATTCCCAACAGTTGAAAAAACACTCCAGGGCAACTGCTTTAAGTTGATGATTATGTCTTTAGATAAGAATTCCTTATTTATGGGTTATTCTTTATATTGTTCTGTTATCTCGACTCTTGGGAAGTAGGTGATTGAATATTCCACAAACTGCAATGGATCATTGCTAATTACCCTTCAATGTGAAAGTATGTGAGGAGATGAGGTCTGCTTTTTTGTTGGATTCATTCACGGTTTCATTGGAGGGGCAATCATTAAGCTTTTAGTCTTAGCCACCTGTGAATTCGTTACTATGCGCTTTGACATCGTGAGCTACTTGTAATTAAATTGAACTTTAGTTCAGTACAGTTTCGTTTAGAAAGATGAGGAACAATCATAAATGTTAAAAAATTTTGTCAATGATGAAGATTTCAGAAAAATGCATTGTTGAGGTTACTTGCTATCCTTTAAAAAATGTGTTCACAACAATTCTTATATTCATTCAGTGTTTTATCCTTCTTCTCTCTGATTTCTAACATGTAACCATATTATTTTCAGCAATGCTTTAGTTTAGTTTACAATGGTCAAAGTGATGCGAGCAACATCCACAAGTTGTTCCCGGTTCTGTTAGATCACTTGGGCTCATCCATAGTCGACCAATTTTTCATGCCTGCTAAAGGACAACTTACTTGGATTGAATTTGTGAGAGGTTATAATAAATGCTGTGCTAGGATGTCTGCATCGATGTCACTGAACATGCTTCTCAGAGTATTGCATTCAACTTTAGGAAGAGCCAATGTGCCTATCAATTTGGAGTTTGAATTTGATGATACTGGTGGGAAAATGAATGGATCACTTCTTCCCAGTGATGTACTTTTGCTTCTTTTCATGTGTTGGTGCATGTCATGGGACTGTAGAAGTTTGAAAAACCCTGAAGGCGAAGTAAGTCTTAGCCCACCAAATTTGAATCATTTGGTACTATCGGCCATCACATCATGTGCAAAAACTGACAGTGGCTTGAATGTATGGGATAGTGACTTCTCAAGCTCAGAAGTTCAAATTCCTGTCGGAAAGTTTGTTACATGGGTTTTGAGTACAGTACCGTGCCTCTCAGATTGTTTGAGTCAGTTTTTTCATGCAAGACTGCAAAATCAAGCCACTGCAGGGGTAACTACTGCATTCAAGTTGAACTATTTGCCATCCTTATTTGTGACAACTGTTCAACATAGTTTTTACGTATGCCAAAGATTATACTCTTTTTGGAACATGTTAAGCTACCTAGTGTTCTGTGCTTATTATAAATCATTCCACAACCTATCTGCCCTGATTATCGATTGATTGAAATTTAAATTAGATTTAAATCAATGCTTGCCATTTATTTGTGTCAGCCCTATTTTTTGTTTCTTCTACCTCGCCTTCCTGCTGACTTTGTTGAGTGAGCTGCAAGCCTGCAACTACTTCCATACATCCTTTTCATTTTCAAGCAAACAGTGTAGCTCAGTTAGTCATGTTTCCATAAAAAAATGCTTTTCCTTTCATCAAATTGAGATGTTAAAAGTTTGGATCATTTTATAAGTTGGTGGTCAAACAGCTACCTTAAAGTTGTTTCTTTCTGTTATTGAGTTAATTATCATTATCATAGCATTTGATAATAATCAAATAATTGAATATTCTGAAATTCTAGGAGGATGCAATGGCTGTGGTTAGCTCTCCTTCACATTTTCCTTTTAAGTTACTACTACTAGGAATGGTGATTGTCTTGGAGACCTTTTCCCTTAACATTTGCACTATTGTAAATGGTATAGTGTCACTTACAGAGCACTTTCAACTAAGCTAATGTCCAAGAATTAATGGGTTTAAACATTAACTGTAAAAAATTGCATGAACTGTAATAATACACTTTGCCTGTCATTGTGCTCCCTGAGCCCTGTTTTCCAAACCTCCTTAGGTTTAATAATGTAGTATTATCTGCTTTTTGACATGGTTATTATAGGACAGAAAAAATCTATTGCATCTGGCTCTAAGGTGTCTTTTCCATAATTTCCTGATCAATGGCAGGATGAATCAGTGCCGGCTAATTCCTCTGTTGGGGGTGTTTCATTGACGACAGAATGTGATAATAACATTTTAATCCCTGGAAGGGCGTGGGCAATTGGTCTTACACAGAGAAGTACAATAAATGAAGAGATCTCGGAATTGTGTTTTCCTATAAGTAAAGATCGAATGGATGAAATAATTCTTTATAGGTTTGGATCTTTGATTCTTTTATCTGTTTGATCTCTCACTTATGCTTTAACAGTGTAGGACACTTGCTGGAATAGACAAATGCTTTGTCACTGCTTGGCATTGCTAAAATTGGGGATGAGTACCTCAGTTTGCACTATTGCTTCACAACATTGTGCTTTCTGTCTGATTTTGTTATCTATTGACTCTTGGTCTTTCTCTCTTGTAAGCCTTTTTCTTGTGAGACTTACCATATGGAAGAAGGATGGTTTTGACATGGAATATATAATATTTTATAGGTCATCTGCTCATGGTAAAGGCCTAAACAGATTTTGGTCTCATGTTGAAGGTTACAAAGGTCCGATGCTAATATTGGTTGCAGCAAGTTCAGGACCCCATGAGGGAAGCTCCATTGTTAGTAAATGGGTTATAGGGGCACTAACTAATCAGGGTTTTGAAAATAAGGATCTGTTCTATGGAACCTCTGGATGCTTATATGCTATAAGTCCAGTCTTCCATGTATTCCCACCTTCTGGTAAGTAATAGGGCCTGAAAGTGACATGTTTAGTTTCCTATTTATTGGGGAGTGGGTGTTTGGGAGGAGGATTGGACTAATTTTTTTGGCAACTATCCAACATTGATTGTTTGATATTATTGACAGGGAAGGAAAAGAATTTTGTTTATAGTCACTTGCATCCTGGTGGTAGAGTATATGAGCCTCGTCCAAAACCTGTGGGAATTGCATTTGGAGGAACTATGGGAAATGAGAGAATATTCATTGATGAAGATTTAGCAAGAGTAACTGTCCGTCATCATGCTGCTGACAAAACTTACCAGCATGGTCCTCTCCTTCCAGATCAGGTATAATTCTATGTCTAATAAGATCTATTGTGTTGATGTTGAGCTTGTAACTGAACAGTAACTAAATGCATTGATCAGAAGTTGATAATTATGCACGTTATCGTGTATGGTATCATGTTTTGTTAACTATTCTGTAATCTTCCAGGTTGATGGTATTTTCTCTTATAGAATCTGGGTGCTTTTTTGTACCAGATTGTTCTGATGTAAATAGTTTATTCTCTTGAATGAAATCAAATTTTTTTGCTAAAAAATACCGTAAGCTGGATGATAATTTCTAATAAGGAGCTAATGGTGAAAGATTTTAAGGGAGTTACAGGAACTTGGAACAATATGGACTGGGATTGCTAAAGCACTATGGCTATTGGGCAACAGTGAACTTTGCTAGTGCAGTGACTCCAGCTTCCTGAGCTGTCATTCATTGGCTTATGACATGTTTCATTTTCAGGGGTTTCTGGCTGTTGAAGGTTTGGTATCAGAAGTGGAAGTTTGGGGACTTGGAGGGCATGCGGCAAAGAAAGTGCAAGATTCATATAAAAAGAGAGAAGAACTTTTCACTAATCAAAGACGAAAAGTAAAGCACTTGATCCCAGTCTTGTTTTGTGAATTTCACTGTGATGAATCAATAAGAAAGCAGGCATAATATTTATGACTTTTGCAGGTTGACTTGAAGACATTTTCAAGCTGGGAGGATTCACCAGAGAAAATGATGATGGACATGACGTCTGATCCGAATGCTGTTCGAAGGGAAGACCGGTAAGATGGATGCCATTATTTCTTGTGGCAAGAGCTAAACTGTTTAGGGAATGAAGATCATACATCAACCTGGGGTAGCTCGTCGTTGTTTGGGCATATGATCCGCAAATTTCTCTACAGTATTGAGAAATTTTGTTGGTATGATACTGTCTTGCACCCACACACACACTTGTGTTCATATATGTATGTATGTATAAATGTAATTTCTTTACATTACTATGTGGTAATGAAAACTGCAGAGCATGTTTGCATGAACTCCTGCATTTCACTGGAACCACTATGGATGTTTATTAAACAAATAAAATAGGGAAATACACTTCTTATGTTGTTAGAGAAGTGTATTCTCATATCATACATACAAAAAGATGTGGGTCCCACCATTTCCATCCTTATTATAATTTTTTTATATAAAAAAATATATGGGTCCTATCATTTCATGTGTGTGTAGGAATCTCCTTCTTCTGATGCAACATGAAAAGTGTAAACCCCAATAAAATATGGATCATAATTTCAGACAATGGTTGTATTTAATTTTATATATATATAAAAATATATGGGTCCCATCATTTCATGTGTATGTAGGAATCTTCTTCTTCTGATGCAACATGAAAAGTGTAAACCCCAATAAAATATGGATCATAATTTCAGACAATGGTTGTATTTATGCTCTAAATAATGGATGTGGAGCTTCTCCACTGCCGGTCCATTTCTTCTCCACTTCCTTAATCCACACAGTTCATCAAATCTATGGGTGGAAAATAATTTACTTAGGACCCGTCTGAAAAATTTTAAAAAAAATATTTACAAACTCAAATTTAAACTACTAATGCTCAATCAATTTCAACCAATAAAGTTGTGGCACACAAGTCTCCGACAATGGTGCTAAAAACTTGATAGGGTAAAACTTTAAGCCTAAAAAAAACTCCGCAAGTGCACGGGCCGTATCAAGTAATAAAGTGATAAGAAAAGTATCGTTCCCACAAGGACTTAGTATCACAACCTTTAGTTAAGCATTAATTTCACAATTTCGTTTAAGTTGAGTAAAACAAATTGAATTTAATTAAGATAAAGAAAAACAAATCAAAACTAAAATAAAAATAAGAAAACTACCACAATAATCAAATGAGCAACCTAGAGTCACTAATCCCTTATTTGATTCTTAGATTTTATCCTCACTAAATTAACTTTGACTAAATTTAATCAGTTAATCTAGAGTATTAATGTTTATAAGTGTCTGTCGGTCCACTTATACACCTACCTCAAATAATTATGCAATGTCTCACACAATTAATTAAGGTGCAATTCAAATCGGGCTCACTCTAATTTGACTATGCGGAGCTTCTAGGTATATGTCTAACCTAGACGCAAATTAGATTAAAACCTAACTTCACGTTAATTAAATTTAAATCTAATTCCACATTATTTAATCCCAAGGTCAATTTAGGATTCCCTCTTTCAAGTCCAACCCTAAATCCCCAAAACATGCTCAATGGTGATCAGTCAATAAACAATAACAGTAAACATAGGATTAAATAAACTGAAATAAAATTAAGCAAAAATAACAAGTGGGAATAATCTTTAAAACCCAAACAAGTTCATAGATTCTCTAGGTTGCAAAACAAACTAGCCACATATGGCTTTATTCAAATTTATAAACAAAAAGAAAAGAATTTAGGTTCAAAGAAGAAGAAGAGAGAGGAAAGAAAATTTCTCCGTCGCCTCCACAGTCCTTCCGTGGAAATGATGAAGAGAATCGAAACGCTCAGCCTCTACTCCTATGCTTCTTCGTCCCTTCTTTCTCGTTCTGTGTCTCTCGATCTTTCTGCTCCGTCCTCCTGTTGCTTGTCTCTGCTTCCTTATTTATAATAATTTAGATCTTGGGTCATTGATTCTCCTTTTCTTATTAAAAAGATATCTCATATCTTATAATTTACTCTATCAGATCAAACAATTGATTTTGTTTCTATTTTCTTGCAAGGAGCCATTAAGTTTGACTGATTGCATATCCTCTTATTGCCTTTTCTACTTCTTTTTAAATCAGCTAATATTTCCTGCATAATAAAAATAGGATATGAGTAGATTTTGTGTCGATTTATTCTTTGATCCCAAGTTTGATTCAATTATGGAAACGTTCTTAAAAGATAATTAAATAGGTATATAATATCAATAATTCCAATTAAATCTCATAAAATATACACCTATTTAATCATAAAATATATACTCATCAGTTTGTTACAGAGAAGATTTGGGGAAGGAAAGGAAAGGAAAGAAAAGGAATGAAAGATTGGGAGGGAACTTTAAAAATGTGAGCCGTTTGGTACACTAGGGAAATGAAGTTAGTTGAGGGAAAATAATATGTTTGGTATGGAGAATTGGATGTTTGTTAAGTGAGAAGATTAGGTGAATTTCCGCAAATGCCCTTTTCGAAAAAAAAGGAAAAAAAGCTGAATTTGATTTGAATAGTGCGCCCAGTTCGAACCCTAACCCAAATCGCGAATACGGTTAGATGAAAAATTGAAGTTGCAATGTATGGGATATGAAATTGCAATCAAGACTGGCATCTAGAGGTCACAAGTTCGACAAATAATAAAAGCTCGAACAAGGTGTGAATTGATCGGAGGATGGCGAAGGAGTTTGTGCGTAAGGTGAGACACAGGATTGAAAAAACTAATCGTTTCATGTACTAAAGTAACGACAACAAACTAGCAGTGATATGATTAAAATGAAAGTTATAGGTCAGTTAAAATGGTGTCACCAACTGGAGAAAAGTCTAGTTGCGAGGTTGAAGAAGAAGAGTAACAGGTTTACAATATGTTTAACAGTATATTAAACTTTTCAATAAAAGAGCAGTACAAAACATACGAATATCAGGCACAGACGGAAGCAATTGTTATTTGTTCTCATTGAATGTAAGTTGTGGGAAAGCAATAAAAGAGAAGCAGAAGGAAATTTGCCCAGTAAGGTGGACATGAGAGCAGCAGAATGCAAAGGCACATAACTGATGTATCAGATTTGGTGGGCTGTCAAGCCCACTGTTCGATCTAAATCATTTAGTTCAAATGAAAACATTGCTGAAACCGCTTCCCATGGATAAATTGATGTCCTGGTTAGTTCGAACTAAATGGAAACGTTCGAACTAACGATATTAAACTACTTGTGCATTCGAACACAAACTTTGACAGTGGGCACATCAGTTGAATCTGTCAATGCAACATATTGACAGATGGGCACATCAGTTGAATTTGTATGATTCGTTTTTTGCTCTTCTTTTTTTTGTTACAAGAAGCAGGTACAGTAAATGGTTGGCCTCGGTTTTTTTGTGACAAGAAGCAGGTTCAGTTTGTGACATGAGAGCAGTAGAATGCAGAGGCACATAACTGATGTATTTGAAATTGCAATCAAGACTGGCATCTAGAGGTCACAAGTTCGACAAATAATAAAAGCTCGAACAAGGTGTGAATTGATCGGAGGATGGAGAAGGAGTTTGTGACAGATGGGCACATCAGTTTTTTTTGTTACTGACCTCAAATGCAGCTCTGCTCCCAAGGTTAAACTTCTCCTTCGCCGAAAAACGCCAACTGTTTTCCAACCTTCTTCGCCGACAACTTTGTCTAGCTCCAAGCTTTTTCACTGACAACTTCGTCCACCTCCAGCTCGTGCCTTAAATGCTTTTTGATTAATAGGTACAGTGTTTTAGGGGCCTTTTTGTCCGACATTTTCACTCTCCTGGAAGCATTTTAACATTCTCGCCTCTTTTTAAGGGAAAGCACATTCCAACGGATGAAGGAAAATTCGGACTGGCGGGAATGGTGCTCGATGGAAGATGGGACAACCAAACATATTTTTTTCGTGGGAAGTGTCTTATCTTCCCTTTCCACCGCCCTCTTTCAGTGAAACAAACGGGTCCTTAATGGTTGTATTATGTTGTTTTGTTCAGATACAGTGGTCTTCTGTTATTTAAAAACCTCTGATGTTTGCTGGGTATGAGAGAAAAGACAAAAAAGAGGGGGGGGGGAGAGCAATTTTATCAAGTTCTACTTAAAAGAAATGGATAAGTGGAGTTCTAGTTTTTTTTTCCCCCCTAATATTATTACTAGATATGCGGTTTGAAGTTTATGGTTGCCTCTTCCAATATAGGTTCTCTTTTTGAAACTCAAATTCAAGACTCAGAGGAATTTAGTAGAGCTATACAGAGTTTCAAAAGACTCAATGGAATTTAATAGGGCTATATACTGTTAGACCAACTTTCTGTTGGTAGGATTATGAAATTTTAATAAAGAGAAAATGTAAGATAAATAAATTAAAAAAATAACAATAATTTAAAGTTTTTAAACCCAATTCTCCAATTTTTGTTTAAAATTAAACTCATGAAAATTTTTCCTCATTTTCCAACATAGGTGTCTCTTTTAAAACTCACCTTGCTGGCTTTACATAATTAAACAGCACGGCCAATCAAACTCCTTTCATTTTTCCACCCAAATTGCTTTTCATAATTATTCAGTTCCCCAGTTTTAAAAGAAAAAGAAACATAAACCATGGACTGGGTGGGGAGAGAGAGAGAGGTATATAATATTAGGGAAAAACACGGGTTGGGCTTCTCTCATTATCTCCCATCATCTTTAAATCATATCCATCCAATCAATTACAATATTACTTTCACTTTTCTCTCATTTTCCCAATCACAGGCTCAGATGTGCTAGTGAGAGAAATTGAGAAAAATGATGAGGAGAGAATTCTCTTTCGGATATATGTGTGGGTCCCACCATTTCATGTGCGTGTGACATGATAATACACTTCTCCTACAACATGAGAAGTGTTTTTCCCTAAAACTTATAGTTTGAAACTATATGAACTAAAATCAAAATGTGAATAAATTATAAGGATAAAAAATTATATTAACCCCTTATAAAGATATGTATATAGCAAGTCCAACTATTCACGGCTAAAAATGAATAATATTAAACTCAGGCTTAGGGTTGTGTTTGTCGGCAAGTAAGGAATTTGCCTTAAGCCTCAAAAAATATACACACACTCCTCTAACTTAATACGTATAGAAGAGTTACTGAACTAATGTAAGTGAATTGAAGTTAGATAAATTATTTAGTTATAAAAAATATGATATAATCTTTTTAAAATACTCTCCCTTTTTATAACATTAGATTATATATAACTATCAGCAGGGGCGGAGCTTGCCTCAAAAATTTTGGGGGGCCAAAAAATGATGGGAGGATTCGGGGTCGCTGACTCCGAAAATTTTTTTTCTAAGGAAAGTTTTAAATGCATTAAAAAAGAAAAGAATATAAAAAAAATATTCATGAAATCAAGTGAATACTGATGATGTAATAAGAGAGATAATTATTTTACAAACCTATCATTTAGAAAAGTAAGACTAAGTGCTGTTAGAAATGCAGCTATATAAATTACAATGAAGGGTAGACACTCAATAAGTTTGAGTATGAGTAAAAGCATAGTAAATGATACACCACAAAAATAAATTTCACTGATAAGCTAAAAATTTCAAGTAATTAGAATGAAATATAGAAAAAAAAATTAACAAGATTAACATAAATTATACAAGATCCCACATAGAACAAAGATTAAATTGAGGGGAAAATGTAATAAAAAAAAGTTGGGGGCCAAAATTAAATTTACATTATATTAAAAAATATTCTAAACAATTTTTTTGGAGGGCCATGGCCCCCTTATCCCTTCAATACTCCGTCCCTAACTGTCAGTTTAGGAGCTAAGCTTATTGTTAATAGTTTGACCCAGAACAAAATTTTGCTATTTCTTTTGCAATTAAAAAAAAATAGCGAGAATATTATGACGACAATATTAAAAACACACTCATATAGGGGAATACATAGGGCAGGAAATACTCGTTAATGGCGTCTCTGCACATAATTATATCACAAATACGATTGTCTGTCTAATTTGGGATAAAAATGAAGGGTTTTTTTTTTGGTCTGAAAAATGAAGGGTTGGCTGGCTGGCATGTGACAAAGCATTACAATATTATCTATCATTGGGAACCAAATTCAGAACACATATTTCATGTCTCCCGACCAACTTCTCATTGGATTCCAACCACGTTTATCCCATTTCTTTGTGCTTTTGGACCATCCTTATTTTTTATGATAAAGAAAAGTCCAATTAAATACCTTTAAAAATTTAAATTCCTTAACACTAATTCAATCCCTCCAATTCAACAAATCCCAAATCAGTACAAGCACTACTTAGATTTGGGCTTTATGATACCTCATACATAACGGTTACGGCTAATAAATGTTATGTACGTTGAATCAAAGCACACAAGGATATATAACATTAAGACATGTTTGAGTTGGTGTTGAAAACGTATATTTATACGAGTCGAGATTAAACTTCTCTCACAAATTTACTGTGAATCACGTTGGAAAAGAACTTCTACCGCTAATTCAAACAGGTAACACTGTCATGTATTATGAGGCAGAATTTCCCCAAAGATAAAAATTAATAGTTCACGGTTATTAATTAAGAATCGTAAAATATATTTTTTTCAACATACTTAATAGTTTTAAGTTAATACTGTAGTTGATTATGCAATTAACAATAGACATCAATAAATTTTTTTTTAAAAAAAAAATCAAATACATAACGGTTATTAAGAATTAACCGTCGTCATTTATTAAATATAATGATCTTTAGTACTAAAAGATGCGATGATTTGATAATCCATAAAACCCTCTCCAAATAAACATCCAAAAATTGAACTCCACTTTTTCACTTCCATTTTAGCTTCTTAAAGCCAACTTTTTTTTTTTTTTGGTGGATACATAGGCGATAGGGGAGGGGGGATTGAACCTAGTACAGGGGGTGGGAAGACTACTCCCAATACCACTGCACTACTAGTAGTGCTGGTTCTTAAAGCCAACTTCTAATTCAACAAAACATCATGGATAAACTCAATAGAACTTATGATTCATCATCTAGCAAAAAACCGAAAGATGACCTCCCTCTATCAACAAGCATTAAAAGTCTTGTCCACGCAACCTACGAGCTCCCTCATATGATCAAGTTTTACTTGCAAGAGCAAAGACACAAACCAGTGCTTGAAGGAACTTACTTTTCTCATTTGCTTTTTGAACAAGAAGGTGGACAAATTACTTGAAAATGAAAAATTTAATGATGTGTCATATTCTTAAAGCATCTCCATAACTTTTTATTTTTAGTTTGTTTATTTACTTTGTCCTTTTTTTTTTCGGGGTAAAATTGTGGTTGCATAATCAACCCCAAGTTTTTTTTTTTAAAAAAAAAGAAATATACATTATGGCTAGTACATAACAACCATCATTTATTAGAATACTATGCAAATACATAATAGTTGTACTTTGTAACTATGTAACTATCGTGAATTCTGTAATAATGAAGCAATATATCAATTTGGGATTTGTAAATACTGTGCTTTTATCATATTGCCACTCACTTTAAGAAATAGTCCACAAATTTTCCATAAAAAGTTATTTGAGTGCAATTTTATTGTGAAGAATTCATTACAAATAGTTGATGGGAACTTGTTAAATTCTTGTTTTTTTAACTAAGTTCTGGATTCTTACCAAAAAAAAAAAAAACTAAGTTCTGGATCTGTCATGTTATTGTTTTTCCATGGGGTGTCCCACGGTGTGGGCCTTGTGGGACCGGAGAACCACAAACATAGTGAGATCCAGCCCGCCAAGATATTGATCCAAGTAGGTGGATACTTGCAGTACAGCCTAAAGCTGAAAAGCACAACTTTAATGGTTTTTTTTTTTTTTTTGGTGAAGGGGTTAGTTTGCCCTAAAAGTAATCCTTCTGTTTGTTTGGCAGGAGGGAAATGGAGAATAAGGGAAAAGAGGGAAAGAATTTATTTGTTGGATTTAAAAAAATTGAAGAAGTAGGGTTATAAAATTTTAATAAAGATCAGATGTAAAATAAAATAGTAAGAAAAAGTAATTAAAAGCCTTCAACTTCACTTCTCTAATTTTTTTAAATTCAATTTGTAAACTTTTTTATTCCCCTCACCTTCTCATACCCAACAGCCTCTTATCCAAAAGAATTTCTAATGGGATAATTTTGTTTTGAAAGTATTAAAAAATGAACAAAGTCATCCTAACCGTTGAAAAACTAACGTTGAATATTAAAAAGCTAACGTAGATCATTTACATTTTAACAATAAAGAGTAAAATTGTTACGTTTTGGTTACTTCTATAGCGAATTGCTTCTAAAAAATCTTCTTATACCAAACTCCCGTAAGTGGTTATTTTCGAGACAAAATTGCGCCTTATCCCTTTTATAACAAAAGAGGAAAGAATTAAAGCCTAAGGTTAATAATCGATCAGATCATCAAATCGATGAGCTCCCAAGAGATGTCTCATGCCACTAGGGCATTAGGCTACAAGTTCTTGGCCAACTTTAAATTTAAAATCAGCTTATCCTCCATCTTTTCGATAATTAATAAAATGCATGAATCAGCAAATTTTTTGTTTATTACTACTAGTTTTGAACTTTTTTCTTTCTTTTCTTAATAAAAAAAGAAAAAAAGAAAAAGAGAGAGAGAGAGAAGACTTTTGTTTATACTTATACAATGTTTGTTTTCTTTACTGTTTTTGTTCTACTTTAGCCTTTATGCCTTATTGTCACCAACCAAAAAAAAAAAAAAACATTTATAATAAGTAATCCGAGATTTTGAAACCGAAAAAGTACACCCACAATCAAATCAAAAGATCAAATTGCCTATCAGAGCATTAGACCAACCCATTTTGCCAAATTGATGCACTAGTAATTAATAAATTAATATACCAACGGATTGCAATCTAACTACTTGCAGGCTTTGAAGATTTCAGACTCTTATTTAAATTAAATCTGAGTTTGTATTTGCGTCTAACATGACATGTTGCATTTTTCTGTACTAAGAATCACAGTCACAGAATATACGAAACTACTATTATTATCATTGTTAGATAAGATTTGTATTTTGTATATGCTATAAAGCTTGCCAGGCCAGCCACCTTTGCTTTTATTTTGTTAGTTATTGTAATTAAATGAGCAAGCTGGTGCTTAGGTTAATTAATCAACTTTACAGCTCGCCTGTAGCTTGCATCACTTCATATTGATTTACTGGTATGTTCAGTTTGCTAATCTGGAGTGCTTAATTAATTAATCTCTAATCTTTCATATTCATATGATCATATATATCTGAGTGAAGCAAATAAAGATTAATTAATTAATTAATGTCTAATCTTTCATATTCATATATGATCATATCTGAGTGAAGCAAATAAAGATTAATGTAGTTGATAGCATGCATCCATATCCACAACATCAAAAAGAAGAATGTCAATTTGCTTATATTATTAATTATAGAAATGGATCACTATATATAGTTTGATTAATGATGAAATATAAATTTAATTTGGTTGTGTTGAAAATAATTAAAACTTATCTATATATCCTGAAACTATGTTCTAAGGGCCAACATGCATGTGAACTCAAATAAAATTCAAGTGACCAAAGTTAAAATTAAAGGGGGAAAATAATTATTGCAGGACAAATAATAAATAGTTTACCAAAACATAATAATTAATGATTAACAACACCGCTTTATTAGAGAAGAACATATTAACTAGCTATTAACAGTTTTGTGTAACACTTTCATAAGTAACTTGCGAGCTTTAATAAACCTAGCATCATATACTATTTTCAACAATGCTTTAGATATTCATAGAAACCGATTACCTATTACTCCTTTCGATCCTCAATGTAGAACCTAATTGTAAAGCTTATCCTGATCCTAAATATAATATATTTTTTTTAATAGTCAATATTTTTCCAATTTACATATATTAATGCTTCTTCAACTATAATCAAGGAAAAAAGAGATGGAGAGAATTATGTTAAGGAAGATGATTTAGTAAAAGAAAACATATCATAATAATTACCTTAACCAATTTTCTTTTTTTCTTTTCCAATGGAAATCTTAACTAATTTTCTTAATCTTAGACCCAAAAAAGAAAAAAAAAATCTTTAATTTAATCAAATTAGAAAAGTAAGTCTTACATCAAAGACCGAAGGAAGTAACGTTTTTGTGCAACACATCTATAATTAACTTACAAGGTTTGTAAACAGGAAAATTGGGTATGTGAACAAAAGAAATATTAATAATTGGTCAGGTGTTATTCTGTACATACACTAAAAGCCATGATCATCCAATCCCTTTTTTTAGGGAATTGGAAAATTAGCCAAAACTAGTTTTATATGATCAAATTCAACAACCTTAGCTTCATTATGCATGGAAGGCATTTATTTTCTTTAATCCCTTTTTTTGGTTGACATCCATGGAAGGAATATTTGCCATTAGCTAGGACAATGCCCTAACTAAGCATTTGCTAGAAACCAATGAATTGACACTGGACGATCCCTTTCTCAGGTGAAGCTAGCTAGTGGGATCGTAGGATCAAGCAACAGCTATATGATAAGATTTATGATTCTCCAAAACCCATCAGACAAGTGGCCTGTCAATTGGACCTAATACTATACAGTTAATCAGGAAAAAAAGAAGAAGAAAGAATTAAACCCCACTGATCGAGTGGAGACTCCATTTTCTCCTAAATCTCAATCTCAATCTCCATCTAGAAATGACACACCAAGATTAACCCCCTCAATCTCCTAGGAATATTCTAATCAAACCAATTCCCCTTCATCATTATGATAGCACTTTCACTACTATCTCTCTCTCTCTCTCTCTCTCTCTCTCTACCTCTTTCCTATATATAATGTCATATCGATCCCTTGAACCCATCGTAGACCTTAACCCACGATTCTTCGTTATCCACAAACAAAACATGGTTGCTTCCACTAATTCTCAGTTAATTTTCTTCCATGATGACCTTCTTGGCCATCAATTCCATTACTCTAGAAGGTTACTATTCCTTAACTCCAACGTCAACTCACCCAAAAACTCCACAGAACCTTCCGTCCTCGGAGATGGTTATACCTTAGATGCAAACGTTATCATGGTACTCTCTGTCCTCATCTGTGCTCTCTTCTGCTCATTGGGTTTAAACTCCCTCATCAGATGTGGCCTAAGGTGTTCCAACATCATCGTCGACGGTAATAACAACGAATCATCAAACCCTTCGGCCGCAGCTCGAGTGGCCAACAAGGGAGTGAAGAAGAAGGCCTTGAAGACTTTCCCTATAGTGACATACTCTTCTGAGTTGAACCTCCCAGGTTTAGACTCAGATTGTGCGATTTGTCTCTCCGAGTTTAACAAAGGCGATCGGCTTCGGATGCTTCCGAAGTGCAACCATGGCTTCCATGTTCGTTGTATTGACAAGTGGCTGAGCTCGCATTCTTCTTGCCCTAAGTGCAGACACTGCCTTATTCAGACATGTCAGAAGATTGTGGGGTCATCAACGAGGTCCTCGTCCCAACCTTCTTCTACTGTTGCTCCGGCTGAAACTATTGTGAGGATTGCACCTTTAGAACCGGAGGGTATGGTGCGTAACTATAGCTAGCTAGGGACGTACTTAATTAACTAGGCGATCATTTTTAGTTTTCACTTTGACTCTTTTTATATCATAAGTGTATATATAGAGTCAAGAGATGTTGAGTTGTTGAAATTTTACCATTTACTCTTCAATTAGGTGTTAATTTAGCTACTTCCAATTGTAGTAGTTTGCATTCTTTTTCAATAATATGAGCTATTTTCAGAAGTTGGCAGATTACTCCGTATCCATGAAAGGGTGTTCTTAAAAATAAAGGCAATTAAATAATAATGAAACATAGTACAAAATTGAAGAGACCCTGCAATAAGGGGCATTTAATTAAAAAAAAGTGGAGACTAAAAAGGGCAAAATGTTTGAAACATAGTACAAAATTAAGGGCATGAAAAGCAGAAAAGAGCCTTTCTTTTCAGAAAATTGCTTTTTTATTGTTTTCTAAAATATTAATTTGCTAATCCAAATTAGTTAAATATTAGTTCCTTTACTTATGATTTGTTAATCATGACTAATTGAATACTGTTTATACAACATATATAAGTTGTCACAAAATATAAAATATAAAAAGGATATTTTTTAAAATACAATCATGAGATAAAATCTATTTATTGTCAACGTAATAAGAAATTATTTTCCTCATAATAGTCTCTTTTTGCATTATCATATTTGAGGAATATAAATTATGTTAAAATTAAAAAGGACATGGCGTCAATAATGCTGATCCATGGCATGATCTTTACATTTGATCGAATTTGAACAACAAGACAATGCATTGGTAATAATGAAGCATTATAATTCATATCCATAAATAGAAATAAATTGAGTAGTTTTAACTTTCAAAAGGGTTAAAGACCAAATTTACCCCGGAAGTTTTGATAAGGGGACGCTCAGCACCCGGAAGTTTTTTTGGTACCAAATTTGCCCTGGAAGTATTCAAAAGGTACCAAATTTGCCCCGGAAGTATGAAAAAGGTAGCAAATTTGCCCATCCGTGAATTTTGACCGTTAAGTTTGACTAACTGTTCATGTGGCATGCCACCTCATCACACGTGGCATGCCACCTCATCAATCAAAAAGTATCATTTTTGCCCCATAAGTTTTCATTAAGGAGCAATTTTGCCCCGGAAGTTTTCATTGAGTAGCAATTTTGCCCCGGAAGTTTACAAAAGTAGCAATTTTGCCCTTCTTTCTCCCAATATTAAATTTGACTATTAAATCAGTCAAAGACCACACATGTCATACCTTGAAAAGGTTGAACTTGGAGTCAAAGAAGGAGATCCTTGAGGTGTTGAGCTCAAGGCAGTCAGAATTTGTGAAGCCAAACTGATCACAAGAAGCATCACTTATGATTAGAGCTGGGAATCAGGGCCGGCCCGGCCCTACAGGGCCTGAAATAAGGAAAACATTTGTTTTTCAAAGCCCGGCCCAATATTACCAGGGCCAGGGCTGGCCCTACAAGGCCTAAAAATTACTATTCCAAATTTTAATTATTTTTCTTTTGGATTTTTCCAAAAAAATATAATTAGTAAATTGCAACCATCAAAGTTCTAATCTATCAAATAAATATTATCAACATTAATATCTAAACAATACAAATCATCCAACAAATAAACACATTCATTAATTCGTAATAAAAAAACAAACTATTGTTCGACGGTGCGGTAGCTAGCGACTGCCGACGGTGAGTAGCAACTGGAACGACCGATTTCAAATTTCAGACATATTTTTAAGCCCGAGCCCTACAGGGCCAGGGCTTAAACGGGCCGGCTCGAAGGGCCCGACTCGATTTCCTGGCTCTACTTATGATCTAAGCAAATGATCAGTCTATACAAACGTAAATATTATCACTATTGATTTGTTTTACTGAACCAATTTTTGGAACAATTCATTTATCGTTTTGTGTTTCATTTGCTTAGATCATAAGTGATGCTTCCTCTGAGTGTTGCGACAGACCTTTCAGTCCCTGTGACCAGTTCAGCTTCACAAATTCTGGCCGCCTTGAACTCAACATCTCAAGCATATCCTTCTTTGACTCCAAGTTTGACTTTTTCAAGACATGACATGTATGGTCTTTGACTGATTTAATAGTCAAATTTAATATTGGGAGAAAGAAGGGCAAAATTGCTACTTTTGTAAACTTCCGGGGCAAAATTGCTCCTCAATGAAAACTTCCGGGACAAAAATGATACTTTTTTATTAATGAGGTGACATGCCACGTGTACTGAGGTGGCATGCCACGTGTGATGAGGTGGCATGCCACATCAGCTTTTAACGGTCTACGTGGACTTCCGTCACGTTTGGGTAAATTTGATACCTTTTTAAAACTTCCAGGGTATATTTGGTACCAAAAAAACTTCCGTGTGCTGAGCGTCCCCTTATCAAAACTTCCGGGGTAAATTTGGTATTTAACCCACTTTCAAAATTTACAAAGATCAAAAAAATATTTTCAATATTTACATACCAATTGTTGCTCTAAACTTGCATGCCCTAATTAAGGCCTACGCTCTTTCTTGAAAGGGTACAAACTTTTCTTGACCAACTTCCGACTTCGTTGCCTTAGTTATTGTGAAAACACACACACAGACAAAATTCTATCAATAAACTTCTATAGCTAAATATCAAGAGTCAATAATGAAACAATATTAACGGTGTTAGAATTTTAGGATTAAAAGTATGCTTTATAAAGATAAAGGACTAAAAGTATGCCTTATATAAAACTTAAAGGACTAAGAGTACACTTTAGCCTAAAATTAAAAAACACATAGCGTGATATAATGCTGATCCATGGCATGATCTTTACATTTGATCGAATTTGAACAACAAGACAATGCATTGGTAATAATGAAGCATTTCATATCCATAAATAGAAATAAATTGAGTAGTTTTCAACTTTCAAAATTTACAAAGGTCAAAAAAATATTTTCAATATTTACGTACCAATAGTTGCTCTAAACTTGCATGCCCTAAGGCCTACGCTCTTTATTGAAAGGGTACAAACTTTTCTTGACCAACTTCTGACTTTGTTGCCTTAGTTATTATGAAAACACACACACACACACAAAATTCTATCAATAAACTTCTATAGCTAAATATCATGAGTCAATAATGAAACAAGAATGCTCAACAAAGTCAATAACTGGATTTTCCAAATATATATACTCTTAACAGAAATAAATACAACATTAATTGATTATAATGAATTAATTACTTATAAAGTTTAATTATCCAAAAGGGTAAAATAGAAAAATAATATTAAATACTCTAGATATTTTTAAACTATATTTATATTTTAAATCAAGCCATATTAAGAAAAATGAACTTTTTGCCATAAGCAAAAAAAATTAATTATATCATAAATGGGGGAAGTAATTAGTATCATCATATGGTCATGGATTGCCTATGGCCAAAAAAGAGAGGGAGAGAGAGAGAGATTACCTCTTATTACAACTTGCACGTAAAAAAAAGAAAAAAGTACCCTTGAATCAACGGATGGATGATTGTATACAACACCAAACCCCCAAAAGTGATCATTTTATTATTGAATATCCTTAAAAGCGTAAAAAAAATATAAAGAATAATAATAATTGCACACACCCCACTTCGACGAAGATAAGAAAACCCCTCCCCCTTGCTTTAATTTTAATCTTATTATATGAAATTTTGATTGTGCCATTTGTGTGTGTCTACACTCTCATATCCTATAAGTTCAAGCTTGTCCCCACATGTATACAGTTCGTGCAAAATCGACGTATTGGCTGCTCAAAAACAAAACCATCATAAAAGAATCACTTCATTGAGGTTTTGAAAGAGCAGAGACCTTGGAAGAGAGATGAGCAAGGGGCGAACGGTTGGCGATGGGAGGACGGTGGGTGACGGAAGGACAGTTGGGGACGGTGGGGGTAAAGGAAGCGAGGGAGATGGGAAGTCAACAAGGGTGAACGGGAGTATGGGGGGAATGGCTCGTGGGTACACGGGCTATAATCAATTTGTTACATTTTGCAGTGGGGCATCAGAGTCGACAAAGCGGCAGGAGGTTGGGGAAACTGGGTCTCAAGCCACAAGGGACGCACGCCTATCATACAAAGACAAACTCTTATGCCTTGGCGAGTCGGGCTTCCTGGAACCTCACTTTTCGGCTGCAAATGCGTTAGCTGGCTGGAAAGAATACTTTGCAAAATCTAACGAAAAACAGAGTATGACGGCACAGGAGGATGTGGAGGATGGGGTTGAGCAGGACGAGGATGCTGTGGATATGTGGCGTCGGACAGGTAAACTACCGAAACTTCAAGTAAGTGCAGAGGAGTATGAAGCTTGGTGCAAACCATTTAAAAATTCTCTGATTGTCAAACTGCTTGGGAAATCTGTGAATGTTGGGTTCATGAGAATGAGAATGGAGAGGATGTGGGCTTCCAAGGGACCGTTGAGGGTTACTCCGCTAAATAATGGCTATTTCCTGGTGTCTTTTTCGGCATTGGAGGACAGGGACTATGCGCTACAGGAGGGTCCGTGGATGATTGCCGACCATTATCTGCTGGTTCAGCGATGGCGTCCAAACTTCAATCCATGGAAAGCTGACAACCAGAAGCGTGTAGCGGTATGGGTGCGGATACCAGACCTCCCTCATGAGTTGTATAATGTCGAATCTATTAGGAGAATTGGTAATCTGATTGGTAAAACACTGAAAATTGATCGGACTACAGCTTTCTCAGAGAAAGGCGGGTTCGCCCGGCTGTGTGTTGAAGTGGATCTGGAAAAACCATTATTACCTGGGTTTTGTCACTTTGGGGAGGAGAAACGCTTTGCTTACGAAGGATTGCATCTAGTGTGTTTTTCCTGTGGACGGTATGGACATCGGCAAGAACAATGTTTAAATAAAGATGCATGTCAGGAACCTTCCGGTTCTCCGGTCAAGACGTCGCCGGTGGCCAAGTCAGCGACGGTGCAGCCGAGCAAGGATGTTGTCGAATCGAGTAAGCCATCTGATAATGGAAATTGCGTGAATTACGGCCCTGAGATGTTGGTCAAGCGGGAATTTGGGAAGACGTTAATTAAGTCGGATTTGACAGCCCCACAATCAGGGGGGATGAATCAATCAAAGAAAGGTGTCAAGGAGGGAATTAATGGTCCGCAAGGATCTGGGGATCAAGGAAGTTTGAAGAAGGATCAAGGTGAGCAGCTATCACTATCACGTGGGGAGGCAGGAGAATCACGCCATTTTGGGGTGGATATTCAAAATAAGAATGCAAAACAGGAGTGGTCCCAAGTGGGGGCCAAGAGAAAAGCTAAAAGTAAAGTCAAGACAAAAGGAAAGGAGAATAAAGTGGGCATCTTGAAACCAACCCACGTGAAAGGGAAGGAAAAGCTATTCAAGTCCAATGGGGGGGTCCACAATCTGGACCTATACATGCTAATGGATTGGTGGAGGAAATTATTAATACAGGGGCTGGAGCAGGCGCAATAGTAGGTAGTCAGAGTGAGCTTTGCACCAGTTTGCGGACAGAAGAGCATGATGGGGTGGTGGTCACTGATTCATCTACGGCGTGTATGGAGACATCAGAGCATCCAGAGAATCAGTGGCCCAAGGATGCATCTAGGATTGTGGGGCCCACCACAAATGAGGCGAACAAGAATGTGGAGATGTCTATTGTGTGTGCAGATGCCGTTATGGATACCGAGGATGGTCACGGGAATGATCTTCCCCCTACCAAAATTATTTCTCCATGAATTACCTCCTCTGGAATGTAAGAGGAGCTGGGGCCCGGTCATTTCCATCGCTAATTCGTGGGATGGTTCAGGAATTTGATATTAACTTTGTAGCAATTTTTGAAACCCGGTGTGGTGGCTTAAGAGCACAGCGAATTGCAGGATCGATGGGGTTCCCTAATGTTAAGATTATTGATGCCGATGGATTCAAAGGAGGT
This sequence comes from Acacia crassicarpa, assembly GCA_034222035.1. Taxonomy (NCBI): domain Eukaryota; kingdom Viridiplantae; phylum Streptophyta; class Magnoliopsida; order Fabales; family Fabaceae; genus Acacia; species Acacia crassicarpa. The sequence continues at coordinate 9,999,804 of JAWXYG010000008.1, forward strand.
ATATGGTGTCTCTGGTCGGATAAATTTAGACAGGTGGAAGTGTTGTGTTTCACTAGTCAGTTTGTTCATGTACGTATTACTAATCATTTGCTACAGAGTTGGGAAATGACCTTCGTATATGGCAGTCCACATAGTATTCCGCGTCGTGCTCTTTGGAGGGATTTATTGCAGTTAAGCCACTCTATTCAAATGCCGTG